>JAKSZU010000021.1:38806080-40112746 GCA_026018925.1 Tupaia tana
GAAGTTGTGCTCGAGGGATCGGTCTGGTCTGCACATGCAGGAGGGCGAGATGAAGGATTTAAGACAACTCCGTGTCAGCAGAAAATGAAATGTGGGCCAGCAGGTAGCACGGAGGTTAAGGTGTCAGACCTCACGTGGCGGACTGCGCAGTTCGAGTCCAGGACTGAGCAGCTTGAGAAACACACCTGGCGCGTGTGTGTGCATGTCCAAAGTCCCGAGAAGGGATGGTAGGAGAAGGGATTGCAGCGTGGTCATCGCCCCAGGAGGTGATTTCTCACATCCTCTCTGACGGTCTCTAAAGCATGCATGGGCTCTATAGACAGACAAAAAAAAAAAAAATGGTAAGAGCCATCGGGAGCAAAGCTGAGTAGGAAGAGTTCTGTTGTTTATGGAGTGCCCTTTCACAGGATTTAAAACTAAATCCTGTTTAAGTTGGAAAAAGATGACTTTTTAATGCTTCGACAGGTTTGCACAAAATACGGGAAACCTCTAAATTGCCAAGCCCGTTAATTATTTAAGTGCATACACTCACACTGAGTGTGAGAAGTGGTGACGGCGCAGCAGCGGAGCGGCACAGCAGGTACGCCCTGTGCAGGGAAGCCGGGTCCCACGTGGCCAGTTAGGGTTCCATCCGGCCCCGGTTCGATCCTGCCGGACTGGAGGGTTGGAGGGAAAAGGATCGTGGCAGGGCTAGGTCCTTTTGGAGGTGCTCTCTCTCCCCTTTCTCCCCCCCCCCCCCCCCCAGTGGGGACGGTCATGCCACAATCCCTTCTCCTCTTGGGATTTTGGGCATGCACACACATGCGTCTGGCATGAGTTTTAAAACCGCCATGTCCAGGACTGAAACCATGGTCAGCTGTGTGGGAGTCCAGTAACCATTACACCATCTATTGGTCCCTAATTGTTGCAGTTTTAAACTCAGTGACTAGATAAGCCTTAGAGTACAGAGAGACAGCGAGGAGATCTGAAGATAATGTTCAGAAGGCATCGCAGGGCGACAAAGGCTATGAGATTATAAGAGGTTAGGAGGCATGGAGGATACAGTTAGTAACATACCTAGAAACAGAATGGTGGAGAGGAAAATACTTGAAAAAGGTTGGCTGAGAATGTTCTAGAACTGGAAGAAACCATAAATCTAAGTTAAAGGAACTCCTGGGTGTTTGTGTGTGTGAGCACACAATCCTGGCTGGCTGGGCAAACCTAGAGGGAGAATCTTTGCTTGAGACCCAGTTAAGGGTGCTCCTCTCTCTGTTAGATGGGGCCAGCAGATGGCATAGTGGTCAGGGCCCTGGACTCCCACATAGCCAACTGTGGTTCGAGTCCTGGACCTGGCGGCTTGAAACTCATGCAAGTCACGTCTGCATGCGTGCCCAGGAGTCCTGAGAGGATAATAGAGGAGAAGGGATTGTGGCATGGCCGTCCCCCCAGGGAGTAATTTCTCACTTTCTCTCTATCTCTCTCTGTCTTTTTGGTGAGTGCATGAGCCCTATGGCAAACATTTCTCCAAAAAAATTAAAATAAAAATAAATAAGTAACCTCAGAGTTAAACTCTAGCTTGAGTGAATCAAAAATAGTACTAGAAATAAAACCTGACCAGCAGGTGGCGTGCTGGCTAAAGTGATGGTGGACCGCCATTCAGGGCCCAGGCTGGAGGCTTGAAGCACACTGGGCACATGTGCGTGCCTAAAGTCCCAAAAGGAGAATGTAGGAGAAGGGATTGCCGCGTGGCCATCCCCCTGGGGGTGATTTCTCACGTTCCCTCTCTCTGTCTCTCCCACAGTGCACGTGCTAGTCAGCTGCAGTTGGCTTTTAGATGCCAAGGTGAAACAATAGAAGAATATATTTATGACTTTAGGGTAGGAAATGATATCTCAAACAGGACAAGCAAAGCACTGATCATAAAGGAAAATTATGATAAATTGGTCTGTATTAAAATTAAAACCATCTCATCAAAACGCACCATCAAAAGACCCCATGAGGATGAAAACGCATCCACCAGTGAGAAGTTTATAGCAATAACTGGCAGAGGTCTCTGCAGATCAAATAAGTCGATAGCTAACAGATTTAGTCCCTGACCTTGTATTTGTCTCTTGAGACAACTTCAGACTATGTAAAATAAAAACTTAAAAAACCATAGGGCAAAACTACAAATCCAGCACCAGACTGAAAATACACGCAGTCAGGGAGCCAAAACGTGGAGACGTGAGCATTTCCAGAAACGGACAGGAAGCGAAGCGTGCGTGCAGTCAGCAGCCTGGGGGCCGGGAGGTGGGCGCATGAAGGGCTTGAAAGCCCCAGAAACCAGAGGGTTCTGTTGAAGCGCGATGGAGTGGTTTTAGAGTGGGGAGATCTGGTCAGCTCACTTACCAGCTTTGTAACATGTACCGACCTGAAAGTGCAGTTCAACCCTTAATTAGAAGCAGAGGGGGCCCGCAGGTGGGGTGGTGGTTAATGAGCTGGACTCCCACATGGCCGGCCGCAGTTCGAGCTGAGTCCCGGACCTGGCGACTTGCTTCCTCTCTTCCTCTCTCCCGTGAAATTAAATAATAATACTAAATAAGAGTAATAATAACAACAAATAAAATACACCAGTATGGGGGTAACCCAGCAAATGGCACAGTCAGTTAATCTACCGGGATGCTCGGGCAGACAGCCTCACCCACATTTTTAAGCATCTTCTATCCGCTTTGTATTCTTTTATTTATTTATTTTCTAAGAGAGATTTTTGCCATAGGGCTTGTGCTCACTGGACAGACAGACAGACAGTGTGAAGTCACTACCCACCCACCCCCGCCCCCCCAAGGGATGACCAGACTGCAATCGCTTCTCCTCCATTCTCCTCTCAGGATCTTGAGCTCACGTGCACACTTACCCAGAGTGAGTTTTAAGCTACCGGGTCTGGGACTCAAACCATGGTCAAGTACTTGGGAGTCTAGAGACGTAACCATTACACCATCTGCTGGTCCCAATAAAATAATTATTTAAGGACAAAAAAGAAACAGCTCAGATTGTAAAGTATATATACATACACACACACATACACACACACACACTAGGTTGAGCTACATAAAATTGCCGTTTTTGTAAGTCGGAAATGGTTGGGTATTTGGTGTTTTCAGATGGCTGAACAGAATACAAAGCTGTAGAATTGAGCTTTTCTGGTTTGGTTGCCTTTTTATTTACCCTCCAGAAAAGCAGTTATCAGTAGTCTGGAATTCACACCCCATCCAAAGCATCTGTGCCTGTCTCCCTGGAGTCACTTAAGACCTTACACGCCAGAAGGTGAGGCAGGCGTCAGTAATGGCGGGTTCTGAGACCTGAAGTAGAAGTTGGATTATTTCAAAGAAGCCACGGGGCTCCTCCGGGGAGTCTTTGAAAAACTGCTAAGTGCCCCACAGAGTCTGGGCCTGGATGTGTGGGCTGTCTGTGGGTAGTTGTGTCGTCCCTGGGAAACGGCAATAGCAAATAATCCCCAGGAGTAGCAGGTGCTGGGTCCTGGGACGAGAGCAGAAAAGTTTCTGCAAATCTTAGTCGTTTTCCCCAGGTTTGCTAACCCAGATGCCTCAGCATTCCAGATACTCTGCTGCTGCTCTCCTTCTCACTGTTGAACTTTCCAGAAAACGTAAGTCAACCCTATAGGCAGAATCGCTTTATCGGGCAGTCTCCACATTTGGGGCGTCGTGACTCTGCCCCTAGTGTGGCACAGGCTTTCTGGCTTAACTAGCTCTGGCTTCAGGTGTTGCTCCAGCAACCGTCAAGGCAGCCAGGCAGCCTGGGCCGCCCGCCCGCACAGCTTCCCCTCACATCCTGGGCCTCCACCCGCAGAGCTTCCCCTCTGCTGCAGGCGCTGGCCGCTCCTTTCTTACCCCCACTCAAATGAAAGTGGGTTTTGTTTTGTTTTATTTTTTAACTATTTGTTTGCTGCTTCCCTGAGCAAGCGCGTCAGAGGGGCAGCACCCCACAGGGCCTTGATGCCGCGGTCCACCCCCAGCTTCACCCGGCCCAGACCATGGCCACGTAGGACCAGGCACATTGGAGCTCTCTGGACATGAACCTGGAGCCTTCTCGTTGCCAGCCGCACAGGGCGCACTTGACTGCAGCACCGGGGCTCGGCCCACCAAGCGAAAGTTCTAGCCACCTTACGTTTGCTAAAGCTGTTACAGAAAGATTTAGCATTTGAGGAGTAAAAGCAATGCAGTAAGGGAAAAAAAATTAAGAATTATTCAACTTTATTTATTTATTTAATTTGACCAGAGAGGAACAGAGTGAGGCAGAGAGAATGAGAAAGCAAGCTGCCAGGTCTGGGACTTGAACCTCAGTAGGCCATAGGGGAGTCCAGCGCCCTTAACCACCATGCCACCTGCCAGCCCCAGGAAAAATGTTTTAAAAGAACAACATGGGACCAGCAGGTGGTGTGGAAGTTAAGTGGCTGGGCCCCACATGGCTCACGGCACGGTTCAAGACTCAGACACAGCAGGGAACACACCAGGTGCGTGTGCATGTGTCCAAGGTCCCTAGAGAATGGAAGAGGGGGATTGCAGTGTGGCCACTTGCGGTGTGGGGGTGATTCTCACTTTCTCTCTCCTCCTCCCCAGTGAGGACATGTGCCTTTTTTTTTTTTTTTTTTTTTTTTTTTGAGAGGTTTTCGCTATTGGGCTCGTGCGCTCGCCAGACAGACAGAGAGAGACAGAGAGACAGAAAGCGAGAAATCACCCCCCAGGGGGGATGACCACACTGCAATCCCTTCTCCTCCACTCTCCTCTCAGGATCTCGGGCATGCACGCATACCCAGCGTGAGTTTTTAAGCCACCGGGTCCGGGACTCAAACTGCAGTCGACTACATGGGAGTCCAGCGATGCAGCCATTATGCCAACTGCTGGTCCCATCTAGAATATATTTTTAAGATCATTGTTATTGGGATCTAGGTTTTGTTTCATTTGAAGTTTTTCTAAAAACTAGCATGTATGTTGGGAGGTTGTCTTTCAGTTAACTCACGACCATCCCATCAAACAGCGTCCCGTTGGGTCGGGTGAATCTAGAAGTACGTCATTTCCTCAGATGCAGTTTCTTAATTTCACTCATTTCATGGGCTTTTAAGGACATTGTCAAAGCAACACTTGCCTGGAGATTTAATTAGCATCGGGACGTTCTTGGAGGGCTATTTCTCCGAACTAGGGGAGCTGGTTTTGTTCCCCCAAGGAGCAGAGTGAGTGGTCCTCCCATCAGAGGGTAGGGCGGGAGGTGAGCGGGAGGCCGCGGTGTTCAGGTTGCAGGCCGAGGTTCGGGACCACTGCTGCTGTCTTCCTCCTGCGGCTCCGTTCTCCTGTTAGTTTCAGGTTATCTTACCAGTGTGCGACGTGACCTGGACCTCCCTCGGGTGAATTCAAATCTAGGTATCTCACAATAGATGACCGTTAATCTAATTAAAAATAAAAACAGTATTCTACATATTAATTATACATCTATAGCGTATACGGATATATTCCTGTTTCTTTCTCAATAACCTTTCTTCGATTAACTCATGTGAAATTTGTATTCGCCGTTTACTTTTCCAGATTGGAATAACTGCCACTGGAGTCTTGGTATTCCGTAAATGTGGGCTGAAAGTGGGGCGTGTGTGAAGTGCCCGGCAGGCAGAGACGCCCACGCCCACTTGGTGGGTGACGGTCTTTTCTTTCTGAGGCCTTGGTACATTTGTCTTACCCATGAGGAGCCCTCAGGAGACATTAAGTGGATGCGGATGCGATTAGCTCTGTTAACTCCCCAGCTTCCAGAAGGCGGGGCTCGTGTTGCACATCCTCAACCCCAAGGCCCACCTTCCCCTCCCTGTCCCCAAGGCCAGCCTTCCCCTCCCTGTGCGATCCCCGCTGCGCCTCCTCACCACACCGTACGCGTGCCCACGAGTGCACTCTCGTCCTCTCGGCTCTGGTCTTCCCGTGGTATTTATCACCCTCTGGCATACCCCGTAGCCCGGGTAATACGTTTATTATTATTTGTCTTCCTTGGCTGTTAGGCAGCTGCAAGCGGTCAGGGGCCTCTGCTCCGCCCACCAAGATGCACCGAGCCTGTGTGGCTCCCGGAGGACCCAGAGGCTCCTTGGATGAGCTCTGTCTCCCGCGTGAGAGGCTGGAGCTGGGCCGTCCTAAAGCCACCAGTGAGGACCCCCTCTTTCTGACCTTGGCGTCCTTTGTCCTTTTCATCAGCCTACCTTTCTGCCCGTTTACTTTACTCATTTTATAGGGCACAGAGTAGTGTATTTCTAACACCCGTCGACTTTACTCATTTTATAGGGCACAGATTAGTGTATTTCTAACACCCGTCGACTTTACTCATTTTATAGGGCACAGAGTAGTGTATTTCTAACACCCGTCGTGCCGTGGATTAATAGGGACAGGTTCCAGAAGCTCAGGCTCCTCTCCGCTGGTTCTCGCACAGTAGCTTCCTGGGTGGAGAAAGCCAAAGGCCGGCGCTTCAGTGGTGCCCAGGTCCCTGTCTCTGGCTTCCTTCTCTTTCTGGTCATTTCCCCTCACACGTATTGGGAAGCTGTCTCTGCTCTTAGAAGGCTTAATATGCTCAGTACGCACATTAATTCTCCTGGCAAGAATCTTGCCCTTGTTTGTTTACGACCGTCCAGCAGCATGCCGGGTAACACTGTAGACTGCAGTTTCGCCACAGTGACAGTCGTGGGGCATTCCTTTTTGAACAGTGCCCATTCCCTGGGTGTCTACACTATCACCTTTCTTGTAGATTCGTGTGGATGTTGCCAGAGCAACCACTGCATGTTTTCTAAAAGGCCTAGAGAGCATATACCGGGTACCTCTCCTCTTTCCCTTTGTGTTTGTCATTTTGGTGAGTGACTGGAAGATGGCAGTTCTGGCCAAAAGGACTTTTTTTTAAAGAATTATTTATTTGGGGGTGGGGTCCAAAAAAATATTTATTTATTTTATTTGTTTTGTTTTGTTTTTATTATTTGACCAGAGAGAAAAAGGGAAAGTGAGAAAGCAAGCCACCAGGTCTGGGACTCGAACCGTGGTCAGCCACGTGGGAGTCCAGCACCTTAGCCACCGTGCTACCTGCCAGCCACCATTCACTTTCAGTGCTGACGCAGCCCATCAGCCTGCAGACGCACCTGCAGGAACCAGGAGCATGTAGCCCTGTCGTCACTGGCTGCTGGATGTCCCCAGCTATGGCTGATATGTCACAGAGCCTTGTGTTTTCAGCCCAGTAATTTGGAAAATTCCTTTTGAAAAGTGTTTATGGCCCTGGAACTTACAGTAAAATCTTGTGCTAATTACGAGTATATGTGAGGGGTCTTCAGACCGTTGTGAGAAAGGCAGATTATGAAAAAACTGCATGGATTTCAAAATGTTTTGCCCCAAAATAAACGCGTACTTTAATTCCATCTTTCATGGACTTCTCTAAGTGCCCTGTGTGGTGTAGAAGTCATCGTGAGTCATTGGGCCATTTCGGCCGAGGCCTGCTGGGAACGCTTCCCTGCGAAGGAGACACGCGCTTCGTCGAGAGAGGGGGGCTGGCGATGGCCCAGCCAATCTCAGCCAGGTGGGCGCATCGGGCGGCATCCCCGCTGTGGAAGCACTCCTCAGTGGCAGTGTCCCCGCCTAGTTCCTTCGTGAGAATTTGGCTCAGCAATGTGCCATTTTAGGGTGCGGGAGACAGTGGGGTACCTGCAGCAAGTTTGGGAACGAGGAGTGTCGTGGATCTTCAAAAAGGGGGATACTGGAACCCCAGCACCTGCCCTTCTCACCGTAAGTGCTGTAAGTACGTACGTGGCTCCAGGTCTGGACTTTATTGTCAGTTCTGTCCTTCAGGTGACGTGAGCTTCGTCCTTTTTAAATGTGAACAAATGCACGGCAGGGGCCAGCAGGTGGCATGGTGGTTAAGGATGCTGGGCTCCCGCATGGCTGACCACGGTTCAAGTCCCAGACCTGTTGATTTGCTTTCTCTCTCTCTCTCTCTCCCCCCCTCTCTGGTCAAATTAAAATAAATGAATAAAATAAAGTTGAATAAAATAATTCTTTTTTTAAATGCACGATAAAGACCCAGGAATTGATAGAGAAATGCGCTGGGTTATAGCGTGTCATGTCAGAGCTGTGTTCACGATGGGGGGGGGGGGCAGAATGGTGGGGATGCCGTGTAAGTGTGAGCGAGGAGACGCGTGGGACAATTCAGGGTGGGTTTTGATGACCTGGTTCGTGTGTTTGGATAGACGTAAGGGACAGTTTAGGAACGTAAGAGTACGTTACTTAAAAAGAGCATCATTTGACCTGATCTCACAGGCCAGCTGCTGAGGAGCATTCCTGCGCAGGCCCTGCAGCAGGAGCATGCTGTGGGGAGGTGCAGCCTGGGTCCTGGCTCCATGTGGGCCCTGCAGCGGGGAGTGTGCGGCTCAGTGCAGGCCCTGCAGCGGGGAGCGTGCTGTGCAGAGGTGTGCCGTGGGTCCTGGCTCAGTGCGGGCCCTGCAGCGGGGAGCGTGCTGTGCAGAGGTGTGCCGTGGGTCCTGGCTCAGTGCAGGCCCTGCAGCGGGGAGCGTGCTGTGCAGAGGAGTGCCGTGGGTCCTGACTCAGTGCGGGCCCTGCAGTGGGGAGCGTGCTGTGCAGAGGAGTGCCGTGGGTCCTGACTCAGTGCGGGCCCTGCAGCGGGGAGCGTGCTGTGCAGAGGTGTGCCGTGGGTCCTGACTCAGTGCGGGCCCTGCAGCGGGGAGCGTGCTGTGCAGAGGTGTGCCGTGGGTCCTGGCTCAGTGCGGGCCCTGCAGCGGGGAGCGTGCTGTGCAGAGGTGTGCCGTGGGTCCTGGCTCAGTGCGGGCCCTGCAGCGGGGAGCGTGCTGTGCAGAGGTGTGCCGTGGGTCCTGGCTCAGTGCGGGCCCTGCAGCGGGGAGCGTGCTGTGCAGAGGTGTGCCGTGGGTCCTGGCTCAGTGCGGGCCCTGCAGCGGGGAGCGTGCTGTGCAGAGGTGTGCCGTGGGTCCTGGCTCAGTGCGGGCCCTGCAGCGGGGAGCGTGCTGTGCAGAGGTGTGCCGTGGGTCCTGGCTCAGTGCGGGCCCTGCAGCGGGGAGCGTGCTGTGCAGAGGTGTGCCGTGGGTCCTGGCTCAGTGCGGGCCCTGCAGCGGGGAGCGTGCTGTGCAGAGGTGTGCCGTGTCCTGGTTTAGTCTGCGAGAGCCGCTGTCACTCACGTCATCTTCGGCTACAGGTGACAGTGTCGCTGTGCCAGTGTATGAAACTGGAGAATTTCCACTGCTGTGCTGACCTCTCAGGGGCCTGGAACGGAGGTGGAGATGTGAAACCTACAACACAGAATGCCGTGTTTTACGATGGCGTAGAACATCGTCGGTGTGCCAGGCGTATTAAGATGAAATTTGGGAGGAAGAACAGGACTTTGAGAACTGACAGGTCACGTTTAGAACAACTTGAGGTTTACGGGACTCTGGAGCAGAAAATGCAGAGTTCCCATCCCATCAACTTCCCCATCTCCCCGCCCCCATCTGTATGAGCGCCTTGCAGCAGTGGGGTGCGTTACACTCCTGTTAACTGGAATCCCCGTTTGCACTGTTCCTTCCGTGGGGTTTCCCTGTATCCGTGATGGTGCGTGCACATACCTGAGAGTGAAAGAGGAGCTCACGCTGCACGTCTGATCATGGTGCGCCCTCCCCTCCAGGCCTTGGAGGTCTTGGGCACTCGCACACGTGCCTGGTGTGTTTAGGGCTGACCAGGTGGTGGATTCGAACCTCCGTCACCATATGGGGTTTGGCTTCTCACGAGCAGCACACTACCGCTGTGCCACAGAGCTGGCCCATACTCTTCTGTAGGTTTTGATGAGGGTACAGTGACACGGGCCACCATTACAGCATCACGCAGGGTAGTTTAACTGCCCTGGAGCCCCCTCTCTTTCTGGTCTTGCCTCTTAAAGAATGTCACATAGTAGGCACCAGCAGTTAGCGTAATGGCTATGTCGCTGGACTCCCACGTAGTCAACCCCAGTTCGCGTCCTGGACCCGGTGGCTTAAAACTCATGCCGGGCGCATGTGCGTGCGTGCCCAAGATCCCGGGAGTAGAATGGAGATGGGATTGCGGCGTGGCCATCCCCCTGGGGGGTGATTTCTCCCTTTCTGTCTCTCTGTCTCTCTCTGTCTGTCTGGCGAGCGCACGGCCCTATAGCAAAAACCTCTTTAAAAAAATAATAAATAATAAATAAATAAACCCAGCAGTGTGCCAAGTCTAAAAGCCTTTGGACGGAGCCGTTGGGGAACGGCGATGGAGCTTGCTGACTGGTGGCCTCGAAGAACTGGTGATGGTGTATTTGAAGACTTTCTTTGCTCTGCTACATATAATTCAGTGTTTAAGTGGAGCTTTGACTATTTTAAAAGAATTCTGCACAAAATCTCCCCAGTTCTTTGAAGTTTTATTGTTGTACTAAGTCAGTATTAAGAACATAAATTTGAAATAGTGACTGTGCAGTGGCCCGACAGCACCGCCCTACTGTGTAACTTAGTAATGGGGACTCAGACGCAGCTCGCTCTCGGAAACCGGGACTGAATGAAGTGGCAGTGTCTCCATTTGGCCCCTTCACTGTCTAACCAGCGGGCTGTCACTTTCTGAAGTCTAGAACTCAGGTGCTTGACTGTGCCTTGCTATGTAGTAAAAATTACTATTCAATTTGTAAGAGATTTTTTTAAAAAGCTCGTATTGTCAAGACTATCACACTAACTTAACACTTCCGAGGTGTGGGGTAGCAGTCTTAACAAGACTATTGGATTATTGTAAGGAGTGTTCTCCCCATGGAGACCTACTTTTGAAGATGCAGTTTTTAGAAAAATGGTAATACAGCAAAACATATGTGATTATTTCAGACTGCGGATACGGGTTCCCAGATGGCTGGGTGTGGACTCCTTTCCTCAGGTGATCTGCGTGGCCCCCTGGTCTGCTGTCATACTCAGCCCCTGTGGTGGCAGAGCTCATCCGTGAGTGGGTTAATGCTGTTGGCATGGCAGAGACAAGTCCATGAAAGGCATTTGAGAGAGAACTTGCTTTTTTATGAAGAAGGAGGGCACGGTGGCAGAAATGAGCATATGTTCTCCCCCCCCCCCAATTGGTACTCTGTTTGTAAATCACAGGGTGCAAATTTTTTCATGACTACAGATTATTAGACCTTTGAAATGCTGTAAGTTACCACGCAGTATCAATTTCAAAGCCAAAGCCCTCCTTTAAAGTCGCACGACTGCCTTTGACTTTGGACTGTTAAAAAATGACTGTGCAGCTCTATAGACAGACTTTCCAAAATGTAAAGGAGTTACCTTGTCAGTTGAGGTCTTTTCCATGAATGAGATTTTGTTTTGACTTTTTGGTTTTTTGTTGTTGTTGCTTCGTTTTATCTTATCCATGAGAGCATGCACACACAACGAGAGAGGGAAACTCACAGGCCAGACGCCTTTGACAGGTCTTGTCACACCAGTCTCCTTCCCCCATCCTACAGCTTGGCCGGTTCTTGGGTGTGCGCCCTGGTGTGTTTTCAGGTCAACCTGAGATCCGAACCCACAGCCAGCTGCGTGGCTTCCAGCACTGTAGTGCAGCAGACTACTGCCTGTGCCACCGCGGCCGGGCCATGGAAACTGAGCGTTAGTGTGGATTAAAGTAAAACTGTAGTGAGACTTCTCTGCCAGATGTTCTGCTCTCGGCTTAGAGGGCACTGGCAGCAGGGACCTTGGTGCTGACCGTGGATACGAGGTCCTCCTTGAGTCGCTCTGCTCCAACAGGCCTGGTTGCTCTCTAGGGGATCTCCCTGTACCACCCTCCGAGGGCTTCCCTTGGTGTCCCTCTCCTGTGTGGGACTTCCCGTGCCCTGCTTCCTGTCTTGTTAGGGATTATTCTCGTTTGGGTATGAAACACATTCTTTAGTAGCTCCTTGGAAAAAAGAAGAATGGGTGAGAGGTCTTTGTGGCCTTCCATGTCAAGCGTAGCTTTGTTCCCACCCTCACACATGTGACTTGAGGTTCACGTTGATCACTCCCCTTAAGAATTTTGCAGGTGTTCCATTGGCCTCTTGTTTCCAGTCTCATTTCTGTGATGCTCAAAGCCATCTGATTCCCGATCCTTCATGTGTTAGCTGTTTTGGTGTGTGTCTGTGTGTGTGTGTCTCTGTCTGTCTGTCTGTCTATCTGAGTCAGGCAGCCTACGGAATTTTCCCCCATCCTCTGGTCTCTGCATTTTCACACGGATGAGCTTTGGGTGTGGACGTTTGGTAGACCTTTCATTCTAGTAATTGATGTTCTTTGGTTTTAGGAAGTTTTCTCAAATGATTTTGTAGATAATTTTCTCTCCTTCATTCTCTGTCCTGTCTTTCTGTAACTCCTGTTAATTGTATGTTGGACCACTTTAACTGGTGGACCTCTCTTTTCTTAACTTTCTCATTTTCTATCTCAGTCCCTTTGCTCTGCTTACAGGATTTTTATTTTCCAACTTCTTGGTAGAATAGTTTGTTTCTACTTTCATTTCTTTATTTTCTTAGATCTCTTTTAATTTTATTTGAATGTCTCCATTTTTATCTCCTTGCTGGCTTAATCACACTTTTTCCTTCTTTGTCTTTCTTCCCTTTTGTCAAGTCTCCTTCTCCCTGCATGGTTTTTGTTTGTTCCAGGTTGCTTTTCTCATGCTTGCTTAGCTTCCTATCTTTGACATTAAAGGCTTTCTTCAGATTTCTAGTAATTCTTGATGAATTGTTTATGATCAAGATTAAAAGAATACAGGGGAACAAGCAGTTAGCGTAATGGCTATGTCGCTGGACTCCCACGTAGTCGACCGCGGTTCGCGTCCCGGACCCGGTGGCTTAAAACTCACGCCGGGCGCGTGTGCGTGCGTGCCCAAGATCCCGAGAGGAGAATGGAGGAGAAGGGATTGCGGTGTGACCATCCCCCCTGGGGGGTGATTTCTCGCTTTCTGTCTCTATGTCTCTCTGTCTGGCGAGCGCACGCGCCCTATAGCGAAAAACCTCTCCAAAAAAAAGAAAAGGTTAAAAGAATACAAAGCTGGGAGCAACAGATGAAATGGTTATGTCTCTGGACTCCCACATAGTCAACTGTGATTTGAGTCCCAGACCCAGCAGCTTAAAACTCACTCCTGGCACATGTATGTGTATGTCCAAAATCCCAAGAGAATGGAAGAAAGGGATTGCAGTGTGGCCATCCCCCTAGGGGGTGATTTCTCACTTTCTGTCTCTCTGTCTCTCCAGTGAGCGCACATTCCCTATAGCAAAAATTCATCTTAAAAAGAAAAATACAAAGCTGATCAAAAAGGCTTAAGAATGTGGGTGAGGCTGTCTGCTTGAGGTATCCCGGGATATTAACTAAGTGTGCCATTTGTTGGGTTACTCCCGTGTATCTTCAACTCTTTCTTTTGTGAAATGAGACTCTCAGGAGAAAATTCTTCCAAACTCCTGCCTTAAGAGTGCAATCTGATCTTTGGCTGGACTGCTGTGAAGTGTACTCATCTTGGGTAAATCATTTAAGAAGCCGTAGTGATGTACAGTGCTTGAATGTCTAAAATAAAGTAGAAAACAATTTTTTAAATAGACAAAACATTTAAGACACAGAAATGGAGGATTGTCTGTTAATGATAACGTGTATGATAGCTTTTTGGGGAGGGTTAAAGAAAGTAAAGCTTTATTGCAAAGCACAAAGCAAGGCGAGCAGGCCGCTCAAGCTGAAAAGACCCAGTCTCCCTGAGGCGTTCCCACCTGCGTTTTTTTTTTTGGGGGGGGGGGGGAGGGGGGAGAGGTTTTTGCTATAGGGTGCATGTGCTCGCCAGACAGACAGAGACATAGAGACAGAAAGCGAGAAATCACCCCCCAGGGGGGATGGTCACGCCGCAGTCCCTTCTCCTCCATTCTCCTCTCGGGATCTGGGGCACTCACGCACACGCACCTGGCGTGAGTTTTAAGCCACCGGGTCTGGGACGCGAACCGCAGTCGACTACGTGGGAGTCCAGCGACATAGCCATTACGCTAACTGCTGGTTCCCACCTGCGTTTTTAAGGTCAAAATTAGGGGCAGAGGTCCCAGGCTTATGATCGATTCAGTGATTGGTTCAAGAGGGCATGATCACCTCCTGGGCATTTTTGATTGATGAGGCCTTAGATAATCACATTTCTGTTCAGGTTTCTGGAGACTTTCAGCCTGGGCTCTTTGAGCCCACAGCCAGCAGTTTCCATCCCACAAAACATCTTAACATTAAAATGAAAACCTAATTTTTCCTGTGAGAGTTTTAGAGGTCAAATGGCCCTTGTTCATGACCAGTGTTGTTTTATTATCATAACTAAAATCTGGGCCCTACTCTGGGCCATTACGATGTAAATGGACCTTGTATTCCAAGCACTTTAGAAAATACACTTTACTTTTAGTTCACCCTTATTTTCAGTTTGGGAAATTCTTGCTTTTTCTTTCTTTCTTTTTATTTACATTCAATTACATAAATCTTTACTGTATACAACATTTCTTTTTCCGGCATGAATACCTTGCATTTCAGTCAAGACAAAGATATTACTGTATACATTATCATCAGCTTCTCATCTTTTTCAATTAAATGTTCTTTTACTTTTTTATTCTTCCCCTTTCCCCTCCCTCTGTTCCATACTAAACTTTTTTTCACATTTTATTGATTCACAAAAATTCTTAATTAAACTAAAAATAAGGACAAAGCTAAATCTGATGACAAGTGCACTGTAATTTTCTTCTGAAACTTTTTTCTCTCTCCATTTACCCTTTTTCTTTTTTAATGTAATTTTTATTATTTTTTTTTATACATTCGATCACTATATATGATTTGGCTTGTAAAGAGAATTTACCCAACATGAAATACATCTCAAACCAGTCTAGCTGAGAATACTATACATGTTATCAACAGGTAATAAACCATTTCTGTGTCCCACAAATGTCTTGCCTATTTTTCTCCCTGATTTCCTTCTCTATACTCTTCCCTTCTCCCACGCTCCTTCCACACTGTCTCCACCATTCATAGCTATTTTCACTGCGTTTAATGCCTTCCAGTCTTTCAGTCTCTACCACAGAGTGCAGACAGTCGGTATATATTAAGACATACAGTATCTTTCTTTCATAGCCTGGCTGGCTTCATTCAGCAGTAAATCTTTCCTATTTGGCCATTTTCTATCAAATGCCAGGGTCTCGTTCATTATGGCTGAATAGTTTTCCACAGAGTGTATGTGCCAGACTTCTTCAGTCCATTCATCTGTCCGTGGACCTTTGGGTTGGTCCCATGTCTTAGCACTCGTGAATAATGCTGCCGTAAACACTGGTGTGCAAGCGCCTTTCCCACTGAGCGTGCTCCTGTCTGGGTAGATACTCAGGGGCAGAATTGCTGGATCATAGGGTAGTTCTATTTGTAGGTCTTTGAGGAACCTCCACATTGTTCTCCACAGTGGCTGGACCAATTTACATTCCCACCAGCAGTGTAGGAGAGTTCCCCTTTCACCACTGCTCCATCAACACTTACCATTTTTTGTATTTTTAATCTTAGCAATTCGGACGGAGTTAGGTGGTATCTCATTGTGGTTTTAATCTGCATCTCCCTTATGATGAGGGATGTTGAACATTTCTTCATATGCCTTTTGACTGTTCATATATCTTCCTTAGAGAGGTTTTTGTTCAGCTCATTTTCCCATCTTTTAATTGAATTACTCAAATTTCGGGGGGGATAAGCTGCTTGAATTCCGTGTATTCTGGTTATCAGTCCTTATCTGAGGCATAGTTTACAAAAATATTCTCCCATTCTAAGGGTTGTGGATTCTTACTAATTACCGTGTCTTTGCTGTGTGGAAACTTCTTAATCTGATATAATCTCACTGTCTATTTTGGGGATTATTTTTTCTTTAACAGAAGGGGAAATTGAGGACTCATCCCTCTTAGAGTGTCCCTGCTGGACTTCAGTCATCCCTATTCTTTTTTTTTTTTTTTTTTTTTTTTTTTTTTTTTTTTTGGAGAGGTTTTCACTATAGGGCACGTGCACTTGCCAGACAGACAGAGAGAGACATAGAGACAGAAAGCGAGAAATCACCCCCCAGAGGGGATGGTCACGCTGCAATCCCTTCTCCTCCATTCTCCTCTCGGGATCTTGGGCACGCACGCACACGCGCCCGGCGTGAGTTTCAAGCCACCGGGTCCGGGACGTGAACCGTGGTCAACTACGTAGGAGTCCAGCGACATGGCCATTACGCTAACTGCTGGTTCCCGGGTCATCCCTATTCTTTGAAAAACCTCTATCCTGAGGGAAAATGGGCGCTGACTCCTCTGGCTGCTGCTTTTTGAATGGGACCTAGTTTTCGAGGTGAGGATTGTGTTCCTCTGCCTCAACCTCCTGAGTAGCTGGGACCACGGGCCTACCCCCCTGCACATGGCAAGTTTGGGGTTTTCATTTTTACTTCTTCCCTCTAGTGTTCTTTGAGTTCATTTTTGGGAGGGAACGAAATTAGCTGTTGGTCAGTCTCTCATTTTAACCCGAACTCCCTTTGGAAGCGTGAAGAGTCAGACTTGTCCGTTTGTGTGACATTCTTACAGTGCTCCTGCCGTGTGCCTGACACTCCTGTCCTTGGCGTTCAGTGTGTGCGTTAGTGCTCACCGAACACTCCTGTAAGTGAGTTTAGACAGACGCTTGACAGCCTGCAGGAATATGAGACAACAGTGCAGGCATCAATACGGAAATTATGTAGGTTAGTAAGTCTTTTGAACAAATGCCCTTAAATGAGATGACAACGCAGTTCTGTTTCTGTGAGTAAATGTGTACTGCGTATGCCCAGGGACACCGGGAATACAGCGGACCCTCACTTTCCTCATAGGTGTGTTCCGTAAAGTCACCGCGAACCCTGGGTTAGCTAATACAGCCACTCCTCGCTTAACGACCCCCGTTTAGTGACCCTCGGGCTCGGAACCAGTCCTCCAGGGCGGGCGCACCCCCATGTCATCGCTCTCAGCCTGTGGGAGTCCCAGGAATGCCGCGTCTCAGCCAGGGTCCCATTCCTGCCATCAGGACCCAGAGCGTTGGCAGTGACGCGGGAGGACAGGTCAGTCATGGCCGTATGCGGTACCGCACACCCACCGTGGTGTTCCGAGGAAGTGAAAACGGTCGTGCCAGGTTTCTGTGACAGTTCTGTCGGGTGGCGTGTCTGGTCTCTTGTCACTGTCCAGCACTTCTCCTTTTTTTTTTTTTTTTAGAGAGATTTTTGCTATAGGGTGCGTGTACTTGCCAGAGAGACAGTGAGAGGTCACCCCCCTGGGGGGATGGCCACACGGCAGTCCCCTCTCCTCCATTCTCCCTTCGGAATCTTAGGCACGCACGCGTGCCCGGTGTGAGTTTTAAGCTGCCGGGTCCAGGACTCTTAACCACAGTCGCCTACGAGCGTCCAGTGCCGCAGCTGCTGTGCCACCTGCTGGTCCTGCCCAGCACTTACCTACCGTGTGCTTCGTGTGGCTAGAACGACGTTATTCCAGGATGGTGTCTCCACAGAAGGGTGTGCCCTGTCGCACTGACCCACCACAGACACCCGCTTTGACACTCCCCGCGGGCCGACAAGCGGCCGGTGCCCCTGGCCTGCCCGTGCCGAATCTGCTCAGGGGAAACCAGGATGCAGCTGCGGCCACATTTCGTCAGCCAGCCAACACATGTTACATGAGGTGTTTCTGGGTAAAGACGCCTCGTGTAATGTACACCACTGACCGTTTGCACCGTTTGCAAACTCACGACACCGCTTTCCGGACCTGCCCGTGTGAAGCTCGTCCACACGGCTCCTCTGTGAGCCCCAGTGCAGTACTCCTGCTCTTGGGGACACTCGGCTGCCTCATGCAGAGCAGTCACCAGCCACCAGCGCATGACTGTGAGAGCAGGGCCCTGCGTCACACGCAGAGAGGCCCTCCCACCAGGGCCAGACTGCACAACACCCAGAGAGGCCTTCCCCATGTTTGCAGCGTGAGAGCCGAGCAGGGAGGCAGAGTGTCGAGGGCCCAGCTACCGCGTGTGCATCCAGACGGTGCAGTATCCAGGACCAAACTGCTGTCACAAATGCACGTTAGCAAGGAGCCATGCTCACGGAGTGGAGTCTGCGGACAGTGAGGATGGCCTCTGTCCTGTCCCCGTGCCCCTGAGCCTACAAGGTCAGCATTTCCAGGCCCTGGGGAAGAAACGGGCAGCCCCCGTGCGTCTGTGCAAGCACATGTAAATGCTGCTGCTTCCAGGGGCTTCGTGCCTGTGTGGTCGATGACGGCAGTGATGAACTCGAGTTAGTGGTGTGTATCCCTTACCCAGAGACGCTCAGAACCTGTGAAGGAAGCGTAATTTCTATTTTTTTTTTTTTTTTGAGAATTATTTTATTTAACTTTATTTATTTATTTTAATTTGACCAGAGAGGGAAGGAGGCAGAGGGAGACAGGGAAAGCGAGAAAGCAAGCCACCAGGGCCAAGTGGGAGTCCAGCTCCCTCAGCCACCTGCCAGCCCCAAAGGGTGTCATTTTTACTTAGAAGAGAGAAAAAAAAAAAGTCGTTTGAAGGACGCGAGTAACTTGTTAAAGAGATTATTCAGTAACCCTTATTAAAGCACGGTAAGGCAGAGTGTATCCAGGTCTGGTACAGCCTGCTACGCGCCTCGCAGTGGCCAGAGAGTGGGCTCCACGTGCAGATGGGGTCCGTGCAGCGTGGGGTCCTGCCTCCCACGGGTGGAAAATGACTGAGGAAATGCAGGGGGCAAGGAGCAGGGATCCCAGTCAAACCAACCCAACGGGATTCTTGGGAAACCGGCCAGGCAGCGTGATAGGACGTGAGCTGGGGGTGGGTGGAGAGTGCTCAGACGAGACTGCCGGCAGGAGGGCTCTTTCCTAAGCCTGGAGTTTCCAAGGAAATACATAGACGAGCCTAGCAAGAGCTCCAGAAGCCCTTTTCAGCCCTCCCGCAGCAGGTGGAAGGGGCTTTGTCCGCCCTGCCTCTGCACTGGCCCTCACTCAGAACTCTCACCTGTAGGTAACTGAGCTCGCGTGTGGGTCAGGGTCGGGCCCTGTGCCGTGACGGGAGGTGCGTGAGTGTTGCCCCATTGATCGTGAAGTGTAATTTCCTCTTTGGAAAAAAAAGTTGTCCTGTTTGCCATTATTTGTGATCATTTTAGTGCTTGCTTACTTTTAACTTTGATTTACCTCTATAATTAAAATGGGAATTCTAGTAGATTACATTTATAAATCATATGATAAAATCCACTTATCTTACACTGAGAAAAGTGAAGCTCCGGAAACCGACCCAAGTCCCAGTTGCCGAGACCAGGCCAGCACCCACGCCTGACCTCAGCCTTGCTCTCCTCTCCCCGAGGCTTGCCCCCCCACCCCCGTGCTCTGAAGAGTGCTTGAACCAGCTTAGCAGGGTCAGTGCCACAGCGAGGCCAGGCTCGCTCATGCTGCCACGTGCTCCGCTGGTTTAAGTTTGAAGTCCTGGCATGAAAGCCACTGGGCTGAGACAAGGCTGAGGCAGAGCACGGGCGGTAACTCGGTGTCTGCAGAGGGACGGGGACGGGAGACCCCAGCCAGGGTCCATTCCCGTTCTTAGCAGCGTCTAAGTAGGGACACTGCCCAGCACAGGCCAGCGCTCTCCTCTCATTTTTCAGAGGCAGCTGGAGAACTGTGTTTCACTGTGACATATCAGCAACTGTCAAAAGTTCAAAGCCACACTGGAGGACGGAAAACAATAGTGTCCGTGGGCCAGATTTAGGCTGCCAACTTGGAAATCTCTTCTGTAAGGATCCATCTCACACTGCACTTCTCTCCTCTGCCCCGTTCGCGACCGCGAGGAGCCCGCCCAGTCTCTGGTGGCAGTTTAAAGGACCGTTGTCGGGTACACCCGTCAGCCCGTAAGCCATCAACGACCAGGCAGGGTCAATCTGTTTACTTCGTGAAATAATTTGTTTACATGTGTTTTGGCCACATATACCCATAATGCAAAGATCATGCAAGTTTATTACGGGTTAGAAGTGATTAGTATTTGGAAGCGAAGTGCAGAATTTGCAGTCTCACATGCCAGCAGACTTGCCGTCCTTATCTAATGCAGGCAGGGCTCTGGCACCGCGCTATCGCTCGCTGAAAGTGTGCGTCTTATCTTGTTGTAAGGCAGTAGACATTACACAGCATCTGCAGCGAGACGGTGCTGCTCCTCTGGCACTGTCAGCAGGAGAGTGCCCAGCACATCCGAGGCTGACCGTGGTCGCTTCCTGAGAAAATAGGGGAGTCTGGGTTCTTAAGGCACGCACTGATGTAAACCGAAAGCGTTCTACATGTGAGGTGCGGACTTGTCCTCTGTATCAGAGGGTGATCAATGAGAACACGTCCACTGTATCAGAGGGCGATCAATGAGAACACGTCCACTGTATCAGAGGGTGACCAGTGACAACACGTCCACTGTATCAGAGGGTGACCAGTGAGAACACGTCCACTGTATCAGAGGGTGACCAGTGACAACACGTCCACTGTATCAGAGGGTGACCAGTGACAACACGTCCACCGTATCAGAGGGTGACCAATGAGAACACCTGCCCAGCTGGTGCCAGGAGGGCTCATCACTCATCACACATACAGAAAAACACAGCTGTAGACGTACTGTCAGTGGCCTGCAACGTGGACATGCTGGGCACCAGCGTGCGGGTTGAGAAGTGGGGCACCCCTTCACACTCTGGAGGGGTGCTCACTTCCCGCCATGGACGTCTGTGCGTGTGTTTCTGCCCAACGCCGTACGCATCCCTGTTGGGTACGTGCACCCGGGCTCCATCTGTTTTGCTCACCTACGGCACTACGCCTTCTCTGGCACGCCTGCGTCAGTTGAGACTCCACTGGCACGTGCTGTCCAGATGTCTACCGTCTAACCAGAGTGAGGTCTGGGCTTTCTTTTCTCATTCCAGTAGGTATCCAGTCATGACTTGAATGTACATTTCCTAGTGGTTATTGGGGTTTACATCTGTTCACTTGCTTATTGTACATTTGGATAACCTCTTACAAGGTGCACATTCAGATCTTTCACACCGGCTTTGTAAACTTTGTCAAACTGACTTAAAAATAGCTGCATGGATAAACATCCCTGCTCAGAGAGCGAGCTGGTCCCCCGCCCCTTGACTCCTGCAGTAAATAACTCCTGAGACATCTGCTGATACTGCATAAAAACCAAGACAACTTCCAGCCCACAAAGATTGCCTTCTAGATCACTTTGTAAACAGGACGAAACCTTGAATGGAGTGTTCGTCACAGGTCATTGCAACTGCCAACATTGGTAAGAAAGTGAAGTGCAAGTGGTAGTCAACACAGACATGGGGCTTTTTTTAAAATTATTTAATTTTATCTATTATTATCATTTCTTAACTTGACCAGAGAGACTGAGAGAGGGAAGGAAAGTGAGAAAGCAAGCCACCAGGTCCGGGATTCGAACCGCAGTCAGCCGTGTGGCCGTCCAGAGCCCTTAACCATCACGCCACCCATAGCCCCTACAAACATAGGTTTTTAAAAATAAGCCTTTGGAATATCCTTTTGCTTTTTTGTTTTTATGACTATGTTTTATTAATTCTAAGTAACAGAATCAAGTGTTAATTAGTAAAACATTACTAATCAGAGGAGTTAATTTAGAAAGAATGCAGCCTAAATTACCCTTTAAAAATATTTGTATATACAGTTATTGAGATTGTGTTACTGCTTACAGAGTATTATACGGTTGTGGTAAAAGAAAAAAATACAGAGCAATATAACACAGAAATTGAAAGTCTCCCATAATCTTTCCTCCTAGAGATAATTGGTTTATATTCACCCAGATTTTTCCTATAAATGTATTAAAGTATATCACAAATGATAATGTAGTCTATACACTGTTTGTCACTACCTTTTTTTTTTTTTAAGAATTATTTTATTTAACTTTATTTATTTAGTTTTAACTTGCCCAGGGAAGGACAGAACAAGAGAGGGAGAGAAGGAAAGTGAGAAAGCAAGCTGCCAGGTCCAGGACTTGAACTATAGTAGGCCATGTGGGAGTCCAGTAACCACCATACCACCTGCTGATCCCTCCACTAAGTTTTTAAACCTAACAGTAATTGTTTGTTACTGACTTTTTAAAAAAAATAATTATTTTATTTATTTTTTTTTGGGGGGGGAGAGGTTTTTCACTATAGGGCACGTGCGCTCGCCAGACAGAGACATAGAGACAGAAAGCGAGAAATCACCCCCCAGGGGGGATGGTCACGCCGCAATCCCCTCTCCTCCATTCTCCTCTTGGGATCTTGGGCACGCGCACACACGTGCCCAGCATGAGTTTTAAGCCACCGGGTCCAGGATGCAAACCGCGGTCGACTACGTGGGAGTCCAGCAACATAGCCATTACGCTAACTGCTGGTTCCCCTTCATTCTTTTTTATTTGACCAGAAAGACAGAGAGAGAGAGAGAAAGTGAGAAAGCAAGCCACCAGGTCCGAGACTTGACCATGTGGGAGTCCAGCGCCCTTATCCACCGCGCCACTTGCCAGCCCTGTTACTGACTTTTTAATGATTATTATTATTATTATCTATGATAATTAGATACTCGTTATCGGCAATAAAAATGCCTTTTTAAATCGATTTTTTTTTAATTAATTTGTGTATCAATTCTGTCTACCTTTCAGATCTTTATACAGTGGTTCGTTTTCTGGCAAGGGCCAGTATGCATCTTTTAATTTACTTACCACAGTGTTTCCTAGACACAGAAGCATTCCAGCGGAGGGAGAGCTGAACGAATGGGCTTCATGAACAGGTTTCAAGGGGCTTGATGTTTTCAGCAACTTCATTTTTTCTTAAAGGAGGCGTCCTAATTATGAAAATTCAGCACCTAAGCTGACTTGCCTCTGCTCTTCCTCAGAACATTTCTGGCTGCACCTGCCCCTTGTGATGGAAGGCGCGGCCTGAAAGCATTTGCTGCTAGGCTATCTTAAAGCAGCATTAGGCAAATAAAGTAAGTTCAAGGACGTGGCTGGTGGAGTGGCCCAGCGCCCGGTGTACAGACAGGATCTCGGTTCTCTCCGGTCTCGAGGCAGCGCGGCAGGTCAGCCCGACGCTCTGGGCTCTGATGCCGTCATCACACCTGCCATCCACACGGAGTAACTGGGCCGCTCTTCTCTACCCAAGCTGAGTGGACTGCAGAAGATAGTACTGCTAAATATCTAAAAGATACAGGCTTATGACCACTGTCGGTGGGATGGCTGTGGTTAGGTTTCAGGGTTCAACGTCTAGGTCTCTTATACTACAGCAACACCTTGCTAGTTGAAGGTCGCCTTCCGGTTTTCACATCAGTCTTTCACCAAATGCGCTTTCTGTTCCAGCGGGACCAGGTGGGAGTTTCTCTGCAGATTATAGGTTTGGCGATCTCAGGAACAGAAATAGTCATTCTTCTCTGGGAGCTGGGCTGTTTCTGAGGTCACGGTAGATGTTTTAGTAAGACCTAAGGAGGGTGAGCATGAGTGTCCCCATGCTATAGGGTGCGCCATCGTCACCCCGGTCCGGAGTGCACACTCACTCTAACTGCTCAGCAGGTCACTGTAGCACACGTTATGCAGCATAACCAAAAGGAGATGGGAATAACCCAGCCACGACGTCAGCCTGGCAACGCTGGGAACCAAAGGAGCTGAGTGCAAATGTCTCATTCCTCTCCCCTCCCATGGGCAGCGTGACCCTGTGTCTCAGGCAGCTTCGCTCATTGATGGGAAGCAAAATGGTTTCCCATTTGTTGTTCTGGAAAGAAAGACAGCTGTAGTTCCTCAAACTGTTCGTGTAGATGGTCACATTACTTTCTGCTTTTTACAGTCTTGTTTCCTGAGCTGAGAACTCATTACCAGACGTCCCCTGCAGTGTGCTCTGTCTGCTAAATTAAAGCCAATCAAAGCCAAACAACAGCAAAGAGCCCACCATAACCTGCTCCTAGGTCTTCAGCAGTTGGGAGCCGCGTTGACAGATGCTGCGCCATTGTCACGCGAACGACTTTGTTGTGATAAACGTAAACAAGCGTTGCAGGGGGAGCTGGGAGCTGACTGATCAGGCTGAGGAGCATGCTAGACCCCGAGCAGCAGGTGTGTAGGCCGGTCTGCTGGGGTGCTGTGAGGGGTGAGGCGGCCGCTCCCCCGCCTCCTGTGGCAGACTTCCGAGCCGGCTCTCAGTTGTAGTCGCTGTGTCCTTGGGTTGATGTCTTCTGTGTCTTCTTTTCTCAATAATCTGTTCCTATTGAGTGAGTTATGACCTACTAGGGGAACAAAACGAAACTCCAAAATTGAAATAAAAGCCTTGTGAAGGGGATTTAATCCCTTGTTCAGGAATGTAGGCATTTATAATTAAACAGATGTGGTCTTCGACAGGGTCTTAGGCCAGTACTGGCAAGCATAAAGACTTTCACGTGTGACTTTGGAAATGCGTGCAGTCAGCTGCATCTTCTGGTCCTTGTGTTTATGAGCCTTGCAAAGGGCAGGTCCTGCTTACAGAGGTTAGCTGTCTGGGGCTTCCTCTGCAGCTGCTTTCTCTCTGCTTGTGAACTGATGAGCGTGAGTCCCTCAAAAGCCAAAGGCCCAAGAGTTGTGAAGAGTGCTTTGTTGTAAGGGTGGGTGTTGTCATTTTTAGTCTTTGGGGGCTCTCTGAGTGAGACCAGTGATCCTAGGAGTGTTTGTATTTGTCTTTCTTGTTTCCTGTAGGTTAATGTTAGAAATTTATTAATCGGGCTGAGTAAAATCGGAATCCTGCCCTAAGGGCTTTCCTGCTTAGTGGAAGAGCTATGATTTATAAAGTCACAGCGTAATGAGACAAAGTGACAGTGAGAGGCCTTGGGCAGGCTGGCTGTGTAATATATTTCAGCAGCTCACACAGGTTGGTTTGTTTGATTATTGCGATTTTTGTTCTTGTCAGAATTGTCATTTCTAATAGTAGGATCCCTCAAACTATTTAAACCAAATCTCTCCTGCTACTGCTCAGAAGAGGCTCAGGCTTCGGTTCCTCTAAAGACTGACAGATGTGGGATATCCTCTGAGAGAGGTGATGGTTAAGTAGTCTGAACTCACTCCCTCCCCTTCGCCTTTAAACACCGCAGTAAGAGGATGTCGATCGCGTTCTTTTGGAGTCTGACCAAAGCACACACCCATCCCCTCACTGCCTCCCTGGAACTGATTCAAGATTTGCAGAGACGAGTTTGTCTGGGGGTGTTTCCCTCGTCTTATCTCTTGCTGGGCATATTGCTAGGGTTGAATTTATTTTGACCCTTCCATTTCAAATTTGGGACTGGAGCAAGAGTTAAAGTCCAACCGCAGGAGAGAGTCTGCTGAACTTCAGACATGAGGGACCCGGGGAGGAAGGTGCGTACACTCGGGGCTTGCTCTGCGCCAGTACGGGATTGCCAGCCCCTGGCTTCTGCTCAAAGGAGCAATGTCTGAAAGTGTATGAAGACATATGTGCCACTTACACTGCGTGTTTCTGTGCTTAATTTTAACAGCAATGCCGCTAGCATGCATACCTTTACAATTCGTGGCAGAATAAGTAAATTCTGAATTTTGATTGAAAGCCTTTTGGAAGCACTTAGGAGGACGGGTATTTGCAAGGGGAAAACGTGTCATTTGTGATTGATCTTCAACAGAATGACCTGAAAAGCATATATGGGTATTTCAAGCATTCTATCATTTTGTCTTCTAAAGCATCAAAGACAGCTACAAGTGGTTAATATTAGATCAGGTCTGCCCGGGTTCTTCCAGGAGTGGAAAGCAGTGCCCTCCTGATTATTATTTTATCTTTTCCCAGCACTTTGGAGCTCGCTCCGCGCACACGCAGTAGGCTGGGCTGACTTTCCCGACTGATCTCTTGCAGAGCCTGGCCCAGCTAGAGAATCTGTGCAAACAGCTGTATGAGACCACAGACACGGCCACCCGACTCCAGGCCGAGAAAGCCTTGGTGGAGTTCACCAACAGCCCCGACTGCCTGAGCAAGTGCCAGCTGCTGCTCGAACGAGGAAGTGTACGTAAAGCCGCGAGGCCCTCTCGGGGACGGGGACTTTGGAAACCGTGGCCCAGGTTCGGGGAGGGAATGGCATAGGGAAGCTTGGCCTTGTTTCTTTTAGAGAGATTTTTGTGATGGGGCACAAACACTTGCCAGAGAGACAGAGACAGAAAGCGAGAAATCACCCCCCCTCCCGGGGGATGGCCACGCGTCAACCCCTCCTTCAGTCTCCTCTCAAGATTTTAGGCACGCACGCACACGCGCCGGCCTGAGTGTTAAGCCACCAGGTCCGAGACTCAAACTGCAGTCAGTCGTGTGGGGACATGACCGTGACGCCATCTGCTGGGCCCAGCTTTTCCTTGTTTCTTAAGTGTCCCTGCCTTCCAGAAAGCACCCGGCCAGCCAGGTTGGTCCCCTTTCATTGCGAATCGAAATCCTAGGATTCTTTCGCTGTTTTCCATTTCTGTGCCCTCTCCTGCCCTTTCCAGGAGACAGGCTGGACGTGAGTGCCCTCTCCCGTCCCCTCCTGCCGGTGCCAAGCTCTCCAGCCTTTGCGTTTTCTCCCCGTGCCATAGCTGCCTCGGCCTTTCCAGCCACAGGGAGGATGACTTCACAAGGAGACTTAGAGCAAGTGGGAGGGTTTTCCTGTTAGGGTTTGCTTTGGTTTTTAGTTTGCTAGCGGGCACGTGTACTCACCGGAGAGAGCGAGAGAGGAAGTGAGAAATACTCTCCGGGGGGGCGGGGGGGCTACAATCTCTCCTCTCAGGATTCTGGGCGTGCACACATACACCCAGCATGTTCTTCAAGCCACTGGGTCCGGGACTCAAACCGCAGAGTCAGCCTTGTGGGATCCAGCCACCCCAGCCTCCACACCACCTGCTGCCCGAAGTTGTAGGTTGTAAAGTGAACTTAGAATCTCTTCCAGCATAAAAATGGCATTGCGTTGATGAAAACGATACTTCTAATGAGGCATAATTTGATAAGATTGCTAGCTCTGGTGAGATGGGGATCTGGCAGGCAGGGTCCCGTGACACGAAAGGGCTTCGGGAGAGTCGGAAGCTCAGTGGACTTGGGCAGCGAGCACTAGCCTCTGGCAAGGGGCCAGGCGCGGCGGCCAGGTGCGGCCTCTTATCCCCCCGAGCGCTCAGACAGCCCTCCAGACAGGCGTATGTCCTTTTCAGAGGCGAAAGGGAGGAAACCAACAAAAAGTAAAGAGTAGCAAATTATCTTGGGACAGCAAAGGTGAGAGGAGAGATGCTTTCCAGAAAGTGTCCTGAACTCTGGAACAGAGTATGTGAAATCAGAGCAGTCAGTGTGCTGTCAGGCGTTTCCATTCGCCTTGTTACAATATTGCTTCTCAATAAAGAGACATGATCTTGGTTAGAAGTATCCTTAGCTGCTGAGATCTCTCTTTCCAAACATATGAAAGTTACAGTCGTGATCAGAAATGGCGCGGTGATCTGTTTTATGTGCACATATGTTGTATGTTTCTGATAAATGACTCGATCTGAAGCTGGATCCACTGTCATTGGTCCCCGGGAGAGTCACAGGTGGCCCTCCCACTCCTGCAGCGGGAGCCAGGTACGGTCTTAGGAGCTGCTACCTCCAGCCCTCCTTCTACAGCAAGCTGGAAAGAAGTGGGATGCTGTGCTAAAAACGCTTAGTTACCACATTTTAATTAGTGGCTTAACAGATTCATCGGAATTATGTATAAAAACTGTTTACACATCTTATAAAATGTAAAGTTAAACGCAGTCTGTCTTGCATTATTGATGATTTGACGCACCTGCTTTAACTAGGCGTCTAAACCACGTTCAGTGGTTGAATAACAGTCATGTTATAAAACTACGACCCTGTGCCTGTCACGGCTCTGTCTGGCTGAGATCAGGGTGAGTCTTAGGGTAGGGGTCCCGTTGGGGTGTCGCTGTCTCTCTCTCGCCCTCCCTCTTCTCTTTTCTCTTTCTCATAGAAGGAGTAAATACACTTTTTTAAATCACATGAAAGTCACTTTTACGAATTTTTTTGGATCTTCCGTTTTCTTTATACCTAGTGGTAGGGTAGCCTACTGGCTCAGGGACTGTTCGTTTTCTGGAGGATTACCCTCACACTCAGTTAAATTATTTCTAGTGGTTCTGTGCCTGTGTGTGACATTGTGCAGTGTCCCACGTGTGGGGTTTTCCGTGGCTCCTTTCACGCACTCTGGTCAGATCACGCGTGCTGCATCTCGGTCAGGGTGAAGGCCACCGTGGGCGTTGCCCAGAGCCCTGGCTTCCTGGTGCTGTGCCGAGGAAGGACGTGGCGTGGGCATGGACTCCACAGCGTGCCGTGGTGGTCCCCACTGGCATTCCTTCTGTCCCTAACACCGTGCTGTGGGGCATTTGGAGGTCACACTTTTTTGAAGCATGACTATAACAGAGACCTTGCAGGGAGAAGGTTTCTTGGTTTAAGTAAAAGCCCCCTTGTGTGCATCCCGGCAGTGAGTGGCACGCCTGTGTCAGGTTAAGCACGGTCAGGCTGTCACTTCCGCCTGCCCTGCGTTCCTGACTGAAGTCCACTGAACCGCGGACGCCACGTGGGGCTTGCTGGTCCTCAGAGTGACGGTTGTAGTCTGGAGGGTCGGCCACGGCAACACCAAAGATCGTGCCTCGGGTCTGGGCACAGCTCTCCAGGGGAGCCCCCGGCTGCCCGCGGCGCTGACTCCGCCCTCTCTCCGCAGTCGTCCTACTCCCAGCTACTGGCAGCCACATGCCTTACGAAGCTCGTGTCGCGCACGAACAACCCCCTGCCGCTGGAGCAGCGAGTGGACATCCGTGAGTAGGGGCTTGTCGGTCTGTCCGGAGAAGTTGGCTCAGGGGTTTGCCGGAACACTCCAGCCTGGGTGCCTCTTGGGGAATGTGCTAGAATTGCTCAGCAGACAGGATATGTAGAAACAGATTTTCCCCAGAATCTGGGACTCCTGAGGAGAAGAGGCCCGATGTGTAAGGATAAAGCCCTGTCACCCGCTCGTTGTCAGGAGACGTCTCTCACTTAGCCTTTCCGAACGCGAAGCCCTGAATGAGAGCCCACTGTCCTAAGTCCGAGGTCCCGTTCTCAGTTGCGTAAGGACGGAAGAGCGTGTCGGGTGAATAATGTAACGTCCAATGTCCCGGCCGGCTCGTGTGTTTGACGTGCCCTCCCTGGCGGCGCTGAGGTGACGGGGACCGCTTTGTTTTCTAGGGAACTATGTGCTCAACTACCTTGCCACGCGGCCCAAGCTGGCCACCTTTGTGACCCAGGCGCTCATTCAGCTGTACGCCAGGATCACCAAGCTGGGCTGGTTCGACTGCCAGAAGGACGACTATGTGTTCAGAAACGCGATCACAGACGTCACAAGGTTTTTACAGGTACCACACATGTGTTTTCCAAGTAGGAAGAGGAGGCACAACACACGTGTGGGGGACTGCAGGTTTGGGGGGAAATAAAATGAAAATGTGGGTTTGTTTTGGCATAGAAGTTTTTGCAGTGGATACTTTTGGGTGTGTATGTGTGCATGTTTTAGAGAGATTTTTGTCTAGGGCACATGTCCTCACGGCAGAGAGAAAGGTGAGAAATCACCCCCACCCCACCCCCCCGGGGAATGGGCACGCTCAGTCCCTTTCCTCCATTCTCCTCTCAGGATTTTGGGCACACACATGTGCACGCAGGTCCGGAACTCAGACCGCAGTCAGCCACGTGGGAGTCTGCTGCCCTAACCACGGTGCCACTTGCTGGACCCTCAGTAGAGGTTTTTATCATAATATGCACTTTCCATGAACTCTGTGAGGAGCCCTTGAATATAGGCCCTCCTCCTTTTCAAAAATTACACGAAATGGAATTCCTCGGTTAGTCCCTTCTGCGTCCTTACCCATACATGCCTGCACGTCGGCACAGACCAACCCAGCCTCCTCCTTCCCCGTGTCCACGTGCGAGTCCAAGCTGACGCGCTGCCATCTGCAGGCGTGTTTGCCTTGCTGGCTGTTCAGTCAGTGCTTCCGTCCCGGTCCCAGGACAGGACCCTGTCACACTTAGACTGTGTCTATAGGGTGAACGCCTAGTCTAGGATGACTCAAAGGGACATGTATGCTATTGACCTTCAAAGATAGTTCCAAATTGCCCTCAAAAAAGTTTTGCCTTATTGGGACCAGCAGTTGGCGTAATGGCTATGTCACTGAACTCCCACATAATCGACCGTGATTTGAGTCCCGGACCTGGTGGTTTAAACTCACACCGGGCACATGTGCGTGTGTGCCCAAGATCCCGAGAAGAGAATGGAGTAGAAGGGATTGTGGCGTGGCAATCCCCCCAGGGGGTGATTTCTCACTTTTTGTCTCTCTGTCTCTGTCTTTCTGGTGAGCGCATGTGCCCTATGGCAAAAACTTCTCCCAAAAAAAAGTTTTGCCTTATTTACACTGACACTGACTGTTTTACCAAGTGCCTACTTTCCAGTTTTCTCAGCTCTGAAAGCTGAATTTTATTTTCTTCTTTTCTTTTTTTTTTTTTAAAGATTTTTGCCATAGTGTGTGCACTCACCAGGGAGAGACAGAAAGAGGGAAATGGAGAAATCAGCCCCCTCCCAGCAGGGATGGCTATGCCACAATCTCTTCTACTCCATCCCCCTCTTGGGATTTTGGACGTGCACACACACACTCACACACACACGTACACGCCCGGCATGAGTTTCAAGCCTCCAGGTCCAGGACTTGAACTACAGTCGACCATGTGGGAGTCCATTATTTTAAACACAATACTATCTGCTGGCCCCTTATTTTTCCAATTTAATAGGGAAAGAGAATTGGTATCTCATTCTCTGGGTTATGCGTGAGACTAAGCAAATTTTCATGTATAACTTGCTGCTTATATTTATTTTTCTATGGATTTCCTGTGTGTGTGCACGTGCATGTGTATATATGTAATTTTTTTCTTCAGATTCTTTGCTTTTTCTTACTGTTTTATGCAGCCTCTGTAAATTGTATTATTTGTCATTTACCTTAATATGTGTTTTGCAGCTTATCTTTTTATATAATGTGTGTGCTAAACTGCTTGTGGGAATTTTTAAAAACGAAAGTTTTGAATTTTGGTGAAGTGGGGTTATCAGTCTTCCCATACGGCAGTGAGGCTCTGGGTCCCGCAGAGTACCGGTTTTAACAGGCAGATCCACGCGTGACCAGATCTGCCTGTGGCACAGAGGTGCCTTCCGACGCCAGGATCCAGTGCACATGCCAATGCCTTCTGCCTTCCTTTTTCTCACCAGGACAGTGTGGAGTACTGCATCATTGGGGTCACAATTTTATCCCAGCTAACCAATGAAATTAATCAAGTAAGTGCTCCCGCCCTCCTCGCTGAAGTAAGTGCCATGTTTACTCTTCACATTGGTGTCTCCTGCTGTGTGTGGGGTGAGCTCTTTTGGCAGTTGCGTGCTTTTGCGGTAAGTGAGTGATGCCCTTTGGAAACAGAACGTTCCCATTTGGCTTTCCTCTGTAAGTGCAGGCTAGCTCAGTCCTCGTCCTGGGCTCCTCCTGTCCCCAGAACATTCTACCCTCCCATCTCAGCCTTCCTTACTGGGGACCCTGCTCAGTTTAGAGATGATAGCCATGGTCCTAATCATGAAAGATGAGCCTTGCTAATAAAAATGAATGGGCCCAAAGCACTTATAACAGCACGCATGCTCCGTGCGGCCCGTCCACTCCTGCCCACATTGCCGTGTTCCGGCATTCGCAAGTCCTTTCCCGAGTGCCACCTGGAGAGATTCAGCCAGCAGTCTTTTCAGAATGCGTGGAATGCTCAGCTGAACACGGACTGATGTTTGCAGGGTCCTTCATGTCACCAGTGCTACAGAGGAAACACCAGTGGCTTTCTTTGGCTCCAGCTTTTCTCCCCAGTCATTTACTTTTGTCCGCAGCTGAGACTTCATAGTGATCACAGGCTGGTTACTAACCTTCCTGTCATCTCACGCTCAGGTCGCCTGTTGATTTCTTTAGCAGTACTGTCGCCCTTGCTCCTAATTATGCAGAAAGCACAGTCAGCTCTGGGCAGTTGTGACTGAGACAGGACTGTCCCACGTGCAGCTGCTGGTGGCTATTAGAGACAGGTTCTCTGTCACATGCAGTCCTCAGCGTGATCAGTATTTTATCAAAATAATAATAGCTTACCTTTTATGGTGAAAACTGTGTCAGCCGCTCTTCGAAGCATTTACTTACACTAACATAATCCTCCGCTCGGTCCTACGAGATCGCTGTAGCTGCTGCGTGACCCTGTTCTCTGTGGGGCACACGGAGGCACACGGACGCCGACTGGCGTGCCAGCAGTGTCACTGCGTGTCGGCAGCAGTGCCCAAATTCGAAGCCCGGCCGTCTCGTTGCAGAGTGTATGCCCTTAATCGCCCCGTCCTCTGTGGCCACGCCTCCCTCGCAGCCAGGGAGCGCACGTGCTAAGGCTGAATGGCTCCCTCTGAGTGTCTGCGTGATGACACCCTTCAGAATCCCACTTGTCTTTTTAAATAAAACGATGAATATGTGTCTAACGGACTTCACGTGCTGGGCCCAGCATAACGGGCTCTACGCGGTGTAAAGCGCACATCTAGCAATTCCCCTTTACCGGAGAGAACGCGGCAGCACCGCGACGCCGGATCTAGACTGGGGATATTGTGAACCTCTAAATAACTTTGATTTTTCCTTGTTTCTGGCTGTCCGATTTAAATCAGAAAGTATTTTTCTGTCATCTTTCCTGTTTGAATTTAGAAATAAAGTCAGGGTAGACTTTTTGTTAAAAGCAAAATGAGCCCCCTCTTGGATAAATTGATCGGTAAATAGAAGAGTTTTACGTTTCCAGTAAGTGGTCAGACTGAAAGGACCCCAGGCAACCTCCACATTTTTCAGTCCCACGTATTCAGGAGTGAGGGCACGCTGAAGAGGGGAACCAGTTAGTTCTTGGTCACAGAAACACTTAAAACTGAGCTACAAAGACAAGAGCTGAGGTTACCTGAGCGATCGGTGCGGCCATTTAAATGAAGTTGCCACGTCTGGAGTAGACTATGTCAAAATAGGGTAGGAGAGGAGGTGAGGGCTATGGGCTGTTACTCGTCTGAGGTCCACGGCTGTCCATTGATTATGGTTTTGCAAAGTCTGCAGGAACTTCAGCCTTGAGTTATTTTCTTTTTCCTTTTCTTTTTTTTCTTTTTACCAAAATCAAACCTTGCTACTGTGTTTGAGATAAGGCACATTACAACATGATGGTGATTATTAGCAATTTAAGTTTGTTTGCATCCTTAAGTACAGAGGAAATAAAAATAGCAATAGAGTAGCTGTCCCATAGCTCGGTGTTTAAGCCTTGCGTACATGGGGAGCTGGAGCCCACACAGCCAGCTGGATTCACATCCAGGCCCAGTGGCTTGGGAAACATGCCAGGCACACGTGCATGCATGCCCAAAATCCTGAAGGATGGAAGAACGATTGCCTTGTGATTACACCCCACCAGGGGTTACACCCGCTTGATCTCTCTCTGGCAAGGGCATACACACCCTCTGGCTGTAAAAAATGATCACAGTAGAGGGCTAATCTCCATATGGTAGTTGAGACCGCTGGCCCCCACATGGCCAACTACAGAGTTCAAGTCCCAGGCTCAGCAGCTTGAAAAATACACTAAGTGCATGTGTGTGCATACCCAAAATCCTGAGAGGAGAATGGAGAAGGGATTACAATGTGACCATCCCACCCGGGGGGGGGGGGGGTACTTCCTCCCTCCCTTCCTCCTCTCTCTCTCTCTCTCTCTCTCTCTTTCTCTCTCTCTCACAAGTACACATGTCCTAAAGCAAATTTGAGGGACCAGCAGGTGATGTAGTGGTCGAGGCACTGGACTTCCATGTGGCCAACCGTAGTTTGAGTCCTAGACCTGACAGCTCTCTCTCTCTCTCTCTCTCTTTCTCATGATAGTAAATTAAACAATAATAAATGTAGTTATTAAAAATACTTTAGTTTGTCCTACGTAAGCTAGAGAAAAGTGATATCCTGGCCAGCTCTTAGCAGCTTAAGTGTCCTGCATTCTCTCATTAGATATGGTTAACAATAAATTAAACATTTTCAATGTATTTATGCTGCTTTTATTGGAAATTCTACTTTATTTAAAGTCTACATTAAAATTCCTTTTTCTCAGTTCTAAAACTTGCACTGGTTTATTTTCCTGCACAGGCAGACACCACCCACCCTTTAACCAAGCACAGGAAAATAGCCTCTTCTTTCCGAGATTCATCTTTATTTGATATCTTCACGCTTTCCTGCAATCTGCTAAAACAGGTAAGACTACAGGCTGGGTCACCCAGAGAACGGGTGGGAACTTGTCTGAGGTCGACTCCTGACTGCCTCCTGAGAGCTTATGTATCTCTTTAAGCATCATCTCAGGCCAGCCCCGTGGCCGAGTGGTTAGGGGAGTCAGATTGCACATGGCCAACCGCACAGTTCAAATCCTGGCCCCAGGGAGCATACCCAAAGCTCCAGGAGGATGGAGAGACAGAGGAAAGGGGTGGCAGCATGGTCACATCCCACTGAGGGGCGCTTCTTCCACCTCCCTCTCTCTGGCAAGTGTACACACTCTCTAGGGAAAAAAAAGTTCGAAAAAATCATCTCTCTGGACCAGCAGATGGTGTAATGGTTACATCACTGGACTCGCATTGTAGACCCCCCATGTTCAAGTCCCGGACCCTGCAGCTTAAAACTCACACCGGACGCATGTGTGTGTGTGTGCACCCAAAATCCCAAGCCGAGAATGGAGGAGAAGGGATTGTAGTGTGGCCTTCCCCCTGGGGGGTGATTTCTTGCTTTCTCTCTCTCTCTTCCCGGCGAGTGCACGCGCTCTATAGGAAAAATCTCCCTTAAAAAAATAAAGTAATTTTAAAAAAAGAAGAACAGAAAAAAAGCATCTCTCACGCAATGTGCATCTCAGAGGTGGTGAAAAAACTTGCCAGATTGTCCACTAAAGTTAGAAAAAGGATTGGGATCGCCTGTCTCAGGTCTGTCCCCAGGTGAAGAGAGTCGGTGAACACTTACCGCATATGCCTGTCTTAAAGAATCTAGTTTAGAGAGTTTGAGATTGTATAGTTTGTTTATAACCACATAAAATCTTCCCAAGGAGAGCGAGAGCGCGTTAGCTCGGCAGCGTTTGGTTCTTAGTGCTCCGGGAGCGGGCTCAGACAGCAACGCGACACACGCGCCCTCGGCTGGCGCCCGCCCCCCACTGAGCTCAGAGCGGCAGATAAACAGCAACATCTGCAAGGAGAAGTGCATTTGTATTTTTAACATCCATTTAGATTTAATAACCCGAAGGGGTAGACAGCATCACATAAGGAAATTACCTGTTTTAACATCGAGAGAGGCGTCTCACTCCATTTACTGGTAGAGTGGAGCCACGGCGGGAGCGCCAACCTGGGCCCCTCAGTTCCAGCGGCGGGAGCATGTTTCGCCCCTGTGTGAAGCCAAATGAGGTTAGCCTCTGGCTTCTTGTTCATTTTTGTTTTTATTTTCCAATATTTTGCAATTTTAGTTTCAGAAACAAGTTTGGATTATTTCTATTGACCCAATTCATGATACCCATCTTTTTTCTCAGTTAGTTTACCTGAAAATTTCCAATCAGTCCTCGGGTTAGGCAAGCCACCTGGCAAAAGCTCTCATAGTCCCCAGAGGGGAAAAGCTTTTGAGAAAACTAAGGATTGACTATTCCTCGCTGATACAATCAGAAAGAAATAGTGAGCCGGCCAGCGGGGGCTGGTCACGGAGTCCGCTATAGCTAGGCCCATACGCGCTATGGCCTGCAGGTGCACTGAGGGAGAGTCTACCGAATTCACTGGTGGTTTTAACTCCGGTCTGGAAGGTTTCTGCTGACGACAGTGATGGTGGTGGTACGAAGAGTCCGAGGGCAGGGGCATACACTCCCCCCGAGCCCCCCAGAGTGAGCCTGCCCTGTGCCGGAATAACTGGGATTGCACATCGGCTGTGATACCACGAGCCCGTGCCAGCTCGGAATTCCCGCGGCTGTTCTGTCGGAAACGTTCCAGGGCTGTCTTTGCCAGTTTCGTGTGTACAGCAAATATGTTTCCACAGCGGTACAAAGGTGGCTGAAGGACAGTCTTGCAGGGAAAATACACTTTATTGTGCTAAAATAAAACCTTCTTTTCTGGCTTAACAACCTTCTGGTGAGTCTGGGAATGAGCTTGGAAGAGAAGAGGGATTGCTTGGGTCTCACAGTGTGATAATCCTCCAGGCTTCGGGGAAAAACCTGAACTTGAATGATGAGAGCCAGCACGGCTTGCTCATGCAGCTGCTCAAACTCACTCACAACTGCCTGAACTTCGACTTCATCGGCACGTCCACGGACGAGTCCTCGGACGACTTGTGCACCGTGCAAATCCCGACCAGCTGGAGATCAGGTATCACCCCACTCCGCACGGGTCTGGGGCCCTGGTCCGCACAGGAATGCAGGCGAGCACTGAAGCTCTGGCAACCCCTCCTGTGCTCTGAAAGAAACCTCAGGATTTTAGCATGTATTTTATAATGTAGGGGAGAAGTTACTGGAGGGGTCCTGGAGATTCCCCCAGGATAGGACTCTAATTACTGGTTAATAGTAGATATATAGTTGACCTTCTTGTAATAATTGCCTAGAAATGTCTGTTCTCTGTATATTGATCTTTAAAAACAAAATTAAACAAAGAACTCGAGCTCATATTTGTCTTGCTAAGGATAAAAGTGTTTAGTTCTTGCTATTGGAAAGGTATCTAAATTCAAGAATCAAAAGAATGAATCTGCTTCTTAGAAAAGTTAAAGCTATTTCTTTTTAAAGAAAGCAGAAATCCGTTATTTGCATGTCACTGTCTAAAGAAATGAGTGTTCTGCAGGGTGACAGGCAGGCGTGCCCCTCGAGTTCGGGCCGGAAGTGTGCGGCCGTGGCGCGTGGACAGACGTGCTTCATAACGTGGCCTTCTCTCTCTGTTTCAGCATTCTTAGACTCTTCCACTCTGCAGCTGTTTTTTGACCTGTATCATTCCATCCCTCCTTCATTTTCTCCTCTGGTGAGTCAAGACCACAGTTGCCAAAGCAGACCGGTTTCTAGAAGGTGGCAATGGTGATGGGCCTTGTATTCACTTTGCTTTATAAAGCCGTGGAAGTGAAGCCCAGAGGTACTGGAGTTGGTCACCAGCCCTGTGGTGTTACGCTTGTGCTAAAAGGACCTGGCAGTAGCCTTCCTAGTTCTCGATGGCTCCTGTCATGGCCAGCCACCGCAGATGGTCGAGCACTTCTGGTCTCACGCTGATGACATCACGCTGTACCTTGGTTTGCCTCAGGCTGTAGTGTAGACTCACCTGCCACCCATCTAGGCCAACCGCGAAGGTGGTCCTGAGTGTAAAAATGCTGTTAACACTTCAGGCATAGTCAGAGGTGGTACTTGCACACCCTCAGGAGACAGCCAAGCTGTCGGGAACGGCCTGTTGTCACGTAGCGCAGTCATTACCTGCAAATCTGTGCATTCGTTCAGGTTCTAAAATACCACTGGACGGGCATTTCAGGTCGTTGGTCCAAAATGCTGTTGACCACGAATTACACCAAGAAACACAGTGAAGGGTGGTCGGGGTGCGTGGCATTCCTGCAGTGAGCTTTCCTGCTCATCACGGTACTTTCCCGTATTAATAGACTTCCGTTTAGCAGAAGAATGAATTCAGTGCTGTTGTGTTTATTATCAGTCAGCAAGAAAAGGTAACCCGGGAAAGGGGTACTTCCTGAGGCTCAGGTGAGATAGGCCATGCGGTGCACTGCTGCCTGGCAGCCAAGGCCCCGCGGTGGGCCCAGTGCCGTTCCCAGCCCACCTGAAACACAGGGTGGCGTGTGCGTGTAGTCCCAGCACGGAGGAGGCTGGGCAGGAGGGTCACGGCATGGCGAGACCCTGCAAAATATAATAGACCCCACACATCAAAACAAAACAAAAGAAGGATGCTTAGTAAAAGGATTTTGCAGAGGCGTGAGCAGAATTAGTCCGGAAGTAGAGGCGATACACACCCCTGGGCTGGCAGCGTGGGGCCCCCGAGGTGCTGGGGCAGCAGGCAGACTCGTAGAGGCTGAAGCTGTGGGAGGGCGGGGGGCTGCCCAGTGAGAGCTGGGGCCTTCAGGAGAGAACACCACCTCTCACCCTGACCGGAGGTAGGGGGCCGCTTTCCTCTGCCCCTCGTCTCCTGCTGGTACTTGCCAGTGGCTGAAGCCAACCAGAACCAGAGTGAGGAGCTTGGCCAGGTTATCCAGAGGCCAGCCTCCCGGGAAGCAGGGCCAACAGGACAGAAGTAGTTCTGGAGGGCCAGACAGCACGGCGGGAAAGGGGAGACTTTTCAGTATAAACACCGTTTTTTGGGTCTTATTTATTTGTTTAGAACAGATATGACTTGGTTTTTTGTTTGTTTGTTTGTTTTTAATTTGCCAGAGAGCACATGCGCTCACTAGAGAGAGAGGCAGATTGACAGGAGAGTGAGAAAGCACTGCCGTGGGGGGCGGCCGTGCTGCAGTCCCTTCTCCACTTCTCCTTCCGGGGTTTTGGGCGCACAGGCCAGAAAGCCTAGGACTCAGACCACGCATGCAGCCGTGTGGGCTCCAGCCTGCGTCCCACGCACTGGCTGGCCCGGAACTCTACATGGCCGAGCCTCATGAGCCAAAAAGCCCTCTGAGAACGGGGAAAGCACCTAAGTCTAAAGCTTTATTAAGCTATAAATTACATGATATTTTTAAGCTTTAAACATAAATCTTAACAAAAACCAAAGAAGACTTTGGGGTGGCCAAAGAATAATACCTAAAGGGATTTCCAGATTGTGAATTTAAGTAGTTGTTATGATCAACTTTGGCTTCAATACTTTTTTCCTTGTTCCTTTACAAATAAGGCTGTTTGATAGCCTGAAGAAGAATGGTGTGGGGGGAAGGCCTGCTGGGAATAGCCTCGCCTTCCCCGTAATCACCTGCGCGTGCGCTGTGCCTGCTCGTAGGTATTATCCTGCTTAGTACAGATCGCCTCAGTCAGAAGATCTCTGTTTAACAACGCAGAGAGGGCCAAGTTTCTCTCCCATCTCGTCGACGGAGTTAAACGAATACTGGAAAACCCACAGGTAAGGCTTCTGGGAAGTTCTGAGGTGCGGGGTTGGTGTGTGCTTTGCTGTCCCAAGTCAGAAAGAATCCCCCCAGAGGCCGCGGCGAGCAGAAACTCCGGGAAACTGTTCAGTGGGCCGCTCTTCGGAAGATGATGTGAGTCTGTATTCATAGCGCTCTACTCGGAGAGTTCTGGAGTGTCACCCTAAAGGTTTGTGCCCTCCAGCTGCAGAGGCACAGGCGTTGAGCAATGGGATCACATTGAAACAGGAAAGTAGGGACGGGGTAGAAATTCTCTTCCCAGAAATTAGGAATCTAAAGTTTATTTTCGTTGACATTTTTTAAATGTATATTAGTAACCGAAGTGTACAGGGCTGCTTTTAGGTGGGAAGGGAGTAGTCTCTTTTAGATGTTCACCCCACAACTTGATCACCCTTTTTGTCTTTTTAGTCCCTGTCAGCCAGCACTTTTTCAAAGCACCAGGAAAGTTTACTCCTCTAGGGGAAAAGGCATAAAAAGTTTGTTTTTTAAATGTATTCAGTTCCATTCCTTTTTTTTTTTTAATTTAGTCGTTCAGCACGGTGTATCAAGCACCTGTGTGCCAGGGATATGGTAGTGAGTGAAACGGAGTCTCCTCTGTGCATGCGTGCTAGCGGAGGAACACACGTATGGGAAAGTGTGTGACTGAGTACACAAGTGAGACGTGGGAAATCAAGTGTGAAATAAAACAAGCATGCCCATGCAAACATGTTGTTTTAACAATGTAAATACATGAAACACTCATGTAAGCTTGCCCTTGTAACTTACTTGAGCTTGATGGTCAATTCACAGTAGAAGTACAAATCGTATTAAATTTCCTTTGCCTGGCGAGGCACGCTGGGCCGGTCCTGTCTCAGTTTGAGCTGGTTCTGCAGTATTGGCTGTACGACGTTAGGCAGAGCATGACCCTCCAGGCTTCCGTTTTGCTCCGCCAGCCAGGCTAATCCCATCTCGCAGGATGGTCTCTTGAGCAGATGAGATAATGAACGTGCCCGTCTATGAAGTGACTTTAGGGAACTCGTTTCTAAACATGATGCAGATGTCTCATCAGCGGGGACCTGTAGCCTGGGAGTTGGAAGTGGAGCGGCCCCTTCTCCTGGGCGTCCCTGATCCCTGTTGTTCTGGAAGTTGGGCGAATCTCACTTGACTTTCTCTCTTTTCCCCGTGCCGTTGCCAGAGTTTGTCAGACCCCAACAATTACCACGAGTTTTGCAGACTACTGGCCAGGTTGAAGAGTAACTACCAGCTGGGAGAGTTGGTGAAGGTGGAGAACTACCCCGAAGTCATCCGACTGATAGCCAACTTCACGGTGACCAGCCTGCAGGTGGGTCTCCGCCCGCTCTGCCTTCCTCCTGCCCGGCGGAGCCTCTCCTCCCCCGGGGGACTGCGACCTGCTGAGAAAACGCCCTGCCTGCCCTGGGCACCAGTGGCCGTGTGCGGGGTCGCTGCCGCTGTAGTGCATTCGGTCTCGTGTACTGAAGGGGGGAGCGTGTGGAAATTGCAAGGAGGGCGTTTGTGTTTGGGATAGAGAAAATCCCCTCATTATTACCCAGAAAAGCCACGGTTGGCACAGGGAGTAGGACCAGCAGGGACCGGAGACCTGGTGCCCGCTCCCACACCGTGTCACGCGGGACCTGGTCTCCAACTTATGGCTTGCATTGGCATTACCTGGGAGTTGCTGAAAACCACGGGTTCTTGGCTCCGGCCTTTCCGGCTCACCAGGCCCGGGGGGAGCCTCGCCTCTCCGTTTCTGACGAGCTCCCCGTCAGGCGGAGTCACGTCTCAGAACTCCAGCCGGCCTTCCTGTGCTGAGGTGCACACGGGGACCTCGCCAGCTCTTCCCAGTGGGCGCTCGCTCCCCAGTACTGCCGAGCTACTGGCTAGGTGCCAGAGCAGAGCAGCGCCGGGACCCGCGTGGGGCCGCGGCCCGCTGTGTGCAGGTGGGAACGCGCCCTCTGCTCTGCCCGCCCGCAGCACTGGGAGTTCGCCCCGAACAGCGTGCACTATCTCCTGAGCCTGTGGCAGCGGCTGGCCGCCTCCGTGCCCTACGTCAAAGCCACAGAGCCCCACATGCTGGAAACCTACACCCCCGAGGTCACCAAAGCCTACATCACGTCGCGCCTGGAGTCCGTGCACATCATACTGAGGTAAGGCGCGGCGCCGCCTCCCCCAGGCAGCAGGAGGCACTGGTGCTGGCCTCTGGGAGCCCGCGCTGCCGCTGGTTCTTTCTCCCGGCAGCCGGGTAGCCGCGGGAGCTGCAGCCCAAAAGCCTGGTCCCCTCTCTGAGGCCGGCTCGGGCCCTCTTGCCTCTGATAGCAGTGTATTCTAGTGCAAGGTGCACGCGATGTCTGTCCCCACCACCGACTTTCTCAAGACATAAGGAACATCCGGGACGTAGGTGGGAAGAACTATAATGCGTGATTACAGGTCAGCGTGCGGACCCCTGCAGTCACGGATCAATACTTACGCGATCTACTTACCAACGCTAAATTCTGAGGTGCCAGGAGACACGGAAGCCTGGGTGCCAACCCAGATTGCCCTACGTTAGCACGGGGTTTCCGCCTGCCCCGACTGGGAGCTGACCCACATCTGTCGCTAGAGAAGTGGCAGGCCCTTTTAGAAGGGACCTGTGTTCAGTGACGTCGTCTTGGTGTGGGCCTTCCTGTTCCCACTGGCTGTCTCTCACAGTAGCTCCCTTGGATTCCGTGGCTCTGAGGAGTTCTTTGTTTTTTAAGAGAGATTCCTAATGTGCTCATGTCCTAAGTTACGGTGTCAACTGTGACGTGAGTCGTTTCAAACCCTGGGCTTCTCGGTGCGTTCACTGGGGCTCCTGCTCGTCAGCTGGCCTGGCTGGGACAGTGTCGGGTTAGTTAGCCGTGTGCAACGGGGCCCGGGTCACCAGGGAATGGCTGCGCACTCCCGGCCACGTCTCCGGCTTCGTGTTGGCCAAGTACAGGCGGATGCAGGACCCACACGAGGTTCCACGAGGGTCTCAGTAACGTGGCCTGGCACTCGTGTGGTGCGTGGGAGACACACGTCGCCGCTGCGTGTGGCGTCGCCGCCTATCATGCTGTGACGTCCTAATAGCGCGTCCCAGGAGCAGGGGTCAGACCTAGGTGTCGGGAGGGACAGACCGGCAGTCCTCACTGCAGTCCGAAGTCAGGAGATGGGAAAATACACCTTCTCGTCAGCTCAGCACCAAAGTCCGCTTCGTGGCAGGACTTAACGTGAGCTGCTGGGGCCACTTACAGCCTGCGTAAGACTCACACCTGGCACATCTGTTCATCAGTTCCCCACCTCGGGCAGGAGAGCGGGTTTGCTGTGCCACAGAGCCAGTCGTGGGCTTCGGATGGCCTGCTAGCCGTGTCACGTCGCCTCCCTTGAGTGGAGAGCTCTGGATTCCAAACGCGCCTGGCGCAGCGGCATCACGCAGGCCTGGCGCCTTCAATCCCAAAGGACCGGCCGGGGCTGGCGAGCCGGGGCGGGTAGGAGCGTAGGGCTGCAGGGCTCGAGGGGTGGGGATCCAGAACGGGAGGTTTGACACCGTGCGCCTGAGGGAGACCGAGGCACAGGCCACCACGTGTCCTGCGACCGTTTTCTAATACGCTTCCCTGGTGAAAAGTAGCGCCGGGACGGAGCCTGTGCTGGGATGCGGCGGCTCCCTTAACCCACCGAGAGCCGTGGTGCTGGGCGTTGGTAGGCGTATGGTAAGAGAGCTTCCTCCTTCCCTCGGAGCAGAGATGGCCTGGAAGACCCCCTGGAGGACACGGGCCTCGTCCAGCAGCAGCTAGACCAGCTGTCCACCATCGGGCGCTGTGAGTACGAGAAGACGTGTGCGCTCCTCGTGCAGCTGTTCGACCAGTCGGCCCAGTCCTACCAGGAGCTGCTGCAGAGTGCCAGCGCCAGCCCGATGGACGTGGCCGTGCAGGAGGGTGAGCGCAGCGTCCGCGACGCAAGGCCTCCCGGGAGACCCTGAGGGCCTCCTCGTCATCATAGCCCGTGTCCACCGCGGGGTGTGGGGCGGGGCAGAGTGCCCGGATGCATCTGCACTGCCATGTCCACCGAGGGGTGTGGGGCAGGGCAGAGTGCCCGGATGCATCTGCACTGCCGTGTCCACCCGCGGGGTGTGGGTTGGGGCAGAGTGCCCGGATGCATCTGCACTGCCGTGTCCACCGAGGGGTGTGGGTTGGGGCAGAGTGCCCGGATGCATCTGCACTGCCGTGTCCACCGAGGGGTGTGGGTTGGGGCAGAGTGCCCGGATGCATCTGCACTGCCGTGTCCACCCGAGGGGTGTGGGGCGGGGCAGAGTGCCCGGATGCATCTGCACTGCCGTGTCCACCCGAGGGGTGTGGGGCGGGGCAGAGTGCCCGGATGCATCTGCACTGCCATGTCCACCCGATGGGGGCCTTGCTCTGATGAGCCCGCTCGTCTAATGGAGGACTCTGCCTGTCTGTGCAGCCCCCTCGGCCTCACCCGGCCCAGAGCAGGCTGGCAGTGTCCTCAGGGAGGTGGGGAGGTTGTTAGGAAATTCTCCTTCGCGGCGACACTGACGGTCCCCCTCCTGCTGCAGGGAGACTGACCTGGCTGGTCTACATCATCGGGGCCGTGATTGGTGGCCGGGTGTCCTTCGCCAGCACTGACGAGCAGGATGCTATGGACGGCGAGCTGGTCTGCCGGTGAGTGCCCCGCAGACGCTTCCGCTCTGCTCCGCCGAACACTGCCCGCCCCGCTCAGGCCATGCTGGCTCAGCGCCCCGTGGGCAGGGCACCTTCTGAGGGGCAGAGCTGTGGAGACCGGGCCGTTGCAGACCCCACTCAGGCCCTGTAAGTGCAGCCAGAGCACACCCACACTCGCTGAGCAAACGTGGCGGGCCAGCTTGGCGAGGAAACCACGGCCGCCCGGGAGAGTGGGGTGGGAGGTGTCCTTTCCTTAAGGCAGAGGTGGAGGCTGCTGTCACCACCCGGGAGCGCTGTTCCAGTGTCACCTGGAGGGGTCGAGAGTCTCCACAGCCTTCCCTGTCCATGACCATACACTTGGCCGCCCGCAGGGCCTTGGCTATTTGTGTGTCTGTAATTTTCATTTTATCAAAAAACCTTTACATGAGCATGAAAATTTTATATTTCTAAGTTGAAGGGTAGAAAAATGAGCATAATTAGTAATTTCTAAAAAGGTACTTAACTGAGAAATAAAATGGCAAGTTTTTTTTTAACACCCAAAGCAAATGTTCTCAAACCTCTTGACCTTGGAACTATTTTACCCTGTAGTTTAAAATTATTTATTTATTATCATTATTTTTCAACCTTGACCAGAGAGACAGAGCAAGCCACCAGGTCTGGAACTCGAACCGTGGTCAGCCATACGGGAATCCGGCACCTTTAACTACCATGCCACCTGCCGGCCCCATCTTACCTCTTCAAAAGTGTCGAGGACCTGGAGCCAGCAGGTAGCGTGGTCATTAAGGTGCTGGCCTCCCACGTGACTTACTGCTGTCCGTGTCCCACATCCAGTGGTTTGAAAATCATGCCAGGCAGGTCCAAAATTCCAGGAGGAGAAGGGATTGGGGGATACCCATCTCTCCTGGGGGGGTGATTTCTCACTTTCTTCTCACTATCTCTCCCAGTGTCTGACAAGCACACATGGCCAATGACAAAAAAAAAAAAGTTATTTTTATATATATATATATATATATATATATATATATATATATATATATATCCAGGACCTCAGAGTGCATGGTTTTTATTTTGTTTCCCTAATTTGCCAGGGAGAGAAGGGGAAGGTTAGAAAGCACCCCATGGGGCACAGTCACACCGCACCCCTTCTCTGTCGTTCCCTCCTTTGAAGATTTTGGACACATGCACACACACGCCCGGCATGTTTTTCAAGCCACCAGGTCCAGGACTCAAACCACACACTTGGCCCTGTGTGGTCTGGTCGCCTTAACGACCAGCCACAGGCTGGCCCAGACTGCTTGGCTTTTGTAAAAAAATATTTATTAATTCACTTTAAAATAGTAAGCCTATTGCTCTTTCATGTAAGTAACATATTTTTATGAAAAATAACTATGTTTTACCAAGAAAGTAATGAGAAGCGCGACACTGTTTATCGTTTTTAAAATCGCTGTCATATCTGGAAGGGAGAGGTCAGCTGGGCCCTCCAGGCTGTCCTGACATTGCACGTCTCGTAGCCTCTGGGAAAACCCACCTACCCTCATGTGGGAGCCACAGGCGTTCTGTGTCACGAAAATGGTTACAGAACCGTTTGTACAAAACCTTGCAGTCATTACCCCAGAGGGGTCTGAATTCTTGCATGCACTCCTTGAAGATAAACCCTTTTTTCTTAGTTTCGCTATAGGGCGCGTGCATTCACCAGAGAGAGACAGACAGGTGAGAGAGAGGGCAGTGAGACACACCCGGGGGATGGTCACGCGGCAGTCCCCTCCCCTCCATTCTCAAGATTTTGGGCACACACACATGCACTTACACACACATATGCATACCCAGATCATTTCTCAAGCCCACCGGGTTCGGGACTTGAACTGCTCAGCCAGCCATATGGGCTCCAGCCGTCCTGACTCCCACACCACCTGCTGGCCCAAGGAACACATTTTAACACAATGCCTGGGGACTGTACTGGTCTCACGTGTCAGCCTATAATTCTCGCCCTTCTCCTGAAAGTCTCTTCCCACATCCAATTTGTTTATCAGCTGCCCGCTTGCCTACAGTCACCTTAATCCTAGTAACAGTTTTCATGGTGACATCCCAATGGCATTTTTTGAAGAGTTGAACAAAGCTTTAGTAAGAATAAAATCCAGTTCCTTTCTGATACTGCAGCCTGGTGTGTGTTGGTGTACACTTCATTTAGAACGTGTCTTAGAGACGGGTTCCCAATCTGAGTGTAATGACAGACTGACCTGACTCACGTGTGGCAGGCCTGTCACAGGTAGCTCACTGTTCTCACACTGTCGATGTCACATGACTCCCTTGTAATAATGTCGCTCTTATTCATTCAGCCTGCACTCACCTTCATTCCATATCCTCTTTTGGGAGTGGGGTGCAGGAAAAAGGGACAGAGTCATAGGCCATATATCTGCTGTTTGACCCGGAAGTGTTACCTGCCTGTGAACATCCCTCTGTTGATTCTGAGAGCAAAATGGCTGCGAACCGCTGGTCTAGGCCAGCCTCCCTCTTTACCTGGGTGAACTGGGACGCAGGAATCTGCCCACCGTGGTCTCCTAGAAGTTCTTTGGAAGCGCGTTGCCTTCACGCCGGCCTTTCTACCGGGTCTAGCCCTATAAGAGCTCAGCCAGGCTGCGGTTTGGCTCCTGTGGGGTGGGAGAGGAGAATCGCATTTTCCAGCCTAGAGCCTGCAGAGACTCGGGCAGGATGGGAAGGAGACTGTCAGGCTAGCGTGGGTCATCTCGAGACCAGCTGTCCGCCGCTGAGCCTCGCCATTGCTCTTCCTCCAGGGTTCTGCAGCTCATGAACCTCACCGATTCCCGCTTGGCCCAGGCGGGGAACGAGAAGCTGGAACTGGCCATGCTGAGCTTTTTTGAACAGTTCCGTAAGATCTACATCGGGGACCAGGTGCAGAAGTCCTCGAAGGTAACAGACTCCACTTCTCTTCCGCCTCTCACGATGGCGTGGCCAAGCGAGGGCCGCAGTTGGGAACGGGGCAGGTCCAGCCTGCAGAGTCTGGGTACGCGGGAGTCCCCGTGCTTTCTCATAGTCCAGGATTCGGGCAGACTGATCGAGCACACTCCACCCGTCAAACACGGGGCTGCTCGAGGCAGCTGTTCCCCACGAGGTGGTTTCCACATGTGAGCCCGTGTGCAGAGCAGCAGGGTTGGCATTCTTCCTGTAATTCCAGGACTGAGGGACCAGGCATGAGCTCGCCATCTCGCCAGTGTTTACTGCCCCTCAGAGACTAGCTCCTCCCTGCAGTCAAGTCTGCCCGGGATCGTCTCCGTTTCCTTCCCACCCCCACGCGTGGACAGCAGAGCAGGGTGTGGTGGTTCTAACCCATGTGTCCGATGCTTTCTCCTCCTGGGCCTCCCCACCAGCTGTACCGGCGGCTCTCGGAAGTCCTGGGCCTGAACGATGAGACCATGGTCCTGAGCGTCTTCATAGGAAAAATGTAAGTGTCCCCGCTTGCCACCAGCAAGAGTCCCTCGCAGTCCTGTTGCAACTGTAAACTGTGATCTTGGCATCGTGTGCCAGTGCTCGGTATTCCAGCACTGGTCGTTTGCGTCAGAAAATTGTGCATTTGAGTGTGTGACAAGCTGTGCTTAGAGATATGGCCCGGCCCCAGAGCATTCCAGGCTTGCTCAGGCAAGGACTCCATTTTATTCTTGTACCATCTCCTCCGTAGCCTCTGGAATCACGGGTGAAACCCCGTCCAGGCACTGGTGAAATGGACCTCTCTCCCTGGTGAGCGGGGCTCGGCCTCTCACCCGGCCACTGCGCCGCCGGGGATGCCGAAAGCAGGCGCTGGCTTTCTGGCACTGACGCCGCTAGCTCGGCCCCCGGAGGAGAGCCTGGCTTCGCGAGGGGCTCCTTCCTCTCAGGAAGTTTCACACCCTTGAGAGTCCTGAGTCTCCAAAATCTGGTGCTGTCGTATGAACTGTTCCAAAATCGGAGCTCCTAATTGACCTTTTCTTTGTTTTTTTTTTTCCTTTTTAAGTTGTGCCCTTTGGTTACATCTCCCCCCTGAGGAGCTCAGGCTAGCACACTCTAGAAGCCAAACGTATTACCCGGGGCTGTGCAGTGGCGTTTGGCCACTCCATCCAGGTGTCCCAGCCTAAGCACCCCTGTCCACGAGCTGGTCAGTAACTGACGCTGGACAGAGCAAAGGAGGTCTGAGGGCTCCTCCACCGAGCGCCCGGAGCACGGGCGGCTAGGATTCTGCAGCCGACAGTGGATGGCGCCGGTGCAGAGGTGCATGCGTCCGCGTGTTATCACTGCCGCAGGAATCTCTTACCCTTGCTGCAGAGATCAGCCCTGGAGTGCCCCAGAATTCCAAGGGCCTGGGTATGGGCCAGTGTAGCTTTGGAACCAAGTAGTGAAGATTATCTGAAGGATAATTTTTCTAGTCCACCAAATGTAAGTACGGAGATTTTATACCCATTTTTTTTTGTGGTCGTGATGTCTGTGAATTGGTGATGCAGATGTGTGGTGACTTTTGATGGATGATTTTCTTCTTCTCCCAGCCCTTGAGAAAACCAGGCAAATCAAAAGTGTCTCTGGCTTGTGTTTTCTCTCTGTCCTCCAGCATCACCAACTTGAAGTACTGGGGCCGCTGTGAGCCAATCACCTCCAAGACGCTGCAGCTGCTCAACGACCTCTCCATCGGATATCCTTTCTGGGGCAGGGCACGGTCTGCAAAGGCAGCCCCGAGGGGCCCACTCTCAACCAGCTTTAGTGTGTACTAGGGTACTGCCGCTTCCCCGAGAGTTCTTCCAGCCCCTCGGAATGAGCCAGCACACAGCCGAGTAGTGTACTGCAGGTTTACTCCTGCCGGGAGGGTCTGTCTCGTAGGCGTACAGTCCGTGTGGTCAAGGTTTGGGCACTTAGTCGAGGCCGAGCCCCGCCGAGGTTCACTGAGCCCTTGGCAGAAGCGTCCACAGAGGCAGCGGCCAGCCTTCCTCCTGACTTGGGTTAGGGCTGCTGTAGTCTGGCCCCAGGACAGCTGTTCACATCAGGGTGAGCCCTGTGAGGTTACTGGAGGGACTTTTCTCAGTCCCCCCGGTGTGCCTGGCTGCCGCCACTCTCAGTGGGAGAGCTGCCCACCCGTACACGGGTGCCGAGGCAGGGCTGCGGGCTCGGTCCTCTCTCGGAGTCCCTGCCGAGAGAAGCTGCTCTCGCTGTGCTTGGCTCTTAGAGGGCCTGCTGGGGCTGAGCTCCGCTGGGCGTTGGCGTGGGTGTTCTCATCGATCGGTTCCGTACTGCTTTGAAGAGAGCACGTTTTCCTTCGTCCAGGGCACTCAGGCGGTTTGGGAAAATCAGATGCGAGGGTAACCGGTACTTTATTCTGGAAGGGTTCCGCCGCCCGAAGGTTGGTTGGTTCCGCTTTCCTTGACGGTCGTCCCGTCTTTACGTACAGTAGCGTGAGGAAGCTGGTGAAGCTTAGTGCGGTACAGTTCATGCTGAACAATCACACGGTGAGTGCCCGAGCCCTGCCGGCCTCCCACGCACACACTCCTGGACACGCAGAGATGGGGGCCGCGGGCCAAGTCCTGGTGCCACGCTCGCGGGGCCCGTCGTCCTAACTCCCAGCACACCACCAGATCAGCCTGAGCAGCCGTCAGACCTCCTCTCAGGGCGGAGTCACCGCTGTCATTCCTGCTTTAGATGAGTTCGTAGTGCTCGCAGCAGTAATCCAAAAAATCAGGAGGAGAATAATCCTCAGACCCTTAAGGATGACCACGAAGCCATTAGCTAGAAAGAGCTCAGTTCTCAAAGTACTGACTTGTGTCCTGCCTCTAGCCCATGTTTTTACCTTTTTAACTTGTTTTCTTTTTTCCCATAGAGCGAGCACTTTTCATTTCTGGGCATTAACAATCAGTCCAACCTGACAGACATGCGGTGTCGGACCACCTTCTACACGGCACTTGGGCGTCTCCTCATGGTGGATTTAGGTACTGCAATAAATCTAGAAGCTCATGAGGTGACCTGGCGAAGTTTCAAATTTTCATCCGCTGACAGAAAACAAGTCTGGGGTTCTCCTGTAGTTCAGCCAGCCCCGGCCAGGCCGCCCTGGGCCCTGTAATTGGGAGAGGACAGTGTGCAGGCCTCAGCGTCTCTCCTAGGTCTCCTCGGTGCAGCTGCTTAGCCAGCAGACCCCTGCCCCACACTGAGCCGGACCTCGGCCTGCCCGGTCCTCTGGCACATCGGAGCCAGGAGGGCGTCATCACCCCAGCGGTGATCGCCACGGCTGAGGGGGGTCACCTAGTAACGCGTTCGGTGATGCCGTTCCGATTTCGAGCTATTTACATGTAACCCTACTAAGGGACATCATGAAACCTCCCTGGTCTATGGAGGATCACCAGCAAAGTGAAGGGCGTGCCCCAGCCCCTCTGCCGAGTCCGCGTCTCACCCAGTTCTCCACACCAGCCTCAGTCCTTCCGGCCGCCTCCCAAGTTCTCACTTAAGCCAAAGTAAATCAGTGACGTAACACATGCCCGTAGGAATCTGACTCCGCAAAAACTGAGCCGCCCCTGGGCTCGATGATTCCTGTCACCGGCTGGATTTAAAATTCTGGTCTGTAGGTCCATCTCATGCCTAAACTGCTCCCGGTGCTGTGGGTACCAAGGGGACCCCTTCCCTCTCGGGTCTGCTCGTCTTTCACCCCCTTTCCCCTTGTACGACCTGCAGTCTTGGTGTCGGGGTCACGCAGGGCTGTTTCTCTCACAGGAGAGGATGAAGACCAGTACGAGCAGTTCATGCTGCCACTCACAGCCGCGTTCGAGGCCGTGGCCCAGATGTTTAGCACGAATAGTTTCAACGAGCAAGAAGCAAAGGTGAGTCTCCGCCCTCCGGCCGGTCACACCCGTCAAGGCCAGCCAGCCCTGCCAAGAGCTTTCAGTCCAGCGTTTTAGTTCTGCTCTTAGATCCGAGGGTTTTGAAACAGAAAGAGTGGTATAGACTGTAGGCTTGTTTTCACATCCAAGTGTGTTCTTAAGCAGTTCTTAAGACTTTTTTTTTGTCCAAGTGTTCAAATGTATTAGCATAAAGTTATTTGTAATTTTCTTGCGGCCTTTCTAATCTCTGTTGCATCTTTAATTGTGTCGCTTTTTCACTCTGCTTATTAGCTTCGCTCCTTTCCTAGATCCGTCCTGCCAAAGACTTATCAGTATTATTGATCTTTACCAAAAAAAAAGAACAAAAGCCTTTTTTTGGCTTTGTTTCAGCTGTTTTATCTGTGTGTTTTATTTGTTTCTACTCTTACCTGTTTTCATAAAGGCTGTTCTAACTTATTGACTTTTCATGAAGGCTGTTCTAACTTATTAACTATTCAGCTCTTTTTCTCCAATATAATAAGTATAATAGAGCAAGGTTTATTTTTGTGCATTTGGGGGGAAGAGTGTATGTGTGTGATTTAAAAACAAAATAGTGCTGTTTTAGCCATTTTTACATGTAAGGTTTAGTAGTGTTGAGTATTGCTCCATTGTTGTGGAGATGTCTCCCAACTCCACAGCCATTCCATTATCACTGAGGTCTCTGAGTGCTGACTTCCATTAAGATTTCTCCCCTGTCACCTGTGTCACTTAGAAGAGTTTCAGGGCTGGTCTTATGGTCCGGTGGTTAAGGGGCCTGGATCCCACATGGCTGCTGCACAGGTCAAAGCCTGGCCCTGGTGGCCTGAGAAAAACACCAGGCATATGTGTGCACCTAAAATCCCAACAGGAGAAAGAATGGGGAAAAGGACTTGGGGTGTGATTGTGCCTGTTGGGGAGAGCTTTCTCCCTCACCTCCCCCTGACCTCCAGTTTGGTTTTTTTTTTCCCAAGCTGCCAGGGCCAGGATTTGAACCACATGGTTGGCCCTGTGGTATCCAACTCCCTTAACTACTCAGCTACAAGACCAGACCTAGCAAGTCTAGATTGTCTTTGTCTTAGACCAGAAAACTGAGCTTCCGCTCTCAGTCTGGGACCAGAGCTGTTTGCTTAAGGCAGACTGTTCACAGACGTGAGTCGTTTTGCCAGATGAGTCAGGGCCCCGAACGCACCACCCTCCTGACCGGGGTTCTACGAGCAGACGCACTGCCGGGCGGGCCCAGGGCCGAGCTCTGCTGAGAAATGGAACATTGGGTTTGGGGTCTTGAGATGCGCCCTCCTGCCCCCAGTGGCAGGGCTGTTCTCAGGCCCCGCAGCCTCGAGTCCTCCCGCGAGAGGACACTGCACGCTTGACCAGCTCCGCGAGTCCCGGACACCAGACCAAGGGCAGCCCCCGCTTCACTCTGTCGGGGTCTGCACTCAGATCCCCTTCAAATGTGCGTGACACCTGGGTGGATTTTTTCTTTTGTCCAACTTTTTTAAAGGGCCCTTTCATTATTCCACTTCTTACACGATCTAGCACTACAATATCCAAGCCTCTCAGTTCCTATCTTTGTCGTAACGGGTCAGGACCCGTCCTATTTTCTTGTTACTACAAGCTACAATACCAATTTTCCAAGTAAGAAGACGCCATTCTGGGGCCAGCAGGTAGCATGATGGTGAGGCAGCTGGGTCCCATCTGGCCAACTGCACGGTTTGAGTCCCAGACTCAGCAGCTCGGAAACCACACAGGGCACGTGTGCATGTGTGCCCAGAATTCTGAGAGGAGAATGGAAGGGAAGGGACTGTGGCTCGGTCACCTCCCCTGGGGCGTGATGTCTCTCTCACTCTATCTCCTGTGGGTATATGTGCCCCATCACAAAATTTTTCAGAAAAGGAAAAGATTGCATTCTAGTGGCGGACTCGGGATGTCTGGGAGGGAGGCAGACTTGGGCTAGAGAGCACGGAGCAGCTCCGGCCTGCCCTGTTCTCACCTGTGTGTGCCTCTGCTGCAGCGGACCCTCGTGGGCCTAGTGAGAGACCTGAGAGGGATCGCTTTCGCCTTCAACGCCAAGACCAGCTTCATGATGCTGTTCGAGTGGATGTATCCCAACTCAGACTGGGCACTGCGGCCCCTGGCGTCGGGGAGGGGAGGGAGGAAATGCAGGGAGCAGAGAGGCCTGCCGGGTCCCGTACCCCCGGCCCACGGTGGTCTGACGGCGCGGCGTCCTGAGGACAGCACACCGTGAGGTGGGCCACAGACATAACTGCCCGTGGGACCACGTGCTGCTGCAGACTGGGGCACGTGACCCTCACCGCACTTAGACTAGAGGGACGTTTGAATCCGCTGAGAAGACAGCTTCTAGGAATTTCGAAGTCCTACCTTTACTGACTTCGTGACCTTGAACAGATCGTTTCAAACCTGAGTGCCTAGGACATGCCCCCCCCACACACACACAGACCTAGTAAAGGCCGTGTGAAGTAAGAGCTGTGGGATGTACTGCATCATGCACCAGACGGACAGCTCTCCGCAAGTGCGAGCGAGCGTGTCATTACAGGTAAAGGACACACGCGACTTTAGCGTCTTCTGCTTAGAAAGACTAAGATTACCAGGTAAGAGGCAGGAAATTGGCTGAATTTGACAGTGTGTGCTTGGCTAGTACTGGGCAGTTATTTGGAATTCTGTACCTGTTTGGATTTGGAAGTTCGTCCTTAGCTTCTCCTGCCCAGATATCCGTCCTACATGCCGATTCTCCAGCGAGCGATCGAGCTGTGGTACCACGATCCAGCCTGCACCACCCCCGTGCTCAAGCTGATGGCCGAGCTAGTGCACAACAGGTGAGAGGAACGCAGCCTCAGGGCACACGGGCCCGCCTCGGAGTCAGCCCTGGGAGGATCGTGGGAGAGGGCTCGATTCGCTGCTGTCGGGACTGAAAACTTCTGCAAGTGTGGGGGGTGAGTGTGACAGGGTGTCCTCCGACTCTGCTCATCGCCGTGCCTGCAGGAGGTGAGGTCCTTGCAGAGGTGTTTACCGTAGGGCAGGTGCACCGCCAGAGAAAGGCGGAGAGACGGAAAGTGAGAAGTTACCGGGGGATGGCCACGCTGCAGTCCCTTCTCCTCCATTCTCCCCCTGGGATTTTGGGCACGCGTGTACTCACTCCTGGCATGACTTTCAAGCCATCAGGTCCAGGACTCGAATCGTGGACTCAGGCCTGTGGGACCCAGTGCCTTAACTGCCACGCCACCTGCTGGCCCAAGATAAGTCACCGTAAGAAGAGTCTAGAGAGACCCATTGTTGTGAGAAGCGTCCGATTCCCCTGCCCACGACACGGGTTAGCGGCTGGCAGAGCTGCCCCCTCGGTCGCATGTCAGGTGGAGACGAATGAAGGAGGGCTTGTGTGCTAGAATACCTGTGCGAAAGCAAGGCCTTTCTTAGGCAGACGGCAGCTGGATCTATAAGATATACTTTTTTTTTTAAGTGAGGAAAATGTCTAAAACACCAAATTTTTCATCTGCCCCATAATTTAAGGGTAGTGAAAAAGAAAAAGCTCCTAGGCTTCGCTAGAATTTTGGTCTTGTGCCTGTCTCAGGGTGCTCCTAGGAGAACTAAGGCCTGTGAAGCGTCCTTAGTAGGGGAGCAGGCCGTGCTCAGAGGCCGTAACCTCCCCCAGGCTAAGCACCGAGACTCGTAAAGTAACTACTGCAGTGCGTCCGCCCTCCGCCGGGCGCTCGCCTAGCTCTGTACCACACCTCTGCCCTCTTCAGCGTTACATGTGACGGGGAAGACGACGGTGACAACTACAGACGCTCATCTGAGACAGTGGCTGAGTGCTATGAGCAAAGCAAAGCCAGGGGGCCAGCAGGTGTGATGGTGGTTAAGGTGCCGGCCACAGTTCAAGTCCTGGACCTGGAGGCTTGAAAATGATGCTTGAAGGGGCCAGCAGGTGGCGTAGTGGTTATGGCACTGGCCCTGCACGGTTGACTGTGTGAGTCCCAGACTCGGAGACCGGGCACGCGCACCAGGCATGTGCATGCCCACAGTCCCGGGAGGAAAATGGAGGAGAAGGGATTGCAGTGTGGCCATCCCTCCTGAGGGGGGATGACTTGCTTTGTCTGTCTGTCTGTCTGTCTTCAGTAATCGCACACATGTTCTAGAACAGAAATCTCTTTAAAAAAAGAAAGATGTGCTTGAAAATAACCCTGGGCATGTATACATGCAAGCCCAAAATCCCAAGAGAACGGGTTGCGGTAGGCCATGCCCCCTGGGGATGCTTTCTCTTTCTCTCTCTCTCTCTCTCTCTCTCTCTCTCCAATGAGTTCATGAGTCCTATGGCAGAAACCTAAAAAAATAAAACAAAGCGAAGTGATAAAATAGAGGGGAATTGAAGGGCAGGAAGAGGTTTTGGGAAGACGCCATTTAAGCTGCGATCCAAATGTCCAGACTCTGGTCGCCCTGCGGAACAGAGCTGTTCGGACAGGAAGCGCCGGCGAGGGCCGCAGAGCAATGGGCTTGCTGGGCCTTGAGGCAGTCCTTGGCCGGAGCCTAGAGTCAGGCAGTCAGACCCCCGGGCAGGGCCAGATAGGCGAGCGCCCAGGCAGGTAGCCAGGACCGGGCGTGTGCTCTCAGTGCAGTGGGAGCTGCCAGCATGTCCTCAGCGAGGGATTCGAGTGACCCCACAGGAAAGCCCATGTAAAGGTGGTGTTCCGGCTACCCGCCCCGTGACGCATGGGACTGTGGGGACATGAGTGCGTGTGAGGGCCCGTGGAGGGAGCAGTCGTAAAGGAGTATCAGCACAGCTCCAAGCAGGACTTTCAAAGTGTATTTCGTTCTTGAGAGAGGAGAGACAGGCACCCCAGCAGGGGCTTCACGCCGTGCCGCCCGCCAGCCTTCCCCAGCTGGGTCTGCCATGTGCTCACAGCGGGCTCAGCTGGACCCAGAGTCTGCGAGGGCAGGAGAGAGGTCGGGGACTGCCGGTTCGAGGCCTTGCCAGCTTGCATGGAGTGCAGCCCCGCAGCTGTACCAGCAGGCAGGGACTCGGAGCGGGCGGACGTGCCCGCCCTGCCTGCCCGCCTCCGCTGGGGCCTTTGGTCCTCTTAGGTCTCGTCCTCCTGAGGCAGGCCGGTGCATGTGCCCTCCCTTAGCCACCGAGAGGTGTCCGGTGGGAGCCACACTTGAATCAAGTGAAACGAGTATTTTAAAAGAGTTGCTGTATTTTTTTTTATAAATCTGTTGCTGTACTTTAAACATCTGTTGCTGTATTTTTTTTTAATGTTTTCAGTTTGAGTGACAGAGCTTGAATCTGGCATGTTGGTTTTCGAGGTATAAACGGCATCACCGGCCAGATACCTTCCGTTGGTGTGGTTGTTCGCATTCAGACAGGCCCACGGGCCTCAGCAGCCTGTCTCCCAGGCAGACCCTCTGACTTCTCCTCCGTCTGTGTCCTCTGCTCAGGTCCCAGCGACTGCAGTTTGACGTCTCTTCCCCCAACGGCATCTTACTCTTCCGAGAAACCAGCAAGATGATCACGATGTATGGTAAGTGCTGTGAGGAGCATGCCCTGGACCTGACGCTGCTGTCCCCGTGAGCAGGGTGACCTCGAGCCAGCTTGGCAGCCAGGGCGGGGTTGTGGCGTGCACCGTGAACGGCAGGTATCACGGGGCTGCTGCAATTCGCGCATCTAGAGGGGCAGGTTGAGTTGATCTGCCAGCTACTTTACCGATGGTACTGTGGTTAAGAAAGAGCACGTGGGGGCCAGCAGGTGGTGTAGTGCTTAAGCCACTGGACTCCCACATGGCTGACCATGGTTCGAGTCCCGAACCTGGTAGCTTGCTTTCTCACTCTCACTCCCCCTCCCCCATGGTGAGTACATGAACCCTACAGCAAATTACAAAATAATAAGAAATAAAGTTAAATCTTTTCTTAAAACAACCAAAGTGTGTGTGTATGTGTGTGTCCATTTTATTTTATTTTCTATTATTACGTGTCTGCTCAGGCAATCGCATCCTGACGCTTGGAGAAGTCCCAAAGGATCAGGTCTACGCCCTGAAGCTCAAGGGCATCTCCATCTGCTTCTCCATGCTGAAGGCTGCTCTCAGCGGGAGCTACGTTAACTTCGGAGTCTTCCGTCTGTACGGGGACGACGCCCTGGACAACGCCCTGCAGACCTTCATCAAGCTGCTCCTGTCCATCCCCCACAGCGACCTCCTGGTAAGCCGTGGGCCTCGCCGCACCTGCCTCTCCCTCCTTCGGTCTGTTCTTTAACCCGAGACCACAGCGGAACGTTTCCCGAGAGACCGAGCTAGCGCCTCTGCGCTGCAGCTAAGCGCTCCCGGCTGGCCGCTGTGTTGGAGGTCTCCCTCCGTGCCGGCCGCGGCGCCTGGGCTGACTGCCGTCCTCCCCGCAGGACTACCCCAAGCTCAGCCAGTCTTACTACTCACTACTGGAAGTCCTGACCCAGGACCACATGAACTTCATCGCAAGCCTGGAGCCACACGTCATCATGTATATCCTCTCTTCCATTTCCGAAGGACTCACTGCACTGGGTGAGCACCTGCTGGGGAGTGGGCGGGCACACCGGTTTCACCACCTAGCTCTAAACCGAAGCAGTCTCCCCCAGTTATCAGAAGATGCCTGCTCTGGGGTGTCGGCCCCAAGGACATGCGCATTCTACCCAGCAAGTACTGACCGAGCCCTCTGAGCCCTCCCCGGGACCAGGCCCTGTGCGGGTGCCAAGGACACATAGTCTCTGTCCTTAAGAGCTTTTGTTTTGTTTTGTTTTTTGTTTGATTTTTTTTTTTTTTTTTTTTTTTTTTTTTTTGGAGAGGTTTCTGCTATAGGGCGTGTGCGCTCACCAGACAGACAGAGACAGAAAGCGAGAAATCACCCCCCAGGGGTATGGCCATGCCGCAATCCCTTCTCCTCCATTCTCCTCTTGGGATCTTGGGCACACACACACACGCGCCTGGCGTGAGTTTAAGCACCAGGTCCGGGACTCGAACCGTGGTCGACTGGTGAGAGTCCAGCGACATAGCCATTACGCTAACTGCTGGTCCCCTTAGGAGCTTTTTAAACAGTTCACCGCACCCCTTGCACACCACTGCAGGGCGAGTGCAAGCGAAGTGCTTCCCTTGGAAGGATCCAGAACCCCGGGTGTGAGGAGCAGGGGCCAAGGAGAGCTGGCTGGAGGACCTGGCCTCCGGCGTGACTAAGAGGCTGGAGGGCGTTAGCGGGTGGGGAGGCCAAGCAGCAGGCTCAGCACGCTCTGGCTGCGCCCTGGATTCGGGTCAGAAGGAAGGGAGCCTGAGCGCAGGCGGGCCGTCTGTGCTGCCTGAGGACGCGAGGCTCGGGAAGGTCTGTGCGGCCGCCCGGCCTTCTCCCTCCTGGCGCACGGCTGCCTCAGCCGTACCGTGTCCGGCCACCTCGCGATCGCGCTGAGCCACACGCAGCTGTCTCAGGTGCCCACCGAAAGGTCCGTGGGACCCGCTCTGGTGAACCAGCCATGCCCCGTGCCCTCGGCATCTCTCCTCCCGCCGGGCGCTCAGCCTTGGCTAGTGCCTTTCCGTGGAGGTATTGGGCCTCGCTTTCAGACCCTCCACATCAGCCGCCAGTACCCCAGGAATCAGAGGGTCACTGGGTTTCACGAGGGTCCACCCGAGCCCCTGGCCACGCCTCGCGTTCTGTCCTCGTGCCCTGCTGTCCCCCATGTAGGCAGCAGAGGGGCCTGTGGCCCCCTGAGGTGCTTTGGGGACAAACATGTGCAGTACATCCCGTCCTAGCGAACTGCACGTGCCTGAGGGGGCTTCAAACGCTTTGTGGGCCCAGCCTCTGTGGTGCCCTGTCATTTTAAGAACAGGGGAATGAGCTTATTTGATACAGAGAAACATTGAGGTCCATGCGTAGTTTCTTCATGATGCACGTTTTCGTGAACTTTTTGAAGACCTCGCATATTAAACTAGGTTTGGATTTAATGGCATCCCGGGTGACTCGGAGCGCAGGCTTGTGTCTCAGGCAGTTTGCTCTTAGGTCACATAGTGTCCCCTCATTCTGGCTTCACGTGTGAAACTGAACCTTTACCTGTTGGTGTTCTCAGAGGACAGAGGAGAGAAAATGCCCACGAGGGACTTCGCAGTCTGGCACGAGAGCAGTGCTTGCCGACCGCGAGCTGGGACGTGCGAGGCAGAGCACAGGCGCGTGTTTGTCACCTCAGCGCACTCCCTTGTAAACTTAGAAACAGTGCCTGTTGGGGCCAGTGCTTAAGGCACTGGACTCTACATGGCGAACTGTGGTTCAAGTCCCAGACCTGGCCGTTTGCTTTCTCATTTTCTCTCTCCCTCTGTTCTTCTCTGGTCAGATTAAAAAATAAATAATAATAGCAAATAAAATTAAATAAGTAAATAATCGTTTTAACAAAAGAAGGAAAGAAATGGCGCCTTGCGTGTGGCGCGGTCAGGGTTAGGAGGGACCTGCACGTGCGATTAGCTGAAGCGCCCGCAGTCTGACTGGGCACGCGGAGGCCCTCAGCCAGGAAGCGCGAGTTCGCCAACACCAGCAGCGGCTAGTCCCCTTATCCGCGCCACCCCTGCCTCTCCCTCACAGACACCATGGTGTGCACGGGCTGCTGCTCCTGCCTGGACCACATCGTGACGTACCTCTTCAAGCAGCTGTCGCGCAGCACCAAGAAGAGGACGACACCCCTGAGCCAGGAGAGCGACCGCTTCCTGCACATCATGCAGCAGCATCCGGAGATGATCCAGCAGGTGGGGCGGCGTGGGAGGCAGCCAGGGCGTCCGCAGGTGGGACCGACGCCGCAGCAGGCCCAGGCCACTGTGGGGACGTTCGGTTCTTCAGTGCTGTGCAGCTGAGCTCGCTAGCCGAGCACTGGGTGTAGGCAGTCTGACTTCTGCGTCGCACTGAGCCCTCTGCCCGCCCTCCTCTGGCGGTGCTCCCTATCGAGAACAGAGACAGGAATGCGAGACAGCAAGAAGACACTGCCACCTTAGCATCTCCTCCCGCCGGGCGCTCAGCCATCGCTAGTGCCTTCCTGTGGGGGTATCAGGCCTCGCTTTCAGACCATCTCACATCTTGAAAGCAGAGGGGCTTCTGCATCAATCGCCAGTCCCCCAGAAATCAGAGGGTCCCTCACTTTTACAAGGGTCCGCCCAAGCCCTCAGCCTCACCTCGCAATCATGAGGTGGCTGGAAACAGGATGGCCCACGCAGAGGTCAAACCACGCATTTGCCCTTACTCTGTTTATATGCTACAGAAATCAGATCTGAGGCAAGTCGTAGACACACTCAGCCCTAGGTGAGATCTGGTTGGGAAGTGGGATCAGTAGAATTATTGCGGTCCTGGCCAGCCCCGCCTTTATGGAAACACACAGCCCATTACATCCACAAAGCACCAGGAAAAGGAAGCACTCTAGGGACAGAATAAAAGCCTACCTTGACCCAGAAGACTAGAATGAGCTCCCCAAGCCTGTCTGCCTTGCCCTGTGGTGTGGTTTGGACTGTTGGGGTAGCCCTCGGCACTCTGGGTCACCTCCTCCGTGCTCCGCTTTCAGATGCTGTCCACGGTGCTGAACATCATCATCTTCGAGGACTGCAGGAACCAGTGGTCCATGTCCCGACCCCTGCTCGGCCTGATACTCCTTAATGAAAAGGTGGGCGAGCCAGCTCCCTGGGGCCTGGGCACAGCAGTGGGAGGTGCACCCTTGTCTTCCACCCCGAGGGTGCGAGTCAGCTAGACTCCCCGCGATGGTGAACAGCAGTTTTCTGAGCACTCCCATCCATGCTTTGACCACCACACCATCACTTAGCCGTTAGGAGTCAGCTTACTTGGCAGGGAGACAGAAAAAGGATAAAGGAAGAGAGGTTTCCTCCAGGGAGTAAGAGGAACCCTTGGTAAGGAGACTGAACTAGAACACCCAGACCTGAGTCCATGTTCCACCTCTGCCGTGAGCAAGTCGTGAGATTCTCATAAAGAGGGTCTGGATCAGACAAACCTTAAAGTGCTTTACCAATTTTAAAATCTTGATTTTTAAGTATGATGAAAACATATTGTCCTAGAAGTACTTGCCTGAGTTTTAAAAAAAAAAGAAAAAAAGACCTAATTTCAGTGGCTAGTCCATTCCTTCACGGAGAACATTCTCCAGCCAGCAGGTGACAGCTCACACTCCTTCCCTGCCTTCTCACTTGGTGTCTCCTCCTCGCCCTGCAGTATTTCTCTGACCTAAGGAACAGTATCGTGAACAGCCAGCCACCAGAGAAGCAGCAGGCTATGCACCTGTGTTTTGAAAACCTAATGGAAGGCATCGAGCGAAACCTTCTTACGAAAAACAGAGACAGGTGAGTACAGAGAGCCCTGCCAAGAAATCAGAAACGGGGGTCCTTCGGAGTTCTGCAGCCACATGGAGGCCAGCGAAGCAGTGCTGTCCAGTAGACAAGCCAGCCACGTGGGTAATTTCAACATTTCTAGTACAGGTCAGGCATCCCAAATCCCAAATGGGCAAAAATGCAAAATTTTTTCATAGAGCAGCATGACCCCACAAGTGAAAAATGCCACACCTGACCTCATGTGATGGGTCACAGGCAAAAGTACTGCCGCGCAGAAACACCGCGTGAGGTTACCTTCAGGCTGTGTATGGGAGTATAAAACAGAAATAGATTCCGCGCTTCGACTTGGGTCTCATCCCTACAGACCTCATTGTGCTCTGCAGATATTCCAAACTCCAAAACGCTTCTGGCCCCCAAGCATTTCAGATCAGGAATGCTTGACCTGCGGCCACATTTAAGCAAAGTTCATTTTAACAACGTATTGCATGCCGCTCAGTGCATCTAAAATATGTCAATATTTGTATTTTATTTATTACTATTATATTTTAATTTGATCAGAGACCAAGACACACACACACACACACACACACACACACACACACACACCCCGTGGTCCGGGGAAGAGAAAGCAAGCCACCAGGTCCGGGACTCAAACCAAAGTTGGCCATGTGGGAGTCCAGCACCTTAACCACCATGCCACTGCCAGACCTCATGTCAATATTTAAATATTGAGAAGTTTAACCTTCTTTTTTTTGTCCTAAATCTTCAAAATCCTGTTTTACAGTTATCAGCACATCTCAATTCAGATTACTAAGTATCTGTTGGAAAGAATGTGTCTGAATTTTGATTTCATAGATTTTTGGTTGACATTGTAGATTCGCACACTCAGGTTGCTCCAAAATTACCTGACGTTTTCTAGAAACTAAGTTGACGATCTGGGTTTGTGTTTTTTGTTTAACTTTTTGCTGTAGGGCATGTGCTGTTATTAGACAGCGGAAAGTGTGATGAGAAGTCCCACGAGAAAGAGAAATTGGGGGGTAGTGAGAAATCACCCGGGAGGTTGGCCGCGCCGTGGTTCCTCCTGCTCCATTCTCCTTCGGGCACGCATGCATGTGCTCCCAGTGTTTTTGTCAAGCTGCTGGGTCTGGGACTCAAACTGCTTCGCTGGCCGTGTAGGATCCAGCTGTCTTCACCACAACACCTGTTGGCCAAATACTTGGGGTTTTAATTATTTGATTTGATTTGATTTTAATTTAAAACCAGGCATTTCGATTTAAAGTTAAGGTGCTCTTCAAGGCACTAGATTGTTTTTTTGTCTATTTGCTAGAGGGCACATGTGTTCACCAGGGGAAGAGGGACCGTGAGAAACCACCCCCAAAGGGCTTGTCACAGCACCCTTCTCCATGTCTTTCGGGGTGTGGGGCAGGCATGCGCACACACGCACCCAGCATGTTTTTCAAGCCACTGGGTCCAGGGCCCAAACCACACAGTAGCCATGTGGGATCCAGCTGCCTCCACCACCGCACCACGGCTGTGCTGGGACACCAGGTGCTAGCGTGGAGTGAGGGCCTCAGTTGCCCTGGCCTCTGCATGGCTCAGAAGCCGTGTGGACGGCACTGCTCAGCAGCTGAGCTCTCGGCTTTGGGAAATGAGACTGCACGTGCCCCACCTCTCAGTGAGATTCCATCTGTGCTGCCACGAGCCCCAGGTGGCCCCCAGGGGCCCCCATTTTGCCAGATGTCAGCCTGCCAGGCAGAAAGGGGGACAGGGCTAGGCCATCCGTCCTGGAGCCTTCCGGCTGAGATGACCTGACCTTAACAGAACCATCAGGCCCAGCATCCCGCCTCTGAGGAGCCCCCTCCCTGCTAGGAACCTTTTGGGCAAAGACCCTCCCCTGCCCCCCAACCCACACGCCCTCTCTGCAGGTTCACCCAGAACCTGTCGGCGTTCCGTCGGGAGGTCAACGACTCGATGAAGAATTCCACTTACGGCGTCAACAGCAACGACATGATGAGCTGACACCTCCTCAGACTCTACCTGTACAGAGCACGTCCCTTTGGTCGGGCCCGGGGCGAGCAGTTGCGAGGAGAGGGCCTGGCTGATCCTGGCTCCTCTCTCCAGGGGTGTGGGGAGACAGCAACGGGCAACTCGCTGCTCCCCGGGAATGGGGTGTGCGTGCACTCACGGCAGGGCGCTGCTGGTGCCGGGGCTGGGGATGGTGGTGGGAGGAGAGACACAACTGGCTGCGACTCCAGCCCCTCCTGGGGTCACCCGCGGGGCAGAACCCCAGCGTCCTGCCACAACCTGCCTTGTATAAACATGTACATTTTTTCATAACATTTTGAACAAGGTTTATATTGACTCAAGTTTAAAAACAAAAAGTGTGACTGAAAAATTTTTACAGAGTCTAGTGCACCAATGCGGATGTGAGGGGTTGCGTATGCGAGTGAAGGACGTGTGTTCTGGTGGCCGGAAGCTTTCCTGACAAGGGTGTGTGAAAGTGCAGAGATATATTTAGTGACACAGTGTAGAGAGGCAGAAAAAAAGGTAAAAATTCCAAATGTATATTTTTTCTTATTGCCCTTTCCTCGCCCCGAAAGTGGTCACTTACTGTATTAACCCTTGTTATTAGGAACGCGAAGCCATGCCGGAGCGCCCCACCCCCCCTGAGGTGCCCTAGGGCCCTCTGCCTCTCTGGGGACAGATAACTCCAGCTGGAGGTGTTGGTGTCCTCCTCTCCACCCTCTCCTCCTCGCTTATCCTCATCCTCAGATGCCTCTTGCTTTTAAAAGTTGGGTTCAACTGTGTGTTTTAAGGTTCTCGGTCTCTGCGAAGGTGGAGGCCAGAGGTCGTTGAGCCGGCTGCTCCTGCTGAGCGAGTCTGGATGAGCCCCCAGACGCAGAGGCCTGGCTGCCGTGGCCAGCAACTGTCTTCCCCGCCTGGGGCCGTGCGCGTGGGTGTGTGCGTGTGATATTTATATGTACCTGCAGTCTGAGTGTGTGAGCCGGAGGAGGGCCTGCAGTGGAGGGGTTCTTAATAACAAGGTCTACCTAGCATGAAGTATTTAACACCCTCCCACCCCTTTAAAAATATACATTTTTATAAAATGAAAACCATAATAAATGTTTTGAATATTAAAAACATTAACCTGCAGAGGAAATTACTGGAGAGAGCCCCTTGCCTTGTACCCTCCCACAACCGTTGCTGCTAGCTGCACTTCTCTAGTTCGGCTCTTGCCCATGGGACACGCGTCAATTAGGGTTTACTTTTATTTCTCTCCTCCACCCCCAGAAACGAGCCTGTCCACTCCCCTTCTCTGGCGACTGTGGTGAGCCCTTTCTCGCGATCAGGTTGCGGATAGACTTGTAAGGGTGTTTGCATCCAGTGTACGCATTGTGACCGCCAATAAAGTCAATGGTTTCTACTGGCTGGCCTCCGCAGTGCAGTCTGGTGTGTGCCCAGGACACGTCTCCCTCCCACGGGAAGGCCTCGTCAGCTTCCTCTCCGCACTAAGCCTGCCCGAGTCCTTGGCTTAGCCCACACGCACACGTGGCGGCGCCACCGTCCCCGGCTCCGAGAGGTCGCTCTGCCCCGCTGCTTCAGGCTGACAAGGGGCCACTGAAAGGGCTGTGCCCCGCCGTCTGCTCCTCCGAGGGGCTGGGCTTCGTTCCTGGTAACTCAGGGGCAAACGTCCCCTGGCGTCCCCCGCAGGCCGCACAGGGCAGGTGGTCAAGTGAAGGACGCTAGTTCTGACGGGAACTTGTCCCCGCCCGGGAATCCCCACGTGAGGGAAGGGCAGAGGTGCAGAGGCGTGTGCACCCACAGCCAACACGGCCGCCCCCGTCTGCCTCAGGATGTGCCACCACCTAGCTCCGCGGCTGCAGCCCTCCTGGCACCGCCGCGACCTCAGTGCTAAGGTACTGGGAGGCAGAAAGCGACACTGCCACGGCTAGGGGGCAGGCGGAATGGGTTCACCTTAGTCCAGTTCCACCTCAGCCTGATGGAAATGCACACGGTGGCATCTCAGGGTACACAGAACACCCGGCACGAGCGCCAGGACCTGGATTCCCGCTCTGCGTACCTGACACAGAAACGCACCTCCCCCGAGCACTGGCTGATCAGCAAGGCCCCGGGCTGCTCCTGCCTCCCACAGGATAATCTCACACAGAAACCGCCAGAAAGGGACTTCCCAGTGCGCCATGCACAGCCGGGTCACCGCAGGTCCCTGGTGAAATGCCCCTTGGGAACTGCTGGCAGACCTCCATCTCCAGCTAGGAGGGGTGCCAGACTTCACGCAGTTCAGTCCAACATGTGCGAACGCTAGTCATCCTTAAACTTGGGTTGCCCAGAACCCTGGTGGTGCTTCTACTCAGGCAAACATGAGTTCATCAGAGGGCTTCGCAGCCCCTTCCTGGCCCTGTGTCCCCTCGGTCACTCCACACTGCACACACACCTCGGTCCTTCAGACAGAACACTGCACCGTGTGGGTGTGCGTCTCGGCTCACCCCAAATAAGGGCCGTCTATCCCCGCTGAAGTGTAACTCGGACAGAGGGAGAAAGGATTGGCCCAGGGTCACAATTTACTCTTTTTTATCATTTATTTTATTTATAATTATTAATTTGCTGCCGGGCACATGCACTCACCACAGAGAGGAAGTGGGAAAGCAAGCCACCAGATCCGACTCAAACCACAGCCGGCCGTGTGGGAGTCCGGCACCTCAGCCACCACGCTGGCCCCCACAATTTCCTTTTTTAAATTTTAAGAAGTGATGACTTTCAGCAGAAGTGTCAATTTTCTAGTAACAGCATATTAAGAAAAGAATCATTTTTAGTTCTCCCAGCATTTACTTTGTAAGGACTGCTTATTCTCCCAAGTGGAAAAACGTTCTAGTACCCTGTGAAATCTCAACGATGCACAGAAATAGACCGCTTGCAGGACACCCGCAGTTGTGGGGCAACACGGTTACACCTCCCCGTTTCCTGTCTGCCCTGAGCCCACCCTGTCCTCACCGGAGACTGGCTAGATGTAACCCGCTGTTGACATCTAATCTGCCAGTGTCAAATGTCAAAACAAGAGACTAGTGACAGCCATAAATCCGACAACTAAACCTTGGAAAGTGTAAATCGGGGGCAGCAGGTGGCATGATGGTTAAGGGTGCTGGACTCCCACGTGGCCAACCACCGTTCTAGTCCCAGACCTGGCAGCTTGCTTTCTCACTTTCCCTCCCTCTCTAGCTCTAGCTTGCTGTGTCCGTCTCTGGTCAAATTTAAATAAATAAATTTAAATTAAATTTTAAAAGAAAAATGTAAATCATACAAAGTAAAAGTCCCAATTCTTTAAACATTTTAAAAATAAGTTTGAGAGGATACAAATGTTCTCGCCACCCTAACTAAACGACTACCAGGCAGACGCTGGGTAAGGTCTGAGGGTCTTGCCCTGTGGCTTGTCTTCTGAGTCCTTCATTCCTCTTGGGTGTCTTAGCTACCCTGAATGCACTGGTGAACACACTGGTGTTTCAGGGACTGTGGGTCAACTGAAGGGACCACTGCCAGACATGGGACCTGAGACCTTCATGGTCCTCACTGCAGTCTGCTGCCTGCTCTCGTGTTCACTCAAGATACTTGCCATTGGGGCCGCTGGCAGGTGGCATGGTAGTTAAGGGCACGGGACTCCCGCATGGCCAACCATGGTTTGAGTGTCCAACCTGGCAGCTTGCTTTTTCACTTTCCCTCTCTCTGTCACTTAAATAAAGTTAATAAAAATAATTCTTTAAAAAAAAAAAAAAGAATACTCAGCATCTACTCTGGGCCAAATACTTTTTTTTTTTTTTTTTTAGGTTTTTGCCATAGGGTGCATGCACTCACCAGAGACAGGAGACAGGGAGGGAGGAATCGCCCAGGCAGGGATGGCCACGCTGCAATCCCTTCTCCATTCTTTTCTTGGGATTTGGGCACATATGCCAATGCCTCCTGCATGACTTTCAAGCCACCAGGTCTGGGATTACAACAGCTGTCAACCATGTGGAAATCCAGTGCCTTAACCACCATGCCTCCTGCTGGCCCCAAGGACCAAATACTTTTTTTAGATGGTCAGCACAGGAAAAGTCATTTGCAAGGCAAATTAATTTCCACTCTTCCATGTAAGCCCCCTCCGTAGTACAAACTGACTTCACAGTAAAACTGCTTATTGAAACCCGCTGGAGAGGCACCAAGTCGCAGCTCAGCGTGCACAGGCCCCACGCAGCCGGGGGCTGAGTTGCAAAGGAGCCAAGAGTGCATCGCCCGCCCTGCTGCTGACTCGCAAAGCAAGTTCTGCATCCCGAGTCAAGGTCTGCAGGAAGGGACAGCCCTGCAGGAGGCCGGTGGACGGTGGACCTGGCCTCACGTGAAGCCGAGGGCCACTGTACAGTCTGGCAGGTCCCACCAGAAGCCCAAGCCTTCCCGCAGCGCTCTCTGACATTGATCCCCTGGTGTAGTGACTTAAGGCACCTTCTCAAGGCCAAGTTAGTTCACCTGGAACCGGCTAGAGTGGCCAGTCGAGCAGTGGAAGGGAGGCATCTGTAATCTCAGTGGCCGGCAGGCTACTGCCATTCCGTCAGAAAACACGGGCCCACCCTTCACACCTGACGGCCTGAGTCACAAGGCAGACCGTGTCACCAGCTGCAGCACCAAGCCACACAGCAAGGAACTCTCCCTTGGGCTGCACCTGCGTCTGCCTCCGACCTCCCCCTCGCCTCTTCCCGGCCTGCGGAACCCTCTCCGTCTACACTCGCAGGCCCTGTGCTCACCTACCCTTTCCAAGACCCAAAGTCGGGCCCGCTCCCTCTAAAGTCCCCCTAGCGCCCCGTGCCTGGGAGTAAGTCTTGGAGGCTCCTCGCCCACCTACTTACTCGGGGTGTTCCTAACCCACTCCCCCGTGCTCCGGACGAGCCGGGGCCGGGCCGCGCCACCGCGAACGGCGAGGACGTGGGGTGGGGGCCGCAGAACTACCCGCGGCGTCGCTGCGCCGCCCCCGCTCTGCCCGGGGGGAAAGGGCGGAAGTCGGGCACGCCCCGCCTTCCCGACAGGCCGCGGCCCCGGAAGTGGCCCCGCGCCTCTTCCGTCGGAGGGGGCCCCGCCCCGCGCAGGCGCCGTCGGGAGTCTGTCCAGCCCGACCGGCCCAGCCCGGCGCTCCTGGTAGTGGGTCGGGGTTCGCGCGCCCGGAGACAGCACGCCCGGGCCTCGGAAACGCCCACAGCCACGCGGCGCGCCTCGCTAGGCCCTGCCACGGCCGCGGGGGCGTCGGCCTGTCGGTTCGGGGTTGGGTTTTCCTCCCCAAAGTTCTTAACTGTCCGACGGTCACGTGGCGGGTTTTTTTCCTTCCATAGAGCGCATGCGCTCGGAGGAAAGTGAGCCGTCACCCCGTGGGGGCGGCCACACAGCCCCTTCCCCTCCATTCTCGGGATTTGGGGCACGAAGGCAGCGCGCCGGCGTGGGCGGCTCTGGCACCCCAGCTACCGCCACCTGCTGGCCCCGTCGGCCTGTCACTTTTAACCCCCGAGTTGCTGGGTGATGTGGATCTGAACCAAGACCGGCAGTGGGGAGGTGGAGACGGAATCACCCCGGTTACGTAACCTGGCCAACCGGATTCGGATTCGGAGTGACGAAGAGAGGGTTTCGTTCTGACCCCCGGCTCCAGGAGGCAGCAGCGGCCGAGGAGGACCAGGCGGCCGGGGGAGTGGGGCCTGTGCTTGCCCAGCCCGAGGGGGACTCATCCAGGAGCACCCCTGCCCCTGCCGGCCGGGCCTGGGAGAGATGCCCACAGAAAAGTGACACCAGTCACACCATCTCAGAGGACGGAGGAACACTTCCCAGCTCAGGTTATGAAACAAGCATTTCCCAAGTACCAAAACTGAAGACATTAAAAGAAAATTTTTTTCATTAGTATAATCTTGAACATAGATGTAAAAATCCGTATATATGTATATAGTGTTAAATTCAACAGTATATAAAGACAGATGAGTTGGACCTAGGAATGCAAGTTTAGTTTGTATTAAAAACAAGCGGGGGGTGGGGGGGAGGACCCCCAGTTGGTGTAATGGCTATGTCGCTGGACTCCCACTGTAGTCGACCGTGGTTCTAGTCCCAGACCTGGTGGCTTAAACTCATTCCGGGCGTGTGTGCGTGCGTGCCCAAGATCCCGAGAGGAGAATGGAGGAGAAGGGATTGCAGCGTGGCCATCCCCCCTGGGGGGTGATTTCTCGCTTTCTGTCTCTGTCTCTCTCTGTCTTTCTAGCAAGTGCATGCACCCTGTAGCAAAAATCTCTCAAAAAATAAAAAATAAAAAAACCAGAGGAGCCAGCTGGTGGTGGTGGATCAAGACTGGATTCTCACATGACCAACCACGGTTCAAGCCCTGGACCTGGTGATTTGCTTTTGCACTTTCCATTTCTCTCTGCCTCTGGTCAAAATAAAAAATAATAGTGACAAATGGAATTAAGTAAATAATTCATTTTAAAAATCAGTAAACAATTCATTCTATAAACAAAATATAAGAGAAATAATGGATCATCTCAATAAAGAAAAAAGTGACAAAATTAAATACTCATGATTTATAAAAAGAAAGAAATACAGCAACATAGAATTAGAAAGAAGCATTCTTGGGACCAGCAGGTGGCGTGGTGGTTAAGGTGCTGGACACTCCCACATGGCCAACCAGGGTTCAATTCCTGAATCTGGTGGCTTGCTTTCTCACTTCCTCTCTCTCACTTTCACCCCTGTCTCTCTCTGATCAAATTAACAAATAAATGAATGAATAAGTAAAATAAAGAATTATTTAAAAAAGAAAGCATTCTTAACCCAATATAGGACATCTGTAACAAGCCTCCCAGGGACAGCATACTTAAAGGTGAAAGACAGTGTTTCCCCTAAAATTAAGAACAAGACCAGGGTACCCCTCTCAGCACTTCTATTCACGTTGTACGGAAGTCCTAGCCACAGCCATAAGACCAAAAAGAAAGGCACACAGGTCAGAAAGGGAAAAGTAGAACTATTCAGAGGTATCACGAAATAGGGTACAAAAGGCTATGAATCTAACAAGTGAGTTTCACAAAATCACAGAATACCAGGTCAATATAAAGCAAGTGTATTTCTATATACTAATAGTAAACGATTAGAACATTTTTAAGAAGTAAAGCTATTTGTTGATTGAGTTCATGAGAGAGAGACAGGGACCCTAGGTGTTGCCACACCACGATTCTCCCCAGACACTCCCAGCCAGCCAGGATCACAGTCGCACATCTGACAAGTTGGGGTCCACCCTCTGAGCCCAGGCCTTCCACGTGTCTCCAGCATTGCAAACGGCACTCTACTGTGTACGCCACCCCCGCTGGGCCCACATTTTAAAGTCTGTACCAGTAGTTACAGCATCCAAAACATGAAATACAAGAGAGTCTTCCAAAATGGAACAGGAAATGCGAATCATGAGAAAAAGACAGGGCTAGCTCCATAACACAGTGGCTAAACGTGCATGATCCCACATAATCTACCACGGTTCAAGTCCCCACCCTAGTGGCTTGAAAAACACGGGTGCCCAAAATTCTGATGGGATGGAGAAGCGGGGGAGAGGAGATTGCAACACAACTATGCCCCGCTAGGGGGTTCTCTCTCTCTCTTCACCCTCTCAAAATTAAGAAAAAGTTACATGTGGATTTTGAAAAAAAAAAAAAATTAGGATCCAGCAATTGACAGAGTGGTTACATCACCCGGCTCCCACAGGGCCAATCACAGTTTGAGTCCCAGACCTGGTGCCTTAAAACACACTGGCGCATGTGCATGCGTGCCCAACATCCCATGAGGTGAATGTAGAAGAAGGGATTGCAGTGGCCATGCCCCTGGGGGGTGATTTCTCACTTTCCCTATCACTGTGTCTCCAGCAAGGGCACACGCCCTATGGCAAAAACCTCTTAAAAAAAGAAAAGTTTAATTTGCTGTAGGGACATGTGCTTGGCAGAGAAAGCACCCTCTGTGGGGATTGCCACGCCAACATCACTTGTCCTCCATTCTCTGGAGATTTGGACATGCAGGCACACATGCTGGCGTGTTTCATGCCCGCATATTTTTCAAGCCATCAGGTCTGGTCTTAAACGACACAATTGACCATGTGGGAAGCATTCTAACCACCACGTCACCAGCTGGCCCTGGATTTAAAAAACGTTTGCGTCAATACACACTCACTTCGGGACCGGCAGATGGCATAATGTTTACATAGCTGGACTCCCACATATTCAACCACAGTTTGAGTCCCAGACCTGGTGGTTTAAAACTCACGCTGGTGGGACCAGCAGTTAGCGTAATGGCTATGTCGCTGGACTCCCACGTAGTCGACCGCGGTTCGAGTCCTGGACCCGGAGGCTTAAACTCACGCCGGGCGCGTGTGTGTGCGTGCCCAAGATCCTGAGAGGAGAATGGAGGAGAAGGGATTGCGGCGTGGCCATCCCCCCTGGGGGGTGATTTCCTGCTTTCTATCTCTCTGTCTCTGTCTGTCTGGCGAGCGCACGCGCCCTATAGCAAAAACCTCTCAAAAAAAAAAACTCACGCTGGTGTGTGTGTGTGCCCAAAATCCCAAGAGGAGAATGAAAGAGAAGGGATTGCCACGTGCCCTATCCCCTAGTGGGTGATTTCTTGCTTTCTGGCTCGCTGGATCTGGCAGGTGTACCTGCCCTATAGCAAAAATCTCTCTTAAAAAAAAAATTAAGCTCACTTTAATTCCATTTGTCCACAAACATTTCAAAGTCCCTTTGTACAAAGGAATAAATTTTAAGATGTGCCAAATCTGCATACTAAAATTTATAAAATATTAAAGATCTAAATAGATTGTTCTGGGACCAGCAGTTAGAGTAATGGCTATGTTGCTGGACTCCCATGTAGTCGACCGCGGATTGCGTCCCGGATCCGGTGGCTTAAAACTCATGCCGGACGCATGTGCGTGCGTGCCCAAGATCCCGAGAGGAGAATGGAGAAGGGATTGCGGCGTGGCCATCCCCCCTTGGGGGTGATTTCTCGCTTTCTATCTCTCTGTCTCTGTCTCTGTCTGGCAAGCGCACGTGCCCTATAGCAAAAACCTCTAAAATAAATAAATAAATAAATAAATAAATAGATTGTTTTTGTCTATAGACATGTTCTTGTATAGGACTCAAAACTGTGCTGTCAGTTCCCCCAGATTGATCTTTTCATTCAACAAAATTCCAATAACAATTCAAAAAAACTTTTTTGTAGAACAATTTAAAAGTGTGACCAGCAGTTAGTGTAATGGCTATGTCTCTGGACCCCCATGTAGTCGACCACGCTTCCAGTCCCAGACCCAGTGGCTTAGACTCACGCCAGGCGCATGTGCGTGCGGCCCAGGATCCCGAGAGGAGAATGGAGGAGAAGGGATTGCGGTGTGGCCATCCCCCCTGGGGGGTGATTTCTCACTTTCCCTCTCACTGTCTCTGTTTCTCTCTCTCTCTTCAGTGAGTGCACACACCCTAAGGCAAAAACCTCTAAAAAAAGAACCTCTACAACTCAATATAGAAGCATAACTCCAAATAACTCAGTTATTTTTTAATGGGCAAAATATTTCAACAGGTACAAATATACAAATGATCCGTAATCATTTGAAGCAATGCTCAAATCACTCATTTTCAAGGACATACAAATAAAAGCCACAGTGTTATGCCAGTGTATATCCGCTGGAACAGCTAAAATTCAGACTGACAATGCCAGGTGTTGGCAATGGCATGCAGCACTCGGAATTCTCACACACTGCAGGTACAAATGCAGGTACTAATTTCAAAAGTATTAACAGTTTTGCAGTTTCACATAAAGTTTAATATATAGTAGGGCCTGCAGGTGGTGTGGTGGTTAAGGCGTTGGACTCCAACATGGTTGACCGCGGTTTGAGTCCTGGACCCAGTGGCTTACTTTAATACTTTCCGTCTCTTTCTGGTCAAATTAAAAATAACAATAATGGGACCAGTAGGTGGCATGGTAGTTAAGGCACTGGACACTCCCACATGGCCGACCACGGTTTGAGTCCTGGACCTGATGGCTTGCTTTCTCACTTCCCTCTCCACACCCCTCTGTCAAATTAAAAATAAATGAATGATAGGGCTGACAGGTGATGTGGTGGTTAAAGGCGTTGGATTTCCACAAGGCCAACCGCAGTTCAAGTCTTGGACCTGGTGGCTTGCTTTCTCACTCCCCCCTCCCACTCTCTCTCTCTCTCTCTACCTGATCTAACTGGAAAATAATAATTAAGTTAAAATAGTTTTTAAAATAAATTAATTAAATCAAATTAATGATTCTTTAAAATAATAGTTATAATAAATAACATTAAATAATTCTTAAAATGTTTAATATATAGCGACTACATATCCAAAAATTCCACTCCTAGGTATTTATTTGCCCAAGAAAAATTAAAATATAAAGGGTCTTCAAAAACATCCTGGAAAATGTGTATTTTGAGTAAACTATGTGTGGGTTTCATTTTTGGCATCAAAATAAACTCATATTGATGCCAGTAGGTGGCTTAGTGGTTAAGGTGCTGGACTCCCACATTGCCCACCACAGTTCGAGTCCTTGCCTGGCAGCTTGCTTTCTCACTTTCCCCTCTCTCTGGTGAGTGCATGTGCCTGATAGCAAAATTTTAAAAATAGTAATAGGGACCAGCAGGTAGCATGGTGTTTAAAACACTGAATTCCCACATACCAGACTGTGGTTCAAGTCTCGGACTTGGCAACAGCTTGCTTTCTCACTTTCTCTCTCTCTCTCTCTCTCTCTGGCGCATGCAGGTGCCCTATAGCAAATTTAAAATAATAATAATGGTAAGAAGTAAAATTCTTTTTTTTAAATAACAAGTAAAAATAAATCATTCTTAAAGGAAAAAAACCTCATACTTTAATTCCATTTTTCCAGGACCTTTTTCAAGTCCCCTCATTTATGTCCACGCAAAGGCTTGCTCTCGTAATAGTCGAAAACTGGAAAGTGCCCAAATGTACATGAATAGTTTCAGCCGGGATTTGTTGCTAGGAGTTGCCGTATGCGATTTGGGGGCTGAGGCCGTCTGAAATGCGCGGTGGGCTGTAGGAAGAGCAGGACGACGCTTGTGTGCAGGGCTCAAGCCACAGCCCAGAGGCAGCTTCTTTAGGGACCGGTTCTCCCTGAAGCTTTGGAACTGATGGGCTCAGGCTCGGCAGCTGATTGGGGCATTTCCTCTACGTGAAGTCGCGGAGTTGTACATTTATTTTAGTGAGAAAATCTATATGCATCATAAATTTGTCCTGTTTTTTAGTTTTTTTTTTTTTCTTTTATGAGATAGGGTGTTTTATTCTGTTCCGTGAACCCTGTATATGGGAGAGAAGTTTCACGGGTGGAGCCGAAGGGTAAGAAGCCGTGAGAGAGAGCCCTGGTTATGACTCCCAAGCCGAGGCCCCGCTGCGCAGAGGGCTCTCGGCAGCTGAATCCGCTGTCCGTTCACCGCCCACCCAAACGTCCCAGAGCCCCTGCCTCCGTGGGGTACCCTGCGGCTGCCCTCCTCACCCTCATCGCTCTGGAAACGGGGCTCTCTTCTGGAGACCCTCGGCCCTACTCGGCGTGGGGGAGAGAAGGGAAGGCAGGCAGGCAGGAATAGAAAAGGGAGGGAAGGAAGGCGGTAAAGGAGCGGCGAGCTTCCTGCCCAGGGCAGCCGGCCTGCAGAGGGGCTGCGGGGAGCGGCGGCAGGCCCGGGTAAACCCCCAGGGCCGCGGCGAGGCTCCCCAGAGAGGCCTCACCTGGAGCTGGTCAGAAATGCAAAATCCCTGGGCCGCACTCGCGCTGCTCCAGGCCCAGGTGTGCCCCGCAGTGCGGTTTTACCAGGTGATCCTGCGGAGCAGCACTGAGGGCAACCAGGAGGAGGCGCCGGAAGGCTGATTGGACACCCCCGCCCCAGGCTTCTTAACGGCCGGCCGCCGGCGCCTGGCCCCGGGCGAAGCACGGCTGCTGGACCGAGGGGCCCCGATGGCGTGAGCCGCAGCACGCCCAGGAGGGACGGTAAGGCCGGGCCCGGGACACGGCGCGTTCGCGAGGGCTGGGGCAGGTCGCACGGCCCGGCCGCAGCCGGGTGACCTTCCAGCACGCGCTCGTCCCCGGCCGGCGGACTGCGGCTTCGGCTGCTCCCCGCCCGCGCTGGGCCACCGAACTTTCCCTCGCGGAGCCCGGCGGGCCGCAGCGCACGTGGCCCTGCCCGCAGCTCGGGAGTCGGCGCCCTCGCCATGAACCGCAGCCGCTCCAGCAGCTCGTCCGAGAAGCCCGCGACCACCGCGCTCTGGGGTGAGTGAGGGCCCGGGGCTCGCGGAGCAGCCCGCCACCGCCCGGCCCCGGGGTGCTGCCGAGTCCTGGGGTTCAGGCTGCCCTGCCCGACCCGCGCCCTCTCCCCGCAGGCTGCGAGCTGAATCAGGACTCGCGCTCGCGGACCTTCGAGCCGGCGCAGGAGGGGAAGGAGGGCTGCAGGCTGCTGCTCAGCACGGTGCGCGCCGGGCTGGGACAGGGGCGCGGGGTGGGGTCCCCTCTCCCTGCCGTGAGGAAGTGCCCTGTCTCTCCTCCCTTCTCAGATTTGCTTGGGGGAGAAAGCCAAAGAGGAGGTGAATCGCGTGGAGATTCTGTCCCCCGCGGCCCGGGATCAGAAGACCCAACCCGTCACCATCGCCTCGCTGCGGGCCTCGGTCCTGCCCATGGTGAGCCTTGGCCAGCCGGTGCGAGGGTGCAGGGGGTCGTGCAGGGGGGCGTGAGGGCGTCCGCGAGAAGCACTGCCGCGCTAGGCGGGGTCTTATCAGAGAAACGCGCGGGGCTTGCAGGTGGCAGGGTGGTTAGGGCGCTGAACTCCCACATGGCTGGCTTCGGGTCCTGGACCTGGCGACTTTCTTCTCTCTCTCCCTTTCTCATCAAAAGTAGTAATAATAATGAATAAAATTAAACAATTCTTTAAAATGAAAAAAAAGGTCTTTTAAAAAAGTAAACTTCTAGACGTTCATGTAAATAGAATTTTAAAATATGTGGTCTTCTATGACTGGCTTCTTTTACTTAGCGTAATGTTAAGAACAATCCACGGGAACCAGCAGTTAGTGTAATGGCTATGTCGCTGGACTCCCACGTAGTCGACCGCGGTTCGCGTCCGGGACCCGGTGGCTTAAAACTCACGCCGGGCGCTTGTGCGTGCGTGCCCAAGATCCCGAGAAGAGAATGGAGGAGATGGGATTGCAGTGTGACCATCCCCCCTGGGCGGTGATTTCTCGCTTTCTGTCTCTATGTCTCTCTCTGTCTGTCTGGCGAGCACACGCACCCTATAACAAAAAAAAAAAAAAAAAAAAAAAAAAAAAAATCCACGTTTGGGGCAGGCAAATGGTGTGGTGAATAAGGTGCTGGACTCCCACATAGTCCACCACTTGAGTCCTGGACCTGGTAGCTTGCTTTCTCTCTTTTTCTCTCTGGTCAAACTTAAAATAATAATAAGTGAAATTAGATAAATTATTCTTAAAAAAAAAAAATCAATCCACATTGAGACCAGCAGGTGGCAGAATGGTTAAGGGACTGGACTCGGACAAGGCCAAGTGAGATTTGAGTCTCAGACCTGGCTTGCGCTCGCTCGCTCTCTTGTCCTATAGGAAAATTTAAAATAAATAAATTTTAAAAAGATTAATCCATGTTGAAGCATGTATCATTAATCCATGTTGAAGCATGTATTACATTCCTTCTTAAATAATTTTTAGAAAGTATGAAGAGACTTTTGCTATCGGGTGCATGTGCTCGCCAGAGAGACAGAGAGACAAAAAGAAAGAAATCACACACACACCCCCTTGGAGGAAATGGCCCCACTATAATCCCTTCTCTTCCATTCTCCTCTTGGGATCTTGGGCATGCACACACACGCACCCAGCTTGAGATTTAAGTCCCAGGTCCAGGACTCCAACTGCTATCGACTACATGGGAGTCCAATGACATAACCATTGTGCCACCTGCTGGTCCCTCAGTATTAAATTCCTTTTTATTGGGACCAGCAGTTAGCGTAATGGCTGTCGCTGGACTCCCACGTAGTTGACTGCGGTTCGCGTCCCGGACCCGGTGGCTTAAACTCATGTAGGGCGCATGTGCGTGCGTGCCCAAGATCCCGAAAGGAGAATGGATTGCGGCGTGGCCATCCCCCCTGGGAGGTGATGTCTCACTTTCTATCTCTCTGTCTCTTTCTGTCTGGTGAGCGCACGCGCCCTATGGCAAAAACCTCTCCAAAAAAAAAATTCCTTTTTATTGCCAACTACTACATTCTATAGCTGTACCACATCTCATCTGTCCATTCAGCGGTCAAAGGACATTCAGTTGCTTCTGACTTTTGACTATCCTGAATAATGCTGTTACAAATATTTGACTATGTTCTCACTTCTCTTGGGGTATACCTAACAGCAGAATTTCTGGATCTTAACATAGCTCTATACGTAACATTTCGAGACAGCGTCAGATGGTTTTCCAAAGGCTCACACCACTTTACAAAGCCACTCACAACGTACGAGGATCCCTGTTTCTCCACATTCTCGCGAACACGGGATTGTCATTCTGGTCGTAGTCCTAGCGGTATGACCTGGTACCTCTGTGCTTGGATGTTGAGTGCTTCTTCATGTGCCTGTCGACCATTTGTATATCTTGAGAAAGTTGCCTGTTTGACTCTTTGTTCTTTTTTTTAACTTGGGTTTGAGCTGCATCATTTTTATTTGCTTTTCCTCCGTTGAATTGTATGAGTTCTTTAAATACTTTTGCATACAAATTTCTTATCAGATGATTTGCAATATTTTCTCCCATTCTGTATGTTCTCTTTTCATTTTCTTTTTCTTTTTTTGGAGAGGTTTTTGCTATAGGGCGCGTGCGCTCGCCAGACAGACAGAGACAGAGAGATAGAAAGCAGGAAATCACCCCCCAGGGGGGATGGTCACGCCGCAATCCCTTCTCCATTCTCCTCTCGGGATCTTGGGCACGCACGCACACGCGCCCGGCGTGAGTTTAAGCCGCCGGGTCCGGGACTCGAACCACGGTCGACTACGTGGGAGTCCAGCGACATAGCCATTACGCTAACTGCTGGTCCCTTAATTTTTTTTTTTTTTTTTTTTTTTGGAGAGGTTTTTTGCTATAGGGCGCGTGCGCTCGCCAGACAGACAGAGAGAGACATAGAGACAGAAAGCGAGAAATCACCCCCCAGGGGGGATGGTCATGCCGCAATCCCTTCTCCTCCATTCTCCTCTCGGGATCTTGGGCACGCACGCACACGCGCCCGGCGTGAGTTGTAAGCCACCAGGTCCGAGACGCGAACCGCGGTCGACTACGTGGGAGTCCAGCGACATAGCCATTACGCTAACTGCTGGTTCCCCATTTTTTTTTTTTTTAAGAGGTTTTTTTTTTCTTCTTTTTTTTTTGGAGAGGTTTTTCACTATAGGGCGCGTGCGCTCGCCAGACAGACAGAGAGAGACATAGAGACAGAAAGCGAGAAATCACCCCCCAGGGGGGATGGTCACGCCGCAATCCCTTCTCCTCCAGTCTCCTCTCGGGATCTTGGGCATGCACGCACACGCGCCCGGCGTGAGTTGTAAGCCACCGGGTCCGAGACGCGAACCGCGGTCGACTACGTGGGAGTCCAGCGACATAGCCATTACGCTAACTGCTGGTTCCCTTTAAGAGGTTTTTGACTTAGGTCATGTGCGAGGTCATCAGAGACAGACCCAGACAGAGGGAAAGTGAGAAATCACCCCCCTGGGGGGGATGGCCGCGTCACAATCTCTTCTCTGTTCTCCTCCCAGCACCTTGGGCACACATGCCCAGCATGAGTTTCTTTCTTTCTTTTTTTTTTTTTGGAATTTTATTTAACATTATTATTATTATTATTATTATTATTATTATTATTATTATTATTATTTAATTTGACCAGAGAAAGACAGAGGGAAAGTGAGAAAGCGAGCCACCAGGTCTAAGACTCAAACTGCAGTCAGCCATGTGGGAGTTCAGCACCTCCAACCACCACGCCACTTGCCAGCCCCTTCAAGCCACCAGGTCAAGGACTTGAACCATGGTTGACCATGTAGGAGCCCAGCGATGTAACCTCTATGCCATCTGCTGGCCCCAACTTTTCACTTTTTTAAAAATATTATTTTTATTTAAATTATTATTATTATTATTATTATTGAGACAGAAAGAGAGAGGGAAAGTAAGAAAGTAAGCTAGCAGGTCTGGGACTTGAGCCATGGTCAGCCATAGGGGAGTCCAGCGCCCTCAACTACCATGCCACCTGCCAGCCCCTCTTTTCACTTTTTAATGATGACTTACAGCATAAAAATTTTTAAAATTATTTTATTAACTTTATTTATTTTAGTTTGCAGCATAAAAGTTTTTAATTTTTTAAGATTTTAATTAAAATTTTTTAAGAGTTTTTTGTTTTTTTGTTTTTGTTTTTGTTTTGTTTTGTTTTTTTTGCTCTAGGTGCTCAGCAGAGAGACAGAAAGCAAGAAATCGCCCCACGGATGGATGCTATGCTGTAATCCCTTCTCCTCCATTCTCCTCCTGGGATCTTGGGCATGCACACACACACACACACACACACCCAGATCCTGGACTTGATCCATGGTTAGCCATGTGGGAGTCCAGTGAGGTAACCACTATGTCATCTGCTGGTACCAAATATTTAAATTTTTTTTTAAAAGAGATTTTTTTTTTTTGGGGGGGGGGGGTGGGGAGAGGTTTTTCGCTATAGGGCACGTGCGCTCGCCAGACAGACAGAGAGAGACATAGAGACAGAAAGCGAGAAATCACCCCCCAGGGGGGATGGTCACGCCGCAATCCCTTCTCCTCCATTCTCCTCTCGGGATCTTGGGCACGCACGCACACGCGCCCGGCGTGAGTTTTTAAGCCACTGGGTCCGGGACACGAACCGCGGTCGACTACGTGGGAGTCCAGCGACATAGCCATTACGCTAACTGCTGGTTCCCTAAAAGAGATTTTTGCTTGGGGTGTTCACTTGCTAGAGAGATAGAGAGAGAAAGAGAGAAATCACTCTCCAGGGGGGATGGCCACTCCACAACCCATTCTCCTTCTGGGATTTTGGGCACACACACACACACATGTGCCTGGTGTGAGTTTCAAGCTTCTGGGTTCAGGACTCAAAATGTGGTTGGCTATATAGGAGTCCAGTACCTTAACCACTACGTCACCCACTGGCCCCAAAGTTTTTTATGTTGCTATAGTTAATTTTTTTCCAAATAATTCGGGATTTTTCTAAGGTTATCTTTCGCTGATTTCTAGTTTAATTCCACTGTGGCCTGAGAACTTGGTCATTTTAGTCTGAAATGTGGTGTGACTTGTTTTGTGTCTCAGAATATGTCCTATGTTGAAGGTCTCAGTGACACTTGTTCTGAGTGAGTGTGTGAGTGTGTGTGTGTGTGTGTGTGTGTGTTTTATTAAGAATTACTTATTGGGGTCAGCAGATGGCATAGTGATTACACCCCTAGACTCCCACATGGTCAACTACAGTCTGAGTCCTGGACCCGATGCGTGCCTGCCTAAGATCCCAGACGGAGAATGAAGGAGGACGGAGGCGTGTCCTCCCCCTCCCCACCCCGTAGGGTGGGAGGTGACTTCTCACTTTCCCTCTCACTGTCTCTCTCTCCAGCAAGTACACACACCCTGTGGCAAAAATCTCTTTTACAATTATTGCTTATTTATTCTTTTTAAAATTTACTATAGGACACATACACTCACGAGAGAGTGAGAGACAGCAAGCTACCAGGTCTGGGGCTTGGACCGCAGCCAGCCCTGTGGGAGTCCAGTGCCTTAACCACCACGCCACCTGCTGTCCCCTCCTTACTCATTTTCTTTCTTTTTTTTTTTTAAATAATTTTATTAAACTTTATGTATTTAATTTGACTAGAGAGGGACAGAGTGAGAGAGAGAAAATGAGGAAGGAAGCAAGCCGCCAAGTCCGGGACTCAAACCATAGTCGGCTATGTGAGAGTCCGACATTCTTAACCACCATGCGACCTGCCAGCCCCGTCCTCCTTACACATTTTCTATCTACTTGATTTGTTATAGAGACGTCAACACTCCTCTTAGTAACTAACGATAATCATACCTTCACCTGTTCCTCCTTCCAGTGATCGCCTTTTGCTCCGTGTATCTGGAAGCTCTTTATGAGATGCGCAGCTCTAGGGTTATCATACCCTGCTTATTGATCCTTCGCCATATAAAGGGCCCTCTTTATCCCCGTGAAGTATTCTGACCTCTATTCAGTCTGATCTCTAGTGAGCCTAGACCAGCAGGCGGCACGGCAGTTAAGGTGCTGGATCGCACATGGCCGACTGAGCGGTTTGAGCCCCAGGCCTAGCAGCTTGACACATACACACAGGACACGTGTACACATGTGCCCAAAATCCCAAGAGGAGAGAGGATTGCAGAGTGCCCATCCTTCCAAGAGGTGATTTCTCACTTTCCCTTTCTCTCTCTGGTGAGTACACTTGCCCTATGGCAAAAATATTATATATGTAATCTTATATACATATACCTGTATATATGTGTATGTGTATATGTGTAGTGTATATATATGTGTGTATATATGTGATGCATATACGTGTGTATGTGTATGTATACGTGTGTGTATGTGTGCTATGTGTGTGCATATGTGAGTATCCATGTATACACACATTCATATATATGCATATATAAAGTCAGTGTAGCTCTTTTGATCAGCATTTATATAGTATATTTTCTCCTTTTTTTTTTTTTTTTTTTAAGAGAGACTTTTGCTATAGGGCATGTATGCTTGCCAGAGAGACAGACGGAAAGCAAGAAATCACCCCTGGGGGGGGTTGGCCACACTGTGACTCTCCTCCATTCTCCTCTCAGGGTCTTTGGCATGCATGTGCACACATGAGTTTTAAGCTGCCAGGTCCAGGACTCGAACCATGGTCAACTACGTGGGAGTCCAGCAACGTCAGCATTATGCTATCTGCTGGTCCCCTTACCTTGTCATTTTACTCTTATTCTTTGTACCTTTTTTTTAAGTTTATTGTATGTAGGGCATGTGTACTCACCAGAGACAGAAGGAAAGTGAGAAATCACACACATCCCTGGGCGGGGGTGAGGGGGCAGCCAAGCTGCAATCCCTTCTCCTCCATTCTCCTCTCAGAATTTTGGGCATGCACACACATACACACATGCCCAGGTTGAGCCACCGGGTCCAGGACTGAAAACACGACGTCAGGGTGGGCAGGTGGCACAGAGGGTGAGGCGCTGGACCTGCATGGCGGAGTGTCGCTGGCGACCCGGCTCTGCTTTGACTCCTCCCACAAGCCTGCTCGGGGTCTTAGTGGGAATGAGGTGGACGGGTTCACCTCAGTCAGGGGGCAGGGGCTGGTAAGGACTAGACCTGGCCACCCGGAGCCTGAGGCGTGGAGGGAACGAGTGTAGGTTTCTGCCCAGGCCAGCCGCAGGCACCACTGAGTCACCCGTCCTCTCTCCTGCCCTGCAGGTCTCCCTGATGGGGCTGAAGCTTTCTCCTCCCGTCACTTTCCAGCTCTGCGCTGGCTCCGGCCCCGTGTTCCTCAGTGGTCAGGAGTGTTACGGTCAGTCTGACTTTGGCCATGGGGGTGTGAGAGTGCCATGCCCCACACAGGGCTGGGGAGGGATGGGAATTTTTGGAGAAAGTCCCCAAAGGTGACAGGACTGGCCCTGGCCCCAGGTCCTCCCAGCTCCCTACCACGCCATCCATGGGCCCCAGCCCCTTGCTGTGCCGTGAGAGTGGACGGCCCCGGCTCCACTTTCACAGGAGTCGTGAGGAGTGAGTGACAGCTAGCCCCGGGGAGCTCTGGAGCCCCGGCTGCCGTCAGCAGCAGCAGCAGCAGGCTGGCGCAGGCTCGGCACCCGGCAGTCCTTCCCGGGCCTCTCCCGTCAGGGTGCTCTCCTGCAGTCACCCTGGGCAGGGTCTGGCCTCTCCCTGCCACCTTGCCCACCTTCAGTCCTGTCACCCACCCCTCGGTGGCGCTTTCCCAGATCTCTGCCCACCGGGGCCTCCCCAGGAAGGGGTCTGGCCTTTACAGTGGTAGGCGGGTAGTGAGCGCGTCCCACCCCTGGGCTGGGAGGGACGGGTCCCGTCAGGAGCTCTGCCATCTGCCTGCCACCCTGCCCCCTTCCCATGCCACGGCAGAAACTTCAGACCTGCTCTGGGAAGAGGAAGAAGAGGAGGAGGCGGAGGAGGAGGAGGAGGAGGAAGACGATGACGATGATGCAGAGGTGTCTCTGGAGGACACTCCTGTCAAACAAGTCAAAAGGCTGGCGCCCCAGAAACAGCCAGATGTTGCTAAGGTGGGAAGAGGGTGCAGCTGCTGGGTGAGGTGGTGGCCCCGCAGAGCCACCACGGGACCGGGCACGCGGCAGGGGACTGCGGGGACCATGGGCATCCGGGCTGGCCCTGGGCCGCCCTAACCCTACTAACGTACTTGGTTTTGGTTTCCAGAAAAAAAAGCTGGATAAAGAGGAGGAGGAAGTGAGGTAAGGCCTTCCTCTGTGAAAGCAGCCCCGCGCTCTCAGTGGAGGTGCGCAGTGCTAGAAAGGGCAGGGACGGGGCCAGCAAGTGGTGTGCAGGGTAAGGAGACTGCCTCCCACACAGCTGGCTGCAGTTCGAGGCTCGGACCCAGCAGCTTGGAAATCACACCAGGCACATCTGTGTGCATGCCCAAGTCCCCAAAAGAGAAGGGATTGCCCATGCCATCCCCTGGGGGGCGACTTCTCACTTTCCCTCTCTCTCTCCCTCGCTCTTTCCAGCACGTGTGCTACTATAGCAAGCTAAAAAAAAGACAGAGGGTAGGATTCAGCTGGTGTGTACTCCCACGCAGTGGGCGCCCACGTGTGGCAGCCCGAAGGCTGGCCCGATCACGTTCTCAGTCCTGACCTAACTGCTCTCAAGGTCATTTCCTCTGGAGAATCCCATCCAAAACACAAAGAATTACTTGTGCTAGGAAGCTGATCCCCGTGAGGGGTTTTGTTTGTTTTTAATTTGCCAGAGGACATGTGTGCCAGCCAGAGAGAGGGAGGGAAGGTGAGAGAGAGAAAGGAAGCACCCCCCAGGACATAGTCACACCCCAGCCCTTTCTCCATCGCCCCCTCTGCGGGATTTCGGGCACACACACGCTTGTGCGCATGCACACTTGGCCTTTTTATAAGCTGCCACGTCTGGGACTTGAACTGCACAACCAGCCATGTGGGATCCAGCTGCCTCAAGCAGCAGACCATGGGCTGGACCAAGTATTTAAATAAAACAAAAACTGGAAGCACTCTAAATGCCAGCCAGTCGCTGAGCAAACAGTGTCACATGTCCCCCATGGAATACGACACACATGCTTATAAAGAATATAGCGGCCTGCAAGATGATGAGCGAGACGAACAGGATAGCAAGTCATTCTCATTTTATCCAATATATTTTAAGAAGTTTGACAGAAAACCTGGAGTCAGTAGGTGGCGTGGTGGGTAAAGCACTGAATCCCATGGAGCTGACGCATGGTTCAAAGCCCATACCTAGTGCTTTGAAAAACACACCAGGCTTGTGTGTGTGCGTGCCCAAAATCCCAAGAGGAGAATGAAGAGATGACAGTATGGGCACCCACCTAGGGGTGATTTCTCACTTTCCCTCTCTCTCTCTTTCCAGTGAGTGCATGCTCCCTATAGCAAAAAAATAAAAAATAAAAAAATAAAAAAAACTAAAACACTGGGGGGGGGGGATCCTGAAAGACATTTAAAAAAAAATTAAGAATTTATTTAATTCCATTTTGTTATTTTTTAAATTTGGCCGGAGAGAGAGAAAGGGAAAAGGAGAAAACAAGCTGCTACATCCAGGACTTGAACTGCAGTCGGCCACTTGGGAATCCAGCACCTTTAACCACCACGCTACTTGCTGACCCCTTAAAAAAAATTTTTTTTTTGAGAGGTTTTTGCTATAGGACGTGTGTGCTCACCAGAAAGACAGAGACAGAGAGCGAGAAATCATCCCCCGAGGGGATGGCCACGCCACAATCCCTTCTCCATTCTCCTCTCGGGATCTTGGGCTCGCACACACACACGCCTGGCATGAGTTTAAGCCACTGGGGGTCCAGGACTCAAACTGCAGTCGGCTACATGGGAGTCCAGAGACATAGCCATTATGCCATCTGCTGGTCCCGTGGTCAGTGTTACTTCTATAATGACAGGCGCATGAGAAGAAACAGACACCTCTTAAGCAGAGCGCTGTCCGGTGGGTGAGCAGTAGGAAAGGGGTCCTTGCAGCCTCCCTGCTCCCGGCTCTGGCCCCTCCATCCTGGAACTGTCCAGGCTCAGCTTTGGTGAGGGGAACCAGGAGGGCCCCAGAGCGGACCTCAAACTGAGCGCGTGCTCTTTCCCACCCATATCCCCATTTCTTGCCCTACCCAGACCCAGTCTTAGAGACAAGAGCCCTGTGAGAAAGGTGAGTACTGATGGCGCCGGGCCTCTGGGGGGAGGCCAGTGGTCTCGGGAGGCTGCCCAGCCCAGGCTGCAGAAGGGAGTGGGAGCCCTCCCTTCTCTCCACAGACCAAGCCCACACCCAGATCGAAGAAGCCAGGACCCAAGAAATGAGCCAGGAGTGGCCCAGTCACTGCAGTGACCCAGGGGGCTCGAGAGGGTCCCCACCTGGCCTTCCATCCGAGTCTGACTGAAGTGCGGCAGTAGTGGGGGAACTCGGGGGCCCCTGTCCCCAGCAATCCGGCTTCAGGGGACTCTGGAGACAGACCTCAGGGCCATAATAAAGTTTGCTTTAGCAGGTCCCGGCCTCCTCTTCCCTAGCCCGCCTCCTTGCTGGCCAGGCCAGCCCAGCTGCCCGGCAGAGGGCGACCGCGAACCAGCCCGCCTGCCCGAGAGCCACGCACCTGCACACACCCCACCCTGTGCTGCTTTCCCACTTTCCCCAGTCCTCCTGGAACACCCCGGCTTGGAGGGGAGACCTGGGCAGCAACTCAGCCTCGTGGCCAGCCTCACCTCCTCCCCTTGCCCCTGCCCTCACCAGGCTGGGTCAGGCCTGGTCCAGGGAGGTACCTGCAACCAGCAGGGCTTCCTCCCCATGCTCCCCTGGGGCAAGGCCCAGATTACAGGTGCAGGGCTCTGGCGACCCCTCACCTGTGCTGCTGCTGTCAGATGCAGAGCCTCGTGGCACCTCTGGCCATCTGCCTCCTCCCTCCCGGGCTGGCTTCCATTAGGGGCCAGCGCTCGCTCATGCAGCCCACACTTGTGGGAGCCCAGAGGCCTGCACCTTCCCAGTGGGGTGGGGGAGTGGACAGGGCAGGCCTCACAGGGACCCAGCCCCCGTGCCACCTGAGTGGGGTTCAGTCATGCTTTGGGGGGAGGCTAGTTGAGGCTGGGAAATGGGTGAAGGGCCCCCACATGTCTCAGAGCTCCTGCCCTCTCCCAGGCCTATAGGGTAGCACAGAGACTTGCCCCTGGGCAGCCCTGCCCAGTCCCCAGGGCAGGCAGGCAGGCACACAGATGGCCCTGCGCAGGGCTCCACTGGGGACCTCTGCTGAGCTTGCTTCCTGCTCCCCTGCGACCCTGGAGCCATGGGGAACTGGCTCTGCTCTCTACCCAACACCGTCCCTGAGACCCCCGGCCGTGAGTCCCAGGAGGTCAGAGGGCAGCCCCCAGGCTCTAGACTCCTCTCCTCCAGGCCGGACAGAAGAGGGCAGGGGTGGCAGCCTTGCTGGTCCTGCCCGCGCCACCCCTCGGCAGGTGGGGACGAGCTAACCTGGGCTCACCTGAGCGGAGACTGATTTGCGGAGCGTGGGGTCGGCCGCTGTCATAGGCTGGCCAACCCCAGGGCCGGCCTTCCTGTTACTGTCAGGTACCCACAGAACGGGCTGACTGGGAGATCAGGGCGCTCTTGGTCTACGGTGGTCTCTGGGAAGGGGTGCCGAGCAGGAGCAGGGTGTTCTGACACAGGCCACGTCGGGGTCTGAAGGTCGGGGCCTGCATCAGCCTGAACACCCAAGCACACTGGCTGGCAGGAGGGCTGGGGAGGGTGTGGGCTGCCTGAGGAGGGGCAGAAGGCCCTGCCTTGGGCAGGGGTGCAGAGGACTGGGGCAAGCGGATGGTGGACTACAGTACGGTAATGGTGCACCCCACCTTCCCCACCTTCCAGTGCCCACAGCCACACCCCGAGGTGGGTATGACAGGCCCCCTCCCAGATCAGGGCAGCAGGGAGGTTCAACAGCTTGCCCCAAGCTCACATGGCCACTGGGGAGCCGCCCTGACCCCAGAGCCTGAGCTTGGGGCACAAGCTGGTGAGTGGGGAGTGAGGCCCGCAGGAAGTCGTGTCAGCTGAGAGCAGGGGGCCTCCTTGCAGGTGGCCCCTGCACCCCAGGCACGTGAGGGCCCCCCATGATCAACTCTGAGGCAGCAGTGAGGATCAAGTGGCAAAGATGGGTCTGTCTCCTCACTCAGGTGCCCTTTACCCTTTGCCCTTCCCTGCCCTTTTCAACAGGGAAAGGGCGGGCTGGACCCTAACTGGTGGTGACAAGAGACGGGTCTGCAGGGGCTCTGTTTGCACCGGCTGAGTTGTCACAAGCAGGCGTGAGACGGCGGCTGGGGGGTGTTGAACTTGGCACTAGGGGGTGGTGATTAACCACCGCAGCCCAGGCTACTCATTTCCCTATCACCACCTGCAATCCCCCCAGTAAACATGACGGAATCCTGCCCTTCTCCCCACCCCAGTCCCAGTCCGGGTAAACCAAAGCTGGGCCCCGTTCCCTCCCCTGTCCCTGCCGCACTTGATCCTTCCCAGGGAGCCTTTATCTCAGCTGACACAGTGGCAGTTTTGACAGTCTCAGTGACAATTGCCAGTCCCTCCCTATAGTATGGGGAGCCGAGACCAGAGACATACAGGGATTCTCCCAGGGGGCACAGCCTGTGAGGGCCGCGAGGGGGAAGACCCAGGCTTCACACTGTCTCCCCACTCAAGGCCCAGCACTGGCTTTCCCACAGGAGCAGAGAGAAACCACGCCAGAAAGCCAGGTCTGCAGATCGGAATGGGAAGGGACCAGGACCCAAAGCCCTCTCTCCTGTGACACAGCCATGCCCAGCGCCCCTGGCACTGCCCCCCTGGCTGAGCACCAAGGCCAAGCCTGACTGCTGGCATCTGTTACCATGGAGACCCAGCCTAGGCTGAGGGCTGCCTACTGTCCCCACCACAGGAAGCAGGTGCTAAGGTTCAAGCCCTGAACCACTTCCACTGTCCCCAGCCTTCCTCCACCCTCGGCTCCCCCATGAGACCCAAGGCCTGGGCTGCCCCCTCCACAGGTCTGTGCTCTTAACCTTTAACGCCCGCCTGGGAGTTGCAGGGTGGGGGTGGGCATGGGTCAGAAGTTTCCCAGAGAACAGAGCAGGAGCCAGCCCGGATACATCAGAGAGGCCGGTCTGGAAGTTTCCACCGCAGAGGCAGAGCAAGAATTTTGGGGCGTCGTTTGCGCTCTCTGGGTCTCTCCTTTGCAAGGAGAAGGTTGACCAGTGACCAGTTTGGATATTCTTGGAGTTTCATTCCCGAGCCCTGGGCTCCCAGTTATGGGAGGTCACACACACTTCCTGCCCCAGCCGGAGAGCCCCAGCCGGCGCTAGCCTGGGAGGCGGGGTGGAGCAGGGAGGCTGGACAGCGCCGCAGGTGTCCCGTTTGCGCAGGCCGGGGTGGCAGACACTGTGTGGATTGGCGCAGCTCAGGAAGGTGAGAAGGCACCTGGAGGTGAGAGGCTCGCCCTCCCTGCCCTCTCTTCCGGCAAATAAATCCACATGGGTGTTTTCCTTCTCCTTCCCATCCGGGTACACTGAGGCCTGAGCTCCGCTTCCTTAGAATGGAGCTTTCCTCAGGGACGCCCTCCAGGACCTGCCCCTCAGCAGTCGCCACCATCGTCCACCCCTCTGTAAGAAGGGACCGGCAGAACAGCCAGCTCCCAGGGCCTCAGTGCACCTTTTTTTTTTTTTTTTTTTTTTTTTTGAGAGATTTTTCGCTATAGGGCGCGTGCGCTCGCCAGACAGACAGAGAGAGACAGAGAGACAGAAAGCGAGAAATCACCCCCCAGGGGGGATGGTCACGCCGCAATCCCTTCTCCTCCATTCTCCTCTCGGGATCTTGGGCACGCACGCACACGCGCCCGGCGTGAGTTGTAAGCCACCGGGTCCGAGACGCGAACCGCGGTCGACTACGTGGGAGTCCAGCGACATAGCCATTACGCTAACTGCTGGTTCCCGAGTGCACCTTTAATTCTGAAATCCAGGACATGGACGGGATCCATGCAGGATGGAGACTCGAAGCGGAAGCGGGTCCCTCTGTTCACTAGCTTGTCACCCTGAGCAAGTCGCCTGTCAGCCATATGGGGTAAGAGCTGCCACAGATGTGACTGGAGCACACGGGAGGCCCCGACTCTGCTCAGTCCTCAGCGCCCCGGGACGGTGCCAAGAGGGTGCGACAGTGGCGAGCGAGGCTGGCCTCAGCCGAGAACAAGGTCTAGGGCTCAGGACGACACACACACGTCAGCTGCGCCCTGCTGCCTCACGTGCCCCAGCACCCTGGCACCTCTGTCCCCTTTTCTCAGAAGAAACTGCAGAGCACCCAGCACTTCTCCACCCCAGGCCCCCAACCTGCTGCACTCCCAGTCTGCGCCTGGTCAGCTCAGCCTCGCCCCTCCTTCCCAGTGGCCAGGGGTGACAGCAGAGCTAGCCGCTCCAGCGGAGCCCACCCCCTACCCCCTGGGGGGAGGCTCCTCCTTTTAAGGCCGCTTCAGGGGATTTCCACCCCAGAGCCAGAACCAGCGACCCCAGCCCCAGCTGCAGACCTGCAGCTCACCCTTGGGGAGATGGGGTGCCAAAGCTGAGGGCCAGAGAGGCTGACCTGAGAGGAGAGGAGCCCCCTACCCCTGCAGCCTGCCACACACTCTGCAGCCCTGCAGCCCTGCAGCCGGTCCAGCGGTTCCTTGAGGGTCAGCAATAAAGCGGGCAGTGTAGGGCCGACCTCCCTCTCCCGCTCCGTCCTGCGCTTGTTCTCGGTAGGCAGCGAGAGGCTGGCAGCCCAGAGGGCGCCAGCGTGCCTGCCCCCACCAGCGTCTGCTGTGCAGCCTCACTGGCCAGGAAGGTGGACACCTCACACCTCAGTCTCCCAATTATACCCTCCTCTCCTCCTCCCTCCTCTCCTCCTCCTCCTCCCCTCTCTCTCCTCTGCCCCCTGAAAACCTGTGGCTCCAGAGACCTTGGCTTCTCTGGGACTCTGCCCCTGGGGACTGCCCACATCGGCTCTAGAGTTGGGGGCAGGGGGCAACCACCCCAAGAAACCCTCCAGCCATGGGAGCCGCCTGCCTGCTGCCCAGCCTCACCCTGTAAGTGTGCTGCCCCCGGGCTGGAGTTCTGGAGTTGTGTTTGTTGCCATTTGCAGCCTGGGGCAGACCTCATCCTCCGGGACTCTCCTGCCGGTGGGATGTGGGGGGGCCTGGCTGGGGCGCCCACACCTGGGTCTGCCTGTCTTCCCACACAGGTGCTTGCAGCTCTTGGTTCTCTGCTGTCAAACTCAGGTAGGTAGACTCCCCGCTGGCTCTTCTCGCTGGCTTTTCTGTGCTCTCCCTCCCTACCAATGGGGGGGGGGGGGTTCCCCTTTCCAGAGGACAGGCAGGGCAGGTCTGGCCTCTCCCTGGGTCCAAGAAGCACTGAGGTCCAGCAGGGTAGCCTTTGGGGGAGGAGGCAGAAGCGGCTAGGGCAGGTTTAGGGACTGAGGTTCCCACTGCCCTCCCCCTGATGCCTGTCCCTGCTGCCCCAGGTCCCTGTGTCCCTGTGCTCTCTCCACTCCTCTGCACGGGTCACCCAGACAGCTAAATGCACAGGCGTCCTGGGCTGAAGGAGGGAGCCCTGGGGTAGTTGGACGGGGGTGGAGGTGACGTGAGGCTTGTGGTTTTGACATCACGCTCTTATATGTTGCACTCAGCTCCCCCTCGCACCCACTCGGGTGTCCAGAGAGGGGACAGTCACATGCGCATATGCAGAAGCCCAGCCCGCAGGGGTGGGGTGACACCTCACCTGTGGGCCGGGAGGTCAAGCAGAGAGAGGTTTGCTGGGGACAGGACTCAGGGTTGCTCCTCCACGCTCCCCACCCCGTCGGCACTCCACTGCCCCCACGCACACCCCCACCCCAGCCTCGGCCGCCCCGTGTGAGGCTCGGTCCCTTTTTTGTGATCCTCCGTAAAAGTGCGGCTATTAAAATGCACTGGTCCAGAACCGCTCTGGGGAGAGGTGGCCTGGCTTTCCCAGGCCAGAGGCCCGCTTCTCTTCATATCCAGTGGGGACTTTTTTTGAAGGTAAATGCCTTTTCTCTGGGAGAGGGAAAGGGGCTGCCTTTGAAGCAGTGGGGGGGTGGGAGAGAGAGCGACAACCCCCCCTTTTCCAGCCCCCTTTTGCTCTTGCCCCGTTCCAGGCCTTTTGCTTCACACGTCCAGGGAGAGCAAGAAGAAAGCCCCCAGCTTAGCCTGGAGGGGCTGGGGGTGGGCCCAACCTGTTCTGGAAGGGGAATTCGCACAATGGTGCGGCTGGCCGGGCGTTTATGGCCTGGCTGAGGCCCCATTCAGGACTCGGGAAGGTGGCAAAGCTGTCCTTTCCCCCTTGAAGTGCCCCTCGCCCCTGGGAGGGGGGCTCGCAGGCCGGACCGCAGCCATGCTTGAGGGGCCGTCTGACAAGCAGCTGTCTGCACGGTGCAAGGGGAGGTCCCCCTGCAGCGGGAACATGAAAGGGACAGGCAAGGTCCCGCGGGGAGAGGGGCTTGTGGGCTGTGGGCTGTGGGGGGGCGTGGGCTGCTTTTGTGAAAGGCTTGAAGGGGGATGAGGAGAGAAGGGGGCTGGGGGGCTCTCCTGACCTGGAGCAGACTGCCAGGACAAGGCTGCTGCCAAGAGGGGCGGAGGGCCTGAACCCGGGCCAGGAGGCAGGGGCTAGGACTGCAAGACCCCGCGCCCTGGCAGGGAGGCCAGGAAGGGGCAGGCCGGGCTGGCCCCCACGCCCAGTCCCTTCCAGTGTGGAGTGCAGGGTAGGGCCCAAAGTCTCCACGGGCAGACTGGGGCAGCCAGAGGTGGAGGTGAGCGGCACGCACACGTGCACACGTAGAAGGGTTACACGGAGGCTGAGCTTTCAGCCTTGGAGAGAGCACCTGGGCCTCCCACCTCCTCAAAGGTGATAGCTCCTACCCACCCCCTTTGAGGAGGCAGAGGGCGGACAGCTGCTGATCGGGGTCTAGCCCTGTCCAGATGGCAGGGATTGGCCTGGGATAAAGGCAGAATTAGGGACTAGGGGCAGGGACGGGCAGGAAAGGCTGTCCCAGCACACAGCAGGCTCCAGGTGGAGGGAGAGAGGAACTGCTGACACAGAGAGCAGGAAGCAGGCAGGGCCACGGTGGTAAGAAGCTGAGACGTGGCGGGCCTTCTGCAGCATGGGTGCATGGCTCCTCTCCCTGCCCCGCCGGCAATGGTGGCACAGGCAGGGGCCTCCAGGAGCAGCCGCTGGGCCACTGCCCATAGCGCCTCTGGCTCCTGCCTCCACCTCCCTCCCTAAAGAGGCCCCTGGCCCCGTAGAGACTAGAGACAGGAGGGACTCTGGGAGGGGACAGGTTCCTCTAAGACCCCTGCGTGTACCCCTTGGGTGAGGCCCGGATGCTGGGCATGGACTCAGGCTCACGGTCAGTCTGCAGGAGTCACAGAGAAGGGCCCAGAGACACCCCCACATCCTCTCCATGGCCCCTATTTCAAAGCACCTACCTGACAGACCAACTGCTCTGGGGGTGCGTACAGGCGCACCCTGTGGGACTTTGGCCCCGTGGGAGCGGGGTGCACGGGAAATCTGCTAGTTCCAGCTGAGGGAGCTCCAGGGAGGGGCAAGCTCTGACCCGGAGGCAGGGGCCAGGCCTCGGTCCCTATGGGCTGTGTCCCCTTGGCACCTCCTCCAGGCCACGTGGAGGTGGACCAGCTAGCTGAGACAGTTCCTTCCCACTGCCTGCCTCGGCCACCCAGTCTGCGTTGCATCACGAAGCGTCCCCAGGCCTGGGCAGCCACCTTACCACTCCAGGCAGGGAAGGCCACGGCCACCCTGCACCCTGTTCTGCAGGACAGACGGCCTCGCCCACCACACTCACCTCCTCGCCCCTCTCCCCATGGACAGTGGTGTCGCCCAAAGCAAATTGACACTATTTTTCCCTTGGTAACCGCAAAGGGGGAGAATCACCCGTCTCCTAATTTTAACCAGTACGTGAGGGACCAGGGCGCCATGACTGACCAGCTGAGCCGGCGGCAGATCCGCGAGTACCAGCTCTACAGCCGGACCAGTGGCAAGCACGTGCAGGTCACCGGGCGTCGCATCTCCGCCACCGCTGAGGACGGCAACAAGTTTGGTGAGACCTGGCCCTGGTCCCGGGCCGCCCGCAGCCCTGCCCAGCCCAGCCCGGCCTCCTAGTCCATCCCCCGTCCTGGCGCAGGGCGAAGCCCCTGGGAGGAAGGCCCAAGGGCGTGCTGGGGGCTGGCCTGACAGTTCCCAAACTCCCTCACCTGAACGTGGAGGTGAGGCTCGCTTGGGTGGGGGGCCTGCCGGACCCCTGGCTGGCAGCCCCGATAGACGGAGGTCTTTCTCCCGCCCTCCTCCCCGCCGCAGCCAAGCTCATCGTGGAGACCGACACGTTCGGCAGCCGAGTGCGCATCAAGGGGGCCGAGAGCGAGAAGTACATCTGCATGACCAAGCGGGGCAAGCTGATCGGCAAGGTGAGGCCTGCGCGTGCGCAGACGCGGCTCAGCAGGACGCACCCCCTCCGTCGGTGGGCTGGGCCACCCACCTGGGTAAGGCCCCGGGCAGAACTGAGGCTTCCCATCCCACTCTCAGCACCCAAGCCGCCACACTCTGGTGTCTGCTCGGCGTCCCCGCGGCTCCACCAGCCCTCGGAGGGGAGCAGCTGACCCGGAAGGCTCCGCCGTGACCTAAGCATGTCCGCCCCACCCCCACTATTTAGGAAGAATCTGAGCTCCCACAAGGGCTGACGGGGGGTTGGAAGTGGGATGCTCGGGAGAGTCGGGAGCTGCCCCAGCTAGCAAGACCTCCCTGGGTTCCCACTTCCTGTGCAATGGGCCTGGAGCTTCCCGGTAAAATGGGCATAGCCCCCGGGAAATGGCAGGGTCCAGTCGGGGCTGGCGCCCTTGTTCTCATCAGACTGTCGCCTCGTCTGCCCCACCCGCCCAGACTGGAGGAGAGCTGCTCCGTGGGGGCAGGCGGATTCCGCAGGGATCTGACCCCAGCCAGCCTGCTGGTCCTGCCCTGCCTCTCCAGCCAGGGCGCCCATCGCCCCAGGAAGGGTTCTTGGGGCTCACGAGCTAGGCCAAGGCAGGGCGCCAGGCAGGGTGAGTGGACGCCCCTCCTCTCCCCCGTGTCCGCAGCCCAGCGGGAAGAGCAAGGACTGCGTGTTCACGGAGATCGTGCTGGAGAACAACTACACGGCCTTCCAGAACGCGCGGCACGAGGGCTGGTTCATGGCCTTCACGCGGCAGGGGCGGCCCCGCCAGGCCTCCCGCAGCCGCCAGAACCAGCGCGAGGCCCACTTCATCAAGCGCCTCTACCAGGGCCAGCTGCCCTTCCCCAACCACGCCGAGAGGCAGAAGCAGTTCGAGTTCGTGGGCTCGGCCCCCACCCGCCGGACGAAGCGCACGCGGCGGCCGCAGCCGCTCACGTAGTCGGAGGCAGGCCCCTGGCCGCCGACCCTCCCTCCCCCAATCCAAAGACTGGCCTGAGGCGGGCGAGGGGCCGGATGCCCCCAGGTGGGCCCCGCCGTCGGGAGAAGGCAGGACTGCACGCGCAGGGGCCGGCACCGCAGCGACCCCGCTCCGGGCCAGGGGACTGCGGCGTGACCTGGTCTCCAACGCCACCTCCCGCGAGCCCCCAGGAACGAGCGGGAAGGCCCGCAGACCTCTGGCGGCGGCCGTCCTCCGAGTCTGCCCCAGCGGGGCGCGAGCCCCACACCCCGCGCCCCAGGCCTGCACCCCCGATCCCAACACGCAGCCCCAGAATAAAACCATTTTCCTGCACGCGGGTGGAGTGACGCGGCCGGGGATTTAACTGCAAACGCAGCGGGGCCGGCTCGCTAGCCGGAGAGGCCGGAGAGGCCGGGCGGGCGGAGGCGCGGGGAGCGGGGCGCGCGCTCCCGCAGGGCCGGGCCGGGCCGCGCCAGCCGCTGGGGCCGCGTTGGCCTGGGCGGCGGGAAGCGGCACCTGCGCCCCGCGGGAGCGGGCGGGACGGGCCCCTCCCCCGGGCTCCGGCTTCCTGGGCTCGCACGGCGCGTCCCGTGCTACCTGTTGGGGCGCCGAGAGCCGGAACCCAAGGAGCCGGCAGGCCAGAGGGGGGCCGCGGGGCCGGCGGCCCGCGGAGCCCGAGCCCGAAGCCTCGCAGGGAGCGAGATTGCTTTTTTCCGGTGAGGAGGGCGGGGCGCGGGCGGAAGGAGAGGGGGCGAGACGTGCCCTCTGTTCTCGCAGGGACCCCCGGGGCCCGCACCTGAGCGGAGCGCAATTAGAGACGGCGGCGCGGGCTGGGCCGGGGCCGGGGCCGGGGCCGGAGGGGCGGCGGGCGGGCAGGAAGGAAGGGCGCCCCGCCCCGCCCCGCCCCGCGTCTCGGGTGGGCTTTGCGAGCCTCCAGGTGCGCCGCCACCGGCCCCTTCCCTCCGGGCCGCGGCTTTCATCTAGCCTGGGAGAGGCCCTCCTCGCGGAGCTCCCTCGGTCCGCGCTTCTGGAGGTGCACCTCGCTAAGACCTCCCCTGGGCCGCGACCCCCCAGCCTCAGTTTCCCCTCTTCTCTCTTCCTGGCGGAGAGTGGTAATGGGTTGTGGGGAGAGAAGGCTCCCCCTCTGCGCACTTCGCCCGGGAACGGCTGGAAAGTTGGCTGAGCCGAGCTAGACACCCCCAGCCCTGGGCAGCCGAGAAGGTGGGCCGGCCCCAGCCAGGAGGGAGGTCCCCAGCCTCCCGGACAGACATTCTCTCTCCATCTTGTAATTGCTTTCACCAGGTTGCTTTCTTCTCTCCCTCCCATCACAAAGAACCTTAATCCGGGTGAAGACCGCAGGCACTGGGGGTCGTTTCGGGGATGTGCATGGGGGGTGGTCGGGAGCCACAGCTGATAACTGGCCAGTTCAATGGGTCTTTAAAACTGGGGCAACACCCAGCAATTACTTGTGGACAAAGGGTTGGGGGCCCCCCAGGTGTGGAGGACTGAGCTTTGGGGGGGCTGGGGAAGGGGCCGGGAAGGAGGTGTATTGGGGAGCGGGAGCTCTTACAATCCTTCTGATTTCCGTAGGAATTTGAGACATTCTTTAAAACTCTAGACAGCCTCCCCCCAGCCGGGCTCTCGCCCACCCCCACCCTGCCCGGCTCTGGTTAGACAGCTTCAAAGGTGGAAGGGCCCTTTGTCTGGCCTGTCTTTCTTCTCGGCCTTTCTCCGGCCCCTCCCTCTGCTGGGCCTCCCCAGCACGGGCAGGCCTCTGGGGGCCAGCCTCGAATGCCCTCACTGTTCCCGGCCTTGCCTTTTTAGGTGAGACCTGGCAGGGAGGGACCGAGAGTGGGGCGGGGTGAGAGAGGGCAGCTTGGAGGCCTGTGCCCTCTAGGAGCGCCCTCACCCCAGGCCTGGGTGTCTGACGCCTGCTTCTAGCCTTGGGTCCCTCTCGCTACAGCCTGTGCTGTGCTCAGTGACCATGCCCCATGGCGTCACGACTCCTCCCACTCTCACTCCGTCTGAACTGGTGGTGACATGGAGGACTTAAGAAGCCAAAGGAATGACTCTCTGTTGATGGAACTTCAGAGATTTTCATGCATGTGTGTGATGGGAAGGTTTCCCACCGACCGCAGGCCACGCCTCGCCTCGCTTCAACGCCTCCTTGCTTCCGTGCGTCTGAAGGTGTGCGCTCAGGCTGGTGGGGCAGGGGTGCTAAAGGGTGTGACATGGTGAGGGGGTCTCCTGCCTGTCTAGGGTGACTGAGAACACTAAGAATAGCTGCGTATTGATCTCTCCTCACCTCAGAGCAGCCAGATGAAGCAGACCGGAGCCAAAGTGGAAGTGGGGGGGGGGAGCCACTCACTCACTAGGAGTGGAAAACCGCTTCTTTATTTTAAGAGATTTTTGCTATAGGGCACCTGCTGGAAAGACAGAGTCAGAGAGAAAGGAAGAAATCACCCCCCAGGGGAGATGGCCATGCTGCAGTCCCTTCTCTTCCATTCTCCTCTTGGGATCTTGTGCACACGTGCACATGCACACGCGCCCAGCCTGAGTTTCAAGTGTCCGGACCTCTGACAGCGGTCAGCCATGTGGGAGCCAAAGCGCCTTAATGCCGACACCGCCTGCTGGCCCCAGCACTCACTTTTTAGGCCCACAAGCTGGTTCTGTTCTGTTATTTTTCAACCCCGTCCCTGTCCCAGTCACCATGCCCAAAGGCCATCCTGGGTGTCCTCGGCCCCACAAGCTGGACATTGCAGAGGATCACCCACTCCTCTTTTATTATTTATTATTATTATTATTATTATTATTATTATTATTATTAAGAGGTTTGGCCTTAGAGCTTGTGCACTCGCTGGAGCGAGCAAGAGAGAGACAGACACTTAAGTCACCAGGTCCAGGACTTGAACTGCTGTTAGCCATGTGGGAGGCCAGCAACGTAACTGCTGCACCATCTGCTGGCCCGTTCCTTCTTGAACCACTTTCCCCGCCCTCTTGGGCTTCTCTTTTCTGGTTCCCTGAGGGTCGGCATGCTCTTTTCCGTCTGTTCAGTGTGCTGTCACCCTGAAAGATCACGTCTCAGCTGTCAGCCCTGGTCAAGGCCTGGACCTCTGCAGTATGGCCAGACCTCTCTGGGATCTAGCTAATCTCTGCTACGGCTTCTCAAACAGTCCCTGCCTCCCAACGCCCAGTAACTCACAGTTTGCCACTTGCCTTTCTGTAAACCACAGCTCTGCCCGGCATGCTGTCACCAGACAACTCCTTGGTGTGGTTTTCAAGACCCCCATCCAGACTGGCCCAGCCTCCCAGTCCCCTCACCCTGAAGGCAGATGCAAAATCAGAGTCCTGCTTTCACCCTTCCTCCTTGGGTAGGTGTAAGTGCAGAGGAGTCTTAGCAACAATCTTACACCCTCCTTCAAGAATGCTGGCAAAGGGCCAGCAGGTGATGCAGAGGTTAAGCTGCTGGATCCCACACGGCCTATGTGCAGTTCAAGTCCCAGACCCAGCAGCTGGAAAGTCACTACAGGTGCATATGCGTGTGTGCCCCAAATCCAAAGGGGAGAATGAAGAAGGGATTGTGGTATGGCCACCCCCCAAGGGGGATGATGTCTCACTTCCCCCCCTCTCTAGTAAGCACACATGCCCTATAGCAAAAACTTAAAAGAATACTGGCAAAACCGGGACACTTGCTACCAGCAGGTACACGGTCCCCCTCTTTGTCCATGAAGTCCTGGCTACATACCAGGCCACCGCTAGCCTGCTCGCTTGTCCCCGGCAGGCCGTGCTCTCAGCTCATGCCATGTATCAGGGCTGATCTAGAAACTGCCCTGCCATGATTCTGCTAGATACCCCGTGCCCAGCATGGGGTCGGTCTTCAGCCTCTGCCGTGGTACCTGGCGCGGTACATCGTGCAGGGCAGGTGTGTATGTGGGAACGCACCAACGGAAACCAGAGAATGAAGTCATCAGGCAGCCCCCTGCTGCTGGCCCCCAGGGACACAGGGAGAGAAGTCTGCCTCACCCTCCATCCTTGGGTAAACCTGGGCCGGGAGGGTCTTCAGCAGTTCCCGTGGGTATCGCCTCTTCCCTCAACGTTCAAGCGCTCTTGCTGACCGTTCAGTTCATCGACCAGCAGTTGGCATAATGGCTATGTTGCTGGACTCCCATGTAGTCAACTGCCGTTCGAATCCCGGACCTGGTGACTTAAACTCACACCGGGCGCGTGTGTGTGCGTCTCCAGGATCTCAAGAGGTGAATGGAGGAGAAGGGATTGCAGCATGGCCATCCCCCCTGGAGGGTGATTTCTGGCTTTCTATCCCTCTGCCTCTCTTTCTGGCAAGTGCACGCACGCTATAGCAAAAACCTTTAAAAAAAAAAAAATGTAGGCAAGACACAACACTTCAGGCACATGAGTGTTAACTGGGCAGTTAAACCCATGAGGAGCAGTTCCCTCCTAGGGCTTTTGGAAATCTCCCTAGAATAGCAAGGCAGACTTTGGCATATCCCGGAAGAGGGAAAGAGGAGATGAGGTCTACAGGAAATAGGAAAAGAAACAGGTTCTGGGCTCCAGGGCCCAGCAGTGATTGGGGCGCACGCACACGTACACACAACTCCTCCTCCCAGGGCGGCAGGACTATTCCCGTGTGTCACGTGTGTGTGAGCTCCACCCAGCGGTGCTGCAGCCTATGAGGTGGCCCTTGGTCTTCAACGCCTCAACGGCAACACCCTTCAGGGCCTTCCCGGCACGGCGGGTTCTGAGGTGTGCTGGGCTCTGTGGAAGAGCTGAGGTTGGCATGATTTTTAAAAAAGAATTATTTAATTTGATTTATCATCATCATCATTTTTTAATTTGACCAGAGAGAAATAGAGACAGAGAGAGGGAAAGTGAGAAAGCAACCCGCCGAGTCCGGGACTTGAACCACAGTTGGCCATGTGGGAGCCCAGTGCCCTTAGCCACCATACCACCTTCTGGCCCTGAGGCTGGCATGATTTCAGCATTAAGAAGACAAAGATGAAAGAGAAGCGGCAGGAGGAGAACGGCGTAGAGGCAGGAAGGAGATGTGACGGGAGCTGAGCAGCTTGGCTGGAAGAGTTCCTGGAGAGAAGCGGCAGGAAGCCTGGGTCGGACTGCGGACGGGGTGGTCTTTGTGCCATGCAGGGGCTGGGAAAGCGGGTGACCAGATGCAGTGGTCAGGCGGCAGGGATCTGGGGCCTGGGAGGCTGAGTCCCCTCCCAGATGGAGGTGGGGGGGCGTGGTCACTTCTAGTCCCTCGTTTGCCTTCTGTCCTGGAGCCCAGATCTCTGTGACCTTCCCTGCCTGGGTGCCCAGGTGCCCGGCTCAACCTCTGGGCAGTTAATGTTTACACAGCATGGTGGGGGCGGGGGTCCCTGGTGCTTCCTCCCTGCAGTTGGTGTGTGGGGCGGGGCCGGGGGGCACTGGGGTGAGACAGACGCGGACAGAGCAGCTTCCTGCCTGGGCACAGGGCGGCCAGAGGCTGCTCAGGACGGGGGCCTTGGGGCCCCTGCCCTGCTGAGGCTCGGGAGCCCATCCTGGAGGTCTTGGAGCCCGGAACGCCTGAAGGTGCGTTGTCCTGCCGGCGGCTTCCTGCCCACTGGGCATGGCCAGCGCGGTGTGGGTGTGGAGGAGCCTCCACAGCCTGGACAGACAGGCTCCTGGAGAGGGGTTCTGCCTCCCGGCGCAGCCCAGCTGGCATTGAGGAGTCTGGGGTCTTCCTGGTGGAGGGGGCTGGAGCAGGAGCAGGCAGAGACAGGGCACAGTAGAGGACAGAAGGGTCTCCTAGGGCCTGGCTGTGCCCTCCAGACCACTACCAGCTTGGGCACTCGTGCGCACGCGCATGCACTCACACTCACACACACACACACACACACACACACACTCACTCTCCACTCTCAGGAGCCAGGGCCCTCCCAGCAGAAATGACCTTGGCAGCTGCTGCTCAGGTCGACAGGGGGAGCCCTCACTCTGCTGTCCCCTTGGGTCCAGGGCTGGCCGAGCGGAGGACTGTCCCTGCCTCCAGGTGGCCACCCCGCCCGGTGGGGACATGCTCGTAGAGAGTGGGACATGGGCGTGGGGCACGGGCATGGGGCCTTGAGGGCTGGAAGAGAGCGCTCCTGTGCTCTGGCTTTTCTCCAGGGCGAGGGGAGAGGGTTCGGGACCAGGGGAGGGGCCCAGAGAGACACAGCAGCGGGAGGGGACTGCGGCCTCACACCCACCCCAGGACCAGCCTCCCCTTCCTGCCAGAAGCCACCACTCTCCTCTCAGCCAGAGTCCCCAGGCCAGGCTGGCTTCCTGGCATGGGCAGCTCCTCAGTGCTGCGCCCCTGGAAGCCCACCTGGGGCTCTCCTGGGGCCTCCCCGGAGCCTCATGGAGGGAGCGGGCAGGGGAGCCTGGGCAGGGTCAGCGGAGCCCTAGCGCCCCGAGCAGCCACGCCCTGGCCCCCAGCCCTGGTCCTGGCCCCCTCCGCTCCGAGGCCGAGGCCATAGGAGCCGCAGCTTCCTCCCCGCCCCTCCCCACGGCCGCCTGGGCTGCCGCAGGTTGTCTTGGCAACGGGAGGCGGAGAGGAGATGCGCTGAGGGATGGAGGTGTCTGTCACCGAGGAGGCTGCCGTGCTCCGGCCCCACGCCCTGGGCCCTTGAAGGTACCGAGAACCTCCCTGCCTCCCGGCCTGGGTCTCTCCCCCATGCCCCCGCCCCCGGCCCTGCAGCGCCCGGGCGCCTCCTGCCCCTTGCCACCACCCGCCGGCTCCAGGCCCCTGCCCACCATGCCGGTGCCAGCTGTTCCAGCCCGACCTCTGGGGACCCTTGCACCGGAAGACAATCTCCTGGGGTGGGGTCTGGCGGGGTGGGCACGCGGGGGAGGAGCCAGGTGGGCAGTCAGGCGCCCGGAGCCCAGTCCCTGGGGCCGGGTCTCCGGGAGGACAGGGCGGCAGGGCAGCAGGGGTGGGGTGCAGGGCAGAGGGGCAGGGGTGTGGAGACCAGGCCTGGGTAGCTCCTCCTCCAGAGCTGGGCCCCCGCCTGCCCCATTAAAGGCGCACCCCCATCACTCTCCTGGCCTGTCCTCCACGGTTCTCTCTGCTCCTTCCACAGGCCCCCAGCCCCCAGCAGCAAAGCCTGGACCCTCTCCCCTTCTCTGCTGCGGTCTTCACGTCCCCTTCCCCGCTGGGGCCCACCTCCGGGACGGGTCTGCCCATCCCCAACCAGCGCCCCCCTTGTCCTGCTCTCTGAGAAAGACCTTGAGGCACTCTCACTTGACCCCCCCAAGACCCTCCTGCAGAATCTTCCATTCAAACACCCCAGAGCCCCCTCCCCAGGTTCTAGATTTCCCCAAAGGCAGCTGATACCATCAGCTGACCGGCTGCAGGCTGTTACCAGGGCAACGGCCAGGGCTGCTAGGTAGGCAAGTCTGGGAGGTGGAGAGGAAGGGGGCCAGCGAGGTCCGCGGGCAGGTCCGCGGGCAGGGCAGGGGGCGGTCCCCCGCCAGGACGCAGCAGGAGGCAATGTTAGGGCCTGGCTGAGAGGGCAGGCCCCCCTGAATTCGGCACAGGGACCTGGGGGTCACCTGGCTGGAAGCCCCTTTTTCATGAAGCTGCTCTGGGGAGGGCAGGGGTTCTTCTTTTCCTCCGAGGTGCCCTGTGCACTTCCCGGGGCGTCAGGGTCTTGGACCAGCCAGAGTCCCTGGTACTCAGGGTCAGGTCCTAGTGTCCTTCACCTGTCCCTTCCGGGAGAGGGCTGGTCCTGGGATGGCCAATTCTTGACCTTCTGTGTGCACCCCACTCGAGACTGGGACCCCAAGGGTCAGTGCTGCCAGGTGATGGGTGGTGGTAGATGGGTAGGAGAAACCAGGCATTGGGCTCCCCGGTTGTCAGTAACCACCCCCAACTTCAACTCTGGCTGTTTAGGAGGAGGCTTGAGGGGCTGCATGTGCGTGTGCGTGTGCGTGTGCATGTGCGTGTGCGTGTACGTGTGCGTGTGTGTGTTGCAGGGCTGGGGTGTGGGGCAGGGAGAAAGGACAGCGCTCTCGATTCTGCTTCGTCATGATGCCGGTTAATGCTCCCCTTGTTTGAAATGGATTGAGCTGCAGGGCCGAGGTGGGAGAGCACACGCCCAGCACACACGCCCTGGCCGCCACTATCAGCCGGCGCTGGGGACCGGCAGGGAGGTGCGGGGGAGCCGGCAGCCCGCCCTCTGCCCACCCGCGCCCACCAGACGCACACTCCCCTGCGGCTGGGGGCTCCAGGCGGCAGCAGCTCCTGGAGAAGTGGGTGGGGGCGAGGGGTGGGGGCCCAGAGGGGAGACCAGACCGCTCAGCCTGGACAGGCTCCCCTCCTAGCCGGCTCCCACCCCACCCACCCCAAGCCGGCTTTTTCCTGTTGTTTGTGCTGGGGAAAGCTCGGCTGGGTTCCTGGAAGAGACGCTATTACCTAGGCTCCCGAGGAAAGGCAGCGGCCCCGTGGACCTGGGGCCTGCCTCTGGCCTCTGCCTGTCTGGGCTGCGCTCGCTGCCTGGGAAGAGGTAGGTGGCAGGCTCTGCCCCTCTCGTCCCCTCCCTGACACTTTAGGCCACACGTCTGCCTGGCAGAGAGGCTTTGGGTGGTGGCACCCCCAGGGAAGGGGTGTGGGAAGGGGCTGTGGCCCCTTGTTCAGCGGGAGAGCAGGCCTGGGTGGCTGGACCCTGGGACAGACTGGCTTGGATCTGAACAAACCTTCATGGGAAAGAGGAGCTGGGGCATTTTGATCACAGGGGTCCACACTGCACCCCGACACCCTTCCCCTGGCTACTGCGCCCTGTCCACCTGTCTGTGCTGCCAGTGCTGAGTGGTGGGTCCTCGGGCAGGGGTTGCAGGGGCTACTTCCTCTGCTGGATGCTGGGAAGAGTGCCTCCCCCAGCCTCCCTCCAGTGCCCTCGGGGGTGGGAGCACCTTGCTTGGGGGGAGCTGATGCTGTTGCTTTGGAGCCACGCTCGGTGGAGAGGGTCTGGGGAGGTCCCTCCCAGCCCGCGGACCGCTAGCTGGGCCCTGCCTTTATTTGTGGCCAGGCTGGGGTGAGGGCCCAGTGGAGAATCGGGCTGGGTGGCAGGTGCAGCTGTAGGCCTAGCCTGGGTGCAATGCCTAGGCTGGCTCCGGAGGTGCTTAAAGAGTCTGGGGGCGGTTCTTGGGCAGCCCCCTCCCCAGCTGCATCCTCCCTGGCCTGACAGGTCTTCCCTCTCCTCGGCAGACGCACCTGGCGTTTCTCTCCCAGGGGCTGGTTGCCTGGTTGTGAGCTGGGAGCAGGGGCAGGTCTAGAAGGAAGGTGTTGACTCGGAGAACGGGGGACACGGGGGAGCCCCCCGAGGACGGGGAGGGAGGGCCGTGTGTGTTGCGTGCACGTGCACAGCTCCAGAAGGGCCTCAGCACGTGGTGCCGGGGGCTGTGAGCCGACCGGGCGGGTGCCAAGGGGAGGATCGGTGGGTGGGTGCCAGTGGGCATCAGCCGCACCACGCGTCATGGTGTGGGGGCCGCCGGGGAGCGGGGGTGCGATCTGGCAGGCAGACCCGTGTGCGTGCGTTCTGCAGCTGGGTTTCCACGGGGCGCTCTGCCCACACACCTGTGATCTGTGTAACCCGGCCTGTCGGTGGCCAGGGGTCACACCTGGCGGGCCACCCACCTGTGGGGTATCCACAGAGCCCTAGAGCCTGGATGTATGGACACCGAAAAGGGATCCCAGAATCCGGAAAGCTGCGTTTGGGAGGCAAGACCCTTCCACCCCCAGCTCTGCGGAACACGCTGGGGACCTAAGGGCTGGGGGCGGAGAGAGTGGGGACCTCGTCAGAGGGAGGTGTAGATGTGGAAACCGTGTGACAGGGAGGCCTGAGAGCAGAGGCGCTGCTGCCCGTGTGTGGGCGGGAACCGACAGCGGCACCTGGCTGTCCTGTCCCCCCGCTACCCCTGCCCGATCAGGATCGGGGTGCCCGGGGACCCTCGTCATAGCAGACAGAGAAGAGGTGAGAACCTCGGCTGGAATGGGGAGGAGAGGTGAGAGCAGAGGAGGAAATGAGACTTCGCAGCCAGAAAGGACTGGGGGCTGAGGCTCGGCCTGTGTGAGCCACTGCCCAGAGCAAGCCCGAGCCCTCCCTGGGCCCTTCTGGGTGAGTGAGCATGGCACCCTGCCCCATCCACCACACACACACACACACACACACACACACACACACGCGCGCGCGCGCGCGCAGCACCACCCCCCCCCCCCCCCAGTGCACTGGGCCAGCAGCTGGGCCGCCCCGCCCTCCCCTCCCCTCCCCTGCCCTCCCCTCCCCTCCACACCCTGGGATGCTGTTTTGGGAACTGGCGGCCTAGCTGGGTCTTGCCTGTATTTCTGGCATTGCGTTGTTGCTACAGCAACTGTGGGGGTGGACTGGGAGGGGGAGAGGGAGAGGGGGAGAGAGGAGGGAGAAGAAAATGAAGGAAAGAAGAGGAATGGGAGGCAGGGAGGTAGGAGGAAAGACAGTCCTCCTGTGGGTGACCGGGGACAAGGAGCCAGGTGCTCTGCCCAGCCTGACCCCAGCCCTCTTGGACGGCCGCCTCCTTTCTAAATCCCTTGCCAGTCTGCATGTCTGGCCTCAGCCTGGCCCGAGCCCGCGGGGCAGGCACGCATAGCCCGAGCCGGGGCCCGCAGCTCCTTTCCCGCAGGTGAGGGCAGCGTGTGCCACCCGGGTCTCCGTCCAGTTACAGTGGGGCTCTGGCTTCGGCCTCCGGCGGGGACTTGGCTTCACTGGGAGCCTCTGGCTAGTAACCTCTGAGCCTTGGTTTTCCGTTTGGGCGAAGTTTCGAATGGGTGAAAGTTCCTGACGCAGGGACTGGCACAGAGCAGGTGGTGTCAGTTTAGGACAGGGCCAGGGGACGGCGCTGTGAGGTGGCCGGCTGAGGCTTCGGTTCTGAAAGTTCTGAAAGTCCAATGCGCCTGGATTTGTGAGACCCTGGAACCCTTATCACCTAGTCTGAGCTGAGAGGCTGTGGCCCCTGGAGAGCAGAGGGTGGGGTGAGAGGTGGGGCCGGGCTGGGGGCTCAGATAAGGCCCCGGGAGGGCGGGGCTGAGATGGCAGGGAGAGAAGGCCTGGGCTCCACCAGCCGGCCACAGCCCCGCCGGGGCAGCCGAGGGCCCTTCCGCCACCTGGGCTGGCCTTGCTCCCACCTTCCCTTCCCTTCCTCCCTTTCCTGCTGCAGCCTGCCCTTTCAGTCTGGTCTCTGCTCAGGGCTGCTGGGCCCTCCGAGTACTAGGCAAAGGGGGTGTGCCGGGGGGGGGGGGGGGCGCTGGGGCTGAGACCCTGTACGGAGCCCGGAAATTTCCTCTGGGGGAGAGGCTGCCGTGGGTGGAGCGGGCAGCGTGTTATTTGAGAGAAGCCGGGAAACTGTCTTCACACACACACTCGCACGCGCACACACACACACACACACACACACACTCCCTCTCACACTCCACCCAAAACATTCTTTGTGCTGGCCTTCTGACAACCTAAAATTTCTCCAGTAAGAGCCTAGGTCCTCACGTTAGCCCCAGTGAACATGCAGATGCCTGCAGACGGGTGAAACAGAATGTTCCAACACTTCCGGGGGCGGGTAGGGAGGCAGCCCCTCATCTAAGGGCTAAGGGACTGACTGTGGTTTGGATCCTGGCCCTGCAGTTTGAAAAACACGCCAGGTGCATGTGCGAGTGTGTCCCAAATCCTGACAAGATGGAGGAACGGAGAAGGGACTGCAGCATGACTGCACCCCATTTGGGGGAGGGCTTCCCCCTTTCTCCATCTCTCTCTCTCTGGCAAGCAGAGGCAACCTCTGATGATTAAAAAAAAGAAAAACGCTAAGGAAGTAATTTACCACTAAGGAGCCAGGGGCTAGAGGCAAGGCCCAGCCGCATGGCCTGCGCGGGGTTGTGGACCACATTGGCTAAGAAGGGGACAGAGCAGGTGCGGGCCAGAGGCCGGAGACGCACACAGTCTTCCTGGGTGGAAGCCTTAATGGCTTTGGAAGGCATGGCCATCTCCCCTGGGGGTGATTTCTCACTCCCCCAACCCCATCTCTCTCTGATGAGCATAAGTATCCTATAACGAAACTAAAACCAAAATAGAATAAAATAAAAATAAGTAGGGACCAGCAGTTGGCGTAACGGCTATGTTGCTGGACTCCCGTGTAGTCGACTATGATTCGAGTTCCGGACCCGGTGGCTTAAACTCACGCTGGGCGCGTGTGCGTGCGTGCCCAAGATCCCGAGAGGAGAATGGAGGAGAAGGGATTGCGGCGTGACCATCCCCCCTGGGGGATGATTTCTGGCTCTCTGGCTCTCTGTCTCTCTGTCTTCCTGGCGAGTGCATTCACCCTATAGCAAAAACCTCTCAAAAAAATAATAAAAATAAACAAATAAATAAAAATAAGCAAAAAAAAAAAAGAGAAAAGAATGCAGTGCCCATGGGGTGCCCACCACGATGTAGACACCCCGTAGCCAGCAGCTGGTGACGTTACTGCGGCCCTCCTTGCTGCGAATCGAGTACTGTGGCGGTGTCTGCATTGTGAGCGTGGACATGTGTGGCCACGCTGTCTTGTGACTCTCAGCTTGGACCCCGGGGACCTCGGGACTCCTCACCTGGGCAGGCTCCACTCTCCCAGACAGCCACCGCCTCACAGCTCCCGGCCCGCTCTGCTGTGGGGAGGCTCGGCCGGAGCTCCCAGACACTCCAGAGCCGCCCGCTCTCCCTGGGTCAGCCCTCCGAACCTCCCTACTCTTCGTCGGTTCTGCCATAGGGTGGATGTGCTTGCAGAGACAGAGAGGGAGAGAGAGGAAAAGTGAGAAATCACCCCCGGAGGGGTGGCCACACCAAATTCCCTTCTTCGTTTTCGTTCTGGGATCTTAGGCACACATGCACTCACACGCGCCTGGTGTGCTTTCTCAACCCGCTAAGTCTGGGACAGGAACCGCGGGCAGCCGTGAGGGCCCAGCGCCTTAACCTCCACGCCACCTGCTGGCCCCCTTCTCTGCTCCCTTCAGTCCTACAACGCGCGTGATCTCTCCCTTCTCCTGGGGAAGTAGAAGCCCCCGATTGGTTCCCTCCAAGCACCCCTGGACTGCGGTTGCCCAACTTCTGTCCCTGTCCTCTGCTTTCCGGGAACAGGTGCTTGCTTCCAAAGTCAGCCTTCTGCCTGGGCGCGGCCGTGGGCGTGGCTGTGGGCATGGCCACGGCCTCTTTCTCTGGGCTGGCCCCCTGCTGCCTCGAGTGCCCCTTAGCCTCAGTCCCATGGGTTCCCTGCCTGTCTGGCCAGGCCCTCCCCATCTCTAGTCCCTGGCCAGAAGGCCACGGGGCATCACGGCACCGCTGGCCCCTTGACTGGCCCTTCTGACCCGTGCAGGACTTACCACGGAGGTTGCTGTGTCGCCACAGAACAGGTGCTTGGCGAGTCCGGGTTAGTTAATGACCAGATGAAACAGTGCACGTCTCGGGGCTGGCGGGCGGCGTATAGGTGCCCATCTCCAGGGCTCAGCTGCGTGGAGCACAGTCCGGCAGCCGCTGTCCTCGGGGAAAGGTCTCCGAGGAGTGAGAGGAGCCGGCAGCCCTCCCACTGCATAGCAGGGTTTACTCTGGCCTTCGGGCACCTGTTGAAAGGATTATAACGTGGACTCTGAGAAGGCAGAGGAGGGCCACCAGCGGCAGGGCTTGAGGCAGCTGGACCCCACGTGGCAGACTACGTGGCCAGGCCCTGGGTCTGGCAGCTCGGAAAGTGCATGTGTGCCAAAAATCCCAAAAGGAGGGAGCGATGAGAAGGGACCTCAGCATGACCATCCCCCATGGCGGGTTCTCACCACCCCGCACCCCCCACCCCGTCTCTGGCGAGCACGTGCGCTCTCCAGCAAATACTGCCAATAATAATAATATACAAAGCAAGAGAATAGCGAAGCCAAGGGGGGAGCCCTTCCATGGCCCTGAGCACTAATGAGACTCTGATGGCCAAGGTCTTGGCTTGGATCTGCCATGGCCCTAGAATTACAGAAGGCCCTGAGCAACCTGGCCGCTCGGCTCTCACCGCGCAGAGCGAAGCAGGCTGTGAGCCCACCCGTGCTGACAGTCACCTGCAGCTCCACACCCCCGCACGGCTGTGTTTTCTTTGTTTGTTTTCTTTCTTTCTTTCTTTCTTAGTTTGTTATAGGGCATGTGCACTCAACAGAGAGAGACACAGAGAAAGAGAAGCAAAGAGGGGAGTAGTGAGAAAGCACCCCTCGGGAGTGGCCACACTGCAGTCTCTGTCCTCCATTCTCTCTCAGGATTTTGGGCATGCACACACATGTGCCTGGAGTGTTTTTTCAAGCCACTGAGTGTGGGACTCGAAACGCACAGTCGGTCATGTGGAATCCAGCCACCCCAACCACCACACCACTGGCTGTCCCCCCCTTTTTTAAGAGATATTTTTGTTATAGGGCAGGTGTTCTTACTGGAGAGACAGAGAGTCAGGAAGTGAGAAATCACCCCCCTGGGGGGATGGCCACACCACAATCCCTTCTTCTCTATTCTCCTCTTGGGATCTGTGCACGCACACACACCTGGTGTGAGTTTTAAGTCGCCGGGTCCGGGAATCCAACTGCGGTCGACTATGTGGGAGTCCAGCAACGTAACCATTATGCCATCTGCTGGTGGCCCGGTTTTGTTTTAAGGCAGGGTGTTGTCCTCCTGCCTGAGCCCCCCCAGTTCTGGGATGACAGGTCATGCCCCCAGCCTGTGCAGCACAGCATGAGCAGGGCGTGCCCTGACTGGCTTCTCTGGACATGTTTTCAACACAGCCTGTTCCCTCAACTGTGACGGCCTGCCTTGGGTTGTCGCGGGGGAGAAACAGAATGACCCCTGCACTGTGCTCACCAAAGCCCCTGCACAGGATGGACGGGCTCTCCAGGAACAATGCTTCCCCCGGAAGTCCACAGTCAGTCTAGGGAGAGGAGCTCAGGCTGTCTGCAGGCACCAGGCGTCAGCCGTGGGTTCTCCTCTGGGCCCTCTGGGGGTCATCGGCGAAGAGCAGGGGGGCCTCCCAGAGGGGTGTGCAGGGTGGACCTGGAAGGACGGTGGCCTCTGGGAGGCAGAGAGATGGGCGGGTGTGAAGGGCATGAAAGGCGGCAGTGGGCGTGGGCTGTGTGTGTGGCGGGAGGGGCCTCGGTGCTGGGTGGGCAGCACGGGTCGGTGCAGTGTCCTTGTTCAGGTGGTGAGCACCGGGACCTCTGCTGGGCCTTTCATGATCCATGGTCACAAAGAAAAGCCACCCAAGGGACCAGTCCACGGCGTGGTGGCTAAGGCACTGGATCCCCCATGGCCAAGTATGCAGTTCAAGTCCTGGACCCGGCAGCTTGTGGGACATTTTGGGTCACATGCACGCACATGCGCACGTGAGCCCAGAATCCTGAAAGGAAGGAGAGACGGAGGAGAAGGGATTGGGCATGATCGTGCGCCGTGGGAGGAGCTCTTTCCTCTCTTACCACGTGCACTCTCTGTCAGAATTTTAAAAACCAGGGACCAGCAGTTGGCGTAATGGCTATGTTGCTGGACTCCCATGTCATCGACTGCAGTTCAAATCCTAGACCCGGTGGCTTAAACTGACACCGGGTGCATGTGCGTGTGCCCAACATCCCAAGAGAAGAATGGAGGAGAAGGTATTGCGGCGTGGCCATCTCCCCTGGGGGGTGATTTCTCGCTTTCTGTCTCTCTGTCTCTCTGTGTCTTTCTGGTGAGCGCATGTACCCTATAGCAAAAACTTCTCCAAAAAATTTTTTTAAAAGCCACCCAAGTTCCTCAGTCCTGGGGTGGACAGGAATAACTGCCAACACTCTCCATGGGTTGCGTGTTTTAAGCATTTCACGTGTTAGAACTTACCTAATCTGGGAGCACCCCAGGATAGAGTGGTTATAGCCCCCCGTTTACAGGTGAGAAGCGAGGGGCACAGAGAGGGCATGGGGCTTCTGCATGGCCGCGTCAGTACTCAGGCCCAGCCGGTCAGCACAGCCCGGCTCTGGCCGCCAGGGAGCTCCTTGCTGTACCCGGTCACTGCAGTGCTCTGCTCCGGCTCTTCGTCAGCTACAAGGGCAGCCCCCTGCGTGGTCACCCTGGTCGCCTGGCTTCCTGGCCTCCAACAGCGGTTATTGTCCAGGGCAGGGGGTAGAGACAGGGATTGCTGTGGGACTTACCCAGGAAGACGAGGACACAGGAAGGTGGCCACAGCCTGGGGTGGCAGACAGACCCCAAGTCCCTAGGGACATAGACAGAGGGCAGGGTTGGCCCAGGTGCTCTCCTGCCCAAGCCCCAAGCGGGCGGCCAGCTGGCATTGCGAGAACTCTGGGAGCTGCGATGTGGCCCAGGCTGCCTGTAGGTGGACTCACTGCTGGAAGGGAGCAGGGCCCAGATGGGTGGGGCCAGAGCAGCACGCCAGCCCCTCCCCCACTGGGGTCCACTCCCAGGTATGACAGTCCCCTCCATTCATGGCGCAGGCTCGGGGACACCAGCAGATACGGAAATCCAGGATGCTAAAGCGTCTTCCGTATTAGTATTGCATATAACCTCCCACCCCAAGTCCCATCTCTGCATAACCTGCGACACTTACCACGATGCAAACGTGGAACTCCTTGTTATTTAACATTTGCACTACTTTTTATTGTGGTATTGTTTATTTTTAAAAACACTTCCCACGTGGAGTTGGTTGGATCGGTGGGTGCAGGACCCGCAGGTCGGTAGCGCCAGCTGTGCTGGGGCCCTGCGTGACACTTTCTGGGCCAGAATGAGGGAGAGGAGTGACGGGAGATTGGGGGTGGGCACAGAGCCAGAAGAGAGGCCAGGGAGCGGGTCTGACTGGGCACCCCAGCCCAGGGCAGGGCAGGTGCGGCGAGCCGGTGGAGAGGCCGCGCCCGGGGAGCCGGCTGACCCCTGCCGTCATTTCCTCTAGGCAGAACAATGGCTCGGAAGCCGCGGCCGGTCTGCTAGCCGCCTGCGGCGCACACGCTCTCGGCGGGCTGAGCGGCGGGAAGCCGTGGCCTGGCGGGGCGGAGCGAGAGGGGCTGCCCGCCGCCCCGGGTGGAGACCCCGGCTAACAGCCCGCCCGGCCGGCCGCCTCCCTCTCCTTCCAGACGCGGCTCGCTCGTCAGCAGCCCGGAGAGTCGCCGCCGAGGGATGAGGACGCTACAGCCCGGCGGGACGCCCTCGCTGCTGTCGCGGCCCCGAGCGCGCAGCGCCCCGGAGCCGGGCCGAGCCTGACCGCTGTCCTCTCCCCTCGCGCACAGGGCTCTGCGAGTGACCGGCCGGCGAGCTCCGCGCTGCATGGAGCGGCTGCAGAAGGTGCGCGGCGCGGCGGGGACAGGGGGCGCCGCGGGCGCTGGGCGCTGGGAGGAGTCGGGAGTTGGTGGCGCCATCTGGTGGTGGCCCGCAGCGCAGCACCCCGGGGCCCCCGAGGCCTCAGGCCCCCCGCCCCACACGCACGCCCATTCCCACTCGCCCGCCTTCTCCCTCTCCCCAGCAACCACTCACCTCCCCCGGGAGCGTCAGCTCCTCCCGCGACTCCAGTGTGCCTGGCTCTCCCTCCAGCATCGTGGTGAGTACCCCGTGGTCACCAGCACCCCACCCTGGGAGGGGCGCTGCTGGGCGGCCTTGCTCAGCCTCCGCTGCCCCACAGCCTTCTGTCTGGCCTCCGGGTACTCCGAGTGCCGGGCGAGGGGATGTCCCCTCTAAGTCTCTCCAATAACAGGGAGGTGGCCTTGTCAACTGCGGCTGCCCGCTCTCTCCCGCTGGCGACGCAGGGGAGGCTCCTGCGAGCCCACCCCATCCTCCATGCGCACGTCTCCCTGCAGGCCAAGATGGACAACCAGGTGCTGGGCTACAAGGACCTGGCGGCCATCCCCAAGGACAAGGCCATCCTGGACATCGAGCGGCCTGACCTGATGATCTACGAGCCGCACTTCACCTACTCCCTCCTGGAGCACGTGGAGCTGCCCAGAAGCCGGGAGGTGAGGGCCCCCTCTTGGACAGGGCTCAGGGAGGGCCTCACATGCTGGGCGTGCACCGGATCGTCCCTCGGGACCCCTTCTTTCCTGGAGGGGCTGCCCAGGAAGCTGCCAGTCAGGGTCTGTGCCGAGGCCGGGTAGAGCCAGAGGCAGGGGAGGCCATTTGAGTGGTAGCGACACAGACAGGTGGGGAGGGGAGGGCGGGAGGGGGCCAAAAGAACCAGATGTGTGGATGGGCGCAGGGTGCTGAAGGGGAGGCCGAAGTCCAGGCGGAGGGGCCTGGAGGGTGGCCTCCATCTCCCTGCTGTGAGCTAGAGGGGGACCCTAGGCCTGCACCCCACAAAGCAGTCGGGCACACTGACAATGCATGGCCTCTGTGGTGTCACGGCCGAGCAGTAGACGGGCCAGACGTGGGAAGACGTAGAGCCCCGGCCCTGGGTGCCTTTGGCCCGTCCCTCCCTTCCGTTGCCGGGCTCTGTGGCCAGGCCACGGCTGTTGCTCACCGGGCACACTGCTCCGATCCATGGGCCTCTGCTCCGGAAAGGTCAGGGCTTTGTGAGGAGGGCCTGGGGACACACTGGGCCAGCCGTGGGATGGTAAGGATCTGAGTGGACGAGGTGGCCCGGACATTGGCCAGGAGGGGCGCTGAGCTGGGTCGGGTGAGGCGGTCCCTCTGGGGTTCAGGTGGCGAGGTCTGGTCCTGCCCTGCGGTTCTGAGTAGCCTCCTCTCCCTCCACAGCGCTCTCTGTCACCCAGGTCCACATCCCCCCCGCCTTCCCCGGAGGTGAGTCTTCCCCACACCTGACACTCGCCCCCCTCGCCCCCTCAGGGACACCTGTCCAGCCCACGCTTGCACAGCCCAGGGGACAGCAGAGTCAGGGGCCCAGCCCGTCACCGGCTGGCTGTGTCCTCTCTCTGACCCGGGCTTTCTCCCTGGGCCGGGTGCTACCTGGGTTTCACGTCCTGGCCACACCGTGGCCTGTGGTCCGGGCGGTGGGGGAGCACTAGGTGGGAGGACCCAGGAGGAGGAGCGAGGTGAAGCGGTGGTTCCTGAGTTGGCAGGGAGGGTGGGGACCCAGGAGCAGCGGCGAGGCCACCTCTGCTCTGCAGGTGTGGTCAGAGAGCCGATCCCCCGGACTCATCTCTCAGACGTCGGCCCCGAGAACCACCGGCACGCCCCGGACCAGCCTGCCCCACTTCCACCACCCCGGTAGGCACCATGGCAGCCCGGCTGCGGCTGTGGGCTGGGTCAGGGACCTCTCCTGCAGGAGCCCCTCTGGCTCAGTGCCCTGCTCACTGCAGCGCTGTGAGCCCCACCATGTCGGGACCCCAGCAGAGACCCCAGAGAGGGGGCCTGTCACCCCTCTCACATAACCAGGAAAGGGCAGAGTCCCCAGGGGTCGGCCTGCGGCCGCATCACTCTTGCCTCTGGGCGGGTGAATTTCCTACTTGTGGCGCCCCGTTAGTGTCGGTGTTCTTCCCGGGCCAGCTGTCCCTGTGTCCCCTGCTGTCCCCGTAGCCCCCCCTCTGATGCTCTTGCTCCCTTCGCAGAGACCACCCGCCCGGATTCCAACATCTACAAGAAGCCGCCCATCTACAGGCAGAGAGGTGAGGCCCTCCCTGACTTACCCCCCCCCCCCATGCTGCGGGCTGCGTGCGGGCTGGGAGATTAATGACAACCGCCCTGCGCTCGCTGGGACCTTACATCCGGGACTGCACAGCTGTGAGGGGGCGGGGCGGGAACTGAGCGGGGAGGGGCGCGGAGGGGGCGTGCCCTGGGCTGACCCCGCCTCCCTCCGCAGAGCCCGCCGGGGGCAGCCCGCAGAGCAAGCATCTCATCGAGGACCTCATCATCGAGTCGTCCAAGTTCCCCGCAGCCCAGCCCCCGGACCCCAACCAGCCGGCCAAGATCGAAACCGACTACTGGCCCTGCCCCCCGTCGCTGGCCGTCGTGGGTAGGAGAACCCAGGCCACCCTCAGCCCTTACCTCCCGCTTGGCCCTGTTCGAGCCCTGGAGCCCACTCTCCCCGACACGCCCTGGGGTCCCGCGTAGGCGGCTCCTGCCAGTCGCTGGCCCAGGGCCCTTACACTCCGGCTCTGCCCGGCTCTGGTGGGAGCCCTGGGAGGACAGTGCGATGGGCTGGGTCTCCCCGGGCCTGTAATCTGTGGACAGGGTCCTGCCCAGCGTGGTAGCAAGGCGTGGAAAGGTTATTTTATTTTGCCATAGGTCATGTGCGCTTTCCAGAGAGACAGTGAGGGACAGACAGGGAAAGTGAGAAACCATCCCCGGACGGCCACGTCCCAACCCCTTCCCCATCCTCCCAGGATTCGGGCACGCACTCATACGCGCGCGGCCTGATCCTCAGGCCTCGGTTCTGGGGCTCGCGCTGCTGCCGGCCACGTGGGCGTCCCGAGCCTGAGCCACTGCGCCACCTGCTGGTCCCGTTATTTGGCTTTCAAAGCAACCCGCACTCCGCGCAGTGCGCGCCCTCCGCCAGGCGGGAGGGGTGCAGGCTGAGCGGGCAGACTGACAGCTCTGCCCGCTTCGCTTCGCCTGTGGCCCTAGAGACAGAGTGGAGGAAGCGCAAGGCGTCCCGGAGAGGGGCCGAGGAAGAGGAGGAGGAGGACGATGACGACTCCGGAGAGGAGATGAAGGCTCTCCGAGAGCGTCAGAAAGAGGAACTCAGCAAGGTAGGACGAGCTATGCCCTCCACCCCCGCGTCTTCCTGGGGAGCTCTGGTTCCATGACTAGTCCAAAGGGGTTCAAGCCTCAGATATCCCGGATAGAACACGTGAGGAACCTCACTGCTTTTCTTTTTCTTAAACAATTATTTTTTTATTTGACTTTATTTATTTATTTTTAAATTTGACCAGAGAGGGACAGAGCGAAAGAGAAAGAGATAAAGCGAGAAAGCAAGCTGCCAGGTCCGGGACTCGAAACACAGTCAGCCATGTGGGAGTCCGGCATCCTTTACCACACCACCCGCTGGCTCCAGAAACCTCATTTCCTTCCTGGGGCTTCAGGCTACTGCCTTTCTTCTTCTTCTTCTTCTTCTTTTTTTTTTTAAATTTTTTTTAAGAGAGAGGTTTTTGCTATAGGACACATGCACTTACCGTAGAGACAGAGAAAAACAGAGAAACAGAGACACAGAAACCAAGAAATCACCCCGGGGGATGTTCACACTCCAACCCCTTCGCCTCCATTCTCCTCTCGGGATTTTGGGCATGCACGTACATGCATCTGGCATGAGTTTCAAGCCTCTGGGGCTGGGACTAGAACTGTGGTCAACCAGGTGGGAGTCCAGCGACATAACCACTATGCCATCTGCTGGTCCCCAGGCTCCTGCCTTTTAAGGGGCCCCTGGACCTCATGCTACTTTTGGGGAGACACCACTTGATGTTAGAGTCAAAGCTCCGAGGAGGGTGGTCCCGCAGTGCGGGGCACCAGCAGGCCCAGTAGGTCAGGAGAAGAGGGGAAGGAGGGTAGCCACTGTCTTCAGGGCAGGAGGCTCAGAGCCACGGGAGGGCCGCAGCTGGTGGCCTGGGGCTTGGTGTGGGCATGGTGACCCGGGATAGGCAGGTTCCAGGGTGGAGTTCTCCTCAGCGCCTCTCCAGGGTGACCGAGCTCAAGGACCAGAGGCTGGCTGGGCTCCAGAGCAGAACAGCCACCTGGGGAGACGTCCCTCGTCAGCCTGAGTCTGACTCTCGGCCTTTTGGAGGTGAGCACCCGTGTCTAAGTCTCAGTCCCATCTTCCTTTCCTCGCTCAGGTCACTTCCAACTTGGGGAAGATGATCCTGAAGGAGGAGATGGAAAAGTCTTTGCCTATCCGGAGGAAAACTCGCTCCCTGCCCGACCGGACCCCCTTTCACACCTGTGAGTGCCGCGGAGGCCGGACCGTCCACACACCAGCGGAGTGGTGGGTGGAGAGAGGGCGTGTGGTGTCCCCTGTCCTTAGGACAGAGGACAGTTGTGGAGAGTGGCTTCAGCTGAAGCAGACGTGGCGGAGTCGGTCCAGTCTAACAGGCGTTTATTGGGGTCTGCTATGGGCAGCCACAGGCCCGCCTCCAGCCCTGTGGTCAGCAGGACGAGGGACACGGGGGCCAGGGCTTGGGGGCTCGTGGCAGCTGTTGTGTTGGAGGCTTGTGGTAGTTGCAATGCGAGGACAGTGAGGGGGCCTCACAGGGCTTCAAGGATGAGACAGGACAGGCCTGTGGCCTGGTGATTAAGGCAGCGGGATCCCACAGAGCAACCGTGCAGTTTGAGTCCCAGGACCCCGACAGCCTGAGAGACATGCCGGGCACATATGCGTGCCCAAAATCGCAGACAAAGGGAAGGCATTGCACGTGACCATTCCCCATGGGGGTGCCTTCTCTCCCACTTTTTCTGTCTCCCTCTGGCAAGCACACATGCTCTAGCAAGAGAGAGAGAGAGACCGAGTGAGCCAGACAAGCAGGCCGAGGATGTGGTCCGGCGGCCTCAGGAGCAGAGTGGGTGTGCTGGGTGGCTGAGCCGTCAGGAGCGGGGGTGCAGCACTAGGGGTGCACACGCAGCAGCGGGAAGTGGGCTGGAGCGGCAGGATGGGCCAGGCTCTGAACACTGCCCCGGAGCCCGCCTGGCCCCATCACAGCGTGGTGGCCGCAGCAGAGGGAGAGGACCCAGAAGTGGGAGCTCGCGGCCTCTCAGCCCACCCAGGAGCCCGCGCTGTGTGCGGCTGGTCAGAGTGGGTTGCGGGTCAGCCTCAACTGGAGAGGATAGACTACTCCCCCGTGCAAGGAACCGCACCGCAAAGACGCTGGGGGCCAGCTGCACGACCCAGACGCCGCAGGGGCAGGTCCCCGGGGTTCGCGTCTCCAGGTCTCCCCTACGTAGGTGCCAGGCATGCTTACCGGTGCCCACAATCCCACTGTTGGGGGCTGGGGGCAATCGTGGCATGAAGACTGTGTTGGGGTGCCTCTCTCTCTGAAAATAACTAAACTAAACTAAATAAATAAATAAATATAGAGGATCCAGCTGAGGTTGGGTGAAGGCGCTGGGGAAGACAGCGAGCCTTGGGTGTGGGAGGCTGACCTGCGAAGGCCTGGCTGCGGAGGGCTGGGGACGCAGATGGGGACGCAGAGCAGCACCGAGGGTATCTGCCGCGCGCCCAGTCTAAGCAGCTACTGAGCGCAGGGGAGGGGCACGGTGCTCCTCGGACCTGGGCGGGGATGGGGTCGCTGGGCTGCCCCAGGGTGAGGCGGGGACTCAGGGCACCTGGCGAAGGTCCACCCACGGCGGAAGCTGAGCAGGGCAGGACTGAAGGGGGCGGGCTGCGGGTCTCCACGAGGTTGATGAGCCAGTGGTAGGGGCGAGGCAGAGCGGCGGCTGCCACCAAGAGGCCCAGAGCGTCGGGCCTGGTTCCAGGTGAAGCAGGCGTGGCGGGGGACGAGGTCCAGTGCGTGGCCCTTTGAAAGGTGGCCCGAGGTGGAGCTCAAGGGCTGGGGGCTCGGGACTGAGCCGACGTGCGGCGTGCGGCGTGCGTCATGACGTCACCGCCTCAGGGCGCGCGCCCAGCACGGTTTCGGTGTGAGCCGGCAGAGTTCCCGAAGGCGCCTAGGAGGATGGACAGTCAGTAAAGGCTGAGGAAGAGGTGGGTAGAGGGATGCCCCGAAGGTGGGGTTCAGTCCGAGCACCCCACGGGAACCTCCCACTTCCGCGTTGGCCGTGTAAGGCTCAATAGCCAGTGCCACCGCCCGCGCCGCGTTTTCTCCGCCCAGACCTTGGGCGGCCAGCGTCCCGCGAGTGCCTCGCTTCCTGCCGCCTCTCACCGTCCTCGTGACTGCAGACCCGATTTCGTGGCCACACTGGGGAAGTCGCGTTCACACATAAACAGGCATTTTAGGAGTTACTTGTGAAAAGTCCGTGCGCGCTTTGAGGGTTGAAATTCTCAGGCAGTTGGAGTGTAAAGGTGGACTTATTCCAGGAGTGAAATGCTTCGGTGAGGAATGGCGACCCTGACACGATCGTGTTCTGTACAAAGTAAGCACTAGCTGGGAAAACGAGGCCCTTCTAACCCGTTTTGTCCTCACAGCTGAACTTGCAGTCAGCACAGTTTAATGGGCTTTTGGGTAAGACAGCCAGCTCCCGCATGGCAAAGCCCCGTTCCGTCCCAGACTCAGCAGCTTGAGAAACGCGCTGCGTGTGTGGAGGTGTGCCCAAAGTCCCCCGCACAGAGGGCAAGGTGTAGGAGGGATCCTGGCGTGACCGTTTCCCGTGGGGGTCCTCTCCCTCCCCCTCTCACTCTCTCTGTTTTTCTCTGGCGAGTACACACACCATCTGAAAAAAAAAGTTTTTTAAAAAACAGATATTTTAAGAAGAGTTCCTTGGGGCCAGCTGGTGGTGTGGTAGTTAGGGCAACTGAATCCAATGTGGCTGACTGTGTGGTTCAAGTCCTGGACCCAGCAGCTTGAAAAACACACTGGGTACGTGCGCATGCCCAAAACACCACGAGGAGAAATAGAGGAGAGACTATGGTGTGGACATCCCCAGGGGACGGTGCTTGCTCACTGTCCCTCCCTCTAGGTCTCTCTCAGCCGCCTTAACCAGCATGCCACCAATTGGCCCCAACTCTGTTTTAACACCGGGCACTGGCCCAGCCCTGTATTTGGTGCCTTTCTAGTTACAGAGGGAACGTGTTACAGACAGCTCAGTCACCAGCCCTGTGTCCCTTGCCAAAGGCAACTGGTAGGAGCTGAAAGCCAGCAGAAGCCTTCGGCAACCCCAGTGCCCCCTTTACTGCCCCACCCCGGCAGGGCCGCGAGGGGCCTCTCAGGAAGGAGGGCTGCAGGGCTGAGCCCGGGCTCTTCTGTCTTCCAGCCCTGCACCAGGGAACCTCCAAGTCGTCTTCGCTCCCCGCCTACGGCAGGACCACCCTGAGCCGGGTAGGTCGCAGGGCCAGAGGCAGACTGCACGGAGAAGCATGTGGGATGCTCGGAGTGCCGGGCCACTGGGCACCCTCAGGGGCAGAGCCCTCGTGGTGGTGGGACCCAGTGGGGACTTCCCCAGCTCCCTCTGAGCCCTTCGTGTCTTTCCTAGCTGCAGTCCACAGAGTTCAGCCCGTCGGGGAGTGAAGCCGGAAGCCCAGGTGAGCAGTGGGCCCGCCTGGTGCCGGGGGTGCTGGGGAAGGGGCTCGTGCGGGTGCCCTGGGCAGCCTGTGTCTGTGCCAGGTGTGGGGGGGCTGCATCTGAGCTCGACCCTTCTCTCCCGCAGGCCTGCAGGTGAGCCCTCCTGGAGGGGAGCAGGTGGAGCCAGAAGCCAGGGCCAGGCCACGGAAGGGGGGGTGGGGCGTGGGCAACGGAGCTGCTTACGGAGGCGCAGCAAGAAGCTGGGGTAAGGCCGGGACGGTCTCCCTGCCCCGCTCTGGCTCACTGCGGCTTTGGTCTCCCCAGAACGGAGAGGGCCAGAGGGGGAGGCTGGACCGGGGGACCTCCCTGCCCTGTGTGCTGGAGCAGAAGGTGAGGGGCAGGGGACCCCCCCACAGCAGGGCGGGTGGCTGGGGAGAGGCCAGGTGAGCTGGGCACGCCATGGGGTCCTCCTGGAGTCGGTGATGGGAGGGACAGCCGGTCATGGGGGTGGACGGCAAGGTGGCATGAACCCCAGCAGCCTCTGCAGGTTGAGGGGGGCCTAGGGAGTTGAGGGACTTCTGCTAACAGGAGAGTCTGGGCCTCAGACCGCCCTCCTGCCCCCCAGATCTACCCCTATGAGATGCTGGTGGTGACCAACAAGGGGCGAGCCAGGCTGCCTCCAGGCGTGGACCGGATGAGGCTCGAGGTACGAGGGGAATGCGCAGCGGCTCCCAGGGAGGGGAGCACCGTGCCCTCTGCCTCAGTGTCCTTTTGTCCCTGGGCCGCCTGCCTGGCCCCTTTCCCTAAGCTGCCTCGGTGGGCCCCTTGCAGAGACATCTGTCCGCCGAGGACTTCTCCAGGGTGTTCGCCATGTCTCCGGAGGAGTTCGGCAAGCTGGCGCTGTGGAAGCGCAATGAGCTCAAGAAGAAGGCCTCCCTCTTCTGATCACTGGCCTCCCTGCGGCCCAGGGCTCCCCACCCGGCCTCCGCCTCTGAGCCCAGAGTGTCCTCTCCCTGGTGGGCTGGGAGCGGTGAGAGGCGGGGCAGGAGTGGGTGGGCTCCGGTCCTCAGGTGGAGGCAGGGCCGGGAGGCGTGGGCCTGGGGACCCGAAACCTTCCCCAGGCGCTTCAGTCCCTGGGCCTCCCACACCAGCAGACCCGGGCCACATGCAGCACGCAGAGCTCCTGTTTGCACGCTCACCCCACATGGGAGTCCCAGAGGGGTGAGGAGGAAGGGAGGGGCTTTGTGATCAGCCTGGGCTGCCCAGTGGGTGGGCGCCGCCAGGACCCCCGCACCACTGCCTCCCGCTCACTCGGCAGCCTCCCTCAGCTAGGCCGCTTCTCCCAGGCAGGGCAGCTGGCCCGGGGGAGGCGGGGCCTGTCCTCCAGCTTGCCATCTTTACTTGCGACCCCAAGCTTCGAAGCCTCCTGCTTCAGCCCCCGAGGCTCCCAGAAGCCTTGGTTCAGAGCGGGTGCGGCGTGGCCACAGCCCGGGCTCACCGCGGCCTCCAGGGTAAGGGCAGCATCTGCCTCCCGCGGCAGCCTGGGCAGCCGGCAGGGCCCAGGCCTACAGCCTCCCTTGGGGGCTCCCGAGGCCAGGCTGGGGCACTTCTGAGCGCCTGGCTCCCAGGTCCCACCCACCCCGTGCACCCCCACTACACTCTCTAAAGAATGTAATTTATTGGGGCACCCCAGCTGCTTTCCTCACCACCTCCCACCTTCCTCACACTCCAGCTGTCCGTCTCCAAACACACGTGTATATAATTATATATATATTTTTGCCCCGTCCGGGTTTTGTTCCTGCCTAGACTCTGGCACCCCTTTCCGTGTGTGTGTGACAATGCTGGGGGAGGGGACTCTGCTTGGAATTAAAGGTTGCATTGGGTCCCTGAATCGCTGTTCTTCATGAGCCACCAGAGCTGGGGCAGAGGCCCGGGGGAGGCCTCGGAGTGAGGGCGTGATGGGGAGTGCGGGAGGGTTGGAGGGGGCAGAGACTGGCGCACTGTGGCTCCCCGAGTGCGGGCTGCAGAGGCCGGGCTGTCGGGCTTCCTCTCCGTCCTCTCTGTGACGGCAGTGGTGGGCTGGTGGTGGCAGGGCTGGAGGGAACCCACGCGAGTTTGGCTGGGAGGAGAGGCTGCTGTCCCCCAAGGCCCTCCTGCCCCTTCGGCAGCCAATTCCTCAACTGCTGCCGTGGTTGGCTGTCCCCCAAGCCCGGGTGCTCAGGGTCCAGTGTGGGAGCTGGACCCAGGACAGGTCAATGGGACATGCGTGTGGGCTGTCGGGTCGGATGGGAAACAGGCGTGGAGCCAGCAAAATAAAGCAGGAGTGGCATCAAGGGAGGTGAGGGGTGAGGGGAAGTCAGTGCCTGGCCTTGGCTGGTCTGGCAGGGGCTCCCGAAGGTTCAGAAAGGGAACTGCGTGTCTCAGGGGACAGGGCCAGGTATGCTTGGAAGATGAGGACCAGGATTGTGGGTGTTGGTGCTTACCTGGTTGGAACAAAACTACAAAGTGTCTTCAAAAAGTGGGACCAGTAGATGGTGTGATGGGTATGTCACTGGACTCCCATGTAGTCGACTGTGGTTCGCGTCCCGGACCCGATGGCTTAAACTCATGCTGGGGGCATGTGTGTGTATGCCCAAAATCCTGAGAGGAGAATGGAGAAGGGATTGCAGCATGGCCATCCCCTCGAGGGGTGATTTCTTGCTTTCTGTCTGTCTCTGTCTCTCCAGCGAGTGCATGTGCCCTATAACAACAACAACAAAAAATTCTCAAAAAAAAGTGATAGAAAATGCACATTGTGAAAAAAAAGGCTTTTCACCAAAATAAACGCATACTTTTTTAAAAGAATTATTATTTTTTATTTTTTGGAGAGGTTTTTGCTATAGGGCGTGTGTGCTTGCCAGACAGACAGAGAGAGAGGTAGAAAGCGAGAAATCACCCTCCAGGGGGGATGGTCACACCGCAATCCCTTCTCCTCCATTCTCATCTTGGGCATGCACGTACACACACCCGGCGTGAGTTTAAGCCACCGGGTTCGGGACCCGAACCGTGGTCGACTACGTGGGAGTCCAGTGACATAGCCATTACACTAACTGCTGGTCCCTCTCTCGCCTTCTTTTTAAGAGAGATTTTTTTGCTGTAAGGCGTGTACCCTTGCCAGAGAGACAGAAAGCAAGAAATCACCTGTCAGGGGGTGGTGGTGGCAGGGCTGGAGGGAACCCACGCGAGTTCGGCTGGGAGGAGAGGCTGCTGTCCCCCAAGGCCCTCCTGCCCCTTCGGCAGCCAATTCCTCAACTGCTGCCGTGGTTGGCTGTCCCCCAAGCCCGGGTGCTCAGGGTCCAGTGTGGGAGCTGGACCCAGGACAGGTCAATGGGACATGCGTGTGGGCTGTCGGGTCGGATGGGAAACAGGCGTGGAGCCAGCAAAATAAAGCAGGAGTGGCATCAAGGGAGGTGAGGGGTGAGGGGAGGTCAGTACCTGGCCTTGGCTGGTCTGGCAGGGGCTCCCGAAGGTTCAGACAGGGAACTGCGTGTCTCGGGACAGGGCCAGGTATGGCCATGCCGCAATCCCTTCTCCTCTTGGGATTTTGGGCATGTATACACGCGCACCTGGTGTGAATTTTAAGCTGCCGGGTTCGGGACTCAAACCACAGTCAACTATGTGGGAGTCCAGCAATGTACCCATTATGACATCTGCTGGTCTGTTTCTCTAGCTTCCTTTGAGCTTTACATTACTGCTGTGCCATGGGAGAGCCAAGTGGTAAACCGTTTTTAAAAATATTAAGATCTAGGGGCTGGCAGGTGGCGTGGTGGTTGAGGTCCTGGACTCCCATATAGCTGACTGTGGTTCGAGTCCTGGACCTGGTGGCTTGCTTTCTCACTTTCCCTTTCTCTCTCTCTCTCTGATAAAAATTTAAAATAAATAACAAATAAAATAAATAAATTTAAAAAAATTAAGATCTGGGCTGGCAGGTAGAGTGGTAGTTCAGGGTGCTGGACTCCAGCATGGCCAACTGTGGTTCGAGTCCCGGACCTGGCAGCTTGCTTTCTCACTTTCCCTCCCTCCCTCCCTCTCACTTTCTCTCTCTCTCTTACTGTGTCCCTCTATGGTCAAAATAAAATAAAGTTAAATAAAATAGTTCTTTAAAAAAATTAAGATTTTACAATTAGTAATTAGAATACATTTACAGGTTGAGGGACCAGCAGTTGGCGTAATGGCTATGTTGCTGGACTCCCATGTAGTTGACCACGGTTCGAGTCCTGGACCCCCTGGCTTAAACTTACACCGGGCACGTGTGCGTGCGTGCCCAAGACCCCAAGAGGAGAATGGAGGAGAAGGGATTGCAGCGTGGCCATGCCCCTGGGGGGTGATTTCTCTTTCTGTCTCTGTTTTCTGTCTTTCTGGTGAGCACACGTGCTCTAAAGCAAAAACCTCTAAAATATATATATATATATATATATATATATATATATATATATATATACCTTTATAGGTTGAATTTTACAGTGAATTATTATTAAATCTATGAAAACGCCTTTAATGGAAAAATAATGATAATCCTGAATGGTGGTGTGGACCTGTGGCCCCTGCTACTAGGAGACTGAGGCAGGAGGATCACAAGTCCAATACCAGCCTGAGCGACGCAGAGAGACCCCGTGTCTGAATGTAAAGAGAGAAAATGTCAAGTCGGGGGCCACACATGACTGTGCGCCTTTACCACGGGCACTCTAATTCCTCCCTGTGTCTAGCTGCACAGTGTTCAGCAGACCCCGATCCACGCAGGAAGGCAGTTACAAACGTGGCGCTCTAAACACGTGTGAGCGAGTTCACGCATACGCTTCCTATCGGAGAGAGCGACTCCTGCCTTCCCCTTGAATCCAGGCTTATTTGTTTACTTACTTACTTACTTATTCATTTTATAGAGCACAGATTAGTGTATTTCTAGCACCCGTCGACCTTACTCATTTTATAGTGCACAGAGTAGTGTATTTCTAGCACCCGTCGTGCCGTGGATTCATAGGGACAGGTTCCAGAAGCTCAGGCTCCTCTCCGCTGGTTCTCGCACAGTGGCTTCCTGGGTGGAGAAAGCCAAAGGCCGGCACTTCAGTGGCGCCCAGGTCCCTGTCTCTGGCTTCCTTCTCTTTCTGGTCATTTCCCCTCACACGTATTGGGAAGCTGTCTCTGCTCTTAGAAGGCTTAATATGCTCAGTACGCACATTAATTCTCCTGGCAAGAATCTTGTTTGTTTACGACAGTCCAACAGCATGCCGGGTAACACTGTAGACTCTGCAGTTTTGCCACAGTGACAGTTGTGGGGCATTCCTTTTTGAACAGTGCCCATTCCCTGGGTGTCTACACTGTCACCTTTCTTGTAGATTCGTGTGGATGTTGCCAGAGCAACCACTGCATGTTTTCTAAAAGGCCTAGAGAGCATATATCGGCACCTCTCCTCTTTCCCTTTGTGTTCGTCATTTTGGTGAGTGACTGGAAGGTGGCGGTTCTGGCCAGAAGACAGCAGGCTCATTTACTACAGCGTACCATGGGGGCCAGCTGGTGTAGCGGTCAGGGCAGTAAACTCTCATATGGCAGACCACAGCTTCAGTCCAGGACCTGGTGGTTTTAAAATCATGCCAGGCACATGTGCGTGCGTGCCCAAGATTCCAGGAGGAGAATGGAGGAGAAGGGATTGTGGCATGACCATCCCCCCTCTGGGAGGATTCTTCACTCCCCCCCCACTCCTGCAAACACACACACCCTATAGCAAAAACCTAAAAATAATTTTAAAATAAAATAAAACAGCGTACCCTGCAGTGGCCTCCGAGCCTTCATTTAAATTGGTAGAAGAGGCTTTATTCAAAGGTCTTCCCCCAGTGAGCTAGGCTGGAGGCAGGATCGAACACACCAGTGGTCTGTAACGCTTCCATCGCACACATGCAGTGTACACACGGACGCTTAGAGCTTTAAAAACAACATATACAACATTAAGTCCAAAGGGTATGAACTCCCGATGCTCTTCCTGGAAACGGGCTGAGGCCGACAGCCGACAGCCATGCAGTCCTCTGCTTACCCGTGAGTAGTGGCTGGCCTGGACTCGGGTCTCTTGACTTTCTCAGTTACTTTCTAAGGTGTTTCCCGATGCGCAGAGCAGGTTGTTAGGTTGTTTCTCCCCTTTGTTCTGTTTTTGTTTTGTTTTGTATTTTAGAGATTTTTTGCTATAGGGTATGTGTGCTCCTTGGAGAGACAGAGAAACAGAAAGTGAGAAATCACCCCCTGGGGGCATGGCCCCGCCGCAATGCCTTCTCCATTCTCCTCTCAGGATATTGGGCGCGCGCACACACAAACACACACACACACACGTGCCTGGCGTGAGTTTAAGCCGCCGGGTCCAGGACTCGAATCGCAGTCGACTACATGGGAGTCCAGTGACATACCATTACACCACCGGCTGGTCCCTCCCCTTTGTGCTTACTTGCTGTTTGGCCCAGCTGCAGCAGAACTGTTTGAAAACAGGTTTCTCCAGAGCAGCTGAATCCTCACTAGCCTGGGTGGGGCCCTGGCCTCAGGCTCTCATCCTGGACACAGCCAGCTCCCGTAGCTCACTGACCTTGGGCCTGAACCCCAGGGGAATGGGGCCACAAGACCTCAGAGTTCTAGGTTCTACAACTCCCTGACAGGGGCTGCTCCCCCTCCCCTAGTGGAAATCTTTTTTTGTTTTTGTTTTTGTGTTTTTTTTTTCAGTTGTCAGAGCAAAAACACCCCCAATGGGGCGTGGTCATGCCACAGGCCCCTCTCCGTTTTCCTTCCCGGTGTTCTGAGCACATACATACGAGCCTACTGTGGCTGGCCACTGCTGTACCTTCCCCGTCACGGAGACCAGTGATCAGCAGAAACTTTTTATTTAGACGCGCCCTGTCCTGGGAAGGGAGTGCTGGGGCTAGGAGCCTCTCACTCTGGACATTCCAGAAAGCCTAGCTCTGACTGAGGGCTCGACCCCTAACTGTGGGGCCTGCTTTCTCAGGGGTGCCCCCATGGCAGACCCCTCTTCTTTCTTTCTCCCTGTGGTAGAAGTGACAGGGCGATAGTGGCTCCCCTGGGGGACCTCTGGAGCAGCCCGAGCACCAGAAAGACCAGGAGTCACATACTTGGGGTGCTAGGCCCCCACAGCAAGTGAAATTAATGTTAACAGTATACTTGGCTAACCCCAATAAACCTAGGAGTTAGAGGACCTGCCTGTGTAACGCGGGTCAGGCAGCTGGATCCCACGCAGCCTACTGATAGTTCAAGTCCCGGGGTGGCCAGGCGTGCTTGCCTGTGGTGTTGCCCACCACCCCAGAGGAGGGAGGAATGGAGAGCGAGTGCCCTGTGACCATGCCCCTGGGGGCGACTGCTCCCCCTCCCCATCCCCCACACCCCTGTGGCAAAGGAAGAAACGTGCCCCGTCAACATGCGATCACTGTCAGACGGCTCCAGGAGCTAGCACTCCTTTCCTGCGGCCTTCAAACGCGGGTCAGAGCCCGCACGTTCAAGCGCTCCACCGCCGCGCGGGCCGGGGCTGCTGTGCGGGGCGCCGGGGTGCGAGGCCGGCAGAGGCCGACGCCGAGCCGGGCGGAAGCTCACCCCGGGCCCTACTCTAAGGGGGCTTCCTCCGGCGGGCTCGATCGCGGCCCCAGGCTCCCCGGGCGCCCACCGGGACTGCACCTGCACCTCCGCTGCGTCCCTGCGGGCAGGCGCCCCCGGCCCGGCAGCCCCTCGGCGCTGTCCCGGACGCGGGACGAGCGCCCCCAGCCCGGCCTAGCCAGGCCTGGCCCTCCCGGGGCGGGGCGCAGCGGCCGGGCCCCGCCTCCCCGTCCGCGCCGCCGCGGTCGCCTCCGCCACCGCCGCCGCCGCCTCCGCCGGGGAGCGCCGCGCCGCCGCCGCCGCCCGGGAGCCCGGCCCGGCCGCCATCATGCTGAGCCGGCTTGGGGCGCTGCTGCAGGAGGCCGTGGGGGCGGTGAGGCCCGGGAGGCCGGGGGCGCGCGCGGGCGGGCGGGCGGGCGGGCGAGGGACCCCCTACCCGGGCCGCGCGTCCTCCTCGGCCTCGGCTCGCCGGGCCGCACCCCTCCCGCGCCGCACGCCTTCTGCTAGATCCTGCCCCGCTTCCCTGGCCCCGCTTCCCAGATCGCTTCCTGCTTCTGTTTCCGCGGGAGCTCCGAGCCTCCCCTGGCCGCCGCTCTGCCCTCCACCCAGCAGTTTCTGCCACCTCCCCGAAGTCCCTCCCTAGCCCCTTGCTCCTCCCTCCGCGTCACCTGGGCTTGAAGCCCAGCTGCCCCTTCCCCTGGTTCCGAGCTCCCAGGCGACTCCAGGCCTGGCTGGGGCCGGGTGCCCAACTCGCTTGGACGTGGGCAGCCGGCCTGGACCGAGCACGTTCCCGGGAGGGGTGAAGGCCCGGCGTGGGGGGTGGGGGGGCGCCTTACAGGAACGGAGACCCCTCCCAGCATATGTCCTGCACCCACCGGGGTGGGGCCCGGGTGGACACGTGTACATGTCTGTGTGTGTCCCTCCGAGTACACGGACGTGTCACATTCCATCAGTTTGTGGCTTTGGCATCTGGCATGTTCTGTTGGGGCTGAGGGCTGGTCTGCCGCAGCGCCAGAGTTCACGGCCAGATAAAAGTGCAGTTGGCATAGCCGGGAGTTCCCCTGTGTGTGCCGGGTACGCCCTCCCCCTGCGAGTTTAAGGGATGGACTTTTCTCAAGAACAGCCTTGGGGTTCACCCCCTCGACACCCAGCGGGCAATCAGGGCTCACTGTGAATGAGAGAGGCTGGCCAACTCTCCTGCCCTCCCCCACGTCCAGGGCCTTGGGGCTTCCCTAGGAGGGAAAGGTTCCAAAATGTTCTTCCTTCCCCTCCTCCCTGTCCCCAGTGAGAACTGTCATCTTGGAAAGCGATCTGACGAACTAATTCATACTTCTGGGGAAGCCGTTCACAAGGAGGGTGGGGGTGGCAGCCAGACAGTTCTGGAATCCTGGAGAGTCCATTTCTCCACTCGAGTGCAGGAAGCTCAGGCCTCTGGCTGGAAGAGTGGTGGGAGTGGAGGGGAGCGGAGGGGAGTGGAGGGGAGAGCAGGGGAGTGCAGGGGAGGACGCGCCCAGGAAGTGTGGCTGGCCCCGTATGATCACAGAACCTGGAGCCAGGCCCGGTCTCTGTGCCGTCTCAGGAGCCAGTGAGATTCTGAGATTCGGGAGCGATCTGGCACTGCCCCTCTGACGCCGGCCTGTGCCCAGCCGGCCCTTGCCTGCGTCCCTGTTCTTCCTTTGACTGAGTTTTCATTTGATTAAAGTCCAGCTCAAGGATTTTGGAGATTAGCTGAAGAGCCTTCAAAAAGTTTGTGGAAAAAAGGAATTACAGTACAAGTTTATTTTGGTTGCAAACAGTGTTTTTGAAATCCACACATAGTTTTTTTCGTAATATGCATTTTCCATGAACTTCTGGGAGGCTCATACATGAATGTGGAGGCTAGGTTGAGACCCCACCACCGACACCGAGGAATTGTGCTGGTCAGGGGTCACGGCTTTCCAAGACAGGGAGCACAGGAGGGGCGTGTTCAGATGCTTGCTGAGACCTTTGGCGAATGTTTCGGGGTGCTGCCTGTGTGCAGACCCTTTGGGACGGCAGAGATACTCAACACAGCTCAGCCTCGGGGTGTCACAGTCCAGCAGAGGAGGTGGCTGTCGAGCCACCAGTGACCTATCACCGGAGTGTGCTAACATGCCGTCACTCCACCTGGATGGACCATCTGAGAGGCCCCGGGACTTCATTAAGTGGAAAGCAGACGGGTTGCAGGCCAGCAAGAGTGGGCGTGTTTCAGGTTCTCCGAGGCAGGGCTACCTGCGCGCCTCCCGCTCGCGAGAGTGTTCTTCTACTCTTCCTGCTCTCTACGCCGGCGACCCTCTCCAGATCAGTCCTCCAATGCTGTCCGAAGGTGTCATTGGGAAGTGTCAGCATGCGCTGCGCCTTGCTGCCTGCAAGAACACATGCAGACTCCCCGGCCTGCCATAAGCGGTCCCGCCATCCCATCCTTCTCCGACACGCTGCAGGGTCCCTTCTCCAGGGAACGGCTCTCCTCCCCGTTGCTGAGCTCTGACCCAGTTCTATGCGTTTCCATTCAGGTTTCCTCGGTACAGCCTTCCTGGTCCCAGCCTGTTAGAAGTGACCCTTCTTTGAGAGGTCGCTTTCCACTTCCCCTGTGGTCTCCTGCTACCTCCCTGGAGTTTCATTACCCCACGCGCTCTGGTGTCCTCTTCCCCCGCCATGCACCTCCAGGGGACAGAGTCTCGGTCCTCCTCATGCTGCTCAGAGCTCCCAGCCACGCGTCCTGCACATGCTAGGCACGCGGGTGTCTCCTAAACGCATGATGCAACGAGTAGGGCCCAGCTCCTTTAGAGAGTGGTGCATGTGGCCAGCGGTTCTCAGCTGCACCTCAGTGGGGCTCACAAGAACCCAATGAACGATGAATGCCGAACGTAGGGGCTGGAGCAAAGACCGAGGGGAGGTGTGAGCGCCTGTGGGTAGGGGTATTCCATCACGTGTTTTTATTCTGCAAGAACGGGAGGGATGGCCTTTTCTGGAGAAGTTTTCAGAGAAGGTGGTTGTTAGCAGTTCAAGCCAGTGTCAACCTGGACACAGAGGGAGCATTCCCGAGCAGGGGTGGGGTGCTCAGGGCAGTCAGGATTCCCTAGGGAAGCCACCTCCCCCGGGGGATGGCCATGCTGCAGTCCCTCCACTCTCCTCAGGAGTTTGGGCATGCATGCACATGTGCCCAGCTTGATTTTCAAGCTGCTGGATCTGGGACTTGAACCACAGTTAGCCGTGTGGGAGTCCAGTGCCTTCACCACACTTCTGCTGGCCCCAAGGCACTCCCTTAATTTCATGCACTGCTGCGCATTTGCTTGAACGGCTGGCGTGGCCATGGACAGTTCGGGAGGGGCCTAAAAGCTTTGTCTTTGCCGGGTCTCCTGTCTGTGTCACTTCAGATGTGTTTCCTTTGGGGGGTTGTACCCTGTGCTCCTCTCTGCCCCCCCTGGCTGTAGCATAATGACCTGGGTCTGCCTCCACCCATTCCGAGCTCCCCCAGGACAGGGACTGCGGGATCGGGCCATGTGGCAGGAGGGAGGGCAGCCCGAGACTGGGGCATCCTTGGTAAGATAAGGAGCCAGCGCCAATGTGTCCTGGAGAAAATGCGTCCCTCTTCTCCTTGAAAACCCAGGAGCGCCGGCCTGCCACCCGGGCGCGGGATGTCTGCGCCGGGCACCATGGCAGCCGCTCCTTGCTCTGCCCGCAGCGCGAGCCCGACATTGACCTGCTGCAGGCCTTCGTGGAGCACTGGAGGGGCATCACCCACTACTACATCGAGAGCACAGGTGGGCCCGGTCCTCCCTGCCCAGGGGCCCTGGAGGGCGCGGGGTGGAGGGTGTGGCGAGGTCCTCTGCCCACGGGTCAGAGCTGGCGTCAAGCTCCGGGAGGTAGGCAGGCGGGCAGGAGCCGGAGTGCCCTGGCCATGCCCCCTCCACGGCTTCGCTGCTGGTGCCACTCTGACCGTTCCAGAGAGGAGCCGCGTGAGGAGTGGGGACAAGGAGGCTGGGGGCCTCACAGGGCAGAGAGGGCTCCACTGTCCCAGCTTCCAACCTTCCGTCCCCAAGTGCTTATGTCTGGGGATTACTGGTCCAAAGAAAAGAACCTGGACGAAGTCTCCTTCCCTGGGGCTCGTTTAAGGGCATTCCTCTTGTAGACGGAGGAGGACCAAACAGGTAGTGTGACGTGCCCTGCTGACACCCCGAGAGCCCTAACACTGGGTCACCTGGACCCCTCAGGAGAGCTCTCCAGGGAGCAGAACCTGATTGGCTGTTTTGCTGTCACTATGCCGGCATTGGTGGATGCAGACTGGTTGCCGGGTAACCGAATCCTGCATCCCCAGCATTCTCCCTGTGGAGTTCAGCCTGGGGTTTGAGAGCAGCCGACACCTTTCCTAAAGGCCTTATTTTCAGCCTGAGCCATCCGAGGAATTAAAAGCGGCCCGTGGATACTCTCGGGGACCCTCCGAGAGTTCTGTCAGACCAGGCTTCTCGGTCTTGGCCAGGTCGCATCCGATTGGCTCGTCCTCTGCGTGGGGGGCTGTCCTGTACTCTGTAGGAGGGTTAGCAGCAGTTCCAGCCTCTCCCCACTAGATGCCAGCAGCGTCCCCCTAACAGACAGCCATAAATGTCTCTAGCATCTATTAGGGGCAGAATGAGCCCGTCGGACCCGCCCTGTAGATTAAGGCTCTCTCTCGCCAGGAGAGTGGCATGGCTGGAGAGCTGGCTCAGCTGCACTCGGTCCGTCCTTCACTTTCCAGAGTGGCCCTAGGCCAGGTGGGTCTGGGGTAGGCCAGGCAGGCTGCCTTGCTGCAGAGCCTATGCCTTAAGAAAAGCTAGGAAAGAAAGGAAAGGAAAAAAGGAAGGAAGGAAGGAAGGAAGGAAGGAGAGAGAGAGAGAGAGAGAGAGAGAGAGAGAGAGAGAGAGAGAGAGAAAGAAAGAAAGAAAGAAAGAAAGAGAAAGAAAGAGAGAGAGAAAGAGAGAGAGAGAGAAGGGAAGGAAGGAAGGAAGGAAGGAAAGAAGGAAGGGAGGAAGGGAAAAGAAAAGCTACAGAGTGTCCAAGGCCAGTCCCCAACTTAAAAAACAAAACAAAACAAAAAACAACAACGCTACCCTCTCGTTCTCTGAGGAACCCCCACTGGTAGCCTATGTCAGGGCCTCGGCAGGGGAGAATGGGTTTGACCCAGACCATGGCTGCATGCACATTTTCTCCTGCTGTGTAAGGAACAGTATTGCTGTCTATGGGTGCGACAGGGACAGTAAGAGCCCCAGACGCTCTCTTAGGAAGCTGCTAGAATACAGTTTCTAGGCGACATGTAGCATCCTTGAGCCTGCGGCCCCTAGCTATAGCCCATGACTGACAGGCAGCCCCCAGCCTGTCCTTCTGTGGGCCCAGACCTGTCGCCGCCCCTGGGGCTGCCGCCTTCTGATCCATGCTGGGCTTGCACGGGGCTGCATCCAGAGCCTCGTCCAAAAGGATTTTCAACTTGCTTTCTTTTTCTTCTTTTTTTTTTTAAGAATTATTTATTTTATTTATTTTTATTTATTCATTCAGTTATTTTAATTTGACCAGAGAGATACTCAGAGAGAGAGGGAAAGTGAGAAAGCAAGCCACCATGTCTGGGACTTGAACTGTTGTTGACCATGTGGGAGTGTCCAGCACCTCAACTACCATGCCGCCCTCTGCCCCCGGGATTTTGGCTTTTTAAACACAGACGCGTCGTTTGTAAATATCCACTTCCTGGTCATCCTCAGCCACCGTCCCTCTCCACCTCCAGCCCCCGTGTAGGCGTGACTTGTCCATTCTGGGCTGTGCTGCAGAGGGTGACGCTCTGAGGCCGGAGCGCCCCCTTTTGCCCCACTCACCCTTGTGTCCTGGCTCTCGGTCAGATGAAAACCTCCCAGCCAAGAAGACGGACATCCCCTGGCGGTTGAAGCAGATGCTGGACATCCTCGTGTACGAGGAGCAGCAGCAGGCGGCCGGCGAGGCGGGGCCGTGCCTGGAGTACCTGCTGCAGCACAAGATCCTGGAGACCCTGTGCACACTGGGCAAGGCCGAGGTGGGCAGGCCCACCGCCTCTGGGCCCTCCCCAGCCAGAGCCCCGGAGCCAGCGTCTGCGCCAGGCTCCGCGTCCCGGCACTGCGGAGGGTGTGTGTGTGTGGGGCATCTCCCTGCGGACATTGCAGCCGCTCCTCGGTCCTCTTCTCCGTCAGCAAAGATGGCCGGGTTCCTGCCGTGGGCGGCCGTGTCTTAGAGGCAGTGGCCATTAAACCGGGTAGTCCTAGCAGGGGAGAGACAGGGTGGTCACCCCGTGTGCTCCACAACGACCCAACTACGGAGAGAACCAGGGTGGAAAGGGGGCCGGGAGCCCAGGACGGCTGATCACACAGCACCCAGCAAGGAAGCAGCCTTAGGAGGGAGCCCTGGAGCGCTCGAGGGGGAACTGGTGGGGCTGGCTCCCTGAGGGAAGCCATGGGCGGCGGCCTCGGCTCCCCGCAGACGGCTGCCTGTCCTGCCCCCAGTACCCGCCGGGCATGCGGCAGCAGGTGCTCCAGTTCTTCAGCAGAGTGCTGGCCCAGGTGCAGCACCCACTGCTGCACTACCTCAGCGTCCACCGGCCCGTGCAGGTGAGCCCGGGCTGCGGGTGTGGCGGGACACCCCTCGTCCCTGCCACCCTCCTCCCCTCTGCTTCTATCCCACTCCTGTTCCAGAAACTTCTCCGGCTGGGTGGGACAGTTCCAGGCTCCCTGACGGAAAAGGAGGAAGTGCAGTTCACCACTGTCCTCTGCTCGAAGATCCAGCAGGACCCAGCCTTGCTCACCTACATCCTGGAAGTGAGCACTGTATGGGGAGTAAGACCGGGAGGGCCGGACCCCGACCCCAACGCCGACCGTGCAAACCCGGGCCCTTCTGAGGTAGCACCGGAGAGCTCAGGGCCCCGGAGGCTCAGCTCCTCTCCGGCCTGGCCCTGGGGCTGACGGGTGGCATGGGAATGGTCTCCGCAGTGATCCGGCTCCCGCTCTTTGCAGGGTAAAAAGACAGCAGGGAGGAAGAAGGTGTGCGGAGAGTCCACTGCCCCGCCTACAGACACAGCTGGCCACAGGGACGAGGGCCACTCGCATCACAGCGCTCCTGACGGGGGTCCCCAGCAGAACGGGGAGCCCTGTGGGGCCCAGGCCTTGAATGGCCACCTGCCTGCCGAGACCGCACAGCCCGATGGTGGCGCTGGGGAGAGCAGCCTCGTTACCTGCCTGCTCACCTTGTGCAGGAGCAAGGTGCTGGCCGAAGGGATGGAGGGGCAGAGGGGCGGGCGCCAGGGAGGTGTGCATGCCGGGCGGTGACCGGGGGTCCAGATGCGCATCCCTGACGTCTGTCCCCATCCTCCAGAAGAGCCGGGTGGCCTTAAAGGCCCAGGAGAACCTGCTGCTCCTGGTAAGCGTGGTCTCCCAGCCCGCTGCCACCTACCTGGTGCAGAGCAGCCCCTGCTGCCTCGCCGTGGCCCAGCACCTGTGCCAGCTGTACCAGCGCCTGCCCACCTCCCTCGACCCCGCAGACATAGCTGCTCTGGAAGGCATCAGCTGGAGGTAGGGCCTCAGCGGGCTCTGGGCAGCTTCTTCAGGGCTGGACACCTGGCCTGTCCCTGCTGGCTGCCCTCTCCCCAGGTTAGAGCTGACCCTCACGGGCCTGCTCACCCTCCAGGGAGGCATCACCCCGATGCCGCCCGCAGAGCTGCCCTCAGAGCTGACGCCTGGCCACAGAGGCTCCCCAGGAGGGGAGGGCCTGGCTCCCAGCACACTCTTGGGAAGACTGGGCAGCTCCGCTTTCACGCATGACCCCGCCTCCTTCTCCCTTTAGGCTACCCAGTGCCCCGTCTGACGAGGCCTCCTTCCCCGGCAAGGAGGCCTTGGCGGCCTTCTTGGGCTGGTTTGATTACTGCGACCACCTCATCACAGAGGCACACGTGGTGAGCGGGTGTGGCACAGACGGGCTCCCACACGCTGCTCCCTTGCCAGCTCCATCCAGGGGACTGAGTAGGGAAGACGCCAGACGCGTGGGGGCTGGGGGCTGAGCTGGTTTGCTGGTGAGGCCGGTGGGTCAAAGACGATGGTTTGTCACCCAGGTGGTCGCGGATGCCCTGGCCAGGGCCGTGGCCGAGAAGTTCTTCGTGGAGACTTTGCAGCCCCAGCTCCTGCACGTGTACGTCCAGGTCCCCTGGGGGTGGCCTTGGTCTGGATTGAGCTGTCTACCCCCACCCCCTTCTCGTCCTGAAGGCCAGGATCCTCTCGCCGGAGTCGGACCTGTGGACTCCTGGGCTGCCGTTTGCCAGGCCTGTCCCTGACGCGCACACAGCTCTGAGCACAGAGCCCCCTCCACTGCGGTCCGCAGAGGGCTGGGAGGACACCAGAGGCGCGGTAGCCAGGGTGTAAGGAAGCCAGGCAGGAGACCCGTCTCCCTACACTGCTTTCCTCATGCTCCGCCTGCTCCCCTCAGCCCAGGCCACCAAGGGGCCTCCCCCTACCTCCCCCTGCAGGGCAGAGCAGAGCATCCTGACCGCCACCGCCCTGCTGACCGCCCTGCTGCGCCAGCTGCGTTCCCCGGCACTGCTGCGCGAGGCCGTGGCTTTCCTCCTGGGCGCCCCCGAGGACGGCCCCCACGCTCTGTGCACACACCTCACCCGGCACTGCGACCACCTCTCTGACGAGGTGAGGTGAGGTGAGGGGGCCCTCACCTCCTGCCCCCACGGGTGCTGTGCCCGTGTTCCTGAGCTCCGCCAGGTGACCCCTGTGAGGCGGTGACGCAGGGCTCAGTAGCTGAGCCGTTGCCCAGCGGGCTGACCTCACGCGTTGATGGCATTTTCCGTTTTGCAAACCGCATTGGTGTGCATTTGGCTTGTTGGAGGCTGGCGACCCCTCGGAGGTGGGCAAGGCTGATATTCCTGTTTTTGGATGTGGAGACGGAGGCGCGGATAAGCCTTCCCGCTTGCTGGGTACATGTCACATTAGCCAGTCCTGGTTCCCGGGCCAGCACCTACCCACACCCCCAAAACCTGCCACCTTTGCCCCCGCTGAGGGAGGAGACCTGCTCTGGGGACGTCCTGTCGGGGCCAGCAGGCCCCCCAGCTGGGTGGAGGCCACCCTGCCTAGTCTCTTCTCCACAGATCAGCATCGCCACGCTGCGGCTGTTCGAGGAACTGCTGCAGAAGCCGCACGAGTGGGTGCTCCGTGGCCTGGTCCTGCGGCACCTGGAGGGCCGGCTCTACGTGGCCCGCGGCTCGCCGGAGCCCGAGAGCTACGAGGATACCCTGTGAGTGCGGTGCTGCTCAGGACCCAGCCCGCCTGCCCGCCCTGCTCGCGCGTTCACCGTCTCTCCACCCACAGCGACCTGGAGGAAGACCCCTACTTCACGGATGGCTTCCTGGACTCTGGCCTTCAGCCCTCCACAAAGCCTCGCCCCGCGCCCGCCACCAGTCCAGACGGCAGAACCGCAGTGACCGAGATTGTCAACAGGTGGGGCACAGGTTAGGTCGTGGGGTCCCAGCGGTCTAGCTGGGAGGGGGTGGTGAGCGCGGTGGCTGAGGGCGCCCCTGCAGCCAGACCCCTGTCTCCCAGCTTCCTCTGCCTGGTCCCCGAGGAGGCCAAGACCTCGGCTCTCCTGGAGGACACGGGGTATGACACGTACGTCCACGATGCCTACGGACTGGTGAGTGCCGGCTTCTCGCCCAAACCGCAGGCGGGGAGCTCCGAGCTCACCCACTGGCCTCTGTGCGTCTGCCCTGGCCTGAGTCTGTCAGCCCCTCCTGAGCCTGGGCGGCCTCCCCACACTGCCTGTCTCAGTTCCAGGAGTGCAGCTCCAGGGTTGCCCCTTGGGGCTGGCCTCTGGGTCCCGCGCCCTTGGACCCCCATGAACCCGAGCGGCCTTTCTTCGAGGGGCACTTCCTCCAAGTGCTGTTTGACCGCCTGTCCCGGATTTTGGATCAGGTAGCCAGCAGCTCCAGGCCACAGACGGGGCTGTGCCTCGGGCCCTGCAGGGGGGCAAGGGCTGACCACTGGGCCGCTCCTCCCCAGCTCCGCGACAGCCCCCACCCCCACCTATCTCCAGGCGGGAAGCCCCGTCTCGCCTCTGCTCCACACGCCCTGACATGTTCTGGCCCCGGCCCCAGGGAATCCATGACACACACGCATCACGTGAGGCTCCCGCCCCCGCACACGTTCACACCAGCCAGGTGCCTGGCTGTGGAGTGCGGCAATGCCACCACCCCTGCCACCCCCTGGCCTGTCCACTGTGTCTCCTACAGCCATACAGCCTGAACCTGCAAGTGACTTCAGTCCTGTCCCGGCTTGCCCTCTTCCCTCACCCCCACATCCACGAGTACCTCCTGGACCCCTACATCAGCCTGGCTCCTGGCTGCAGAAGTCTGTTCTCTGTGCTGGTCCGGGTGAGGACGCCTCGGCCCAGGGAAAGAAGGGGAACGGGGCAGGGTGGTGGGGAGCTGGGGGCCCCACGCCAGCGAAACGCAGGTTCCCCCACTCGCCCCCTCCCCCACGGTGTGGCAGATCCAGGGGACCCTGCGGGGGTGTCGCTGGTCCCCGTCTTAGTCCATGCTGTCTGTCGCTCCAGGTGATCGGGGACTTGATGCAGAGAATCCAGCGGGTACCCCAGTTCCCGGGCAAGCTGCTCCTGGTGCGCAGGCAGCTGATGGGCCTCGTCCCCGGGGAGCGGTAAGTGCCTGGGAAGCCATCTGGGAAGGAGGCGCCTCAGGCCGGGGGTGTCGGCCTCCAGCTCAGGCCTGGTGGGAGCTGGCCGTGCTCCCAGCCGTGACCCTGTGCATCTCCCTCAGGCTGGACCACCAGACCCTGCTCCAGGGCGTGGTGGTGCTGGAAGAGTTCTGCAAGGAGCTGGCGGCCATTGCTTTCGTCAAGTTTCCCCCACGTGGGCCTCACCTGAACCTCTCCCCACCCCCGGGAGGGCAGGTCTGAGCCAGGAGCGTGGCGGGTGGGGGACTCCTGTCTACACCTCGCCCAGGACCTGCGTCCGCTTTGGCTCAGCTGCCCCCACGCTCCTGCGGGCCACTCCAGGGACCTTGGCTTGTTGACCACACCAGCCTGCCTTTTGGGTGGCCTCCGAGGTACCAGATGCCACGGAGCAAGAGGAGGCTTCCTGGTAGCAGGGTGTTCCAGGGCCTTTCCGGAGGGGCTGGGTGATGGCCAGGTGGACACTCAGACCTTCCTGTGCTGTCTGCCTGTCACTCTCTGGACTGGCTCTCTGTGGCAGGGGGCTGGAGGGGGTCGCCGACAGCTCCAGGGCTGGCCAGGAGCCCTGTCTGGGTCGCATCAGGTATCAGAGGCTGCCGAGACTTGACATTTTTCCCTGCTTTCTTGGCCTGCCCCATGGAGAAGGGACAGTGCGGGGACCACAGGGGAAGCCCCTCTTCCTGTCTGGCCCTGCTGGAGACTGTTGTGAAATTCCCAACCGCCTTGTGGCAAGAGCCCAAAGCCTGCTCCGCACCCAGGCGGGGGCAGCTGCTAATGAGGACCTGGGAGCAGCTGCAGCCGGGGCGGGAGTGGGGGGCTGGTGCCAGGCTCCAGCTCCAGCTGCTTTCTCTGGCGCCTCCTGAACCCGTCTCAGCAGGTCCTCCACACCTGGGCAGAGAGGTCAGAAAGCAGGGGAGGCTGGCCCTCGCCCTCCATACTCCCCCAGCGCCGGGCTCTCACCAGCCTACCCTTCTGGGGAGCGGGGCAGCTCAGGGGACAGAGGAGGGCAGGATGCAGCCCTGACTCCAGTCCCCGGGGCCTGGCGGGGAGGGCCGAGGCCCAGGCAGCCAGCCCTGGTGTTGTTCTCCCCGTGTGCCCTCCGCGGCTGGGGCTGCCACCCCACCCGGCCTGATCTGTCTCGACCTGCAGGAGCACACGGGCGGTGCCAGGCATTACCTCACAGCGGACTGCAGTCTCTGGCTTTGCTCCTGGGCAAGGAGGAGCAGGCCAGAGCCCCTTTCGCTTCCTTTTCCTGCCCATACTGCTTCTAGAAGCGGGTGCGGGCTGCCAGGAGGTGACATGAAAGAGGAAACTCAGTGACCTGCACTCTCCCGCACTCCTAGCTGGAGGATTCAGCGGCTGTTCTGACGGACTCCACGTGTGTGTGCGTGCGCGCGCACACATGGGTGTTGGTGTGGACGGGGGCGAATCGGGACTCTTCAGCTCATGAAATGTCGGAGGGCCGGGATCACAGCCCCTCCCCGGCCCTCTGCACTTCGGCATTTGCACGGCGTCTTCCCCAGACGGCACAGCAATAAATCATGTGACTGTGGACACGGCCTGCTCTCCCTGCGCGTCCCTCTGCCCAGGGCTCCCGTGCTAATTCGGGCCTTTCTTCCTCCCCGAGGAAGACAAGTTACATTCCTTTTCCAGCAATGGAGCGGAGGGCTGAGTGCGGAGGCGGGTGGTAAACGGAGGTGTGGCAGCCAGAGCCGATGTGTCTCAGCGCCTGCCAGGGACCCGGCTCGTTCTTGGCCGAGCGACATGATTTGTGCTCAGCTGACCTGCAGCCGCGCAGCGGCCAGCTTGGAGACACAGCAGACGGCCCGGTGCTGGCAGCTGGGTACCCGTCTGAGTCTAGGTTGCCTGTCGTGTGACTATTTTATTTTATATATGCATAGCAGGCACCGTGTCTAAGATTACACACACACTATACATAACTTTAATTGCCAGTGGGCACGTGAGCTCACCAGAGAGAAACAGAGATGGAGAGAGAAAGCACCTCCCGTGGCACAGTCACCCATCCCTCCTCAATGTCTCCATCCTGTCAGGACTTGGGGCACGTAGTGATTTTCAAGCCACCAGGACCGGGATTTGAACCCAGTCAGCCATGTGGGATCCAGCTTCCCTCAGTGACGAGGCTCCGGGGCCAGCCCACGCGGTTCCGGTTGTGAACGCTGGTTCTGGTATCTAACTGTCAGATGGGCGGGCCTCACTGGGGCACTGCAGGGCACCTTAGGCTCTTGGGGTGGCTTTTTGAAGCACCAGCGTCCAGCAAGGCCCCTGCCTGTCGGTGGAGAGCCCTCCTAGTGCCTCATGCCCTGGGGTTGAAATCTGCCAGCTAAACTGGCAGCAGACACTGTCTCGACCTAAGCAGGTGTGGACCTGGGCCCCTCAGACACTGAGAAGAGCCCATTAAAAGGTGTGGTTCCTTCGCTGGGAAGAGGTTTGTCCCAAGGGGACGAGGATTGCTACCACCCTCCAAAGGCCAGACAGACGGCAGCCGAGAGGCAGGGCCGGGGGCCTGCAGCAGTCGCCTTCATAGAACGGAAGGCCGTTCGGTTTCCCTGCTCGGAATCAGAAATCTGTACCTTAGCTGCACTGATTAGCACACGGTATATGTCCGCTGTTCATTTCCTTCGGCTTTCCCTTCAATTTTGGTAAAGTTCTTTTATTGAACATCAAAACCACCCAGGCAGGCTCTGCGGTGCTGTGGGGCCGCTCTGCTCAAGAGATGCCGTACCCACAGGCTGGAGGGCCAGAGGAAGATGGTTGCAGCGTAACCAGACCCCATAGGGTGCGCGTCTGTCTGTCTGTCTGTCACGCATGCACACAGCTCTACCATAAGCAAAGAAAAACAAGAAATTTTAAAAGCCACCTCCCCCCGAGTCAGCTGGGCTGAGGGGAAGGGAAGAAAAAGCGTGTTCCAGCTTGGGCTGCGGTCGTAAAACGGCAGGCGAGAGGGGGGCTCAGAGCTGCACACGTGAGCAGAAGGAGACTGAGGCAGGGTGGGGGGCAGTATCTCCGGAGCCCCCAATGCTCATGCTGGGAGCACATGGCACTGTGTCTTAGTTAGGGAGGTGGTCCCCCACACCCCTGGCCACAGCAAGCCCTGGGGAAGGCCGTGGATCTGGGCAGAGGGAAGCAGCCCCTCAATTCCTCCCAGCAGAGACACAGGCAGGAAAGGCAAGGTGAGCAACAGACATTTACTCAGCAAGGGCCCCTCCCACAGGACCTTCCTTGGGTCCGCGACATGTTCTAGGTGTGCCTGGGGGGGTCAGGGTGTAGCCCGTGCCAAGGTGGGCACTGAGAATAGTGCACAGAAGCCATCTGGGGCTTAGACAGCTTCCACACCCCCGTGGGGACGTACCAGTGTGCCTCAGAGTGGTCGCGGCTGCACGCTCCAGACTCCTGGCTTGGTGAAGGGTGCTGCCCTTCTTGGTACAACGGGCAGGCCCGTGCTACCAAGAGCGAGAGCCAGGAGGACTGTGCTGCTCCCCAACTGCCCGCCCCCGCCTCTGGGTGGAGGGAGCACAGTGCGGCTGCAGCCACTGCTGGCCCTTCCTATCTGTTCACGGGGACGACAGAGGACTCCTGGAGCCTCTGCAGGAGCTGGCGTTGGAGGTCTTCCTCTACTACCTTCCACCAATAGAAGTTCTCGCCCCGAACCTTCGGGGGCTCATTGTGGACACCTGAGTCCCGGAAAGCCACTGTCACCAGCACGTTCAGGCAGATGCCATCTGCGTGGTCTCTGCCCAGGTGCTGCAGTCCGAGTAAGCCCTTGGTCTCCACCGCCAAATGGTGCAGGGTCAAACACTCCTGCAGTAGCCTCAGGACGGCCACCTTCATGCCGCCCCTCTGCTCCATGGGGCTGAAGCCACAGGCGGTGACAGGCAAGTGAGGCAGCCCCACTGTGCCCACCAGCACCCACACCGCCTGCACGCTGGTGAAGGTGGCCACGAGCCGCTGGCAGACCAGGCTGCAGGGGAGCTCCTGGGGCAGGACACACGGGTGCCTGGCATGCTGGCGGTACTGGGCGGCTAGCTCCAGCAGGTGGAGGATGTCGTGGGCCCGCAACGGAGCAGGCAGGGAGGTCCGAGGGTACCAGGCAGCCTGCAGGGACTCAGCATCCGCCTCCTTGGAAGTCTTAAGAATTCCACCTAGGGGACATGGAGGACAGGGCTGGGGAGGGTATGTGCTGAGAGCAGGCCAGTAAATGACACCCAGGCACCCTCGCCCCACCCAGGGAGAGGCTGCGAACCTCGCTGGAATCTGCCGATGTCGGGCTGGCACCAGCTCAAGTGGGCGTGGATTCAGGGGGCTCATCTCTCCCAAGGCCACACTGGTGTGAGTGAGACCCTGCTGGCCCTGTCATACGTGGGCTGTACCTGTGGGGCGAGCAAGGAACGCAAAGCGGACCCAGGAGGGGCCGCGCTCCTCCAGGGACAGCAGCGTCAGGGGCTCGCAGCGCAGCCCAGCCTCCTCCTCCACCTCCCGCTGCAGCGCCTCCATGATGGTCTCCCCGGGCTCCATTCGCCCTGCCGGCAGGTACCACGACCCCCGGCACTCCCTCTTGGCCTCCTGGATCAGCAGCACCTCATCCTGAGGGGACAGAGAGGACCCTCACCCCACTCGCTGGTCTGGGCACTGCATGCTCGAGGCTCAGGCGCCCCTCCTGGTGGTGGGCCCAGCTGCCCAGCTCTCGGGAAGGCCACCTGGCTGGGGGCTGCAGGTCTCCCCTCTGCGATTCCAACCTCTACAGACCCAGAGATGTCCCTTTCACTAAGGGGCTGCGGCTCCTGAGGGCGGCTCCCAGGGCTGGAGACTGATCTCAGAGCAAGGGGTGCCATGTGTCCTCCAACTGTGTCCGCAAGTGTCGCTGTGTATCTCTGCCTGGCCATCCTCACGTGGGGCCTGGCCTTTGGAACAGAACCCACATACACACTCCGAGGTAGAGCTGGGCCCCTTCTGGACATCACTGCATCAGCTAGCACAGGGACCAACACCAAAAGGCGCTGACCGCAGCAGGGGCCAGGAGGGTAAGCCTGGTGGCACCCAGCTATCCGGGGCCCAGGTCTCTGAAGGTCCGGGCAGGTTCAGGGGCGCCCGCTGCGCGCCGGGCACCGAGCTGGGCTGTGTGGCAAGGAGGACTAGACAGCCCCTCCGCATGGGGCTGAGGACAGGTGGGAAGAGGCAACCGGGCCCCTGGGCCTCAGTCTCCTCTGCATACGGGGCAGTCGCGGGGCTCCGACGCGTGTGAGTGCTTTGCAAAACTGGGGCGCGCAGGCTCGCGGGCGGCGCGGCCAGCGGCCGTTAGTGCCGCGGCTCACCTGCTCGTTGAGGAACACGGCCAGCACCACGTAGCAGACGTTCCTCCGCAGCCGCGCCGGCGCCGGCGGCTCCCCGGCGGGGCCCGAGTCACAGCCCTGCACGCCCAGCCCCCGGCCGCCCAGCACGGCCGCCAGCGCCCCCGCCGGGCCCTCCGAGGCCATCGCGTCCCGGGGGAGGCGCCGGCCGGGCCCCCGCCGGCCAGCAGCGCCGAGCGGCGCGGGACGTGGCGAGCGCGGGGCGCGCCGCCCTCTCGGGTCCCCGGCGGCCGGGCCGGGGCGGGCTGTGCCGGGCGCGCAGGCGAACGCGGAAGCACGGCGAGCCCGGCCGCTGATAGGCTGCGCGCTTCCGGCCTGGGGTCACCGAGGGCGGAGCCGCCCCGCGCGGCGTTGGCCTCCCGGTCAGTCGCGCCCCAGCCGCAGCCGTCTGCACCCACCCCGCCGCCCACCTCATTACTTCCCCCGCGCACTTGTCCGCACCGGTTCCGGCGGTGACGTCACCCTGCCTGCGGGGCGCTTGGCAACTCAGACAGCGACGGTGACGTCACACGCCCGATGACGTCGTGGAAGCCTGGACCGCCGTTTGGACCCACTGTCCAGCCTTTGTCATAGGCATACTAGGTATTGCCCGGGCTGGTCACTTCCCAAATAACTTTCTTCTTACTTCACTGAATGCACTGAATGTCACGTGGCGGGGCGCGGGGATCCGTAAACCCCGTCTTGTAGGAGATTCGGGTGCAGTTGGAGATGGCCATCCGCGTGGAGTGAAAAGCCCATTGAGGGTTACGGGATAAGAGCTGAATGATGGAGGGAGGGGGTGGGGTGAGGGCGGAGGGGGAGGTGGGACGGGGGGGTTCAGCTGAGAGGGGGCCTGGGATCAGAGCGCCGGCCTCATCAGCGACCCCTGCCCGCTGAATAGCCCACGCAGGGTCAAGGCCCTCTTGCTGCCCACCGAACCCCTGAGGGCAGTGGCCCTGGGCGTCAGCGCCCTCCCACTCACGCAGGGCCTGCTTGGGGGCAGGGTGTGGGCTATTTGGGCGGCTCCCGCTTCTCTCCCAGCCTGACCTCTCCTCCGGGCTTCCTTGAACCTCTTCTTAGATCAGGTGGTCAGGGCCAGTGCCAGCAATCTGCCGGGCAGGCCTTCCCGGCCCCTCGCCCCAGGAGGCCTCGCCTCAGACTTCCCTCCTGCCGGTTCTGTACATCTCACTTGGGGGGGGGGGAGGCAGTGCCTTGGGGTGTGAGCAGAGCTCTGGACCAGGAACGAGGTGCCCCGCCTCTGCAGGCTGGTGGACTGCCCCCTGGGTATGCGGCCAGCCTCGGTGTCCTCCTGCATGGAGCAGGGCCCTAATTCTCCTTTCACAGGGTGTGCGGTGGAGCTGGGTGGGCCGTCCATCAGTGGGCACTGTCACTGGTGGCGCACCCCCACACAAGGCCTACACTCAGGCGTGCCGGCAGGGCCGCCCTAGACCCAGAATCCATCTCAGACCCTCACCTAGTGGACCCCCAAGTTTGCAGGGCATTTGCGGAAGGCTGCCCCAGCCCTACCGAAGTGTTCCTCCCACCCTGCACCGATGTCTCTGCAGTCAGGACCAGGGCGGAGGGGCAGCTCATTCGCGGGGGCTTAGCCCTCAATGTTCCCATCTGTGAAGAGGGGACAGTGTTAGTCCCAGACTCCTCTCTGCCTTCCAGGGATGATTTGAGAGGGTGAGGTCATGTCTAGGCAAGGCCCAGAGAGCTTCAGAGGCAGCCTAAGATAAACACCAGGCAGTCTAACTGCCAGGAAGAGCTGATGCCGCAAGGCACCCGGGGCTCCACCCCCGCCCCCTCCCCCCAAGCGCTCCTCCACGGTGAGCAGCCGGGAGGCAACGAGGCAACAGTACACAGGAGAGCCCCGCTCCCCTGTCGGCCCACCTTGCCCAGAGAGCCCGGAGGAGGGCATGCCTGGCCCGAGTGCTGAGGGAGACAGGCGGTCCACCTTCTCCAGGCCTTGGGAAAGAAAACGGCCCACTAGGGCCCTGGGGAGGCTGAGGCAGAGGGAGGAGGCCGAGATGGAACCTCCCCAGGTCTCCAGGTCTCCGTCAGGTCTGCCCTGCGTCTCCCTGGCTGGTGAGTGGCCCGCTGGGCACACACTCCCAGCATCCCAGGAGTGCAGCAGAACCAGCCATTTCGGGCGTGTGCGTGTGAATGTGCATGTGAGCAAGTGTACAGGAAGGCCCGGAGGAGTGCCTGCAGGCAGGGTGGGGCCATGGGTCTGCTCCTAATGCAGGCCAGCCAGGAGGCAGAGCCCAAGCCACAGGCTGGTCTGCCACTAGCTCCCTGAGGCCCCGCAGGCCCCACCTAACCTCCAGGGCAGCTGTCAGAGCAGGCAGGGTTGGAGCCTCACAGAAAAATGCCCTTAGAGGGAAAACAGGAAACTGTAGTGAAGCTGGTTGCTGGTTGCTTTGCTGAGAGAGGAGAAAGCTCGCTATGGGAAATGGTCACACCACCCAGTCCCTTCTTCATATCTCTCTTTCAGAATTTTGGCCACTGGGTCCTGGACTCGAACCATGCAGTTGGCCATGTGGGATCCAGCTACCTGGACCACGATGCTACGGGCTGGCCCTTTTTCTCTTCTCTTGCTCTCTCTCTCTCTCTCTCTCTCTCTCTTTTTTGCCAGAGGGCTTATGTGCTAGCCAGAGAGACAGAGGAGGAGAGGAGAACCGCCCCCAGTGGGGCATGGTCACACTGCAGTCCCCGCTCCAACTATATATTCTGTTGGGATTTGGGGCATGCATGCACACGTACCCAGCATGTTTTTCAAGCCACTAGGGTTGGGATTTAAACTGGGAGCCGTGTGGGATCTGCCTTTCTCAACTGCTAGGCTACAGGGCCTCTATGCTAATTTCTTAGTTTTAATAAAGTCACTATTTATGTAAGATATTCACAATGAGGAAGGCTCGTGAAGGGTCGTTGGAATTCTGTGCTATCTTTCTGACTCAGATGTTAGCTTTGTTTCAAAATAAAACGTCCGAGAATATCCTAAGAAAAAAGAAAAGCAAGCACTGGCCGTGCACACCTGCGCCCACGTCCAACTCTGCAGGTGTGTGTCTGCCATGTCTGCACCAGGGACGGGCTGGAGGCAGGGGAATGGGCACTGAGCTGCTGGTCCTGGCAGAAGCCAGGCCCAAGGGCCTCTATAGAGAATGGTGCCACCAAGTGTCCCAAGCTGAGCCTGAGGGTCGGTCCTGCCTAGACTGGCTTCATTCCCAGGTCGAGCCCTTAAACCCATGAACCTTGGTCCACCTGATGTTTCAGAGTCAGTCCGCCAAGCCCTCGGGGTGCTGTGGCCCACCATGGAAGGGGGACGATGAGACATGTCTCGGGAAGAGAGAGGCCCGGGGACTAAGCCTTCCCTCCCCTAATGGATGAAGCTCAGAGCCTCATCTCCCCTGGGTTCTGGGGTGACACCGGGACACGGCTAGAAGCAGCAGTGTAGGTAGGAATGGGTCGTTCGGTGCTACTTGGAATGCGATCAGCTGTAAGTGCACTCCCTGGAGGCAGGAGGACAGAGAGGGCAAGCCCATCTTAAAACTCCTTTAAGAGCCAAGAGTACCATGTGAACGCAGTGGCTTGAGTCAGAAAACATGTTTCAAATCCCTGTTCTGTCACTAAAATTGCCATGTGACCTTGGTGGCTTACTTAACCCCAATCTGCCTGTTTCTTCTTCTGTAAAATGAAAGTAAATTATATCAGGGCCAGCAGGTGGCGTGGTGATTAAGGTGCTAGACCTCCACATGGGCAGTTGTGGTTCAAGTCCTGGACCTGGCAGTTGCTTTCTCACTTCCCCTTTCCCCCTCCTTCTGTCTCTGATGGTCAAATTAAAAATACTAATAACAAAAAATAAGTCTTTTTTTTAAAGAAAATAAATCATATCTACTTGAAAATAGCAATAAGGGATCCTTAAATGAAATCACTTCATTGAAAGTGGTTAAATGAGATGTTGGATGAAAACAGCACAGTAAGGAGGCGTTGCCTACTTTTTAATTTTTTCGTTGTCTGCCTGCGATCTGTTCCCCCCGCCCGCCTGCGCATCAGGGTCTTGGGCCCACACCTGTTGTGTTTTCAGGCCGACCCAAGGACCTGAATCCGTGGTCAGCCACGTGGCTTCCAGCACACAGCTCAGTCCACTCTTGACTGGCAGCAGGCTAGACCTTTTCTCTTTCTTTCAATCCCATGGCAAAGCAAAAATAACTGAGCTCTTCAAACAGTCAACTTTTTTTTTTTTTAAATGAAGGATGATTGTGTAAATTGTGGCAAGGCCACTCAGTGACATATAAGCCACCATTTAAAATTAGGACCAGGAGCAACTTGGAAGACAGTGGCAGCACAGTGGTAAACAAAGGAGCCACAGCTGATGCACGCCGTTCAAATCTGTGAGCCAGAGATCTGTGGAAGGGAACGCGCCCGGGTGCTAACAGCGCTGGGCTAGGGGCGAGGAGAGGTGGGCTTGCAGGTGACTTTCATACTTCCCAAGTGTTCTGAAAGAATATTACATTTATAATAAAAAAATTTATTTAATAAAAAACACTCCCCAAACCACAGCAGGAACGACAGATGGATGGGATGGTCTGTGGGGCTGAGACGCACAGGGAAGGGGCAGAGGGCAGAGCCATCCAGATGGGAATGAGCTGGGGCAGGAGGGGAAGGACCAGCTGTCCCAGGCAGTGAAGCCCATGCCCCAGGGCGGCTGGGCTGGGCCAGGGCACTGCTGGAGTCCAGGTCAGGGCAGACGGGACAGGTGAGGTGGCCTGGAGTTTGCTGGGAGGGGTGGGGCTTCAGAATCTGCAGGCCGATGCTGTGCCTTAGGGCTCTGCCTGGCCTGCATCTTCAGGGGAGCAGCGACCCAGACCCCAGAGAGCAGGCAGTGGTATTTGAGGTCCCTGTCACCAGGCCCTGTCCCCACTGCCCCACCCCATTTGCCTCTGCTCCTGAGCAGACTTCCAGCGCTCCTCCCTGGACCACGTGGCCTGCAGGAGCAGTACCGACCACACTGACGCTCACAAAACAACAGACTTTAATGGGCGCCGTGAGAGGGAGCAGGACTGAGGCGTGGCTGTGCCGTCCCCTCCAGCCAGGCCCAGCAGCTCTGGAGGCATCTCTCACACGTGTCAGGCTCTTTTGTCCAGAGGGCCAAACGTCAGTGACCCCTTGTCCAGCACGCCGCCTTGTGACGGGCTTTGCGGGGGCCCAGGGAGGCTGCGGGTGGTGTAAGCAGAACTTGGGACACAGGAGGGACAGTAGGAATGAGGCAGCAGAAAGAAGTGTCGCTTAAGCCAGAATGCTTCCCAAGGTCCCCAAGGAAGAGCTGTTTGTCCCCTGGGTTGGGAGTCATCACCCACTGTGGGCCTGGGACCATGGAGGGGGTGCAGGGGTGGATCAGGTGCCTGTCTGCATAGGGCAGGTGTGAGCTTTGGTGGCACTGCAGTTGTTGGCTTCAGGGCCCAGGGCAGGGACGAGCAACAGGGTGTCCTGCTAGGGCCCAGAGTGGTGCTTCTGGGGGTGACCCAAAGTCCCCAAGTCCCCCAGCAGCCACCCCCGCTGAAGCTGCACCTCGGCTGTGCACCTGGTGCCTTGCCTCCCTCCCCCAGACACCTGGGGTCCCCTCAGTTAACCTCCTGTAATGTGCCCACAGCCACCTTCACTGCTTGGAACACAGCCCCGTCCATCTAGGAGAGAGAGGATAGGGTGTGTCAGGCATACCCCCGCCCCAGCCTGCTCAAGGACACCCTCTGCTCAGGCCACAGCCTGCCCACAGAGCGCCCAGCTGTGGCCACTGCAGCCGTGCCAAGGGGCCCCGCCGGTGGGTGTCACTCACCTGAGCATAAAGCAGATGGTGGTCAGAGGACAGGCTGGGCCCCTGGTGGCAGAGCTGAGCAGAGAGGGCAGAGGTCTCGGGGGACAGGAAGTACTGAGTGACACTGGCCGTGCTCACCAGGCCCTGCACCTGGGTGGGGACCACATGCAGGAGTGTGAGCGGAGGCCCGGGTCGGGCATTGCTCTCTGACCTCTGGTCCCCGAGAGTTACTTTCTCTAGTGACCCTCAAGCCAGCTCTCAGAGGGCAGAGGCCCTGCGTACAGCACCCGGCACCCCAAAGACTGTGGCCAAACCCAGCCCAGAGGGATGCCAGGGAGGAGCAAAGGCCCTCCGCGAGGTCAGACCCAGACCTCTGGGGCAGGCCCCCACGGCTGCGAGGGCCTCACGGCCACTCAGCCTCTCGTCTTCTCTTCCCTTCATGGGGCCTGGCTCCCTCTCCCCATGGACCCCGCCCGCCAGGAAGCACCTGGTGGGGAGCCCCTGCCGGCACCAGCACGGCCTCTCCGGGGGCCTGTAACAGGGTCCAGCAGCTCACACCCCACTCCTCCCGCAGGCGCCGCCGCAGCCCTGTGTCCAGGTAGCAGCTTCCAGGGGCACCGGGCTCCAGGCTGCCTGCCCCTGCCGGGCACACCTCAAAGAAGAGAAGTGGGGGTGAGCGAGGAGCTGGGGAGAGGGGGTGTGCCCCAGGGCCTTCCCAGAGGGCAGGGGAGCAGGAAGGAGCTCAGGGGTCAGGTCTGGAAGGGCAGGCAGGGGAGGACGTAGGGGCAGGAGAGAAGGGCGGGGTGGTGGGGCGGGGCAGCTCAGGTCACTGAAGGGACACGGCTGGAAGGCGCTTAGAGGGAAGGATTAGGCCTCTGAAGCTGGGGGTGGAAATCCCTGCCTTTCCTGGGGCTGTGCCTGTGACAACCTCGGGGGCCCTGGCCCCTCTGCTCCCTGTCCCAGTGGGACCCCTTTCTCCAAAACCCAGGAAGAGGTCCTGCATAACCCCAGTCCATAAACTGTCTACACTAGGAGTTCTTGACCCAGAGCCTCGGGATGGCCAGAAGTACGTGCTAAGCTGTGGGTGGGTGGGTAGCTGTGCGTCCCTGGGACGACCAAAGATTGGCCAGATCCCTCAAGGCCCAGGACAAACGAGGCCGCGTGGATGCTCGGACGGGTATGGGCAGGGGCCCGCCTGACCAGCCCGAGGCCAGCCTGGCAGAGCAGGAGCTGGGCAGGCAGGGACTCCCGGAGGCTGGAGGAGGCATCCCAGGAGCCCCCACAGGGGTGTGCACTGCCGTTGTGTTCCAGCTGGCCCCTGCTAAATCACCCCTTCCACCAGGACCTCCCATCGGCCCTGGCTTAGGGCTCCCAGACTGGGTGTGGGCGAGAGGTGGCTGGCAAAGCAAACGACCCAGCAGGGGCCCCGGCCAGCCCGGGATCCCTTCGTCTCTGGAGAGAGTCCATCTGGGGCTGGCACAGAGTTTCCCAGACCACCTCCCTCTCCCTAAGATCTCTGGGCTGGACCCTGGGGGGATGGCCCACGCCGGCCACTCCCAGCCCAGGAGAGCCTGCGGGGTATGAGCGTGTGCTCCGTCTGGTCCCTCCTCAGCACGCATGCCCGTGTGCAGGAGCTGGTGAGGACACCGTGCTGGCGTCGGCTCCTCTGTGTGTGCCTTGGCGAGGGGACCCAGCGGGAAGCCTTCCCCAGGACAAGCACACTCAGGTGGACGGCTGTACTATCCTGACCTTGACCCTGGCCTCCTCCCCTGTGCCCCTGGAGCTGCGCGCTCCTGCAACCCCACCACCTCCTCCCCTGCCCCTCTCCTGGCCAGCTCGCCCTCTACCTGCCTCCCCAAGGTGGTTCTATTAGCACCACGAGAGTCCCCCCCACACCCGGGAAGGCCCTCTCCTCAGGTGCACCCCTCCTTCACGCCCCCTCCCCGAGCAGGAAGGGAGGCTGCCTGCTGGCAGGAGCTCAGAGTAGTGACCTGGGGTCAGATCAGACAGAAGCCCAGATCCTGGCTCTGCCCAAGCCTTGGTTTGAGAGAGGGAAAGGGAAAGCACCCCAAAGTGGGGCGTGGTCATGCCGCTATCTCGCCTCCATTCTCCATCCTGCCGGGACTTGGGGCACACGTGCCAGGCGTGTTTTCCAAGCTGCTGGGGCTGGGATTCAAACTGCAGTGGGCCACGTGGGATCCAGCTCCCTTAACAACTAGGCTACAGGGCTGGCCCAGATCCTCCTCCACGACACGCTGCTCTGTCTCTGAGCCCCACCCAGAACTCGGGGTCCTGCCTTCTCTGCACCTGTCCTGGTGGGGTGGCCCTGTCTGGCTCACCTCAGAAGCCATGGGCCCTGGGGGTTAGGGACAGGGAAGGGCACTGGGGAGGAGCGGCTCCTGCTCCCTCTCACCATCTGGATGAAGCGGCGGAGGCGCTGGGCGTCCTGTGCCCGGAACACGTGCCACACCGCGCTGACCTGGCTGCCTGGAGACCAGAGCCCCTCGCCGTCCAGCCCCGAGAGGAAGTCTGGGAGAGAAAGATGGCTCAGGGCAGCGGAGACAGACGCCTGCAGCTTGGCGCCACTGCTGTCTTGGGCTGAGGACCCACCTTTCTGTGCCCGGTGCCAGGCGGGTAGCGGTGCCTCAGCGTGCACCAGGACACTGACCAGGTCAGTCACCTCCACGCACAGGTTCTTGGTCCCCAGGTGGCCCCGGTGTGGGCTTACCCCTGTGCGGAGGTGAAGAAAGGACAGCGGGAATGGAACAGAGAAGCGCTTCAGACCTTGGGACCATGGCACACCCAGCACGTGCCCACAGACCGAGGAGGGCAGTGCGGACGGAGGGCACTCACCATAGGCAGCCTGGAGCTGGGGCCCCAGGGGGCGCAGGGCAGGGCCTGGCGGGAGGTAGGAAGCCAGGTTGAGCTTCCCACCGAGGGTGCAGTACTCGGGGAGCGGCAGGCTGGCCTCCAGGTTCTCCACCCTGGGGGGGGGGAACTGGCGTCAGCTCAGCAGGCCAGCTGGGCACCAGAGACCCCGCCAGTGCCCCTCGAGGTCACAGGGTGGAGGGAGGGTGCGATGGACCGGGCAGGGGCGGCGGGGAGGCAGGGCCAGCCCTGGGGCCAGGACACACCTTCTGGCGTCCTCGTCCCCCAGTGCTCGGTGCAGCAGCAGGACTGAGCCCTCGTCAGACTTCGGCCGAGCTAGGGGAGAGAGCGCATGGCGACCGGCCCAGGCAGGAGCTGGTGGGCCCAGAGGCCCCTCCCGGGGGGTGACACCTGAGCCCAGCTTCTGCCCTGGGCCCTGCTGCCAGTCGCCCTGGGGAGCTCCGGTCCTCAGGACAGAGGCGGTCAAGCCCTCTAGTCCCGGCCAGGTACTCACTCTCAGGCCGGGAGAAGCCTTCCCAGAATGCCGCGCTGCCCAGGCTGGCGGACTGCGGGGCTCCGACGGAGGTCAGCGTCTGCACCCGGCCTCCGAGTGTCCCAAGAGCTTCCGGCCCCCAGAGGTCACCTCGCAATGTCTTCTGAATCCCTGACACCAACACGGGCTGCAGTGGGGAACAGGAGGGGAGTGGCTGCACTCCCGCTGGGCGCACTGGGGGGGCAGCATGACCGTGCAGGGGCCAGGGCTACCCCAGCCGCTGAGCAAGAGCTAGGTGGGAGAGGCGGCAGGGAGAGGCAGGGAGAGCAGGAGAGGCAGGGAGAGGCAGGGAGAGGCGGGGAGAGGAGGAGAGGCAGGGAGAGGCAGGGAGAGGCGGGGAGAGGAGGAAGCCTCACCTGGCCCTGCCTCCAGTGCTCCTGGAAGAGGTGGAAGCCGCACCGAGGCCTGGGCTCCTGTAGCCACAGCAAGGCCCCCGGAAGAGGCAGCCGGGGCTGCACTGGCGAGAGGGGCAGGCCCAGGCCCTTGCGCAGGCCGGGCCCAGCGCGCAGCCCCGGCCCCAGGGCCTTCTCCTGGATCTTCCGCTCCACCACCTGGGCGATGATGCTGTCCAGGATGTTGGTGATGCGGTCGTCCTGCAGGGAGGGGTGGTGGCAGGAGGGCTCAGCACCTACTGCCCGGGGAGGCCCAGGCTCCACGGCTCCCAGCCTTCCCGGGGCACCCTTGCTCACACTGGGCAGGGCCGGAGTGACGGGGGCAAAGGCCATGTGTACCCGCTCGTGGCCCAGGCAGAGCTTGACAGCAGTCGAGGCCAGCAGTTCGCAGAGAGAGGGGCACGGCAGGGGCCCTCGGCGGGCACGGTCCTCTGCGGGAGCCTCGGCAGAGTCTGGGCTCTCTATCGGGGAGGACAGTGGGGAGAAGCTTCCTGTGTACCCCTCGCCTTTCTCCGGAGGCTCACTGCCCACCATGCGGGTCCCTCAGGGCCTGGCCGAGCCCGCTCCTCACCAGCACCCCATCTCAGCTCTGCGGGGGGCCTCCCCCGAAGGCAGCCCCAGGCCTGGGGAACCGGGGCCCATGTGGGAGTCCGGCCGGAGAGAGGTGGGAGCTCGGTGAGAAGGCTGGGGCGGGCTCGCTGCAGTTCTGAGTCACCCCGGAGCAGTCTGCCGCCGTCCCTCCTGCCCAAACCCTGGCCCAGCCTCTCTGCGCAGTCCGGGCCGGGAGGGGCCGCTCACCCTCTTTGATGTCCTTGGTCCTGTCGGCGTCCCCATTACAGGAAGGTGGTGGGGCTGCGGGGACTCTCTCTGTCGGCTCCTTCTGTGAAACCCACCCACCACCCCCCAGTGCAACCAGAGACTGAGGAAATGGCAGACCCGACTCAACAGCTCCACCCCCGAGAAGCAGCAGCGCACCCCTGCAGCCCCACAGCTTGTCACGGGGCGGACGTTCCCGGAGGTACCCGTGGGCAGGGAAAAGGTGCTCAAGGGCTTTTACATGTCCTGGGTCTCAGGGTGCCCAGATGGACAAATGACGGGAAAGAACCCATCAAAACGCCCATGGCGTGAGAGGCCAGGGCGGCGCTGCCCTCCCAGCCATCTGCTTCCCACACTTCCCTGGTTTCTAGCAGAGCCTGGCACCTACGGTGCACTCCGCCCACTACGCGGGGTCTTCAGAAAGGTCACGGACATGGCGTAGCATGAAAAAAGTACGCGAGGATTTAAACTTTTTCGCAACGAAATGAACTTATACTTCAACTCCATCTTTCCGTGAACTGTGTGAAGTCCTCTCCTGTTTCTCGAATGGGCGGCTCATGATAAAAACGTGGGGCGGTCAGGGAGGCAGCCGTCGGACAGTGCGCGGCCAGCCAGACCCACGGGGGAGGCTCCTGGCTGGGCCTGCAGACCGCCCCGGCTCTGCCAGGCACGCACGCTCGCGTGATCCGGGCTGGCTGAGGCTGGGGTGGATCGAGACGTTAAGACTCTGTCAGGGGAGCTGTCTCTCTGTCTCTCTCTGTCTCTCATTCACAGAATGAATAAAGAAACTTACAATAAATCCCAACGTGAACTCTACAGAAATCTGCAGACAGAGCACCTGCCCCTAGCTAGGTGGACATGTGGACAGCGCCCCTCCCAGAGGAGGCGTGGACAAAGGCCAGGCTGGAGCACACGCACAGGGACAGGACTCGGGCAGGCAAGGAGTGAGGACTCCTGGTGGGCGAGGGGGACAGCCAGATGCTAGCGCGCCCCGCATGGACCCTCATCCCCGGGGCAGGTGGGAAGTAGCCTGATTTCACCGGTTCTCATGTCCCTCTTCCTCCCCACCAAACAGAAAGGGCCAGCCCCTCGCAAAAGTCAGTCATTGAAGACATACTGGCCCTGTCCCCTGCGCCATGCCCTGGTTCTTACCTGCTTGCCCCCATCACCAGGGGCCCACACCCGGGCATCGGCTTGGCAGGGGCAGTGCCCCCGGATGTCAAACTTGACCCAGACCTCGTGCATGGCAGTGCCCAGCTCTGCCAGAACTGGGAATGGAGAGGAGAGGAGAGTAGGGGAGGAGAGGGGGGAGCTGGGTGCGGGTATGGACCCACAGGCACCCCATCCAGCTGGCCTCACCACCCAGGGCCAGGGCTTTGGGTGAGGACACCCACACGGGAAGCTGGGCTCCCTCGGGACCCGCCTCTGCACGTACACCCCCCAGGATGGCTCACCCTGGCTCGAGACAAACTGGGTCAGCATCAGGGAACAGGCAGTGTGGCCAGCCTCCTGGGCACACTCCCCAGACTGCTCCTGTGAGCCTGTGGAGTAAGAAGGGAGACGCTGCAGGTCCCCAAATCAAGGCAACCACAGGCTATGGCCAGGGAAGACGGGCAGACGTGGAACCTCAGCCGAGGGGTGGGGCACGTCCCAGCACACGTGACTTCTGGAGCCCCGGGGTGCTCGGTTGCAGAGCTCAGAGGCTTTAGTGCCCCGAGATGATCTGCAACGCTCCAGGGTGGCCGCATAGAGGAGAATGTCCCCAGCGGAACTCTGTGGCAGTGTCTCCTGGGACCCTGGGCAACTTGGTGGCTGAGTTATTCCAGGAGAGAGCACTAGGAGCCATGAAAAGAACAGGGCAGGATCCTGGCTGCCAGCACTTTCTGTGTGGCCCTGGACAAGTCACCCAACCTCTCTGAGCTTTTCTCATCTGGGAAATGGAGACAACGATACTATACTATAATATAGAGTACTATGATAAGTTTTAAAAGATGCGAACTGAGCAAAGTGGGGGGCATGGAATGGGCACTCGACTTCTTTTTTTTTTTTTTTTTCTTTTGGAGAGGTTTTTGCTATAGGGTGCGTGCACTCTCCAGAAAGACAAAGAGAAACAGAGAGACAGAAAGTGAGAAATCACCCCCGAAGGGGGATGGCCAATCCCTTCTCCTCCATTCTCCTCTCAGGATCTTGGGCACGCATGCACATGTGCCCAGCGTGAGTTTAAGCCACCGGGCCTGGGACTCGAACCACAGTTGATTACATGGGAGTCCAGTGACATAGCCATTACGCCAACTGCTGTTCCCAGCACTCAACTTCTTTTAAGGGCAGGCAGGACCCAGGCAGAGCCCTCCGATCTGGAGAGAGGGCAAGGTCTGCTCTAGGAGCAGTGAGCAGTGGTGGCTGATGCTGGGGCGGGGCAGGGGTGGGGCACTTCCTGGGAAGACGCAGCCAGGATGGCCACAACCTCGTAGCAGCCTCACTGAGGGCTCCCTCCCACCCTGGCCTCGGCCCAGCGCCTTTCCTACCTGCTTTCTCCGTGGTCCTCCCCGCGCCCACCACGCGGCCACACGCCATGCACAGCCGGCGGTCACAGCGCGGGCATCTCCAGTGGGTGTTGAAGAGTCCGTGGTGACATCGGCTACAGCAGCGTGGACCGCCTGGGTCATTCTCCGCCACAGCTGGCCCCTGGCCTGCCGACCACGGAGAGAACCCGGTCAGAGGTGAAGGCAGGCCCTCTCAAGGACGTCACACGGGAAGGCAGAGGGGAAGCAGTGAGGGCCCTGACAGTTGCCACCCCGTACTCAGCAGCCCACCAAGAGCCTGCACTGAAACCATCCTGTCCAGAGGACACCGCCCAGGGCCCAGGAGGCCTCGGCTCTGCCCTGCCCATGCCAGCCCTGCCCAGGACTGTCCCCGCGGCCCTGGAACACCGGTCCACACCACTGCCGACATAGTCTTCCACCCAAGCCTCCATCCGAGCCCTCAGAGCACCCGAAATGACAGGGTGGGCCCGCGCAGTGGCATTTCCTGCAGAGACCTCCGTGGTAGGAGAGGAGCCCTCAACGGTCATTCTTTCTCTTACTTAAAGGGGTGCTTTTTAAAATTATTTATTTAATTGTATTTATAATTGTATTTCATTGTATTTTTAAAAAGAATTATTTTATTTAACTTTATTTATGCCTTTATTTATTTATTTTAATTTGACCAGAGAGGGATAGAATGAAAGAGAGAGAAAGAGAAAAAGTGAGAAATCAAGCCGCCAGGTCTGGGACTCAAACCTCTGTCGGCCATGTGGTAGTTCAGCACCCTTAACCACCACACCACCTGCTGGCCACCGATTATTATTATTTTTCAATTTGCTATAGGGCACATGTGCTCACCCGAGAGAGAGAGAGAGAGAGAGAGAATGAGAAAGCAAAGCCGCCAGGTCCGGGACTCGAAACACAGTCGGCCATGTGGGAGTCCAGTGTCTCAAGCACCCTGCCACCTGCTGGCCCCAAGGGGTGCTTTACTTTCAGACTCTGCCATTGTTGGAAGTTGGAAAAGATGCCACTGAGCACAGTCAATAGCACTTGCCTTGTCCCTGCTGGGCACAGGGACTCTGAGCTGGTCGGGGCTCAGCCGGCCCTCCCAGAGCCCACAGTCTCAGTGGGGAGTCGGCCCATAAATGGCCAGTGAGGATGGCACCACGGGCGGGTGCTCCTACAGCAGGGTGGGGCGGGGCGGCGGGAGATTCCCGCGTGGCCCGAAGGTGAGTCAGTTTTCATTCTGCAGGTAGGAAGGGAGGAGCAGGCATTCCAGACAGGGAGCAGCTAGGGCCTGGGCCCCGGGGACAGATGAGCCCGGGTGATCCGGGAAGGCGAGAACAGGAGCTGGCGTGCTGGGAATCAGGCTGGGAGCGGCGGAGCCGAAAGGGAACTGGCCAGAGGCTGAGGGGATGCGTATGAAGGGGGCTGGCCTTTCGGGGAAGAGGGAGCCCACCCAGGAGGGCCTCCTCTCTGGAGCCCTGACAGGGGCTGGAGCAGGAGCCTGGACCCCACAGACCAGCCAAGGTCCTCTGGTCTCTAATATCAGCCCAAACCCGACCCTCTAGGCTGTGGGCCTTGCCACCCCGGGAAGCCTTTCCTGACCGCCATCTCTGAGTGCTCCTGGGCCCTGCTCACGTGTTCTCGAACACGCTCGGCACCTGGCCTTGTCTTCCCAGTAGGCCTCAAAGCTCTCGGGCTGGACTGAGCTCCAGCCTCCCCAGCAGCCCCGCACCGCCAGAAACCGCGGCCTTGATGAAGAGCCCCGAGGAAGGGCTGGGAGGAGGACAGCCTCTGCCAGGTCAGCAGCCTCGGAACGGGCAGTGCTGGGGAGGAGGCCAGGCCCTGCTCACCTTCCCGCTGAGCCCAGGCCAGGGCCTCCCGCTCCCTGCGCAGCAGACGGCACAGGCGGTCTCCCAGGCCGCTCAGCAGGTGCTTGGCGAGGCCTCTGCCCAGACTGGCCTCCGGGCCAGACTCTCCTCCCTCTTCGGAGGCAGCCTCCAAGCCTTCCTCTGGCTGCCGTTCACCTCCCAGGGGCCATCTGGAGACAGGGCAGAGGATGGTGAGGAGGAGCCCGGAGGATGCTGGGGGCACCCCTGGGCCCAGGGCTCACCCTCACCTCCGTGCTGGCCGGGAGCAGCACGCCGGCCCTCCCACCTCTCCGGCAGCCTGGGCACAGCTTTGGCAGTGAGGAATGCCTGCCAGGAGGGCTGGGCGAGGTCTGTCCTGGAGCCCTGTATCCTGGAGGCTGCTCCTGCCATCTTGGGGGCCTGAGGAGACAACGCACCTGGTCAGGAGTCAGGGATCCCCATACTCACGTGAACCCCAGCCCCTGGATCTCATGCAGAGCCAGCAAAGAGGGCTAGCTGGCTAGAAGGTGCACATGGCCGAGCAGGAGCCTGAATCCCCGACCAGGACTGGCCGGACAAGGACAGGGCTGCCAGGGCAGTGTCAGGACGGGTGCAGGATCCAGCCAGTGTAGACTGTGGGTGCTCTGCTGAGGGCTCCATGACGGCTGGCTCACGGTCACGCAAGGAGACAATCCAGTGTGGACGAGGGTGCCAGACAGCGAGAAGGCCCGAGCCGCACACAGGCCACAGGTGGAGTCACCCCAGAAGGTAAAGGAGCCGAGAATCCCCGGCCAGGCAGAGCCCTGGAGGGCACGCATGGCCCTGTGCCAGGTGCAAGGGCAACTGCACAAGGTCCCGAGGACAGTCCTGATCCCAGCCCAGCAGCACCGGAGGCTGAGAAACAGGCGGTCCCGAAGAACCAACTCTGGGCCAGCACGGCAGAAGCTCGCGCGGAGGGCCGAGGGCGGCAGAGCGCGGGCCGGAGTCCTAATGCAGGCAAGATTCAAACCACGTGTCTGCGATCCCACCGGCCTACGGCAGGGCCAGAGCTTCTTCGAGAGCAGTGGTCCCCAAACGGGGAGCTGTGGCCCAAGCCATGACAGCAGGAGCATCTCCTGAGCGCCTACCGAGTGCCAGGACTATCAGAGCCCTGGTGTGAACGAGCACATTTAATTCCTGCAGCAGTTTCACGAGGTAGGGAGCGTCTTTATGCCCATTTTATAGATGAAGAAACCGCGGCTCAGAGAGGTGAAGTGACGCAGCTGCCAATCAGCAGTCTGACCGCAGAGCCTGTGCTCCAAGCCTTGTCATTATGCTGCCACCGACACACCGTGGCTTAGGAGAAGACAGAGACAGAAGCCACTTGCTCAAAGACGCGGGCCTAAAGATGCAGAGAAACTTCCAGAGAGCTGTCACGATGCAGGTGGGAGATTCAACAGCTGTGCGAGCCTCTCAAAGGGCCTGCAGACCTACACCCTGCAAAGCCCCAGCCCCGGCACCCCTCCTGAGCAGGGCCGCTGCACCCGCCCTGCCCCTTACCTCTCTGGGCCGCGTGCCCCTCTGCCTCGGCCTTGCTCCCGATTGGCACGTCCAACAGCTCCTGCCACTCCTGATGCCCCTGCCCCGCAGTGCCAGGGAAAGGGGCGGCGGGGCGCTTGGGGGCTGGGCTGCCCACTGCTCCCTGGGCCTCAGGGCTGCCTGCCCTCTTGAGGTTCCGGACCCGGGCGGCTAGGCTCTCCTCACCCCTAGGGCAGCCGCCCGGACACCCAAACTGCTCAGAATGTCGCGTGAGCCAGGTCTTCTTCAGCTTGGTGTGGTTGCTGGGTGGGCAGGCCCCGGGGCCAGAGGCCTTGTGCCCTTCCTCACCGTTTTCACCAGACGCACCAGCATCCCCGTCCAGGCCCTCCCGGCACGCCCCGCAGGAGCCAAGCGCCCCGTCTCTAGTGGGTGGGCGGGGTGAGCAACAGCCCCCCTGAGAAGGAGGCTCAGGAGAGGGGCACCTTGGCGTGGCTGGCGGCCCCAGCTGGTACCCAAGGCTCCCATTGGCTGGCACAGTCCAGACTCCGCCAAGAGTGTGAACCAGGCCTGGGGGACAAGGGGGCCAGGTGGCGTGGGGAGCAGTGTCCGGATGCCCCAGGAAAAGTGGGCACAAGTTCTGCTGCCTTCCCGCTGTCTCTGCGTCCCTCGGGTGGAGTGGAGGGCGGTCCGCCTCCCCGCCTCTCTGGAGATGCCCGCCAGGGGCCAAGCCCAACAGCCCGGGTTCCGCAGCCACCAGGGGCTCCTTGGCCAGCCTGAGAATGCTCGGGTCCTTGTGGTAAAAGCCCTACAGAGAGGAGAGAGGGTTAGGCTGCTGTCAACTTGGATTCTCAGCACTCAGAAGGGCGGGCAGACCGACAACCAGTAGGAGTGTGAGATGGGAAGAACTCACTGCTCAGCACAGGGGCCCCTCTGGGCCCCCCAGGGCCTCCCCCTCTGCCTCGGCCACCCCCAGGCTTCTCGAGCTCCCCCACCACCTGGCAACTAGGGTTAGTACCTGACACAGCCGACCGCATCCAGGGACTACCTGGACGGTGCGGTCCCCTGTACCATACTGGGTCTATTTTTTTTAAGTTCATGCATTTATTTATTTTGTGAGTGGGTAAGAGAGGGAGCGAGTATCCTCAGCAGGGCCCTGCTCCGTGACCCGCCCGTGGCCAGCCAGCCCTGGGTCGTGGGCACACATGTGTCCAGCACGCTCAGGGACATCTCCAGACGCACACCAGCACCTGCCCACGGGATGAGCCCAGGGTGCTGCGCTCTATGACTTGGTGTTCACAGCTCCTGGGCTTTAAATACGTACAGTCTCATCCCTGGGCATGGGACCACCTTGAGGGAGGTGCCCTAGACTCAGGCCATGGGGCCACCTGCATCTCCCACTTCTCCTGCCCAGCCGTCCCCTCCCAGAACAAGGCCACAGACTCCCAGGGCAGTCAATGGCTACAGTGGCCCAAGGGCAGGGGTGGTCCAGTGAGCTGCAGGTGCTCAGGAGAGGGGCTGCTCGGGGGCGCCTCTGGGGCCTGGGACAGCTCTGAGCTGTCGGACTCTCCTCCCTGGTCCCGCCTTATCCTTTATTAGAATGCAGGGCTACCTGGCAGGGCTTCCTGGGGACCCGCACAGTGGACCAGGGGCCCTCTCTGTTCCAGCACTCACCTTGCTGCCTAAGCCGAAGGCGGAGGGCACTTTGGGCTGGCCTCCGGAGAACACCCAGGGGTGCGGGGCCAGGGGCCAGTCACATGGACGCTCTGGGGGCAGGCCGGACACGAGGTAGGGTGGCAAGCAGGCGGGCACCCAGAAGGGAGCTCGCTCCAGGATCTTGGTCTCCAGAAGGAAAGGGCAGTGCAAGGGCCGGAAGGCCACAGGGTCACTCTTGGGGTGGCTGCCACTCTGCTCAGGAGTCAGGGGGCCATAGCGAGGCAGGCACGCGGGCCCACAGAACGCCAGCGGGTGGGGGAGCGCCGCCGCCTTCCAGCGCAGGGCCTCTTTGCCGCCCAGCCAGCTGGCCTTGCTCTCCCCGTTCAGGGGGCCCTCGCCCTGCACCAGCGGGAGCGTGTCCTTGGGGGCCTGGGGGCAGCCAGGGGAAAGCCAGGAGTCTGGGGTGTTCAGCACGCCCCTCCAGAAGGGAGCAGGTGCCCCGCGGTGCAGGCCATCCCGTGGCTGGGAACCCGGCTCCTGTCCCACGATGCCATTCTCAGGCGCCGCCTTCTCCCAGGCCGAGGTGTTCTTCAGGAAGCTGGGCGTACTCTCCATCACTCCTCCGCCCTCATGGGCCCTCCCGCGGAGAGTCCCTGGAGGACAGCACCAAAGCGTGAGCTCCTGGGGCGCATACCCCAGGAGCCCGACTGCCTGGCACGGAGTGGGCACCGCCCTGGCGGCACCAGGCAGCTCAAACCAGTAAGGCAAGTGGCAGCTCACAGCCAGGCACCGTGCTGCCGACCCCCGTGCGGCCAGGAGGACCCAGCCTGGGTGGGGTGCTCTGGTGTGAGCAGCTCCCCCGTCCCCCAGTTCCCCGGGACTCAACAGCCCCCCTGGCCCACAGACCCTCGGCAGGTCTGCTATTTCTAGAATGACGTTCCAGCCCCGTGGACCCCGCGGACCCCACGGAGCCAGGGGCTGGGTCACAAGCCATGGGCAGGACATGAGAGTGCCCCAGGGGTGAGTGCAGCGGAAGGCAGGGCTGGGAAGGCAGAGGCTGGCCGCTCTGATGCTGGGCAAGCCGGGTCCCTCCTCTGGGCCTCAGCGTGTGAAATGGAGCAGGCGTCAGGAGGCCATCCACTCTGCAGGCTGTGTTTGTGGGAGTTTGTGCACCCCGGGCTTGGGCCAACCAGGCCTACAGGCTACAGTCCCTGGGGACCGCTCCCAGCCAGGGCTGTGGCGGGGGTCCCTCCCCACACCTGGGCAGACTGTCTGCCTCTTCCCAGCGCCCGCCTTCTTGGCTTATCAGGCAAAGTCCCAGGACAACTGCTGGAGGCTGGGACCTCGGCCCAGGCCCCCCAGGGGAGGAGCCAGCACAGGAGAGGGGGATTAAGAGGTCTCAGCTGGGATGGGTCAAGCTGCCCCAGCCCTGGCACAGCCAGGGCCACTGGCGCACGCCGCTGGTGACTGCAGCCTGGCGGAGGGAGGGAAGGAGGCGGAGTAAGCGGCTGGGCCCGGGAGGCAAGCGAGGGAAAATTGAACGTGCGTGCAAGGGACCAGAATGACAGGTGGCAGGCACCGGAGCGGCAGCGCTCTCTTGGCGCAGTCGCTTTGGCCAGCCCGACGAGCCCGGGAAGGGAGGTGAGGGAGCCCTGGCAGAGAGCGCTCAGGCCTCCTGCGGCCGGCGCGCTGACCCGCTGCAGCCAGGTCGGGTGTTCTGGCTTTCAGATGTCAGTGTGTGCGGCCCAGCAGGGAGGAGCACGGCGAACTCACTTCCTGCATGAGTCGCGGACTCGACTTAGAAATCCGCCCCCCTCCCCCCGCGCCTCGCTCCTAGTGTCCCCAGAAGGCGCACCCCTGGCGCCCCCTCTCGGCACTTACCTGGGCTTCACGGGCCGGGCGCGACGCTGGCGGCGGCGGTCGTCCTGGCCGGCGCCGGGTGCGCGATCCCCATGGGCCGGCTCCCGGGCCTCCCGGCCGGCGAGCGAGGACGCGTTCTCCCGCTCTCTGCTCAGCGCGCTCGCGCTCTCTTTCCCCCGGGGCGGCGGGGGCGCTCTAGGGCCGCAGGTTGGAGGGGTCGGACTCCGGGATCTGCAGGATGCGGCACACGGCGCGGATCGGCCGCACCAGCTTCTGGGCCGAGGCCGTGGGTTGCGCCATGGGACGCCGAGACTCCGTGCTGCGCCGCGGGGAGAGCCGGGCCGGGGCTAGGGAGCGGGTGCCCCCGAGGGAGAGAGGGAGCCGGGCCGGGGGGAACGCGCGCCCCGGGTCGGAGATGGCCGAGTCGGGGAAAGGCCGAGGGGCCGGGGGAGGGGGTCGTGCCTGGCCGAGGGGCCGATCCCGGGACGCAGGAGAGGCACCAGCGAGGGCGCAGAACCGCGCGGCGCGGCTAATGGAGGGAGAGCGCGGCGGGGAGCGCAGCAGGACCTCCGATCGCCATCGCCAGACGCGCAACTGAGAGTGGGGAAGCTGCTCCTCCGGTTTCCTCCTCAGCACCCTGCGGGAAACAGGAGCCCGTGACTCGGCGGCCCCGCCTGGGCCTGCCCCCTCCCGAGCCCCGGGGGCTTCCGCCAACGCCCCGGCGATGCCACCGGCTGCGCACGGGGAGAATGAGCCCTTTGTTCCCCCTCCCCCCGCGGCACCCGGGCGCCTGCGAGAGAGGCTCCCCCGGGGCAGCGTGCCAGCTTCCCAGCCGCCCCACCCTCCCGTGGGCCTGGCCCCGGAGCCTGGCAGGCGGGCTGCACCCCCATATAGGTGCCAAGGCCGGGAACTGGAGCAAAGGGCGGGAGGGGCTGGACCAGGCCACAGAGGGGCGGGGTGCCCCCCGGGGTGCTGGGGCGCGCCGGCTGGGAGGGGGCAGTGCCCGAGCTGGCGGGGGCGGCCGGGTTCTCACGGGTCAGTGATGGGCCTCTGCCCCCCGCCAGCCAGGCCCGTGCCTGCCAGACTGCTCGCCCCAGATCCTCTCCAGCTCCGGCCCATGGGCACACCCTGCCGGGTGGTGTCAGCCCTGCCCTGCCTCATCCTTACCTGGCTGAGCTGCTCTTCACAGCCCCCCACGAGCCCCCTTCCAGACTCTCAGGCCCGAGGGACCCGCCTGGCCTGAGGAGTTTGGGGAGGCGGGGGCTCTAGTCTGTGCCTGATCTATGGACCTTGGCTTGAGAGTGTCCAGAGAGGCAATGGGACCAGAGGAGCACCCTGCCCTTCCCAGCCCGGGTCCTCGGGGTCTGTCCCATCCCGGGTGTTCCTAGTACTCCCAGGCTGGAGGGGAGCCCATGGGAGTGGCTCCCGGGAGGGCGAGGAGGAGAGGAAACGGGAAAGCAGGGCACCTCCACCCGGGGAAGCATCTGCGGGGGTGGTTCCAGAGCTCAGACACAAACAGGCAGATTCAAACACACACAGACAGATTCAGACGCACACAGAAACCCACACGCCCATCGGGTGCTTCCCTTCCCTCGGGCACCCACCTCCCACCCTCCACTCCCCTGCCTCCCCGTGGAAGCCGGGGCTCCCCTCCTGGCCCTGCCTTCCCCAGCCCCCAGCCCGTGGAAGGGGTATCTCCTGGATGGCTCCAGCCCAGTCCCCAAGTCACACCCTCTCCCTGGAGAGGAGAGCCGCAGAGGCCTGAAGTCTTCCTCCCAAGAGCTTGGAGCAGGGGCAGGACACTTTCACCAGCTGGGAAAAGAGGGGTCTGGGGAGAGGGGTCTAAAGGCCAGGCACCCGGCAGGGCGTGGGCATGTGGGCGTAGGCTCTGCGGCCCCTGCTCCCCGCCAGGGGCCAGCTCCGTGGCTGGGCCGGCTGGTGGGGCTGTTTACATGGCAGAGGTGCTAAATCCCCTCCTCCTCAGCTCCCCTGGGGGGCAGCCTGGCCCTGCGGTGCCAGGGGAGATGACGGCAGGTTCTGAGCAGGCCTAGAATCTCAGGCCCCAAGTTCCACTCCCAGATGAGCTCCGGGGGTGACGCTGGTGGCCTGGGGTGTTCCTGTGGTCCCCCATCGTGTCCTCTGGCCTCCCTCCTCGGCAGCTGAAGCTTGTGGGAGATTCGTGCGGCTTGGGGCCTGGAAGAACTTGAGTGGGAGCCTGACTGTCCAGCCCTGAGGGCTGTCGCCATCATCCCCAAAGGAGATGGGGACTATCCCGAGGGAGCAGGACAGACGCCACCCGCACCCTGCCCCCACTTGCCCTGTCTGCTTTGTCAGGTCGCTGTCCCGGGACTAGACCAGGGTTCTCAGGACAGGCTCCTGAAATGTTCCCGGGGCTCGTGGGGGTGGGGGCGGGGGCAGCCCCTTTCTGCACCCCCCCTCGGCCCCTTCCTGCTTCACGGCCATGCCAAGGCCCTGAGAGCCCCAGGAGTCAGCTGGTTTGTGCCCGAGGATGGAGCAGGGCGAAGGAGACACACAGGACACAGACACGGAGAGAAAGCCACACAGCGCGTGGACACAGGCCAGACTTTTGGACAAGACCAGCTGACCAGCGCCCCAGGCGTGGGCCCAGCCCCAGCCCCGCCGACCCCTCCGCACGGACACACGCCGACACACACGCTCCTGCAGCAGCACAGCGGCGCTCCGCCAGCTGCCTGCCGTCCCCAGAGCCCCTTACCTGGGCCAGCTCAGTGCCCGCAGGGAGAGCAGCCCCCTGCCCAAGGGAGGGCAGCAGGCGGGGCGGGGAAGGAGCCCCGGAGAGTCAGGCCAAGCTGCCACTAATCCGGGCGGGAGGGGGGGCACGCGCGTCAGAGCGGGGACTGCCGTGGAGGGCATCCGAGGACATCCCCTCCCACACGCGGCGTCTGGGCACCTAGCCCTGCTTCCCCAGCCCCTCATCCTTCACGCAGCTGAAGCCGGCCTCCCCACCCCCACCCTGGTGACAGGGCCTGGGGGCTGCCCTGCCCGGGGAGGGGGGGGGCGGGGGGGGGCCTGGGGGGAGGTCAGGAAAGTGCAGAGGTGCTTTGGGGACAGGAGGAAGCTCGGCCTGCCGATGTCACTGCCCCTCACGCCCACCCACCCACATCCCTGACCTAATTCCTCTTCTCAGTGGCACCTCCCCACGCCCTCGCTCTTCCCCCTAACCATTCCCCGCCACCTAGCCCCAAGTAGGAGGTGCGGGAGCTTCCCTCTGGCAGTGCCAGCTCCAGCCCTGGCAACAGCCCTCGCCCTCCCATCCAGCTTCTGCCCCCTATGGGCTAAGGGGCCCCCAGCCTCTGGCATGGGGTGGGGGCCGGGTCGAGAGCCTGATGTTCAGCTCCCTAGCCCCTCAAGGGTGGCTGGGGCAGTACCGGGGGCTCCCCAGCCAGCCTGGGCCAGGGGTGTGGAATAGGGCTGGTCACACTGTCACGGGTGGGGTGGTGTGCACTGTCACACAGAGGCCAGAGGCAGGCGAGCAGGGACCAGGACCCCCCGGGGGCTGTGGGCCACAGGGTCAGCGATGGGGGCTGAAGTGGCAGGAAGGTGGAAGAGCCACCAGGAAGGACAGAGACTGGGGGGGAGGGGCAAGAATGAGCAGGAATGGGGGGATGGGGTGCCCCTTGGAGGCAGACAGGGTGGATGAGGAAGCTGAAGGAGCCCAGGGCTCAAAGTGGCTGGGCCCAAGGGCAGGTGTGTGCATCTGTGAGGCTAGCTTTCATCCTGCCGGGGGCATGGCCGTGCCAGGGCTGGCCTGCCTCTGGGGGCCAGGCCCGGGGGAAAGGGGCCCAGAGGACACCAGTGTGAGCAGATGTTGGTCTCGGGGGGCTTCGAGGGGCAAGGGAAGTCCCGCCACAGCCAAGCCTCTGGAGCACACGGATGCTTGGCCAGAAACGCCCTGGAACTCAGCCCGCTCCTGCCCCTTTCTGTCCGGTCCAGGATGTCTGGAACGGTACCACCACAGTCCATGACCCGTCATGCCGTGGTCACAGAGGCCCTGGTGTTTTCTAGGCTCTACGGAGGGCCCCAGGAGGGGCTCGGGCCACCCTGGCTCTGCCTACAGTCACCTCGCCCATCTGTTCTTTATCAGCAAACCCTCCTCGAGGCCTCTTAGGGCTCAGGTCCCATGCTAGGCACCGTGGGGTGACAGCCATGCAGTCGGACACAGGGAGGAAGTCGGGGGAGCTTCTCGGAGACAATGCTTGAGCTCAGGGATTGAGCAGGACGTCACTGCTGAGCCACACGTTTACAAAAATATTCCACTTCGGCTACACCATTTGTTCCGGGCTGGGGTACAACAGTGAGTAAGATACAAATGTGCCTTCGTGAAATCGCAGCGCAGCGGGGGAGAAGACAGGACCAGGAGCCGTGCAAGAACAGAGACGGGGGCAGGGGCTCCTGGGGTGGGGCCCAAGTGGGGTTCTGGGCCAGCAGGACTGCAGCGGAGGGCTGGTCGGGGAGGAAGAGCATGTCCGGGCCACCACACAGGGCACAGGGCACCTCCTCAGCACCACCCAGGAATGAGGGCGCGAGGAGCCCCAGCCGCGCAGTCCCTCGGCTGTGCGTAGGCCTCGCCCCAGCACTCCCTTCTCCGGGACCCGTTTCTTCTTGCCGGTCCATCGCATGGTGTCCTGGTCTGTTCCTCCCTTGGGCACATGGATCCTGCCAGTCCACCTCTAAGGCAACCCCGGCAGGCCTGCATCTGGAGGCAGGTCTCTAGTTGTGGACGAGCTGCGGCAATCCTCGGAGCCTCCGTTTTTTCACCTATGAAATGGGCGTGACCTCTCCCTGGCAGGCTCGCTGGGAGGGTTTCCGGAAAGCATCCCTGTAAAATGCCCACCGGAAGGTCGGGCACATGGTGAACGCTCCCTACAGCAACAGCTCGGTCTCCTTCCGGCCCCTCAGGCTGGGAACTTCTCATTTGCTTCCAGACTGCATAGTGATTGAGTGCACAGGCTCTGGAGCCAGACGGCTTCCTGGTTCAAAGCCCAGTTCCGCCACTTACACGCTGTGTGACCTTGGGTAAACCTCTTGCCCTCTCTGTACCTTTGCTGTTTGTAAGATGGAGGTTATAAAAATAGTACGTGCCTCTGGAGGCTGTCGTGAGGATTAAATGAACTACGCCAGGGCTCCGAGCAGCTCTGCCATGTCCAGCACCTGTCAGCCCCGCTGTGCTCGCCTCCCGCGGCACACGGCGACGTGCCTGGGACCCGGCAGATACTGGGAGGGCTTCTGTGAGTGAATTAATGAGGACATAAGACAACATCGCGATGCCCGGGGACGCCATGACAGGGAGCCTCAAGTGCCACGACGCGAGGGGCTAAGTCTCTCCGGCAGATTACGTGCCGCCTCCAATAAACCAGATAATCCGCACACCGAGAGCTGAGCCGCTCTCTCAGGCCACTTGGGGTCACCACCCTGGTTCCCTTCCTCTCATCCATCACTCTCACCCACCTCTTGGCTTAATCAAAAGCGGAAGGAAGAGCAGACGTGGGGGTGGGAGAGGGGAGCCGCCTGGGGCACTGCGGTGAGACCAGAGTCCAGAGGCAGCAGAGGGCAGAGCGGCCGGCTGCCCTGGGGTTCAGGGTAGGCTACTGGAGCCACCCAGGCAAAGAGCTCGGGGCTCTGCAGGGCAGAGGAGACTCTGGATGGAGCAGATCAGTGACCGCGGGCAGCAGGGAGGGCCATGGAGGCCCCGCTGGAGGGCTGCAGTGCCCTGTGACCGGCAGGCTGCCAGGCCCCAGCAGGGCGAGGCTCTGGCCAGCCTCTGACTCCGAGCCCCGCCCTCCCTGACCTGGAAGTTGGGGGCAGCCCAGATCCTGGCCGCGGCTGCCCTCCCATGGCCACTCTTGGGAGGTGCAATGCCGCCCCTGCCGGCACCGGAGTGTCTGCAGAGCTCGGTGCCTGTGCAGGAGCCAGCTAGAGACCACCCTACTCCCCGGCTCCAGGAGGAAACAGGCCTCCCCGGGCCTGCTCTGCGCACAGCTCTGACATCTCCAGGGGACCGAATCCTGAGTCCTCCATGCTCCCGCCACCTTCTCTGTCCAGGCTGTCACCCCAGGGGACTGCGCTCTGGCAGAGGACCCGCCAGCCTCAGCCTAGGGGTACTCACCAGGAGAAACAGGACGACTTTGTGTATGTATTTATCAAAATGTTCACAAACCTCATCTCATTCAGCACAAAACACATAACCAGGACACACACACCGGGCCTTGGGAAGGCTGTCAAGTACTTTGAAGGACAAGGAGGAATGAACACAGCTGGGTGGACTTTGGGGGTGCGAGGAGAGCTCTGGTCCCAGGCCTGGGTAAGGCAGAGAGCTGGGAAGGCAATAAATAGGACGTGGGGCCCAGCCTGCTTTGGTATGTCAGAGGCGCGTCCCTGAGCCCCTAAGCACCTGCCGACGGCAGGAACCAGGGGGGCGGAGCCCAGGCAGCTGGTGCGGTGGCCAGGTGTGCAGGGCAGGTGGCCTTCTCAGCGCCCCCGGCACGCTGCTGGGCACGAGGTAAGACTGGGCCGGCCTCAGCGGAACCTAGCTGTCCATGTCGGAGGGCAGGGTCTTTTTCCTTGTCCGGACCTTCAGGGAGCGTGAGGTGCCCTGGGGAGAGACAATGAGTCCACGTGAGGGGTGTGGCTGGAAGGGCCCACACAGCCCGCCTCCCCACCGCCCTCCACTGACCTCCCGGGTCAGTGGCTTCTTCCTGGCCACCCGCAGGCTCTGGCTGCGGCCCAGAGGCTTCTCTCGGGGCCGGGCTGGGGGCTGGGGCACCACCTCGGTATCCGACCAGCACTCATCCTCGGTGTCACTGTCTCGCAAGCCCCCTGCCCGGTACCCTGTAAGGGGTGATGGGGACAGGCAGGGATTCACACAGCTGGAAGGCCTTCGGGGTGCCACCACCTGCGTCGGGGGAATCCAGCCCCTCTTGGGATGGCTCTGGGTCTTTCTGCCCACTCACCAATGGGTGGCCTCCGGTGGGGTACCTGGTCCTCCAGGTAGAGAGGGTCCTGGTAGGTGGGTGCAGGGGTGTCGGGGATGGCACGCAGGTCTTGCATGGAAAAGCTCCGCAGCCGGCCCGCCAGTGCACCCTGACTCTGGGGGGACAGTGGCAGTGTCAGCTGGGGGGGGGTCCTGGAGACAAGGCTTGGCAGGGAAGCTGTCAGGGAAATGGGGTGGGGGGTGCCCTGTGCTAACCCCTGGGCCCAGGATCCAGAACCAAAGCAGCTCAGCCACCTTCCAGCCCCATCCCTCTGTGGTAGAAACCATGGCCAGGAGAGCAGGGAGCAGGGGCAGCCAAAGGGGGCCGGCCCAGAGGGCGGTGAGGGGTGCACCTTGGTGGCCGCCTGCACGGCTGCAGAGGCCGCGATGTTGAGGCCCCGCTTCCCGAAGCTGAGCATGGCTTCGCAGGTATGCTCCTTGGCCTGCACGATGTAGCCGTCGATCTCCTGCGGGCCCAGGGTGGCAAGAGCTCAGCCACAGCCCGGTCCCTCCTCTGCAGTCCCCAAGAAGCCCCTGGCTGTCACGCCTCCCCGTCCAACCCCGCCCAGTGCCCCAGTCTCAGATATAGGCCCGGACGCACACGCCAAGAGCAGGGCACCCACACACACCCCTACCCCCATTTCAGTGAGTGGCCATACTCCAGCCCTCCGCCCACCACTCCCAGCCGCTGCTTCACACCCGCCAAGGTCACGCGGGTGCACCCGCATTTAGTTATCCCGGCAGGGGAGGAAGGGAGGCCCTGCCGAGGTCCTGCCACTGAATGGGCACGCAGGACTTGCGCGGTGGGAGAGGGCTCCTCCCTCACACCGAGGCCCCATACCTTCTCATGGCGGGACAGGGACGGGTGGACGAACTTGCGGTACAGCAGGCTGGAACCCCTGGTGTAGGGTGACAGCAGCCACAGCACAAAGGCCATCTTGATCTCGTAGTAGAAAGGGAACCTGTCAGAGCAAGGGGGACAGGTGAGCCCAGGCCCAGCTGCAGGGCACCAACCGCCCACAGCCGAGCCCACGCCGAGCCCATGCCGAGCCCACGCCCACACCAGGAGATGAAGACGTCCGTGAAGGTCTCGGCTGCCATGAAGAGAGCAAAGATGATCCAGTACATCATCCACCGGACCTGCGGGTAGAGACGGAGCTCAGCAGCCGGCAGCGGCCCCACCTGGCCCCGGCCCGCACCCTCGCCCAGCCCTGAGACTCCCGGCCGGTCCTGCGGCATTGCTACCCTCGCCTACCACCCGGCAGACAGGAGCCTGGGTCACTGCGGCCCATTCCTGCGCCCACCTCATGGGCTATACCGCCAGATCCTCCACAGGCACCCCGGTGTCCACACCCACTTGAACAGCACCGAGAGACGGTGCCGTGGAGGAGGGGGAGTCCTACCGCACACCCGGCCTGCTCTCACATATTCACGGATGTTCTTGGTCTTCACCGCCTTGTAGGACGCATAGGCTGGGTACAGCATCCCGAATACCAGCCTGGAAGAGGCGTGTGGAGGGTGAGGGGCACCATGCCCCTGCCTGGCCTAGTGGCCGACCCCTCTCCCCCAGTGCTGTCCTGTCTTTCCCGCTTGGCAGGTACAACCCACACCTGACTCAGTGTCCTGGGGCCACCTCCCCACCCTGTGTTTACAAATATCTGAGCCTGCCCAGGCCTGCATGGTAACTGGTGGGTGAGTGCACTGGGCTTTCTGTCCCACGGCCATAGGCCCAGGCCCAGGCCCAGGCCCGCCAGCCCTGCGCTGCAGGCACAGGAAGCAGGTGGAGCCGGGGCAAGTCCTCAGCGTCAGGAGCAGGGCTGCTCCGCAGGCCAGTGACTGCTGGAGGGGGGCAGGCACCTGGGCTCTCCACCTACAGGCAGTGTCACCCAGTTCGCCAAGGGGCTGCGGGCTGCACGTGGCCCTGGTCCCACACACCTGTCTGCACCAAGGGCGTGAGTGTGGGGGTGTTGCCATCAGATAGAAGCTGGGTGCAGGGTGCGGGGCAGGTATCCGCCACCTGCAGGGCGGGTCCGTTAACCCTTGCGGTGCGTCCCCTCCCCTACCTGGCGTTCCCAGCTCCTGCCCCTGAGGCGGGCTGGCTCCCGGGGGACAGAGGGGTCTGGAAGCGCCCATACTCACACCACCAGGCGACAGAGCATCCAGGACACCATCCTGCCCGCCTTGGGGTCGCGGGGAAACCCCAACAAGGCTCTCCGAGAGACGTTTCACGTGGGACAGGGATGGGAGTCAGCCGAAGTGTAGGAAGGAGAGGGTCCGCTGTCCCCTGCCCGGGCTCAGCCGCCGCCCACGGACTCCGATTGCGCAGAGCCAGGAGACTGGGGGCGAGCAGCCCGGCAGCCTGGAGGCCGCCCCGGGAGTTGAGCCGGCTACGCCTCCGACCCGCACTTTCTGCCGGAGAACCAGGCGTTCGGCCCTCGCCGCTGCTGGCCCCGGGACGGGGTGGCGGGTTGCGGCCTCCGCTCGTGCAGGTCGCTGGGTTCCAGCGCGCGGGCCACCAGCACCGGCCTCTGGGGCGGAGTTTGCAACTCACTTGAAAGTTGCACGGGGCGGCGTCCTGCCCAACCCCAGGGCTCGCGAGCCGGGCGCAGGCGCAGTGCGGCCCCGGCGGGGCGGGGCGGGGCGAGGTCAGGGGCGAGAGGCCGGCCCCTTAAAGCGGCGATGGCGGCGTGGCTCGCGGGTGGGGCGCCGGCTGAGCCGCTTTCCTGGTCCGAAAGTTCGGGGCTGTGGGGTGGGAGTCCGCCAGAGCGAGGAAGAGGGGCGAGGGGCGAAGAAACTCCGGGCCCTGGAGTTTTCGTGGCTTTTCTCTGCCTTCTCCCGGGAGCCTCTTCTCGCCTCATTTAACCCCTGTCTGTAAAATGGAAAAGGTATGAGATGAGCAGAGATCTCCGAGGCTCGGACCCAGGCCTGGCCGAGCGCCGGCAGGTCCGGGTTTCCCGGTCACGGAGATCCGGGCCCCAGTGAGCCCGAGGGACTCACCGCGAACTCGCTGTCAGGACTTGGCTCTCTCTGGGGTGCCCCGGGTTCTGGTCGAGCGACTCCCCCAGCTATCTTCCCCTGAGACTTGAGTTTCCACTCGTTCCTCTGAAGCCAGGACTAGGGTTTTTTGTTTGGATTTTTGCGTGTGCATATGCTGGAGAGAGACAGAGAGAGGGAGAGAGGGAGAAAGCACGCCCCATGGGGCACGGTCACTCTGCAGTGTGTCCTCCCGTTACCCTCTTGGGATCTGGGGCACCCGCACATGCCACATGTTTTTCAAGCACCGGGTCCAGGACTCAAACCCTGAAGTTGGCCATGCTGGATTCAGACATAACCCCCCTCCCCCAGTGCTGTCCTGCTTTTCCTGCCTGGCAGGTCCCACCTGCACGTGACTCAGGGCCCTCAGCATGGGCCACCTGCGGCCCAGGACCTGCATTTCGCAGTGTTTTTGTGTGCAGGGTCTGCATATTAGCGAAGGTCTCTCACCATTTAGAAAACAGACTCAGCGAGAAAGTAACTGCACAGGGGCCCCGGGGGCGTCAGGTGTGGCAGGCCATGGCTAAGCGCTTGGCTTGACCAGTCTCCTGAGGGTGTGCAGAGTGGCCCTGGGAGGGGACATGGCACCAGAGAGGGTCCCCAGGAGGGAGAAGAGGGATGCAGGCGACCTCCCTGCTCCCAGACCTGCCGCGTGGGGTTGCTGCGTTCCACCCACTGCTGCCTACTGCCTGGTCTCTCTCTGGACGTGGGGAGAACCGTGTCCTCCCACCCTGCCCGGAGCGGGGAGAGCAGAGCTGCCCCAGGCTGCGGGGGCGGAAACAGGGCGGTTAGTGCCGTTTATTAGAGCCACAGCCACCACACCGCCTATGGCAGGAGGGCCTAGGTGACCACTGGAGCCGGGGAGGAGGCTTCTCGGGGATAAACAGGCATGGAAATTATATGGCCTTAATTATTATCACCCATTTTATGGTATTGCTGGGCGTGAGAGCTAGCAGTGAAACCGGCTGGCCTCAGGAGTCGCTGCCCCAGCCTGATGCCCTCCCCTGCCCTCCCCTAGTCGCAGCCAATGGAGGAGTGGAGGAACACCTGGGCAGAGGGTCCCCGCCCCAACCAGCTCCAGGCTCAGACATCTCCAGGTGGAAGGAGCCCTGGGTCTCCTGGCAGAAGGAAGAATGTGACCCGTAACTTGGGTGGCTCAGGGGAAATTAGGGGCTGTAGTCTCTGAAGAGGAGAGGAGAGGGTTGTCCATCGCTGGGAGGCAGCGGTTTGCGTGAACACAGGCCTTTGGTAGGAACTGGAGAACTGTGTGCGCGCGACCACGCATGCATACATGCACACACACACACACACACACACAGGCCGCCTTCTTGAACCACGCACCTGCCCGAAGCATCACACGCCTCTCTCTACCCCAAGCGGCTGGGAAGGGTCCCCTGTGCCACCTGCACCCACCCAGGGCCGGTCTCCTCCATGGAGACGTCTGGTCCCAATGCCCGTGCTTGGGAACACTAGACGGCCAGGTGTGAGGTCTGCGGTGCAGAGCAGGCCCCGTGTGGAGGGTGTGCATGGGCCGCTGAGCCGGGGGCCCTCCTGGGCTCTAGCGGGTGAGGCCTCCTCCTCCCGCGGCCTTTGCTCCTGAGCTATTGACACAGTCATTCAGTTACGCTGGGTTGCTAAGCAGCTCTTGGGACACTTGGAGGGCTCCGGGAGGGCACCAGGCAGACACACAGCGGAGGACTGGGCAGTGGGGGGTGAGGGGCGGGGGGCTCCCTCCTGTGGGGAGCGGCCATCAGAGTGCTGTTTATCCTCCTCCCGGGCAGCACGGTGCCAGCCTGCCTGGGAGCCTCTGCCCACTGCACCTGGCAACCTGCTGCCACAGGACGTGGGCCCACTGCCCATTTCACGGTACAGACGGGCCTGCCCAGATGATGGGGATGAGGACACTGGAAGGGCAGCACGTGGGTGTGCTCTGAGAAGGCGAGGGGTGGCCGGGGCGGGCTGCCTGGCCTCCGAGGCCGTAGGTGAGACATAGGGCAAGGTAAGGAGCCCTTACCCCAGACAGCGGTTCTCCCAGAAGGCACACCACACCTTTCCGGGGCCACCTCTATCCATGCCGTCGTACAGGCCAATAGGAACCGGCGTTATGGGCCAGACACACTGGAGAGGGCCACGGACCTTGCATGCAGTAATAGACACTTAACGCAGTTCACTCCCGTCACTAACAGCGTTTCACAGCTACCACAACCACACCCATTTTATAGACGAAGAAACTGAGTGACGAATCCGCTAGCAAACGCGGCTGAGTGCCCCAGCTGGCTCCCCGAGCAGTAAACCGGCAGGATGGGGATTCCAGAGTCGGTCCTGCTACTGCTCTGCAGAAGAGGTGCGGCTGGGGAAATCAGCCGAGCTGCTGAAATCACACACCAGCTGCCTTGACTGAGCCCAGGCCCCGGCCGTGCTGTCTAGGGGAGAGCCCTGTGGGTGCCTGCGGCCCGAGTGCTCTGCTTTATCCGCACTGCCGTCTGCCAGCCCCGGGGTGGAAGGCCACAGCTGGTCCGAGTGCTCGCTGAAAGACGGGTGAACCAAGGGGCTTTTGTGACACGAGAAGAGCCGAAAGGGGGCCCCAGAGAACAAACGGACCCCCAGACCAGATCACACGGGGGCCTCCCGATGCAGCGTCTGTCATTTCTCAGTTTCTGACCCCTTGCCCTGTCACCTACCCACTTAAGGCAGCAAAAAGCTTCTGTTTACTCATGCCCAAGGGTGGGGGGGTGACAGAGGAGGGCTCCCCACAGTTCAGCCACACCCCCATTTGCCGCATGGTGCCAGGTATGCTCCCTGAGATGCCTGTAACTCACACTGACCTCGGCATGGCTTCCGATGGCTTCTGACCGGGTTCCATGCCCACCCCTGCCCGACCCCTCCCAGCTCCTCCCTCACTTCCCCCCCCCCCCCCCGTCATGGACTCAGTACTCGGATGAGGGGCCTTGCCTGTTCACAGAGCCTGGGCCCCCAAGTGGAGCGGACCTCAGAGGACCTTCATGTCTGGCACAGGCCCATGGACTTGTGGCAGAGGGACAGGAGCCCAGGCAGCTTCCTGAGCGAAGGCTGGACCGGAAGGGGGTGAGCAGTGGGCTGGCAGGGCGGGCCTGGGGTAATGAGTGACAGGACAGGCTTGCACATAGGATGTAGCAGAGACGGGGGAAGCCACCTGGAAAGCTTTGGGGACCAAGTACGGAGAGAGCTTGGTGGCTGATTAACTGTGGGAAAGGGACCCAGATATTACCCAGGCCGTGGGTCCACGCCCTGCGTGTGGCCAGCCCGGGAGCTGGGGTGGGGGAGCAGGAGGGTGACGAGAGGACAGACTGAGGTGGAGAGGGTACCAAGGCCATCACCCCCAGGAGGCGCTAAACTGTGAGTCAGCCCCAGGTGCTGGAGACAGTCATGCTCACTCACACCTGAGTGTCATGGTCATGAACTCCTGACCCAGCACAGCTGGGCTTGGGGCACCCACTCCTCAAGGGAGGGGAGCCAGGAAGAAGAGGTCCAGAACCGGAGCAGGGCCCTGCGGGGTGACAAGGACAGACAGCACAGATGCACCCTGTCCCCTCATGGGACACCTTGATGACACTCGGGAGCCGGCATGGGATGGAGCTCTTTATTTGAAGCAAGTGAGTCACAGCGTTGCCCCTGAGCACCCCGGCACCCTGCCACGGGAGCCCTCACGCAATCCCAGCCCAGGAGAGGGAGCCCCGGCCCGCCTGTCTCCCCAGCCCTGCACCTTCACCCAGCGCACAGCAGAGGGCAGCAGAGCTGGGTTCCTGGAACCTCCACGGGGGGCGGCCACCACTCAGCGGCCTGGAAAGGCAGGGGACAGGAGGGTGCCCAGGTGGCTGGGGTGCTTGTGGGTCCCCCTGCTTGGCCACTCTCGTGTCACCCCCCAAGAGCAGCACATCTCAGGGGCCACATCCCAACACAGGGTGCGCCAGGGGGTGGTCCCAGGCGGCAGCAGCACCCACTGCAGAAAGAAGAGCAGAGCTGCTGCCCACAGGGGCTGGGACGCGGGGTCACAGGAGTCCCCGTGAGGACAGACAGCAGCGGAGCAGCCCAGGGGCCCTGCGTTGTTATTGCTCAGGGTGGAGGGGCTTTGCCCCGGAGGGCCGAGCTGGTGTTCAGAGGCGGGCACTACCCACCTCGTCCTTCTCAGGGGTGGGGCGGGCACGGTGGGGACGGAGTGGGGAGAGTAAGAGACAGGAGGGCAGCCCGTGTAGGCAGCGCTGTGTCGGCACGTGTGTGCTCGCTCCTGGACACGTTCCTACGTGGAAGCGGAACGTAGACAGGCGTGTACGTCAGCACCCGCATGTGCATGGAGGGGGCCCTGCATGGCTGAGTGAGGGGAGGCACTGTGGGCTGCAGCGTGGAGCGTGAGCAGGAAAGCAGGCACCAGCAGCATCCGGGGAAGGCCAGGGCTCAGGGGGACGGGCTGGCACCCACCCGCACCACCAGTCCACCAGTATGCACGAGGCAAGGGACAGGGTGTGGGAGCAGCGGACCCAGGGAACCACGGGTGGCCTCGGGCTGCAGAGGCCCCTGGGTACCTAGCGCACACACAAGTGTTTGTGCCGATTACAGGACGAGCGGCGCTCCCTAGGGCAGGTCTGCGATGCGCCTGGCTCCCTGACCGTGTGTGTGCCAGGGCACGTATGCAGGACGGTCACATGTGTCTTCACACGGGCATACATGCTGCTCACAGAGGCGCGCGCCGACCTCCAGTGGCCACTGCGAGGAACCCCGAGGCCCGGGCCCCCTCTAGGCACTGAGATCCACCACGACGTGTCGGTACACCAGCGTCTGACCCTTGAAGCTGGGCGCCAGGAGCAGCTGGGCGTCCCCCGCAGGCATGTAGCAGAAAGCCCGCGGGGCCTGAACCGCCAGCTCCTGGAACCGCACAAACTTCTGCCGCCCCTCGTCCCACTGGTAGATCTGGGTGAAGGAGAAGTCACTGCCCAGCGCCAGGTAGCGGCGGCCACCCACGAGGAAGGGCTGCAGGGCTAGCGAGCCCCGCGAGGGCAGGGCCTGCACCTCGGAGAAGCGGGCGCCCTCCCAGCGCAGGATCTTAGAGTCCCCGATGTAGCGGCTGAGGCACAGGTAGCTGTCCCGGCCGGCGCGGAAGTGCCTCACAGCCTGGGCGTCGGGCACCTGGGTCACCTCGCCCTGGGGCACAAACTGTTTCTGGGTGCGACTCCACTGGTAGATGACGGGCGCCTGGGAGCTGCTGGACACGATGAGCCGCGGCTTGCCCTCGCCGTCCACGAACTCCAGGTCGGTGTCGCGGTGCCAGGCATGCAGGGCCTGGTGGGAGTAGAAGCCATTCTGGTGCCAGCGGTAGAGGCTGGTGGCACCGGCCTTGGAGCTGTCGGCCACGGCAAAGTACCAGTCGCCGTCGATGCGAAAGGCCTCCAGGTCGTTGGGCTTGCGCACGCGCTGGGGGTCGATGTCCTGCAGCTTGGTGAAGCGCGTGGTGTTGGGGTCCCAGTGGTAAATGTAAGAGCCGCCAAACAGCTGGGCCACCACCACGTACAGCTGGCCGTCCACCACCATCGGCTTGCAGTGCACGGCCGAGGGTGCTGCCGGGACAGGGGTGGGGCGCCAGTCAGGGTGTGCCTGGAGCAGCAACTCCCAACCCCTTGTAGGAGATCAGACCCTTCACCCTTGGGCAGGGGCCAAGACACTGCTCCGATTCCCGCTGCTGCCGGAGTCTACCCTGTCGCGCCAGTACTCACCCAGCGCCCGACAGCTAGGACGCAGCTTCGGCGTCACCCTTACTCCGCCCTTGCCCCGGGGTCGACAGAGCTGACACAGCACAGAACAGGTGTCCCCAGATATCGACTGACTGTTGGATAATGTCGCCCACCACACCCCTCCGTGCGTGTCGTTGCTGTGCTACGTGGGACCGCGCTGAAAAGGGCCCTGCCGTTCTGCCCATTTCACACAGAAAAGAACTGAGGCTTGCTCAAACGACCCCACTGCCAAGTGGACAGGCAGGGCATGGAAGGGGAGTCCAGCACGTCCCGGCAGGTGGGAAATGCCCCACACAAGACAGGACACCTGACGTTCGGACAGTGGCGCGTGAAGGCACGTTCTCCCAGGAGGCCTGCTTTGAGAGGGCATTGCAGAGCACACCCACGTGCCCCTCTGCTAAAGCCGGGGCGTTGACCCTTCTCACGCACAAAGTGGATGAGGCCACTCCCTGCTCGCCTGTTCCGGGGTCCTGGCCACAGCCCCTCATCTCCACCTCGCCACCCTGCCTCAGCCCGTTTACCTCACCCCAAAGCCTCTTCTCCAGAGGGAAGCTTAAGAGAACCCCCGTCTGAACCCCTTCTTTGAGCCTACCCAAATGTAACCTCACTCTCAACCCCAACCTTGATGTGGGCTCCAGACGCCCGTGCCCAGATGCCCACGAGCACCGCGAACAGCCTGGCCACAGCAGCTCCAACCCCCCAGGGAGCCCGCTCCTCCCCGTGTTCCCCATTTCAGCTTTGGGGTTCAGTGCCACTCACTGCAGAAACCCAGGAGTCACCCCGGCTTCGCTCCTCCACTCATGGCTCCTGAGTCAGCCTCCACATTCTGGCAACCCTCCCCATTCTATCTCCGGCAGTGCGGGCAGGACGGGTCTTATTTCTTCCCTAAAAGCCTGGGAGAGTCACCAGGGCAGTCGCTTGGGCCTGGAGCCTCCTCCGAGGGAAGGTTATGGGCACTCCAAGCTCTTTAATAGAAACACGGCAGCTCAAATGTCTGACTCCTCTTGTGCCGCTTCAGTCCCGTCTTCATTTTCATGGGGGCGGCACCCTCCACAGGGTCTCGCACGCCGCGATCCCCCCCCAGCCCTCCGGCTCGTTAGGGGTTTACACACATACACCTGGTGTGTTTCCAGGCCACTTGGGATCCGAACCTGCTATAGGCCGTGTGGCTCCAGGAGCCGCAAATCAGTGTGCTGCCGCCCATACCGCCATGCTCGGCTTTCCTCCTGTCTCAGCCTCCCCCACTGCGAGGTCTCCCACTCGGCCTCCAGCACGCCCAGCTCCAGCACAGGGCGGCACCCGGCTGGACTGCCCCCACTCTCGCCTCCCCCTGACTTTCCTCCACGCGGGAAGCTCTGCTCAGACCCTGTTAGGACTGGTCCTTGTCACCTCTGGTCTCATCTGCCACTCCCACATCGCTCTGGCTGCACACACACACTCACATGCAACGCCGTTACCCTGTGACACGGTCCGTGCCGTTCCCTCTGCCAGAACACCCTTCCCACTCTGTTCCCCCAAGCTAAGTATCCTTCCGCCTCAAGACCCCCTGATACTCAGTAGGCCCGGCCTGAGCTCCATGCCTTCCTCTCCTCCTTACTACCTGGCCTGCCCCCTGGCTTCAGCCAGGACTCTGGGCATCGCCTCTGATTCCTCCCTCTCCCTCATCCTTCTTCACCCAGCTGGGGAATCCCCTCCCCCAGGAAGCCTTCCTCGGTTGCCCAGAGGAGGCGTCTCCTTTGTGCTCCAGACCATGGAGACCCTATCTCCCTCCTGGCCCATGGACATGACCTCTGTGTGGGATGACTACCCCAAAGACCAGAATGTTCTTAAGGGCAGAGACCACAATCACTTCCCCCTCTACCCACAGTAAACAACGGCACCCACTCCCCTAACCCCCGGCCCCCAGCCAGAGCCAGCCAGGCCGGGCAGGTACCTGGAATCCTGTCGTAGTCTCGGAGCTGCCGTTCAACGTAGTCCCACTTGAGGATGGTGCAGGCGCTGGCGCCCGGCTGGGCCAGAGCCAGGTACAGGTCACTGGAGTAAAGGAAGGGTTCGGCCGACACTGCCGGGAAGGACAGGGTCTGGTACAGCACGAAATCTGCAGGGAAGAGGCGTGACGGGCCGGAGGAGGTAAGAGCCAGCGGGTGGCTGTGACTGGCTGCCAAGGCTGGGCACTGTGGGCAGGGGTGGGGGTTCAGGCAGCTGCCGTGCTGGGCACCTCCTACCCGTGGTGATGCAGTCGAACTCCCGCAGCGGCAGGTCCTGCACTTTGTGGTCCTGGAAGCGCGGTGGGCTGGCGCAGTACGTGGGTGCCACCGTGGTGTTGGTGCGCGCCAGCCACTCCACCAGCCACTTGACCTTGCAGTCGCAGTTGAGGGCGTTGCCCCGCAGGTCCCTGGGTGGGGGGGCACAGAGAGGCACCGGCTTGCAGCTGCTTTGCCCACCCAGCTCTCTGGGTGGATCACATCGAGGCTGCTACGAGTTCTCCCTTGGGTCTCTGTGCCAGCTAGAGCAAGGGCCCACTACGGGTGGGGCGGCCCACGGACACGGGCTCGGCCAGAGCTGCCCGGCCGAGTGCCTGCCCCTGTGCAGCTTCTTGGCCGGGTGTGTGTGTTTTAAAGAATTGTTTTATTTAACTTTATTTTATTTATTTAAATTTGACCAGAGAGGGACAAAGTGAGAGAGAGAAAGTGAGAAAGCAAGTCACCAGGTCCAGGACTCAAACTGTGCTCAGCCATGGGGGAGTCTAGAGCCCTTAACCACCACGCCACCTGCTGGTCCTGGCCAGATATGTCTTGCTTTGTTAGAGACTTTTGCTATAGGGCACGTGCCCTTGGCAGAGACAGAGAGAGAGAAAGTGAGAAATCACCCCCAAGGGGGATGGCCACACCTCAATCCCTTCTCCTCCATTCTCCTCTCAGGATTTTGGGCACGCACACACACATGTCCATTGTGAGTTTCGAGTCGCGTGGTCTGAGACTCGAACCACAGTCAGCCACGTGGGAGTCCAGCACCTTAACCGCTCTACCACTGCTGGCCCTGGTAAAGTGCTTTTTGCAGTGTCCAACCTGCACAGTTATGTGTCACAAATCTGTTCCTCTACGCCTCCCCCAGCCGGGGCCTGGCTTCCGCGTGTAAATGGCGACCACGACTGTGGCCTATGTAGCTCTGCACAGCACACGCGTCTAAGACACACGTGTTTTCAGAACATGCACATGCAGGTCTCGTGTGCATTCTCAGAGGCCCCATGGATGCCTGGAGGGACCTCAGCTCGGAGGCTACCATCTATATCGAACTAAACCTCGCCTTCTGGGCCCCGGGAACCCCAGCCCTCCCAGCCTTAGGATCCTCCGTTCCTGAGCCCCCACCTCTCCCTCTGGGGACCCGCCCTGTGCGGCACCGTGAGAGGCAGGGCTTGGCCTTACAGGTCACTCAGGATGTCCAGGGGCCGAAAGATGTCTCTGGGCAGCGTCTGCAGGTTGTTGTTGGCCAGCGAGCTGCAAGAGAAGCCGGGTTACCTGCCGGTCCCTGAGGCCGAGGTGCGGGCGCCGCAGGCTTTGGTCCGGGTCTGCGTGTGGCAGTGTGTACTCACAGGTGAGTCAAGGACTTGAGTCCTCTGAAAGTGAACTTGGACAGGGCCCAGATGTCATTGTTCTCAATGAAGCTGGAGGAAGCGAGAACTCATCTCAGCTGCCGCTCAGAGGCCCGGCCCCCCAGCCGTGATTTCTCCACCCGCCCCGGCCTACATCCCAGCCCTGGGACAGGGTCTCTCACAGAGTCTAGTGACACTGAGCCCACAATGACAGGGCATCGGGCAGGCTGTGTAGGAGGGGGGTGGACTACACGACCCTCCACCAGGGCCCTGTAGCCGGAGGACTCGGAGGCTCTCCCTCTCCCAGCCCTTGCATGCCGCTCCCCTCTCTGTCCCTGGCTCTCCCTCCACCCTCCGTCCCCTCCCCTCCCACACACAGGTACTGCAGGTGCGACAGTCCTATGAAGGCGTTGTCTCCGATCAGGGTGAACTTGTTGGAGTTGAGTAACCTGGGGAGACAGAGGTGAAATCAGGGCTTCTGAGGGACTGCCTGCTGCCTGGTCCCCAGCCCCTGCCTCACCCCTGCACCTCCTCTAGACCCGACTGCCCTGCTGCCACAGTCAGGGCCCCCTGCGGACAGTCCTGGAGCCACCTGGACAGCAAGACCAGGTAGAGGCTTCTCCTATCCTAGAAGCTCCAGGGTCCGATTGGCTGGATTGCTCCTGCGATTGGCTGGCAGGTTCTATCAGGCTAGCTGTGGGGTCTCGCCAGGGTGCCTCTCCCACCCCCCCCCCTCGCCCCAGCCCACTTGGTCTCTCAAGGACAGCTGCCCCGCCAGGGTAGCGCCTTTTAGAATTCCAGGACCCCCGCCACCCTTCCCTTTCAGCCCCCTGCTCTCTTCAAACCATGACCCTGAGGTCACCAGTCTCACAGATGCCACCCCCAGGGTCTCCACTCTGGCATAGCCTCGAGCTATTGCACCCACTTCCGGGAGAGCCGCGTCCATTCCCAACGGCCCTTCTTGGCTTCTGCACGCACCCCAGTTTGTCCCTGCCTCCACCCCCACTTCTCCCGGCTCCAGGGTGCTCCCCCTTTTGTGGCACATCCTATTAGAGCCAGAGTAAGGGACACCTGCACCTCGTCTCCAAAGGCTGCCCCTGCCCAGTCTCTCTCGCCCCAGCCCAGGCTGTGTGCCCTCCTACTGTCCCTCCACCCCTCCGCCCTTCCGCAGGGCCCTCCATACAAGAACTGCAGCAGGGGCAGGTGGGAGAATGCTCCGTCCTGGATCTCGGAGAAGGCGGCATTCACCAGGGTCCTGCAGGGGACACGTGAGTTAGCGCTCAGGCAGTCTGTGGGTGGTGCTGGGCAGCCAGAGGGGACCCAGCCTGGCTCCCCACTGCTTCTGCCTTTCCTTGTCTTGGCAAGCGCCCTGCCAGCCCCGCCTGTACCCTCCCCTCCTGCCTCTGTGCTCCGAGGCCCCAGGCTCGGCCTCCCTCTCAGCCAAGACAAGGTTCTGTTACCCGCACTGTCATCCTCATCTAGACGGCCGTGTGCCGGGCACTGCTGTGGGCTGGCACCACACCTCACAGCCTCTCCATCTGCAGGCAAGGGAGGCCTGGGGCCACTTGCACAAGTGAGCTGGCCCGGCTGTGCAGAGGGGCTGGCCCACAGGCACTCCCACCCCTCCCCGTGCTGCCACCCTCCCCTCCCCCAGGAGCTCTCCGCCCTCGCCCTCAGTGCAACATTGCAGGCAAAGGCCCACATGCTCCTGTAAACAGCCCCGCCCCAGGTCTCCAGCCTCGCACACAGTAGGTCTCGTGGATGCTGGTGGTGGCGACGACCCGGTCTTGGCGGTGACTTCCCCATGACTACCAAGCCTGCATGAGTGCAGAGCACCCTGCTGGCCAGAGCCAGGACTCTCCAGGCCTGAGGACCACCTGGACAGGGGGCACAGAGGTCCACCCCTCCACCCCAAGACCTGCTCTTGCCCACCCCGTCCCCAGCCCAGGCCAGAACTGGACACTCACAGGGAGATGACCTCTGAGGGCAGGTTCCTGGGCACTGCTTTCGAGTCCACGCAGAAGGCAGTGTCCCTGGTGCAGGAGCAGCTGGGTGGGCAGGGGGGCGTCTTGGGGGGTCTTTTGGCACTGACTTGCAGCATTAGGCAAAAGACGAGAGTGGCTAGCACCAGCAGCCCTGGCTTCCCCCTGGCCCGCAGCCCCGCCATCCTGCCTGCAAGGTCCCCCTCCGGCAGCGGCAGCCGCGGCCCCTGCCTGGCTGCCTCCCGCAGGCTGTGCTGCTCCGCACCGGCTGGCACCTCCCTGCCAGTAGCAGCCGCCTCAGCTAAGGGCCCGCGGCGCACGGAGGACTTCTGCCCTTCCGCGCGGGCGCTGGCTGCAGTCCCCTCCCCTGCTGGCTCCCGGGAGTCGCCTGGAGACAGGAGTCGAGCGCCGCCGCAGCGCAGCCCAGGGCTGACCCCGCCGGGTGGACGCGGACTGCGGCGCGGGCGGGCGCGGGCGCGCGCGGGGTTGGAGGGGGGAGGTTCGGCCTGGGAGTAGCCGGAGACGGAGTGGTTGCGGCCCCCGCCGTCTGCCCCACAGAGCTGGGCCTCTGGGGCCATCTGCCTGAGGGTCTGGTACCCAGGGCGTCTGCGTGAGTGCATGTGTGTGAGCGCACCCGTGTGTATTCGCGTGTTGTGCATGACTGCGTGCATGTGTGCACACCCGTCTCTGCACGGGCACGCTCGCACTCCCCTCAAGCCATTTCAGGGTTGGGATCCGAATGCCTCTACGTCCACGTGTGTTCCGGCTGTGATGGGACACAGCCCCTGAGCAGCTCACAGGCGTGTCGTAAGTGACATGTGCTGTCTAGGTTGGCTTGCACGATCAGCACAAAGGGGCCGCGGTCTCGTGCGGCTTATATCCGCATTCACGCGTCTTTCCATGGGCTGCTGAAAAGACAGCTCGGTGTGGGCCGGACAGGGAGCGGCGCCAGCAGGGCTGGAGTGGGCAGACGTGGCCTCGGGAACATTCCTCGCTACCCCCCCAGGCTGTCGGACCAGGAAGCTCCTTGGAAGTGTTCCAGTGCAGCTTTTGCGTAACAAATAAGGAAACTGAGGTCCCCAAGACAGGGCAGAACAGCCCAGCCCAGACTACTCTGTGACTAGCACCCGGGAGCTGACCCAGTCAACCTTTCGAGGTAGGTGGTGTCACCCCAGTTTACAGATAAGAACAGTGAAGCTCCCAGACCAGGAGGAAAACGTGACAGAGGAGGGGTTTGAGCCCACTCTGTCCCACTGCAAGCCTCACAGCTGTCCTATGCCAGGTTTTCAAAGTGTGTCCCTGGGACCCCCAAGGCCTTTGAGAACCTTTCGAGGAATCATGGAGGTCAAACAATCCCCAATGATGTTTGCGCTCACAAATGTACCCTGGAATTTTCCAGAGGCTACGTGGTCTGTCATCTCTTGGGTTGTCGGAAATGTCATGACTTTTCTATGCATAGAAAAACACGTCATGACTTTTTTGATGACCCAGTATTAAGAGTGACATTAAGGAGATTGGCAAAAATGTAAAACAATGACACTCTTCTCTTTATTTTTTTGCTTTGTAAAATAGTTATTTTCATGTAAAAATGTATTGATTTATGTTATAACTTATAACAAGTTTATTATTGCAATTTAAAAAAATAAATAAGTAAATATCAAACATTTTCCTGTGCCGGGGACAGCAGATGGTGTAGCAGTTGTGTCACTGGATTCCCACATGGCTGACCGCGGCTTGAGTCCCAGACCTAGTGGTTTGAAAATCACACCTGGTGCATGTGCATGCATGCCCAAAATCCCAAGAGGGGAACAGAAGAGAAGGGATTGCAGTGTGGCCATCCCCCCGGGGGGGTTCCAGCTTTGTCTCTCTGGTGAGCACATGCGCCCTATTGCAAAGATCTCTCTCAAAAAGAAGAAAAAAGAGAAAATTTTTCTGAGCCAGCCAGTGGCATGTGGTTAAGGCAACTGGAACACACACTGCCAACCGCACAGTTGAGTCCTGGACCCAGTAGCTTGAAGAACACGCCGACAGTATGTGTAGTGCCCAGAATCCCAAGAGGAGAATGGAGGAGAAGGGATTGCAGCGTGGCCATCCCCGGGGGTGATTTCTTACTTTCCCTCCTTCTCGCTCTCTGAGTCTGGAGAGCACACACACCCTATAGCAATACTAAAAATGTAAATAAATAGGGCTAGCAAGTGTGGTAGTTATGTCGCTGGACTCCCACATGGCCAACCACGCTTAGACACTGGACTTGGCAGCTTGTTTTCTCACTTTCCCTCTCTCTCTCTGCCTCTCCGATGGGCACATGTGCCCTATAGCAAATTAAAAATTAAAATAATAATAATAGTAATAAATAAATGAAACAAATAATTCTTCCAAAGCAAATAAACATAAATATAATAAAGAAAAACTAAAACTAAGTTTTTTAAAAATATTTATTTAATTTGTGATTATTATTATTTAATTTGATGAGAGAAGGAAGGGGAGAGAGAGAGAGAAGTGAGAGAGCAAACTGCCAGGTCGAGACTCGAACCCTGGTCAGCCATGTGGGAGTCCAGCACCTTAACCATCATGCCACCTGCTGGCCCCTAAAACTAAGTTTTTCTCAGTTGGAGGGCTAGTAGGTGGCATAGTGGTTAAAGTGTTGGACTCCCACATGGTTAACTGTCATTTGAGTCTCAGACCCAGATCACACCGGAGGCATGTGCCTGAGTGCCCCAAATCTTGAGTATGGAGGAGAAGGGATTGTGGAGTGGCTTCCCCCTCAGGGGGTGAGTGACTTCTCACTTTCCTTTGCTCTGTCTCTGTCTCTCTCCAGGGAGCACACACACCCTATGGCCAAAAAAAATTAATTTTTCTCAGTTGGGCCCCTTAGCACAGTGGTTAGCTCCTGCACAGAGGAAGCTGGGTCTCTCATGTCAACTGAGGTCTGAGTCCAGCCAGTCAGCATCACGCACAGGCCCAGAATCCTGACGAGATGGAGAATTGAAGGAGAAAAGATTGCGGCGTGACCAGGCCCCCTTGAGGGGTTCTTAATCTCTCGCTTTCTCTTACGTGCATGCATATATTCTCTGACGTAATTAAAATAAAGATTCTTGTAAATATCAATAGGTCAAAGTAATCTTCACAAAGTTCATGAGAAAATGCTATTGAAGTATGAGTTTATGTTGGTTCCAAAAAAAATTGAAATTTGAAATTGGGGCCAGCGGGTAGCATGGTGGGTAAAGCACTGGACTCCTACATGGCTGACCACAGTCCCAGGCCTTGGAAAATCATGCCAGGCGTGTGTGTGCATGCCCCCAATCCTGAGAGGAGAATGGGGAGAAGGAATTGCAGAGTGGCCATCCCCTCCGGGGCTGATTTCTCACGTTCCCTCTCTATATCTCTCTCCAGCGAGTGCACATACCCTCGAGCAAAAACCGAAAGGAACAAAGTTGAAATCACTCATGGTTTTTCAATAATATATATTTTCCATGAGTTGTTTGAAAACTCTTCATATGATCTACATAAACAAAAGCTCCTTGGGGTTCTTAATAGTTTTTGAGAGTGTTGGGGCCAGCAGGTGGTGTGGTGGTTAGGGTGCTGGACTCCCACATGGCCAGCCGTGGTTTGAGTCCTGGACCTGGTGGCTTGCTTCTCACTTTCCTGCACTCTCTCTCTGTTTCTCTCTGGTCAATTTGAAAAGTAGTAATAATAATAAATTAAATGAATAATTATTAAAAACATAGTTTTAGAGTGTTCAGTGGTCCTGAAACCAATAAACTTGAGAACTGCTGGACACCCACGTCCTAGAGGAGGGGGCGCCCATCACCCGAGCGCATGTGCAGGAGTGGAGCCTGGGAGCAGGTGCCCTGGCTCCTGGCCTGGCCCTGCAGCAGCCCAGGGACGTGAGAGGCCCGCTGCCCGGCCTCTGCCAGCAGGGGTCCCCTGGTCTGATCCCAGTGGACGTTCTCCCAGCCCGGGGTGCTCCTGCCTTTGAGGCCCACTCGCCACTGCCCGTCCAGCTGCCCACGTGGCCCTGCCCATGCCAGCTCATGGGAAGGCACGTGGTGGGGGTGGGGACGCAGCCAGGGCAGCTGGGCCACTGTCCCCACCCGTCCCTGGCACGGCTCTGCCCAGCACACAAAAGGCAAAGGGAATCTTGTCCCGTCCTCTGCAGCTGAGGGGCTGGGAGGAGGGAGAGGGAGGCACGTGGGGTGGCTGCCTCGGGCTGTCCGTCCCCACAGTTCTCAGTGGGGTTCACCCAGAGACAGCCAAACAGGACCCAGGCTCTGTTCTCTGCTGGGGTGAGGCGCCGTGGGGGATGCAGTAGAGCATGCGGATTGGGCTTCAGCAGTGGCGTCACCGGGTCCTCGCAGCAGGAGCCAATGAGGTGGACAGGACAGGCCGTCCTAGCCCCATTTCACAGATGGAGCGGGGAAGCCCAGCCAAGCAGAATGACGCACTGTGGGTCCAGAGCTCCCTGAGGCCTCCTCAGACTGGAGGTCTAAACTGTGGACACGTGGCAGGAGGCGCTCTGTCGGTGACAGTCTCATCCCTGCAGACAACTGAGCGCTGGCAGGTGCACGCCCCTTGCCCAGGGGTGGGTTCCTGTGAGAGGAGAGCAGGACTGTTTCTGTCCCAGCACCAGCCTGATTGGGAGAGCAGAGAGGAGCTCCCGGGGGCAGATGGCAGGAAGGCTCTGTCTGCTAAAGGCAGGGGAGGTGAGCAGAGCCCGAGGATCCCAAGGAGGAGGGTGCGGGCTGAGTCAGGGGGCTGATGGAGCGGGGCCGGGTGGGTGGTCTTCAGCGAGGGGCAGGAGTGGGTGGTGGGCCTTTCAGGAGGGAGGAATGGCTTCCAGAGGCGCCATGCAGGGCTGGCCAGGGTGCGGGTGCGGAGGGCTGTGCGTGCCCAGCTGACGGCCCTCCTGCTCCGTCTCCCAGGTTCCGAGACCTCACCGGGCTGGTGCAGGCATGAACGCACTTATGTCACCCGAGGGGGCCCTCCCCAAGCCCCCAACCAGGCAAACGCGGTAGAACCACTGTGAGAACCACAGCCCGAGGGCAGCCTACAGGGGAGGCTGAGGCCCCGAGAGAGCAGAGGCTTCTTTCCAGGGAAGAGACCCCTTTCCCAGCACTGACTGCTGACAGCGAGCCTGATGCAGGATAGGACGGCCCCCCGAGACACCCGCAGGGACCCCGAGATGCTCGCTGTTCCCTGCGGCTCTTCTGCTGGCTCAGGCCCAGGACATGTGAGTCAGTCCATCAGTTCTGAAGTTGCCAAGGCAACCGAGGGCAGGGCCCTGGGCCAGTGGGCAGCAGTGGGCATGGCCCGGCTGTCTGCTGCATCTGGTATCTGTGCACAGCTGAGGCAGAGCTGAGAGGTGGACCTTCTCCCGCCCCACCCCGCCCCTGCGTTCCCCAGCCAGGGACACTGTCTTTGCAGGAGGTGTAGGCAAATATTTAAAGGGGCGGCGGTGGCGGGAGCAAATACTTGTCCCTCCTCGTGTGGCCTGAACATCTCCGGGCTCCCACTCAGTTACCATGCCAGTGTGCAAACTCCAGCCGGAGAGTGGGCCCTTGTGGAGACGGGAGCCTGCCAGGGCTGGGGAGTGGGGGCCAGCTCGTGACCAGGGCTCAGGCCCGGGCTGTGAGCGTCCAGGGCCAGCGACAGGAACTGGGTGACATGCTAACGTAGAAGAGGACAAGGAGCCAGGCTGAAAGAGTGAGGTGCGGGCTGTTTTAGCCTATCTTGTCACTGAGAACGAGAATGACCTGAGACTGGACGTGAGGAGGGCCTGGCAGCCCAGTGGTGCAGCGGTGGGCCTGTCCAGGGAGCCGGAGCCAGTGCCACCAAGGAGCTTCGAATCTCAGCCCCGTCGGCCACACCGGGTAGCTCACCTGTGCCGGGGACCCTGGCAGGATGGAGACTGGAGGAAAGGCATGGCAGCGTGACGACTGCCCTTCGGAGTGCTCCCCACTCCCACTCCCACGCACATGCACACGCACTCTCTCTGGTGTAAAAATAAACAGATTTATTCTGCTCGCGGCGTGGAGGTCCGAGGTCAGGGCCGTGTCTGGCGGGCACCCTGCTGTCTCCATCCTACCGTGAGGGCTAGAGCAGGGCAGAAGGGCTGTGCGTTCTGCCCCCACAAACCCACCAGGACTCAGCCACAGGGGTTCGCCCTATTGACTTTGGTCCCAATCACTCCCCAAGGCCCCCACTTTTCAACACCACAATCGAACCAAGTCGCTACGCCTTCATCGCGCCACGTGACCGAACCGTGGGTTGGGGCATATTCAAACTGGCCGACTCCGCCTCCCCCATTCCTGGATGTCTAGAAGGGAAGGGACTTTAGAGACCACCTGACCCAAAAGGGCAGGAGTCCTGAGAGGGTGCAGCCACCCAGAGTCGGTAGACTTGAGTCGTAGGTTAAGTGACAGAGATGGCTTGAAAGCGGGACAGAGGGACAGGGGAGAATGAGAAGATCCCGGAAGTGGACGGCCTTGGTGAGGAGCATTCCCAGGGCCACCCCAGGGCCCAGGGGCGCGGAGAGTCTAGAGGGCAGGGTGATGGTGTGGACCAAGCAGGCTGGCTCGAGGACGAGGTCCGGGGAGACAGTGAGCCTCGCGGCCACAGCTGGCCCTGGCCAAGGCTGTCGGGGCCCGCAGCCGCATCGGGCAGGAATCCGCGGCCGCTGCCCCCAGCCAGCGGTTCCCCGGATCGGGAACAGATCCAGAATGGGGAAAAGAAGATGGAGCCAGTCTGAGGTTGGGTACGGGATGTGTGGGTGGAGGCAGGGTAGTCTGGTCCCCCCAGGGAAGGGCACATTTATGAACCCCACGCTGAGGTCAGCGCCCCTCTTGCGAGGCAGACCCCTCCCAAGCCCGGCGCTGAGGCCGGCGGTTCTGCCTCCTCAGTCCCATCCCGAGGGCGTCCTCTGCGTGGGGAAACTGCTGGGGAATGCGATGGTCAGACCTAGGCCGCCCCAGAGGCTCAGCCTGGCAGGAGAACAAGGAACCACAGGGATGCAGGGGCAGGTGCCAGCAAGAGCGGCGGGCATGCCAGGAAGACGCCCACGGGGAGGTGCAGGTGGCCCGAGGGCAAGTCTGCTCAGCTCACCCGGCTCGGCTCCTGCTTGCTGGGCCAAGAGCCCTCGTGTGAACCAAGGGCCCTCGGGGCCCTCGCAGCTGGCTTATCAGGGTCTCGTTCTGGAGCACAGGAACAAACAGGCTTCAAAGCCAAGGGCTTGGCTGGCAGACAGGCCCCGGCCCTTCACCTCTGTCCCCTCTCTTCTGACACATATATATGTCCTCTCCCCCGCCACCCCTGGGAGAGGAGGACAGGACACCCTGCGGCAAGATGGAAGTGAGCAGCAAAGAGGTCCTGATGGAGAGCCCTCCGGTGAGTGAGTGCGTGGGAGCGTGAGTGAGGGTGAGTGAGCGCCGGGCCCTGCCTCTACCATCCTCCAAAACCTGTCTCCACCACCCGCCATCGCCTGTCCCCTCCATCCCCCATCACCTCCATCCCCCATCTCCTGTCCCCCCATCCCCCATCCCCCATCTCCTCCACCCCCCATCGCCTGTCTCTGGCGCCCCCACTGCCTGTCTCCGCCATCCCCCATCACCTGTCCCTGCCACCCCCCATCGCCCATCCCTGCCATCCCCGAAGTCCGTCTTTTCCACCCCCCATACCCCATCGCCGCCATTCCCCGTAGCTAGTCTCCACCATTTTCCGTAGCCCGACTCCTCATCCAGATTTAATTCACTCAACTGCTAAGTTGCCATGGGGACACCAAGACCACTGAGGCAGAAGCTTGGGGAAGTGGACGTGGCAGCCAATGGCTGAGCGCCACCACAGGGTCCATGCAAAGGGCCGGAGAGCACTGCGTAAGGAGCCACTGCAAGTGAGGGAGTCACAGGAAGCATCAGGGATGCCACCTGAGCTGGCTCCAGGGCTCCAGTGAGCGTCAGGTGGAGGGGAAGGCTCTTCAGGCAGAAGGTAGATCGCACTTCCGCCTGGGGTGCCAAAAGCCTGGGGGAGATGAGACGGTGGGTCTCTCCAAACTACACCAGGTTTCTAAGCCTCTGAGCAGCTACTGGTTTGTTGGAAACTAGCCCAACTCCTCCAGGAAGCCTTCTCTGATCTCCTCAGTCCCCTCTGCACATCCAGAGCCTTGGCTCCTCAGCCCTAGGAGGGTGTGCACGAGAGGAGGGGATGTCCTCAGGATGTCACGCCTGTCTCCCCGCCTGTCCCGTTGTGCCAGGACTACTCCGCATCCCCCCGGAGCCGGCTCGGCATCCCCTGCTGCCCCGTGCACCTCAAACGCCTGCTCATCGTGGTCGTGGTGGTGGTCCTTGTCGTCGTGGTGATCGTGGGGGCCCTGCTCATGGGTCTTCACATGAGCCAGAAGCACACCGAGATGGTGAGCAGGCCTGGGGTGGGCGGGAGGAGACAAGGGGCACCGACGGCAGGATGGGAACGGGGCGGCCGCCTGGCGTGGGTTTCGCCCCAGCCCGCGCCCCAAGTGTGACAGCCAGCTCCCTCCAGACCCGGCTCCCGGGCACCTGAGTAAAGACAGCTGAGGGCAGATGTGGGTACTGAAGGGGTGAGTGGGGAAGAGGGACAGCTGGCCACACCACGCCCCACCCTAGGTCCTGGAGATGAGTATCGGGGCGCCGGAAGCCCAGCAACGCCTGGCCCTGAGTGAGCGTGTGGGTCCCACGGCCACCTTCTCCATCGGCTCCACTGGCAACCTGGTGTACGACTTCCAGCGGGTGGGTGTGCCCGCATTGTCTGACCCTGGGCTGGAGGGCGGTACCCAGCTTGCTAGGCCCGCCCAGCTGTGCCACTTCACCACAGGGCACATGTGCTTGTGGGGGTGGGGGAGAAGTGAGAGGGAAAGTGAGAAATCTCCCCCAGGAGGGTGGCCATGTCGTAATCCCTTCTTTTCCATTCTCCTCTTGAGATTCTGGGCAGGGGACCAGCAGTTGGCATAATGGCTATGTCGCTGAACTCCAAGAGGAGACTGGAGGAGAAGGGATTGCGGCGTGGCCATCCCCCTGGGGGGTGATTTCTTGCTTTCTGTCTCTCTAGCAAGCACACGTGCCCTATAGCAAAAACCTCTCAAAAAAAAAAAGAGATTTCTGGGCACACCCGCACACACACCCACTGTCATTGTCAAGTTGCCAGGTCTGAGATTTGAACTGTAGTTGGTTATGTGGGAGTGCAACACCTTTAACCACTGCGCCATCTGCTGGCCCCTGCACCTCAGACTCTAACGGCTGGGCGCGCAGCCTAGAGGGAGCTGGCTGAGGCCAGGTAGGGGTGCACGGGCAGGGCCTCCTCAGTGAGCTCTGGCGGTCCCTGCCCAGCTCCTGGTCGCCTACAAGCCAGCCCCGGGCTCCGGCTGCCTCATCATGCACATGGCTCCAGTGAACATCCCCAGCCTCGATACGCTCATAAGAAAATTCCAGAACTTCCAGGTAGGTGTGTGGGTGGAAGGTGGGTTCTCTCCCTCCCGGGGGCTGCTGGGAGGGGCATGTGAGTGGATGGTGCCCTGTGGCCTGCAGAGCACAGCTCCTGGGGGGCTGCCAGGGGACAGCCTCTCTCTGGACCTGCCTTCCGTTCCTATTTCCCACCCGGCCCCACTGCCAAGCTGCAGGCCCCACCACTGGGGCTCCCGACACCAACAGGCCCCTCTTTACTGAGGAAACTGCCCGAGAGACAGACACCTGCCTTGGTCCGTGAGGGGGCTGCAGGTGAGCCGGCTCAGCTCCCAGACTCCAGGCCTGTGCTCTTTCCAGGCCCCGCCCACAGTGCCCAGCTCCCAGCTGGGTCAGGAGGAGGGGCAGGGCGCAGGCGCGGCACCTTCCCGAGGGGACCCGGACCTCCTGGGCATCCCGGCCAGCACCCTGTGTGGCGACGTGCCTGTCTACTACATCTAGGGCTCCTCAGGTGAGCAGGTGCCATGCAGAGGGAGGACTTGGGCCACCTGCGACGTCCGACCAGATACCGCGGAGCCACTGACCCCAGTGTCAGGCCATAGAGGGTGCCCAAGGGAGGGAAAGCTCGGGCGCCCCCAGGGCCTCCCCACATAGTAAACCACGGCCCTTTGCTGCGCAGGGTTTGTGGAAGCCCCAAGAGGCGGGAAAGACCCAGGAGCAGGGTCTTTGCAGACGCAGGGAGCGGCTCCTGTCCACACCGCAGCGTCTGGCCCTGGAGACATGGGAGCGCTGGGGAGAGGGTGGGCGACATGGGCGACGGGAGGGGGCACGGGAGAGGGGGCTCCTGTGGGCCAGGGACAAGTCACAAAAGAATAAAGCAGCCTGAACGAAAGACAAAGGGTTTGGCTTCTTTCTTCCCACACGGCTCAGTGCAGCCTGTGATGGGGCAGACGGGACTGGGACGGTTCTGCCCTTCTCCCGTGGGCCCTGAGACCGGGAATTGGTCCAGCCCCGGGGGGAGAGGGGCAGTGGGAACCATCCGCGGGCTTTAGGCGCCCTCCAGTGGTGTCTCCCGAAGGAGGGAGGGAGGAAGAGAGGGAGACAGAGAACGCGAGGCAGAGACAGACAGCGAGAGGGGAGAGAGCGGGCCCGAGACTGGAGGGTGAGCAGGACGCAGGCGGAGAGGTCCAGCAGGGACCGAGGGCCCGGGGCAGTGGCCGCGCGGGCGACCTGACAGCGTGTCCCACGGCCGGGAGGGGGCTCGGGCCGGGCGCGCGCGGAGACAGCCGCCGCTAGAGGGCACCTCGCAGGAGCGGCCGCGGGCGGGCACCCCGGGGGCCGGCGCCCCCTCCCCGAGCCTGCGCCCCGCGCCCCGGGCGGCCGAGCCCCCTCCCGAGCGGCGCGACTCGTCGCCTTCCCCGCCCCGGCTGGCGCGCTTCCCGGCCGGGCCAGCACGGTGCCGGCCCGAGGGGGGCCGAGCTCGGCGAGAACCCGCCCTCCAGCGAGCTCATTTCCCTAAAAGGGGGGGAGGCCGAGGGAGGGGACGCCTGGAGAAAAAGCGGGGAAGGGAGAGGGAGCCGGCTGGAGCCGGAGGGCGAGCGCCGCGGCCGGCGAGGGGGGCGGGAGACAGGAAGGAGGGGGGCGCGCGGGGAGCGGGAGAGGTCGGACGCGGGGAGCGGGAGCGAGCGAGCCGCCGGCCCGGGAGCGCCCGCCCGGCCTGCAGACCGCCGCTTCCCCTCGCCCGCTCCGCGTCCGGGCGCGACCCGCCGCCGCCGCGCCGCCAGCATGCCCGGCGTGGCCCGCCCGCCGCTGCCGCTGCTGCTGTGGCTGCTGCTGCTCGCGCGCCCGGGCCGGCCGCTGGACTTGGCCGACTACACCTACGACCTGGGGGAGGAGGACGACCCCGAGCCGCTCAACTACAAAGACCCCTGCAAGGCGGGTAAGCGCCCCGCAGCCCCCGGCCGGCGGGCTGCTCCGGGTTGGGGGGGGCAGTCCAGTGTGGGAAGCCGGAGCTGCCGGGTTGGCAATGCAGTCGGGAACAAAAGAGCGAGGGAGAGAGGGAGGGCAAGTTTGGGGGACTTCGGGACTGAAGTTTTGCTGCGGATCCTGGAAGCACCGGCGCTGCCTCTGGTCTTAGAGAGCATTCCTAGGGAGATCTCCCGGTCCTGAGAGACACCGCCAAGCAAGGAGGCAGCTTTTCTTCTGGAGGAAACTTTCCGGGCCAAAAACTCTGTGTGTGTGTGTGTGTGTGTGTGTGTGCGCGCGCGCGTGTGTAAAAGCGTTTTCCTTTCCCCCATCCTCTGCTCTGAACATTGGTGTTTTCCAGCCTGTCCGCCCTGGGGCTCACATCTGTCCATCCGGGTGCCAGGAGGCCTGGATCTCCAAGGAGCAGGTCTCTGGGACTCCCAGTGGGGGAAGTGTGCAGCCAGTGGGGGAAGAGTGCTCTTCAGGGGACCCCGTGAGCGCTCCTGGGCATCCCATGGTCCTAACCCACCACAGTAGCTTTCTGGGACTCTGGAGACAGCTGTCACAGTCAGAGAAGCCAGTCTGGGACAGGGGCTTACCTTTGCCCCTAGTGCCAGGAGGTCCCTGCCAAGGCCGCGCGGGGCTGGAAAGGGGGAAGACACAATGGAAACCGAGATGCTTCATGTCAGCTCTCTCACGCCACAGGCACCAGAGCTGCGGGAGCCAAGGGCTAGGCGCAGCCCCGTGTGTGCATGTGTGTTCTTTGTCCATGTAGACCCTCCATCACCTCTTCACTCCCGCTGGGGCAGAAGGGTCTTGCCCCTGGAGTGACCAGACAGCCAGGCACTGGGGCAGGCTGCTTGCCCAATCCCGTGACCCTGAACAGGCTGCCTGGGATTCGCGGGGACAAGATAGCAAAACTTTGCCTTGAGTCCACGCCTCTGGCTTTAGCCTGTCTCCAAATAGCAGGGCCAGGGCAGTGGCACGGGTCCGGCACTGGACACAAGGCTGGGGGCCCTGGAGGACTCCTCCGCTGCCATACCCTCTCCGGGCAGTTGGGTCACAGGCAGGAATAGGAAGCCCTGCTAGTGGGGGGACAAGCCAAACCCCTTAGCCTTCCTCCTCCACACCTGCCAGGCTGAGGACAGACCAGGTGGTTAGCTGTCACCTGTGTCGCTGGGTGCTCGGGGTGGTTTGTGTGGAGTGGACTGTGGTGTCAGACGTGGGCAGACCCAGCTTTCCACCCCAGACCCACACTCCTGAGCTGGCCCTCCAGGACCAGGAGTGGCAGTTTCTGTGACCCATCTGCCCTTCGCTCACCTGGGGAAGGGATGACCACACATCTCCCACGGAGCTCGTGGCAAGGGCCGGCTGGAGCACTGCCGTGAAATGGTGATTAGCCAGAACACGCACCAGACCCCGGCCGTCTGCCCCTGCCCCCTGGCTCACATCCTCCCTGGACTTTTCCAGAGGGGACAAGGGCTTGCTTTTCAGGGAAAGGGAGCGAGCGTCTCCCGACTCTCTGTCCTTGTCACACTGTACAACTGATCTACTTTTACCTGGGGCCTAATACGTCCCTGGCCCTGTGCAGGACAGGCCGCTGCCCTTGGGAGCCTGCAGTCCAGTGGGGGCCTAGCGGGGCGCAGGGTGCACACAGGCATGACCAGCGAGAGGTGGTACAGAGGAGGTGCAGAGGTGGTGCGCCCTCGGCCTCCCTGGCGTGGTAGCTGTGGAGAAGCGGGATGGGGCAGGCAGGACAGTGTGGAGTCTTCCTGGAGGAGGGGCGGCAGGCCTTTAAGGATGGGTAGGAAGCCAGTGTGAAGTAGAATTTCACTTCTGGTTGGAAACGGAGTGACGTGGGAGCTTCTAGGAGGCACGGGCTATCCCGTCTCAGATTTCATGCTAGGGTGGGGCCGCTGAGCTGGGACTTCAAACAGGACTCTGGAGAAGGCTCTGCACCAGGGTGAAGCGAGGCTGTGGGGAGCTGGCCAGCCCTGCTGGGGGTGCCCAGAGCCCAGGGCCAAGCGCAGGGGCCAAGTGCACCCCCACCCCTGTCCGGTGTGACTGCTGCTTACACCCTCGGGCCCCTGCTGAGCGAGCACACTCCCCTGCAGGGCGCTGCCCTCAGCCGGCCTGCCCGGGCCCTCTTCCCACTGCTTCTCTGCCTGCCCTGCAGCCCTGACCCCAGGGCTGGGCGTCCTGCCTGCCTCTGCTCACCAGCCCTCCCCTCTCCCCCATCTCCCCGCCTTGCTCACCTGTGATGGCTCAGGTGAGTCCCCGGATAGCCGGCCCCTCCATGTGAAGTCCCCTGGCCTTCACTGTCTGAGTTATGGTAACAGCGGCCGTAAGGGCTGAGACCCTGAGACCCTGAGAGGTTCCCGGATCTTCTGGCAAGGGCTGGTCTGTGTGTTCAGAGCTGGTCCTGCCAGGCCCCCCCTCAAGCCCTGGCCCATGTAGACTTCAGGGCAGCCCTGACCGCTTGTATGTTGGGACGCCAAACCATGAATGGGGTCCCCCAGCGTCGATTGGCAGCCCCGTCACTTGCCAGCACTACTCTGGCTCTGGGAGTGACCCCAAAGCAAGACGTGGGCCACAGCTGATGGCCTAAGCAGAGACTATGGGGCCAAGCCTGAGTGGCCCTGGGCCAGCGAACCATGCCTGCTCCTCTTCCTCGCTGTCCCCATCCTCGGCCCGGAGCCCAGGCACAGAAGTGGGGCTGCAGAGGAGTAGCAGGGATCCCTACTCCCTTCCTGGGGATCCCTAGGAAGATGGATCTATGAGAAGTCCAGTTTCTCTAGGAACCTGGGAGTAGTAGAACATGCCACCCCGCAGGCCACAGACCGCGGGGTCCCCGGGCTCTGGAGGTTAAGAAACTCTCCTTAGACTGGAAGAGAAGGGACTATGGCGTGGCCATCCCCCTTGGGGGGTGACTTCTCCCTTTCTGTCTGTTTCTGACCTTCCGGTAAACACATGTGCCCTATAGCAAAAAAACCTCTCTCTTAAAAAAAAAAGAAACTGTCTCCTTTCACCAGACCACATTCCCTCTCCAGACGTGCTGAGTCACCACCTATGCCGCTATGCCCTGAGTCACCTTCTGGTTTAGGTGCCCAGGAGGAGCAGGAAGTGACTCCCAATGGCCTTGGCTGCAGATGCAGGAGCCATTGGGAAGCCCTAGGAAGAAGGACCCGGGAGACACCTACAGTGTCTCTAGGAATTTGGGAGAAGATACTAGGAGAGGGGAAAGGAGTCGAATGTGCCCCACACAGGCCACAGAGGACCTCGGGGTCCCCGGGCTCAGCTACTGTCCCAGTCCCTGTGGAGCATGCACACTCCTGTCCATTCCTAAGCACACCCTGCTTCGGGGTTGGGGCCCGTGGAATGCGGTACGCACTTGCAGGTATCTTGTGCTTGAACACACTGAAGCGCGCACGAGGACATGGTCGAATGTGTCTTTGCACACATTTGTGGGCGTGTCCCTGCTTTCTGGGCACGTCTGTTCACTGTGCTCCAGATAGTCTGGAATAGGCGACTGCTAATAGTGCAGATACACACAAGTGTGTGTGCAGGCCTCGAGCGTGTCTTCGCTAGCTAGAAGCTCCGTTTGTGTGATGGACCACGCTTCCACCCTGCACGCGTGGCACTGGGCTCTTCTGCCAGTCGGGCTCCTCCTCCTAACCATCCTACCCCAGAAGGATGGGACCATGCCCTCGGGGAGGGGACTTTGGAGTCAAGAGGCCACCCTGGAGGAGGATTCTTCCCCAGCCCAGACCTGGGATCTGGCTCGCCCTTCTCCTTCCTGCTTCAGTCCTGGCTGTGGAGCAGCCACGAGTGCTCCTGGCTGGTTGACAGCGGAAAACAAAACCAAAACTTTCTATCTTGTGTTGAAAACAGCTACTAAGCTGCTACCCGGACCCTGACCCTGACCCCTGACCCCGGGGATTCCTTGGGTAAGAAGGGGCATCCTGGACACTCCAGTGTCCAGATTCCCTGGCTCCCCCAAGGGGACCCATATGGGCAGGCTCCGGGCCCAGCTCCTGGCCATAAGGCTGTCCTGCCCACCCCTGCCCCACCCCCACTCTGTTCCCATGCATTCTTCAGCCATGACATTCCCACCACAGGGCGCCCGCTCCCAGCTGAGCTCTGCAGCAGGCTGTCCTGCCTGCCCTGCACCCTGCCCTGGTCCCACACCGCCTGGGCCCACAGCCAACGCACTTCTGTACTCGGGCCACACTCAGTGTGCGGGTCGCAGGTCTGAGAGGGTACAGAGCCCTCCGCGAGTTCACGGGAGGCCATCCGGGGCTACCCAAGTGGCCAGCTGGAGCGTGCCTACTGTGCCCCCTCTGTGCCAGCTGCCAGCCTTCACTCAGCAGTCCTCGGAGGTGCGCTCCGTTACCAGCCACTCCTGTGGAGGGGAAAGCGGAGTTCAGGAGGGCTCACAGGACGTCAGCTAGTCACAGCCACGCTGGGGTTCCGAGACACAGCAGTCTGCCTCGGAGACCTGTGCTTTGTGTGTGTCCAAGGATGAGTTCATCACGCATGCACGTGTGAGTGTGTGTGTGTGTGTGTGTGTGCACGCGTGTGTGGCAGTGCCCGTGGGTGTGGGGGCCCGACGTGCAGTCCATAGACGGCAGTGCTGAAGGCCACTTGGCCAGCCATGGGCTCAGATTCCCAGGTTGGCCTGAAAACACACAGGTCCATGCTCGAGCCCAGGAGCCCCAGGAGCTGGAGGGCGGGGAAAGGGGCTCCATCGAGGGCGCTTGCTTTTCCTCCCTCTGCTGCTCTTGTGTGTACACATGCTATCATTAACATTTTTAAAAATAAGATACAGCAGGCAGCTGTGTGGCACAGCGGTCTGGCCCTGCTCAAGAGAAGCCAGATCCCACCTGGTGACCACAGTTCAGGCTCTTGGCCTGGCCCCCCGCAGCTGCTGAGCACTCAGAGGGGTCCCAGTGTCCACGGGCTGGAGGGCTGAGTGGGGGTCACAGCCTGACCAGACCCTGGGAGCGTGCTCATCTCCCTGCTTCCCTGTCTGTGTCCCTCTCTCGTGTGCACACACACGCTCTCGGTGCACGGAACGCGTTCTCAAAGGTTCAAAGGTGTGGGGGCGCTGGTGGGGCACTGCACACCTGTGTGACTGTCGGTGCACACGCGTCCACCTCCGTGTCCTCGGAGGGTGACTCCATCCCACACCCTGCCATGCCACTCCTGCGGGGCAGCTGAGAAACGGCTTCCTTACTTGTCCGTCTGTTGCTGAACCAGGCCACCAAGGGTGGCATTTTAAATAAGAGAAGATTTCTCACGGGCTGGAAGAGACTCTGGGCCACTTTCCGGCTGGGGATCTTGGGCGTCGCTTCTCTCCTTAGGCCTGAGTGTTCTGACCTCTCCGGTCAGTGAGGCCAGCTGGAATGTAGCCACTAAGTCCTCTCTCCATGGAACGCTCTAGGGAAGGGCCTGGGGTGGAGTGTGGCTTTCGGTCCTGCCGTGGGTGGGCCGGGGCCCGATGAGCTCATCGGGGAGCGCACTGTCAGCTGGCAGGCTCCACGTGGATTTCGCCGGGCGCTGACGTCAGGCGTCATTCTGACCAGTGACTGGCTTACTGGGTTTCGGGCCTACAGCTGGTGTGGAGTATGTTGGCTCTTGTTCATGCGTTTTCTTTAGGGCCGTCTGTGACTGCGTGTGTATTTGGGGGGACGCGTGTGTCTGAGGGAGTGCCTGTTATTCTGTGTGTGCATATTTAAAATCTCGGTTCTGGAGAAGTATGATCTAGTGTACGGAAATCTCAGGGCTGGGGCTGGGAGGCCTGCGGGGTAAACCAGCCTCCCCAGTGCCTTGCAGCGTGGTCTGCAGTAGATCCCTTCCCTCTCGGGCCTCGGTTTCCTCCTCTGAAACAGCTTCCTCATGACGGCTGGAGTCCCCGCGGTGTGCGGACCCCGTCTAGGTGAGTCTCACGTCAGAAGGGCTGCGTGGGCCTCGCTCACTGGCTCGCGCTGACACAGAGCGCCTTCTGGGTGCAGGTGCAGCGTGCCAGGCCAGTGTGACTGGGATGGCTCCTGTCTGATGGCATGGTGTGACCGGCTCCGTGTGTCCACAGCACGCTAACTGCACGTCTCTGACTGTGTGTGATAAAGCAAATGTGTGTGTCCACCAGCGAGGCCAGCTGTGGAGGAGAAACCTGTGGTAGGCCTCAAGGTTAAAACAACTCGGGTATTGCCGCAGGCCAGGCGGAGCAGCGGGCTGGGATGAGAAGCAGATGTCGCCGGGGGCGGGGCTGCACAGACGCTGCCCTGGCTCCTCCCCAGCCCTGCCTCCGCCTTCCCCGGCTGACCCAGCCCAGCCCGAGGCACACATCTTCATGGCCTCCTTCGGTGGCCTCACCTCCTCTTCCCAGGCTCCCCAGTGCGAAGACAGCCGGTCTGGCACATCTCTCCAGAAACATCGCCATGAGGGAGGCTTTCTCCCTCCAGGCCTTTCTGTTCCGGGGGAGGGCCCTAGACCTGCAGTGCTGGAAGCCATGTGGCCCACCACAGTTCAGATCCCCAGGCTGTCAGCCTGTGTGCCTGCCAGAGTCCTGATGCGCTGGGGGCCTGGGGACAGGGACCCGTGGCATGACGAGGCCCCGTCGAGGGCAGTTCTCTCTCTTTCTTGCCGTGTGAGCACACACTCGCTGTCATGAACCAAGCGAAAATAAAATAAATAAACTTAGTTAAAAAAAAAAAAAGGAGTGGCAGACAGGGACTAGACTGGGACTCACGTGGGAGCTGGGAATCAAGTGGGAGCTGTTAAAGCCTTTCCTCCTTCTGGGAAGGCCTAGCTCGTGTCTTTGTTGCCAAATGTATCTGTCTGCCGCCCCCCCCCCCCACCCCCGCTTCTAAAACATGTTATGTACTTATTATTTACATTTATGATAGGGTATGCGGTATGCACATGAGAAGGTGTAGGCACCTGCAGCTGGGACTAGTCACGGTGCAATCCCCCTCCCCCAGTCCTGCCCTCCAGCGCATTGGGTCAGGGGCACTTGTGCACCTGCCAGGCATATTTTCAGGTTAATCGGGCCGAGGATTTGAACCGTGGTTGCTACATGAGATCCAACTTCTCTCAAGCAGCACATTGCAGTTGTGCCATGAAGCTGCCTTCCTCGGGGACATCGCTCATTTCTTTCTTTTTTTCCTTTTTCCTTTCTTTCTTTTCTTTTTTTTTAAAGGGTTTTGTCATAGGGCACATGCATTCGCCAGAGAGATAGAGAGAGAAGGAAAGTGAGAAATTACCCCCTGGAGGGATGGCCATGCCACAATCCCTTCTTTTCCATTTTCCTCTCCAGATTTTGGGCACACACATATGTGCCTGGCATGATTTTCAAGCTATCTGGTCTGGGACTCAAACCACTGTCAGCCATTTGGGAATCTAACACTTTAACCACCACGCCACCTGCTGGCTCTGGTGCAGCATTTGTTGATGTTATTAATGAGCAAATTATAGAACTCTTATTGGAGCAGACAGGCACATGAGATGTCTTCTCCCCCTTCCTGGACTCCTCTCGATGCCATGGAAACACATTCCATGCGTGACCAGCACATGCTCTGCATGGTGCCAGGGTCTGGGCCCATGGACAGCCCCTCGGTCACTTCACCTCAGTCCTTTTTCTGTTTTTAATGTGTCAGTGGGCTTGTGCGCTCACCAGAGAGACAGAGCAAAGGAGAGGGTGAACACACCCCCGGGGGGCATGGTCATGCCGCAGTCCCTTTTCCTCCATTTCTCCGTCCTGTTGGGATTTGGGGTGCACACACACACACACACACGTCTAGCATGTTTTTCAAGTGACTGGGCTGGGATTTGGATCTCGTTCTGGACTGCCATGTGGATCTCGTTCCTTTAACTCCCAGGCCCGGGCCCCCCGCCCCATCGCATTGCCTTCATAGTACCCACTGCTCTTGATTCTCGGTTCTCGAGGTCAGCCATTGTTCACCCCGTACCTTGGGGTAAGCAGCATGGAGCAGGCCCTTCTGTCTGGAGGGTTGCTGCAGTAGCCCGGCTTCTGGAGGATGATGGCAGACGTGACACGCTGTGTCTTCACGGAGCTATGGCCTGCTGGGAGTGGGGATCGGCTTTGCTGGGTTTTAGCTAGACATTGCGCGTGAGTCTATTATTGAAGCTGCTCTCACGACCCTCCTGGTTCTTCTCAGAAGCACTCAGATATGAACCGTGCTGGCCCGCCATCGGTGCTGTAGGTCCAGCACACTCCCCCAGCCCTGGGCTGAGGACCGACTCAGCCCCTGCCTCTTCTTTCCCTCCAGCTGCCTTCCTCGGGGACATTGCCCTGGACGAGGAGGACCTGAGGGCCTTCCGGGTGCAGCAGGCTGCGGACCTCAGACAGCGCACAGCCCGAAGGTCCTCCATCAGAGCCGCAGGCACGCCAGGTACTGACCAGCCCGCTGTGTCCCAGAAATGAGCTCCAGACCTGGGGAAACAAGGGACCTCCCTGTTCCCTCCAGGCCCTCCCAGGACAGAGGCCAAGAGCCTGAGCCCGGCACACTGGCCTGCCTTCCCTTGGGGTGTCTCTGTCCCTTCCCCAGGGGAAGGGGAAGTACAGACATCCCCATAAGCTGAGACCCAGCGTCCTTTCTGGTTACCACAAAGCACTCTCAAAGCATTGTCCGACTTGACTGTCCCCAGCCACCATCCGGGGTCGGTGTCGGGACACTCCTGACGTACAGGCACAGAAGCAAAGACTCGCAGAGGCAATGTGACTTACCCAGGACCGCGCAGCTGGTCCATGGTGGCGCTGGGACGAACCCAAGCCTTCTCCCTGCAAATCTGAGACACTACCCAGTACTGTCGTCCCTCCTGCCGTCCCCCTGCTCCCACTTTGCAAGCTTCTACCTCCTCCCTGGCCCACGTCAAGAGCTTCTCTTGTGAATCTGCTCGAACCACTCCCCAGACATGCCTGTGTACCTCCATTTTCCATGCCCCCCTCCCACTCTGCTCTGTGAAAGCAGGAACTTCGCATCTCACTTACTAAGATGTACTGACATGATTTGTCTCCATGCCTGTCTCCCCAGCAGGACTCGAAGCTCTTCGAGGTCAGGTGTGGTCCAGGCACCTCACACCACGTGGCATCCCACAGGGATGGGAGGAAGGAGGGCTGAGGCAGGTCGGCTCTTCCGGCCTCTCTCTGCTCTGTACAGGTCACTGCCAGTGTGGCTGCTGGGGACACTGGCCTGAGCACCCACGGGGAGCCAGGCGGTTGTCCTGTCCAGCCTGAGGGTGGATCAGTCCGTGAAGTGAGGTCAGCCTCCTCCGCGGGCAGCTGGTATTGGAGGGTGACCTGGCAGCCGACTAATAGGCGAGACTTCTGTGACCCCCGTGGGAGCTGAGGGCATGACACAGGAAAGCTCCTGGAGGGACCGCTGTCCCCCCCAGGTGATCGTGGGCAGACCTTTGGCCCTGGCTTCCTCATCTCTCAAACGCAGAGAATGACACGTGCCTGCATCCCGTAGAGCTTCTGTGTCGAAGGAGTGCGGGTCCGGGCACCTTAGAGAAGGCAGAGTTGTGCACTCCCCTCCCTGAACACCCAGGTTTGTGGGATGGAAGGGGTGCGCTCCTAGGCTCAGATGCCCCCTGGTCCTTGCGGTTCCTAGGAAATGATTCATACCATTTCTCCTACATGTCAGCCAATTATTATTATTTTTTTTACATTCAGTTCTTGCTATTTATGGTAGTTAGGGATTAAGTTATTGAATACATTTGTAGTTATTAGAGAACTCTGTCATTACACCATATTGTTACATGAATGAGAACGTCGATTCGTGACTATTCAACCACTGCTCCCAGGGTAACAGGTAACAGCTTCCCTGGAGCCTCTGGTCACAATCTCTTTTTTTTTAATTGTTATTTAATTTTTTATTTATTCATTCATTTATTTTAATTTGACTGGGGGGGGGGCAGGAGTGAGAAAGCAAGCTGCCAGTCTAGGACTTGAACCATAGTCAGCCATGTGGAGTCCAGCACCTCAACCACCATGCCACCTGCCCACCCTGGTCATTGGTGATTAATACATAACCTTGTCTTAGGTGTGTATGTGTGTGTGTGTTTTAGAGACATTTTTGCTATAGGGTGTGCATACTCGCCAGAGAGATAGAAAGCGAGAAATCACTCCCCAGTGGGGACAGCCATGCTGCAGTCCCATCTCCTCCATTCTCCCTTAAGGATTTTGGGCACACATGCACATGTGCCTGGCGTGTTTCAAGCTGCCAGGTTCGGGTCTCGAACAGCAGTTGGCCATATGGGAGTCCAGCGACACAACCATTACGCTATCTGCTGGTCCCTGTCTTGTGTGTGTTTCTGTCTGAAGACATTATCTGATATACAAGGGGGATTTCAAAAAGTTCATGGAAAATGGGTATTTTGAAAACATAATGGATTTCAATTTTTTTTTTTTGTACAAAGTAAATTCATACTTTTATTTTGTTTTGTTTTGTTCATGAGTTTTTTGAAGGCCCCTGGTAGAGTTGACTCAGTAACATCCAACCTGTAGCCAACAGCACTGTGGCTCTGCTACCCAGGAACTCTCCACTCCACAACACATGGGGGAGGGGCATTTTAAGCTATGAACGCACCCATAAAAAGCACAAAAATGCCAAAAACTTGGCACTAACCAGCATGCAAAAAGGACATTTGTTTGCAATCTGAGAGCTGACATAAGAAGGCGGGGTGTCGCCTTGTTCGACCTCAGCTCAGCATGTGTTCGCTGGGTGACTGGGATTTCTCACCACTGCGCATACCAGGAGCAGCCATAAAAACCCGGAGTATTGCTTTCGGGGTTGCAAATACATTTTAGTGATTAGGTAAATTCACACAATTCCATGTACAGCAAGGCACAGAAGGTTCACAGAAATTGCGTGTTCTGAAAAACTGTGTAAGGATTTCAATGTTTTATTTTTCCTCCAGATAAACTGTACTTCAATCCCATTTTTCCAGAACCTTTCTAAGTCCCCTTGGGCGGTTTCCCTCCTCTCCATACACTCCATTGGTTTGCTACCAATGCCTTCCTCTTTCCATTGCAGGAAACTCCTCCACCCCTGGTTGCCAGGGCACCCGCGGGCAGCCTCAGAAGCAAACCCGCGGGAGATGGCGAGGCAGGTCCCGGAGCCGGAGGGCAGCGACATCCAGACCGGAGCGCGTCTGGCCGGACGGGGTCATCCCCTTCGTCATTGGGGGAAACTTCACTGGTGAGTGAGCTGTTGCGACAGCCTGCAGCCTGCATCCTGACCTTGGGCAGCCCCGCCGGGCACCGAGGTACAGGTGCTACCGTCTGCCCTCCGTCTACAAGTTCCCTGCTAGCAGTCTGGCCGAGGTGAGGGTGGGCCACCTGGGCACGGTGGCAGCCTGGTGTCCTTCCATCCGGCAGGCAGCCAGAGGGCCGTCTTCCGGCAGGCCATGAGGCACTGGGAGAAGCACACCTGTGTCACCTTCCTGGAGCGCACCGACGAGGACAGCTACATCGTGTTCACCTACCGACCCTGCGGGTGAGCAGGGACCCGTGGGCACTGTCCCCTTGGCCCCGTCCTCACTCGTTTCTGCTGGGCCCTGGCCGGTCCCCCCGCCCCTGGCCCGCCCCGGCAGCCTGGCCCGGCCCCTGAGTGGATGCACTCCCCCAGCTCGGGACCGCCCCCCTGAGCTGGCCCCGCCCCCCAGGTGCTGCTCCTACGTGGGTCGCCGCGGCGGGGGCCCTCAGGCCATCTCCATCGGCAAGAACTGTGACAAGTTCGGCATCGTGGTCCACGAACTGGGCCATGTCATTGGCTTCTGGCATGAGCACACGAGGCCCGACCGGGACCGCCACGTGTCCATCGTGCGCGAGAACATCCAGCCAGGTACGCGCCTGCGCGGTGGGCAGCTCCCGCCCCAGCCTGCGTCTCTGCGGCCCAGAGGGGCGTGCTCCGCTGCCTGGAGCCATGGCCTGGGTTAACCCAGTCCCAGCGTCCGCAGTCACCAGTCACGGCTGCCACTGCCCAGCCATCATCCACTCCCGCACCCCGGGGCGTGTCCTCAGCTGTGAAGCTCCTTGCGTGGGCTGGTCCTGCAGCACCCAGGCAGCCTCTAGGGTGGGCCTGGGGGCTCTGGGCCACCCTGCCTGCCGCCCCAGGCCTTGCTCTGCACCTCTAACCAGCTCTCGCCCCTCTGCCTGTTCTGCCCTCCATGGGCTCTCTCCCCTCCAGGCCCCATCCACCACTCCCTGCCTTCTCTGCTGTGGTTCCAGGAGCTCCCTCCTGCCCACTCTCCCTCCAGCAAGCCTTTGCTCAGCCCCTCCCCCGAGCTTCCCTTGGCAGCTCCCTGGCGCCCCCCCACCCTCACTTCTCTCACGCAGCCCCCCACACCCTGTGCTGGCCCTCGCAGGACAGGAGTATAACTTCCTGAAGATGGAGGTCCAGGAGGTGGAGTCGCTGGGGGAGACCTACGACTTTGACAGCATCATGCACTATGCCCGGAACACATTTTCCAGGTGAGAGCCCGCAGCTGCCCTCTGCCAGGCCTTCCCCCACCCCTGCACCTGCCCGCCCTGCCAGGGCAGCGAGGGAGCACAAGTGGTCTCAGTGCTGCCGCCGGCCCTCCTGTCCCCATGGTGGGCTGTGACAGGGCCTCGGTCCTTCATGATGCTGTGCAGGCCAAGGGCTCCTGGTACAAGCCACACCCAGCCTGGTGATTCCGACTGGCCCAGGCAGCCCAACAGGCCCTGAGCTGTTCTCTCACCTGTCAGCCGAGGGGTCTCCGTTTCCTTTCTCTTTATAAAAAATTATTTTATTTATTTTGGGGCCGGCAGGTGGCATGATGATTAAGGGCGCTGGACTCCCACATGGCTGACCGTGGTTCAGGTCCAGGACGGGGGGCTTGCTTTCTCACTCCCCTCTTCTCTATCTCTGTCCCCCTCTGGTCAAGTTGAGGTAAATAAATAAAAAATAAATAAAGTGCAATAAAATAATTCTTTGAAAAAAATTTTATTTATTATTATTATTATTTTCCAATTTAACCAGAGAGACAGAGAGAGAGAGGGAAAGTGAGAAAGCAAGCCAGCAGGTCTAAGACTTGAACCACAATTAGCCACGTAGGAGTCTAGCGCCTTTAATCACCACGCCACCTGCTGGCCTTGGGATCTCCGTTTTTTTTTTTTTTTTAATAATTACTTATTTAATTTTATTTATTCATTCATTTATTTTAATTTGACCAGAGAGAGACAGAGAGAGGGAAAGTGAGAAAGCAAGCCACCAGGTCCAGGATTTGAACCATGATCAGCCATATGGGACTATCCAGCGTCCTGACCACCCTGCCACCTGCTGGGACCTCCTTTTTTTAACTGGCCCTCAAAGGAGAACACCCTCTCTAATGGCCCTGCCTCTTTGAAACTGGCTCATTTGCAAACACTGGAGCGGGACTGCTGCTCTGGACTAGCCCTGTCACTAGCTCGCAGGCCCGCCCTCCTTCATGTGGGCTCAGATTCCCCGAAGTCACGGCCAGAACCCCCAAAGGTAGGGCCGCCCTGCAGCCCCCGCCCCTCTCCTTTCCCGCTCCGCAGTGTGGGAAATGGCCCTGCTCCTCCCCCTGCTCCTTCCTGGACGCCTTTCCCATGGCTGCCTGGTCCCGTCCACTCTGTTGTCCACACAGGGGCCCATCCCCCTTCTGAGTGCTCCTTCCAGACCCCCTCTTCCTGCCACCAGACCTAAGGGAACAGAGGCCGAGGAAGGGGAGTGAGGTCATCCCACCCCCCCAAACCTCAACCCCCTCCTTACGGTTCCCACCACATCCCACCCACCCCCTGCCGTGTTCCACCCAGCAGGGGTGAGTCAAGGCCCTGGGGAGGTGGAGGCTGCTGCTCCCCTTTCTGCAGCTCCTCCCCGATGGAACCACCCAGGACTTGGCAGGGAGGCCCTGGGGGGACGGGCCACGGACACATTGGGAGCTGGCGCTGTCTCGGGCTCTGGTCTGGCCACAGTGGACCCTGCCCTTTGGCCTTGTTCCAGGGCTGCCAGACACGGCCCGTGCCAGAGGGTGAAGAGCTGGCCCTGGGAAGCCCTGGGGAGGTCCAGCCCTGACTGAAGCAGCGCCAGGGGTGGCAGGAGCAGGGAGGAGTTGGCAGGGGCCCGAGCTCTCCCAGGGCTGGGAGTTGAGGCTGGGCTGCATGGGGGGCACCAGCGTGCTCCTGGGGCTCCCTGGTTCTGGTGGTGCGGCTGCCACGGGGCAGGGTGACTGCTGGTCAGTGGGCAGCATAATGACAGGGCGAGATGTCTCCGCCCGTCCCTGACCCTGCCGAGGAATGTCTGGGCGCTGGGAGGTCATGACCCGGGGTGCAGACAGGCACCCCCTGGCTCCTTTCCCACCGCCCACCGCTCTCCCTCCCCTTCCTCGCTTTCCCTCCCCAGGGGCATCTTCCTGGATACCATCGTCCCCAAGTACGAGGTGAATGGGGTGAAGCCTCCCATTGGCCAGAGGACCCGGCTCAGCAAGGGCGACATTGCGCAGGCACGCAAGCTCTACAAGTGCCCAGGTCGGGCGGGGCGGGGCGCCAGGGCCAGGGGAGGGGGCAGGCTGGGGTCCAAGAGGGTTAAAGCATCCTGGAGAGTGGGGGGGGAGACGCAGAGGTCAAGGGAGGCTGATGGGCAGGGTCGGGCGGTGTGTGAAGCTGAGACCCCACCTGGGGTCTGGGAGAGAGCAAGAAACCAGAGCAGAGGGCTGCGGGGTGCGGCCAGGCCCACCAAAGGGGCTTGACCTTAGCTCTGGATCCCACGTTGCCTTGACAACAGGGCATGGTTACCCTGGCAGCACTAGGCCAGGGAGGTAGGTTGGTGTGTGCTCGGATGTGAGGAGGCGGGGTGGACCTTAAAGGGCCAGGGCCAGCCCACATTCCCTGCTCGCCTCGGCCACCCTTCTCCCCCACAGCAGACACCAGGGTTAGGAGCGGGTGGGCTGGGACGTGGGGCCATTGGGCGTCTGTAACCAGCGTGCTGGTCATCTCCTTCCCGGACAGCCTGCGGAGAGACCCTGCAAGACAGCACGGGCAACTTCTCTTCCCCCGAGTACCCCAACGGCTACTCTGCCCACATGCACTGTGTCTGGCGCATCTCCGTCACCCCTGGGGAAAAGGTAACTGGGGGTCTCCAGCCTCTGGTGGACTGGGCCGAGCGTAGGGGGGCCTTTCTTCCATAGTGAGATCGAAGTGGATGCCCCTGACCTACCTGGGTATGGCAGCTCTGTGCCTCCCGAGGCACTGGAGCACTGCAGGGAGGAGGGCCGGCGATGGCTCGCGGCCTTCCCGGCATGTCGGGCTGACCGTGGGTCCGCGCGGATTCGTGGGGAGCGCTCACCACAGCACGGGCGCCGTAGGTCTGTTTGCAAACCTAGTTCTTCCTGAATGCCCCTGAGTGCTTTACCTGTCGCCGTTTTTACTCCTTGTGGCTACTCTGTCTTCCGTTTCTAAAATGAAAGAATTGTTTGTATTTATTATTATTACTTTAATTTGACCAGAGAGAGACAGAGAGAAGGAAAGTGAGAAAGTAAGCCATCAGGTCTGGGACTCGAACCGCAGTCGGCCGTGTGGGATTCCACCACCTTAAACACGGCACCCGCTGGCCCTTACTCTGTCTTCCTTTTACAGCCGAGGCAGCTGAGCACAGGCAGGTTCAGTAACTTGCCCAAGGTCACACAGCTAATGAAGAATGGGGTGGCATTTGGAGCCTTCCCAGGCTGGGTTTGATCCCAGCCTTGTCCGATGGCCTGGGCGGCCTCTGTGGGCAGCTCAGCCTGGCCCTGGGCTCTCAGCCGTCTCATCAGGGCCCAGCCAGGGGCTGCTGCTAGGACCGTTTAGGAACAGTGCCAGGACCTGCGGCACGAGGCTGCTGCCCAGTGGGCACCCCTTCCCACCTTCCGTCTTACAACACTGGGATGTCCCACTTTGCTACAGGGACCTAATTTCCCAGCCCCTCCCATGGCTCTCCTCCCCTCCTCCCTGTGTCTCCACCTCCCCTCACCTGGGGGTGAGCTCCTGGTATACACGCTTGCTCCCACTCTGGGCCTGGCTTCAGGCAAACCGTGCATGTGGGACTGAGCTGTCTCCTCTGCTTGGTCTAGCTCAGGTATAGCCTCCTCCAGGAAGCCTTCTGTGCCTGTCACCCAGCAGGCAAACAGGATAGATACAGAACTGAACCAGTAGCATCCAGTCTCCTACGGCTGCTGAGCCTTGTTTGATGCCTGAGGTGACGGGGGGCTCACTACTTTCTGAACATTTCGTTCTGTTCTCTAGACAGCTCTTCACCTTACAAAGTCTCTCCTTGTCATAGAAGAGAGACTGCTCTCCTGCAGTCTCCCTCCCCTGAACCAGGACTTTCCTCAGGAACAGGTCAAGAAAAACTCCACTCCCTGAGCACAGGAAAACCGCTCTCACGCCTCCTTAGACCCACTCCCAGGCTTTTCACAGGGAACCTGGCCCTTGAGGCCCCTGGTATTTTTGTTGCTCCTAAGAGTGAGTGGCGAGACTTTATTTCCCTCGATTGGAACGTGGCCTTGAGCAGCCGTGAGCTGGGTCTGACTCCGTCTTTGTTCACATAGTCCATTCCAGCGTCTCTCAATCACCTTGAATCCGAGTCTCGCCATCCAGTGGGTAGCCATCCCTCTTACTTCAGCCATGCGCTTGTTCGAGACACGTGTCTTCCAGTCTTTATCCTGATCTTTGGTCAAAATGCTGAACAGGACAGGAACTAAAGCATACCTGAGCGCTCCCTCCCAGCTGCCTTCGAGCCGTTACTCTGCAGGCTTCGGGCAGTTACTCCGCCAGCTGTGACACCACTTCACGTCACTGCCACCAGCCTCGGGTCACCATCTGCTAACCGGGACGTGAGCTCCTTCTGAGACCACGCTTTGTCCTCTTCCCATCCCTGGCACAGGAAGTGGTTAGTAAACACTGAGTCCATGAGATGGATCGCCTTACCAAGCTGCTGTCCCACCAGCTGATACAACCCCTTTTAAAAAGGAAAAGGAATTTGTTTGCTGTGTAACCAAGGGTCCGGCTTCTAACTGGTCTCAGACCATCTGTTTAATGGGACTGACATCGGCTTGGTGGTTTCCAATTCCCAGAATGCACCCCTAACCCCACTCCCAACACCACACACCCTGGAGGTTGGGAAAGCCTTGGTCTGAGTTCTCGAGATGACACATGCTGCTCACATCTCCAAGTCTCGCCTCTGAGGTCATCGGTGAGCCTCGAGACAGACGCCCGTTCCCCTGTATTCCCGAGCCTCCGTGTTCTTTCCAGATCACGTTCCCGTCTGTTCTGTAACCTGAAGGTCGTCGTCACTGTCGACAGGTTTCTATGGAGCATTGAGTAATTCCATTCTCTTTCAGTGGACATCACACCACTTTCCTTCCAAAGCAAACTCATCCTTCCTTTGCACATTCTGTTCCAGAAGCAACCTCAGCCAGCCCCATGTGCAGTGGTTAAGTGCAGTGCATTGGGAGCTGGATCCCACACGGCCAACCACAGTTCAAGTCCCACCCCGGCATTTTGAGAAACATGGGGGCTATGTGTGCATGAGTGCCTCAGACCTTGATGGGATCGAGAAATGGAGGAAGGGGGCTGCAGCAGGAGAATACCTCATTGCTCTCTCCCTCTGCGCTCTGGCGCACACGTGTCCTCCGGCAGTTGGAAGAAACATTGCAGTCCTGGTCCAGCCATGGTAGTGCAGCTGGTCAATCCTGCCACGAGTCAGCTGAGGCAAGCTGAAGCCACACGGGCGTCCCGGGCTTGATTTCTGGCCCACCTAAAAGCCGGGCGTGTGGCACAGCCTGCGGTCCCTGTTGCTCAGTAAACTGAGGTAGAGTGTGGGCAGAGGGCCCCGTCTGAAAGCACCTGCCATGGGGGCACGTGCCTGTGGTCCCAGCTATGCGGGAGGGCAGGATCGTGGCCTAGTGAGACCCTGCCTAACACATTTTTAAAAATCGCAGTCCTGTCTGCTCGTTTGCTCAAACTGCGCCCTGGCGCTCTTCATCCCTCTCCCAAAGGTTCCTAGTCCTCCAGCCTTTGAAAATCTCACCCACAGACCACAATAATAGTAATAATAACTAACAGCTGTTGAGCATACGACTAAACAGGCCTATGTTAAATTCTTTACCTGCATTTTGGCTTTTAATTAGCACAAAATGCCAAGCTGGGTTTTGACATTAGCCCCATCCGCATGCGCGCAGACCTGAGTGCCGTCAGCAGCTCTCTGGGGTTACCCTGTGAAGGCTGCAATGCCTGCTCTGGGCACTCTAAGCCCAGGAGCCTCTCGCTGTTGCTTTCCGCTCATCAGCAGGCCTGCATGGCGGGCTCTGGCCAGGTGTGGGGCTGCACATCACAGACAGCCCCCGGGCATGGTCCCTCTCCTGTTCCGGAGCTTCCGCCAGTCAGCAGGGGCGCGGCACCGTGGCTAACACCAGCTCCTTCTCCGTTGTCCCTGGCTGGTCTGGGCTGGCCCTGCCCCAGGACCCTTGGTGTTTTGGGCCTGCCGCCTCCATAACCTCCACAATTCTCAGAAGACAATGTCCTTTTTTAGAGGCCTGTCTGTGGCTCCAAGGAGAGAAATGATCTAGGAATAAAAATTCCAGATGGAGGGGCTGGTCGGTGGTGCAGTGGTAAGAGGCCGGCCCCCAGGGAAGGTTCCGGGTTCGTGTCAGGAGACGTCCCTGAGCCTGTTGGGCACGTGTGTGCCATCATCGGGGCTAACTAAAGCAGGGGGAGATTGTGGCTCGAAGACTCTTGGAGTCTCTCACTCAGAAGAAACACATGAACTTAAAAAGAAAAATCCTGATCAGTCAGTGTGTGATTGTAGACACGCGTCATGGGAAAACAGCCGCAGCCCTGGTGGAATGGCAGAGTTGCAGGTGACCAAGATGGGGCCCTGGAGATGCAGATGCCTGCGGGCAGAGGCAGGGAAGCCAGCGAGGCCGAGGTCACGCAGTCCGGCCGCTCTGACTGTTCAGTGGGTTACACGCCAGTGTTGGGCTCCTGGCCTGCTGAGCTGGTTACTCCTGCCAGGATCTTACAGCCGGAGTACTCCGGCCCCCTGTGTAGACTGAGGCTGGAAGCATGTTGTAGGCCTGCCCAGGTCTGTGCAGGTCGTCATGGGGCACCCACACTCACTTCCAGCTGTGTGGCTCCAAAGTCTACGGCGTTTCAACACAAAGCTTCAGGAAAGCCTCCCGCTGCCGTGGGTGGACTTTGACACCTGCTCTGGCCGCAGAGAAGTGGTTGTTTTTCACTTGCTTCCGAGTGATGAGCTTCGTGACAAATGTGAATGGTAGGTCAGGCTGAGACAATTACGCATGGTGGGCGGAGGGCAAACAGGAGGAAGAGCCACTTCAAAAGCCTCCTCTTTAGATCCTCCAAATCTTTGCTCTCTTAATCAGCAGTGGCCCCACAAGGGCTTAACGGTGGTCCCCGAGCAAGGCAGCAGAGCCCTCCCAGGAGGCGTGTGTGCTGAGATTGTGGTCAACAGATCAAACGTCAGAGCAGCCAAAAAGATAAGCGCTCCCAGTGCTTTCGGAGCTGCGCGTCCACCCTCTTTCCAACATCCTGCCTTTCAAGTGCTGCCTGCTCTTCACGGCCCACCCCAAGTTCTGCCTTCTCAGGCATGTGTTCCCAGGTCTCCACCTCCCATCCCAGCCAGTCCGGAGTGATCCCTCCCTCCTCTGCAAAGCCTGGGCTGGACTCCCTGGAGTCCCTCAGGTGCTGAGCTACCAGGAAAGTAGGTGCCTGCTCTTGGCACAGCGGCCAAGCAGCCCTGGTCGGCAGGCCCAGCCAGAGGGGCCTGTGGACCTGTGGCGAAGCGTGCAAGTTTAAGAGCCGGAGTGTCTGGGTTTGACTCCAGCGTGCTGGCTCCCAGCTGCGTGATCATGGGGAAGCGGGTTGAGCTCTCTGTGCCTTGGTTTCCTCATCTGTAAAACGGGCCTGGCGACCGTGCCTCCCTCATGGGGTTGATGTGAGCATTAAACGAGTCAGTACACGTGAAGCGCTTAGAGCAGTGCCTAGCACAGGTCGAGGACTCGGCCGTCCTCGCTGTGGTCCTCTCGGAACTCCTAATCTGTGACACGAGCAAACCCTCATCAACCTCGCCTCAGTCTGCTTCCAGGGTTCTGGCTGGATCACTTCAAATATCGAAATATCTTACCAGCTGTAGTGATGTGCCGTGGTTGTGTAAAATAAATCGGGAACCAGCAGTTAGCGTAATGGCTATGTCGCTGGACTCCCACGTAGTCGACCACGGTTCGCGTCCCGGACCCGGTGACTTAAAACTCACGCCGGGCGCGTGTGCGTGCGTGCCCAAGATCCCGAGAGGAGAATGGAGGAGAGGGGATTGCGGCGTGACCATCCCCCCTGGGGGGTGATTTCTCGCTTTCTGTCTCTCTGTCTGTCTCTGTCTGTCTGGCGAGCGCACGCGCCCTATAGTGAAAATCTCTCCAAAAAAAAAAAATAAAATAAAATAAAAAATAAATGAAAGTAATAAATGAAATATATCTGAAGCATTCTGGCCCTGTGGCCTGGTAGTTAAGGAGACTGGATCCCATGTGGCTGGCTGTGCAGTTCGAATCCTGTCCCTGGGAGCTTGAAAAAGTGCTAGGAATGTGTGCAGGAGTGTCCCAAATTCCAATAGGGTAGAGAAGTGGAGAAAGGATTGGGAATCTTCCTCTCCCTCTGCCTCCTCCGTCTCTGTGGTGTAGGCATGCGCCCTCTGACAAAAAAAAAAAAAAAAGTTAAGTAAACTCAAGTCTGATAGTGAAATCACCATTCATTGAGTGCCTACGTGTCCCAGGCGCTGCTGTAAACGTCACATCTTAATTTAGTGCCCTGTGCCCTGGAGGCGGGTACTGTTGCTATCACCGTCTCCCAGACAAGGAAACAGACCTCAGTGACGTGCCTGAGACAGCGCAGCAAGACAACACGTCACCAAGGCCGATGTCCTCGCAGGGAGGCTCCTGCTGGTCGGGAGTGAGGTGTTCTCTCCACTCGCCCTTGTTGGAGCGTGTCCAGCGGGCATAAGGAGCACTTTGCACGTGTGGGGTGCCCCGTGTCCTGTTCAGTCCCCGGCTCCCCAGTGGAGCCATTAGGATCACCTCCATCTGTCAGAGACGCTGAGCCACAGGCCTGAGCCACCTGCCGGAAGTGGTGGAGCTGGCAGGTTTTCTTTGGCAGAGGGCCGTGCCCCTGCCACCAGGGCACAGCTGTGTCCACATGACTGAAGTCAGTAGGCCCTTAATTAGACACCTCTGGTCTCAATATAGCCGCTGCCGGGCCTCTGTGCACGGCGCCGGCCACCACCCGCAGGTCTCTTCCTCTTGGGCGAGGTGGCCTCTCCCTCCTCAGCCCTGAAGACATCTTGGGTGGGCCCTTTGGGGTTCTGCCCCGGGTGTGGTTTCTTCTTCAGCAGGTCTTAATTCGCCCATCCTGGACAGAGCCAGGTGGCCACTGAGGAAAGAGAGAGGACGGGGCTTGCCCTTGTGCAGCCGTGGGCGGAACTGCGCCGTGGAGTTGAGGTGACGGGTAATGTAGGAGCCAGAGCGCCCTCTGCGTCCTGTCCTCCACCCAGTCACTGAAGATGTTTTTGTTGTTTGTTAAATATAAAAATAACGTCCATGTTGCAGAATTTTTGAGCAATGTAAAAGTGCTGGCAGGTGGTGTGGTTAAGGCGCTGGACTCCCACATGGCTGACCACAGTTCCAATCCTGTACCTGGCAGCTTGCTTTCTCACTTTCCTGCTCTCTTCCTCTCTGGTCAAATAAAAAAAATAGTAATAACAATAATTTTTTTCTTTTTTAAAAAAGAGTTATTTTTATTTATTAATTCATTTATTTTTAATTTAGCCAGAGAGAGAGAGAGAGAGCAAGAGAAAGAAAGCAAGCCACCAGGTCCGGGATTCAAAGTGTGGTTGGCATTGTGATAGTGTCCAGCGCTTTTTTTTTTTTTTTTTAAAGAGGTTTTTGCTATAGGGCGTGTGCGCTCGCCAGACAGACAGAGAGAGACATAGAGACAGAAAGCGAGAAATCACCCCCCCAGGGGGGATGGCCACGCCGCAATCCCTTCTCCTCCATTCTCCTCTCGGGATCTTGGGCACACACGCACATGCGCCCAGTGTGAGTTTAAGCCACTAGGTCCAGGACTTGAACTGCAGTCGACTACATGGGAGTCCAGTGACATAGCCATTATGCCATCTGCTGGTCCCTTTACTTATATTTTTTTACATGTGGGCAAGTAGAACAGACTCCCCGAAGCACAAATGCTGTTATTCAGGATGTGTTGGTTAAGCACCTTGCATGTGTCACGTGCCAAGGACTTCACAGTGACCTCACAAACGTCTGCCTTGGTCTGCGTTTCGGTGGGTCGGGGAGACAGACCGTGCGCACAGAGTGAGTGTGTTACCGAGGCCTCGGCAGTCGGAGGGAAGGAGCGAGGTGAGGGAGGGCCTCATTCGGGGCAGGCAGGCGGGGCAGAAATGGGCAGCAGTGAGGGACCCCACCGGGCGGGCGGGGATGAGCTGCCGCGTGGCATGTGCAAGGCCCAGACTTGCTTAGGGTCAGCAGTCACATCTGTGAGCAGAGGGTCAGTGCACGCAGAGAGTGCTGGGAGACGGGCAGATCGACACGTGGCCTCGGGCCGTGGTGAGGGCTGGGCTTCCGCTATTGCTCGGAGTTGGGTCATTAAAGGGCTTCGAGCAGAGGGAGTCTTCTAAGAAGACCGGAGGCTGGTAACGGGGCACGATCTGCCCAGCACAGCAGCTGCAGCAGGGGCACAGTGCTCTGTGCTGATGCAGGACTCACACGGGAGGTCCCAGGGTCGCGTCCCGAGGCCTCCCTGTGCATGCCACGTGCACACCTGCACTGTGATCTGCGCCAGCTGAGGCTGGGGGGTGGGGTGGGGGTGGATCACACTGTGAAAACCTTGTGGGGTGCCTCTCTCTCTCTTCCTCTCTCTCTCTGTCTCTCTCTCTTAGAAGACATTTAGAAACATTTTTTTTAGAAAGCTAAGACATTTAGGGGCCAGCAGGTGGTGTAGTGCTTACGTTGCTAGACTCCCACATGGCCGACCACGGTTTAAGTCCTGAATCCAGTGGCTTGAAAATCATGCTAGACACATGTGCATGCGTGCCCAAGATCCCCGGGGAGAACGGAGGCGGCGGCATGGCCACCCCTCCGGGGGGTGATTTCTCCCTTTCCCTCTGTCTGCTCCCATGAGCGCACACGCCCTAAGGCAAAAAAAACTCTAAATAAGAAGCTAAGATGTTTCATTTCAGTTTTTCAAAAAACTAGGACTTATAATAATAACATAACTTTGATGATTAATAGCAGGAGTAATATATAGAACCCTCGTGAAGAACATGCTCACACTCAGTTTTATCTCAGAGTACCACGATTAATACACGCTCCCTCTAACCAGGATTTTATTTATTTATTTATTTGTAGTTTGCTGCAGGTTGTCAACGCTCCCTGGAGAAAGATAAAGAGTAAGAGGAGAAAAGGAACAGTCACCCCTAGAGGGTTGGCCATGCCTCAAACCCTTCTCCATGAACAAATATGTTTTAAGTCACTTGAATTTTTTATTCGTTATTTTTCCTTTTTTTAATTTTGTAAGAGATTTTTGCTACGGGACGTGTGCGATCGCCAAAGAGGCAGAGAGAGACAGAGAGGCAGGAAGCGAGAAATCACCCCTCAGAGAGAATGGCCACGCCACAGTCCCTTGTCCTCCGTTCTTCTCTAGGGATTTTGGGCATGCACGCACGCACACCCAGTGTGTGTCAAGCCACGGATCCAGAACTCAAACCACGGTCAACTGGGAACCAGCAGTTAGCGTAATGGCTATGTCGCTGGACTCCCACGTAGTCAACCGCAGTTCGCGTCCCGGACCCGGTGGCTTAAAACTCACGCTGGGTGCGTGTGCGTGCGTGCCCGAGATCCCGAGAGGAGAATGGAGGAGAAGGGATTGCGGCGTGACCATCCCCCCTGGGGGGTGATTTCTCGCTTTCTGTCTCTATGTCTCTCTCTGTCTGGTGAGCGCACGCGCCCTATGGTGAAAACCTCTCAAAAAAAAAAAAAAAAAAAAAAAAACCACGATCAGCTGTGTGGGAGTCCAGTGATGTAACCATTTATCTGCTGATCCCAGTCACTTGAGTTTTTTTTAAAAGAAAGGAAGGATAGAGTCGACTATGTAGCCAGGCGAGGCCAGGAGAACAGCCTGGACTGGGTGGGCTGAAGGGGACGGTGATGGGGTTGGGGGAGGGAGGGGCCAGAAAAGACGGGGACGCGGAAGAGCGGGGGTCCTGAGACTGAGGGTGCCCCGATGGTACAGGGTCTAGGGTGTGACATCCTGGCATGTGGCTGAGAAGTAGACACAGAGGAGGGAGGGACCTGATGACAGGAAGCCTGGAGGGCTGCCTGGTGAAGGTGACTGATGCGGCCACAGGTCTTCCTGAGCCAACCTCAGTACGGGCCCTGGCTACAGGCAGGGGCCACCAGTTGCTCCCTGGGTACCTTCATCTTGCCTCCTCTGACCGCTCTGACCTGGGGTGGGAGGCAGCCTCTGTCCTCTTCTCCAGCAGGGAGCCCCGCTAGCCGGCTGTGGGACACCACGTGTCTACCACCCGGCCTGCACAGGCCACTGCACTGCCCGGAGCAGGGTTGGAGCTCCGACCGTGCCATGGTGGGGTGGGCTTGGCTGGGAGCAGCCGGAGGGGATGCCTGCCTGGCGATGCTCCACCCTCCAGGTGCCCACCTGCTGGGGAGGGCTGGCTCTCCCACGGTGTCCCCCCCGGGGCAGGTGGGCACTTGAGCGGGAGGCACCCCAGGCAGTGCCTGTCCCGGGGAGTGCCGTGTCTGACACGGAGCGCGCTCAGGGAGGTCAGGCGGTGTACCCGAGGACAAACGGCAGGAAGCACCGAGCACAGATCAGACTCTGGGGCTGGAGGTTTTTCTGCCACGTGGTCTCTCATCCCTCCAAGTCCCCAGCTCCTGAGACAGGGCCAGGTCTTAACCCTGTCCAAGAAGGCATCTCATCTGGGCCCCCTCTGTAGCCAGCAGGCCCCACCCAGGATGGGGCGCAGTGAGCCGTGCCGTGAGCTGTGCCGTGGGCTCTGACCCGACGTGCCTGTTTCAGGCCTGGCACCCGGGCTTGTCACTGAGGCCTGCTCTCCGACAGATGTGGGGCATGTTATTTACGCCGTCTGTGAGCAGAGCTGGGCTGAGGGTGTAACACGAGCAATGGCTCCTTCCTGGGTGTGGGACAGCACAGTGGCGCCTCCCCCTTTCTCGTGAATTGCATAACAGGGATAGACTGGCGGGTCTGTCTGGAAGCGTGTCTGTCTGGAAGCGTGACCGTAACTGCAGACCCCCAGGGCTCCGCACCTGTGCCAGGAGCTGCTGCTGGGTGCCTGGGCTTCCGCCCGCAGCAGCCGGCTCCACGCAGGGCAGGCAGCAGTCTCAGGCCGGGGAGCTGGTGTGCGCGGGGAGCGGTGACCCTCCTCCTGCCCGCTCCCCAGATCATTCTCAACTTCACGTCCATGGATCTGTACCGCAGCCGCCTTTGCTGGTACGACTACGTGGAGGTGCGCGACGGCTTCTGGAGGAAGGCGCCCCTCCGAGGTAAGCTGCTGCGCCCTCCCTGCCGCCTCTGCCAATGCCTTCTTAGAAGCACCCCACCACGCTCTCTTCATCCTCGGGGGCTCCCCTCGGCCCAGGGTGCCGCCCTAGTGTGCGAGCCCCCGCCGACGTAAGCACTGCTGGCCGTGTGCCTTTGCACAAGCCCTATCCTGAGTGGGGCTGTGTAGTCCTCTGTGCCAGCTTCTCGGACAGACAGCCAGACAGGCTGCTGTGGGGGTTCTAGGGCTTCGTTTCTCTGGGGTGCCCCCAGCGCAGCCTGGCTCAGGGGAGACTCCTCATCCACCGGCCAGTCAGTCTGTAACTCACACCGAGGGCCCAGACCTGGCCTGGTGGCCCGACCCTGTTTCACAGGATACTGTGTCCTTGCAGTGTGTGGGGGGGTGTGAGTAAGGGGGTCACGGTGTGCCCCAACCTCAGCCCAGACAGCGTCAATGAACGCCGAAGGGGCGCAGGCCAGGTGTTTCTGGAGGGCGTCTGCGTCAGGGCCACGACTGCTTCTCCCTCCCTGGTCCCTGGACCTGAGCCTAAGGAGCTCAGCCCTGCTCCACCAGGACGGCCTCCGCCCTGACAGTCTGGCCAGCCCTCTACTCCCGATATCCGGGTAGTGTGGCTAGTCGCCCGAAGCAGCCGTCATCACAGCTCCTCTTCCTGCAGACGCGTTAGCGCATCCAGGATTGCAGTTTCTCTCTCATAACTTACATTCCCAAGCCAGCACCCTGTCCCTCGCGGGTCGGGAAACACCCAGCCTCGTTAGGAACACACAGATCGTCCCTAGTCGATCCCTGACTGTGAGGAACCCCGGACGGCCAGCTCACCTGCTTCTGTGGGCTCTTGCTGGGTTTTATTTCAGAGGGGACATTTTGTGACCCAGTCCCCAGATTCGGGGGGGTGGGGGTAGGGGGGCTGCAGTATCGCCTGCATTTGACCAAATGAAAAGATGCCGTGAGCCATTTGTCGTGTGCTAAGAAAGCTGTGTTCGTTTCTTGATTGTCACTTCCTTGCCTGGACACCAAGTGAGGAAAGGTAAGCGAGGACGCTCGTTGTCCTTTAAAAGTACATGAGACTCTACGAGGGGACCTCGAAAAGTTCATGGAAAAGTGGCACTAAAGTACAGCCTTGGGGCCAGGCAGCGGCCCAGTGCGGGGCACGCCACAGTCCCATGTGGGCAAGTTCCTGTTTCAAGTCCCGAGACCTCTCTAGCATGCCAGCCACAGGCCTGCGTGTGCTCCGAGGCTGGCGGCTTGCTATCAAGACCCTGTGTAGGGTCCTGCTTGCTTTCTCATGGAAGAAATAAAGAAATAGAAACTTTTTTAAAAAGAATGTTTTTATTTCATTGAATTAATTTTTTTTTTTTTTTAATTTGACCAGAGAGAGTGAAAGAGGGAAAGTAAGAAAGCAAGCCGCCAGGTTCAGGACTTGAGCTGTGGTTGGCCATGTGAGAGTCCAGTGCCTTAACCACCACGCCACCTACTGGCCCCAATAAAAACTTCTTTTAAAACAAAGCATAGGTTTAGGACCAGCTCCATAGCCTAGTGGTTCAGGGAGCCAGATCCCGTGTGGTTCAAGTCCCAGCTTCAGCAGCGTGACAGACACCCTAGGTGTGTGTGTGTGCGTGCCCAAGGCCCCGACAGGGTGGAGAAATGGAGAAGGGATTGCACATGTCCACACCCCACTGGGGGGCGCTTTCTGCCTCTCACCATGTGCCTTCTGGCAATTAAAGTACAACTTAATTTCGTTCCAAAACGTTTTTGAAATCCATGGATCTTTTCTCGTAATCCGTATTTTCCATGAAGCTTTCGAAGCCTCGGGACGGTTGGATGTTATGAAGACCCACTTTTCCCTAGACATAGACTCACTGGCTGCCCCTCCAGTGGTCTCTGGCTCGTCAAAGCGGAGTCGGACCTCGGGCCAGACAGAAGCCGACCACAGGGCATGGGGTGTTGGGAGGGGGCTGGCTACGGGAGGGTGGCTGCAGACCAGGCCGGGCCCCAGCCTCTCAGAGAGGGGCTTCCCTGGGCCCGACGGGCTCACCCAGCACCCCCTGTGCAGGCCGCTTCTGCGGGGGCAAGCTGCCCGAGCCCATCGTCTCCACGGACAGCCGCCTGTGGGTTGAGTTCCGCAGCAGCAGCAACTGGGTCGGAAAGGGCTTCTTCGCTGTCTATGAAGGTACCGTGGGGGCGGGAGGGACGAGTCGGAAGGCCCCTGGGAGCCCTAGAAGGACTTCGTCCTGGTGCCCACAGTGGGACTGGCCGGGGCTGGGAGGCTGCGGTAAGGGCTGGGCAGGGCGCAGCCTGCTGACACCGCCCTTCCCATCTCGCCCTGTCCCCAAAGCCATCTGCGGAGGCGATGTGAAAAAGGACAACGGCCACATCCAGTCACCCAACTACCCCGACGATTACCGACCCAGCAAGGTGTGCATCTGGCGGATTCAGGTATCCGAGGGCTTCCACGTGGGGCTGACCTTCCAGTCCTTCGAGGTAGGTCGAGACGCTGCTGTCCCATACTCAGACCCCGTCACCCTTCCCTGTGGGACCCTGGCAGCCAGAGCTCCTTCCTCTGACGGAGGCCTGGCCCCCAGATCGAGCGCCACGACAGCTGTGCCTACGACTACCTGGAGGTGCGCGACGGGCACAGCGAGAGCAGCACCCTCATCGGGCGCTACTGCGGCTACGAGAAGCCCGACGACATCAAGAGCACGTCCAGCCGCCTCTGGCTCAAGTTCGTCTCCGACGGCTCCATTAACAAGGCCGGCTTCGCCGTCAACTTTTTCAAAGGTGCGTCCTCTCCCACCATGGTTCCCTGTCCACCCACCCCACTGCCAAGCCGTCATTTCTCCTTCACTCACTCATTGAACACAGGGGTCCAGAAAGAGGGGTGCTGAGCCAGGGATTGGCACATGAGGCCCGGGGAGTGGAGGTGGCCGCCAGCCTGTGTGCTCAGAGGAAGGCTCCAGGGTTCCTCTTGGGGCTCTGGGCCGCTGTGGGGGGCTGGGTGGGGCCTCACGCCGAGTGGGCACGGCTGCCTTCCTCCCCTGGAATGGAGCTGGGGTGGTAACAGGGAGCCCGAGGGACCCTGGACTTGACCCTCGTGCAGGGGCCACGGTTCCAGGCCTGACACCCTTCCTTCCGCAGAGGTGGACGAGTGCTCGCGGCCCAACCGTGGGGGCTGTGAGCAGCGGTGCCTCAACACCCTGGGCAGCTACAAGTGCAGCTGCGACCCGGGGTACGAGCTGGCCCCTGACAAGCGCCGCTGCGAGGGTGAGTGGCCCCCAGTCGTGTCCCCGTCCCTGCTTGATGCCCGTGGACAGCCCGTCCCGGAAATGCTGGCGCTCCTCTGCGCTCGGCCGTGCAGTCCTGGAACACACCGTCAGGTGTGCAGCGCACTCTGGTTCTGCCCGGTCTCAGTCTTCATCTTGTTTATTTCTTTTTCTTCTTTTGTAAAATTTTATGAGAGGGAATCTGCATTCACCAGGGAGAGACAAAGAGGGAGGGAGAAAGCACCCCGGGGGCGTGGTCACACTCACTGCCCTCTCCTCCACGTCTTCCTCCCTGCGGGTTTGGGCAAGCACACACACGTGCCCGTGTTTCTCAAGCCACTGGGTCTGGGTCTTGAACTGTGTAGTTGGCCCTGTGGGATCTGGTTCCTTTCACCAGGCCCTGGGGTCGGCCCTTTTATTCCTCTCATTTAGGTGTTTTATTGCCAGGGTACGTGCACTCACAGAGATAGAGGGCCAGAGAGGGGGTACCCCCAGTGGGGAGGCCACTGCAGCCCCTGCTCCATCTCCACCCTGTCGGGAGCTGGGGCACATGTGCACAAGCACCTGATGTGTTCGAGCCTCCAGGGCTGGGGCTTGAACCACTGGGCCATGCAGGATCTGGCTCCCTTAACTACTGTGCTGCAGGGCTGGTACTTACTCGTTTATCGTAAACGCTGAGCTTGACCTGCTGACGATGTCACCACCCACCAGGGGTCACGAGCCACGGTCTGGAGACCACGCGGTCTCAGCCTCCCTGCACTGACGTGCTGCTGACGGCGCTTACGGCCGCACGTGCTCTCTGCGCCAGGCTGCGGTTCTCCCACAGAGAAGGTGGAGGTGGCCGCGTGTGCAGCCCCTCCGCTGACTCCACTTCCCGGGGACACCCTCCTGGCCCTGCCCCCTCCCCGCGGGTCCCAGATCCAGGTCTGGACCGAAGCCCTTGGCCACAGGGAACCCACAGCTCCCCATCACTCACGGTACCCAGCTTACATCCCAGGTCCTCCTGGAGCCAGGACCCTGGGGTGACGCCACCTCCCTGTCCCCAGCGGCCTGCGGCGGCTTTCTCACCAAGCTCAACGGCTCCATCACCAGCCCGGGCTGGCCCAAGGAGTACCCCCCAAACAAGAACTGCATCTGGCAGCTGGTGGCCCCCACCCAGTACCGCATCTCCCTGCAGTTCGACTTCTTCGAGACGGAGGGCAATGACGTAAGGGCGCCGGCTGCGGAGGGGCCTGTAGCGGGTGCCGGCTTCCCTGCCTGCCAGCGGTCCTGGCAGACGCCGGGGGTGTGGAGGAACAGAGGCTGCTTCCATCCAGAGCAGCAGAGGCTGGAGGCTCGGGTCGGGGTCCTAGAAAGCCAGAGCACATGCAGCAGGGGGTTGAAGGAGGCGAGTGAGCCTGGTGCCAGGGAGGGCTTGGGCGGCCAGGGCTGGCGGGAGAGACAGGAGCTGAGGGCAGAACGGGATGGCGGCCCTCCTGGAGGAGGCAGGCCTGAGCTGGGCTGTCCACAGGTGTGCAAGTACGACTTCGTGGAGGTGCGCAGCGGGCTCACGGCCGATTCCAAGCTGCACGGCAAGTTCTGCGGCTCCGAGAAGCCCGAGGTCATCACCTCCCAGTACAACAACATGCGCGTGGAGTTCAAGTCCGACAATACCGTGTCCAAGAAGGGCTTCAAGGCCCACTTCTTCTCAGGTAACCGGCGCCCCGGCTCCTAGCCCTGCTTCCCCTGCCCTGCACCCTCAACTGCCCTCCCCAGTGCTCGGCCGCCTGCTCCCCCGCTCCCCTGCTCCCTCACGAGCCCCTCGCCTCCTGGCCAGCCCCTCCGGCATCTGAATCCCATCCCCACAGCCGGCCGAGGATGAGCACAGGCCTGTAGGACAGGGTAGGGTAGTGTGATGCTCACTGCCGCAGGGTGACCCAGGCGCCAGGAGCCCTGCTGGACACAGCTGGGAGAGGCGGGCCTGGGACCAGGAGTTCAGGGGGCCAAGGACATGGGGAGGAGAAGGGGGCCGTTGCCTCAGGCCACATGGGGCAGGTCACCGGCTGTGGCCCGACTGCCAGCCAGATGCTGCACAAGCTGAACAGGTTGCCGTGGGGCCTTCAGGAAAGCCACGCCTCCCCAGGCTCAGGGCTGGGGAGTCCGCCCACATGGACTCGGAGCTGCCCCACGTGAGGCCTGGGCTCGCTCAGGTCCCTGGGCCTCTGGCCCTTTGATGGCCCTGTCTTTGGGTGCCATGAATGGCAGTCAGCAGCCCCCCACCCGACCTCTGTGAGCTGAGCCCCAGGGGTCCCCGGAGACCTCTCCCCTGCTCTGTGAACCCCTGTCCTTTGCCCTGGACGAGACGGCTGGTCCTCCAGAGCCGCAGTCCCTGGGCAGCAGGGAAGGGAGGGCCTGGTGGAGGCTGGCGGGCTGGCCGGAGCAGCCCCAGATCGTCACCAACGTGCCCGGTGGACTGGCCCTGGGCGAGCAGGAGGGAGGGGAGCCGGGCCGGGCCCACGCTGCCCTCCTTCTCCCCTCCTTTGCCCAGGGTCCTGCATCCTCGCCCTCTGTGGCCGCCCTGCACCCTGCCCGCCCCGCTGGATGCCAGGCACCCGCCCCGCGCACGCACGGGTTCCCTGCTTGGCCCCGCCAGCCCCCTGCTCTGCTTTAAGCGCCCCTGGCCCTCACCCATGCTTGCTGAGCCCCTCCCCTGCAATGCCAACCCCTTTTTCCCCGGTGCCCACCGGGACTCCTACCAGGCGCCCTCGGACGGCCGAGGGGACATCATACCTGCTCGGGGTGGGCTGCCCCGGGAGACCATTACCTGCTTACTCCGTCTCTCCCTGCCCTTCTGTTCTCCAGTCTCGGGGCGGGGGGCCGCACTCACCTGTCAGGCCTGGAATTATTGCCCTGCCCCCGCCCTCACCCCCACCCCTGGCATGACACTGGTTATACCCCACCTTCGGTCATGCAGAGACATGCACATGCGTGAACACATACACACATGTGCTGCCCTGTCGCATGAGAAACCCGCAGAGGACCCTCACCAGTGGGCATCAAGGTTCAGTCTACAGGGCGTGGGGCGATGGCCCCGGCCCCCCAGGAGGGGGCTGTTTGGACTTTGGGACACTTTGGGACACTTTGGGACACCCATCGAGGAGACCCTAAGCCAAGAAGGACGAGAAAAGGCCTGAGGACCTTCAGTCTGACCCCAGCCACCTCCCGGCATGTGGGCACTGGGGTGAGTGCCGACTCCCTGTCTGCTCCCCACCCCGCCCTGCCACCTGCTCCCCCAGGTGGACAGGACACCGGAGCAGCCTGCTCAGAGCTCGTCTGCGGCACTGTCCCCGCTCCCTCACTCACCAGGTGTCCACCTCGCTCCCGGGAGACACTCTTAGGCGTTGGGGCATGAATACATGCGAGGAAGGGGGTGCGGGCATGTCGGGGTCGGCTCTGCTCAGCCCATGAGCCGGCCCCCCAGGCTCCCAGTGGTCACCATGCTGTCCTCAGTGAGCCCAGGACAGGTGTAGGGGCTGCTCTGCCCATCTCCTGCAGGCCCAGTACCAAGGCAGCTTCGGGGAGCCCTAGTCAGGCCCCCTGATGTGCTGCTGAGAAGGAGTCCTGAGGAAGGACTGGGGGCCCTCCCTGGGACCCCCAGGGGTCTCAGCCACCCGAGTGGGAGCTGATACTGCACCTCGGGCCCCTCCCTGCAGCCCCACCACCCCTCTGAGTGTCTGCCCCTCACGGGTCTTGGTGCCCACGGCTCCCTCGTCTCTGCACGCCTGCCTCTCTGCCAGGCCTGCCACCCCAGTGGCCACAGTCAAAGCTGAGGACGTGTGGCTGTAGCACACACAGCTGTGACCATGTGTGTCCCTGCACCTCAGTGCACGCGTGTGCCATGTGAGTGCGTGTTCAGGCCCACTGACACCCGAGCACCTGCAGGTGTGAATGGTCTGCTAGTGATCCCGTGCATCTCAGCACGTTCCTGCACGTGGGTACCCGTGAGCACGCGTGTCTGCACCTGTCCGCGTGTCGCTTCTTCACACATGTGCAGCATACGGGTTCTGCGTCGCTAGCGCACACCGCCCTCGCCCAGACAGTGACACTCTGTGTGTGTGTGTGTCAGCATCTGCTGTGCACAGCGAGGGGCTGCAGGCTTCTGTCCCTGCCCTGTGTGCCGTGTGCACAGACATATGTGTGCGTGGCTCAGCGTCCATGTCACCGGCTTGGAGGACACGGGATGACCACCCCCTGCCCTGTTCAGGGATTCCGAGTGAGGGGTGCTGGTGTGAGTGGGGCGTCTGTGTCTCACACACTGTGGGTGCTTTTACGAAGCCTTTCCAAGTGTCACTCCCCTACCCACGACCCCGAATTCTCTCTCCTTCCCAAAGTGGTTAGTGGTGCCACCCTCAGGCTTCTCCTACCACAGGCTCTATCTCCTGTTGACCCTGTGGCCATGCCTCGTCCTAGCTGCTAATACCCCCGTGACCTGGCTGCGCTGAGGACATGGCCGAGCTGCATGTGTCCCGCCTGCCCCCCACCCTGCCACCCGCCACCCCCTCCCTGGAGCCGTTTGAGGCTTGGGGTCTGGTTTTCACTGCTGTCCCTCCCTGGCCCCTGCCCTCCACCCCTGTCCTCGGTCCCTTTTCTCCTTCTCTCTCTCGTTTCAGAAAAGAGGCCAGCTCTGCAGCCCCCTCGGGGACGCCCCCACCAGCTCAAATTCCGAGTGCAGAAAAGAAACCGGACCCCCCAGTGAGGCCTGCCAGGCCTCCCGGACCCCTTGTTACTCAGGAACCTCACCTTGGACGGAATGGGATGGGGGCTTTGCTGCCCCCCACCCCGCCTCCGCCCTGCCATTCCGGCCCGCCTCCTCGGCCGGACAGAACTGGTGCTGTCCTCGCCCCGCCCCTCCTCGTGTGGACAGGGGCCTGCCCCCGCCCCTCCCATTTCGATGGTGTCTGTGACATTTCCTGTTGTGAAGTAAAGAGGGACCCCCGCGTCCTGCACCTTTCTCTTGCAGTCTCCTTGTCCGTGTCTGTTTTTCCACTTGTCCGTCTGTCCAGTAAGCAGGTAATGGTAGAGGGTGCCCCTGCCGGTCCGCTCAGGCCCCGGCCCTCCCTCCGGCCCGCTCCTCCTCTCTCTCCCGACAGCTGGGCCCCGTTCAGCTGGTTCCGCTCGAGGCAGAGCCCGGGGTCGCCCGGAGTCGCCCGGTCTCCCCTGCCCCGGCCGGCTGGGCCTGCGGGCTCTGCCCCCGGGAGGAGACACAGCCCGGCCCCTGTGCGGGGTCACACCGCAGCCCCGCACAGACCGGCCTCGCCCCTGTCGCCCCTGCAGACAAGGACGAGTGCTCCAAGGACAACGGGGGCTGCCAGCAGGACTGCGTCAACACCTTCGGCAGCTACGAGTGCCAGTGCCGCAGCGGCTTCGTCCTCCATGATGACAAACACGGCTGCAAGGAAGGTCAGTGCCCCGTGGCTGGAGCCGGCCACCCTGCCACCGCCCTGGGCTCCGGGGGTGCGGCCCGGTGCTGGGGCACGACGGCCCAGGCCGCTGCAGCCACCTGCTGCTCTTGGCCTTGCTGATCCCCCAGTGTCCCAGCCACAGCCCCCATCCCTCCGCACCGCAGCGCCTCCTCCTCAGGCCCTTCGGGTGCTTTGAACAGGGGGCACCATAAACCCGCATCCGAGTCGTGGCCTCTGTGCCGCCCGCCTGGCACCGGCAGTGTAGAACGGTGGCTCTGAGCTGCCGTGAGCTCGGTGGCCTGGCCTCGCCCTCCCTCGCAGCCAGCTGAGTGCCCTTCCGCGAGGACGTGCCCACGCTGCCGTGGTTTGCTCCCGTGTGGGGTGCAGACAGTGCCCACCTCAGAAGGGCGCCGGGGCCCCCGAGTGCCCTGAGCGTGCCCAGCTACTGTCAGGCTGCCGTCTGTGTTACCACTCTGGGTCACGCTCTGGCCCGGGGGCAGGGTCTCCCACGCCATCAGCAGCACTGTCTGCCTCCTGGCGTGAACATGGCCTCCTCCAAGCCGGGCATTTCTCTGTGGCCCCTCATACTGGGGACGTGGGACCTCGGCGGCACCGCACAGACTCGGCTCCACCCGAGTGCCTGTGCGCCTCGGGGTGAGCTGCTTAACCTTTCTGAGCTTCAGATTCCTCTCCATGAAATGACGAGAACGAGAGCTACTTAGCAGGTACTGAGCTGTGTCCGCGTTGCTCCGTGCTCAGTGGCTCCTGGCCAGGGGCTCTCCCCGGTGCTGGGTGTGGACAAACGAGCTGCAGGCCAGGGAAGCAGAACTGGGCCCTCGACTAACCCCTGGACCGCCAGGGCGAGGCCTGGCCGATGTGGAGCTCTGACTCACAAGCCACCACATCTTTTAGCAAGGGGACTTTACCCTGATGTGCCTAAACTGCACTCTGTCTCTGTGCTGCCGGCGAGAACGGTTATAAAGGGCAGCCCTGGGCCAGCCCGGAGCGCAGCAGTTAAACTCAGTGCCTTGGGAGCCAGGTGCCATGTGGCTGGCCGTGGTTTGAGTCCCGGCCCTGGTGGCTTGAAAAACCAGGCACTGTGCCCGCAGGCCCCAAATCCTGATGGGGAGGAGATTGTGGGGGAAGGACGCAGTGTGCCCTGCCCACTGGGGCGCCCCTTTCTCCCAAGTACACTTACTCTCTGGTAATGGAAAGAGAGGGCCAGCTGGCGATGTGGCGGTTAAGGGGCTGGGCTCCACGTGGCCAGCGTCAGGCTTCTAGTCCCGGACCTGGCAGCTTGAAAATCACGCCGGGGGGTGTGAGTGCATGTTCCCAAAATCCCGAGAGGAGAATGGAGAAGGGATTGCAGTGTGGACTTCCTTTTGGGGGGTACTTTCTCATTTTGTCTCTCACTGTCTCTCTCTCTCCCGTGAGTGCACACACCCTATAGCAAACTTTAAAAAAAAAAAGCCCCAGCAAGATAGCTGGCAGAGGCTTTCCCTGGGGAAGATGGCCGCTTCCTGCTGGCTCTGCCCTCGGGCACTAGGCCACTTGCAGGTCAGCTGGCATCTCCCAGCCTTCGGGGGTTGCCGCGGTGGCGCTGACGGGCGAGGACACGCAGAGTCGAGTCCCTCGTCTCCTGCCGCAAGCGGAGACCAGGGATGTGGCTTTGTGAGACTGTGCCTTGGAGGGACAGGGTGCGAGGCCATAGGGCCAGGGGAGCAGCTTTGGGGGCCAGCTGCATCGTCCAGCTGGAGAGGGACGTCAGTTATGTGACCCGAGGGGGACACTGCAGGAAGGGGGAGAGCCACACCGAGCGGCCCCACAGATGCTCCCTGTTGGGAAAGAGAGGCCCCAGCAGCCCAGAGGAGCAGGACGGCCCCAGAGCGGTGCAGTCTGTGGCATGAGACAGGGCGACACAGCCTGGGTGAGGCCGCGAGGGTGATAAGGACTGCAGAGCTGGGCAGGTCGAGGACAGAGGGGCCGCGCTGGGTGGACATCACATGTCGGTTGACATCACCTAGGGTGATAGCAGCAGCGGGGTGGGGAGAATGTCAGGTGCAAAGTCTCCCGTGACACCAGTGGACCGCAGCTCTGGGAGGGCAGAGGTGGCATGGCCAGATGGCCGCGGAGGCCCAGGAGTTTCCAGGGGTGACCACAGTGGCTGTCCTCACCAATGCCACCACAGGGGGCCCTGCGGGAAGCATGCAGCAATAGTGATGAGTCACACTCTGATCGCGGGCCTAAGGGGGAAACCAGAGACAGACGAGGGGAGACAGGAGGGAAGGGCCTTCCCCAGGAGGTATCGGAGCAACGCCCTTCCGATCCGCACTTCCCCACAGCTGGCTGTGACCACAAGGTGACGTCCACCAGCGGCACCATCACCAGCCCCAACTGGCCCGACAAATACCCCAGCAAGAAGGAGTGCACCTGGGCCATCTCTAGCACGCCTGGGCACCGGGTCAAGCTGGTAAGGCGCCCGCTGCCCGGCTGCATGCGTAGCCCCGCTGCTCCGGGCCGGCCATGCCCACGTCATCTCACAAGCTGGGCGCTGCCCTGAGTCAGGAAGGCAGCAGACGGGGCGGCCCGGCTCAGCCCAGGGGCCCGCCTTAGCAACCCAGGTCTGGCCTGGACAGGGCCCCCTTTCCCAGGGCACGCTGGGGCTTCCCTGCTGGTGCCCGTTCTCGGGTACCCCTGCAGTGGCCACCCCCACAGCGTCTGTGAGCAAGGGTGCTGAGGCCGGAATTTGGGGCCACCTCCAGCCACATCCTAACCTGTGCCACCCGCCCCCCGCGATGCCTTCTAGACCTTTGTGGAGATGGACATCGAGTCTCAGCCCGAGTGTGCCTACGACCACCTGGAGGCTTACGACGGGCGCGATGCCAAGGCCCCCGTGCTCGGCCGCTTCTGTGGCAGCAAGAAGCCCGAGCCAGTCCTGGCCACAGGCAGTCGCATGTTCCTGCGCTTCTACTCTGACAACTCAGTGCAGAGGAAGGGCTTCCAGGCCACCCACTCCACAGGTGAGGCCACTTGGGCCACGCCGGGCAGCTGGTGGGCTCGATGATCGGGTCCTTTGCCCTGGAAGTGTCTGCCGACCCTGGTCTCCGAGCCAGGCTCCTGGGCAGGGTTGGAGGTCACACAGAGCTTGCCAAGGGAACAGACGGGGCAGGGGTGGGTGGGCAGGACGGCGTTATCTGAGGACTGGGCCAGCAGGACGGCCAGCCTGGGAGGAGGGGAGGTCAAGGCAGAGGCTGCAAAGGTCAGAAGACAGAACAGGCAGTGGTGGGGCGTGCTGGGAACCCAGGCATGGGAGGGCACCCTGCAGAGGCCCTGCTGCTAGCGCACTGCCTGCGGCGGCGTCCCCACTCTCCCGCGTGCACAGTACCCACGCTCTATCCCACAGCTGTCTGAACACGTGATACGTATGCAGCGGCAGTCTGAGTGCAGGTCGCAGAAAACAACCCAGTAGGCGAGGGACCTGCCCTCAGGGGTTTGTCTGCACTCGGCTGTTAATTCATCCACTGGTATGCACTGTCGGAGGGGTCGCTGTGCACCAGGACCGAAGGGCACGTGGCCTGAATCAGGCTGAGCCCTGTGCCTGCCTACTCCTGGGACGCTCAGTCCCCGAGAGGAGAAGGCACACATGGACGGCCACAGCGTGAGGGCGATGTGGCGAGTAACGGCAGGGAAGGGCACCCCACCCACCTGGCGTGAGTCCTTCCAGCAAGGGGAGGCACCACGCGGAGCCACCACCCCAGCGCAGCCCAGGTGTGCACAGGCGACACAGGTGGGAATGGCTGGAGCCCTACCCACGGGCCGTGACCGCCAGGCCCAGGATGCCAGGTGGGAGCGTGACGTCTGTGCGTGCGAGGCCGCCTGTCAGGGAGGCATGGGTGTGCAGGACTGCCGGGTCCACAGCCTTGTTCCGCCCTTTAACTCAGTCCCTGACCCAGGCCCTGCCCGGCCTCTCCCTCCCCGGGAGACTGAGCACCAGGATGTAGGGAGATACCAGCAGGCATTAGAGGAGGGAGGCTGCCCCTCCTGCTCTCAGCTGTCGCTCCCGTCCCTCCCAGCACAGGGTGACACACCAGGGGCCTGGCGCCATCTGGCCCTCGGATCTGCTATGTTCCGTCCACACTGTGACTGTTAAAAATTGGAGCCAGGGGCCAGCAGGTGGCATGGAGGTTAAGGTGCTGGATCCCACATGGCTGACTGTGTGGTTCCAGTCCTGGTGGCTTGAAAATTACACCGGGCACGTGTAGGTGTCCCCAAAACCCCGAGTAGAGACTGCAGAAGGGATTGTGGCGTGGCCATCCCTGGCAGGGACGATTTCACACCTTCCCCCTCGCTTTCTCATCTTGCTTTCTCTGGCAAGCACATACATTCTATAGCAAAAACTTAGAAAAAGAATCGGAGCGAACAGTTGAAGATCCGGAGTTTTCACGTCCGACCGGTGGACGGCTCTCTGGAAGGTCGAAGCTCCGGCAGTGCTGGGCCTTTGTGCTCGACGACTCATGGCACCCCCATCGCTAACCACATGGCCTTCGCGCACAACCTCCGTCTCTCCACAAGGGCTTGGCGTGGTGCAGCCGATGCCAGCACCGCGGTGCTCAGGGTGGGGCCGTTCCTGTCGTCCCTGCAGAGTGCGGGGGCCAGCTGCGGGCGGAGGTGAAGACCAAGGACCTGTACTCTCATGCCCAGTTCGGCGACAACAACTACCCCGGGGGTGCAGACTGCGAGTGGGTCATCGTGGCCGAAGAGGGCTACGGCGTGGAGCTCGTGTTCCAGACCTTCGAGGTGGAGGAGGAGACCGACTGCGGCTACGACTACATGGAGCTCTTCGACGGCTACGACAGCACGGCCCCCAGGCTGGGGCGCTACTGCGGCTCAGGGGTGAGGCCCACGGCCCCACACCTTCCTCCCTTGTCTCCCCAGTCCCGAGACCCAGCGTGGAGGTGGGCAGTGCCCAGGGGTCCTGGGTGCCAGGACGGATAGCGGTGCCTACCTGGCCCTCCACGGGAGTCAGGAGGCTCAGCCTATTCAGAGGCCTACCTGCCATAGGCCGTGCCCTGCAGGAAACTGGTTCATGCCGGGCAACGCAGGGGTTGCTGCCACCTCTAGGACAGGCCTTGCCCTGACACAGGCCTGCGGAGACCCAGTTCGTCCGGGCAGGGTGAGGGGTAGCCTGCTTCAGGGGAGGAGGAGAGCTCTCCTAGCCAGAGGCAACTCACTGGGGCCTGGAGTGGGGTCGGAGGGGGCGCCAGAGCAGGGACAGGGCCACAGTCCTCCTGGCTGAGCCCCAACACCTCTATCCTTCCCTCTGCTGAGTTCCGCTCCTGGTGAGGGGGCCGTCCCAGCATCGTTGCTGCTGCCATCTGGGCAGACTGAGTGTTGCTTCTTGGTCTATAACTTGGTATTTCCAGAGGCAGAGGGCAAACGTCTGCTCAGTGGGCTTTAACAGGGCTGTGGTCTAGTCACGAAGTGGATTCTTCTTCCTCCCAGGAGAACTGTGGCTTCTCTCTCTCTTTTTTTTTTTTTTTTTTTTTTTGGAAGGGGGGGATTTTTGATATAGGGTGCATCGCTCACCAGAGAGACAGAGAGACAGAAAGTCATAAATCACCCCCCCCAGGGGGAATGGCCACACCATAATCCCTTCTCCACTCTCCTCTCGGGATTTTGGGCATGCACACACACGCACCTGGCATGAGTTTCAAGCCTCCAGGTCTGGGACTTGAACTGCAGTCTGCCATGTGTGAGTCCAGTGACATTACCATTGCGCCATCTGCTGGTCTCTCTCTTTTTTTAAGACAGGGTCTCTATGTTGTGGTCCTCCAGCCGCAGTCTCCCGAGTAGCTGGGACTGCAGGTGCGTGCCACTGTGCCCAGCTTTTGTGGTGAGCCAGGAATCAAACCCCGGCCTTCCACATAACCTAAGCCTACCCAGTAGCAGCGTCAACCAGTGTGAGCTATAGCAGCTGGGCCTCTTTTGTCTTTCTGAATCCGTCCACCTTCAGAGAAGCTGCCCCCGCATCTCACACACACTTCCTCACCCGTACACTCAGGCACACTGTGCCCCGTCCCCTCCTTGGCCCTGCTCGTGGCCATGCTCCAGGGCAGCCCTGGTGCTCCAGGAACTGCAGCGGTGGCCTTGACCAGGCCCCCTTTGGGAGCAGAGCTTAGGCCCGTGTGGCTGGCAGGGGCTGCGTGGTGCCGGAGCAGGGTGCAGCCAGAGCCTGCGGCCCCCTCTGCCTGCCAACTGCTACCCCGCCAACCTGGCTGCCAAGCCAGCGCCCCTCCCCACTCTGCAAACTGGTGTCCTCAGGGGGCTTCTTCCAGAGCTCTTCCCCAGCAGCGCCCTGGCGGGGACTTGTGGGAAGAGCCCAGTCAGCGGTTCTGTCACAGCTCCTGGAAATGGCACAAGGGCCCTGAAGTGACCCTTCTGTGCCCGAGGCCAGGGCGTCGGCGTGCTGTGCTCTGCAGCCTGGCCGTGCTCTGAGCCACCGGGAAGGGGCAGCACCAGAGTCCGGACCTGAGGGCCACGTCTCTCCTGCGCCGTCTCCTGCTCCATCTCCTGAGAACCAGCTGGGAGGCGAGAAGCCCACGCTCGGCGCGCACGCACCTTCATCACGCTTTCACGCACCTCGCTTGCTTTCAGTAGCTGTGAGGGGGGAAGCAGGTGTGGGATGGAGCTAGACAGTGGCTCCTCTAATCACAGCCCAGCCTGAGGAGCAGAGCTCCACCCACGCCCCCTCCCCAAGGCCCCCTTGCCTCCCTGTGCAAGAAACTGCTTTAAGGCTGGAGGAGGCAGGGGGCCTCCCACCCTCCAGACAGCCAGGGATCTTCTCTTTGAAGCGTATTTATTTATTCCATGAGTGAGCGAGAGCGCAACACAGAGGGTCTTGATGCCACAATCCACGCCCAGCCTCGGCCAGCCCCGGATCATGGGTCCATGTGTGCCATAGTACTCAGGGACGTCTCTGGACTCGAACCCAGAACTCTGCCATGTCGGTTGGCCTCGCACAGAGCCGTGTTTTATTGCCCTGCCAGCATCCGGCCTCAGGGGCCAGGGATCGTGGGGCGGGAGGGAGCAGCCACCATCTCCCTCTGCCTCACTCCCGCCCCTCTCCCCCCAGCCTCCCGAGGAGGTATACTCAGCCGGAGATTCCGTCCTGGTGAAATTCCACTCGGATGACACCATCACCAAAAAAGGCTTCCACCTGCGGTATACCAGCACCAAGTTCCAGGACACACTCCACAGCAGGAAGTGACCACGGCCCTCAGCAGGGGTGGGGGCGCGAGGCCTCCTCCCCATCACCTGGACCCGACAACGGGCAGGCAGAGGGCGACACGCTGTCCGTCTCCCCCGGACCTGCAGGCCCGACGGGCCACGTGAGGCTGTCCTCAGGAGGTGGGGGACTGGACTCCATCGGCCACTTCATGATTCCCCCACCCGAGTGAGGGGCCAGCCCAGGGAGCCAGCGCCTTCAGCAAGATCCTTGAAGTGACTGCTCCTCCCTGGGCCCTGCCCGCCCCCACCTGCCGTGCTGTGTACAGCCGGAGCAGCTGGTGGCGTAATCTTCATTGTAAAGGACGTTTCGCCCCTTCCTCCACTGGCTTTCCTGAGAGCCCCGACTCCCCTTTCCCGGGGTGTGTCTGCCTGCCAGGAGCCGTGGTGGGGAGAGCCAGAGACGAGGGAAGGAGAAACGAGACAGGGCCTCCTCAGGCCCAGGGCTGGACAGCCACACCAGGGCATCCCAGCCAATAAACAGAAAGTGTTACAGCCACGACCCGTGCCAGAGGCTGTCTGGGACGAGCGGGCGGGGCGGCCAGCCCAGATGTGCGGGCTCTCTGCGGTCTGGGGCAGCTCGGGCTGCCCTCCCTGTGATTCCGGGGCCCCCGAGGGTGTGATTTCACACGTGGGCACACACACACGGATGTCTGTCACCCCACCGCCCACGGAGGCACCTTGTGCACACACTGCTGTGGCCCGCCCACGACGGGAGGGTTGGACTTTCATCCAGAGGCCTTTGGAGGGGAGGGAGAAGGTGAGTGACCGGGGTCAGAGCGCGTCTGGGCATTCTGTCTGCACCTGGGGAAGGGCAGGGTGGGCTGCGAGGGTGTCCGGCAACGGGGGGCTCACCAAGGGGCCAGGACAAACCTGCTAAGGGCCCCAGGGCCAGGCTTGCTGAGGGCCAGGCCCCAGTGTGGCCCCCACGGTCCTCCTCTCCTGGGCAAGCTCCCAGTTCCGGCCCCTTGCCCCAGCCACCAAGGTGATGCCCCGTCCCTCCCGCTCTGTGCCTGTCAGAGCCCAGGGCAGACTACCACAGCCCCGCTCCTGCCCCTCCTGTTGGTCTCGCAGCGACAGGAAGCCGAGGAGACCGGACAGCCCTGGCCCTCTGCCTGCGCTGGCGGCTCTCAGGCCTAGAGAGAGCCGTGGTCTGCTCCGAAGCCCCCCAGGAGCGTCCCCACAGCAGAATGCAGTCGGCAGCCACCACTCTCCCACATCCCACAGCCCAGATCACCAGCCACAGCCCACAGGAGCCAGGACCAGATCCTCGGGCAGCCTGAGGGTACTAGCCACGGAGAGGAGCAGCAGGGCAGGCTCCAGCCCACCCAGGTGGCCGCCTGGCACGTGTGCCCACACAGACCGGGCCCCTCTGACCACTCAGGGACCTGGGCTGATTGGCCCCTAGCACCCCCCTGGGCCCGGATCAGGGTTGGGCAGGGGCTATACCACGGCAGGTTGGGGTGGGCCCTGCGAGGGAAGTTTGGTGCCTCTGGTCAAAGGCATTAACCCGTCCTGACTGAGGCAGGCCTTGGGGCCTGCCCCAAACACCCCGTGGAGTGGGCGCGAATCTTGAAGACTGCTGAGCAGGCCCACGAGTCAGTCCAGGGTCCTCTGTCCTGGGTGGCCAAGAACTGGGGTACAGGCCTGTCTAGATGCTCGCAACTGGGCATCAGGCGGCCCCTAGCATGGGAGATGGTTAGGCTTTGACGGGGCAGGGTGAAGACACGGAGGAGGGAGAGGAAAGGAGGGCAGGCCGCGGGGTCTGCCCTTGTCCCGAGGCAGGGTGCAGGCCGTGCTAAGTCACTGCGTTCCCTGGGCCCAGCCCACCCTCACTTGGAGCTTCGGGTTCCAGACTAGGCCGACCCCAGTGCAGCTGCTGTCACTCCAGTGACTCCACAAGGGAAAGGCCCACCCAGTCTCTGGCTGCCTCCTGGCCCTGGGGTGCCCTGGGGTCCCCAAGTCTCTAGCGCATGACCAGTTGAGGGAGAGCAGGATGGAGCTGCCCAGAGTTCACACTCCCAGCTGGTCAAAACCAGCTTGTCCCAGAGCTCCGGATTTCCTGTCTCGGAGCCCTCGGAGGACAGCCTACCCTAAAACATCGGATGTGGGGGCACACACCTGTAGTCTCAGCTATCCGGGAGGCTGCAACGGGAGGGTTGTGACACAATGAGCCTGTGCAAAACATGTGCCCGCTCCAGGACGCAGACGCCGGGCCCGCTGTGCTCGTTGCCTGCCTTCCCCATCCCTGGCCCTCCCCCAGCCCCACGTGGCTGTCAGAAGTGATGGTCTGGCACACTCGCTCTTCCACTGGGCGGCTGTGCGGCCCTGGCCGAGTCACGTCACGTCTCTGAGCCTCTGCTTCATCTGTAAGCCTGGAGGGTGGTGGTACCTTGCACAGTGCAGATGGAAGGTGATCACCTAAGGAGAGGGCCTGTCCCTGCGCCTGGCCAACAGGAGGCTCTTAATAAACGCAACTGCTCTTCCTGCCGCTGACCAAATGGCTTTCTGGTTCCTGGACACCCCAATTCTTATGCTAAAAGGAAACCTCTGGGTGAGCTACGTCCCAGTCTGGCACAGGGGCCTGCAGCTGAGAAGCGACACTGCGAGTCTGACCCACAGGGAAGGTGCCAGGTGTGCAGCTAGCTGGAGACCTCCCTGGACATGCCAAGAACACATGTGCCTCTGATCCGGAGTGGCAGAAGCTGGGGTGAACTGAGGCATGCAGGCCCTGGTGGGGGCCCCACCCCCCTCTCTCTTGCTTTGGGAGGAAGAAATAAGGAAACAGCACCGTCCCTGGCAGAAGGAAGGTGGCTCAACCTACAGCGAGGAGGGCTTGGGGCAGCGGAAAGGTTTCTGGGCACCTCCAAGCCACAGCCCGCACCAGCCCCATTCCAGAATCCCGAAAGGGTGAGCGGCTCCAGCCTTGGAGAGCTGGAGGGGAGGCAGCCAGACCTCCCCCCACCCAGCCTCCTGCCAGAGCCGGCCCCTCCCCACCTGAACATCTGGTTCCCATCTCCTCCAAGCTGTTTTATTGCCAGTCTCCTCAGCTCAGCTTCCTGAAGGCCTCCCTCATTCTCAGGGAATGATCCCTCCTTGTCCCCGTCCTTGGGACCCCAGCCACCTCTTTTCCTAACATAGAGAAGCCACAGAAGAGCCTGTACCTGCCCTGCCACTTGGTGGAGTGGAGGCTGCCACCCAGTGGCACCAGGGTTAAAGGGACGATGCCAGCCAGGGAAAGGAATGGGCAGGAAGTGTGGGTGTACTCCCGAGCAGAGGGGAGCGCGTAAGGTGTGTGTGTTGGAGCAGAGCGTGTGCGGCCACGTGTCTGTGTGTTTGTGCCCGCACAGCAAACACCCCACCTGGAACACAGAGGCCGCGCTGCTGCCTCCGCTGGGGACAGAGCTAATGCGGTCCGCAGCCGGGTGGTGGCGGCTCTAGGTCAGGACTGTCTCTCGCTCCAGCCCAGTGAGGGACTTGTGTGTGTGTGTGTGTGTGTGTGTGTGTGTGTGTGTATGCATGCCTGTGCAATTGAACATGTCTGTGCACTCACACATGGACCTCGCTCCAGCCCAGTGAGGGGACATGTATGTGCACCTGTGTGTACAAGCGTGTGTGTGCATCTACAAACAGACCTCGCTCCAGCCCAGTCAGGGGACATGTGTGTGCGCCTGTGCATACGAGTGTGTGTGTGCACTCACACACAGACCTTGCTGCCTCCACCAGGTCAGATCAGACACAGGCCAGGAAGGACCCCCGGGTGGACGGTAGACACCCTGATCCACCTCCGTCTGAGCAGCCCTGGGCTGGCTGGGAGCCAGGGAGTGGCCATCTGGACCGAGGAAGGAGAAGTGGGCCCTCCAGGGGGGCCTGCGTGGCCCTCCCTCCCCCACCTCGCCCGCTGCCTTCGCTCCCCACTGAGAGGGCTCCAGGAGCCAGTCTCTCCTCCCAAGAAACCCAGAAGGTTCCCCGAAGGATGACTGAGGTCTCTGAGACCCTCTCGGCAGGGAGAGGGTACTGTGCAGGCCTGCAGAGGTGAGAAGGGGGGAGTGTGAACCTGCAGTCGCTCTGTCTTGGAATTTTGGACACTATGCCTTACAGCAAGTCTTCAGGGCACCTTCAACTCCACAGTACCCCCCACACACTGCCCCACGTTAGTGTGCAAGGGACTCAGATATGGTGGCAGCCCCCAAGGGGTCACAGCCTCTGAGGAGCTCCCCTCACCCCCGCCACATCTCACTATCCGAGGCAGCCCTGTCCGAGGGGAAGCAGGCTCAGGGCAGTGAAAGGAGACCATCTCAGGTTCCGAATGCAGCCCTGGGCACTGTCACCGACTGGCCCTGAGACTCCTGTGTGCCCCAGTCTCTTCCTCTGTGAAGTGGGACTCACGCTACCCAGGGCCACTGTGAAGACGGCTGAGTACGCAGTAGGCCCCAGGAAGTGGTCCTCTGCCCCTCTCCCTTCCCGGACTGCAGGGCTGCACCCCAAGTCCCAGACGGCATGTCGGTTGGGCGCTGAGTCAGGCAGTGTGGGCAGGGTCCCTCTGGCTTTTCCGGAGTCTTGGTCTCTCAGAGGGCCACTACAATAAGCCTGTGATAACAGGTGGGAGGTGACTCGGGTCGTGAGCCAGGAGCCCTCCCTCAGGCGCCCCTGTGAGGACAGGGCAGTGGCAGTGGGGTCTGACACAATGGCAGGTGCTCTGGTGACGGGCCTCCATGCCGGGAGGGGGCCCAGGCAGCTCCGGCTGCTGCAGGTGCTCCCTGAGGCCGGACCAAGCGGCCTCAAAGCCCCTTCCAGGAGGGAGATGTGACTCTGCATTCCAGCCCTACCCTCGAGTGGGGCTGGGGCTCCTCGGAGATGACCCCGGGCGAGGGCCTCTGTGGACTGTAGGACTCGCCCCTCCCCGGGGCGATGCCGGGATCTGAATGTTGGTGCTCATCCCCCACCGGAAGTACTGCCCACCGAGGTGCAGGTATCAGGAGGTGGGGCCTCTGCTGGAGGAGGTCACGGGGGAGGAGCCTTCGCGTCTGGGGTCAGTGCCCTGTGAGGGAGCCCGGGAGCTCCCGCGTCCCTTCCACCAGGCGCCGCAGGCCAGGCGCCATCGGGGCACGAGGAGGCAGGCGCGCCGGACACTGAGCCTGCGCCCTGGTACGGACGTCTGTCTCCAGATCCATGAGCAAGAACTCCCTGGTGCTGATCGACCACAGTCAGCCCGAAGAGACCAAGACGGAGGCCCTCGGGCCACGCGGTTTATTGATGCACATCGCAAGCACAGCACAGGCGGGGCCTCGGCCCGAAGACGCGGTGCCAAGGGGGGCTCACGGCCACCCCGCGTCAGCACAGGGGAAAGGGCGGAGCCCCAGGCCTCCTGACCGGCCCCCGGGGACAGTGGGCCACACTACAGAACAGCAGCAGCCGCCCACGCAGGTATGGCCTCGGTCCTTCAACACAGACATCCAGCTACTTGGTCATTGTCCCGTCACCTCGGAGAAAGTGGCCAAGGGGGCTGCTCTCTGCCTGGGTCACCTCCGTGGTCCCCCTCGCAGCCAGCTGCCTCCACTGGCACCTCCCTGTCTACCTGCTTTGCTTCTCTTGGGGTGTCCACTCTGACCACCCCCAGGACCCGTAAAGAGCAGAAAGTAGCGAAAAGTCCAGAGGCCCAGGAAGGACTTCTCCAGACCCCCCAGGCAAGGGGCTCCCAGCCTGCAGGGTGGCCCGGCGGCGGTGCAGTGGGGGGCGTGGGGAGGGTGGGGCCGGAGGCGGCCGAGGCACCCAGTCGGTCACAGCAGGCACAGTAGTCACGGCACCACGGCAGAGCGGGCGAGCAAAGCGCACAGCCAGGCGGGGGTGCCGGGGCTCGGCAGGAAGCCGCTGCTCTTTAGGCCAGGCCAGGCCCCACTCCTGGTAAGGGAAGGGGGTCCCTCTGGGTCTCAGGGGTGTCCCTCCCCCTCCTCGACCTCAGCGGATGCTGTTCCAGACCCCAGCGCTCTGAGCAAGGGCGAGGGTCTGCTGCACGTATCGTCTCCAGATCGGAGACAGGAAAACCCAACAGCCCGGGGCCCCCTAAGCCAAGGGAGCAAGAGCAGGGGGAGCCTCCAGGTAGACAGGTAGAGAAAGGGCTCTCCCATGCGGGAAGGCGGCTCTTCGGGACAAGGGACAGCCAGGGCGGCAGGCAGTGCGGGACTCTATTTATAGAGGGAGGGGCCAGACTTGGCAGGGAAGCCCCAGGCCCAGCTCGGCAGGATGTGGCCTTGCAGTCAGCCCTGAGCAGGTGGAGGGGCTGAGGAAGGCCGAGCCCTGAGCTCTTCACGTGCGCTTCGGCCCTGCCCCGAGAGGCTTCCCTGGGGGTCTGGCAGGTCTCAGGAGGCAGGGCCGGGAAGGGGAAACCAGAGGCAAGGGGGAGTTCTCAGGAAATCCAACCCACCCACCCACCTCCCGAGGCCTTTCGAGTCCACCAGGCCTGGGGGTGCCACACTTACCTGGGAGGCTGGAGGGTCTGTGGCCCCCATACCAAGGGGTGGGCAGGGGTGGATGGACGGCTGGAGTGAGGGAGCAGGGGCAGGGAGAAAGAACCAGCTCCCGGGACCTGTGCCTGTCTCCACCCTGTGGTGGCCTCCCGCCACCCGCGCCCCAGGAGTCCCTAGCGGCCCACACTGATATTGCAGGTCTTGCAGCTGGGGTCTTTCTTGGCGTCGGCAGTGGACAGGCTCATGAGCTGGTGCCCGCTGATCTCGCCCAGGGTGCCCAGGGACAGGTCGACGGGCTCGGTGTATATGACCTCCAGGATGAGGTCCTGGGCATGGCGGAAGACCAGCTCCCCGCCCTCCACGCTGCAGGTCAGAAACTTGTTGCAGGCAATGTCCAGGAGGGGCAGGCGGTCGCGGCAGAAGCGGTCCCCCGGGGAGCCCTTGGGGGCCAGCACCAGGATGGCGTAGTGGTAGGCCGTGTACATGCAGTAGAAGTCCGCGAAGTAGAGGTTGGTGCTGGGGTTGAAGAGGCGCTGGGCGGGGATCTGGAAGCGCCAGCGGCCGTAGGGGGAGTCCTGCGGGGGCTGGCCCGTGTTGAACTCCGTGTTGCAGCTGAAGAAGACGCCGTGGAGCATGCCGCTGGTCGGGGAGCCGTGGCTGCCACTGCTGTCCTTCAGGTAGGGCTGCAGCGTGTTCCCGCAGTGGGTCCTGCCCGCCCGGGAGAAATGCCAACGGGAAGAGAAAAGGCTGCCGTGAGCTGGGCCGAGACTGCCTGCCACTGCGCGTGATCAGGGAGGGAGAGAGCCAGCCTGGCTCCCGCTCCCACCAGCGCCGCCCCCACGAGCCACGAATAGAGCCAGAGCGTTCCAGAATGCAAGAGCGGGAGGGCTGGGGCGGCGCGTCCTGCCCACTCTCTCCCGGAGGAGAGCCGGTCACTCCCAGCTTTGGGGGGAAAGCAAGGTCTCTGAAGACCGACTGGGTCTTTGTGCCTCACTGTCACCTCCCACCTGTCACGGCCACAGGGAGCACCCTCTTTCCTGCCTCTGTCCCTTTGTTGTGCCCGAATTTCCCTTCCCACTTTGCTCCACCTGGCTCAGCAAACTGGAATCATCCTTCAAGTCCCAGCACAGGTGCCCGCTCCTCCCTAAAGCCGTCCAGAAACATCAGGCACTTTTAATGCAGCAGATATGTGGCTGTCTGCCTCGTGCAGGTCCCTGAGTTGGGCTCAGCAGGTGCCCACGCTTCTTACCTGGGGTCTGTCTCCCTGCCTGGCCCTCAGAAGGTTGGACTCTATCTTTATCGCTTTTAGTAGCCCGAGGGCACATGCGCATGTCAGAGAGAGGCAGAGAGGGGCGAGAGCAGAAGCACACCATGGTGCGCAGCGGCCATGCTGCACCCCCTCTCTCCCAGGTCTCCAGCCCACTAGGATCTGGGCTCACACACATGCGTCGCTGTGTTTCTCAAGCTGCCAAGGCCAGGATTCGAACCAGGGTCGTCCCTATGGGACCCAGCTCCTGAGCACTAGGCCACAGGTCTGGCCGTGCCTTTATCTTTCTAACCGGCTCTTCGTGAGGCGCCTGGCCTGGCACACGTGGGTGCTCCTGTGTTTCTGACATGTGGTTAAAGAAACCCGGGGAGGGGGGAACCACGGCCCCTCGCCTTTAACATAAAGGCCACCAAAGGCCCTGGAGGCCCACAGTGCCCTGAGGGAGGGCCAAAACACCCACCCCAGCCGCCCCTGACCGTGAAGACAGAAATCACAGCAGCCTGCCCTGGCCTGGCCTTGGCAGGACACAGGCACGGAGCAGGGTTGGCAGGCAGGGGTGGGTGGACGACCCTGCCCTGCCTCCCTCCTGCCTGCCTGACTGCCCTCAGTGAAGGGTGACCCCTGGCTCGTCTGGACAAGCCACTGTCCCCACTCCGGCTCCTTAGCGGCAGCCTACAGGCAATCGCACCATCAGCTTGCAAACGTTCCGGACAGCAGAAGCCCTCTTTCCCCAAAGGCAAGCAGACGTAAGTCACAGGTGAATAAGACTGGCGTTGCTGGGGGACCAGCCGGTGGTGTGGTGGTTAAGGCACTGGACACTCCCACACGGCCAACCACGGTTCGAGTCCTGAACCTGGCGGCTTTCTTTCTCACTTTCCCTCCCTCTCTCTCACTGGTCAAATTAAAATAAATGAATGAGTACATAAAATTAAAAAAAAAAAACAATTGCTGCTGTTCTAGCTAGAGGGTCCCTTCCTCTGATTCCCCTGCCCCCCAGCCCTTGGCCACACCCTGAGGGGCTCCCTGGGATCCGCCCCGAGCCTCCAGGCTCCTCAGCCCCCGTCCAAACACCACCGAGTTAGACATCTCCCAGCCCTTCCTGCCCACGACTCTCGCCCTGCGCGCCTCTCCAGATGGGCAAGATGGGGGGGCTGTGGTGGCAGACCCAGCAGGAGGGACTGTCCTAGAGGGGCACCCGCCAGGATGATGCCCTCCCTGCGCACAATCCCAATCCGAAGCTGTGGCTTCAGAGCCGGCCTGGAGACGCGAGGGCAAGGGGCGACCCTGGACCGCAGGGCAGGAGCGGGCGGAGCTGGGGGGACGCACCTGGCGTGCTGGAAGTACTCCTTGTGGTGGTTGCGGTAGAAGACGGAGAAGCGGAGCATGCGGCCCGCGATCTGCTCGGCCTTCTCCTGCAGCTGTGCCAGGTGCTCCTTGGCGTAATCTGCAGGAGCCCGGGTGCCGTGAGGTCAGTGAGCGCCCCGAGGGTGCACAGCCTCACCCTCTCCCGGCCCCCACCCCACCCCACCCCATCATGCCACCACCCTTGGCTCTCAGAGTGGCAGGGAGACCAGACGGCCACAGCCCCTTGGACTCAGATGGAACAGGCCAGCTGGCCTGTGCTGAGCACGCGGAGAGCTGCAGACCGTCTGTCCTTGTCACCTCTGCATCCTTCTAGCCAGAGGTTCAGGGTTCTCAGGGTCAGAACAGGGCAGGGTACTGCCAGGGATCAAGCCAGGCCACAGGCTGTCGCCCAGACCACCCTCCGGTGAAAACGGGCAGCGAACAAAAGAAGGACTCGAGAGGGCCGTGGGGAGCCCTTGGGGAGAGGCCCCAAATCCAGCTGCCGGGAGGCCGCCCGCATCGCACCCTGGAAGCTGCAGCCTATGCAGGTGGGGCTCGCAGAGCATCGGTCCCCACGAGCACAGGGGTTTAGGCAGACCAGCGTCTGGGCATCTCTGGAGAAGCAGAGAGGCGGGAACAGGGTAGGAAAAGGGAGCCCCTGGGGCTGGGGCTGGGGCTGGGGCCGGGGCCGGGGCTGCGGCGTCGGAGCCCAGGGAGGCTGCTGCCAGCCGAGCCAGGGCCCTCGTACCAAGTAGACAAGGGCTGAGCAGACCCCACAGCCTAGTGGTTAAAGGACCCAGATCCCACAAGGCCACGCACGGTGAGAATCCTGGCCTGGGCGCTTGAGAAACACACCAGGTGTGTGCACGTGTGTGCCCCAAATCCTGACAGGATGGAGAAGGGGAGGAGGGGGGACTATGGCAGGACCGTACCCCACTGGGGGGTGATCTGTCCCTCACAGGATGCCCTCTGGTAGTTAAATAAATTAATAAATATGAAAAAGAAAAAGGTGCCCTCTCCAGGCCAGCAGGTGGTGGAGGTTAAGGCACTGGATCCCACGTGGCCAACCACATGGTTTGAGTCCTGGACCTGGAGGCTTAAAAATCACACTCGGAGCATGTGCGTGCCCCAAATCCTGAGGAGACTGGATGAGAAGGGAATGCGGTGTGGCCACTCCCTCTTGGGGGGGTACTTTCTCACTTTCCCTCTCTCTCCGTCTCTCTCTGGCGAGAGTTTTGTTTTTGTTTTCTTGTTGTATTTTGTTTTAGCTAAACTGCCATCTCCTTCTTGCTGATGCGTCCCTGGGGAGGGTAGTTAATCTGGGAAGAGGGGGTTCAGCAGGCCTGAGCTGTCTCCACCACCCAGTTTGGATTAGATGCCCACTACGTGTGCAGTTCTCAGGGTGAACCAAGAAGTTCTCCCCACAAGGAGCAGGGGTGGGGTTTCGCAGCAGAGTTAACGAAAAGCACCACTCAAAAGACAACAGCCGCTCAAGGAGACTGGGGCACAGGGCAGGGCTAGAAGCCAGCAGCCGCAGAGGCCCGGGGCGGGGAATGTTCCTGCCCCTTCGCGGTGGCAGAGGGAGATCTGGAGCAGTTCTCACCACGAGCACCAGAGCACCAGAGGACTGTGGGCAGCTGGGTCATAACGGATGATCACGCGAGCCTGGCCTCACCTGGGATGGCACTTGCAGGTGAGGTTCTGCCAAGAGAGCCCACAGGCCACTGAGCAGGACTCGGGACAAGCCACACGGGGCTTCCCTGCCAAGTGCCCGTCGCAGAGGTGGAGACGCAGGCTGTGCCAGTGCACGCGGACACCTGCCAGCCCTGAAGGTAAGGGCATTCTGATGTCCCCTACGACCCGGCCGGGCCCTTAGCACGTCGCGCTAAGTGAATAAGCATTGCAAAGAGACAAATACTGTGTGATCTTGCACGCATGCCATCCCGGGAGAAGCCAAGGCCAGGAGAGAGGAAGCAGGAGGGGGATTGCCGAGCTGGGGAGGAGGCCGTGGGGAGCTGCTTAACGGGTCTGGGACTTGGTTTTGCAAGATGGAGAAGAGGCGACTGGTTAGGGGTGGTGTGAATACCTCTGAAGGGGGCTAAGATGGTCGGTTCTGTTGTGTATATTTTAGCACGGTTTTTAAAATACGCTCGCCGCAAGCAAGAAAAGTAACTGAGTCCCTTTGAGGAAGTGGCGTTACCGATGTGATTCGCGGTGTCAACCTCTGCCTCTGCCTCAGGGGAAAGGGCTCTCGGAGCACCGGGGAGGGTCTCGTCCGCACCTGTCTCCCAGCCCCGGCTCAGTGTGGGCGCATGGCAGGTGTCCCTGTATCCCTGGACTAAGACGGAGCCCCCTAGGCGCGCTGAGCCCGATGCACCGATGGCGGTGACAGGCAGGGCCTCACCCCCGGTGCAGAACTCCACGGTCTCGCTCCAGCCGGACACCAGGTACTCGCCGTCGCTCTGCTTCACGGCCGTCTGCACGGCCACGCTGTACTCGGTGCGTGGGCTCAGGAACCAGTGGCCACGCACGGTCATGGGCAGCGGCACCGCCTTGGCCACGAGCTTGGTGGGGACATCCTGAGAAGTGGGGTGCAGACGGGGATCCAGGAGTCAAACCGAGGCTCACCCCCAGGGAGCCCCCACTCCTCCGCAGAGGGCCGGAGTCTCAGGGGCCCCGAGGCTCCGTGCCCACACCACTATTTTCTGCAGAGGCAAGCAGCGGCCACCGGGAAGGCCACAAAGAGCTTCCCAGCCCCTACCCCGCCTCACACCCCCGACCCGTCCTCTCGGGAACTGAGGGGAAAGGCCACCGGGAGGAGGCCCGGGAAGTCGAGGGCGGCGAGACCTTCGTGTTCGTGTTCGAGGGAGACTCGGAGAGCTGAGCTCACTGCAGTGCTGTCTCCACGGCAACGGCAAAGCTGAGGAGCCAGGAGGAGGGAAATATGCCTTATTCTTTGGGGGGAGGGTTAAGGGGGTGGCATTGAACATTCACGTCACCGTGGCAACTGGCCTGCCAAAAGACACCCAGATCAGGAGAGCCAGTTCCAGAGAGGGTGAGTAACCCGCAGCAATGCCGAAGCCGTCGTCCTGGGAGCAGGCCGCTTCGCCCTCGCCCTCCGCCTCCGCCAGCTGCAGGGGATGGAGACGTCCTCCCGCACACCCCACGCCAGCTTCTCACCCAGGGAAGGCGCGCTCCCTGGGCCTCACTCCTTTTCTAACCCAACCAAACGGCTGGCCCATGGGCGAGGGTCAGAAAGAGTCCAGAGGCCTCGGCGGAGGCCCACACGGCCCAGCCAGGCTGAGGCAGGCCCGCCTCGAGGGCGGGTTTGGTCAACACTGAGGTGTCATGGCCACCTCACCAGGCTCTCGGCCCCGTCTGAAGTCCTGGTCCTCGCGCTGATAGGAGCGTGCGCTCCATGCCAGGCACCGTGCCAAACACCACGCAGACATTACTCATCGGCTCCTCTCCACAACCGGTGAGGGCTGGCAATGCTCCTCTCATCACAGGGAGAGAATCGGGCTCAGAGACGTCAAGTTTCTGTCCCCAAATGACGCAGTGACAATCTGATTCCATCCGGGCCTCTGACTGCCAACTGTGACTGCAGGCACTCTGCTACCCTCCATCCTGGGCAGGCGTTAGGAGCCAGGCAATGGCACAGTAGTAACACACAACGCTCAGCAAGGCTGACCCACATGGGAAGCCGGGTTCAAGTCCTGAGACCTCCCTGAGAAGAACACGGGGCACGTATGTGCCCATGATCCAGGGTTGGCTGAGGTTGGAGGTGCTATCTCTCTCTCTCTCTCTCTCTCTCTCTCTCTCTCTCTCTCTCTGAAGAAATAAACTTAAAAAGAAAGGGCGAGGAAGCATAGGTGTTAGGGAGAGGCGCGGCCCCTACTCACTCGGTGCTTGAACTTGTTGGAGTTCTTGTTCTCCTTCTTGTTGAGGTCGATGAAGTAATGAGTGACCCTCTCCAGATCGCTGTCCTCCATGGCCCAGGAGATGCGGAAGGAGTCACAGGTGATGTTGTTGATCTCAATGCTGTGCGGGGTGGACAGCAGCTCCATGCTGCCCTCTGGTCTGGCTCCTGCGGGACAAGGGGGAGAGGACGGGTCAGCTCCACCCCCTGCCTGCCCTAGAGCTCCCTGGCTCCTCCCGCTCCCCACATCCCTCAGTCCCTCGCGACCTGGAGCTGCCAATCGCACCTGCTCACACGGGAGGAGAAGACGGCGAGGGAGAGGCCGGGGGTGGGACGGGTGTCCCGGGTGAGGGCTCCCCTCTCCTGGGAGGGGTCTGAGAGCAGAAGGCACCTGACAGGTGGCAGAGGCAGTGGGAATGCTGCAGACGCTGGCCAGGGACAGATTCGCGGCAGATGGAGCTGAGGAGGGAGGGGGCCTTCAGCCAGCAGGCGTGAAAAGAGAAGGGAGTGGGGGTGGAGAGCGGGGAGAGGGGGCCGGGAAGCACCTGCTGAGGTTGAGGTGGGAGGACGGGCAGGTGGCGGGCAGCAGCGGCCCAAGTCCATGGGGCCTGGCCCTCGGGTACAGGCCTCTGTCCTCTCTGGGGTGGCTCGGCCGGGGCTCATAAGTGACTATGGTGGTAGGGGACAGCACAGGCCACAGCCTGCCCTGAGCTCTTTCTCCGCCCATAACTTTCTCCTGATGGATCGCTCTTTCTCTCTCAGCTGCTCCTCCCAAGTCCCCAATGGTTCATTTTAATGTTGACGTCCATGGGGGGGGGGGGGGGGGGTGACCACGTCCTGAGCCGTCCCAAGACCCACAGCAGGAAAGTACCATGCTGCCGTCCGTTTTACAGGTGAGCTGAGCGAGGCCGTTAGCGGCCCACAGCCCGCCCCTGGCAAGTGACTGAGCCCCCACACCCGAGCTCTCTACCGTCAGCCAAGGCGAGGTCCTGTGTGCCGAGTGTGTGTGAGAGAGACACACATGGTACGTGCCTGGTGTGTGCGTATGTGTGCATGTGTGAGAGAGAGATGTGGGGTGTGGGAATGCAGGTGAGACGTGTGTTACATGCCTATTGTGTGCATGTGTGTGTGAGACATGCTTGCTATGTGCATGGTTGGTATATGTGAATGTGTGTGTGTGTGATGTGAAAGTGTGACATGCACGGTACGTGTCTGGTGTGTGTGTGTGAGAGTGTGACATGCACGGTACGTGTCTGGTGTGTGTGTGTGAGAGTGTGACATGCATGGTACATGTCTGGTGTGTGTGTGTGTGTGTGTGAGAGAGAGAGAGTGTGACATGCATGGTAGGTGTCTGGTGTGTTTGTGTGTGTGTGTGAGAGAGCGTGATATGCATGGTAAGTGTCACACGTGTGTGAGAGAGTGAGACATGCATGGTAGGTGTCTGGTGTGTGTGTGTGTGTGAGAGAGAGAAAGAGTGTGACATGCATGGTACGTGTCTGGTGTGTGTGTTTGTGTGTGTGTGTGTGTGTGAGAGAGAGTGTGACATGCATGGTAGGTGTCTGGTGTGTTTGTGTGTGTGTGAGAGAGAGCGTGATATGCATGGTAAGTGTCACACGTGTGTGAGAGAGTGAGACATGCATGGTAGGTGTCTGGTGTGTGTGTGTGTAAGAGAGAGAGAAAGAGTGTGACATGCATGGTAGGTGTCTGGTGTGTGTGTGAGAGAGAGCGTGACATGCATGGTACGTGTCACACGTGTGTGAGAGAGAGACATGCATGGTACATGCCTGGCGTGTGCACACGCGAAGGTGTGTGTGCACACGCGAAGGTGCGTGTGATGTCCCCTGTACTTACTTCCCCCGTGGTTTCCTTTTAAGCAGTCACATTTTCCTGACTTCCCTCTCCCACCTTCGGCTCCCCTGGCATCCGGTGCCCTTCCAGGCCTGCAGGGGCTACCTCCCACCTCTCTGGGCACCACAGGAGGCGCTGACCCGGCCTAGACTCCAGGGAGCAGGATGGGGGAGGGAGAGCGGAGGGCGGGGACCAGCTCTGGGACTTCCCCCAGCTGGGTCCCATGCTGTCCCAGTTCCTTCAGAGCACAGCATGGGTACACCTCCGTTCCCCTCTTCTTTGCCCCACCCCTGCCTAGGAGCTGGGGTGAGAGCACCCTGTGCCTGACAAGGCAGGTGCTTTTATTTATAGCTCCCAGAAGATCCAGCCCACACTCACCTGTCAGTTAAGCCTACTCCAGAGCCCCACACCTCTACATGAAACTGTGGGCTGCCTGGGTCGTCGGACAGAGCGAAGGCCATGGCTGATGGCCCTTACCTACCTCGGCTGTCACTCAATCCTGCTTTCTCCCAGCCTCCCACCCTAGAGCCAAGTGCCCGTGGCTTCACGCGCAGGGAATCCCATGGTAAATAAGTGTGGAGGCGCTCCGGGGTCCGCTCCAAATGGAACAGATGGGAGCAGGTGTCCGGAGACAGTCCTGTGGTCGCCAGCCCATTCGTAGCTCACGGGGCAGGTGGGGGACTCCGCATCTCCCAGGTCCCCGGGGAGCTCCTCGCTGGGAGACGTGTGCACACCCATGCACATGCCCAAGCACACGAGCGCACACCCCCCTGAGAGGCCGCTGGGAAGAAGCCACACCTGCTCCGCGACAGGGCGCCTGTCCCCACCTGGACACCCGGTCTCCGAGTTGTGCAGAGGAGGGGCAGCTGTGCTTGGTGGGGGCCCAGGGCTTGGCCGCTGCCCACCCTCCCCTCTGGGCTCTGGGAGAGCTGAGGTCACTGCACTCTCCCAGGAGAGTGGCTGTGAGTGCCAGGGTGGGCCGCAGGTGGGCAGGCACCAGGGGACAGGGAAGGGCAGGGTGTGCAGGACAGGCTGGGGCGGTGCCCAGGAAACACCCACACTCCCGTGTGACTCCACACCCACACTTGGGCGGGCACACATATCCACACATGTACCACACGCCCCTCAGACAGCCTCACTCCCACGCTCACCTGCGTACCCAGGGACCTGCTGCCGGCCTCAGTCTGAGAGCGCCCCATCGTCTTGCCTCTGCGAGCTGTCGCCTCCACACAGACCCACATGTGCTCGTGTCCACAGGCTCACACACACATGCATGCACACCTTGCAAGCCGTGTGTGGGGAGAGGAGGGAGCCACAGGCGCCAACATGCGTGTGATGTGTGTGTGCTGCCTCCACAAGAAGACATGCACCTGGCATACAACACACACACCTGCCTCACACATGTGAACACCGCACACGCATTAGCCCCCACCTGTGTTCTGGTGTTTCTGCCTCAGAACATGGACTTGGGAAGTGCCTCTGCCACACTGCCAGCCCCCACCCCGTGCCAACAGGTCTGCGCACCTCCTCAGGGCCACCCACCTGCGCGCCACCCCATCCAGCTCCCCACACGGAAACCCTCCAGGTGCACACACGCTTTCCGCACGTCCTCTCACACACATGACAGGTGACAGGTCTGCCCCCGAACATACTGCCTCGCAGAGCCCCCCCCACATACACCCACAGGCTGCTCTGATCAACGCTCCCCGCACACATGTGCCTCGTGTGCACAAGGTATGTTCTTAACATGCCACACACCAGTGAAATCCCACGCCTGAGCATAGCTGCATGCGCACGGACCTACCTACGCCAGCACGCTTACGGCCCGCACGGGCGGGCATCAGCTGTGCACGCCGATGCCCCTTCCCCGGTCTGGTCCAGAAAAGCCACCCACATGCCCAGGGAAGGCTGCCCCCCACCGCCGTCCCTGTGGGCATTGCTGGCTGCCGCAGAATGGTCCCAGGGCGGCTCCCTGGGGTGTCCCAGAGGCCGGGGCCAGCTGCTAACCTTTGCCAAGGGCCTGGGGGAAAGGGGACAAGGTCGTGGGCCCTGGCGGGCCAGATGGGCACCGGGCAGTGGCAGGACCTGGTGCCCCACCCCAAGCCTCCCGAGGCAGCAGTGGGGTGCTTCGGGAGGAAGGACACTCACCTGGCTCCCCCAGGCGCTGCAGAGGAAGACCTGGCAGGGAGGCGCCCGGAGACCTCGGGTGGAAGAGCTCCCCAGCAGGGCCCCTGTGCGGCCAGACGCTGGGTCACAGGCAGCTGCGCGCGCTCGCTCCTCTCCCGGCTCCCCGGGAGGCTGCCTCCATGCCCCGCGGGCAGCTGCTGTCTGCTTCAGCCGGCGCTGCTGCTGCCCCGTGAGCCGCTGTTCCCAGCCGAGCAGCGCAAGAAGAGACAGGAGCGAAATCAAAGAGCGTGGAGGAGAGAGAGGCAGGGAAGGCAGCGAGAGCCAGACCAAATCTGGCTCCACCAATGGGATCCGCGGCTGCACAGCGTCAGGTGATAAGGAGCCGCTCGGTCCTTGCCCACTGGAGCTGGAGGGGGGGAAAGGGCAGGGGGTCTCCCCAGGCACTGTACAGATGCCCTTGGAGACAGCGGTTGCCACTTTTCCCCCGTTCTTCCAGGACGAGCTGCCCGGGGGTGTCCCTGCAGCTCACCCCACTTGGAAATCCCTGACTCAAATGCAGCCCCCAAACTTCAGGGTGCTGGAAGGGGGTGGGGCTGAGCCCAATGGCTTGGGCCCCAAAACAAGGCTTCTGATTGGGGGAGTGGGAGGAAGGCTTTCGGTGGAAAGGTCCTGCCGGGGTGTGTGAGCCAGGGGCTCTGTCTTCGCCTGGGTCCTCTCCTGGGGCCTCTAGCTGGCCCGTGGCTCTATTTTCTCACCAACTCAGTCAAAAGCTATTCGACCTGCAGCCTGGGGTCCGCGGATGGTCCAGTGAAGGTCCTCGGCAGCTCAGGGCACAGAGGGAGGATGTGGATTAGTGAAGGGCTCACAGAGCAAGAAAGTGGGGGTGGGAGGACCTGCAGAGCTCTGAGTTCTTACCCCAGCCCAGGGAGCCCGCCCTGAGCACCTCGGCCAGAGCCTGCGTGTCTGCTCCCCTACCAGCAGGCGTTTCCTTCCTCCATGATAGAGTGTGTGTGAGAGCGAGAGAGCGAGCGAGAGGAGAGCATCTTCCACCGGGTGGGTCACACCACCATGCCCGTCTCCCGGTCCTCCAGCCATCGGCTTGTGGGCACTCCTGCACGTGCCTGGCACGTTTCAAGCCAACCAGACAGGAATGCTGATCTCCGTGGCCATGTGCGATTCGGCCTCTGAGCAGCAGTTATCGCTATGCCGCCACCAAGAAACGAGGCCCCTGGGGACGCCGTGGGGAGAAACACAGACGGTACCAAGGGGCTATGCTGCAGGGAGGGGCATGGCTCCACAGCCAGACGTGGGGACATTCCTGCTCCATCTCTCTCCTGCTGGGAGTCCCTGGACGGGTGACAGGACCTCTCGGAGTTTTGGTTCCTTCATCTGTCAAGTGGGGTAACGCTCACGGCCTGTCGCAGCCGTTTCCATGGTCATATCGTTATGGACGGGCTCTACCTACAAGGAGCCCACAGTCCGCTAGAGAGGAAAAGCTGGACCTTTAGAAAACAAGGCAAGGAACCAGCAGATGGCATAATGGTTACATCACTGGACTCTCACATAGTCGACCGTGGTTCAAGTCCCAGACCTGGTAACTTGAAACTCACATCAGGCATGTGTGCGTGTGTGCCCAAAATCCTGAGAGGATAATGGAGGAGAGGGATTGTAGGGTGGCCATCTCCCCTGGGGAGTGATTTCTCACTTTCTCTCTCTCTGTCTTTCCAGTGAGTGCATGTGCCCTATAGCTAAAATCTCTAAAAAAAAAAAAAAAAAAAAAAGAATACATGGGGTCTTCAGAAAGCTCATAGAAAATGTAGAATACAAGAAAACAATGTTTGTATGGATCTCAAATTTTTTGCATCAAAATAAACTTGTACATTATTTCTGCTTTTCCAGTTTTCAAGTCCTATCAGTCCTGTCCCCAGGATGGCACAAGGGGCTGCGGGAGGATGACAGGCTGTCACGCAGGGCACAGACTCAGAGCAAGACATGCACTGGCTCCATAGACAGGCAGGCACAGTCAGAGAAGCCGGGGAGCAGGATGAGGGGCAGGGCTGGTGCAGGGCAGTGGGCACCGCACAGGCCCGGAGTGAGGGCCTCAGGGAGCAGGAGGTGCAGCTGGGTGCTCACCCAGGGGGCATGGGGGCTGCAGACACTGGCACAAAGGTCAGAGGAGGTGACAGTGGACAGAGAGGGACGAGTCCTAGATGCAGACAATCAGAAGCCTATTCCTGCCTGGAGAGGGTGTGAGAACCTGAGCCCCGGAATGTGGGGTGGGGTTTCACACCAGGCAGGATTAGGCTCGCCCTTGGCCAAACGTGACTAGGTGCCGCCCCCTCACCTACGCTGACATGTGGGAACTCAGAAGGGACCTGAGACGTGAGCTTGTGGGTCGGCCAGCACCAGAGGCCAGACTGGAGTCCTGTCCCTAGGACAGCAGGAGGGGCTGCGGGAGGACGGGACGGCAGGCTTTCTGCAACCCGATCACATACTCCTGGTGTGAGAAAATTAGTATCCAAACGAGGCCCACACTCGTTAATTTTCCTGGAACTGTAATTACTACGTGGGAAGAGATTTGTGCCTTAGTAATGTTCATTGCGGTGTTATTTAGAACAGAGGAAAGGAGAGGCCAGCTGGTGGCGTGGTGGTTAAGGAGACTGGATCCCACATGGCTGGTAGACCTGGCGCCTTGGGAACACGCCAGGTGCATGTGCGTGTGTGCCCAAAATCCCGAGAGGAGAGTGGAGGAGAAAGGAATACGGCAGGCCATCCCCACTGGGGGGTACTCTCTCTCTCTCCCTCTCTCTTTCTCTCTCTCTTCCCCTGGCAAACACACATGCCTTATAGTCAATTTTTCTTTAAAAAAGTAGACTCACAGCGAGGGTGTGTGCATGCATGCCCCACATCCCGAGAGGAGAGAGGAGGAGAAGGGATTGTGGAGTGCTCATCCCCCTGGGGAGGCAATTCTCGCTTTCCCTCTCTGTCTCTCTCCAGCAAGCACACACTCTCTATAGCAAAAACTTAATATTAATAAAAGTAATAGAGAAAAGGAAAATTAACCATAGGAGGGCAGAGGACTAGCTTCCCCCAAAAGGTTTATGGCCCGATAATAGCCCTAGACAGCACCTTCGAACAAGGCAGAGCGGGTTTGGTCAGGTCCCGAGCCCTATGATGTGGGGTGGTGGGTCCCCTTGGTAAACAGAAGACTAGTCCTAGCGTCTTCTCCTCCTCCCTCGGGATGGCATGCAGCAACGGCATGAGGTCATGGGTCCCGAGAGTGCGCAGCCCGTCTGAATGCCCCTTTGTGGAGCTGTGTGCTTGCGCCATGTCGAGACACAACCCTTCCAGAGCTCCTGCCTCGTCTTGCCTCAGAGGACTCCTCCGCAGGTCACAAGAGCAAACACGTGGCGAGTGCCAAGTATAACCCACTCCGTGTGAGCCAAGCAGCCGCCAGGACGCTTCGCCGCTGTGTCTTTATTTTTAATAACTTTGTATTGCACAAGTAATACATGGTGGTTGTAAAAAGGTGAGGGCATTTCATTCTAAACTTTAAGAGAATGAAAAATGCTCATTTTCTCACCCTTCAGAAACATGGATATGTCCAGCGACATAGCCATTACATCAACTGCTGGTCCCTCCTCTTCTCTATTCTAAACAACACTGTGATGAACATCCTTTCAGAAAAATCTCTTCTCACACATCAATTCTATCTCCAATGAATTATTAATGGGTGTGGACCTTATTTGGATATGGATTTATATAAACTATACATACATAAAAAATCTGTATATGATCATTGGAGAAACCCTAATACTAACTGGATATTGATAATATTTGTGAATTATGAGCTCTGATAATGACAGTATGGTTATTTTTAAAAGATACTTAACTGGACAGCTAGAGGGACGCCTCACCTGGACAGCGAGAGGGACGTCTCACCTGGACAGCGAGAGGGACGCCTCACCTGGACAGCTAGAGGGACGCCTCACCTGGACAGCTAGAGGGGCGACTCACCTGCACAGCTAGAGGGGCGACTCACCTGGACAGCTAGAGGGGCGACTCACCTGCACAGCTAGAGGGGCGCCTCACCTGGACAGTGAGAGGGACGCCTCACCTGGACAGCGAGAGGGATGCCTCACCTGCACAGCTAGAGGGGCGCCTCACCTGCACAGCGAGAGGGACGTCTCACCTGGACAGCGAGAGGGACGTCTCACCTGGACAGCGAGAGGGACGCCTCACCTGCACAGCTAGAGGGACGCCTCACCTGGACAGCTAGAGGGACGCCTCACCTGGACAGCTAGAGGGACGCCTCACCTGCACAGCTAGAGGGACGCCTCACCTGCACAGCTAGAGGGACGCCTCACCTGGACAGCGAGAGGGACGCCTCACCTGCACAGCTAGAGGGGCGCCTCACCTGGACAGCTAGAGGGACGCCTCACCTGCACAGCTAGAGGGACGCCTCACCTGCACAGCTAGAGGGACGCCTCACCTGGACAGCGAGAGGGACGCCTCACCTGGACAGCGAGAGGGGCGCCTCACCTGCACAGCTAGAGGGACGCCTCACCTGGACAGCTAGAGGGGCGCCTCACCTGGACAGCTAGAGGGGCGCCTCACCTGCACAGCTAGAGGGGCGCCTCACCTGGACAGCTAGAGGGACGCCTCACCTGGACAGCTAGAGGGACGCCTCACCTGGACAGCTAGAGGGACGCCTCACCTGCACAGCTAGAGGGACGCCTCACCTGGACAGCGAGAGGGACGCCTCACCTGCACAGCTAGAGGGACGCCTCACCTGGACAGCTAGAGGGGCGCCTCACCTGGTCAGCTAGAGGGACGCCTCACCTGCACAGCTAGAGGGACGCCTCACCTGGACAGCTAGAGGGACGCCTCACCTGCACAGCTAGAGGGACGCCTCACCTGCACAGCTAGAGGGACGCCTCACCTGCACAGCTAGAGGGGCGCCTCACCTGCACAGCTAGAGGGACGCCTCACCTGGACAGCTAGAGGGGCGCCTCACCTGCACAGCTAGAGGGACGCCTCACCTGGACAGCTAGAGGGGCGCCTCACCTGGACAGCGAGAGGGACGCCTCACCTGGACAGCTAGAGGGGCGACTCACCTGCACAGCTAGAGGGGCGCCTCACCTGCACAGCTAGAGGGACGCCTCACCTGCACAGCTAGAGGGGCGCCTCACCTGGACAGCTAGAGGGGCGCCTCACCTGGACAGCGAGAGGGACGCCTCACCTGCACAGCTAGAGGGACGCCTCACCTGGACAGCTAGAGGGACGCCTCACCTGCACAGCTAGAGGGGCGCCTCACCTGGACAGCTAGAGGGACGCCTCACCTGCACAGCTAGAGGGACGCCTCACCTGCACAGCTAGAGGGACGCCTCACCTGGACAGCTAGAGGGGCGCCTCACCTGCACAGCTAGAGGGGCGCCTCACCTGGACAGCGAGAGGGGCGCCTCACCTGGACAGCTAGAGGGGCGACTCACCTGCACAGCTAGAGGGGCGCCTCACCTGCACAGCTAGAGGGACGCCTCACCTGGACAGCTAGAGGGGCGCCTCACCTGCACAGCTAGAGGGGCGCCTCACCTGGACAGTGAGAGGGACGCCTCACCTGCACAGCTAGAGGGACGCCTCACCTGGACAGCTAGAGGGACGCCTCACCTGGACAGCGAGAGGGACGCCTCACCTGCACAGCTAGAGGGACGCCTCACCTGCACAGCTAGAGGGATGTGGACACCATGAGCCGAGACGGGACACTGTGGAGGAGTTTGAGGAGGAAGTTCAGACAGAGGTCTGGACTGGACACAATTTGAGTGGCCTGCCGACTGCAGGTGGAGGTGTAGACTAGGTAGAGATACACACCCATAATTCAGGGAGGCCCAGACAGCACGTAAGCTTCGGGGAATCGTCAGCACACACTGTGAAGCCGAAAAAGCCACCTTTGCCAAGCACATCAGCACAGACAGAAGAGGGAAGAACCCAGGACAGGCGCCTTGAAATCGCCAGCATTTAGAGGTCCAGGCCACAAGAAGGAAGCAGCAAGTGAGTGGCTGACAAAATGATGCAAATACTCGGGGTGAACTACGTGGAGAACATGTGGTGGCTCGAACTTGGCTGGCACTCCCATGCCTCACATTCTTTTTATTCTACTCATACATATTCAGAACAGTTCCTTATTCACTTCCTATTTTCAGTGCCCATCAAGAACTCGCAGGCACAGGCTCTCGACGGAATCTGTTTATACCTTCTGAAACCTGCAAGTAGGCCCCACAACTTGTGTTTGTCTTTAAGAATTTGATTAAGGTATGTATCAGAAAAGAATGAGGTTATGGTCTCTACTATGAAATTTGCGGAAATTAAATGCAATAAAGTGTTATTAATAACAAATAAAGATCTGCCATAATCACATCCTTCACATGGAGCTCAGCTGGTAATGACTGGCAGGTTTCCATTGAGGCTCGATTAAAGAACGATCCTCTGGGGGCCGGCAGGTGGCAGTGGCTAAGGGCGCTGGACTCCCACATGGCTGACCGTGGTTCGAGTCCTGGACCTGGCAGCTTGCTTTCTCACTTTCCCTCTCCCTCTCTCTCTGGTCAAATTTAAAAACAAAGTAAATAAAGTGAAATAAAATAATGCTTTAAAAAAAAAAGAACGACCCTCTGGAAGAAAATGAAGACAAGCATGGGAGCGAGTAGAAAGAGAGCAGAATGGCACTGAAGGTGTCTTAGCTCAGCTAGAGGGAAAGTTGGAGAACATTCCTAAAGGGGAATTATAACCATCACTGGCAGGAAGCCACCCCAAGACGTCAAAGGCAGAAGGCCCAGTATGTCTTCGCTCCCCTTGTCCCTTCGAAGGTGAACCTACTTTGGAAATGCAATAATGTTGCAGGAAGAAAATCAGTTAAATACACAATGGTGCAATGCAGAGTACAATTTAGCCATTCAAGATCATCATCTAGAGGACTATTTAATAATTTGGAAAATGTATTACATTGCTCTGCGTAAAAAAGCAGATTATAGGGCCACGTGTAACATAGCCCAATTTTTAAAAATCTGTATGTATAGATTAACAGCGTCTAGAATATAAAAGATGATGGGATAAGGATGGATAATTTTTATTTTCTTCTCAGTGCCTTTAAAATATTTCCAAATTTTCTGTAATGAGTAGTTCTGTAAAAAAACAAAACGAAAACAAAAAACACAAAATTAGGAGCTGCTAGAAAGCTAATGGACCTGATAGCCCAGAGAATGAAATCCAAACAATTTCCCCAGCACTCCATCAGAATCTGGAGGCCAATGTAAGTAGTTCATGGTGGCAGGACACGGATTGGTTTGGTCCCACGTGGCTACGCCTCACTCAACAACCCAGCTGGTTTTGTTTTTTAAATTTTTTATTTACATTTAATCACTGTACACATTTACAGCGTACAACACAATTTTTCCAGCAGGAACATGGTGCATACACCCACCTAACAAAGTTTGGACTTACAACCTGTGCCTTAGTGCACGGGTATCCCCGTTCACACGCAGTCTGTGTGAGTCTCGGGAATCCTTTCTCCACCTTTGTCTCGCCCTGGAGTGGAGTCAATTAGTATTCACTACCTGAAGTGTTTGCAATCATACAAGACTATATTTTGTTTATAAATTTCTACTTTATCGTGAACTCGTAATAGTGTTTAGAATAAAGAAAAGCAATTAGGTCGGATTTCTGTTACTGTGTTGTGGTTTATCTGTCGCTTTCTGGCACCTACCTGATGTACACTTTTTTCTAAGGGATAGAATGACGTTGTTCTAGAGTGGCATGGAATGGTATCTATTGAAACATACATAGCCTCTGGTTCCTGCACACACTGCAAGACATTGCCCTTAAGCTCCTCACTTATTGACCAACTCACTTAACAATATAGACACAGAGCAGTCAATCGTTAAGTGTCTGTATTAGAAAATTGATACAGAACATGGTTGATCACAGTTCAATGCATGCTTGAAACTCATGCCAGGCATGTGTGCGTGTGTACCCAAAAGCAAGAGAAGAATGGAAAAGCGATTGTGGCGTGGCCATGCCCCTGTGGGGTTATTTCTCGTTTTCCTTTTCTCGCTTTCTGTCTCCATCTTTCTGGTGAGCGCACGCATCCTATAGCAAAAATCTCAAAACAAATAAACTGATACGAGGCCAGCCAGGTGGTGCAGTGGTTAAGGTGGCTAGATCCTGTATGGCCTAGTGTGTGGTTCAAGTCCTGGACCTGGTGGCTCGAAAAATATGCCAGGCACGTGTGCAAAATTCTGAGAGGAGAATAAAGGAGAAGGGAACTGCAGATGGCCATCCGTCCTGAAAGGTGCTTTCTCATTTCCTCTCTCTGCCTCTTTGGTGAGTTCATGTGTCCTCTAGGAAACTTAAAAAAAAAATAAATAAAATAAACAAAAAGCAGTATCGGGACCAGCAGTTAGCGTAATGGCTATGTCGCCGGACCCCCATGTAGTCGACCGCGGTTGGAGTCCCGGACCCGGCAGCTTAAACTCACACCGGGCCAGTGTGAGTGTGAGAATGGAGAAGGGATTGCGACTTGGCCATCCCCCCGGGGGGTGATTTCTCGCTTTCTGTCTCTCTGTCTTTCTGGCAAGCATACGTGCCCTATAGCAAAAAACCTCTCACCCCACCAAAAAAAAAAAAAAAAAAAAAAAAAGGGGCAGTATGGAGGGGAGCCAGCAGGTGGTTTGGTGGTTAGGGATGCTGGACTCCCTCATGGCTGACTGTGGTTTGAGTCCCAGACCTGGCAGCTTGTTTTCTCACATTCCTTCTCTCTCTGTCTCTTTCTAGTGAGCACGTGTGCCCTGTAGCAAATGTGTGCTGCTGATGATGATGATTAAAATAAAATAATTCTCTCTAAAAAAACCAGTATGGAGGTCTGGCTCCCTAAACCAGTGGTTAAGAAAGCAAGATCCCACATGGCCGACTGTATGGTTCGAGTCCTGGACCTGGTAGCTTGAAAACTGTGACAAGTGTGTGCGTGTGCATCCCAAAATCCCAAGAGGAGAGAAGGGATTATGGTGTGGCTATGCCCCACGTGGAGTGATTTCTCATTTTCCTCTCTCTTTCTCTGTCTCTCTCTGGTGACAACATGCACCATATAGCAAGAAAAAAAAAAGCATAAACTATTAGCACACTCTTATCTTAATATATTATGAAATTGGCAAAAAGATTTTTATTTAGAGAGAGACTTTTGCTATAGGGTGCATGCACTCACAGAAAAGACAAAGAAAGTGAGAAGTCACCCCTGGGAGGATGGTCACTCCACAATCCCTTCTCATCCTTTTCTCCTCATGGGATTTTGGGTATGCACGCACACATGCCCAGTGTGAGTTTCAAGCACTAGGTCCAGGACTCCGACCATGATCTTGCTATGAGGAAGTCCAGTGCCTTAACCACTGCTCCATCTGCTGGCCCCAAATAGGAAAAAAGATTTAAGAACCTATACTTAAAAGGATGTGACAAAATATTGCATGTATTCTTATATTCTCTCTCTCTCTCTCTCTCTCTCCATATATATAAGACACACACACACACACACACACACACACATATATATTTTAGTGGTAATGCATTTAGCACGAACCTTTTTGAAAGCAATTCAGTCATATGGATGAAGAGCCATAAAATGTACATGTTCAAAATAGCATAGCCCCTGAGGAAAACAGTTTGGCAGTTTCTTATAAAACTAAACATATAACTCCCATACGCCCCAGCGACTACAGCCCTGCGTGATTAGTCCAGAGAAATGAAAACTCATGCTAACACACCAATCTGCACATGTAGATTCTCAGCAAGTTTATTCATAGTAGCCCCAGCTGGAAACAAGCCAGGTATCCTTCGGAAGGGGAACTGTTAAACAAACCATGGACAGTCGGCCATAACAAGGAACAAACTATTGATACACACAACAATCGATCATCTCGGGAGAAGGACGCTGAGTGAAAAAGGCCATCCCATGGAGTCCTGGCCTGTGTGACTCCACTTATATAACGCTGTTTGTTGTCTGTTTGTAAACCAGAGGGCATGTGTGGTCACCAGAGAGAGACAGAAAAAGAGTGAGCAACAGGGAGACAGCACCACCCCCACTCCCACTCCGTGGGGTACGGTCACACTGCAAGCCCTTTCCATTTCTCCAACCTGTTGGGATTTTAGGCACGCGCGCGCGCGCGCACACACACACACACACACACACACACGAGCCTGCCATGTTTCTCCAGCCGCTGAGGCAGGACTCATACTCCAAGGTCAGCCGGGTGGAATATTGCTCTCTTAACCACTGGGCAATAGGACCTTACCTTAAAAAGCACTTTTTGAAAATGTTTACCTTATTCATAAGAAAGTGCATGAGAGACCCTCCACAGGGTCTTAGCCTTTTATCCCTCCCCCAGCCCTCTAGTTTGGCAGGGTCTTGGGCACAGGTGGGCACAACCAGTGTTTTCAGGCTGGCTGGGCTCTATGGACCCCTCTCTCTAATCGGCCATGTGGCCTTCAGCACCACAGTTCAGTTTGCTACCAACTGTGCCACTAGGCTGGGCCACTTACGTAACACTTCTGAAATAACATTATAGAAATGGAGAACAGATTAGTGGTGGGAGGAGGGGGTGGAGAGAGGTGCGGCTATAAAAGGCCGGCTAGAGGGATCCTCATGACAGAAATATCTTGTATCTTGCCTGAATCTATGTCAATATTCTGGTTGTGATACTGTAGTTTAGTTATGCAAGACGTTACTATGGGGGGACTAAGTAAACAGTACCTGGGATCTCTGCGTTATTTCTTACAATTGTATGTATATTTCACCATGATCTCTTTTTTATTTTGGAGAGGATTTTGCTATAGGGTGCGTGCGCTTGCCAGACAGAGAGAGACAGAGAGACAGAAAGCGAGAAATCACCCCCCAGAGGGGATGGCCACGCCGCAATCCCTTCTCTTCCATTCTTCTCTCGGGATCTTGGGCACGCACGCACATGCGCCCGGTCACCAAGATCTCAAAATAAAAGGTAATTTCCTTTAATAATAATAATAATAAAAGTTCATGTCTCGCCAGTTGTCCCAGGCCTGGAGATTTGTCCTAGAGCTATAATCAAAAAGAAGAAAAAATGTTGACTTCACCAGATGTTCATGGCAGTGTTATTTACAACAGGAAAAAGAAACGATCTAATTCCTCAAACAGTAAACCTTGCTAGAACCACCGGAGAATTACACAATCATGTGAGGCCTCAACAGAGATGTTATTTGAAAAAGGAGGGTACAACATTGTGGTGCGTATGACAGCCCTGTGAAGGGGACTGGATGTTACTACAAAATGGTGAGTTAAGGGTACTTTATGTGGAATTCTAGCAAAAATGGTTTTCTTCCTAATGTCATTACGAGTTTTTATATGATTTGGGGATTGGAGGAAAAACATCAAAGGACGTTTCGTCTGTTAAATTACAAACGTTGGAGTCTATAAAAGTTCTTGAAATCCGTCCCTCCAGCCGTAGAGCAAACTTCATTTTCGGATTCCCGCCAGGCCTTGGCCACCCCGCAGAGGCGGGTGCACCCCAGCTGCTCCAGGCTGCCCCACAACCCCTGCCCAGAATGCCACCAGGAGCCCGGGCAGGGTCCTGAGCCAGCGCACGGCGGCAGCGGGCACAGTGACCACTCCAAGGTCACCATGGAGAACCCACCCCCAGGCTCCGCCTAGCCCAGGGTCCCCAGACTCTGAGTCCGGGTCTCGCTCTCACCGGGTTTTGCCGGGTGCCCCGAGCCACGACCCCACGACTCCCGGAGGCTCCCGCGGCAAATCCCTGTTTGGTGGGAGTGGCGCTGCCCAGACCCCAGACCTGGCCGTGGTGCCCTCACCCAGCGCCTGGGGCTAAGACCACCGTCCCCTCATCCTTTTTCGCCCTCTCAACCCAGCTTTTCCCGACTCCGGGAAGAACCGGGAAGAGAAGGCGGAGGGCAGCACGGCACCGCTTAATAAATACTGTGGGCCGGTCCCACCCCCTGACGTCACTTCCGCCCGGCGCCAAGATGGCGGCGCCCGGGCCCTGCCACGCAGACTTCCGCCCGGCGCGGAGGCCGCGGGTGTGAGGTTGTGCCGCGCGGTGCGGAGCCGCAGCCCGGGTGCGTCCCCGCCGCGGGCCCGGCCGGGGAGCTTGGGGAGAGCGCGGGCCGTCAGCCGAGGGCCGTGGCCGGGGGACGCGCGCCCCGCCACGTGGGAGGGGGAGGAGCCGGGCCGCCGCGGGAAGGACGCGGCGACGGCAGGCGGCAGGCCACGTGGGTGGGGTTCCGCCCGGGCTCGGCGTGTCGGTGCCCTCGAGTGACTTCGTCGCCCCTCTGCCCTAGGCAACATGTCGGAAGGAAACGCCGCGGGCGAGCCCAGCACCCCGGGAGGGCCCCGACCCCTCCTCTCTGGGGCCCAGGGGCTCATCGGCCGGCGGCCGGCGCCCCCGCTCACCCCGGGCCGCCTGCCCTCCATCCGTTCCAGGGACCTGACCCTCGGGGGCGTCAAGAAGGTACCAGACTGCCCGTTTCTAGGGACCCAACCGCCTTGAATTCCAGGCCTCATGACTCTTGTCTGCAGACTTCCACCTACCCCTCTTCAGAGTCTAGGGATCCTGTCCCACTTCCAGTCCGGTGCTGGGTACAATGGTTGAGGTGGTTTGCAGAGGTGGGTGCAAGGCAGAGAATCCTTATCAGTTGTAAGACACTATAAAGCAACTTGAGCAGTGTTTATTTCCATGTGTGTTTTGGACACCTTTAGAAACCCTGCAAAGCCAGGCAGACATGAACTTTGCAGTTTCAGAGGGTTCAGAATTCTGCACGGATCTCGGGGTGTGAACTTCAGACCTACAGTGTCTTGAACCCTGGGCATGGCATTCCAGGCTCTGTCCTCCAGGAGTACCCCTGAGAGGGGAGCAGGGGAGACGGCAGGGCACAGGACCAGAGCATAGAGCAGGTTTTTTGTTTTTTTCTTTAAAGACTTAACTTTGCTTTGGAAAATCCTAGTGATGGTCCAGCTGTGTCATCTGTGAGTGCCTGCAGGTCTCTGGTCTTCCCTACTTAAGACTGGCCGCTAGAGCTATTTCCTGCGGTACTGACTGGCCCGTGAGTAGGTAAAAGAAGACGGGGTAAATCGCTTGCTCTTAGAACTCCCACAGGCTTTCCTTTCAGAGGACAGAAGCTGAGTCTGCAGTTAGCAAATGGTTTTGGGTATCCCTGGTACGTGGTGCTCCACTGTCACCAGGCTCCACTGTCACTGGGAAACTTGACAACCATGTGGAATTCCAGGAGAGGGCCGGGATGGCCTTGGTCCTTAGAAGATGCCCTTCAGGAGTTTTTCTTTTCCCTTGTACTTTGGAGTCAGAACATACCCAATCGGTGATTCCTGTATTTTGCTTTCAGAAAACCTTCACCCCAAATATCATCAGTCGGAAGATCAAGGAAGAGTAAGTAGCTAGGCCTTCTGAATACTTCGCCCCCTTTACTTGCTCTGAATTTAGGGATGTAGGCAGGTGTGTGGCTCAAATTATTTTATTTTTAATCATTATTATTATTATATTATCGTTTTTAGAAAGATTTTTGCTGTAGGGCATGTGCACGCGCTGGAGAGAGAGAAAGCAAGAAATCACCCCCTGGGGGGTGACCATGCCACAATCCCTTCTCCTCCATTTTCCTCTTGGGATTTTGGGCATGCACGAGCGTGTGCTAGGTGTGTTTTAAGCCTCCTGATCTGGGACTTGAACCATGGTTGGCCATGACCTTGGGAATCCAGTGACATAACCATTAAGTCATCTGCTGGTCCCTCATTTTTAACCAGAGAGAGAGACAGACAGAGAAAGAGAGAGAGAGTGAGAAAGTAAGTCTCTAGGCCCAGGACTCAAACCACAGTGGGCCATGTGGGAGTCTACTGCCCCAACCACTATGCCACAACACCCTGTGACTCAAATCTTATAGTTTGTGTCTTTGTTCTTTTCACTAGTGATTTTCAACCCTGACTCTCGAATGACTTTGATATATAAACTTGGAGGGAAAAAAACAAAACTAATGCCTGGGGCTCCATCTCTAGAAATTGTCATTTACCTTGTTCGTAGTAGAACGGAGTGATTCTCTCACAGACAGAGTTGAGAGCACTAATCTTTTTTTTTTTTTTGGAGAGGTTTTCACTATAGGCTATAGGGCGTGTGCGCTCGCCAGACAGACAGAGAGGGACATAGAGACAGAAAGCGAGAAATCACCCCCCAGGGGGGATAGTCACGCCGCAATCCCTTCTCCTCCATTCTCCTCTCGGGATCTTGGGCACGCACGCACACGCACCCGGCGTGAGTTTTAAGCCACCAGGTCCAGGACGCGAACCGCAGTCAACTACGTGGGAGTCCAGCGACATAGCCATTATAATAACTGCTGGTTCCCGAGAGCACTAATCTTAACAAAGATGTATGAGGCTTTCCTTGTTCCTTTGTATGACAGCCTTCCAGCTTTCAATAGATATTAAAAAAAATAAAATAAGCCCGCTACATTTATGTTTGTGAACAAGATGGTAAACTGCAGCAAACAGAAAGGACCTTGCCTCACCAAGAAAGTGAGGAAGATGCTAGACTTAGGATTGGCTCCTGCTGCTCACGGCGAGGTTCTTGGCTCATAAACTGCTCCGTTGGAGCAAAGTGCGGGACAGTAAGGCAGTTCTCTAAGGCAGGGTGAGTACGTGGTTCCCCTTAACCCACCCTCTGTTCCAGGCCCAAGGAAGAAGTAACCCTCAAGAAGGAGAAACGTGAAAGGGACAGAGACCGACAGCGAGAGGGGCATGGCCGGGGCCGGGGCCGCCCAGAGGTGATCCAGTCGCACTCCATCTTTGAGCAGGGACCAGCTGAAATGATGAAGAAGAAAGGTACGAGGAGGGACCCGGAGTGGGCTCGGTCCGCCTGCCCAGGACGAGGGCGAGGGCAGCGGAGCTCCCTGCTCCTGGTTTCGTTTCCATGCTGTCGGCCTCATCTCTCATCTCTCTTTATCCTTTGTGAACCGAGTGACTTCTCACAGGGAACTGGGATAAGACCGTGGACATGTCAGACATGGGACCCTCTCACATCATCAATATCAAGAAAGAGAAGCGGGAGACGGACGAGGAGACGAAGCAGATCCTGCGCATGCTGGAGAAGGATGACGTAGGTGCTGGGGGCTGGCGGGGCTTCCCGTGGCCGTGGAGGAGGAAGGTCCTGGAGTCCCAGGGAGCAGCCGCGGTCTTCGGGTGGACGGACTGCCTTCCAGGGGCGCGTGCTGGCAGGCCGTGACCCCGAGACTCTTTGACAGTTCATCGATGACCCTGGGCTGAGGAACGACACCCGGAACATGCCTGTGCAGCTGCCCCTGGCTCACTCGGGGTGGCTTTTTAAGGAGGAGCGTGAAGAACCGGATGTGAAGCCCTGGCTGGCTGGCCCCAAGGAGGAGGACATGGAGGTGGATGCGCCCAGTGTGAAAGGTACTCTGTGCCGGGGACCCCTCTCCGTGGCGCCTGCCCCCAGGAACCGCTGATGGCAGGTCTGGGCTGCTCTTCCTGGCTGCTACTCTGGCCAGGAGGTACGAAAGCAGGGCAGGGTGCAAGTTCTCTCACAGGGTTCATTCCCCGCATGGATCACGGGCCCAGCCTCAGCTGTCACTTTTTGGATAAGTCACGTAACTGTTAAATGTGCCGTCTCCACCCCTGCCCATAACTTGGGTCCTCTCCAGTTGCCTGGCTGAATGCCGGTGGGACAGCGGGGGCAAGGGGTGGGGACAGGGAGATGGCATAGAAGGTGCCCCCTGATCGCCATTCATCTATATCACCCTGGGCAGTGAAAGAGGAGCCAAAAGAGGAGGAGGAAGAGGTCAAGATGAAGGCTCCTCCCAAGGCAGCCAGGAAGACCCCGGGCCTCCCGAAGGACGTGTCTGTGGCAGAGCTACTCCGGGAGCTGAGCCTCACGAAGGAGGAGGAGCTGCTGTTCCTCCAGCTGCCAGACACCCTTCCTGGCCAGCCGCCCACCCAGGACATCAAGCCCATCAAGACCGAGGTGCAGGGCGAAGACGGCCAGATGGTGCTTATAAAGCAGGAGAAGGACCGGGTATGCTGCGCGTGGGGCCAGGCAGGGAAGTCGTGGCCTACAGGGGTGGGGAGCTGTGCTGCTGAGGCCGGATGTGGGAGCGACGGGCGTCCCGTACCTCTGGGACCTTGGAGCTCTGTGCCTCCATCCCTGTGTGTGCATGGGTGTGTGCGCACGTGTGCTTTTCACAGTGAGAACTTCAGTACACGTATCAGTGAGAGAACTACCATACCATCCATCGGTTAGCGACGTTTCGTCCGTTTGTTTGCTGTGGATTTTATCAGTAGCCAGTGACGGTGCCCCGGAAAAAGGCCCTTCTGGGGAGCTCCTTCTGCCCACTGCTGCCAGCACCTTTCTTTGGGAGCTGGGAGGGGACACCTCTGGAAGGATGGAGGGAAGCTCCCCTTGCCATCTCCACCCTGATCCTCTCTGCAGGACACCAGGCAGGCGGAGAACGCGTGTACCCTGGCTGACCTGACAGAGGGCCAGGTCGGCAAGCTGCTCATCCGCAAGTCTGGGAAGGTGCAGCTCCTGCTGGGCAAGGTGACCCTGGACGTGACCATGGGCACCGCCTGCTCTTTCCTGCAGGTCAGGGAGAGGCGGCTTCCAAAGGGGGCGAGGGTCCCTGAGGCCAGTACTCAGGAGGGAGCGGGGTTCTTGGGAGCAGCGCACTCAGGTTCATAGGCCTGAGTCTGGGTGTGGGCTGGTTCTCATCGCTGTATCTGTCAATTGGCAGGAGCTGGTGTCCGTGGGCCTTGGAGACAGCAGGACAGGGGACATGACAGTCCTGGGACACGTGAAGCACAAACTCGTATGTTCCCCCGATTTCGAGTCCCTCTTGGATCACAAACAGCGGTAAACTGAGCAGATGGAGGAGGGCGGCCACGGAGCCCACGGCCGCTGCCTGCTGCAGACGTTTTGTTCTCGGATCTGTACGACCCAGCCTTGGCAGCTGCAGCCGGTCCCCCAGGGCCCACGCAGCTTCCTCCCACAGCAGCTGCGAGTGGTGTGTGGCCTTCCCGCCACGTGGAGAAGGCACATCCTCGCTGCTGGGGACTCGTTCTGCTATTTATTTTGATATTTATCTCTTTATCTTCCCCACTCACTGCATCCTTCCGAGATAGACAGGAAGATTGTGGGATCGTCCCTGCTCCGCCTCTTGGTGGCTGTTGGGCCAGGCCGGAGGGGCAGGTGTATAAGGACTGGCTTCTGCTTGGGCTCCTCCTCTCCCCCGGCCCGGGCGGGCTGTAGGGAGGAGCAAGAGCAGGAATGGGTCCGAGATGCGAGTCCTGGGCCCCCACCCGCCAGCTCCTGCCGTATCCTTGCACAATTGACCTTCCCTTTCTGAGCCTCGTATTCCTCTGACAGAACGGGGGTCATACCTACCTCACGGGGTTGGTGTGAGGAGCCAGAGGAACGTAGTCGTGGAAGATTCCTTGCATAAGGCCAGACAGTAGGCACTCAATAAACGTCACTTCCTTTTCCTTTGACCGAGTCTATTTTCAAATGGAGTAGAGTTCCAGATGGAGTGGCTGGGACAGGGATGCTCACCTCCCTGCTGGGCCCTGCTCCCATTCCACAGCTCTCCACCCGGGTCTGACGCTCCAGAGGCGCAGGTCCAGCTGTTCGAGGCCCTCAGCCCCCTGCTACTCTCAGCCTCAGCTTCCTGTGTGAGTCACCAGGAGGAAATCAGAGATGGCTCCCAGGACCCACACGTGTCTGTCACAGTGGGCTGCGGACTCCTTCCCTGCACCCAGCCCCTTTGGTAAGAGCCAGCTCTCCCAGTTGCCCATGAAGTATTCCTCAGGAGTCTGACTTCCAGAATTATCGCCACCCCAAGTAAAATAGGGCAGACAGTCCCTGGGCCAGAAGGAATTCAGAGCAGCTTCTTGGACACAGGGCAGATGCCGCCTGCTCCTGTGCTGTGCATTTGAGGCCCTGTGTCTCCCACCATGGCCTGGCCAGGCCCCAGTCAGCATGGGTTGTAGTCCTGCTGCTAAGCCCACCAAGTTCTGGGTCTGACTTTATCCCATCATCACGTGGCCACCTTCTGTTGTCCGGGCAGGTGCAACTTCTTCCCTGGGCAGTGGACGAGGCTGGGGTTCTTTTTAGGGGGCTGGTCTCAGGTGGGGAGGCCGCTGGCAGTGAGCACTGAGAGCTGGTGTCTTGGCTACCCCTGGAGCAGCTTAGGAAGTGCCTTGTGACTTCCCAGCCCTCCTGGCACCTTCGGGTCTGCCTTCTGCCATGTCCTGCTCCTTCTCTCCGTTCTTTGAGCCTGTTGCTTATTCATCATGGCTGGGGCTTTCTCTGCAGAGTGCTCCAGCTGCCAGTCCTGCACCCGGGGCAGGGGTAGGGGAGGACACTGAACCTCTGGTGGCCACGTTGCCCCTCGAGTTGATGCTTAAGAAGCTTGGTTGGGTAGTGTTCTGGTCTCTGCTCAGTCCTCAGAAACCGGGCTGTGGAAGTCCTGCGGGCCAGAGACAGAGCCTGGGTTAGCCCCACGCTCCGGCACACGCTCCCCTTGCACAGCTGACGCCCTGCACGTGCTCTCGCCGCGCTCCTCCCTGTTGTGTTACTTGGTTCAGAAAGGCCCTTCTGCTGTTTCGGACTCGCTCGGCGCCCTGTGTCATTAGGTGTTTGGTGTTCCACAGTCCTTAGTGCTGCCCTTCCCCGAAAGCTCGGGGAGGAGCAGGTGCCACGTGAGCGTTGGTGTCACCGATTCACTTGTACTGGGGCCTGGACCTTACAGCTGTACCAGTCGTCGCGGCCCGTGCTAGGTCCCCCGTGCACGGTGGACGAGGCGAGTCTGCTCTGGGTGGCATGTCTGACGCATACATCTCTCAGCCAATAGCAGGGGGCAGCCCAGAGCCAGGCTCACACTCAGGCACAGAGGGGTGCCCAGTCACTGCTCCACGCTGCCGAGTGCGCGTGCCCTCAGACAGGACAGCCACGGGCTTGTTCCTTCCCCAGCTTCATGATGAAGTGACAGAGTGCGGGCTGTAGACTCCCGGTTGGGGTCGTATCCAACTCCACCAGTAACTTTGGGGGGACTTACCACTTATCCTATCTAAGCTGTTTGATTTATTTTCCAGAATTAGGCAGTAGTAGATGTTTTTCTCAGGGCACTTTTAAATGATCACGAACATGAAGCATTCGTTTGGTCATACTGTAACCTCTTCTCCGTCTCTCCACCCAACTGGGACTTGGCGAGCACGCACACACACCTGGCATGTTTTCAAGCCTCGAGGGCCGGGGTGGGAACTGCAGTCCACCAAGTGGGATGTGGCTCATTTCACCACTAGGCTGTGATGCCAGCCCTAGGTGGAATTTTAAAAATATCCAGTCACTTTTTCTACCAAATAAACTAATTTCAACATTTTAGCACCTATTTTTTTAGGCCCCACAGTTTTGTATAAGATAGATAATGATGTAAATTATATGCTATTTTATCATGCGCTTTCACTCAAAAATGCATACCGCAGTTCTGTATTAACGAGCATCTCGTGTTTCAGGTACCTGTGAGCTAGCCGAAAGGATTACTGCTGGTAGCTTTTAGCCCTCTCAGACCTCCCCGCGGGGTGCAGCAGCATGCAGCACCGCTGGGCCGGCTCTTCGGGGTGGCACACAGTGGGAAGAGCAGCTTCCACACCAGGCCGGCCTGTGCTCCAGCCCCCACTGCTAGTGCGCCGCTGCGCACTGGGGCACTTCCCCTTTCACGTGCTGTTAGCGCATCCTGGACCGCGCTGCCACTGCATTGCCTGCTCTGGTTACCCGTCCAGATGGCCTACTTCTGACAGCTCTAAACATTTCTTTCATTCCCTCCCTCTGGCACCGTCGCTGGTCCATCTCCCCAGAAGCTGAGTCAGAAGCTGGACTGTGCGTTTACAGTTAAGGCCCACAGGGGAGAGAGGCAGCCTTGATCATCATTGGCTGGGTGACTCTTCTGGTGTATTCTTCAGAGTCCAGTGGAAAAATAGAAACCCACCTAGGTGTTCTAAGCACAACATTTAAGACAAGAAAATAGTATTCATGGAGTCGTTGGAAGGCTGGGCCTCCCAGAACCAGATCTGTTCGGGGTGGGTAGACAGAAGTGAGTGGGGATGGTTGGCATTACTCATGGCACTGCCCATGCCTGGGAAATGCCCAACCTGCCTTTGGCTGTTTTTTTGCCGACATCCTGCTACTCAAGATGGGGGCAGCGTAGAGAAACTTATGTAACTTGGAGCGTGCCCAGTACTGAGTTTGGTTGCCCTCGAGTAACCTTTAGCTCGTCAACATACTCTTTGCATTGACTTACGGGAAATCATCTGAAGGCCCAGCCGAGGATGTGGTGAAGGGAAGGGAGCCGAGATGTGATAGCACACCACTGGAAACCTTGACGCTGGTGTCCACCCTTGGAGTCAGCCCGCTGCTGCTTCTTGTGAGTGTGCACTCACTATTCCTCCTGACTTTGTACTTTGGTTCCACCCTGCTCTAAAGCTCTGTTGTTGCGCTATATGGATGTCTCTTGGCTGAATCCTTTCTTTAAGAAGACAAGAGCTGAGGTGTTCATCCACATGCTAGCAGGTTCGCTGGGTGGCTATGGTCCCTGCTGTGGTCAGGAGGGCGGGGCACCAGGCGCTGTGTCAGGTCCAACCTCGCTAATGTCTGCAGTCAGGGCATCGCTGCGTTGCCCCTCAGCTGCCTCTGAGAGCTGCACAGCTCGGGCTGCCCCCTGCCTGTCCAGGGAAGGCACGCCCACTGTGTGCTGGGCTCAGCTGTCCTCAGAGCTGCACAGCTCGGGCTGGCCCCAGCCCGTCCAGGGAAGGCACACCCGCTGTGTGCTGGGCCCAGCTATCGGCATCTGGACTCATCACATGTCCTGGTGGAGTGTGCCTTCTAGTGAGGGAGGCCCAGAAGCACACAGTGAGCTCACAGCACAGGGAAGGGGCAGCGTTGGCACTAAGGGGGTGGTGTGCTGCTGTCGAGTGGGCCTCAGTGATGGGTGGGAGGGAGCTCTGGGCATGGGGACCCAGAGGAGGAGACTGCCAGAGCTAAGGAGTGTGGGGTAGCAAAAGGGATAGTTCTGGGTGCTTTGAGGCCACCGCAAGAACTTTGGCTTAGGGGTCAGCTGGTGGTGTGGTGGCTAAGGCGGCTGGATCCCATGCGGCCAACTGCGTGGTTCGAGTTCCAGCAGCTTGAAAAACATGCCAGGTGCATGTGCATGCATGCTCCGAATCCCGAGAATGGGTGGTGGTGTGGCCATCTCCCCAGGGGGAGGGTGCTCTCTCTCTCTCTCTCTTGCTCTCTCTGTCTCTCTCCAGCAAGCACATGTGCCCTATAGCCAAAATTTAAAAAGCGACACCCCATGAGGCTGACCCACACAGTTCTCATCTGGAAACCTCCCAAGCACACCAGGCACATGTGCGCCCATGATCTGGGGCTGGCTGAAGCTGGGGTGGATAGTGGTTTGAAGATCTTATTAGGGGCACTGTGTGTCTCGCTTATGGAAAAAAGAAACTTAAAAAAAGAAAAATTAGGCTCAGCTGTGAGCTCCACAATATTTTAACAGTGGCTTAAAAAAAGTTTTATTTCACTCCAGCGAATGTCCAAAGATGGACAATCCAAGCTGGCACGGCAGCTCTGCCTCCCCAAGCCCCAAGGCCGCAGGTTCTCTCCAGCGTATCTTCCCAGGGTTTCTGTGGCGTAGCGCTCTTTCTCGTGCTCCGAGATGGGGACCGGAGTGCCAATCATCACATCTCTGTCCCAGGCAGTGGGTAACTGGAAGGTTCGTGTCCCCGACCTGCAGGAGCAGGGTGTGTGTCCTTTGAGCAGGGCTCCTGGGAGCATCCATGTAACAGCAGCCTGGGTAGTGTGTAAATAACAGCGATTTTCTCGTCAGTCTGGAGGCCAGAAGTCCCACATCAAGGCACCAGCAGGTTCAGGTCTCTGCTTCAAAGAAGGCAGTGATGGCTGTGCCCTTGGGGAGGCGGTGCCAGAAAAGCCAGGTGTCACTCCCTCAAGGCCTTTCGTGAGGGCCCAACTCTCATCCATGAGGTTGGAGCCCTTATGGTCTAAACACCTGAAGGTCTCATTTCTTCATCTCGTTGCACTGGGGATGGAGTTTCAACACGAATTGCGGAGGAACACAAGCATTCCCACCACGGCACCGGCCAATACTTGATGACTACACACCGTCTTCCAGAAGTCGTGACACTGGCACCACTTTCCTCGGAGGAGGCTGAGAAATACAGTCTTCATAGCAATGACCTACAAGGTGAGGGCCAGCATCATGGAAGAAGGAGATCGGATGCCACCAGTAGCCTCTGTCTCATCTGTTTGGATCACAGATAACTGAACTGCTGATCGACGTTTTATTTTTTAGTTTTTGCTATGGGGGCACGATGCACTTGTTGGAAGGAGACAGGAGAGGGAAAGAAATGAGCCCCTAGGAGTGCCGCAACCCCCTCTCCATTCTTCTCTTGAGATTTTGGGCACGCACTCACATGTGCCTGCTGTGTCTTCCAAGCCACTGGGTCAAGGACTTGAACCTTGGCTATGGCCAGGAGGGATCCAGCTGCCTAAACCATCACGCTACCTGCTGGCCCCACTACTGGCCCAATAAGTCTCCAATGTAGTTTCCTTGAGCAGTTCTCAACTTCCAGCCCCAATACGGGCCTTCAGTGTAGCCACTTGTTTACATCCACTCTAAAGTCCTTTGCTTCCCTCCCCTGTCCTCCTTATCAGACAAAACCCTCATTGGGGGTAAATCTGAACCTCTGCCAACCGTGCATCTGCCTGTGAGTTCCAACCAGCTGGACAGAGACCCACAAGCTAGCTTGGTGGGCTCACTTTAAGGGTGACAACCTACTATCTTGGCCGGTACCCACTCCCCGGAGAGAGCTAGGGTCACCCACCCTTATCCATGGTGGAGGCATCTTGAGACCCGGGTAGTGTCGAACCATATGTGTAGTATATTATGCCCTGCAGGCACCTGTGATAAAGTTTAATTCCTGTATTAGGCACAGTGAAACATTAACATAACTAAGAATAAAATAGGACAGTTGCAACAATTTACTGTAATACAAGCTATGTGAATGTGGTCTCAAAACATTGTCCTGTACTCGCTGATTTTTCATCATGGTTGACTAGGTAACTGAAATCATGGGAAGTGGAATGGATAAAGGGGGCTACTGTAGTTAACGCCTTTCCCAGTGTCCTCAGACCTCCAACACCCTCCTTTTATTCTTTCTCTCATTGCTTTTTAAAAATGTTTACATCTTATTTAACTTTATTTTAATTTGACTGGAGTGAGAAAGAGTGGGAAAGTGAGAAAGCAAGCCACCAGGTCCAGGGTTCGAACCATGATTGGCCATGTGGGAGTCTAGTGCCCCTAACTAGCTTGCCACCTGCCTGCCCCTCTCATTGCTTCTTTTTTTTTTTTTGAGAGGTTTTTGCTATAGGGCGCATGTGCTCGCCAGACAGAGACATAGAGACAGAAAGCGAGAAATCACCTCCCAGGGGGGATGGTCACGCCACAATCCCTTCTCCTCCATTCTCCTCTCAGGATCATGGGCACGCACGTACACGCGCCCAGCGTGAGTTTTAAGCCACCGGGTCCGGGACGCGAACCGCAGTCGACTACGTGGGAATTCAGCGACATAGCCATTACGCTAACTGCTGGTTCCCTGATTTCACGTTCTTAATACATTAAGAAGCAACGAGATGGGACCAGCAGTTAGCGTAATGGCTATGTCACTGGACTCCCACGTAGTCGACTGCGGTTCGCGTCCCGGACCCGGTGGCTTAAAACTCATGCCGGGCGCGTGTGTGTGCGTGCCCATGATCCCGAGAGGAGAATGGAGAAGGGATTGCGGCGTGACCATCCCCCCTGGGGGGTGATTTCCCGCTTTCTGTCTCTATGTGTCTCTCTGTCTGTCTGGCGAGCACACGCGCCTTATAGCCTATAGTGAAAACCTCTCCAAAAAAAAAAAAAAAAGAACGTGAAATCAGTCAGGACAGCACACCCCTCCCTCCTGCTGCATTTAGCAGTCCACTTGGTCTGTGTGCAGGTGCTAGGTTTTGCCTCCTGTTCTCATGGATGAACTGTGCTCTGCTCTGAGACCAGACCTGTCACTAGGCCACCAGATCCCACTCCCTCCATTAGACGCCTCACTGGATACGAATACGTCCATGTGTCACTCAATGGCAAGGACACATTCTGAAAAACATCAATAAGTGACTGGTTGTTGTGAGAACGCCACAGAATGTACATCCACGGACACAGGAGACCCTCCTTCTAGCCTCTGCTAAGTGGTAGCGCCTGCAGCTCCCAGGCTACTGACCTGAACAGCGTGTCCCTGGACTGAACGCTAGGTAGGCCGGCCCAACCAATGTCTTCTCTTGGGGGAAGTGACTTATCCTCTGCTCCATAGCCTAAGGCAGAGCCCCCACAAGGGCTCCCTGATCACAGTGGTGCCCTACATCACTGAGGCTCGGCTACGTGAAGCCGGGGCGCCCCAGGCTGCTGCAGCTGTCCAGTGTAGCCAGCTGTGGGGGGTGAGAAATGGAAATGGTGCTCCACTCACTGGGCAGAACTCAAAACTATCCTTGTGGCTCTGACAGGCCCTGCCTGCTGAAGCTTGTTCTGTTTTGATCCACCTAAGTGTTGACAGTGGCCTTGCTGTTTGTTCTGCTGCTTGGAAAACTACAGACTGGCAGACCAAAGATGTCTCTCTTTGGGCCACAGACCACGGAGACAAATCAGAGCTGCTGACTGCTCCGTCTCGGGAGCACATGAGTGCCCTTGGCGAGCGCTGTTCTCTTATGAGCCCAACCAAATCTGGGCGCCTTGACCAGGCTGCCGCCTCTGCTGGCTGGACCGCCGTTGTACCAGCCGTGGCAACACCCCTCTGCCATGGCCTGGACACCCAGTAAAAGACTCTGTGTTGAGAAGTAAAAGTGACCACTGCAGGCCAGACTTGAAAACCGCTGAGGTTTAACTGTGTGTCTCTCAGTGAGGGAGGCCACCTTGCTGAGCCCACGTGGGGCACTGGCTCCCCACTTTTGACTGCTTTTCAGGTTTCGGTGTTGTCCCAGTTCAGTCAGCTGACCTGGCCACCCCCTGTGGCCTTTGGGTCATATGTCAGCCTTCCACACGTTTGTGGTCTAGCAATGAAACCTTTTTATTGCAGTGAGCTTTCCAGTGGCTGAAGGTAGCCAGAAGACCTCTTGGACTGCCCACTACCCATAGGCATCTGGTATTAAGTGTTCCAACAGCCTCCTCAAAAATCAACTCGGGGGAACCAGCAGTTAGCGTAATGGCTGTGTCGCTGGACTCCCACGTAGTCGCGTCCCGGACCTGGTGGCTTGGAACTCACGCCGGGCGTGTGTGCATGCGTGCCCAAGATCCCGGGAGGAGAATGGAGGAGAAGGGATTGCGGTGTGACCATCCCCCCGGAGGGGATTTCTCACTTTCTGTCTCTCTGTCTCTCTCTGGCTGGCTGGCGAGTGCACGCGCCCTATAGCGAAAACCTCTCCAAAAAAAAAAAAAAATCAACTTGGGGCTGGCAGGTAGCATGGTGACTAGGGCTGTAGAGTCCCACATAGCTGACTGCAGTTTGAGTCCCGGACCAGGAAGCTTGCTCTCACTTTCCCTCTCTCTTTCTCTGTCTCTCTCTGGTGAGCACACATACTCTATAGCAAATTTAAAAATAGTAATAATAGGAGTCAGCAAGTGTGGTGGTTAAGGGCGTTGGACTTCCACATGGCTGACTGCGATGAGTCCCAGACCTGGCGGCTTGCTTTCTCACTTTCCCTCTCTTTCTCTGTCCCTCTCTGGTCAAATTAAAATAAGTAATGTTAAAAGAATAATAACAATAAGAAATAATTCTTAAAAAAAAATAAGTCAACTCATGGCCCCAATGACCTGCAAGGCCAGAAGCTGTATAAACAACTGTAGGCTCGAGTCCCCCATGCTGGCCTGAAGACACCCTGGGTGTGCACACGGGCACCCGAGGTCCTGAGGGTCTGGCGAGCTGAGGAGAGGGGATCACGGTGTGACAAGAGCCTGTGGAGGTGCTCCTCTCTCTCTTGCTCATTGAAGAAATAAATTTTTTAAGTCTTTCAAAATAATTTAACAAAATCAACTCAAATCAACTTCTGACTCCACCTCCATTGCGCGTATTTGGTTTGTACATGTTTCCTCCGATTATCGAATCCAACGTGTTTTGTGATTTATTCTTTCTCACGAGTGCATATACAGAAGCTTCAAAAAGTTCATGGAAAATGCGTATTGTAAAAAGTCTGTGTATGGATCCTAGAATTTTTTCTACCAAATTAAACTCATCCTTTATTTTTTCTATGAACTTGAAAGTACCTGTATATTTATTTACTTTTTTTTTTTAAACTTATTTATGGGAGAATGAGGAAGGAAAGGGAGACAGAGATTGGCACTTCTGACCGATCTTGCTGTGTTGTCCCTTCCTGTCCCGACCTTCCAGGGAGCTAGATTTACAGGCATGTGCAGCCTCACCTGCTGGATCTGGGACTCAAACCTGTACTACCTGTACCACCTGCAGCCTCCCATGAGGGGGCACTACCTGAGCACACTGCAGTTGAGCCTTACCGACACTGCTTATGTGGGAGCTTTGGGGCCTGATTAAGGATGTACTTCCCCTGGGGAGGTTTATATTTAACGCTGCCGAGAATTCAGACCTACTACAGACGTAGGCTCACTGTAAGTGAGACCCTCTTGTTGTTTCTAGGTCAGGTAGGTAATGTCATCTTTTGCTCTCAACCTTGCTCTGGCGATCTTACTTTCTGAGCTGTAACAACCATGAATCAGAACATAGGGTCAGGGGACCAGCAGCTGGCATAATGACTATGTCGCTGAACTCCCATGTAGTCGACTGCGGTTCAAGTCCTGGACCTGGTGGCTTAAACTCACGCTGGGCACATGTTTGTGTATGCCCAAGCTGGCATAATGGCTATGTCGCTGAACTCCCATGTAGTCGACTGTGGTTCAACTCCTGGACCTGGTGGCTTAAACTCATGCTGGGCACATGTGTGTGTGTGCCCAAGATCCCGAGAGGAGAAGGGATTGTGGCGTGGCCATCCTCCTTGGGGGGTGATTTCTCGCTTTCTGTCTCTCTTTCTGGCGAGCGCATTCGCCCTACAGCAAAAACCTCTCCAAAAAAAGAAGGAAAAAAAGACAAAATCTTGAATTTTCACCTCATTTGATTACAGTTGATCTTTTTGTGAGGGAATAAAGTAATCAATAAAATTCCCTTTGTGGGGAAATTCGGAAAAAAAAAAAAAAAGAATAGCATGCACATGCACATTCTCACCATAAAAAAATGATAAGTATGTGAGGTGATGGATATGTTAGTTTGCCTTAATCATTCTACAATGTAAACATATGAGAAATTGTCCTACAGTGAAATAAATAGTATTCATGATGTGTGGATTGCCAAGAAATACACCTACTCTTGCTTGAACAGGATATAGAAATGTAGGAATCCATTATGTGTATCTTTTTTTTTTTAGAATTAAAAAAAAAATTATTTGTTTAAAAAAAAAATTTTTTTTTGACCAGAGAGAGACAGAGAGAAAGTGAGAAAGCAAGCCACCAGGTCCAAGACTCAAAACTGGTTTGAGTGGTTGGCCATGTGGGGGTGTCCAGCACCTTAACCACTATGCGACTTGCTGAGCCTCTGTATTCTTTTTAATATTGTTTTATTTAGATTCAGAAACAGACACATGCATTCAGAAAAATCACCTGAGATGTACTGTTGTCTTCAACTAGATTTGCTGAATCCTGCCTGTGAAATAGGTTCATGTGTATGGAATGACTCACACAAGGTTCAGAGTTGTCAGAAGGATAGGAACTGGGAGTTAATCAAGGTTACACAATATTTATTACTGTTTTTGAATGCATTTGCTATAAAATGCTTGGAAACAATTCTGTCTATAACATAACATTGTACAAGTTAGGAAGGTTGCAGGGGGAGGAACTTACAACTTTACCATATTTTTAGGGTAAACAGTCTACAAACAGTGAAGAGACATCCTGCCAATTAGATTCCTGTATCCTGCCCGGTAATTTTCAGACTATTTTCATTTGGGAAAGAAGAGGGTCCTTCGTGTATGGACTAAAACAAGGCATGGGATATCTGAAACCTGCCAACGGTATTGTCAGTCCTCTAGCTCTTCCCCACTCAGAGCATTTGAACTCTACATCACCAGACAAAGCTTCAGGAAGCTTGACCCCAGCTGTCTCCTATAAACCTTGGGTTTGTGGAGGGCACAGTTACTTGCCAAAATGGTTTGGAGAGGGGAAGAGATGTTTGGGTGAAAATATTCTGTAATTGCAGAATTCAATACCAATAACTGGATAGAGTTTGAGGAAAGCACTTCTTGGCTCACAAATTTAGGCATCAAATAACGGGCAACATTTTAGTAGGTCATCTTGTGTTAAGTATCTTACATACTTTGATTAACGTAAGTGCATTTCCGTACAAAGTTTTTATCTCTAGTTTACATGCAAGGAAAGGGATGTGCGGAGATGGCATGATCAGGTGTGAACTCAAGCTACTGCTTCCTAGTGCCCGCCTACCCTATTTTAACACGGCTGTGTAAACTAAATCGTCTTATAGGGGTTTCCCACAGCCGGGAGTCCGAAACTCCAACGTTTCAGTCCACTCTTAACCTTGCTCTGGGACGACCCCCTTAGTAGCACGAAGCCGCCGGAAGAGGCGTTTCTCTCGCAGACGAGCCAATGAGACGGCTGGATCTTGTGAGCAGCACGTCGTTTGGCCAATGGGCTCAGCCGCCGCAGCCCTGAAAGGGACCGGAAATGGAGGCCGGACTCCTACGGCCCTGCGGTGGGGTGAGTGCAGGGTTTCCTCGAGGCCCAGCGCGGGACGAGGGCTCGCGCCCAGGTGAGAGTACAGAACCCATGTGTGGCAGGCCCGGAAGGCCCAGAAGGAAGGCCAAGGGCTTCCCGGTGCTGGCAGAAGCTGGAGCGGGCACCCGGCAGGCAGGCCCAGGCGTCCGGCGGGCCGTGGCCCTGGGCAGCCGGAAGTCGTTACTCGAGGCTGGAGTGCACAGGGACGCCGGCCTGGAGAGGACCGGAGTTGTGGCCGAGGGCGAGGGCCAGAGGGGCTCATGGGTGGGGGTTTTGGAGGAAATAGGCAGGACCTCCAGCAGGGCTGTTGGTCGCTCCGTCCCAGCCCGCCAGCGCCTGCTTGGAGCCCGGTAGGCCTCGCCGCCCGCCTGCCTTGTTGCCCCTTCTGGTCCGCCATGTAACTGCTCACAGTCGAAAGAGGGACACAGGGCCCTGGAGGTGCCTGAAGCTATGGGAGCACTGGTGGGGGGAGGGGTGGAACATTCCAGAATTTTTTTTTAAAGAGGTTTTTGCCTTAGGGCGTGTACAGTGCTGTAGAGAAAGACAAATACGGTGAGAGGGGCATGCAATCCCTTTATTCTCTTCCCAGGATCTTGGGTATGCAGGCGCACCCGGCCTGATTTTCAAGACAGTGGTTCCAGGACCCGAACTGCCATTGACCATGTGCGAGTCCAGCAACCTAACCGTGAGGCCACCTGGTGGTCCCCCAAATTTCAGAATTCTTGTAGTCAGGAGATGTGAGCAGCTAACTGAAACACGATTTTTTTTTTTTTTTAAGAATTATTTAACTTTATTTATTCATTTGAATTTGATCACAGGGGGACAGAGTTAGAGAGAGTGAGAGAAAGCAAGCTGCCAGGTCCAGGATTCAAACCGCTGTCGGCCATGTGGGAATCCAGTGCCTTTAATCACCACGCCACCTGCCGGCCCCTGAAACACGATTTTTATAATAGCAATTAGAGGGGAGAGCTATTACAGCCTTTGAGAAAAGGGGCCTATTCTGCTTTTATAATGTAGAAGCAAGTGATTCAAGAATCTTTGTAAGTTCCACCTATACTACTCCTTCCTTATTGTATGTTAGTCTTTTTATTTTTAAAATTAATATATTTGTTATTTATAAGCCAGAGAATGCGTGCGCTGGCCAGAGAGATCTTAGAGACAGAGAGAGGGAGAAGAAAAACAACAACAATACCATCACAATCCCTTCTCCACCTTCCTATCCTGTGGGTATTTGGGACACACTTGCACATGTACCCAAGGTGTTCTTCCAGCCACTGGGGCTGGGACTCAAACCACAATTGGTCATGTGAGATCCAGCTTCCCATAACCATGGGGCTGACCTGAAAGAAGAGTTTTATAGAAAGGAATGGATAAAGAGAGAAAGAACATTGAATTTCCAAAAAAAAAAAAAGAAAAGAAAAGAAAAAAGCTCTGTTACCATTTACTGACAGAATATGGTGATATAGTTATGTTATCTTGTATATTTAATACCTGTGTATGTTTAATACTTGTGTATACATTATTAATGACTTTGGTGTATCAAGTTCTTGTTATTCAAAAATCATTCCCATATGTAAAAATCCCTTCTACTACAGTTAACTTAAGAACTGAGTTCTCTGACAGGGTATTTGGATAGAAAATATAAGTAGGTTCAAGGAGGGCTTGGGTCTCTAAGAGATTGCTCATGGCAGGTGTTTAGAATGTTCTGGGTTCAAATAGAAACTTTGGAAGTGATTTATAGAAGGCTGTTGTATCTCTGGCCTGAGTCAAAAATAACTACTTTCTTAAAGCTTTCTAAATCTGTGCCACTTTGAAAAAGAAAGATGAGGGGCTGGCAGGGAGCGTGGTGGTTAAGGGCACTGGACTTCCACATGGCCAACCATGGTTTGAGTCTTAGACCTGGCGGCTTGCTTTCTCATTCATTCCTCCCCCCTTCTCTGGTCAAATTGAAATGAATGAATAAATAAATAAAGTTAAATTAAATAATATTCTTTTTTAAAAAATGATTGAGAATTGTTCATCTTTTAAAAATTCTGCAGGTAGTAACAAGAGCAAGAACGACACCTGTGTGTTGTGCAGCCCTTCGATGGATCCCGTCCGACTACCATTCAGGGGCCCTTCTCCTGTCCACCCATCCCAGTGTGTACGGACGCCTGGCTCTTGGTCACAAGCTCCTAAACCTTTGGACTCAGCTCTGGGCAGGGCAGGACCTGCAGGCAGAGGCCATGTGTTTGGAAAGCCAGAACAACCAGGCACACAGAGTGGGTCAGCACCGAGGGTGAGCCATGTCCGCTCGTGCTGTTGTAGCATCTAGCTTACCTGTGAGATCAGAGGAAGTAGCGGGTCTTGTGGTGCTTGGAAAACTGGGAAGCCCCTGCAGACGCAGGCTCTTCCTCTTCAGCATGCGGTTGTGTCTTTTGGTCATGTATTCCGAATCCTAGAGTTGCAAGTGTAGAACAAGGGTCTCGTGTTGAACAGTAGACTCGAGTAAGTGCTGTATGTCCTCTAGCTTCAGTCTATCTGTCCACCTACCCGTCCATACTATCCGTAATTGATAGGTTTAAAGATTAAGTTCTTACTGTCATCTGAATGTGTAGATTTTCACCCTGGGTTTGGCTCTGCTTTTAGCAGCAACTACTGCCTGTGATGTAATAATTGTTGGATTTGTTCCTTCTGGAAGGTTTTTTTGCCCAAATCTTAAAGTAAAAGGATCTTCAGCTATTGTTACTGCTGTGTGAACACTTACACCTCTGTTCATTTGTTTATTTATTTAATTTGCTGAGGGTATGCGCTTGCCAGAGAGAGATAGAGGAAGGGAGAGAAAGTGAGAAAGCACCCTTCGTAGGGTATGGTCACTCTGCAATCCCATCTCCTCCTGGTCTCCCTCCTTTCCAGAGTTTAGGCACACATGCACATGCACCTGGTATGTTTTTCAAGTTACTGGGTCTGGAATTCAAAACGTGTACTTGGCTATGTGGAATCCAGCTGCCCTAACCACCACATCACCAGCTGGTCCCCTGTGTGTGCATTATTAGTCTCCTAGTTACATATTTTAAGAACAGTATTGTCAGGGGACCAGCAGTTAGCGTAATGGCTATGTCACGGGACTACCATGTAGTCGACCATGGTTCGAGTCCCGGACCTGGTGGCTTAAACTCATGCTGGGCGCGTGAGCATGCGTACCCAGGATCCTGAGAGGAGAATGGAGGAGAAGGGATTGCAGCATGGCCATCCCCCCTGAGGGGCGATTTCTCACTTTCTGCTTCTCTCTGTCTCTCTTTCTCGGAAGCACACACGCCCTATAAAGAAAACCTCTCTCCCCAAAAAAAGAACAGTATTGTCTATAATGTATGTCAGAATCAGCAAACGTAGGAGGAACCTAATGATGCAGTTCATAATTTTAAGTAGTGTTGACAGTATAAAATGTTTCACAAAAAGAAAAACACTGCGTTTACTCAGATGAACTGCTTGAGTCTGTCTGTGGCTGTGTTTGTTTTAATGACCAGAGGATGTGATCACTTTCCAGAGAGACATGGAGAGATGGAGGTGATTTGGAGGGGGAGAGCACCCACCAGCTGGGCGTGGTCATGCTGCAATCCCTTTTTCCCCATTGGGATTTTTGCACAGGTGCCTATGCCTGGCATGGTCCTCAGGCTACCAGGGCTGGGACTCAAACCACAGTTGGTCATGTGAGAACTGGCCCCCATAACTGCTAGGCTATGGGGCCAGTCTTACCTGGTTTTCTAATCATATGGCAGCTCTAACTGGTAAAACAGTAGTAACCTTCAAAACTGCTACAGAAAATTAGTAGCAAGTTTTAGTGAATGTTGTTAAAAATAAACGGATAGAGTCAGCCAGTTGGCATGGTGATTAAGGTCATATGGTGGATCCCATATGACCAACTATGTGGTTCGAGTCCCAGATCTAGAGTCTTGGAAAACATGCTGGGCATGTGGGCATGTATGCTCAGATAAATCCTGAGAGGAGAATGGAGAAGGGATTGCAGCGTGGTCATCCCCTCTGAGGGTGCTTTCTCCCTTTTTCTCTGTCTCTCAACCTCTCTCTGGCTAGCATACATGCCCTGTAACAAATTTAAACAAACCCAAAACATTGATACTCTTAAGTGATCTAGCTTTTTTGAAATTTATTTATTTATTTTTTTGGGAGAGGTTTTTGTAATAGGGCGTGTGCACTCTCCAGAAAGACAGAGACAAGAGACAGGAAACAAGAAATCACCTCCCGGGGGGATGGCCACACTGCAGTCCCTTCTCCTCCATTCTCCTCTCGGGATCTTGGGCACACACGCACACATGCCCAGTGTGAGTTTAAGCCACCGGGTCCAGGACTTGAACTGCAGTTGACTACATTCGGAGTCCAGTGACATAGCCATTATGCCAACTGCTGGATCTAACTTTTTTGAAATTTTAATAACAAGCCCAATTGTTTCCCTTAGCCTTGAGTATATAGGCAAAAAAAAAAAAAAAAAAAAAAAAGAAAGAAAGAAAAGTAGTGGGAGAGTAGGTGGTATGGTGGTTAAGGCTCCAGACTCCTAACCATGGTTTGAGTTCCAAACCTGGCAGCTTGCTTTCTCAGTTTCTCTGATGAGCATGTATGTCCTGTAGCAAATTAAAAAGTAATAATGATAAAGTTAAATAATTCTTTAGAGAACACTAGGAAAGTGGAAAATCTGTTTGTTGCATCTTGTTATAGTGTACATCAAATCGTGAACCTTTTTTCTTTATAAGAGAGAGAGGAGAGACATAAAAATGGATATTTTAGAAAGAATTATTTTTAAAATTTTATTTGTTGTTATTTATTTATTTTTATTTTGCTGTAGGATGTGTGTGCAAGTGCACGAGAGAGAGAAAGTGAGAGCAAGCTGCCGGGTCCGGGATTTGAACTATAGTTGACCATATGGGAGTCTAGCACCTTCACCACCACACCATAGCTGGCCCCAGAATAGGTTTTTCTTTCTTTTTTTTTTTTTTACAGAGTTTCACTGTGTTGTTATTTCCTGCTGCAGCCTCCCCATTAGCTAGAGTTACAGCAGGAACAACCATGCCTGGGGTGTTCAGGTTGGCTAGGGAACCAAACCCAGGCCTCCCATGTAGCTTCCAGCCTTCCAGGCAGTGGTGCTACCTGTGTGCCACCACAGCTGGGCCATGGTCTTTTGTCTATAACTATGTTTAAAATCCTACTTTGAAAAAATAAATAAACAAAAGTAAAAGCCTGCTATAACATAGTTGCAAATGTTTTATTTTATAAATTATTTTTGTCCCTTATTCTTTAACATTTATAGAATCTAAAGAAAATGATCTTTATTATTTACCAAGACTTAAAGAAAACCATCATTTTGGGGGTGTAAAACATCTTAGAAAAACTTTATCCTTTGACTTTACACAGGAATCTGTGGGTTTGGTCTCCATGTTCCGAGGCATGGGGCTTGAAACGGTGCCTCGGACCCCTCTGAAATGGGAAGGTCCTCCATTAGGTACGTGGAAAACTAATTATAGCATGTGTGAATTTTTTTTCTTAACTGCATACAATTTGTCTTCAGGAAAGTCTCTGTGCTTTACAACACGTTCAGCTCACATTTATAGCCGAGGCTTGGTTCTCTCTTTCAGGTAGAGGCATTTTAGGGCGAGGCTTGTCTGCTACCACCGTGGGCAAGGACAAGGAAGAACCCCATCGTCCTGCGTTCCTGGGTCCTTCCGCACTGGCAGCTGGTGACAGCAGGATGGCAGAGGCCTCTGTTGGTTGGAACAGGTGAGTGAAGTTGCCTCCTCGTGTAGCCATCAGACGGCATACCTCTGTACGTCCGAAGAGACTCCGTGAGGGGGTGTGGCTTCACAGCAAGCAGTTCGTGATTTTGTGTTGAAGAATGGGCAAGAGTTGTCAGCAGTCTGCTGAACCAGCCAGTCACTTGAGAAGTGTAAAAAGTACCTCTCTCCTGGCAGTCCAAAACGTGCCTCTACCCCTTTGATCATAGTGGCTCTTTAATCTGGGCGAGTCAAATTTCCCCTCAGTTCTGCCATGGAATTTGGCTTTGAGAGTCAGTACTCACAGTAGTTGGTGCTTGAGTCATGCAGGCATGTTGGAGTTCGAGAGATCCCAAAGCTGTGCTTCGGTGCCTACCGCTGACTCCTCCGCGAAGCGCATGTAGACTTGGAGTAATCCAGACGGGGCATGGATGGAAGCACAGTTAAGAAAGCTCTGACGTGGGGCTGAGCAGTGGCACGGCAGCAGAACCTGACTGCGAAGCTGACTCGTATTTGCTTCCCGAGACTGCCCTGAGTACTCTGGGCATGTGCGTGCCCAGGGTCCGGGCTGGCTGAAGCTGAGGGTGGAGCACGGCCCGAGGCCCTTGTCTGGGGTGCCGTCTCTCTCACTCATGGAGTAAACAAACAAACATAGAAAAAAGTGAAGTCCTAATTTGCCTCTCTTTTCGACATGTTAGGATGCTCGGAAGAGGGAGTTTGGATGTCTCCGTGTTACCATTGGGAAGAGCAGCTGGTATGGGAGGAGGGGACAAGCCCCCTAGTGGGCTCAGCCTGACTTCCCGAGATCCCCCACGGCTGTCCTCACCCCCTCCTCTGTCCCAGTCCTCACTGCACACTCCGGGTCGCCCTCTGGTCCTGAAGGCAGAGCACCAGAAAAAGTAAGTCAGCAGCACGGCCTTCTCCTCTCGGTAATGGTCAAGCAGGACCTGCCTGAGGAGACTGGCCTGTAGTTTGGTAAACGTTGCTTCTGTCACGTCTGAATCCTTCTGGGTGAGAGGTATGCGGTGTGTTGGTTTTGTTTGTTTGGCCAGTGGGGAGGTTGACTAAAATGTGGAGCGATTCCTGATGAAGTGAAGTGGACTTAACTGAATGTCCAAGGGGGTCATCAGAAGATTAATGGAAAATACGTATTATGAAAACATCGTGCACAGCTTAACATTTTTTTGTGCTAAGATAATTCCATTTTTCCATGAGCTTTTTGAAGTCCTACTATGTGGTATGTACTAGAGAGTGACCTCCTGGCTTTTCATTTCCTTACCAATTCAAGCAGACAGTTCTTTGTTATATTGAGGATGAGGGGTTATCTTAAGAAAAACGTTCTGGCATCTCATCTTTCTCTAGAGAATAAATTCTTTTTTTTTTTTTAAATAATTAATTTTTTTTTTTTTTGGAGAGGTTTTTTTTACTGTAGGGCGTGTGCGTTTTGCCAGACAGACAGAGACAGACAGAGAGACAGAAAGCGAGAAATCACCCCCCCCGGGGGGTGGCCACGCCGCAAACCCTTCTCCATTCTCCTCTCAGGATCTTGGGCATGCACGCACATGTGCCCGGTGTGAGTTTAAGCCACCGGGTCTGGGACGTGAACCACTGTCGACTACATGGGAGTCCAGCGACATAGCCATTACGCTAACTGCTGGTCCCTAAATAATTACTTATTTAATTTCACTTATCATTATTATTTTTAATTTGCTATAGGGCATGTGCAATTACAAGAGAGAGAGAAGGAAAGTGAGAAAGCAAGCCACCAGGTCTGGGTCTCAAACCGTGGTCAGACATGTGGGAGTCCAGCACCTCAGCCACCATGCCACCTGCTGGGCCCTGGAGAACTAATTCTTGTGGTTTTTAGTTCACTGGCCTAGTTTATGTAAATTATATTCCTAAGACAGACGGGGTAACCTCGCTTTACCTAATTAGACATTGCTCAGATTTTGTCTTCTAGCCTTCAGACCTTGCATTTGTACATCTGTGTTTTTGGTTTATGTATCTGTAAGCAAAGTGTGAAAAAATAGTACTTCCCCCAGTCTTTTTGTTGGTGTTGGTATGGGTTGGTTGGTTTTTTGGTTTTGGAATATGTAGATACTTTTGTTTTATATTTTCCAGAGAGCTTTTAATGAAGCAAGGATCAAAAGGAACACCTCAGTCTTTGGGACTGAACCTCATCAAAATACAGTGTCATAATGAAGCGGTTTATCAGTATCATGTGACCTTCAGGTATTCATGGCTTATTTTCTTTGCACTGGTCACTGTTTAGAGGATAGTATGAAGCAGTTCCCCTGGAATGACTGAATATTGTTCTGTGTCATTCTTGATGAACTTCCCCACATAATAGTGCATGAACCCGCGACTTAAGAGTTGGTGGAATGGCTGTGTCGCTGGACGCCCATGTAGTTGACCGCAGTTCGAGTCCCGGACCCGGTGGCTTAAACTCACTCCGGGCACGTGTGTGTGCATGCCCGACATCCCGAGAGGAGAATGGAGGAAAAGGGATTGCGTCATGGCTATCCTCCCGGGGGTGGGGGGTGGGGTGGGGGTGATTTCTCACTTTCTATCTCTCTGTCTCTCTTTCGAGCATACTTGCCCTATAGTAAAAATCTTTCCAAATAATAATTAATAATAATGCATGAACTCAGATCCTTACAGGAAGTTTTTTTGTTTTGTTTTGCTGTGGGGTGCGTGCGCTAGCCAGAGAGACAGAAAGTGAGAAATCACCCCCCAGGGGGGATGGCCACGCCGCAGTCCCTTCTCCTTCATTCTCCTCTTGGGATCTTGGACACACACGCACATGAGTCAGGTGTGAGTTTAAGTCACCGGGTCCAGGACTTAAACAGCGGTCGACATGGGAGTTCAGCAACATAGCCATTATGTAAACTGTTGGTCCCACAGGAAGGTTTTTTAAAAAAGATTATTTACTTAATGTTATTTATTATCATTTTTTGTTTGTATTTATATTACCAATTCATATTTTTTAAAAAATTATATTATTTAACTTTATTTTAATTTGACCAGAGAGGGACAGGGCGTGAGAGAGAGAAAGTGAGAAAGTAAGCTGCCAGGTCAAGGACTCAAACCACAGTTGACCATGTGGGAGTCCAGCACCTCTAACTACCACGCCACCTGCCAGCCCCACCAATTCAGATTTTAATAAGTGTAGATTTATACATGAGGCAAGAAATGCATTTAATGTGAAATAAATCAACTTAAATTCAAGGTGTTTTAGTTGCATAGGCCCTTTTCATCACCTTCTAAATATTTTCGTAAGTCTTTTTTTTTTTTTTAATAGATTTTTGTTAGGGCACACCTGTGGGGAGAGAGAGAGAGATGGAGACAGAAGAAGAGTAAAATCATCCCCCAGGAGGGAAGGCCAGTGCTGCAATCTCTTCTCCTCCATTCTCTTCTCCATTTTTTAGTAAAAGTGTGTGTCTCTGAAGACTAGAGCAGGGATCTACTGACTGTGGGTGGACTGAAGGTGAAACCTGGCCCACTGACTGTGCCAGCGTGTGTACAGAGTAAGGTTTATTGGCACATAGCAATGCTCATTTGTGTACGTGTCATTTATGGCTGCTTTCCTGTTCTGATTGCAGAGTTGATAAAGTTACGGCTTGCAAAGCCAGACAGAATTGGCCTAGGAAGATAAGAGAAAACGTAACAGAGCTGCAGGGCACCGGGTGTCTTTGCATCTTAACTGATTAACATCTGAAAACAGCTGGCTTTGCATTCTACCCGCCCCCCGCCCCCACATTTTCTGCTCTTTAAAAGGATAAACCTGGAGAGGCCGGCAGGTGGTGCAGTGGTTAAGAGTCCAGGACCTGGTAGCTTCCTTTCACGCTTTCCCTTTTTCTGTCTGTCTCTGGTCAAAATTAATAATAACAAATGGAATTAAATAAAGAAATAATTTTTTAAAAAAGAGCAGACCTGGGACCAGCAGTTAGCGTAATGGCTATGTCGCTGGACTCCCACGTGGTCGACCGCGGTTCGAGTCCCGGACCTGGCGGCTTGAACTCACGCCGGGCGCGTGTGCGTGCGTGCCCAAGATCCCGAGAGGAGAATGGAGGAGAAGGGATTGCGGCGTGGCCATCCCCCCTGGGGGGTGATTTCCTGCTTTCTATCTCTCTGTCTCTCTCTGTCTGTCTGGCGAGCGCACGCGCCCTATAGCAAAAACCTCTCCAAAAAAAAAAAGAGCAGACCTAGGAATGGTTCGGGGCTGCGGCCGCCTCCATCAGAGAAGTCGGGACCACCTGATCCCTACTTTTCTCTACTTGTACGTCTGTGTGTTTATTTCTGTGTTTATCTTCCAGTTTACAGCTGCCCTCCTCAGCACGCATTCCGCTCACAGAGGCAGTTGGTGTATTCATGTGTTCATGGTATTCTTTGCTCTGCACATGACTGCGCATGGCCGCGTGTTTCTGCATATGTCTAAAGGCCGCAGTGTTTGCTCAGATTTGGGCCACCGCCTTCAGCCATGTGGGGTCTAACCGCCTTAACCGCCATGGTACTGGCTGGCCCATATTCACTAATTTTATTTAAATGTTGAGTTCTTTTTACATGAAAAGTTTTCTAATTTCCTGATCCGGAGTCTAGAATATATACATGACATGTTAAGGCAGTTGATTGGTGGCATTATGGGTTACTTTCTCTCCTCCCTTTTTTTAAATACCTATGATTTTGTTTCTGCCTTAAGCAGGTGTCCTTGATTCAAAGTTCCACCTTTGTCAGGTTGTCATGTTTGGCATAACCACTAGATGGAGCAGCAGTTACAGATGACTGCTCCTCTGGCGTGCCTGTTGCCCCACAATGGTAAAGGTGGCTGTTTGAGTCGAATTGAAGTAAAATCCTCTTTATTGTTTCCTAGTCCCCAGGTGGAGTGCAAGAGCATGCGGTTTGGCATGTTGAAGGACCATCAAGCTGTCACCGGAAACGTCACTGCTTTCGATGGGTCCATTCTCTATCTGCCCGTTAAGCTTCAGCAAGTGAGACCAAATGGAAAATGCACAGTGGATGAGACCAAGAGTGCACTGGTGTTTGAGTGGTGGGAAGTCATACCCTTCCTCAACCTTGAGTTGGACCTTCCCCTTCTTAGAAGGCAGTTTTCTCAGAGCATGACAGGAACTTTGCTTTTGAGTGCTTCGAGAAGTATCCTCTCACACAGGAGTAGTTGGAGCCTTTGACTTCAGCAATAGTGACTTAACATTTCAAATTCAAACTTCGTTGGATCTCTTTTGCCAATTTTTTTTTCATGCTAGAGGGTGGGTGGACATGCCAGGGAGAAAGTGAAAGAGAGAAAACACCCGTCCACATAGCTAGTCACACTGCAATCCTTTCTCCTCCAGTTCTTCACCCTGTCAGGATCCTGGGCACACGCATTCTTTCACCTGGCCTGTTTGTCAGGCCTCTGGGGCTGGGCGAGACTCAAACCCTGGGTAGCCATGTGGGATCTAGCGTCCTCTGTGTCGCATTTTAACTGCTGTGCTCATAGGGCTGGCCCCAAGTAGCTTCTTCAATCCCAGTCGTCACACTGCGATGTTGCTAGTGTGGGCAGCAAAGTGAGGGGGAAGTAGAAACACATTTTGAGGTATTCCGTGTTCTCTGGAACACAGAGAGAAAGACTTGGTAGCTCTGTTCTGTTCTGTTTCCTCACTGTGTCTGTTTGTTAGGTTCTTGAGTTAAAAAGTCAGAGGAGAACTGACGGTGCCGAGATCAGCATTAAGGTTCAGCTGACAAAGATCCTGGAGCCCTGCTCTGACTTGTGTATTCCCTTCTACAATGTTGTTTTCCGACGGTGAGAAGCAGCGGCAATCTTATTCCCCTTTAACTTCAGCCTTGTGTTTGCAGTAATGCGCTTCAAGTTTCTTGGACCGTATTACACTATAGAGTAGATATGCGTAGTTTTAAAGCGTAATTGATACAGCGATAGTTGAAGCTGACTCACCCAAAAATGATAGCTCTGCCCATAGGCCAGATTTGGGGATAGGAAATTAGGTTTGGAGGTAGCTGAATAGGAGAATGTATTCCTTTAGCTTCATCACAGAATTTTAAAAGCAGATATGCATAGTGTATATTTAATGGTGCTGTTAGGAGGTACTTAAAGAGATAGTGTCCAAAAATATTTGTTGTAAGAATTTTTTCCAGTCTCTTAAAGATTTGAATTACAGATAGCTCCTAATTGTTTTTGTTTTTTTTTAAGATTCCCTGTTATATCCAGACTACCTCTTATTTACTGACACCCCAGAACCTAATTTCTAGTAAGCCGAACTGCTGCTAGAAACAAACATAATCCCTCCTGCCAGACATAATCACAAACTTAGAATGGTTTCTCATGTGTTCCTTCTAGTTAGTGGAGACAAGTACATACATCAATCCTGGGAAATCACGTCGGAGTCTTGTTAGCTAGCCAGCAGGAGAGGCTGACTCAGGGCACATGCTCCAGCAGGGCTGCTTGGTCACTCTCCTTTCAGCAAGATTGTTCTCAACATAGAAGCTACATTGTGCAGGGGGCACGAACAGTTCTGACTCTACATTTCCAAAGGAAAGTGTAGCTGAGGGTAATGGAGCTTAACTTTATGCTTGCTTTGTTAGAAAACCCATTCTTTCTCTTTCTTTTAGGGTAATGAAGCTTTTAGATATGAAGCTTGTGGGGCGGAACTTTTATGACCCTGCAAGTGCTATGGTACTGCAGCAGCACAGGTTGGTGTCTTTTTTCTCTTAGCAACTTTAAATGTCCTGGAAAGTAGATTTTTATTGCACCCATTTTTTTTGTATTTAGCACAAAAATCTCAACAATATCAGTTGAGATGTTTAGTTGTTTTCTTAGGAAGTGTGCAGTGATGTTGACTTAATTTAACTTCTTTTCTGGGGCTTTCTCAGTTATGAGGTTAAGGCAGTCTTAGCCGAAAATATTTCTTTTTTTATCTGTTTTTAAAAGAATCATTTAACTTTATTTTTAATTTGATCAGAGCGGGACAGAGTGAGAGCAAGACAGAGAAAGAGAGACAGGTGGAGAGAAAGAGAGAGAGGTAGAGAGAGAGAGAGGGACAGTAAGAAAGCAGGCTGCCAGGTCAGGGACTCAGACTGTGGTTGGCCATGTGGAAATCCAGTATCTTTAACCAGCACACCACCTGCTGACCCCAGTAGCTGAAAGTATTTCAAATGTAGGTGTGGTACCTGTATTTCTTTTTTTTTTTTTTAATTATTTACTTAATTCCATTGTTACTCCTGTTTTTTAATTTGACCAGGGAGAGAGAAAGGGAAAGTGAGAAAGCAAGCCACCAGATCTGGGGACCCAGACCACAGTCAGTTATGTGGGAACTTAACCACCACACCGCCTGCCGGCCCCCTGTGTTTCTTTTAGAACCCCAGGGTAAAGTCCTCCCCTCTCTTCAGATTGCAGATCTGGCCAGGCTATGCAGCTAGCATCCGGAGGACAGATGGGGGTCTTTTTCTTCTAGCTGATGTCTCCCATAAGGTCATTCGGAATGATTCTGTGCTGGACGTCATGTGAGTTAAGTGATGGAATCACTTTGACATGCTGGTGATTTTATTTTTTTTTTTGGAGAGTTTTTTTTTTTTTGCTATAGGGCATGTGCACTCACCAGACAGACAGAGACCGGCGTGAGTTTAAGCCGCCGGGTCTGGGATTCGAACCGCAGTCGACTACATGGGAGTCCAGCGACATAGCCATTACGCTAACTGCTGGTCTCAACATGCTGATGATTTTCTGAAAGGTTCAGAATAGCTGATGATAATGCAGATTAGACTTTGTTCTGTTTGGGTGTTTTTGTTTGTTTGTTTGCCAAAAGGTGTGTGTGCTTACTAGAGACAGCACCAGCCCAGGTTGGGCATGGTCATACTGCAGTCTTTTCCTCTCCATCTCTCCATCCTGTGGGGGTCTGGGGCACACATGCACATGGCCTGCAGTATTTTCAGCCATCCAGTTAGCCATTCGGGTTCCTTAACTAGCAGGTCCTGGGGCTGACCTGAGTCCCTGTGGCTTTCATATTGTTCTGTGTATGTAAATACGACCCAGAAGTCTATCTCTTTCCAAAGGCATGCCATGTATCAGCAGAGCAAAGAAAATTTCCAGGACGAGTGTACTAAGCTTCTGGTTGGGAATATTGTCATTACTCGCTACAACAATCGTACCTATCGTATTGATGACGTGGATTGGACTAAGACCCCAAAAGATAGCTTCACCATGTCTGATGGGAAAGAGATCACGTTCTTGGAATACTACAGGTAGAGGGACGAGACAGGTCTGGGCCTCGGGGTGGGGCTGAGAGTGGTCTGCCATTCTCCAGGAGGACGTCGAGTTCCGTATCCCCTACTGCTCGACACTCTTCAAGTAATTGAGTTGGTAGGGAGCCTAAGATTGAATGGGATTTGGCCTGAATTCGCTATCCTTACATAGATGCATTTCTTTCAGTACTTGGGAGTTACTATATAAATTAATCTCAGGGCTTTGGATTATATTCCTGATTTTGTTGGAAGTCTGAAGTTAGATTAAATTCAAGTCATGAATCATTTGACCTTTCTGTTGCCTAAGCCCTTTGGCCTGATGGAATTTTAAACAATTCTCTCTTGGACTTTTAGCTTTATTTTTCTTCTATTTAATTGCAGTGTAACTTGAGCCTGCTTTTTCTAGTTTTAAATATATTATGATCAGTTTTTGATGGCTTCTTGACAAAGGTATTTGGCAAATTGTAGACCTCCATCCTGGTTGAGACAGGCTGTGTGGCTGTAAGTGTGGTGATGGCACTTCTCAAACATTTCCTTGCCTCTGCCCTGCTCTAGGAAGAACTATGGGATCACAATTAAGGACGAGGACCAGCCACTGCTGATCCACAGGCCCAGTGAGAGACAGAATAACCATGGGATGGTGAGTGAGGGGTGTCAGGCTTTCACTTCCAGCTCAGGTCCTTCATCCCGTTGGCCTGGGCAGCCATGGGCTGTGGTCAGTGAGATCGGGAAGCTGTGCGGCTTCTGTGGGTCTCCCCTAGCTGCGATGCCACGTCTAGGCTCGCTGGTGGGTTCGCTTTGGAAGTCCCCACAAGGAGGAGCTCAGTAGCCACGTGAACAGTTGAGATGAAGGAATAAAGAGAATTGACTGAACCCATCAGAGAGCTTGCAGACACCATCCGCAGCGGGGTGGTGCCCGGCTAAATGCCTCGTCCCCCGACTTCCCTGTCTGTCCTCCCGTGAAGACAGAGCAGCGGGGGAGACCAGATAAGACCGAGGCTCCCAGCTCAGTGGAGAGACCAGATGAGACCGAGGCTCCCAGCTCAGTGGGGAGACCAGATGAGACCGAGGCTCCCAGCTCACTGGGGAGACCAGATGAGACCAAGGCTCCCAGCTCAGTGGGGAGACCAGATGAGACCGAGGCTCCCAGCTCAGTGGGGAGACCAGATGAGACCGAGGCTCCCAGCTCAGTGGGGAGACCAGATGAGACCGAGGCTCCCAGCTCCGTAGCGTGTATTGTCTTAAGTTGTTTCAAGACCCAAGAACAGAATTCTCCGAGTTTATCTTGTTTTCCCTCCCTTCCTTTGTCACTGTAAATCTTTCTCCCTTGCCGAATATAACGAGCTGTACATAGTGTGTGTGACCGAGGGGTACTGTCGTCCTGGCGTTGCCCTGCCCGCTCCTCCAGGGCTCTACGTTCGTTCTCCAGTGTGTGAGTTGTTTCCCTGCAGGCCCAGCCCTGGGCCATGGCGTGCTTTGTCATTCCAGGGAAACACGAACCTCTTCCTGCCTGATTTCTCCTCTCCTTCTCTCCTCAAAGCTGCTGAAAGGTGAAATCCTCCTGCTGCCCGAGCTTTCTTTCATGACTGGGATCCCAGAGAAGATGAAGAAGGACTTCAGAGCCATGAAGGTTAGAGTCCTGCCGGCTTCAGCAGGAAGTGCTGCATTGAGTGGAGACCTTTGGGTAGCAGCGTGAGTTAGAGCCAGGCCAGGGCCCGCCCGTGACGTTGACGCGCGTTGCTACCTGGGCTGGTCCACTCTTCAGGGTGGTTTTGCTCTCTGTAAAGACGTGACCTGGGACTCTTACCACACGCGGTATGAGGAACATGTCAACCTTCATTTAGAAGGTTGTCAGAATAGAAGAGGGACTGGATTATATAGTGAGAATAAACATTCTCACCAGTCAGCTGGATGATTGTAAGCTGGTCATACGACCATAAATGAGGTTCTTTGAAAGCACTAAATTATTGTTTCTGTAAACCTTTAGTTTGATTGAAAGTGTGGAGGGGATAATAAAGCAAAAAGTCAAACAAGTCAGAAGTTGCAGCTAGACGTTTATCTTGGGGGCAGACAGGGGGGCGTGGTGGTTCAGGCACTGGATTCCCATGTGGCAGACTGTGGTTCAAGTCCTGGACTTGGCGGCTTGCTTTCTCACTTTTCTCTCTCTCTGTGTGTCTCTTTCTGGTTAATTTAAATAGTAATAATAGAGGATGGCAGGTGGTGTGGTTAAGGGCGCTGGACTCTCATATGAACCACTGTGGTTCGATTCCCAGACCTGGCAGCTTGCTTTCTCACTTTCCCTCTCTCTGTTTCACTCTGTCCCTCTCTGATTAAATTAAAATAAACAAAGTTAAAATAATTCTAAAAAATAAATAAAAATTAATAATAAAATTAATTCTCTTTTTTTTTTTGAGAGAGAGTTTTTTTGTTATGGGGGTGTGCACTCACCAGAGAGACAGAGAGCCAGAAAGTGAGAGATCATCCCCCAAGGGACATGACTACACTGCAGTTCCTTCTCCTCTAGTCACCTCTCGGGATTTGGGGCATACACACACACATGCACCTGGTGTGAGTTTTAAGCCACTGGGTCTGGGACTTGAGCTGCAGTTGACTATGTGGGTGATGTAACCATTACACCATCTGCTGATCCCAAAATTAAATAATTTAAAAAATTTTAAAAAGAATTATTTAATTTTATTTATTCGTTTACTTATTTTTAAATTTGACCAGACACACACACACACACACACACACACACACACACACAAAGTGAGACAGCAAGTCACTAGGTCTGGGACTCAAACCGTGAACAACTATGTGGGAGTGTCCAGTGCCTTAACCACCATGCCACCCGCTGGTCCCCAAAATTAAGTAGTTCCTTAAAAAAAAGTTTATGCTGTGGACCGAGTGTACTGGGGAGTGCTGGGCGCTACTCGAGGAAACTACTGGGAAGCAGAGATAGGTGCAGCTGCTTGCACCCCGACAGCACGAGCCCAGGCCTTGCTGCTGAATGTCTCTGCTTCCCAGGGTTGCCTCCAACTGCTGTTCCTGTCTGTGCCTCAGCTTCCAGTCCTCGTCGGTCTCAGACCCGTGTGCCCCATGTCATTTTTTTGGGGGGGGGAGGATTTTTGCTAAAGGGCACATTTGTTCACTGGAGAGAGAGAGAAAGTGAGAAATCACCGCCAGGGGGAATGGCCATGCCACAATCTCTTCTCCATTCTCCTCTCTCGGGATTTTGGGTACACATGCACACGTGCCTGGAGTGAGTTGTAAGCCACCAGGTCTAGTACTCGAACCATGGTCGGCCATGTGGCAGTCTAGCGACGTAACCATTATGCCATCTGCTGGTTCTGCCCCATGTAATTTTTAGTAACATCAAGAGAAGCCAGGAGTTAAGCTCAAAGTTCTTGTAAGAGATTTTTTTAGTATGTTTACTTTGTGATACTTCTACTTTGACCTGTTTAGGTCAAGGTCCTTTCCTTACAATCCCCGGTTACCTGATACCTTTATGATCACAGAGCTGTCTCTACTGCCCCAGAGACTTCCTGACACTAAAGACTGCCTCTCAAGGCAGCTGTGCAATTCATTAGTCCCAGAGGGTAAATAAAGAAATCAGTTATGTGGTTTAGCATCTTCCTATACAGCTGTTCGTAAACGTATGGTAAGCACCTACCTGTGAGTCAAATCCTCTGGCAAGTTCTTTCCAAAAAAAAGTAGTTTATGGTACCAACATTAAGGGGTTAACATGGTATGCCATAAGTTAGACTTAATATGGCTTTCCATTCTATTATATTTGGCTGGCTGGCACATGGCACTTTAAAATTCCCTGTGTTTTCTGAATTTTGAGTAGGTATAATCTAGCCCTCTTTGCTCCTGTTTCATAGAACCCCTTAAAATGTAGGCCCAGCCACAGTGGTCCAAGCAGTAGGGCACCCCCGGTGTGGTGGGAGGCCATATGGGAAGTCCTGACGTTCTGATACCCTCAGGGCATCCTGAACATGCTGCATGCCTGTGGTCCTGACTGGCTGGTGGCTGGTGGGGTAGGACCCATTCAGGGTACCTCTCTCTCCACCCTCTTTATGAAAGAAAGAAAGACTTTTTCTTTTCTCTCTCTCTTTTTTTTTTTTTTTGGAGAGATTTCGCTATACGGTGTGTGCATTCACTGGAGAGAGAGACAGAAAGCAAGAAATCACCCCCTGGGGGAATGGCCATGCCACAATCACTTCTCCCCCACTCTCCTCTCAGGATTGGGCATGCATGCACATACACTGGCGTGTTTCCAGTACTCCGACCTTGGTCTACTACGTGGGAGTCCAGTAGCTTCACCATTACGCCATCTGCTGGTCCCAAAGAAGGCTTTTTTTTTTCTTTCTTGTTTCTTAAAGAATTATTTAACTGTTATTTATTTATTTATTTGTTTAAAATTTGACCAGAGAGGGACAGAGCGAGAAAGCAAGAGAGAGGGAAAGTGAGAAAGCAAGCCACCAAGTCTGGGACTCAAAACCACAGTCGGCCATATGGGAGTCCAGTGTCCTTAACCACCATGCCACCTGCTGGCCCCAGCAAGAGGTTTTTTTTGTTTTTTTTTTTAAAGATTTTAAAATTCAGAATATGCTTTGAGAAAAAAAGATTCAAATGTCTTATGGAAGGAAGAGCCAGTAACATTTAAGATTCTTTTATTAAATTGTTAAACTTTCACTTCATTCACATTCCTAAGGAACATTTGGTAAGTCCTTGGAGATAGGACTTTTTTTTTAGTGATTTATTTCATTTTATCCATTATTATTTTTTTCGATCAGAGAGGGAAAGTGAGGAAGCAAGCCACCAGGTCCAGGACTCTAACCGTAGTCGGCCATGTGGGAGTCCAGCACCTCAACCACCACACCAGCCCCGGAGATAGGAGTTTACCAAAGCTTCTACTCATGTCAATAGGAAAAAAGTTTTATTTTTATTTAAGGTGTCTTTTATGGAATGTGAGACAGGGAGAGAAAGACAAACACCTTCATTAGGGTCTCCCAGCACTGTCCTGCCTCCACCTTCCAACCAGCCGGGAACACTAGTGGGCACACTCGGCCCCTGCTGTGCAGGCCTGCCTGGTGTCAGCCTGTGATCCTCCATGGGTGCTCAGCATGGCTGAGCGTGAGCGTGTGTTACCTTTGGGCCACCAGCTGGCCAGGAAGGAGTTTTCCTCTGGAGACATTTTAGATGCAGGATCACACCTAGTATGTTCAGATTGGGTTTTATTTAACCTCATATTGGAGAAAGTAATACTTATAATTTACCTCTATTTTCATTCTATTTAGGATTTGACCCAGCAGATCAACCTGAGCCCCAAACAGCACCATAATGCTTTGGAATGCTTGCTACGGCGAATTTCAAAGAATGAGACAGCTAGCAATGAGCTGACACGCTGGGGGCTCTTTCTGCAAAAGGATGTGTACAAGGTAAACCAGGGTGTGCACTGCGGTAGGAAACGGCGGTAATAGGGCAGTTCAGAGCTTTGTGAGGCGAGGTGGTAACTTCCTGCCCTGCTTTTATTTTGGAGTTTTGGCTTTATTCACATACGTGTGTGTGTATGTGTGTGTATTTTTAAATCTCAGTCGTAGTACTTGAACCTTTTTTAGTTAATTTGCTGTTATCTTTTTTAATGTTTTTATTATTATTTTATTTAGCTTTAGTTAGTTAGTTTAATTTAACCAGAGAGGGAGAGAGAGAGAGAGAGAGAGCAAGCAAGCCACCAGGTCTGGGACTTGAACCACAGTCAGCCGTGTGGGAATCCAGCGCCCCTAACCACCACACCACCTGCTGGCCCCTAATTCACTATTTATTTATTTTTTTTTGGAGAGGTTTTTGCTATAGGGCGTATGTGCTCTCCAGAAACACAGAGAGACAAAAAGCAAGGAATCAACCCCTGGGGAGATGGCCACGCCGCCATCCCTTCTCCTTCATTCTCTTGGGATCTTGAGCACTCACACACACACGTCTGGCATGAGGTTAAGCTACTGGGTCTAGGACTCGAACTGCAGTCAACAACATGGGAGTCCAGCGACATAGCCATTACGCAACTGCTGGTTCCCCAAATTTTTAAAGTTTTTTATTGTGCATGCATGTGCATGCACTCACATGAGAGAGAAAGAGAGAAGTACCTTCAATAGGCTCATCACAGCGTGAGCTCCTTTCTCCAGCCCTCCAGCTCCTCAGTATCTGAGGCACCCATATGCACCACCAGCATGTTTCAGACCCACCAAGGGATCAAACCCATGGTGGTCATATGGCTTCCAGCCTTCAGGGAGCTTGTGTTACCACGGCAGCAGAGCAGCTGGGCCTGTCCAAGTTTTATTGACATGGACTCTAACTGCTAGAAGTATCATTTTTCTGGGGGCCAGCAGGTGGCGTGATGGTTAAGGCGCTGGATACTCCCACATGGTTGACCACTGTTCAAGTCCCAGACCTGGTGGCTTGCTTTCTCACTTTCCCTTTCTCTCTCTCTGTGTCTCTCTGGTCAAATTAAAAAATGAATGAATGAATAAACAAAATTAAATAAATAATTCTTTTTTTAAAAAAGTATCATTTTTCTGCCATTCTCAAAAGTTATCACAGAGTGGGGAATCAGCAGGTGGCATGGTGGTTAAGTGCTGGATACTCCCATGTGGCCAGCCACAGTTTGAGTCCCAGACCTGGTAACTTGCTTTCTTACTTTCCCTCTCTCTCTTTCTCTCTCTTTGTGTCTCTCTTTGGTCAAATTAAAATAAGTGAGTGAGTAAATAAAGTTAAATAAATAATTTTTAAAAAGGTTATCACAGGGTGAAAACCAGGTGGTATATTAAGGCACTGGGCTCCTGCGTGGCTGACCGCAGTTCGAGTCCCAGACCCAGTAGCTTCAGAATCATGCCACATATGTGCACGTACTGCCCAAAATCCCACAAAGAAAATAGAAGACAAGGGATTGTGGCATGGCTCTCTCTCCTGGGGGGTGATTGCTCACTTTCCCTCTTTCTGTCTCTCTCTGGCAAGCACATGCACCCTATGGCAAGACCTAATTTCAAACAAAAATGTTATCAGGGCAAAGTCTGCCTGGTGGAGCTGACCAGCACTCGAGAAAATAGTAGCCATGCTTTTCTGAACAGTGTTTGCAGGGCCAGCTGTGTGGTGCGACAGTCAGTGCACTGTCGAAGAGGACCTGGACCGCACGCGGTGGCTGGTTCACAGCCCTAGAACAGGCCGAGCGTGGAGTGAGCGCTCAAGATCCGTGGGCCGGAGGGCTGCAGGGAGGAGGCTGGTGACTAGGTCCTGTGAAGGCAGTCATCTCTCTCTCCTGCTCACGTCACGAATAAAGAGAAAAGTAAATAATACTTTAGATCGTTCGTGTCATAGGTGCTTTATTTTCTCCTTAGGTTCAAGGACGTCTTCTACCAATGGAAAGAATTAACTTACGAAATACTTCATTTATCACATCTCAAGAACTCAGCTGGGTTAAGGAAGTAACTAGAGATCTTTCCATCTTGACCGTAAGTGATTTTTTTTTTTTTTTTTGGGTATATAGTCCTTATTTTGATTATAAGTGATTTTTGAAGTGTTAAAAAGAGGACTAGTGGACCATCAGATGGCGTAATGGTTATGTCACTGGACTCCCATGTAGTCGACCACAGTTCAAGTCCTGGACCTGGTGACTTAAAACTCATGCTGGGCATGTGTGTATGCACGTCCATGATCCCGAGAGGAGAATGGAGAAGGGATTGTGGTGTGGCCATTCCCCTTGGGAGGTGATTTCTTGCTTTCTGTTTCTCTGGTGAGTGCATGCACCCTATAGCAAAAAAAATTTCTTAAAAAAAAGAGGGCTATTGTTCCCCAAACTGTGGAAGTTAGGAAGTAGGAACAATCTAACATCCTTTTTTTGGGGGGGAGAGGGGGACAGAAAATACCAACTGCACTCCCATTCTGAATTATCTGCAAAACAAGAGTTCTTTAAGCAGAGCAGTTGAGGAGCTGCTAAAGGTAAGCTTTGGCCACAGACAAAGCTGCTGTGGTAACTAGCATGGGGCTAGTTTAGCACCCATTTTTCTTTCTTCCATCCTCTTCCTGCCTTTTACGCTGGGAGTTTCTAGAGGGTGTTTGTATCAAAGTCAAATCAAAATAGTACCCTACTAAAGCAACTAATGTATTTTAACTATTTGCGTCCAAGAACAAAATGTTCTATAACTATTTCCTAAATATTTTTCCTCAATCTGGTTTTGTAGCCATATATAAAATACACACATCTGTTTTTAAAACTTCTTATTGAAACATATTTAAAGCAAAAGCACACTTACAAGTATGTAGCTCGAATGATTTCCATGAATCTAAGCGAGCTGTGTACTCAGCATCGAGGGCTGACATGCGGAGCTCGGCCTGTGCCCTAGCAGCTCTCTCCGTGTCCCCAGTTACAGCCTGCCCACCTCCACACACCGAGGAGAGCCGCCGTCCAGACTTCCAGCAGCACGGATTCACTTCCGATATTTTTGTACTTTATATCCATAATGTGAGGGGATTTCAAACATGTAATGGTAAAATGCAGTTAAAGAAAGACTGGCTCTGTTATTGCTTAAGAGAGCCAGATCCAACCTAGCTAACCGTGCAGTTTAGATCCTGGCCCTGGTGGCTTGAAAAACACATCAGGCGTGGCTAGCAGGTGGCATGTTGGTTAAGGCCCTAGATCACACATGACTGGCTTCACTGTTCAAGCCCTGGACCTGGCGTCTTGAAAATCACTCTGGGTGCATGTCCATCGCGTACCAATGTCCTGAGAGGAAAACGGAGGAGAAGGGATTGTGGCGTGGCTATCTTCTCTGGGGGGATTATTTCCCACTCTCTCTGTCTCTCTCCAGTGAGTATACATGCCCTATAGCAAAACTCTGGAAAGAAAGAAAAGAAAAGCAAATCGGGTGCATGTATGCCCCCCATCCCCATAGGATTGAGAAATGGAGGAGAGGGGATTGTGGCACCCCAGTGGGGAGTGCTTCCTCTCTCCCTGTCTCTCTCTGACAATGGCATGCAATCTCTGACACGTTAAAAAAGCGGGGAAATGAAGTGAAAGCACTGGTTTATTTTGGTGCCATAGAGCCTGTGTGCTTGCGAGAGAGAGAGCGAGGAGAGTGCGACATCGCTTGCCGGGGGGATGGCCACATCACAATCCCTTCTCCACCTTCCTCCCAGGATTTTGGGCATGCACGCACATGTGCCCCGTGTGATTTTCAAGCTGCTGGGTTTGAGGCTCCGACTGTGGTTGGCTCTGTTGGATTCTAACACCTTAATCACCACACTACCTGCCAGCTCGACATTTTTTAAATCTGTGCATAGCTTTTTTATAATGTGCTATTTCCCTGAACCTTTGGATGACTTCTCCCCATGCATAGAATCACAAAGTATAATTCTTTGATGTCTGTTTCCTTCTTTCCAACCTTGTATCGGTAAGTTTTATCTACATTATTGGCTATGGTTGTAGATCATCCATTGTCATCAGTACATGGTAATCTGTTATAAGAATATGCCACCATTTACTTACCACATGCATCTACGTTAATAATAGGAATTAGGCAAGACAGGACTTAAGCAGAGGGAATGAAATGTAATTTATTCTCTAGAATAAAATCTACTTCAAGTTTGGGTGTTTAAGTTGCCAGGCATGCTCAAAGCAGCTTGCGGTTGTTCCTAGATCCCGATGCATTTCTGGGCACTCTTTTACCCAAAGAGAGCAACGGATCAGGCGCGAGAGTTGGTCAACATGCTGGAGAAGATAGCCGGCCCCATCGGCATGCGCGTGAGCCCCCCAGCCTGGGTCGAGCTGAAGGACGACCGGATAGAGACCTACATCAGGGCCATTCAGTCCATGCTGGGAGTCCAGGTAGTCGATGCGTGTACTCCGAGGAGATGGGCAGGGTCTCCCTGGTGATCGGGCTGTCGGTCTCCAGGAGCCCAGGTCTCACTCATGTGCACGTGGGATGCTAAACTGAGGAAAAGTATTCTTTTTTTTTTTTGTAAAGAATCATCTTTATTTAACTTTATTTTAATTTGACCAGAGAGGGACAGTGAGTAAGTGAGAGAATGAGAGAGAAAGTGAGAAAGTAAGCCAGTAAGCCACCAGGTCTGGGACTTGAACCGTGGTTGGCCATTTGGGAGTCCAGCACCCTTAACCACCATGCCACCTGGCAGCCCCGAGAACGTGTTCTTTATACCCTTTGGTTGATTTTGCTGCTTTCATTCCACGTTGGCTCTCTTACATTCCACCGTGCTCTTTTTCTCATGTAACTGGCTGAAAGAGTAGCTGACTTCACTTCCATTCATTATCTCCAGAACACACTGTGCTCAGAAAGCACCTTCCTGGGCCTGGTGCCATCTTGCACAGTTCAGTACTGAGCCGACAGTCTGGTCTAGTTCAGACTCGGATTGCTCTGGTGATGAACTTGGCGGGCTGCCCATCACTGAAACTGATCAGAATCACTGGAGCTGGCGGGTCACCGCGCTCACTGCTCAGTTGTCAGGCCTTTCAGTTCATCTCTGTTTAGCAAATAAAATAGAGGCAGAAATTTAGGGAGAGAACAAAGGCAGAGGAAAGATTTTTATATGTACTTAGCCCTTGATTAAAGACTGGTGAATTGAACTATTCTGGTGAGATCAACCCTAGAATTTGGTTATCTTGGCATAATAGCGTTCCCCTCTTGATCTACCACTCACTCTGGGTATGTCATTCATAGTAGCACACTCACGGTGTCCCTCTCATTTCCTCCTGACTCCCATGCCTACCACACTCTACCCTGGTTCCTTTTGAGCCTGACCATTGGTAATTTCTGCTCTGCTTTCAAAAGCATGACCCAGTCTAGTAGGTAACCCCATTTCCCATCTTCTCATGTTCCCTTCGTGAGAGCATACAGCCGGCAGCTTCCAGCAGTTTTCATGTAACCTGGGTGTGAGTTTCACTCATAACGTTTTCCAAACTTATGGAGGTCTTGCTATTTCTGTCTCTGTAGGGTGTTCTGTTTTATTATTCTCTTTGTGAGGTTTCACAAACTCTAATGTCTACTGAAGCCACGTAAGTAACACAAATGAGTGAAATGGGCCAGGAGGGGACTGTAATTCCTGGGAGTGGAGATAGGAACACACTGTTGTCAGACTGACAGTTCATTTTTGAGAGAAGCCAAAAATCTGGTATTTGCATATGTGCAAACTTGCAAATCATCCTAGGGACTGAACACACACGTGTCTGCTGTGTGCAACCCAGAGACCCACTGCACAGACCCACTGCACAGCCTGTGTTCTACATGACCTTGGGAATTCTCTGACCTAGTCTGCTGTAATTCTGGAACATTCTGTGTCCAGTGAGAAGTTTTCACCTAATACCAGTCTTCACTTGTTATGCTGTATTGCTAATTTACCTTTCGTGACTGTTTTCAGCACTAAGGGTTGCAACCGTGTTTCACTACAGTGCTGGTTTTCTTTATTCACACTTTGGCAGGTCCCGTTTTCAATACTGGATCTCTTAAGCAGTGAGGGACAGAGAATACTGACCTGCGATGCCCTGTGGGCAATCTCATCTCCTCCCCTGACGGTGAATGAGGAGCAGATGCACCCAGCGCTGGCAGTAGCGTCATTCCTTCTGCATCACTCTGAGCCCCTTCATCCCCTTCTTGTATAGCTCATTCCATGTTTCCTCAGTGGAAGTTCTGTGATGTGAATGTAGTAAGCTGCTTGTAAGTTAACTAAAGAAAGTGGTGAAAGTCGGGACCAGCCGTTAGCGTAATGGCTATGTTGCTGGACTCCCACGTAGTCAACCACGGTTCATGTCCCGGACTCGGTGGCTTAAAACTCACGCCGGGCGCGTGTGCGTGCGTGCCCAAGATCCCGAGAGGAGAATGGAGGAGAAGGGATTGCAGCGTGACCATCCCCCCGGGGGATGATTTCTCGCTTTCTGTCTCTCTGTCTCTCTCTGTCTGTCTGGTGAGCACACGTGCCCTATAGCGAAGACCTCTCCAAAAAAAAAAAAAAGAAAAGAAAGAAAGAAAGTGGTGAAAGTAACAGGGAACTGAAAGTAGCAAGTCACGTACTCCTTGCTTATTTTCAAGCCTGATCCTTTTCTAGGCAGCTAGCGTTCTTTTTTTTTTTAAAAAAAAATGATCTTACTTAACTTTATTTTAATTTGACCAGAGAGGAGCAGGAAGAGAGAGAGGAGGAAAGTGAGAAAGCAAGCTGCTAGGTCCAGGACTCGAACTGTGGTCAGTCACGTGTGAGACCAGCGTCCTTAGTCACCACGCCACCTCCTGGTCCCTGGGCATCTCGTGTTCTAATAAAACCTTTGGTAAGCAGGCTGGCTCTCAGTAATTACTAACAGCGTATCACCTGTGTATGCAGAGCAGCCGCAGAAAGGCTCCTTCGGATTCAAGCACCTTTTTCTGGTTGGAATGTCTGCCTGACTTCGCTCAGTTCCCTGTCTCCCTGGAAGTTCCTGTGGCTTTGCAGGCTCGGGCTGCCCTGACGAGAACCCCAGAAAAACCCTAGAGAGCCGCGAAGCCTGACTTTTGTGTGCTTGGTCTCCTCAAGGGGAAGATACAGATGGTGGTTTGCATCATCATGGGCACACGTGACGACCTCTACGGGGCTATCAAGAAGCTGTGCTGCGTGCAGTCCCCGGTGCCCTCCCAGGTGAGCAGAGGGGCCCGTGTTCATAAGGAGCCAGTGTGTGCTGAGGCTTCTGGGGAGACTCCCAATTAGAGGGACCTGGCAGATAGCGCTTCATAAACAAAGCCTGCCTGTTCCCAGGGCAGCGTGGCTTCCCCAGCGTCGCCAGGTAGTTTCACATGGCTGACTTCTAAGCATATAACCTTCTCTTCGAAAGGGGAAAGTGGTTTTTCCCACAGGAGTTTAAATTCTACTCTGCTTGAGATCTTTTTGAAAGGTTTTGTTTGTTGGTTGTTTCGTTTGTTTTTGGTTTGTGGTGCTGTGCACACATGCCCTGGAAGCCCTGGAACGGTTCATGTACGACGTTCATCTGCTAGCTTACACAAGTGTGCCATTTATGAGTGCTGGGTACTGTCCTGCTCCCCTCACACCTTCTGGAATCTTCCTCCTAGGTCATCAATGTCCGAACCATTGGTCAGCCCGCCAGACTGCGGAGTGTGGCCCAGAAAATCTTACTTCAGATCAATTGTAAATTGGGTGGTGAGCTCTGGGGAGTGGATATTCCTCTGGTGAGTGATGCTGAAATACGTCTTCATTTAGTTCAGGTTTCCAGAGAACCCCATCTAGCGGGTTCCTTCCCATTCTCAGTGCTCGTTCTGCCGACCGAGTGGCTCGCTGCCGTTCCTGCACGGCCTGCCCGCTCAGAATGATTCTGACAGTTTTCAGCAGTGGAAAAAATAAGGCCATATTTCATGACACGTGGAAATGATAGGAAATTTGGTTTTCAATGTCCCAAAGTCGAGCTTCCCTGGATGGCCACACTTCTCCATGTACTGTCCGTGGCTACTTCTGTGTTACAGAGGCAGAGTTGAGTTGTCCCCAGAGACCATGTGGGTCAGAAAGCCTAAGGTGCTTACCCTTTAGTCCTTTAAAGGAAAAGTTTGATGATCCCTACTTCGTGTTTAGAAGTCAGGTCGGCTGCAGTCTTTCTGTTCCTTTCCCCCAACTTGTTTTCATATGTAGGGCAGGTTGCTTTGGGGTTGCAGTAATAATCAGAGACAGAGCATGGATTGCTTAGGGTTGGGGTTTGCTTTTTTTTTTTGCTTTCTAACCTAGAAACAGTTAATGGTGATCGGGATGGATGTCTACCATGACCCCAGCAGAGGCATGCGCTCTGTGGTCGGCTTCGTCGCAAGCATCAATCTGTAAGTGTGCCCCTCTTTGTGGTTTGGGTACCTTGCGTGCTGCCTGGTCGTAAGTGCGCAGGTGTGTCTGGGCCTCCCGTGCCAGTGTCAGAGGCTGAGCTGCTCTGCCTGCCGTGAAGGGGCGTGCAGCCTGCTCACTCAACTCGGCAGTCCGCACGCAGAGGCACAGCAGGCTCCTCCAGGGTGGGGCTCACGGGACTCAGTCTGCCTCAGAGGCACCGCAGGCTCCTCCAGGACAGGGCTGGGCCTCTGCTGGCTTCGCCCCCTGAAGTGATGCGTGTTTTTGTTTGTTCCGATGGTAAAGATAAAACGTGCTCATTCCAAGCCGAGACTTGGAAGCGAGTGCCTCGTGGCCATCTTGTTTAACCAGCACCAGAGTGTGATGTTTATGTGCTTTCCGCTGCTCCTTTTATGTGTGTTAGCATGTACACACAAATGTATTTACAGATTAAACATTTTCTCATATGAATGCAAGTAAATCTCAAATCCTTTCTTAATTGCTGCACAGAATTTATTGTATGCTACATCACTAGTTATTTATCTCTGTTGGATATTTAGGTTATTAAATTTCTCCTTTTGGATGCAGTTTTTTAGTACATATCCACAGTTATACTTAGATTTTGTGCTCTGTGTGTGGCTTAAATATACCTTTCCCCACATGACCACGTGTTTTCGCAGAGGACATGACTGCGTTTAGTGGATAGCTGTTGTGGGGTTGACTCGTGGAGAAACTGCTTGTGCTGACCTCCAGAGCAGAGGCCTTCCTCTCTGAGGCTCACCTATCCCCTCTCTCTCTCTGCCAACCCCGCCCAGCACCCTCACCAAGTGGTACTCACGAGTGGTTTTCCAGATGCCTCATCAGGAGATTGTGGATAGCCTGAAGCTGTGCCTGGTGGGCTCCTTAAAAAAGTTTTATGAGGTGAGAAGAACAGAAATTCTAAACCTGAGATTTAAAGGCTACCTACCTAAACACTTGGAACAGGAAGTCTGATGTAGTGGGAGGGAGACCAGATCAAAGGTGAGTCTCTTAAATAGTCATTGCTGAACCAGCAGTTCAGGTACTCCCTTCAGGCTTCGACTTGCAGAGATCAGCTCAAAGAGCTGAACGTTTTCATTTGATTTGTTAAGTAATAATTATTACTTAATTATTAGCCCGATGCCTGTGGACATAAGTCCTCATGCCCATATCAGGGAAATTGGGGATAAATTTCAGTAATTAAGCAGCTTATGAATTTACTCAGCTTTTTATGACAGTCATTAGGCGCTGGCTCTTTTCATTTTGGTTCGAGACAAACGCTTTCCTGTAAGTCACTTCTAGAACTCCAAAGAATGCCAGCCACAGAGAATTGCTGTCATTAGCTGATGCTGGGTCTGGGAAAGTGAGCAAGCAAGGTACTGATTCTGGCCTTGGCTTGTACATCAAAGGAAGCACTGATAAGGGGCTTTTGTTTTTCTTAGGTCAGGGTTAGCCCTGTGCACAGTGGTTACACAGCAAGAACTTTTTTTTTTTTTTTAGAGGTTTTTGCTATAGGGCGCATGCGCTTGCCAGACAGAGAGACAGAGAGATAGAAAGCCAGAAATCACCCCCCAGGGGGGATGGCCACACTGCAATCCCTTCTCCTCCATTTTCCTCTAGGGATTTTGGGCATGCACGCACACGCGCCCGGCGTGAGTTTTAAGCCACCGGGTCCGGGATGTGAACCGCGGTCAACTACATGGGAGTCCAGCAACACAGCCATTACGCTAATTGCTGGTCCCTACACAGCAAGAACTTTAATGATTTCATGGGACTGACGTGGCTTTTCAGAACTCCACCTTGTCTTTTGGGGCCAGCAGGTGGCATAGTGGTTAAGGTGTTGGATTCCCATATGGTTGACCACAATTCGAGTTCCAGACCTGGTGACTTGAAATTCATGCCAGGTACGTGTGTGTGCATGCCCAAATCCCAGGAGGAGAACAGGACAGGAGGGATTGCAGCGTGGCCATCCCCCTGGGGGTGATTTCTCTCTTTACCTCTCACTGTCTCATCTCTGATGACCACATGTGCTCTATGGCAAAGTACTTCAAAAAAAAAAGAATAATATTTTTTATGCTGTCCTATAAATAGTTCGATACTTTTCAAGTATTAGAGATTATGTTTTAAAAATTGAGGAGGGATCAGCAGATGGCATAGTGGTTATGTTCTTGCACACCCATATGGCTGATTGTGGTTTGAGGCTCAGATCCAGTGACTTGAAAATAACATGCCCAAGATCCTGGGAGGAGAAGGGATTGTGGTGTGGCCATCACCCCTGGGGGGGTGATTTTTCACTTTCTCTCTCACTATTTCTGTCTCTGTCAGTCATCTCTCCCACTCACAATCCCTAAGGAAAAAGCCTCTTAAAAAAAAAAAAAAAAAGAAAAAGAAAATTGAGGGACCAGCTGGTGAAGTGGCGGTTAAGGCTCTGGATTCTACGTGACCAACCATGATTTGAGTCCAAGACCTGAGGCTTGAAAATCATGTGTGTTTGTGCCCAAAATCCCAAGAGGAGAATGGAGGAGAAAGGATTATGGCATGGCCATCCTCCTTGGGGAATGACTTCTCACTTCCCCTCTGTCTCTCTCTGGCAAATGCATGCACCCCATGGCAAAAAAAGAAAAAAAAGTAATTATATGTCTCTAAGAAAGTCCATATTATATGCTACTCTGTCACCAGGTTCTGCCAGACCTTCCTCTCTGTTGCTGTTGGTAGTATTTTTCTTTCAAAGTTCTATCTGTCTGTTCGGACCTAGCTCAGAGATGACTTCTGTGAAGCCTTTCTCATTTTCCTTCATAGCTCCATTCTTTAGCTAGAGTTATTTTTTTTTTATGTCTCTCCCATAGGACTTCATTTATATTCTGGGTAGTGGTTATCACATCTTGCTTTATAGGAGTTACTCATAAGCTTACTTACCTGTCCCACTGAGTTGTAAGTTCCTTGAGCACTGTTGGGTTACCGATGGCTGTGTAACAAATGACACTAAATTTAGTGACATACGACGAGCTTGTGAGATGTTCATGGTCAGAACTTGGTCAGGGCACAGTGGGTCCAGTCCTTCTCCGTGGGAACCACCTCATATGGTCGTTCCACGTGGCTCTCTGGGCTTCCTCACCACAAGGGTTCAGGACGTGACCATTCCAGAAGACAGCCAGCCAGAGGGAGCCATGTTACCTTGCATGCTCTACCCAAGGATGTCACGCAGGACACTGCTGCTGCATTCTGCTTGTCCACATAGTCGCAGAGTCCTGTCAGGGTTCAAGCTGGAGAGAAATATTGAGTTGTTGAAAAAGTTATCACACATTAAAAAAATTTTTTTAATCCAAAAATGTATCATGACTTTTCTGACAACCCAGTATGTTTTGCTTCTTAATTGTGGAAGCACCTGCGGGACTGGTTTTTGGAAAGGAAAATCTGTTGCAAACACCAGGGCTATCTTGATTATATTTCATGATTTTTTAAGATGTTCACTTTCTTCCTGTTTATTTATTACCTCTCTGAACCAGAGAGAGAGAGAGACCGATGACAGTATCATAAAGCACATAAAGAAAAACAGGACCACCAGCACATGGTGGTGAAGGTGGTTGATCCCTCACAGCCAACGGCATGGTTCCAGAACTAGACCTGCAGCTCAAGAAACACTCTGGGTGTTTCAGAATCCTGATGGGAGGGAGAAGTAGAAGAGAAGGGATTACGGTGTGATCGTGCCCTGATGGGGTTGACTTCACACAGTATAGGTCAATTACAAAGTCTGGTTCAAGCTCTGTTTGATTTTTTTAGTGTTCATAGAATTATTATAACTTAGTCACATGATATATTATTATTATAATTTCTTTGAAAAATGTTTTTATTTTTCTCCCTGGAGTTAGTATTTACCTCTTTTTATTCTGTCTTTAGTTTTCTGTATATTTATCACTAATTCTCTCAAATTCATCAAGAGACCTTTGCAACTCTTCCTACTAACTTTAAGCACACGTGGTAATTCAGGGTTTCCTTTCTTTACCCCTTCATAGAAGCTTTTGTTATCCTGCAGCAATCTGACCTAAGTGCTCCGAGTCCTCATTCTTATCTGTGGGCCTGGGGTCTCCCTCCACCATCTGGGAAGTTACTTTTATCTCTTTTCTGGTTTGGATGTCTTTATCCTTTTTAGTTTATTTCATTGTTGACTTTATTGTTTTTAGATGATTCTTCCAATAGCTGCTTTTTTTTTTTTTTTTGGAGAGGTTTTTTTCGCTGGAGGGCACGTGCGCTCGCCAGACAGACAGAGACATAGAGACAGAAAGCGAGAAATCACACCCCAGGGGGGATGGTCACACTGCAATCCCTTCTCCTCCATTCTCCTCTTGGAATCTTGGGCACTCATGCACACGCGCCCGGCGTGAGTTTTAAGCCACCGGGTCCGGATGCGAACCACGGTCGACTATGTGGGAGTCCAGCGACATAGCCATTACGTTAACTGCTGGTTCCCCCTTTTTTTTTTTTTTTTTTTTTTGAGAGGTTTTTGCTATAGGGCATGTGTACTCGCCAGAAAGACAGACAGAGACATAGAGACAGAAAGCGAGAAATCACCCCCCAGGGGGGATGGTCACACCACAATCCCTTCTCCTCTATTCTCCTCTCGGGATCTTGGGTACGCATGCACAAGTGCCCAGCGTGAGTTTAAGCCACTGGGTCTGGGACTTGAACCGCAGTCGACTACATGGGAGTCCAGGGACATAGCTGTTATGCCAACTGCTGGTCCCTCCAATAGCTTCTTGATTAAAATTTTGAGAATTTTTGATATCTAAAAATAACCTTTGTTTTACACACACTTGACTGATCACTGGTATCTCATGTTCTGAGTTGGCAGTCATTTCACTCAGAATCTTGAAAGTACTGCTTCGTTGTCTTCTAGATGTTAGCATTGGTAACACATCTCCACTTACTTCTACGTCTTTGTATGTTTTTTCTTCCTACTCTACCCCTGGTATTCTGAAATGTCACTATATGCTTCAGTTTGGTTGGTTTCTCATTCATTGTGCTGGTATTTATTGGGCCCTTGCAATCTAGAAATAAGCCTTTGGTTCCACAATTTTTTTTTTTTTAAAGTTTTGCTGTAGGGTATATATACACTAGCCAGAGAGAGAGAAGGAAAGTGACAAATTACCCCCCAGGGGGAAGGTCACACCTCAGGTCGGTCTCCCATTTCTTGTGATTTTGGGTACACATGCACACACACAGCAAGATTTTCAAGCCACCATGTCTGGAACTTGAGCTTCTTAGTTGGCCATCCAGGACCTTAATCTCCATGCTACCTGCGGACCTCTGGTTCCACACAATTTTCTTCTGTTATTTTTAAATGATTTTTCTTCATCAATTTCTACTTTTTTCTGGCTTTTGGGACTCCTAATTTTAAAAAATCTCTTATTTACTACTTTTTGTATTTTTCGCACATTCTAGTTTCTAGATACTTTTCTGAACTCATCCTCTCTCCTTCTGTCCCTCCCTCTCTTTTGCCAGAGGGCTGTGGTCACACTGGGGGAGGGAGGGAGAGAGAGAGAAATAGAAAGTGAGAAAGCACCTTCCCCACCTCGCCCTCCTTTTAGGGTTTGGGGCGCGCACACGCACACGCACACGCATGCAGTGTGTTTCTCGATCCCACGGCTGGGACCCGGGCAGTGCAGTCAGCCGCGGAATCCAGCTGCCTTCCGCCATGCCGCCAGCTGGCCTGTTTCTCTTCATAGCGAGTACTAATTTGATATTTTACTGTAGCTGGATTTTAGGGGCCAACGGTAAAGTTAAAGGGGATAGTTCCCAAGATTGCCCTCACTTCTGACACCAATTCCAAGTTTGGGGAGGTCCCAAGATCGTGCTCTATTTTGATAGTTGGCTGAAGGGATTTCCTGAATTCACTGGAAGCTGTTATACTCATGGCTGTGCATTACAGAAAGGAATGCAGACCGAAGGCACCCAGGGGCCTGAGTACAGTGCTAGGTGCTGTGCATAGGGAGCTGGGTCCCACATGGCAGACCTGGTGGCTTGAGAGCACACCAGGAGTGTGTGCATGCGTGTCCTAAGTCCTGGCAGTGTGGAGCCATGTAGGAAAAGGGATTGCAGCATGACCATGCCTCACTGAGGGGTGCGCGCGCGCTCGCTCTCTCTCTGCCCCTCTACTCCTCCTAGCTCATATAATTCCTGGCATGAAAATCAGTCAACCAGTCAGCCAAGAGAAGTGCATAGGTAGAGTCCAGGAGCAGTATCATCTAGGGACCTCCATTGTGCTCTCCAGGGAAGTCGTGGGGCTGCCTTCCTGGCACCCACGTGTGACAGGGCATGGAGTGCTGCCAGTCAGACATTCATTGCAGCCTTGGCACCCAGAGGTTTGCTAGGGTGGGGCATCATTGCATAGGCTTAATTGACTGTTTGCTCTTGTCACTTTTTTTTATTGCTAGAGGGTGTGCGTGCTTGCCAGAGAGAGAGAGCACTCCCACTTGGGTGTGGTCACAACACAATCTCCTCTCCTCCATTTCCCCGTCCCATCAGGATCTGGGGCATGCACGCACTCCCTCCCCACCTCTCTGTGTGTTTCAAGCCACGGAGGCTGGGATTGCCTGTCCACATAACTCCACGTAAGATCTAGCTCCCTGTACACAGTGCTTAACCACTGCAGCCTACCCTGGGGGTTGCCCTTGTAGTTGATCTCAGTCTCCAGTTTCCATTCCTCTGGGAATTACCCAAATACTGTCTGGCTAGCCCAAGACCCTAGGTAAACTAGGAACTGAGAGATTACTTCCCAGAAGCCAAAGGCAAAGGCTAGGCCTGTTTGGGTAAATTCTTCCCTATACATCCCAACTCCTGGACTTGGGCTAGGTTCTCTTACAGCACATGAGTCACGCTGGCTGGAAATGAGCATTTAGCACAGCATTTATGTGACCAACGAGGCAATAGTATTACTATGAATGTGCCTGACGTTTGGAGGAGCCAGTGTGGGGTGGGGATAGATTTAGAGAACGAGATATCTGCCCTATAAAACAATTACAGTTGGGCCAGCTGGATCACACATGGCCTACTGTGCAGTTTGAATCCCAGGCCTGGCAGTTTGAAAAATCAGACCAGGTACATGTGCAGGCATTTCCAAAATCTTGAAAGAAGGGATAAAGGGAGAAGGGATCGTGACACAACCAGACCTTGTGGGGGATGCTTTCTCACTTTCTCTCTCCCTTGCTCTCTGTCTGTTTCTTCCTGGTGAGTGCATATGGCCTATAGCAAATTAGAAAGAAACACCGTTATGTTATAAGTAGTGGGTACATCTCTTGGCCCTCCCTCAGGTTCAGTGTGTGCTCCATGAAGACCTCTCAGCCAGCCCTTCTCACCTTTATCCCCTCTGTTTGAGACAACACATATTTCATTTGCCTATTTTGCTATCAGACATTTACTGTGAGGATGAGAGTGTGTTCCTTGGTTGAAGAAGTGTGACTTAGTAGTCCAAATGGTGCAGTTCATCTTTTCCAGTTTTTGGTTTGAGAACAAGCTTCGTATAATTTACATCCTTTCAAACTTGAGTCTTGCTTTATGGCCTATCATATGACGTCTCATGGAGAATATGTCATGTACGTTAAGAACACTGTATTCTATTGTAAAGGGATATATAGGTATCTGTTAGGTCTAGTTGGATTATAGTGTTTTCTAGGTTTTCTCTTTCCTTGTTGATCTTATGTGTAATCTATCTAATACTGAAAGTGCAACTTTGAAGTCTCTAATTATTACTGCTGAATTGTATATTTCTCCCTTCGGTTATGTCAGTTTTTGCTCACTTTCTCTCTGTATCCAGAATATATGGGGAAAAAAAAAAACTCAACAAAAACATAAAATAGCTCAGTTTAAAAAGGGGGGGGCAAAGAAAGAGACATTTCTCCAAAAAAGATATACGAATGGCCAACAAACATAAAAGATATTTGACATGGGGACAGCCAGTGGTGTGGTGGTTAAGGTGCTGGACACTCCCACATGGCCGACTATGGTTTGAGTCCCGGACCTGGTGGCTTGCTTTCTCACTTCCTCCCTCCCTCCCTCTCTGTCTCTCTCTCTCTCTCTCACATCAAATTAAAATAAATGAATGAATAAATAAAATGAAATATTTCTTAAAAAAAGATATTTAACATCACTGGTCATTAAGAAATCCAAGTCAAAACCCAGTAAGAGGCCACTTTCAAATGGCTATAAACTAAAAAAAAAAAGGCAAAACAAATATATGGAAAAATACATGAAATTTATTTTGATCATTTGCAACTACCAGCAGATACGCAAAGCTCAGCCCAGGATAAGTGCCCATTTCTGTCAAAACTTGTCGCAGTGTCCAGGACTACCAAGTCAGTCTAATCTGCTAGCTCTCTGCAAGGGCCTTTCCCGGTGGAATCTGCCCCCATGGCCACTCCACGCTCTGGCTGATAGAACCGTCCTTTCAGCAGTTTCTGCTTCAGAGGACGTGTCCTGATGGAGCCATCTCTGTGCTGCTGCAGCTCCCAGCATTCCCTCGTGCGGTGGAGCCAGGTGGCCACTGTGCTGAGTGCACGGGGACATCCACTCCTTGCTTCCAGTTACCTTCCCATCCTGAAAGGAGTGCTGAGAGCTATCAGCATTTCCTTTCTTTTTAAAAAATTGAGATAAAAATGAAGCAGCATGCAGTTAACCATTTCAAAAGATACAGCTCAGTTCTAGTTAGTGTATTTAATCTCATTATTCAACCACCAGCTCTATAGTTTAAAAAAAACTTTTTCATCATCCTGTAGAAGTGCCCTGTGTTCTATTAAGTAATCATTCTTCTTTGGTTCCTAGCCCTACCCCCTGGTAAGGCCTAAGATGCCTTCTGTGTCTAGGTGTTTGCCCGTTTTATAGTGGTGGTTATAACATACATGGCCTTTGGTGTCTGGCTTCTCCCACTGAGCATAGTGTTTCCAAGGCTCACCATGTCATAGCACGTGCCACTGACTGCCGTGCTCCTCGTATGGCCGGATAGCGTCTGTCGTATACTCTGCAGCTCAGCCATTCATAAATTGACGGACATTTTGGGCTGTTCCTGTGTTTTGACTGTCATAAATAATGCTGCTGTGACCAAGCCTGTTCATGGATTTACCTGAGTACCTACCTTTTTGCAGTTATTTTGTACGTAACTGGGACCGAGATTTCTGGACCATGTGGGAAAATCTGTTTACCTTCTTGAGGAACCGGCAAACTGTCTTCCACAGTGTCTACTACTTTATTGTACACTCCTACCAACAACACGTGAGGGCCCGTTTTCCCACATCATTGTTAACACTTGCTCTCTTCAGGGGGTGGGGAGGCGGGTTTGTTTGGCTTTGCTTTGTTGTGTTTTGCTTATAGCCATTTCAAAGTGGTATCTCAGTGGGTTTTGACTTGAATTTCTTAATGACCAGTGATGTTAAACATCTTTTAAGTTTGTTGGCTATTTGTGTGTCTTTTTTTGGAGAAATGTCTCTTTCTTTGCCCTTTTTTTAAAAAACTGAGCTATTTGAGGACCAGCAGTTAGCGTAATGGCTATGTCGCTGGACTCCCACATAGTCGACCGCAGTTCGCGTCCCGGACCTGGTGGCTTAAAACTCATGCCGGGCGCGTGTGCGTACGTGCCCAAGATCCCGAGAGGAGAATGGAGGAGAAGGGATTGCGGCGTGGCCATCCCCCCCTGGGGGGTGATTTCTCGCTTTCTGTCTCTCTGTCTGTCTCTCTGTCTGGCAAGCGCATGCGCCCTATAGCAAAAACCTCTCCCCCCCAAAAAAAAAAAAATTGAGTTATTTTACATTTTTGTTGAGTTGTTTTTTTTAATATATTCTAGATACAAAATTCTTTTTTTAAAAGAATTATTTAACTTTATTATTATTACTATTATTATTTTCCAATTTGATCAGAGAGAGACAAGGTGGGGGGAAGAATGAGAAAGCAAGCCACTGGGACTTGAACTGTGGTCAGCCATGTGGGAGTCCAGCACCATTAACCATCCCTCCACCCGCTGGCCCCTAAAATTCTTATCTGATAGTATGATTTGTAAATATTCCTCCTCCATGCTGCTAGTTGTCTTTTCACTTCCTGACATATTTCTGTAATGTTCAAAAGTTTTAAATTCTGGACCAACTCTGGCCTAGTGGTTAAGGGAAGCCAGATTCCACATAACTGACCTTGGTTCAAATTCTGGCCCCAGTGGCATGAGAAGCACACCGGGGGTGTGTGCATGCCCCAAATCCCGACAAGGCAGAGAAGTTGAAGGGGATTGTGGTATGACCACACCCCTTTCAAGAGTGCCTTCTCCCTCTCCCCTTCCCTACCTCTCTGTCTCTCTCCGTACGCACATGCACCCTCTGACAACTTTAGAAGTTTTTCTTTTTTTTAATAACAATGCATCTAATTTAATTCATTCATCATTATTATTAGTTTGACCAGAGAGAGAGAGCAAGCAAGCCAGGACTCGAACCATGGTCGGCCATGTGGGAGTCCAGCATCTTCACCACCACACTACCTGCCAACCAGCACAACTTAAAAAAAATTAAATTTTGATTAGGTTCAGTTTATCTATGGTACCTTTTGTTTCTTATGCGTTTGGTATCAAATCTAAGAATCCGTGGCCAAATCTGAGGTCCTGAAGATTTACTGCTGTTTTCTTATAGCAATTTTATAGTTTTAGCTCTTTTTTTTCCCAAGTATTTTTTAATTTAGATTGCTTGCTTCCTTTCTCTCCTTCTTTCTCTCTTTCTTTCCCTTTCTCTCTCCCTCTCTCTCTCTCTCTCTCTCTTTCCAGAGAGGAACAGAGAGCGAGAAAGAAAGAGATAACAAGCTGCCAGGTCCAGAACTTGAACTAAGGTCAGCCATTTAGGAGTCCAGCACCCTTAACAGCCACGCCACCTGCTGGCCCCTGCTTTTTAGTTGAGGAATTGTTTATTTATTTTATTTCTTCTTCTTCTTCTTTCTTCTTTCTTCTTTCTTCTTCCTTCTTCCTCCTTCTCCTTCCTCCTCCTTCCTCCCCCTCCTTCCTCCTCCTTCTTCTTCCTCCTTATTCCTCCTCCTCCTTTCTTCTTCTTCCTCCTCCTCTTCCTCTTCTTCTTCCTCTTCCTCCTCTTCCTCTTCTTCTTCCTCTTCTTCCTCCTCTTCTTCTTCTACCAGAGACAGAGACAGAGAGCGAGATAGTGAGAAAGCAAACCACCAAGTCCAGGACTCGAACTGTGGTTGCCCATGTGGTAGTGTCCAGTGCCTCAACCACCATGCCACCTGCTGGCCTCAATTTTAGTTCTTATATTAGGTCATCAGGAAAGTCATGACATATTTTTCTAAGCAAAAATGCATCATGATCTTCCCAATGGCCCAGGTCATTAATCCTTTTTTTTTTTTTTTTTTTTTTTCTTTTCAAAAATTTGGTAGAGTGCGTGTGCACTGACCAGCAAGAGAGAGAGAGGAAAAGTGAGAAGGCAAGCACACCCCATGGGAGATGGTTTCTCTGCAATCCCTCCTTCTCCACTTTTCTTTTCGGGATTTTGGGCATGCACGCATGTGCCCCTGGCATGTTTCTTAAGCTACTGAATCTGTAACGTGAAGGCATAGTTAGCCGTGTGTGATCTAGCCGTCTTAACCACCATACCACTGGCTGGTTTCATCCCCAGGAGAACATTAAGAAAATAACTAAAAAATGTATATAGGAAGAGAATTGAAATGACAGCTACAACATATCTTACACAAAACATAATAATTATTGAAGAACAGAGCAAAGGTGTGAGACCTACAGCAAAATGGCAGAAGTGAACCTTATTAATAATTTCATTAACCATAAATAGATTCAGCACCCCAAAGGTGCTGAAAAGGCAGAGATTGACAGAGTGAATTAAAAGAATGTAAAGGTATGCTATCTATAAAAGACACATTTTCTTGATAGTTTCAAAGATGTAGGTAGATTGAATATAAAAGGTGACACAGCTATATCATGCAAAAACAGCAACCAAAAAAGAGCTGAGTGGCTATGTTAATATCAGGCGAATTAGACTTCCAGATAACAATTGTTCGTAGTGACAAGGAATGCCATTTTATAATGGCAGAAGGATCAGCTCATGAAGAAGTCTCAGCAGTCATAAACATATGTGTACCTAATAACAGAGGCCCAAGAATTCACAAAACAAAAACTGACATAATTGAAGGAAGAAATGTACAATTCAGCAGTAATAATTAGAGACTTCAAAACTGCACTTTCAGTATTAGATGACACATAAGGTCAACAAGGAAATAGAATACCTAGAAAATACTATAATCCTACTAGACCTCACATAACTGTATAACCCTTTACCCAACAATAGAATATACATTGTTCTTAATGTACATGATGTATTCTCCATGAGACATCATATGATAGGCCATAAAGCAAGACTCAAGTTTGAAAGGATGTAAATTATACAAAGCTTGTTCTCAAACCAAAATAGAATGAAATTTGATATCAGTAAAGGGAATTAGGAAATTTACAACTACATGGTAATTGAACAAGACTCTGTATCTGTAACAACCCAGGAATTAAAGAAGAAATCAAAAGGGAAATTAGGAAATACTTTGAAAGGAATGAAAACAAAAATACTGCATACCAAAACTTATAGATAGGGGCAAGCAGGTGGTGTGATTAAAGGTGCTGGAGACCCACGTGACCAACCACGGTTCGAGTCCTGGACCTGGTGACTTGCTTTGTCACTTTCCTCTCTCATTCTCTGTCTCTCTCTGGTCAAATTAAGACATAATAAAGTTAAATAAAATAATTCTTAAAAACAAAACAAAACAAAACAAAACAAAAAAACTTGTGGCTATAGGTAGAGCAGTCCTTAAAGGAAAATGTATAGCTGTAAGCACCTATATATAAAGAAGAAATAGCTCAATACCTCATTTTTGCCTTAGGAAACCAGGAAAGAATGGAAAACTAAATCTAAAATACGGAAATAGAAGGAAATAATAAAGACTAGAGCATAAATAAATGAAATGAAGGCTAGAAAACAATAGAGTCAGTAAAACCAGAGGTTGTTTCTTAAGATCAACAAAACTGACAAAGCTTTAGCTAGATCTAATTCATGAAAAATGGAAGAATCAGTTTACTAGATTTAAGAGTGCTGACCTTAAATCAGTAAACAGGATTAGATAACCTACATGGACAAATTCCTGAAAAGACAAATTCCTGAAACTTAAATTACACCAATTGTTTAAAGAATTAACACTCCTTTACAGACTCTTCCCTAAAATTAGAGGAGACGGAATAGGGCCAGCCCCAGTAGTTAAGGGAACCCAATCCCTCATGACTAACTGCACGGTTCGAATCCAGATCTGGTGGCTAAAAACCATACTGGATGTGTGTGTGTGTGTACATGCCCCAAATTCCTTCAAGATGGAGTAGTGTGGAAAGGATCGAGGCATGGCCACTCCCCGTTGGGGGTGCTTTCTCTCTGTCTGTCTGTCTGTCTCTTTGTTAAGTGCATGCGTCCTCTGGCAAATTAAAACTTTTTTTAAAAAAATGAAGAGAAGGGGGAACCAGCAGTTAGCGTAATGGCTATGTCGCTGGACTCCCACGTAGTCGACCGCGGTTCGCGTCTCGGACCCGGTGGCTTACAACTCACGCCGGGCGCGTGTGCGTGCGTGCCCAGGATCCCGAGAGGAGAATGGAGGAGAAGGGATTGCGGCATGACCATCCCCCCTGGGGGGTGATTTCTCGCTTTCTGTCTCTATGTCTCTCTCTGTCTGTCTGGCGAGCGCACGCGCCCTATAGCGAAAAACCTCTCCAAAAAAAAAAAAAAAGGGAAAAGAAAAGAAAAAAGTAAAAAAAAAAAAAAAAAAAAAAAAAAATGAAGAGAAGGGAATACATACTTCTCAACTTACACTGTGAAATCAGGATTACCCTGATACTAAAGCTAACCAAAGACATCACAAGGAAATGGAAGAGGGCATCCAAACTAGAAAGGAAGAAGTGAAACAAACTTTATTTCCAGATGACAGATCTTATATGTAGAAAATCCTAAAAAAATACATGCACAAACTGAAGATTTCATCAGGTGGAAGTATACAATAATCAGTTGTTTTGTTAAAGTTTATTTCTTTTCATGGGAGAGAGAGGGAGGCAAGGAGAAAGATGAGCACGCTTAATAGGGTCCCACCTGGCCATCCTCTCCTCCGCCCTGTAGCCAGCTAGGGTCCTGGCGTGAAGCGCACATCCAGGGTGTACAGGTCGACCTGAGGACTGAACCTTGATCTTCCATGTGGCTTCCAGAGTAGTGTGCTGCCTCCACACCACTGCAGCCAGGCCAGTTTATTTCTTGGTGCTAACATTGGACAAGCTAAAAATGAAATTAAGAACACAATTTCCAAGCTGGCTCTGTGGTGCACTACTCAGGAGAAGCCAGATTCTGCACAGTGACTACCGTTTGAGCCTCCAGCTGGGTCAGCCAGAGATATACCAGGCATGCAGATGAGTGTGCCTGAGAGCCAGTGAACTGGAAGACGGGAAGAAGAGGGTCACGGTGTGAAGGGACCCTGTGGAGGGTGCTTAAGGGAGTTGGATCCCACATGGCCGACCTCCATTGAGGTCCTGGTGGCTTAGGAGATGTGCCAGTGTGTGTGTGTGTGCGTAGACAGCCAAAAATCCCAAATTCTGATGGGAGAGAGGGATGGAGGGAGGGAGGGAGGGATGATACTGGCAGGTGGTGTGGTTAAGGTGCTGGACTCACACATAGCCAACCATGGATTGCATCCTGGACCTGGAGGCTTGCACGCGCATGCGCGCACTCTCTCTCTCTCAAATTAAAAAAATAATAATAATAAATGAAATTAAATAAATAAATAAATAAAATAGAACATTGACTCATGGCCCAGCCTTGGTGGTGCAGGTGAGAACGTGCTGCTGCATGGCAGCTGGACTCTGAGGTGGAAGTTCCGTGTCAAATGGAGCTTTCAAGTGACCGCATGGGAGGCGGGGGTGTGGTTCCTGGTCCATCCTATAGGCAGGGCGTGGTGGTGCCCCCACGTGGTCCTAGCTAACTGGGAGGCCGGGCCACAGAGGATTGCGACAACAACAAAAGGTTGACCTGTACCCCAGCTCTGGTTACCCTAACCATTTACTGCTGCTGGGGGCTCTGACTGTGTCCGAGGCCACCCCGGGGCTAGCCTGTTCTGACTGACTCTAGGGCAGGAAGGAAGTGGCTAAGGTCCCAGGTACCTCTGGAATGTGTGAGCTGCTTATCAGTTCTCACTCTTCCCATTTCTCAGTGGAATTGGGACAAGGTTACAGTGGGGAGAGGTCCTGACCAAGTGATGTTCCAGCCGGGCACATACCCAGTGAGAAGGCCAAGTGAACAGGAAGGCAGAGATTGGCCGGGGGAGCGTCTGTAAACCAAGGAATGCCAAAGGTGCCAGCCACCCACCGGAAGCCGGGAGCAGGCGGACAGGGTCTTCCCCACAGGAACCAGCTTCACCTCGATGGCAGACTTCCAGCTCCCAGAATGATGAGAATCCCTGAAGTGTCAGTGGTGCGCCGCGGTGGGGAAACCCTCGGCTGGGCGAGGCACCTGGAGGCAGGAAGAAACTGTTAGCAAAGGAGACGAAATAGACAGCCAGAAAAGTTAGCAAATAAAATAGTACAGTAATTCCAACTCACCATGAAGATGAATCCCATGTTGGTCAGTGTAAGTTAGAGAGGGGGCACTGGTAGGTATTTGGAACAGAACTTCCACCTCAGATTCCAGGTGATTGGCTTTAGAGGGTTCCTCAGAAGCACATTTTTATATAAAGTAGCCTATGAAGAATAGTGCATATAGATTTAATTCACAATTAAGCCTAATCCATAATCTAGGTTTTTGGGGGAACTGTGGAAACAAAACCAAAAAACAGGCATAACCACATTTGACTGAAATTAAACCAAAGCATTTTTGAGCCAACTACTAGTCTGAAATGCAACTGAACTGAACTCACCTGAACTGGTGAAGTTGAACACAGCTAAAATATTACATTCTGTAAATGGGGAAAAATATTCTTCATTGTCATTCAAGTTAGAGATGGATTTGGATCCTGGGAAAGTTCACGTGACTGTTGCTGATTATTTAGTTTCGTATTATTCCAGATTGTAGGATAATTTTATTTATTTTTTTGAGAGATTTTTTGCTATAGGGCATTCTCCAGAAAGAGAGAGACAGAGACAGAAAGAGGGAAATCACCCCCCAGGGGATGGCCACTCTGCAATCCCTTCTCCTCCATTCTACTCTCAGGATCTTGAGCACGCACACATACGTGCCCAGCGTGAGTTTAAGCCACTAGGTCCGGGGCTCAAACTGCTATCAACTCCATGAGAGTCCAGTGACATAGCCATTACGCCAACTGCTGGACCCCCAGATTGTGGGATGATATTTAGTAAAAGATCCTTTTGCTTGTCAGCAATTTGGACGTAGCCAGTATATAGAAGTGTGAGGCTGGGGGCTCCGTGGCATGTGTGCATGTATGTTAGAATGTCTCTAACTCTGCACCTTCTTTTCTGCCTAGGCTGTTATTAGGTGTTAAGCCCAAGTAGAAGGAAGACTGATTTAGCTCCTAATTCTACCACTCCAGTTACCTTTGTTCTCACTGACTGGGAATAGCCATGTGCATGTGACTCAGAGCTTGCTGATACAGTGCCTTCATGTTTACAACTTCTTGGCCGTTACAAAACTCAGGCCTCTTTCACTACCATAAGGAAGCCTAGGGTGATTGGAAGCTTCTCCCCTGCCCTTCAGACCTAGCAGCTTTGGGCCAGCTGTTAAAGGGATCACACTCATGTCTCCAGGTCGTGCGACTTGAGGGAGCCTCTCCCTGACTGTGGACCCCACAGGTTACTTTATTCAGGGTATGATTTCAGGTGAACCACTGTCTCCCAGAGAAGATTGTGGTGTACCGGGACGGAGTATCTGACGGCCAGCTAAAGACAGTCGCCAACTACGAGATCCCTCAACTACAGAAGTGTTTTGAAGCTTTCGAGAATTACCAGCCCAAGATGGTAGTGTTTGTAGTTCAGAAGAAGATCAGCACCAACCTGTACCTGGCGGCTCCGGAGCACTTCGTGACTCCCTCCCCTGGGACTGTGGTCGACCATACCATAACCAGCTGTGAGTGGTAAGTGGGCCAAGTGTGCTCTGAGGAGGCACAGGTTGCCGTTACATGTTTCCGGGGTATTGGGATGGGAGCGCTGCCTGAAGAGAAGTACGATCTCTGAGGTTACACTATTAAAACAAGTTTGGGGCCAGCCCGTGGCTGCCTTTGTTAAGGAGACTGGATCCCACGTGGCCGACCATGTGGTTCTAGTCTCAGACCCAGCGACATGAGAAACACACCGGATACATGTGCGTGCATGGCCAGAATCCCACCCCAGAGGGAGAGAAGAAGGGCGGACGGGTTGTAGCGGGACTGTTCCCACGGGCGGGGCTGTTTTTGTTTTCTCTCTCTCTGTATCTCTCCAACAACTGCACACACCCTCTAGCAAAATAAAAGATAAATAAATAAAGCTAAAAAAACTATTAAAAGGGACCAGCAGGTATGGCAGTGGTTATGGCACTGGACTCCCACATGGCCAACTGTGGTTCGAATCCCAGACCCAGCACACTAGTGCATGTGCTTGCATGCCCAAAATTCCCAGGAGGAGAAGGAGGAAAAGGGGGAGAAGGGATTGTGGTGTGGCCATCCCTCATGCCATGATTGTTCACTTTCCCTCTCACTCTTTGTGTCTCACACCCTTTGGCAAAAACTTAAAAAAAAAAAAAAAAAAAAAAGGAAAGAACTATTAAAAATCAATCATGCCTGTACCTTTTTTTTTTGTTTTTTTTTTAAGAGAGAAATTTTTTGTGGTAGGGCGCATGCACTCACCGGAGAGAGAGAGAGAGAGAGAAAGCCATAAATCACCCCCCTGGGGGAGATGGCCACACCACAATCCCTTCACCTCTATCCTCCACTCAGGATCTTGGGCATGCACACACATGCGCTCGGCATGAGTTTTATGCACCCCGGTCTGGAACTCAAACCATAGTCAACTATGTGGGAGTCCAGCCATGTAACCATTACGCCATCTGCTGGTTTAGCCTTTACCGCTTAACTAGGAAATATAGAACATACATTCTATTCCTAAGATAGTGTAGGGCTTAACCTTCTACGAGGAGGTAAGAGAGTCTCTACACTGTTCTTTTTTTTTTTTTTTTTTCTTTTTTTTTGGAGAGGTTTTTGCTATAGGGCGCGTGCGCTCGCCAGACAGACAGAGAGAGACATAGAGATAGAAAGCAGGAAATCACCCCCCAGGGGGGATGGCCACGCCGCAATCCCTTCTCCTCCATTCTCCTCTCGGGATCTTGGGCACGCACGCACACGCGCCCAGCGTGAGTTTAAGCCGCCGGGTCCGGGACTCAAACCGCGGTCGACTACGTGGGAGTCCAGCGACATAGCCATTACGCTAACTGCTGGTCCCTCTACACTGTTCTTAAATGGCCTATCGAGTTGTGAGACCTGAGTTCTAACCTTGGTTTGGTCCCTGTGTCCTTGATCCAGTCATTGACCTCTGTGAGCCATGGGTGAAGGAGTCAGATTACCTCCAAGACCACGCCCAGCTCTGTCCACCAAGTCTGTCCTAGCACTCACTGGTGCTCTCTGCGCTCTAGGGTGGATTTCTACCTTCTGGCCCACAGCGTGCGGCAGGGCTGCGGCATCCCTACGCGCTACGTCTGCGTCCTCAACACCGCGAGCCTGAGCCCCGATCACATGCAGAGGTGAGCCACGCCGAGCTCTCTCCCCCTCAGGACGGGTACTGGCAGCTGGCCGAGGCAGTCCTGCCCATGCCCAGATGGACGTGTGCCCTGGACTTCCTTCATGCCTTTGACAATAATAGCATCTTTTTAAGGAGTAATTGAAAATTTTGTTATGCATTGAAATCACTTGAAGAGCTTTATAAAATACTGATGACAGGCAGTGCCTGCAGGCATTCTAAGGCACCCAGGTTTTCCATACGTGTTGGGGTGATTGTGGCCTACAGCCGGTGTGGAACCCACTGCCCTTAAATGCAGCGTATGTGAACAGGGGCCGGCAGGTGGCATGGTGGTTGAGGTGCTGGACTCCCACATGGCTGTCCATGGTTTGTGTCCTGAACCTGGCAGCTTGCTTTCTCACTTTGTCTCTCTCTCTCATTCTCTCTCTGGTCAAATTTTAAAAATGATAATGATGAATAAAGTTGAATAAAAGTAATCATTTAAAAGAATATACGAATATTCTGTGGGGGTACTCACACTTCTGTGGCTGCTGCTTACGGACACAGATGATTTTTCTGTTTCGTTTTTCCTTTTTTGATACAAAAACACGCTTAAAGGGAGAGGGTTCATCCAAGTCCTCTGACTTAACGAGTGGTGGACACAGACTCAATTCCAGTTACGAAAACAGATCGCCAAGAGCTGCGTCATGATCCCTCAGTTCCCCAGTTTACTGGAAAATGTGTGGGCCGTAGCCCCGAACTGTGGAATCATGCCCCAGGTTGAAGGTGGAGGGTGACACGGCCCGTCTTTTCTTCTTTGGTCCCACAGGTTGACTTTCAAACTGTGCCACATGTACTGGAATTGGCCTGGGACAATCCGAGTTCCAGCCCCTTGCAAGTATGCCCACAAGCTAGCGTTCCTGTCCGGACAGGTCTTGCACCATGAGCCGGCCATCCAGCTGTGCGAGAACCTGTTCTTCCTGTGACCGCAGGTCGGAGAGGCTGGTAGGAGGGATTAGGCCGGAACTCTGCAGTGACTCTGGCAGAATCAACAGAGACTAACATGGGGTGTTGTCTTGGCATTTTCCCCTTCTCCAATAGAGTAAGAGTTCTTCTCTTTTTCCTTTTAATCCTGATGTCACCAAGAAGCAAAGTTTCTTCCTAGGTATCAGCTGGAACTAGCCTTGCTGCCCATGCAGAGCAGCTGGCGGTATTTTGCTGCTGCAGACGGACCGCAGACGGACGGTGCTGCCAGGGAACCACGGAGGGCCCAACGAGCCGTGGAGACGTGGAGGCAGCAAGCTCACCCTGCACCGTGCTGACCAAGCAGGTCCTGCTCTCGCCCCAGGTGGTGCCGAGTGAAGTCTCCAGTTCCTTCACAGAAGGGAGCTGCTTTGTCCAGGCAGTGGCAAGGTCTTGGAAGGGCTGGGAGGCCGTGTTTTCCAAAAGATACTCTGTGGCTGGGCAGTGTGAAAGGTGGTGTGAAGCCAGCTGTGGCAGTTGGGCCTTTGCCTACTTGGCCTTTGGGTTGTTTTTTTTTTTTTTTTTTTTTTTTTTAAAAAAACATTTTCCAGGATTCGAACCACAGTTGGCCATGTGGGATTCCAGACACCTTAACCTTCACGCCACCGGCGGGTGCACCTTCGGGGGTTTTTGATGCCTGAGATTTGAGTTGGATTTGAAGGTAGCCTTCAGCTATTCCTTGGCATCTTGAAAGAGCCCAGAAGCAGTTTTTCCATATCTTTCAGTTACTCGGCAGTATTCCAGGTTGATTCCTCTTTCCCACACACTTGCACACACGTACACATGCATGCACACACACCCCTGTGCTTTGTAACTGATCCTAAGCAAGTTCCCATTTTTAAGTAACAAGCAGAACCCACGGAAAAACTTCAACAGCCAGGGAAATTTCGAATGGGGTACTTTACTGAACCTCTCTCCCAAGTACGTGGCCTTCCGCTCTGTTTATATATATTTGTAAGTGGAATGATTTTTTTTTTTACCTGCACAATAACTGTTTCCTGGCTATTGGCTCACTTTGCTAGGAATTTTTCCAAATCCAGGTTAACATTTCCAGAAGTCGGCCTCTCAGTCCGTTGACACTCACACCCACGTGCAGACATTACAGTTCAGAACAGTGACACCATGCCTGTCGGGTGCGCTGTGTGGGGAAAGCCCTGCTTTTCTGTTTCCTTTTCCTCCTCCTGTTTTATAGTCTTTTAGTCCCATCAGGCTTAATTCTATCTTATTTTACTTTACTGGGTTTTAAAAGTGAGTTTTACTTCACCTTTCCACATTTATATTTATTTATTTACTTTTTTGCTTTGATAGCAAGGAGGGGACAGCAGAAATCCTCATTGTAAATGACCACGTATGAGAAGAGAAACCGTTCGAACCTCTGTACCAGAGGAAAACCAGGGGAGTGTTTAGTTCCTTGTAGCCCTGGCAGAGGCTGCAGAGGCTGCAGAGGCTCAGGCTGCTGCTCCTCCGTCCACTCCTGGGCTTTACTTGGAGTGTGGACATAGGGTCATGCTAAGACATGGAGCTTTGAAACATTTCGAATTTCCCTTTTGAAGTTGGATTTCTGAGTTTTTTTTTTTTTTAATCAGAACAAATACTTGAATATAATACAAAACTTTTTTTACTTTTTATTCTTGTTTTTCCTGCCTAGCTTTTCAGTTTTAATTACCAAATGATTAGGCCATGGGATGGAAATAAAAGCAAATTTGTATAAGTGTGTAGTTGTGTTTGTAGTAGTGTCATTTGTTGATTGTATTGATACAGTTCTCTTCCTTCTTAGAGCTGCTACACTCGTAGGGTGCACTGATTACTCTGAGAATATTCACTTAATACTCTGTATGCAAGGTGTACCGCAGTATCTACAGCCAGGTAATATCATCGCAAGAGGGCTGGTAAGAATGCTGGAAGAGGGGACTAGCAGGTGGCGTGGTGGTTAAGGTGTTGGACTCCCACACGGCAGACTGCGGTGTAAGTCCTGGGTCTGGCAGCTTGAAAATCCTGCTAGGTGTGTATGCGCACATGCCCAAAATCCCACGAGAAGAGTGGAGGAGAAGGGATTGCGGTGTGGCCAATCCTCTGGGGTGATTTTTTACTTTCTCACTGTCTCTCTGTTCAATGAGCGCATACTCCCTGTGGCAAAAACCTCAAATAATAGTAATGTTGGAAAAGACACTAGCAGTCTCACTTCTGGGCCAAATGAAGCCCTTACATTTTGAATGTGTATGTATTTTGTCTTCTCCGATGAGAAAAAGGTCTTGTTTTGGTCTCATTTCTTAGCAGTTTCTGTGAGTCTGAGTGAGAACTGGAGAACTAGTTTCTAAGGTGGTCACTCTTTCTAATGCTTGCCCTCATCTGCGTGCAGCTCATGCTATGTCTATAACCCTTCAAAGTCCCTGCCCAGCCTGGGTGTGCGTCCTGAGGCTTCCCTGTCCATGCTGGGCTAAGAACTGGGCTGGCTGAGGCTGGGGTAACTTGTGTGGAGACCTTGCTGGGGGCACCTGCTCGTCTCTGCCTCTGTCTGTATATATGCACATATCATGAGAGAAATAAACTTTTTTCAAACCATATTTTGGGTGAGCTATAGAATGATGGTTAAGGTGGCTACGTCCTACATGTCCCACTGCACAGTTCAAGTCCTGGACTTGACGGGTTGAAAATCACACCAGGCGTGTGTGTGCACACCCAAAATCCCGAGAGGGAAATGGAGGAGAAAGGCTTGCGACATGGCCATCCCCCTGGTGGATGATTTCTCACTCTTCCCACTTCTGGTGAATACACGCACTATGGCAAATTACAAAAAAAAAGAAAAATTTCATTCTCCCCTTAAACTAAACAAAACCTTCCCAGAGCACCCTGGCTGCTTTCTTCACCATTCAAAGTTTTTTTTGTGTTTATTTAGAGAATCCTTTTTTTTTTTAAAGTTCTCATAGGGTGCTTCCACTAACGAGAGAGAGGGGGACAGTGAGAGAGCATCCCCCTCCCCTGTGGAGAATTGTCACACTGCAGCCCCTTCTCCATCTCTCTGTCCTCTCAGGAGTTTAGGCGTGCACACGTGGGCCCATTGTATTTATCAAGCCAGTGTTCCAGGATTTGAACCTGGCAGTTGGCTCTGTAATACCAGCTGCCGTAACCACTACAGCACAGGCTAGCCCTAGAGGCTCCATTATTTTTGTTTAATTTGCTGTAGGGTGTGTGCAGTCACTGGAGGGGGGGGGGATGAGAGAGCACCCCCCGGGGGAATGACAACTCTGTAATCCCTTTTCCTCTCAGGATTTGGTGCATGCACATGCATCCAGCATGTTTCCAGGCTGCTGCCAGGTCCAGGAATCAAACCATACGATTGTCCATGTGAGGTATAGCCCCCTTAGCCTTCATCCTACCCGGGTGGTGGTAAACTTCTTCTTCTTTTTTTTTTTTTTTTTTATTTTCAATTAACAATTTTGGGGCTAGCAGGTGGCATGACTGTTAAAGGCGCTGGATTCCCACATGGCTGACCACGGTTTGAAACCTGGACCTGGCAGCTTTTTAATTAATTAAATTTAATTTTTTATTATTTTTAATTTGTTATAAGACACATGTGCCCACCAGAAAGAAACAGAGAGAGGGCAAGTGAGAAAGAAAGCCACCAGGTCTGGGACTTGAACTACATGTAGTCAGCCATGTGGGAGTCCAGCTCCTTCAACCACCATACCGTTGGTCCCTGAAACTCCATTCTTAAATGATACAGTGCAGGCCAAAGAAAATAATGCAGTGCATCTTGAGCTCATTCTAGAAAGAATTTAATTTCTGTACAGTGTTACAGGGCCCTTTGTGTTTGGACATTTTGTTAGACGGTGTAAAATAGGAAAAGAGTTTTAGAAATGACTAGCTCTTCATATTGATTTTATTTATTTTTTAGCTGCCAGAGGGCACATGTGTTTATCAGAGAGAGGGCAGTAAGGAGAAGGCACCCCACAATGGGGCATAGTCACGCTATAATCTCTTCTCTGTTTCTTTGTCCTGGTGAAATTTGTGCCCAGTGTGTCCACCGGGTCCAAGATGCAAACTACATATTCAGCTGTGTGGGGTCCAGCTTTGTTAAAATTAACCACTGGGCCATAGACTGGCCCAATCGCTTCATATTGAAAACCTTTGTATTGGGGACCAGCAAATGGCATGATGGTTATGTCACTGGACTCCGGTGTAGTTTACTGCAGTTCAAGTCCTGGACCTGGCATCTTAAACTCATGCTAGGTGCATGTGCATGTATGCCCAAAATCCTGAGAGGAAAATGGAGGAGAAGAGATTGTAGAATCGCTATTCCCCCAGGGGGTGGGGGGTGATGTCTTACATTCCTTCTCTCTGTCTGTCTCTATCTCTCTGGCTAGTGCACATACCCTATAGCAAAAATCTCTCTTGAAAAAAGAGAAAAGAAAAGAAAATCCCCTAGTATTTTAACCTGAAATGAATTTCCTAGAGATTTGGGATTACTGGAGATGATAACTTTATTTTCTCTTCCTAGTCTATGCCTAGCTTGATCTGAGTTTCTTAGTAATATTTCCTCTCTGGAATTGTTTTCTTTAAAAAAAAAAAAAAAAGGAAAATCAAATAATGAGAAGAGAAATCACAGACTGGGAGAAAATATTTGTAAAATACATATCTGATAGGGGTAGGTGGTATGGGGATTAAAGATACTGGACTCCCATGTGGCTGACCATGGTTCGAGTCCTAGGCCTGGTGGCTTGCTTTCTCACTTTTCCTCTCTGTCTCACTCTGATCAAATTTTTAAAATAATCTTTATTCTTAAGTTTTTTCGTTTTGTTTTGTTTTGTTTTTTTGCTATAGGGCATGTGTGCTCACCAGAGAGAGACACAGAAAGAGAGGGCAAGTGAGAAAGCAAGCCACAAATCCAGGACTCGAACTATAGCCAGCCATGTGGGTGTCCAGCACCTGAATCACCACACTACCTGCTGGCCCCTAAAATAATTCTTAAAAAAAATACATATCTGGGACCAGCAGGTGGCGTGGTGATTAAGGGCACTAGACTCCCACATGGCCGACAGTGGTTTGAGTCCCAGACCTAGTGGCTTGCTTTCTCACTGCCCCCACCCCAGTCAAAGTAAAACTAAATAAATAATTAAAAATATATACCTGATAAAGTACTGCTGCCCTTTCTTTCTCTCTTTATTTTTCCTTCTGTCTTTTTTTCCTCTTTCTTAAAATAAAAGTTATCTAAAATACTCAACAAACTCAGACTCTTAAAACTTAACAATAACAAGACTAACAACCCAATTAAAAATAGGCAGCAGACTTGGACAGACAACCCAGCCAGACAGTGAAGCAGCAGTAAACTATAACACGTTGCAAGGCAGTCCCACATTGGAAAGTTCGTGGTTCAAATCTGGAGACTTTAAAAAAAAAAAAAAAAGGGACCAGCAGTTGGTGTAATGGCTATCACTGGACTCCCATGTAGTTAACTGCGGTTTGAGTCCCGGACCCGGTGGCTTAAACTAATGCCAGGCACATGTGCATGTGTGCCCAGGATCCTGAGAGGAAAATGAAGGAGAAGGGATTGAGTCATGGCCATCCCCCCTGGGGGGGTGATTTCTTACTTTCTGTCTCTGTCTCTCTCTGTCTTTCTGGTGAGCACACATGCCCTATAGCATAAACCTCTCCCATAAAAAAAAAAAAGAAGAAGGTGTATACACCCATTGGAAGGACACAGAAAGAAAAAGCAGAAAGAACCTACCGATTGCCACTTCATAGTATGCCCTTGTCTGTTTCTCTTTTCAAGATTTTGGGCACATATGCACACATATGTGGTGTTTTTTTCTTTTTATTCTTAAAGAATTATTTAATTAAAGTTATTTATTTATTTTAATTTGACCAGAGAGGGGGCAGATAGAGAGAGAGAAAGTGAAAAAGCAAGCCACAGGTCTGGAACTTGAACCGCTATTGGCCATGTGGGAGTCCAGCGCCCTTAACCACCATGTCACCTGCCAGCTGCTCTGGTGTGTTTTTAAGCTGCCAGGTCTGGGACTCAAATCACACAGTTGGTTATGGGATCTAGCCTCCTTAACCACCATACTACCAAACCTCTATTTTTTTTTTAATGAGAGAGAGGTGTTTTTATTTTGTTTTCTTAAAATTTGCTGTATGGCATGCATACTAACTGAAGAGAGAGAGAAAGTGAGAAAGCATGCCCTAGCATGTCACAATCCCTTCTCTGTTCTCCTCTTGGGATTTTGGACACATATGCACATGCACCTGGTGTTTCTTTCTTTCTTTTTTATTTTTTGAGAGGTTTTCGCTAGAGGGCACATTGCGCTCGCCAGAGAGACAGAGAGAGACAGAGAGATAGAAAGCGAGAAATCACCCCCCAAGGGGGATGGCCACGCCGTAATCCCTTCTCCTCCATTCTCCTCTTGGGATCTTGGGCACACACGCACACGCACCTGGCGTGAGTTTAAGCTGCCGGGTCCAGGACTTGAACGCGGTCCACTATGTGGGAGTCCAGGAACATAGCCATTATGCTAACTGCTGGTCCCCACCTGGTGTTTTTTTCAAGCCTTTGGGTCCAGGATTTGAACCACACAGTTGGGTGTGTGGAATCTAGCTGCCTTAATCACCATGCCACTGGCTGGCCTTCTGTTTTTTAATGAAGGAAGTAGTGAGACTTCTGGCAACATGGCAGACTGAGCTGATTATTTTGACAAAGGGATGTTGATAAAGATAGAAAAAAATAAATTGTCTTTTGTAGTTGAACTTGGAAGAAGTATAAGGAGAAAAGAGAAGAAGGGGTGAGAAAGAGAGGAAGGGTCTAGGTACAAGAAAGAACAGGGAACCGTTGTGATAGTCGATGTCGACACAACCCGTGGTTATGGGCAGAGTATGGGGCGGGAGCACTAGGCTTGTCACCCAGGTGCATGACCTCAGGCCCAGTGAGTGCAGGGTGGCTGAAGGTAAGACCTTGGATGCGGACTGGAGGGGACTGGAAAACTGCCACCAGCCATGCCTATGGTGAAACTTGCTCTCGACTAGCAATATGGATAGGAATAAAAGGCATTCACGAGAAATCCCCAGGCCTGGGCTGAGTTTGTATCACCAGCATGCTGAAGGGCCACAAGCTGAAATGTTAACCAGGGACTGGCAGACGGGCGAAAGCTCCAGAGCCCCGCGGAAACCAGTGTAGTCAGCGGGATTGCAGCACGGACGTACGAACAGCACCCAACAGGAGCGAGTGACAAGGCTCCACACTGTCCAGGAGAAGTTAAAATAGAAGGTGACAGATGATATGGAAGTTGGGAAGACAGAATTTTCCAGAATTAAAGGTATGAGTCACCTAAAAGAAATTCACTGAAGGTAAAAAATGCAAATCTACTGCTAGATCAACTGTAGTGAAACCCAAGCCAGAATCTTACATCAGCCAGAAGTGGGTGCTGTGTGGAGGGAGCCAGATCCCACGTGGCTGGCTGCATTTCAGACCACAGCTTGGAAAACATGCAAGGGTACCTCTGCACAAGTGCCCAGGATCCTGATGAGAAGGAGGAATAGGAGGATTGCGTGTGACCAGGTCCCGTCCAGGGTCTTGGTCTCTCTCTCTCTCTCTCTCTCTCATGAGCTCACTTGCCAGAAGCACACAGAAATAAACGATTGCTTATAAAGAGTGACGGCCAAAACACAGCGGACGACTGCTAAACTGCATGTGCCTATGACAGAAGGACCAGTGACTTATAAATGCAACTGTTATCATGGAAGGCTGTTCCTGGTCAAACATTCATCCAAAGGTGAGGCCAAAATTCAGGATATTTTAAAAATAAAGATCAAAGTGGGACCAGCAGTTAACGTAATGGCTATGTCGCTGGACTCCCACGTAGTCAACCTTGGTTCGAATCCTGGACTCAGTGGCTTAAACTCACACCGGGCACGTGTGCGTGCGTGCCCAAGATCCCGAGAGGAAAATGGAGAAGGGATTGCAGCGTGGCCATCCCCCATGGGGGGTGATTTCTTGCTTTCTATCTCTCTGTCCCTCTCTTTCTGGCTAGCGCACGCACCTTGTAGGAAAAACCTCTCCAAAAAAAAAAAATAATAATAAAAATAAAGATAAAAGCAAACATTAATTAATGAAGTAACTGAAAAACTGGGTAATTTATTTTAAAAAAGCCATGAGTTGATTCTTTGAAAAATTTAACAAAATGGATAAACCAAGATTATTCAAGAACTTTTAAAAACGAGTCAAGTTATTAAAATCAGGGATGAGAGGAGGCATCACTACTAACCTTCCAGAAAAAAAAAAGGGGAGGTTAGAAGGAAGTACAATGAACAATTGTATGCCAACAGATCCCACAACTTAGATAACAGGGCCCACATTCCTATAGATGACTTGTTTCTGAACCGAGTGTTTTTTCCCCCAGTTGTCTTTTTTGTCTTCCGAAATAACCAGATGATGACAGAAATGACTAACAACTGATGACTCTCAAGATGTTCTCTTTTTGCTGACAGGGTGCAGGGTGCTAGTACGTGAGGCCTCTGGCATGATTCTGGGTGGAACAGAGCCTTCACACTCTTAGTTCCTCTTGAATTTGTTAGGCCATGCTAAAAACAGTATTTGATCTTCCCCAATGGAGAGAGGAAAATCGGGTCATTGGTGTCCTGGCAGGCTGTCGGCAAGGCTTTATTCTCTCTCGCCAGATTCAGGTTGGCCTTGAGCAAGGCTAAGAGCCCAGGAGTGGAAGAGAGCTCTAGACCCTCCCTACTGGTCAAGTTGCCTCCCCTGCCACAGGAACCACCCTGTGCCCTGTGGGCTGGGTCTTGTTTTCTGCCTGCCTTCCCAAGGCTGTTCCGCTCACCTCAGCTACGGGAAACCTGTCTACGTATCTTGGCTGATAAATGTTCTAACTTAGCCGAAGGAAAAGAGCCACAGTGGAAATGTCGGATTTTGTGCTCAGCTCCGTTAAATATTGCCCAACGTCCAACTTTTAGTGAGCCTGTCCATTCTTCCAACAAATATTTATTGAGTCTGTGCTGAGCAATCTATTGTGTTGGGTGATGCAGGCATATATGGAAATCTCTTGTAATCAAGGCAGATGAAGGTCTAACGAGGTTAGAAACGTAAATTAAATAATTTTAAGGGAAACGTATAAATCATACAGTTTTAATTCTGTGGATCATGAAATGACCACTTTTTTAAAGATTGAGCTGTATGGGCTCAGCAGGTGGCATGGTGGTCAAAGGCGTTGACTCCCACATGGCTGACTGCGGTTCAAGTCCTGGACCTGGTGGCTTGCTTTCTCATTTTCCCTCTCTTTCTCTGTCTCTGATCAAACTGGAAAAAATAGTAATAATAACAATAAATAAAGTTAAATAAAGTAATTCTTTCAAAAATTGAGCTGTACCAGTGCACTGCATATAACAAGGACATTTTGTGAAATTTTTGTTGGCTATATTATTATTTATACCAGAGTTGCAGTATTCAGTTTTTTTTTTTTTTTTTTCAATTTGCCAAAGGGCAGATGTGCTCACCAAAGAGAGACAGAGGGAAAGCAAGAAAGCGCACCCTATGGGGCATGGTCACACAGAAATCTCTTCTCTTCCCCCTCCCTCCTTTTCGGATTTTGGACATGCACACACACGCGCCTGGTCAGTTTCTTAAGCCACCAAACAGGCCTTTCAATTTTTAAAAATTTTTAAAGACTTTTGCTTTAGGGCATGTATGCTTGCCAGAGAGACAGAAAGAGAGAGAAAGGGAAAGTGAGACCCCCCCCCCAGGTGATTTCTGATGACCACATCTCAACCCCTTCTCCACTTGCAGAATTTTGGGTACACACACAACCATGCAGGGTGTTTTTCAGGCCACCACGTCCGTGACTCAAACTAGTGGAGTTGGTCTTGTGGGATCCAGCACCTTAACCATCTTAACCATCGCCTGCTGGCCACGCAATATTTTTTAAGGTAAGTTACAGTAAAAACAGTTTGAAGGGATGTTGATAAAATATACTTCAGAAGAACTGAGATGTCTTGCCTAAGGAAGTGGGTTGGGAGAATTAAGAGTCTCGACAAGTGGAAATGAGGCAGTGAGAGAGCATTGGGTTAGGCGGAGGGAAGAGAGAACTGGGGCCCTGCCTTGGCACTGGACGGGAAGACAGGCAGGGCCAGGGCATACCCGCCTGAAGAACTGTGTTGGGTGGGCATGGGAGTTGTGCCTGTGGGTCTGAGCTAGTGAATCATTACCTATTTCCCTACTGGGCTGCTGATAGCTTATCAGCTCTGGCTGCCCGCGTGGACTTTGGCAGCTTTGCCCTCAGCCCCGATGGCAAACAAGCAACAAGCCACAGGCCCCGATGGGTGTCTGGCCCTGCACTTTGAGCATTCTCGGCAGATGCCTGGTTGGTGTTTAGTTTGACACCTTGCCTGGAAAAGCCATGGGATTGCTCTCGGCTTGGTTTAAGAAGAGCTTCACTCCTTTGGGCTGTGCATTTACTGTGCGTGCCCTGGGCTTGCTGACTTTACTCTGGGTGGGCTTCTCTTTCCTTCTCCAGTACTTGAGGGACTGTGTAGTGGGGCCTAGACCAGGTGGAGCCGTCCACTGCAGGGTCCCATTGAATGGAGGGCGCCATGTCAGAGAGCACACAGCTCTACCAAGAAAGACACGTACAAAGGTTATTACAAAGATGAAGGGGCTCCGGGGAATTCTGCAAGAGGTATCATTACTTCAAAATTACTCAAAATAAATGAGAGAATCGCGGATCTCTCCCTTACCCACCAGAGCACTGTAATTACAGGGTGAGGTAAGTCCATTTTAGAAAACCCCAGGCCCAGCTAGTCTCTCTAAGAGTGACAGACTCTGGCCTAAGCTGCCTGGCTTGGGAACTTGCTCAGAGCACTCCGTCTACTCAGCACTGGGGGGCGACCCTCCGTGGGGCAGAGGGGCCTTCCTCTGCACCACACCAGTCCGTTGCAGTTGGGCCAGAGTCCTTCCTTCAGGTCCCTAGACCCAGAAGAGCCGGTTTAGCTGTAGAGGAAGTAATCCTGACGCCCCGCAGTGTGGGACAATGGCAGTTTAATGAGTGGTTTATTTTCTCAAGAAACCAGCATTTCCTAGGACTGAGATCCACCTCAGCAGGCCCATCCGACCTCTCCGGCGTTGGAAGGCACCTAGATTCTTCCTCATAGGAAAATTAACATTTCCGCCCGCCTCCCGCCTCGTGTTAACAGCTACAGGCTTCTGAGTTAGCTGGTGGGGGAGGTTAAGGCAGCTGGATCCCACATGGCCGGCCGGGCGGTTCTAGTTCTGAAACCAGCGACTTGAGAATCACCCAGAGCGGGTATAGTCTGCGTGCCCAAAATCCCGAGTGGAGAAGGGATTGCCGCGTGGCCACCCCCCCCCCCCCCACCTCCGCGGGATGATTTCTCACTTTGTCTTTCTCTGCCCCTTTGCGAATGCACAGTGGCCTTTAACAAAACTAACAAAAGAAAAACAAAACCCCACAAAAACAGATACGGTTTTTGGGGAGTAGAATTAATGTGGGGCGTGGTGAGACATCCAATTGAGCTTTATTTGGGACTTGAACAGGAAATTTTGGGGTTTTTTGCTGGTGGAAATATGCCAAGAAAGGTCTCTGGGGCGCCCCCTTCCAGAGTACACTTCGGAAACGAGGAGGGAAGCGAGACGCCTTCCAGATCGGCGCAAAGTATCTTAACGTGTACAGATCGATGCGCGACGGGGGCCAGGTCGTGGGCGTCCACGGAAGAGAACGGTCAGCACGGCGGTTCCCAGAGAAGGCGGAGCTGTGGGCCTCGGGGAATCGGGACGGAGGTTCGGGAAGGTCTGGACAACGAAGCCGGGCAAGCGGGGCCCGGAGCCCGGGCTAAGAGGAGCCGCAGGCGCGGGCTGCGCGGGCCCCGGCAGCGCGCCCGCTCCTCCGGCACGTCGCCGCCCGGCGCCCGGCCCACGTGGCAGCCCGGGGAGCGCGGGGCGGGGCGGCGGCCGGCGGGGCGGGCCCTGCCGCTGACGCTCGGGGTATATAGCGGGGCATGCGCGCAGCGGCCGCCGGACGCTGGGAGGGGGTCGGCGCGCCTGGCCGTGCGGACACCGGGGCTGAGCCGCTCCTGCCGCTGCCGGTCGCCGCGGGACCTGGCGGGTGAGGCCGCGCGGGCTCACTGCGGTGCGCGCGAGCTCCAGGTGAGGGCCGGGGGCGTGCGGGCGCGGCTAGCGAAGTGCCCCGGGACACGCAGTGCCCCGGGATGGGCATCGCGCATGGGAGCAGAGCGCCCGGCGCGGGGACGCCGGGTGGGGGCCTCGGCTGCAGCGGGAGCCGCTCCCGGGGCTGACGGCTGGGTGGAGCGGCACCTGCCGCGGTGCCACGATGGCGAGGGGAGGGAAGTCACAGCCGCGGTCCCTTCGCCGGAGGGCGCGGGATGCGGCGCCGGAGGAGGGCGCCCGGAGCGCAGGTAGCTGCGCAGAGAGCCCGCACCGGCGGGCCGGGGCCGGTGGACGCGAGCACCGCAGAGGCAGAGAGGAGAGGGGCCGAGCTGATGGGCGGCGGGTGTCTGGACTTCGCTTTCCAGGAACTGGCCCCGGCCCCGCGCCGTCCCCACCAGGCCACTTCCCAGCTGACACAAATGGCCACATCTCGCGGCGGAGTGTAGACAGAGGATGGCACAGGACGCACCGGGCCAAGCCCGACCTGATGTGCCCGCGGAGATGGCTCTTTGGCCATTTTTGGTCCGTGCGGACCAAGTTAGGTGGTCGGGCCCAGCCTGCCCCCTCTTGGTGGGTTAGGGCAACGGACAAAGTCGCCGTTCGAGCCGGTCCCCCACGTGATGCCGAGGTGCAATTAGCCAGGAAAATACTCTGCGCCGCGGGTGCAGGTTTGAGGAGCTAGTGCCTCCCTGGGTCTGGGTTCCAGGGGAGTGGCTTGCCCAGTAGTCAAGCCTGGGTGTCCGAGAGGACCCTGAGCACGAGGTCCCGGGGAGGGGCCGAGGGCGCCCCTGGGCTAGTGGGAAGGGGGGCAGAGCGGCTTTGACCTGACACCTCTTCCTGGAGGGCGCAGGTTTGGGTCTGCGACCTGGGTCTGTGTGCGAAGGCTTTCCCCAGGAGCCCCAGGGCATCTGGGGCCTTCTGCCGCCGAGGGAGCGTGTTGGGAAGCCCTGGCCTCAGTCCCGCCCTGCTCCTACTGGTCTTGCGACCTTGGGAAGGGTCAGGTCACTGCTGAGGTCAGACTGGCGCTCTTACTCAGGGGCCTACAATTCTGTATCCTGGTGGCTGAAAAGCCAAGCCTTAGAAAGCGGGAGGAACTCACCTCCGTGTTGGGGCGAGAGAGAGAGGGCCCAGGCGCTTCCCGGTTAGCGGATTGGGATCTTCCATTTCTGTTGGCGACCGGGCGAGGTGAGGTTTCATCATCCGTGTGTAGTCTAGACCAGCGGTCCTCTGACTACGATGGGTCTGTGGCTGGGACTTGTGGGTGCGGGAGGGCCTAGGGAGACCTCGCCCTTCCAGATCGCACCCGGAGGCTTTCTGTGGCTCACTGGACCTCTGGGACGTGGAGAGGGCAGGGCTGAGGGAGAGGAGAGCCAGGTAATGACAGTGCCAGCTCCTGCAGTCCCAGCGCACCCACGGGGGTGTGGCTGTTATTTCAGGCAGAAAAGTTCAGAACTGCGGGCTCCTTGGGTCCGTGTCTCTGACTCTCAGAGCACACGTTGTACCCAGCATGCTCCAAGGTGCAGTCAGACAGTGGCTGCTCTGTGCTGGCCTGGGCTTGGGGTGCAGAAGGCCTGTCCTGCCTCCCAGGGCGGACTCTCGCTGGGGAGGAAGAAAAATCTGCCAGTGGAGAATAAAGAGAGTCTCACTGCTGTGCAGAGAGGTTTAGAGAAGGAACTTGGCCAGAGATGGCGTGGGTGGCCTTTAGGCCATGGGAGTCTGTGTTCAAGTCCTGGCTCCGTACCTCCAGCAGTGAGGTATTTCTTAACTTTTTTTTTTTTTTTTTTTTTTTTTTTTAATTGCAAGAGGATGTATCTCCCACCAGAGAGAGACAGGAGAGAGAGAAAGCATCTCCCAGCGGGGCATGGTTAGCTGCAACTCCTTCTCCAGTTCTCCATCCTGCGGGACTTGGGGCACACACCAGGTGTTTGGGACCACGGTTGGGCCTGTGGGATGGCTCTCCCTTAACCGCCAGGCTGTGGGTGGTGAGCCCAGCATTTCTCAATTCTGGGCCTGTTGTCACTGGCTTGGGCGCTGGATCACAGCAGCAAGCATTGGCTGTTGTAGTTGTCACCACCATCACTTGGTGGCATCGGTGGGTTAGGCAGGGGCCTGGAAGCTGATGGGTGGGCCGGGGTGAGGGATGCTGTGAACCCAGATGCAAGGTTGTCTCAGCCCCTCCTTAGCTGCCATGCAGGTTACCTGCCTTCTGGGCAGGCCCCCTTTCTGCCAGGGATGTCCCCCAGGTTCGCTGGGTAATCTTGGGAAAGGAGATGTTTCCCTGCCTCTCCTCTGGGAGCTGCTCTGATGTCTTCAGAGCGGACACTCCTCTGGGCTGACGGTTCCCAGGAAGGACTGGGGACGCCTGCATGGCCTGCGAGTGCGCGGTGTCCACGGGGTCTCCGAACAGTGTGGAAATGGGTATTATGCAAAGACACGCATAGGTGCTCGTAGATTTTGAGTTTGGGGGCACCAGAATAAACATGTACCTTAGTGGCATTTTTGCACACACTTTCTGAAGTCCCTTCGTTGTCAGTCACAGGGCGGGTCCTGTTCTCAAGCCCATCCTACCTCCTTCCCCTGTGCTCCCCTGCCCACACCCAGACTATTGAGGAGGAGCCTCAGTGCACTCCAGTGTTCCTGGAGGGTCTGCAGAGTGGAGCCGTGCCAGAATAAGAGCCCCTGACACCTGGAGGAAGTCACCTGTTCGGCCACAGGACTCTAGAATGTCACTTGCAGGGACCTGGCAGTCTTCTATCCAGCCCCATTTAAAACAGATTTTTTTTAAACCGTATTTATTTATTTAAATTTGACCAGAGAAGGACAGGGTTGGGGGGGGGGAGTGAGAAAGCAAGCCACCAGGTTCAGGACTCGAACTGTGGTCAGTCATGCTGGAGTCCACTGCCCTTAACCACTGTGCCACCTGCCGGCCCCCAGCCTCGCTTGACAGTGAAAGAAACTGGACCCCGAGGTGTCCTAGTCGTGCGCTCGCTAGCGCCTCGAGGCTTGACCGAGAGACCAAAGCAGGGTTCTTTTGGGCTGCCGGGAAGTCATGACACATTTTTACATAGAAAAACAGGAAAATACGTCCAGACTTTCCCAACCACCCAGTGTTTTCATGTCTACGCGTACTGACGAAATTGTGGTGGTCCCGGCCTTATCCTTGGACTCGGGAGAAAGGGGGCAGTGGTCCCTGTGCTTCTGGGGAGGGGGCCTTTGTTTCTGTAGTAGTCCTTTCCCCTGTCTGCTCCCGGACTCCCTGCAGACCAGGGAGGGTGAGGGAGGCTCGAACAGGGGCCGTGACGCTGGCCGCTGGCCGCCCCCTCCTTGCCAGGTCTCAGTAGATGTCTCGAGTCTGCTCTGATCTCAGGCCGGCGGGCTGTCTGAGTGCCAGGAGATAAGGAGGGAGTCCAGAGTCTGCTAACCCGGGCCTGACGCCAGCCAGGGCCTCGTACCCTCCCAGGTGCAGCAGGGCAGCCCCACCACAAGGTCCCCAAGCCCCAGCTGCCTCCGGCGTCGAGCGTCCCAGAGGGGCCCCTGGTTGGGCTCAGCAGAGAGGGCGCTCACTGGGCCCTTTGACCTTCACAAGGACAGATCAGCCTGCCAAGGGAGCCTGGCATCCCCGCCCGGGGAAACGCGTTCCTGCCGGGCAACTCGAGAGCTGGCTGTTCTCAGCCTCGCTTCTTCCTCCAGTGGCAGGCCCGGAGAATTTCGGGTTTGGAGGAAGGAGAGGTGACTGTCCCACGTTTACTACCGTCATATCCCTGGGGCTGTCTCAGTCAGTGCACTCAGGTAGTAGTTGATCAAAGTATCAACCAAAAGTTGGGAATTGAAAGTATATACATGTTTTAGATCATTTATTTTATTGTATGTGTATACGTTTTTATCCACTGAAACTGTAGTCAGGGTCAGGGCCTATTCTTTCAGTCTCTACATCCTCTAGTTAGACCGCAAATTGTTGTGTTTAAAAATCACACCTAAATGGGACCAGCAGGTGGTACAGTGGTTAAAGCACTGGATCCCACGTGGCCAGCTCTGCAGTTCAAGTCCAGACCTGACTGCCTGCAAAACATGCCAGGCATGCGTGCACGCATGCCCCATAATCCTGAGAGGGGGGTGGGGGAGAAGGGATTACAGGGTGGGTGTCATTGTGAGGAGCAATATCTCACTCTCCCTCTCTTTCTCTGTCTTTCTCCTGCGAGTGCACATGCCCAATAGCAAATAAAAAAAAAAGATTAGTAGTTCTCAAACTTTTTGATCCTGAGATCCCTTAGTATTGTCTTTTGTGTGGTCATATTTTTAAATGCTTATTTATTTAATTTCATTTGTTATTATTTTAATTTGACCAGAGAGAAAGGAAGGGAAAGTGAGAAAGCAAGCCACCAGGTCCGGGGCTCGAACTGTAGTTGGACATGTGGGAGTCCAGCGCCTTAACCACCATGCCTGATGGCCCACCTACTGGCCCCCCCCAAAATTAAGACAAATTTAGAAATAGTTATTAATTCATTTAAAACAAGAAAAATAAGGTCGTTACATGTTAACATTAAAAGCATATCTTATGGCACTGGCCCTATAGCTCTGCAATTAGAAGAGCTGGATCCCACGTGGCCAGCTGAGGTTCGAATCCCAGTCCTTATGACTTGGAAAACACACTGGCCATGTGTATGTACATGCCCAAAATTCTGATGGCATGGGAAAATGGAGGAGAAAGGACTGTGTGACCGTGCTCCGTTGGGGGTTGCTCCCCTCCCCCCAGGGCACATGTGCCCTCTGGCCATTCAAAATAATTCCCAGGACAATAAAAGTAGAAAGAATGACAGCATCTTTATATTTTTCAAAATCATGTATTTTGGGTCCAGCAGATGGCTAGCTGGTTACATCACTGGACTCCCACATGGGTGACCTCAGTTTGAGTCCCGGACCCAGTGGCTTGAAACTCATGCCTACCGTGTGTGTGTGTGTGTGTGTGTGTGTGTGTGTGTGTGTACACGTACGTACGCACATACACGCGTGCGCCCCAGATCCCAGGAGGAGGATGGAGAAGGGACTGCTGTTTGGCCATCACCACCCCCACCCCCCTGTGGGAGGGAGGTGATTTCTTACTTTCCCTCTCACCGTCTTTGTCTCTTTCTCTGGTGAGCGCATGTGCCCAAAGGCAAAAACCTCTACAAAATAGAAAAAGGAAAAAAAGAAGAAAAATCTTATTAATTTTAAAATGATGATTTATTGGGTGATAATGAGATAATAGATGATATTAGATATAATTTAAATTTGCTGATAAGAATTTAGTTAAGAGGTCCTGAGGACAAGCTGACTTAATCTCTGGAAATAGACATTTATACCCTAAGCTTCTTCCTGCAGACTCCGGAAAACTCTAGACCATACAGGCACGCATTCATCACGTTGCATTTAATCTCTAAAAAATGAGAGTGGACAAATTTTTAATGTCTTAATATTATACTAAAAGTGGTTTAAAATTATTTGATTAGTTTTACTTATCTAATTTCATATATTATTATTTATGAGATTTTGCTATTGACCACATGTGCTCACTAGAGAGACTTGGGGTAGGAGGGGAGTGAGAAAGCAAGTCACCAGGTCCAGGACTCGAACTGTGGTCGGCCGTGTGGGAATCCAGTGCCCCAGCCACCACACCACCCAGTAAAAGTGGGGACCCCAGGGACCCAGGTGTCATCTAAGGGGAAAAAAAAAAGGTGAGTAACTCTTAAACTTTTTCTTTTTTTTTTTTTTTTTGAGAGAGGTTTTTCGCTATAGGTGCGTGCGCTCGCCAGACAGACAGAGAGAGACAGAGAGACAGAAAGCGAGAAATCACCCCCCAGGGGGGATGGTCACGCCGCAATCCCTTCTCCTCCATTCTCCTCTCGGGATCTTGGGCATGCACGCACACGTGCCCAGCGTGAGTTGTAAGCCGCCGGGTCCGGGACGCGAACCGCGGTCGACTACGTGGGAGTCCAGCGACATAGCCATTACGCTAACTGCTGGTTCCCAGTAACTCTTAAACTTTTTGATCCTGGGATCCCTTAATACTACCTTGTGCGTGTGTGTGTGGTCCTATCTTGATATTTACTATGCTGAAAAGACAAATTTTAAAAGTTAATTAACTCATTTAAAACTTCAGAAATAAGGCTGTTACATGTTAACATTAAAAGCGTATGTTGGGAACCAGCAGTTAGCGTAATGGCTATGTCGCTGGACTCCCACGTAGTCGACCGCGGTTCGCGTCCTGGACCCGGTGGCTTAGAACTCACGCCGGGCGCGTGTGCGTGCGTGCCCAAGATCCCGAGAGGAGAATGGAGGAGAAGGGATTGCGGCGTGACCATCCCCCCTGGGGGGTGATATCTCGCTTTCTGTCTCTATGTCTCTCTCTGTCTGTCTGGCGAGCGCACGCGCCCTATAGCGAAAAACCTCTCCAAAAAAAAAAAAAAAAAGCGTATGTTGTGGCACCAGTGGGTGGTGTAATGGTTACGTTGCTGGACTCCCACGTAGTCGACCACAGTTCAAGCCCCACGGCTTGGAACGCACGCAGGGCGCATGTGTGTGTGTTCCCAAAATCCCGAGAGGAATGGAGGAAGAGGGATTGTGACATGGCCATCCTCCCTGGGAGGCTTTCTGTCTGTCTGTTTCTCTCTCTCACTCTGTGTGTGTGTGTGTGTCTCCGGTGACTGCATGTGCCCTGTAGCAAAAACCTCTCAAAAACAAAGCAAAACGGGAACCAGCAGTTAGCGTAATGGCTATGTCGCTGGACTCCCACGTAGTCGACCGTGGTTCGCATCCCGGACCCGGTGGCTTACAACTCACGCTGGGCGCGTGTGCGTGCGTGCCCAAGATCCCGAGAGGAGAATGGAGGAGAAGGGATTGCGGCGTGACCATCCCCCCTGGGGGGTGATTTCTCGCTTTCTGTCTCTATGTTTCTCTCTGTCTGTCTGGCGAGCGCACACGCCCTATAGCGAAAAACCTCTCAAAAAAAAAAAAAAGTAAAAAAAAAATGTAAAAAAACCAAAGCAAAACAAAACAAAAAACCTCAAAAGCATATCTTATGGCACTGGCCCTATAGCTCAGTGGTTAGAGGAGCTGGGTCCCATGTGGGTTCCAGAATCGCTCTTCTAGATCAGTTATTTTAATTTTCATGGAAATCAGAATATTTTCTTTCTGCTTTCACATTTCAGTTTCTGTTGAAATAAGTTATAGTGATAAAAAGAAATGGAACTGGCCAGCCTTGGCGACACAGCAGTCACCCAAAGCTCTGCAAGGCCAAGGCCGTAGGGAAAGGCTCCGGGTTTGAGTCCTGAGCCTCCTTGCATGCTGGGCCTGTGCAAGCATACCCTGGACCTGGGCTGGCTCAGGCTGGGGGTGAAGCGTGGCACGACACCCTGTCGAGGCTGCCCCATCTTCTATCTTTCTTTCTCATGGAGAAGTAAATAGATAAACTTAAAAAGCAGTCAAAGAAGCAGTGGTTATGAATACAGTTTGGAGAATAGCCACAAATGCCACTTGACAGGAGGACCCTCAGTGGTGAGGGCTGAGGCCTGGCCACCTGGAGGGCCTATTTGCTGTAGGCGTGGAGGGGCTTGGCTAGTGCGGTGGGGTTTGGCTGAGAAAGCGGCTCCTTCCTGAAGACAAGCCAAATACTGTCTCCATCCCGAGGATGCTTGTGAAATCCGGGTGCAGGAGAGCTGAGGGCCTGCGGGAAGTCAGGGGCGGTTGTGGAATTCATTAAGCCCGGAAGAGCAGGACGGACAAGAGCTGTTTTCAGGGGCCAGGGCAAGGAGAGGCGATTCGGGCAGGAGTGCTCGGAGAAAGCATCCTTAGTCCTGGGGCACTGAGTGCGATTTGAAAACTAGGAAGAAGGGAGAGTGGCAGAGAGCTGGCAGGTTGGTCCACGCAGGCCAGAGCTGATGCGGGAGGGCAAGGCAGAGGCTGGGAGCTTGGGGCCTGGGGTCTCGGAAGCCTGAGCTGTCTGCCTCGCTGAGCCCGACTGCTCCATGGTAGCAGCCCCCCATCCTGGGTCCAGCCTCCCGACCTGCTTTGCCTAGAGCAGGCCCTCAGCGCCATGTCCATACCTCCTGCAGCAGTCCGTAAACCCCATCCTCCCGGCCTCCCTCTCGGCCCGCAGGAGCACGGAGCCCCTTCCCACCTTCCTTAATTCAGCCCATTGAAGGCTCTCCCACTGGCCCGCAGCGGTGGTAAGCCGTCTCCCTCTCTAGAAGAGATGCCGGGTCTTTGGAAAAGCCACAAGGTGTTTTTCTGTGCAAAGATGTGGCATGACTTTTCCGACAAACTAGCAAGTAGATGAAGTCTCTTCCAGAATCTATCCGTGATTGATGAACTATTTCACAGAAACCCCCGAATGTCTGTTTGCTTCTCCGTTTTAATTGCCGGAGAGAGGGAGAGGGCGAAACGCCCTCCAGTAGCTGTGGTGCCACTGCAGTCCTTCTTTATTTCTCTGCTCTGTGGGGCTTTTGGGCACTCGTGCCCAGTGTGTCTGAAGCAGCTTCTCAAGCCGTCAGGGCTGGGATTCGAACTGCACGTTCGGCCATAGGGAATCTGACTCCCTTCACCACTAGACCTGTCTTGTGTTTATTCATTGGGATTCTATTGTAAGGAAGACAGACGCTTTTCCTCCATATATTTATGTATTCGATTGTATCCCGTTGTATTCTAGGGCTAAAAATCTAATACTGTCATTCTTTCTTTGCAGCTCAGACTGTCCCAGCTGCGGCTGTTCTGGGAGTGCCTTCACGTTGGACCCTGTGTTCTGCTGGTAAGCCCTTGTCTTTCATTCAAGCACTCCCTTAACTTCTAGCATCATGAGATATTTCAGCTCATCTTGTAACGTGCCCAATCCTAGAGTCAGCCACTCGCCCAAGAAGCGCCGTTCCCCTTTGGAGAACGGTGTCTAGAAACGAGACTGGCTTCCTGCGTGTGCTCACCGCTGCTGGGCTTCCTGACCGTTGCCTCTGGGCCTTCCCAGTGGACAGCTGGGAGCACGCATGCCCACCGAGCCTGCACACGCGAGTCCGTAGCTGTGTGTGTGTAGGTGCTAACAACATGGGTTTATACCACCTCCTCTTACTCTAACCTAACGCTGCAGCAGTCACGTAGTTCAGTCTCTCCCCTTTCGTCATTTATAACTTCTTTCTCCAGGAGTAAAAAACCCTCACCGCTGTGCTTAGCTGGGGCCCGGGTTATACTCTAACTGTTTTGCTATTGTTAGGACACTGACTGGACCGATTTCCAATGTGGACTATAGACTTGTTTGGCTTGACTCAACCTTCTATTTATTTATTTAGTTTGAAGGATTTTGCCATTAGGCACACACACTTGCCAGAGAAAGGCCGTGAGAGGAAAAGTGACAAAGAACTCCTCAGGGAGGGTGGCCGTGCTGCGGTCCCGTCCCCTCCCTCCTCTGGGGATTTTGGTCATGGTCGCACATGCACCTGCCATGATCCCTCCCCCCCTTTTTTCTTTTCTTTGACCCGCTGGCGTGATTTTCAAGCCGCCAGGTCAAGGACTGAGCCACGGTTGGCCATGTAGGAGCCCAGCGCCTTAGCCACCACGCCACCTGTCGGCCCTTTCACTCAGCCTCTCGACGAGAGCGTCTGGAGGTAGGTAGGCGTGTGATCCGTCCCCAGAGCCGCCCCGGGATATACCGAGTGCTGGACCCCGTGCACCTCGGGATACCCGCTCCGATCGGCACGCACAGGCTGCGCTGTCCTCTGCAGCTCGCTGGCTTTTTGTCGGTTGCATCGTCTTAAACATACTCGTGTCCCGTCCCAGCTACAGACTTCTTTGTGTGGTGACAACACGCCATATCCTGTTGTTGGAAGCTGGGAAGGTCAGAAACAACCCTGGCTCGTTTCCATGGTAACCTGCCCGTGGTAGGTGTGTTTAGCATGGTCAGGGGGGTCGCTCATGGGAAGTGAGCTGAACAGGAAGGAGTGCAGAGACCTGGCACAGCCTGGCCCCACCTGGGACCAGGACTTGCCCTGCACTTCCCAGTGACTTGCAGTCTGCCTGTGTCTGTCCGTCAGCCAGGCAGTCACTAGTACAGCACACCGAGCGGCTTGAAACAGCACCCGCGTATCCTCTCACAGTTCCGCAGGGCTCAGTCCTGCACACCGCATGACTAGCGTCTTCGCCGAGGGCCTCACAGGGTATACATATGGTGTCAGCCGAGGTCTTATCTGGAGTTTGGGCCCCCGAGGCTCGCATGTCATTGCAGAATTCAGCTCCTTGTGGCCAGAGGGCCGAGGAGAGCCCCCGCCCCCCCTTGCTTTGCCAGCCAGGCCATTCTCCGTTCCTGGAGACCTCCCGTAAGTGCCAGGCGGTCCCCTCAGCCTCTCTGCCATGTCGATTCCTTCCGCTTCCAGGCCCCCCTTCACCCCAGGTTTGTTTGTTTATGCCATGAGAGAGAATGTACCCCAACAGGGCCCTACGCTGTCACCATCTGCCCACCCTAGCCAGCCCTGTGTCGGGCACGCACATGCCCAGTGTGTTCAGGGGGGGTCTCTGAATGTGGGCGTAGACCCTTTCCATGTGGCTTGTCCTTACAGAGCACCACTGGCCCCTTAAAATCTCACTCCTGAAAACACCTCTCTACTCGCGATGTAGTATGTGCATGCGTGAGAGAGCGTGCCTTCCTCAGGGTCTGGTCACGCTGTGATTCCTGTCCTCCAGTCCTCCAGCCTGTCAGGTCCTCGTCACACTCACGAGTGCCTGGCATGTTCTGGCTGACCGGGCCGAGGATTCGTGGTCACCACGAGGGCTCCAGTTACTGCCGCGCTGTGGAGCTGACCTTCCGTAAGTGCTTGTAACACGAGGAGTCCATCCCTTGTAGTGGCTCCCTGGGTTACTGGGCCCACGCAGGGTAATTTCTCTGTCCCGGGGTCCGCTGACACCTGCAGCATCCCTTTGGCCAGATAACGTAACTGTTGACCCTTCCCACACACAAGCTGCGGTCACCAGGGTCATCTCTTCCTTTGGCCAACCAGAGCACCACATGATGGGGCCTTGGTTTCAGCCACAGCGCCTTTACCCGGCCAGGGCCACGGCCACCCTCACAGCGCACTGTAAACGCGGTGGCTTCAGACACCACTAGAAACGTCCTCTCTCCCCGACGCGGGGGCTGGAAGTTCGAAGTGGAGGGTTCGGCAGGGCCACGTGCCCTCCAGCAGCCCTGGGGAAGAAGCCTCCCAGCCCGGTCCTGCTCCGAGGCTCCCGGCATGCCTTGGCTGATGGCTGCTGCATCACGCCTGTCTCCACCGCGGTCTTTCCCCGGCCGTCCCCTCTGAGTGGCGCTGCGTCCCAGTCTCTCTCCTCTGTCCTGAAAGGACAGCTCAGCGCCTGGAGATCCTTAACTGATTTTGTCTGATATATTCCGAGGATTCGGGGGGTGCTCGGCAGCCCGTTTTACTTAGGGTGGGGGCCTTCCGTGATCGCTAGTCCCAACGCTGTACCAGAAGGGGGAGTCTTCTTCAACCTCGGACAGAACTGCTGGTGAGGCCAGGCCGGCGTCAGGCTGCCCGTTCCTCTTGTGTCGATTCAGCCCTGAAAACCAAGTGGGCAGAGAGCCGGCCTCAGAGGCCCTGTGTCCTTGGGCTCCAGAGTTTGCAGTGTAAACAGCTTAGCTCCCTCTGTACAAAGAGCGTTTGTGGAGTGTGACAGCATCCCTGTAGGATGGCTGGGGCCGACATGGTGGGCCCTACTGGGTGGAGAGAAAGCCGAGCTCAGAGCTGAAGTAAACCACAAAGTACTGCAGCTGGAAGGCACGTCAGCGTCTGGCCCAGAGTCCGGACCTGCTGGCCAGCCCCTGCCCCCGCCGCCACCACCCCGATCCTCTACGGCGTCGGTCAGAACTAGGTGTACAGACGTGTGGTCTCACCCAGAAGACCAAAATAAGACCCCGCCCGCTGGTGTGCCCAGGCTCGCGAACTCGGCACAGACGAAGTCCAGCCCGGGAGGAGAGGGCTGGAGGCCACCCCAGGTGGAGGGCTGGGGAAGGGAGAGAAAGCCTTGCTCGTGGTCAGCACTGAGTCGTCCCATTCCTAGAGGGACTCTAATAGAGCCCTCAGAGCGCGGGGGGGGCGGGGGGGGGGGAGACAGTGATCACACCCCTGGAGGGCCTGGCACGCTGCCGTCCTTCCTCGGCTTCCCTAGCTGTCAGGGTCCTGGGTACACGTACACACATCTGATGTGTTGCTGAGGCTGGGATTTGAACCCCAGTCACCCATGTGGGATCTGGCTTCCTCTGCACAGTGCTTCACTGCTGTGCTGGGAGCTGGCGCCTATTGTTACCTCTGCTGTTATTTTCATCTTGCCCGAGGACAGGTGCGCTCGCTGGAGAGAAGAGGCGAGAAGGCTCTGCACGCGGGGCATGGTCACACCTTGGTGTCTCCATCTCCCCTCCAGGGCTTGGGGCACACGTGCACACGTCCCTGGCGTGTTCCTCAAACTGCCAAGTCTGGGACTTGAACCACAGGCAGCCGTGTGGGAGTCAGCCGCCTGAACCACCGTGCCACTCGCTGACCCCATTTTATTTGTTTATATGTTATTTTAAAATTAAGTTCTTCCATCAACACATGCGCACGACAGAGAAAGATAGTCCCGCCCCGACCCCCTGGTCCCACACCACCGTCCGCCTGGCACCTCAGCCCGCCCCAGATCATGGCACACACGAGCCCAGCATGTTCGGGGAGGCCTCTGGAACCTTCCCACGGGCCAGCCTCCCAGAGCGTCGCGTGGCCACTGTCGCGCACCAGACCCCTTCTCTGTACACTCACATCGCTCGAGATTGTTCACTGGTCGGAGCTGGCCCCGAGCTGGCCCCGTGAGAAGGAGCTTGTCACCTCTTTTGTTCTTTGCTGTACTCCCCATGCCCAGGACAGCTGGCACTCCGTGAGTGTTCGTTCTTGAGTGTACGCTTCTGCCGACTGCGTCGAGCTCAATATTCCCCATTCCAGATCGTTGCCTGGGGTAACTTCTCCGAGTAAGGTGTTGGGGCTTGGCAAGGTGAGGTTAGTGTTCACCCGGAAGAGTGAACGCGCGAGCCGAGAGCAGCCCGGCAAGGAAGCGGTCGTGAGGTTGAACGTGCTTTACCACCAAAGAAAGTAATAATAAAGAAAAAAATAAAATGTGACGCTGACACAGGCTAGATAAATGGAGAATAAAAATGTCCTAGACAGACTCCAGGGGGTGCGGAAGGCAGGGTGTCAGCCCCACCCAGCGGCGGGCGTCCCGCGTGGCCAACCGTGCCACTCCAGTCCTGGATCCGGTAGCTTACAGAGCATGCCGGGAGGGGACCAGGAGGTGCCGGGCTCCTTCCACACAGCTGACTGGAGCTCAAGTCTCAGCCCCCGTGGTGTGAGGGTCACGCTGGGTGCACACGCGTGCCTGCTCAAAATCCCAAGAGGAGTATGGAGGAGCAGGTATTGCAGCATGGCCATCCCCCCGGGGGAGTGACTTCTCCCTTCCCCCCCTCCTCTCTGTTTCTCTTCTGTGAGTGCACATTCCCTATGGCCAAAACCTTAAAAAATAATCCGACTGGGCACGTGTGCATGCGAGCCCAAGTCCCGAGAGGAGAACGGAGTGCGGCGTGGTGACATCCTCGTCCTCTCCTCTCCTCCCACCCCCGGGTACAGTGCCGTATAGCGAAACTTAGAGGGAATGGCGTTTCTGTCTACTCAGCCCAGGGCCTCGTCTGTAAGATGGGGATGGAACTGCACTGCCTCGGTTGCCGGGTGCTTTCCGTAGTGACCGGTTTTTGGAATAGGGAGGTGTGCTGTTGACACGTGTCGAAGGCAGTGCTCCTCTCGACCCTGCGCAGCCAGAGCAGTTCTTCCCACCAGTGGGGAGGGCGGCAGGGTCGGCCTGAGCGAGGGGGTGAAGGTGAAATGGAAGAAGGCAGCTCGTCAGCGGAGCGCTGGCAGGCAGCGGGCAATCTAGCAGGTGTTCTGAGCCGGGTGCACACCCAGAGTCTAACCAGTCTGCTCCGGGAGGGTGACGGAGAAGGCACCCTGGGTTCTGAGGCACGTTTCTGCCCAGCAGTGCCCGGACGAACCCATGCTTCCTTCCGTGTGTCCGTCCGCTCTGCCACCCTTCATGTGTTGGACTTTGTCTTTGGGACTTTGCAGCCTGTCCCTCCAGGGAGGAAGGGAAAGGGGACAGCAGCCAGGCCTTGACCTGTCATTGGCTGGAGGGGTCCCAGGCGGCCCAAGCGCGTAGGAAGTATTTGACTTGCCTCTGTCGACCTTTTTATAGATGCTGCCGTTGAGGGTTGTGGGGCGGCAGAGTCTCCACTACACGGGATCCGGGTAGCTGGCTAACCAGACAAGAGGATATTACACACCCCTTACCACACGGTGCCCAGCCTGCATTCTAGATTGGAGGTGGAATTTTTCTTTTAAGAGAAATTTTTGCTACAGGGTACGTGCACTTGCCAGAGAGACAGACAGTGAGAAATCACCCCCCGGGGATGGCCGCACCACAGTCCCTTCTCCTCCATTCTCCTCTTGGGGTCTGGGACTTGGTGGAGTCTGGAACCACCGTCGACGATGTGGGAATCCAGTGACGTAACCGTCGTGCCATCTGCTGGTCCCGAGCTTGAGACTTTTTTAATAGAGAAAATACAGGTGTGTATGTGTGAAATTTCAAGGTGCAAAAAGATTTTTTCAACATGTTACAAAAGCAGAACTGTGAGAGAAAAAGTGTGATATATTGATTTTTATTTTGCCCTCTTTTGAAAATGGTGTCAATAATGCCAGTTAACAAAATTAAAAGGCAGATAACTAATTAGAAAGAATATTTGTAACATGACCAAAAGTTAGTATTTTACCCATGCAGTAAACTCTTCTATAAGCGCATGTTTTAAAAAGATGAATGTATCTCAGCAAAAATGAGCAAAGAAGAATAACAGGCAAGCTGTAAAAGAAAAAATAGAAATGTCAGGGACCAGCACATGGCGTAATGGTTATGTCAGTGAACTCCCATGTAGTTGACAGTGGTTCAAGTCCTGAACACGGTGGCTTAAAATTCATGCTGGGGGGACCAGCAGTTAGCATAATGGCTATGTAGCTGGACTCCCACGTAGTCGACCGCGGTTCGAGTCCCGGACCCGGCGGCTTAAACTCACGCCGGGCGCGTGTGCGTGCGTGCCCAAGATCCAGAGAGGAGAATGGAGGAGAAGGGATTGCGGCGTGGCCATCCCCCCTGGGGGGTGATTTCTCGCTTTCTATCTCTCTGTCTCTCTCTGTCTGTCTGGCGAGCGCACGCGCCCTATAGCAAAAACCTCTCCAAAAAAAAAAAAAAAGAAAAAAAAATTCATGCTGGGTGCATGTGTGTGCACGCCCAGAATCTCTAGAGGAGAATGGAGGAGAAGGGATTGTGGCGTGGCTAATCCTCGGGGGTGGGGTGGCATTTCTCGCTTTCTGTCTCTCTGGCGAGTGCATATGCCCTATTGCAAAAATCTCTCTTAATTTTTTTTTTTTTTTTAAAGAAAATGTTAAAAAATGTGTTTAGTCATTCTGGAAATCAAAGAAATGCAAATTAAAATAATTATAAGAGTAATAATTTTATTTGTTTATTTTAAGTTTGCTATATTGCACGTGTGCTCGACAGAAATGTGAAGAGAGGGAAAGTACGAAATCACCTCCCGGGGGATGGCCACACACACGCACCTGGTACGATTTTTGACCTGCTGGGTCTGGGGCTTGAACCATGCAGTTGGCCATGTAGGATCTGGCTGCCTTATCCTCCATATAACTTGCTGGCCCCAAGAATAAATGATCTTCAGCCTTTCAAATTAGCAACAGTGGAGTTGGTTTTCCCTTTGTCTGAGTACATACTTGAGACACGGAGAAAGCACCCCAGTGGGGCACGGTCGTGCTGCGCTCCTGTCTCCTCCTCCAGCCTGTTGGGACTCTGCGCAGGCATGCACGTGCATCTGGCGTGTTTTTCAGGTCGTCAGGGCCGAGATTCGAACCGTGCAGTCTGTCGTGTGGGATCCAGCTCCCTAAACACTAGGCCAGGGGCCAGCCTGGAGTGCTTCTAACATTCAGTGAGTAAGTGCCGAGCACAGTCAGTGGGGTCTTCAGGAGGGTTTCTTAGCACATTGTAAGGGAAGTTCCTAATGAAGATTTGAGCGCAGTCCCGGGGGGCAGGGGCTGGCCAGTTTGTCACTCAGTCCCACGATTCCTTTACTTCTAGGAAGTCCTCTTGCACCTCTCCCTCGGGCTCTTTCCCTGTGCCCTGCTGGGGTGGAAAGGGAGAGGAGGGAAGGCGGACAGCTTGGCTGAACCCCGTTCTCCCCAGGGACCGCTGGGCAGCCCTCCAGAGGGAAAGGCACCGAGCGCCTGACTCCCTGGTCCAGGAAGCCCCAAGGTCGTTGGCGTGGGAGAGCGCCGTCGAGCGTGTTACTGCTCGTGGGCAGAGCCCTGGACGGCCCTGCAGCTCCCCGTCCTTTCCTGGAAGCTGGAGGGCTCCTGGCCAGCCCCTGGGTCCCTTGTTTTCTCGGAGTGTGGCGGTTTGGGGCCGGGTGGGCCCCGCTGCCTGCAGGGAGCCAGGTCTGCTTTCCCTGCCAGGAGATGGCCGAGGCACAGGGCCCTGGAGTTGCTCTGCCTCTGTCCCCGGTACCCCGCTCCCTGAGGGTGAGTCCTGCGCTCTGCCGTCCCTGGCCGTTGACACCCACGGGCCTATCTGTCTCTGTGCTGGCCTTCTCCCAGCACTGGACACTTCCCACCTGCCAGGCCGGGCAAGTTCTCAGGGTACTAGGTCCCTGGGTCGCTTCTGGGGCAGCAAACCACAGCTGTTCCCATCCCATTTCCCAGAAAGGTGCAAAAAGCAGTGTGACCCACTCCCCAGACCTGGGCTGTGAACAAAATGCCCGTGGGCCAGCCTGAGCCCTGGACAGACGGCGTGTCCCCCCTGCCTCCCTCTGCTGCCCGGCAGGCCTGCGGGGGCGCTCCTGTGGCAGAGACCTTGACCCTGGGTGCACCACTGTGTGCACAGCTCTGCTGACCAGATCGAGGCTGTGACCTCAGCTGCTGTCACGCCACTCCCTCCCGCTGGCAGCCGCTCGGGCCGTCCTCCACCTCAGGATGTGTGGGGTTGGCATGTTGAAAGAGCTTGTGCATGGTGGGAGCGAATCTTGGTTTCCGTGAGCAGCTGAGAAGTTCTAGAAACAGCCTGTGCTCGTGGGCTTTCCCTTTTCTTCCCGTGCTACGGGAAGAGGGAACAATGTTTTTGGTGCAAATGTCAGATGGCTGCCCCCTCAGCACCTTTGATCTTGGGACGTGGGAAAAGCGGGCCGTGGGAAGGGAGGGTGCCTGCTTGGCTGCTGCTCCCCCACTACCTTCCTTTTGGAGTCCCTTCTCCACTTTTTGTTTCTAAAAATGTGTCCTCCTTGGGGCCAGCAGGAGGCGTGGTAGTTAAGGCGCTGGACTCCCACATGACTGACCGTGGTTCGAGTCCTGGACCTCGTGGCTTGAAATTCACACCAGGTGCATATGTGTGCATGCCCAAAACCCCAGGAAGAGAGTGGAGGAGAAGGGATTGTGACGTGGTCATCCCCCGGGGGCTGACTTCTCATTTCTCCTCTCTCTCTTCCCAACAAGTGTATGTGCCCTACAGCAAAATTAAAAACAAAACAAAAACAAGTTCCCACCTATGTTTTGTATTCCAAAACAGAAGTTGTCCCAGACCAACCTCTCTGGCTCTCTGGAGTACTCAGCTCTATTGAAGCAGCCTGCAGGCGGGTCCCCACCCCGCAGGTTGCCTTTAGGACATGAGACAGGGGCAGGGCAGCTCTCAGATGAGTGGCACTGCGGAAACAGGCAGTCGGAGAGTAACACGTTCTTTTAGCCGATGTTCTTTTTTTTAAAGCTTTCTATCTTTTTAAAGAATTGTTTTATTTATTTTTATTATTATTATTTTAAATTTTCTTTAGGGCACCTAGGCTTACCAAAGGAAGACAGGGAGAGAGGAAGTGAGAAAACAAGCAGCCGGGTCTGGGACTCGAACGCGGTTGGCCCGGAGGGAGCCAGCACCTTAATCACCTCCACGCCACCTGCTCACCCCTATTATTTCTTACGTGAGCCAGAAAGAGAGAGAGCACCCCCTAACGAGGTCGTGTGACCCACCCCAGCCCCAGCCCGTCCCGATCACGGACACACGTGTTCCTGGTGGGCTCGGGCAGGAGTTTGCACACCGACTGACCCTCCCCTCGCAGGTCGCACTCACGGGCTGTCTCACCACTGCCACCATCCGTCCCTTCAGCTGGCCTCCTGGACAAGTGCCAGACACTCCTTCCTCCCGTCTCTGGGAATGAAATAGGCCCCAAGACTCTGCCCTTATGGAATTTATAGTCTCGTAGGAAGAGATGAGTAATAAACATATAAAAATAAAAAGGCTTGTTTTAGATAAAGATACATTCTAGGAGAAAAGTAAAACAGGGTGTTTAGGATTCTGAGCGCCTGGGAGTGGCTTTCTTTGCAAGGTGGTTCTCCACGTCCAAGAGGTAACATTTGAACCGAGACCACTTCCAAGGACCCAGGGGACAAGCACTCTGGGCAGAGGGCGGTCAGGATGCGCTGGGTCCTCAGAGGGCAGAAAGCTGGCTGGTGGCTGGAGCCTGGTGGGTGAGGGGCTGGTCAGAAGGCCCGTAGAGAGGTGAGGCCAGGCGGTGCCCTTTTCGTACAATCCAGGAAAAAGGATTCGGATTTTATTCCACCCGTGCTAGGAAACCACTGGGAGGCTTCAAGCAGAACACTGTGATCAGATTTGTACTGTCGAGTGGGATTAAGCCGTAGGCATGAGATATGGGCACTTGGGGCCAGCTCAGTGGTCCTGTGTGCTCAAGCCAACCTCGATCCGTACGGGAGATCGTGGTTCGGTTCCGGGACAGGCAGGGGACGCGTGCTCCCTGAGCTGGCTGACCCAGGAGGCTGGAGGCAGGTCACAGTGTAAGCCCCTGTTGAGGTACTTCTCTCTTTCTCTTGTACACGTGAAATAGATAAACTTAGAAGGGGGTCTGGCCCCAGACAGGTGTCTGTTAGACGGCAGTCCTGCCTGACAGTGTCTCGGAAGGTCACGCCGAACCCCTGGGCGGGCCGTGCCTTCTGGGTCGCTGTGAGCTCACTGCGATGCCCGCACAGCAGAAAGGCCAGGGCGTGTTTCTCGGGACGTCCCGGTGCTGTGTGACGCGGGCCGGACTGAGCGAGAGGCCCCGACAGTCCCAGGCAGGTGCTGTGCCGGCTGCATCGCTGGAGGCAGGGTGTTCCTTCAACATGGCCTCCTCATTCCCTGCGCCCCGTCAGCTCCGGCGGGAACCCGGGATGGCGCGGGTGCGGGGCAGTGCCTTCAGTCAGCCGTCCAGATCTCCCAGGGGAGAGGCGGCTGGGACTGGAAACGTGGGAAGGGGTCCCGCCGATGTGAACGCCTCTGTCACTGGCCGGGCCCCCCTTGCCTGGTGGCTGTGAGTGGCCCCAGGTTTCGGTTCTGGGACTAGGTCCTGCCAAGAGCTCTTCCCTCTGCTTTTTTCTCTTGGAGGCTGCTCGTCCCGTCGCTTTTCTGTGCGGTCCCATTGCCCGGGGGTTCGTGTTGGCTGGGAAGAGTAAGCCTTTAAGTCTGGTTAGAATGTTGATCCCCGTTTAATAGGGGAGCAGTTCGGGCATGGGAGGGCAGCTCGGGCTACACCCATCTGTGCTCTGGTTGTCAGAGAAGTCGCGCTCAGGCATGTCTCCTGGAGACCACGGGCGGCTCCTCAACCTGGGGGGGTTGTAACCTGAGGATAGGTTGACCCCTCTAGAGCTCTGGCCTGAGCTGTCACCCCGCGACCCCATGGCCCGTATGCCACGAGGTGTGTGTCTCAGCCGTTCTGTGACCAGAGAGGGTGAGGCCATACCTGTGTGTAGGCGTGTCCGTGTTGACGTGCCCACCAGCAAGCACCTGTTAAGGCTCTGCCATCCTCACAGGACCTTGAAGCAACTGCACAGGTAACTTGAGATGCGTGTCTGCCTGTCAGACCACGTGGGAGTCCAGCTCCTTAACCACTGTGCCACCTGCGGTTCGACTCCTGGACCCGGTGGCTTAAAAATCACACCGGGCATCTGCACGTGTGTGCCCCAAATCCCACGGGAGTGGAGGAGTGGGGATGGCCACGTGGGGGGAGAGTGATTTCTCGCTTTCTCTCTCTGTCTCTCTCTCTGTGGTGAGTGCATGTGTCCTACGGCAAAACCTAAAAACAAAAGCTCCTGCCTGTTGTCAAAGCCAGCCAGTGTGACATTGAAACAAGGAGGCAGCTTCCAGCTGGGGCGGCCCGAGCTCACGGCTGTCCTGGGTGCCCCGTTTCCCTCCATCCAGCCACTGCCCACCCGGAGAGAGCACACGCGCCCCTTTCAGGCCTGGCCAGTTTCCTGGGCCAGCCAGACTCTCGTCCTGTGGAGAGGTGTGGAAGCAGGAAGGTGCAGGGGTGGGGGCTGAGGGAGCGTGGAGCATTCTGGATGGATCCCAGGGTCCAGGCTAAAGAGTACTGGCAGGTGAGGGTGAGGGTGTGCAGGAGCCAGAATGGAGGGCGGTGGAGGGGGTCTTCCTCTGAGCAGGGGTGATATGGGGAGAGCAGGACTTTGAGGCTGGGAGGGACAGTGGGCCGCGGTTCCTCTGGAGCCCGGACTCAGGAAGCCAGGCGCTCTGGTTCTTGGCTAGCCGCAGGGAGGAAGCAGAGGATGTGGGAAGGCCTTTCGGATGCCTGTGGCCGCCCGTGACCTTGGGCCGGGGAGTGGGTGGGCGGTTGGAAAGTGGGAGGGATGGAGACTCAGTAATGCAGAGTAATGCAGTCTCGAGCCCCCACCAGCTGGGAGTCGGGACTTTGTAAGACGTCGCCTCTTCTCATGAGAACAGGGCTCCTGTATGTGTCTGTCGATGAGAATATGGGGCCCTGGGAGCAGGAGCGGAGCAGGGAGGTGGTGCCGGCGGGAAGGGAGGTGGCATGGGGCAGTGGCCCCCACCCCTTCATTCACCCCGGGCCTGCAGCAGGAGCCCTGTCCCGGAGGGGCCGATGCCTGGGGTGGGGCGGAGGACCTGCACTCCAGCAGGCCCAGGTGCAGGTCAGGTGGCACAGCTGTGCAGGGAGCACACATTGAGAACCACTCTCATCAGCTCAGCGGATGTCAGGGGGTCGGCCAGGCTCTGGGGAGGGGCGAGGGCCGCAGAGCAGGGAGCTGCCCCTGGACCTGGCTGCGGCTGGGAGCAGGCCGCCTCTGCCCTGGCTTGGCGCCGTATCAGCCAGCCCACCGTGGGGGACCGGGAGCTCCGAGTGCCCTTCTCGCCTGTTGGAGGAGGGAACGTGAGGTTCCTTGTGCCCTGGCGCTGCCACCCCGAGCTGGCGCCCATGTTTGTCAGGGCCCTGCTACCCCGTACCCCGTGAGGGGCCTGGGCTCACCAATCCCACCCTGATTAGGGCTGGGGGTTGGTCTTTCCAACTCAGGCCCACACTCGGAGCCACGCGAGGACAGTGGGGCCTGTGTCCCTCCCGTGGCCTCCCACAAGGCCCCCATCCGTGCCCTACAGGGAAGCGGGGGCTGGCAGCTGAGAGAGCGGCGGGCCCCAGGCGGGGCTGCAGCCCTGTGCTGGAGAAGGGAGGCCTCTGCAGGCCCAGCCAGCAGCCGTGCTCCGACTGGCGGCCATGCTCCTACTGGCGGTGTGTGTCCCGCTGTCGTCGTCCGCCCTGAGGCTGACTTTAGAACACACACCCCGCAGAGTCTGCCTAAAGCCATTTCCCCGCCCTCTGGGTAAGGTCCAGCCACCTCGAGGCCCTCACGTGGCCTGCAGAGCCGTCCCTGCCCGACTGCAGCTCGTGTCCCCTCCCACCGCCTCCTGTGCACCCTGGCCGCGCCGGGCGCCACGGTCTGAGCCGTGCCATCTTTGCCAAACCTCGACCACAGTCATGTCTCCTGGCTCATCCTGCACCACCAGACGCGTGAGTCAGAGTGAGCCCCTCTGCTCTGCAGCTCACCCCGTCTCGGATCTCCGTGAGCAATGAAGGAAGGACTGAGACGGGCGGAGGCTCGCCGGAGTTACCGCAGCGGGGAGTCCCAACTCGTTAGAGCAGAGTGCTGGAAGAGTGGCCCAGGAAGGCTTCCAGGAAGAGGAGGGGGTTGGGTTGACCGCTGAGGATGAGCAGAATTTCAGGTCTAGGTGAGGACACTGACCTGAGGGCAGGGGCGGGGACCTAGGAGGGAGCTGTGCTGTCCTTCAGGCTCGACTTCTTGGTCACCCCGCCCCGTCAGCTTGGTAGCTTCTCCTTTCCCCTAAGTTCATATTTCCTTATTTTCTCTGAGGGGACACTCCCAACGGGTCTTGAGCCCTGATCCGCCCCTCCTGGCACATGTAAGAGACCCCCGAGAGGGTCGCCGTGGCCTACCGTGTCGCCCCGTGCCACCTTGCCTGGCCCGCTGAGCTGCAGGTACGTGGGCGGTCAGCGGCCAGCCTCGGATGTGGCCCAGGTGTGCCTGATGCGTGTCATGCTGCGTGACAACTTAGCCTCCAGATCCGGCTTGTTCTTTATCTCATCCCCAGGCACGGTCGGGAGCTGTGCTCGGAGCGGGTCAGGTCGCTGCTGGGTGTCCCCAGCCACTGCTGGCCCTGTGCTCGACAAACAGGAGTGAACTTGGAGGGACAACAGGGCAGGGTTTTGCAACGGAGTGTCTGGTAATGTCGAGAGGGATGAGAATAGCCGTGACCTTACCCTGGTCTCTGGTGGGGAGCCCTGGCTGGCTCCACGGGCAGACCTGACTCCCCCTCCCGCCCGCTCAGGCCGGCCTGGCTTCACACCCATCAGGCTCCGCGTGGGGCTGAATAAGCACCCTGCCTGCTGGCCGGCCGCCCGCCCTGACCGCCAGGCCTTGCCCTCACGCCTCCTCCCAGGGAGCCGCAGGCTGCCCACACTTGTCTTCCCCGCGTCTGTCCCCACAGTACTCTGTGTACGCTCTCCCAGCTCGCCCCTCCCGGCAGCCGAGGTTCTGTGGGGAGAGTGGGTGGCCGGCCACTGCCTGCAACCCTCCTGCACCGACTGGAAGTCTCCCACCCTGGGTGGCCTCCGGCCGAGCCAAAGCTGGAGCTGCTGTGGGTGTGGGAAGAGGGTCTGGGAGCAGGAAGTCCTGGAGGGCGTGTAGGAGCGACTGGGTGGGGGGCACAGGGAGGCGCCCAGCTGGCCTGAGTCCCCCAGGCCCTGCAAGGGCTTTCAGGCCGATAGTGCTCTCTACCTGGGAGGTGTTCAGCTTTCCCCAAGTAGCTGGTCAGAGAGGAGAGGAGAGGAGAGGAGAGGAGAGGAGAGGAGAGGAGAGGAGAGGAGAGGAGAGTCTTGGATGGTGTTCATTTTGGCAGTGGGGCAGGCTGGGGAGTTTTTCCCAAAGCTTTTTGAATCCTAGAGAAGCCTCTAGGCTGTACTTACTTGAGTTCTATTGCTGGTGTGTGTGTGTGTGTGTGTATGCGTGTATACATTTTTAAGAGAGATTTTTGCTACAGGGCACGTGCACTCGCTGGAGAGACAGAGACAGAAAGCGAGAAATCACCCCCAGGAGGGATGGGCATGCTGCAATCCCTTCTCCATTCTCCTCCCAGAATCTTGGGCATGCACGCACATGTTCCCGGTGTGAGTTTTAAGCTGCTAGGTCTGGGACTTAAACCACAGTTTGACTATATGAGAGTCCAGCGACATAACCATTATGTTCTAATCTTTACCATCAACCCTCTTACCATGATTTCTGCATTTCTGACTCGTTAATTTTTTAATTTTGCTACTAGTTTGCTTTATTTCATTGGTACATCATCCCCTGTACTCACTGGAAAGGGGGCTGTATTTTTCTGGTTTCTTCCAGGCTTGAGAATTTGTGCCTGAAATTCTACCAGATTTGTATCTTGGCAGGGGATGATATTCATATTTTCTTTCTCTTAGAATTGTAGACATTCTGACGCTCTTGCATTATCTTCTGATCCTGAATGTTCAGAAGGCAGTCTTGAATTTTCTCTTTCTTTTTTTTTTTTTCTTTTGGAGAGATTTTTGCTATAGGGCGCGTGTGCTCGCCAGAAAGACAGAGACAGAAAGTGAGAAATCACTCCCCAGGGGGATGGCCACGCTGCAATCCCTTCTCCATTCTCCTCTCGGGATCTTGGGCACACACGCACATGCGCCCGGCCTGAATTTAAGCCACCGGATCTGGGGCTCGAACTGCAGTCTACTACATAGGAGTCCAGTGACACAGCCATTATGCCAACTGCTGGTCCTCTTTCTCTCTCTTTTTTTTTTTTTTTTTTCATTTTTTGAGAGATTTTTGCTATTGGGCACATCTGCTCACCAGACATACAGAGAGAGGGAAAGTGAGAAATCATCCCCTAGGGGGATGGCCACGCAACAATCTCTTCTCCATTCTCTTCTTGGGATTTTGGCCACTCATGTACATGCATCTGGCATGAGTTTCCAGCTGCTGGTTCTGGGACTCAAACCGTGGTCAGCTATGTGGGAGTTGAGTGCCTTAACCACTGTGCCATCTGCTGACCTTGGCAGTCTCACTGCTGCATTAGGCAGGGTCTTGGTAGTGAGCGTTTGTGGAATGTGGTGACTAAGGTGCAGGACTCCCACACTGCCAACTATGGTTCAAGTCCTGGACCTGGTGGCTTACTGTCTCACTTTCTCTGTGGTGGACGTACGTGCCCTGTAACAAATTGAAAAGTGATAATAACACGGTGCATTATTTTTAAGTTTATTCCTTTCATGGGCAAGAGGGAGTGGGGAGGCGAGAACCCTCAAGAGTCACAGGCGCCGGCCCCCATGCCCCTGCCAGCCAGCCAGGACTGTGGATGTGCGTGCCTGTGTGTCCACTCGACTGCAGGGTCCAACCGTGGGCTTCCGCACGGACCCAGCCCTGTCTGGGCAGCGCGTTCCCTCTGCTCTGCAGAAGCGCCCCAGCAGCGTCTCGCAGGCTCCAGGCTGGGCTTCGGTTCCCGGGAACCCTGGCGTTATCTGCAGGTGCAGCTTCTGTCCTGCCCCTCGTCCTCTTCAGGACGCCAATTCGCCCATGTTGGCGCTCGGTCTTCTTATCCCTGTGATGTGTGTCTTCCATTGCGTTAACTGAGCGTCCCTCGAACTGGCCTTATTACCATTTCTGGCTCAGGTTTTTTTAAATAATTACTTATTTTTCTTATTTTTCATTATTATCACTTTTTAATTTGTTACAGGGCACATACGTTCACCAGAGAGAAAGTGAGACAGTAAGCCACCAGGTCCAGGACTTGAACCATAGTTGGCCGTGTGGGAGTCCTGCACCTTAGCCACCACGCCACCTGCCGGCCCCTTTGGCTCGATTTACTAGCAGAGATTTGTTCTCTCTGTTATGATCTGTTCATTCGCTCTTCAGTGATGCTGTGTTCCTCTTTCTTTTTTTTTTCCAAGAAACCTGCACAGTATTTGGTCGTACCTTGTATAAACTCATCCCTGAGTTCTCGTTTTGCCAAATTAGTGTGAATGCAGTTACACTTGGTGAGGTGCTCCACAGTGCAAAGAGGTCGGGGATGGCTTTTCCTGGGGCTGTTTTCCTTTAGGTTGGCACCTTGGTCTTGGGCTCGTTTTCGCCTCTGTTCTGTTCAGGTGTTGGTTGGCTCTAAAATAAGTCCCTTCCTCCCCAGCAGAGAGCAGCCGCATGTTCCCCTCCCAGCCCCACCGGTGCAGAGCTTGGGGTGTGACTGTGGAGGTGAGGTGGGGAGGGGAGCTGCCCCACTCTGGGCTCCGTGGGGGGCCTGTAGTGGTGAGGCCCTCCTGGCTCGGGAGGGAAGAAAGGGAGGGAAGAAAACGCTGGATTAGTTCCCCCAACTCAGAAGGTGGCCCCAGGGCCTGAACTTCCATCCAGTGGTCCTCTTTCCACCTCACCTTCCCCCACGCCCAGTTGGGAGGAGAAGAGCTGGAGGGGCTGCCAGCCTCTGGCCAGATGCCCTGGCGCTGTGCGGGCTCTGCCAGGGGTAGGCAGGTGATGCCGGGCTGCGTGGGCGCCTTCCTGCTTGCCTTTGCCCCATCCCAGGCGGTGGGTCTGGTTGCGCGCAATTTGTTTCGTTGCTGTTGATTTTTTTTTCTGCTTTGCTTTATTTTGGTAACTATCAGGGGACGGGCCATCATGGGGCCATTTCAATTCTCCATCTTTTTATTTTAATTTCCCAGAGAGCATATGTGCTCACCAGAGAGAGAGACAGAGGGAGAGAGAGAGAGAAGGCACTCTCCATGGGGTGAGGTCTCCCGGTCACCCCTCCTCTGTTTCTCCGTGCTGTCGGGATTTGGGGCATGTGCGCACACATACCTGGTGTGTTTTTTAAGCTGCCCTGGGATTTGAACTGCGGGCAGTTAGGTGGGATCTGGCTTCCTTAACCACAAAGCTTACAGGGCTGTGCCTGCGCCTGCGCCTCACCTGGGAGATAGCAGTGCCGCGTCCCTGCTCCGGCACCGCAGACTAATGGCAGGCGCGGGCCTTGAAGCTGCGAGACCTCTACCTCCCGAGTGTGCGAGCTTCAGGGCTCCGTCTCTACCCCCTAACGGGGCCCCTGGCTCCCCAGGGCTGTCGGCTTTCGTTTTAGCCTTCAGTGGGTGCCCTCCAGCTGCGGGACCTGCTCTGGGCTTTCCGTCAGCCCACAGGCCCGGACCTGAAGGGAGTGGGAGGCTGCGGAGAGGAAGCGGGGGCACTCCTCATGAGGTCACACTGCAGTCGCGCCTCCATTTCTCCGTCTGGGAGTTTGGGCGCACGTGCACGCGGGCACGGGGACCAGGGCTTACCCCGTGCCGTTGGGCAGGTGGGATCTCTCCACCCTAACCGGCACGCCACTGGCTGGCCCGAGGCCATTTCGATGCATGTGGATTGCAGGCATTAGGGCCTGGGTTCCCCGGGCAGCCCTCCATGCCCTCGGCACTCAGCCTGGCTTTTATATTTTGCCTCAGCCTCTTTGGCAGGTTGACCTTTGTCCCCTTAAAGCAAAACGAATGTTCTTGTTGGAGAGGGCAGGTGGGTGTATGAGGGAATGCAGTGTGATACATGGAACACGGAGCATGGAACAGAGCGTGTAACAGCGTGTCCACGGAACGTATATCACAGAGCATGGAACATGGAACACAGGTCGTAACATGTAACACATAACACAGAGTATGTAAACATGGATCATGTAACACAGTGTCCACAGAGCATGTCCATGGAGCATGTAACACAAAGCGTGTAACATGAGCATGTAACACAGAGCGTGTCCATGGAGTGTGTAACACAGAACGTGTAGCATGGAGCGTGTAACACAGAGCGTGTAACACAGAGCGTGTCCATGGAGCATGGAGCGTGTAATACAGAGCGTGACCATGGAGTGGAGGGGAGAGGGGGTTCCAGGATGCGATACTTCTGGACCAGGCGAAGGGCTGACAGTAGGTGGAATTCGAAGTTGGGAACCTCCTGGGTGCTAAGGAGACCTGGGGTCCCCAGAGGGCCCAGGACCAGCCCGTCCTGCCGGCTTTCTCTGTGTCTGCCGTCCCCTGCCCCAGGCTGGGTCTGGTGCCTTGGAGACAGACCTGGGCTGAGTAGTCCACTCCCTGACCCGGAGCCAGGAACAAGGGCCCACTCCCACCGCCCTGGCGGGAAGCGGGAAGCGCCTGGCCTTCAGCCCGGAGCCCGCAGCCTTTGTCTGCCGGGCCAGTCTTCTCGTCTGGCCCACCTGCCTGTCCTTGCGGTCCTGGAGGGGCCTTCCCTGAGGGCGCCGGCTCAGCCATGTGGACCTGCTGGGAGGACCCCGCCGGCCTCGCCATCCCCGCTGCGTCGAGAGCTGGCTGTCCTCCCCCTCCCCTGCCCCCAGAGTAGCCCGTATAAACTTGGTTTTTTTCTAAGAGTAACTTGTAGTTTAGAAAAAGCCATCTCTGCCGGAGCAGAAAGTCCACTTCCGTGAATGGCGGCGCAGGGCCACTGGAGCTTGAAGTGTCGCAGCCGCCCGGGGTCTCTGGGCCTGGGCCTCTCATTCCCGTTGTTCTCCAGCTGTGCTGGGACCCCGACCCTGTTGGGGAGAGAGCCCATCTCGAGGTGGCGGGGCGGGAGGGCTGTGCTTGCTAGGTCTCCCCACTCCCACCTGGGTACTGAGTGAGTCACCATAGCCGCAGCATCGGAGAGGAGACAGAGGGACAGGCCACCGGGAAAAGACAAAGTGGCCCCCAGGGCGCATCTGCTGATGGACCCAGAGGCCCTGCTCCCTGCCCGTTGGGCTGTGGGAGCAGCCACAGGCCTGGGTTGGCGAGGGGACTCAGAGTTTGCGAAGAAATGGAATTGATGTACGAGTTTATTTTGGTGGAGACATTTTAAAAAACGCACGCGTATTTGTTTCACAAAGTGTATCTCCATGAACGTTTCGAAGACCCCTCCTGCCTTACGGTGCCCGCCAGCTGGGAGGAGCCATCCCACACCTGGAGCGTTTCTGTGTGCGCTTTTCCGAGCATTTGGAAGTGGCTGCAGATAATCTGAGAGCTGACTCAGGGGGAAACGGTGTTGTTGAAGTGATTATACGGCAGGAACCCTCTTAGGCAGACCTTGGTGTCCCCCTCCCAGGCTTCCAGGGTGTCGTAAACCTGGACTTGGGATGCGTAGAAATCGGGGAAGACCCGCTCTGACACGTGTGGGGTCCTGGCTTTCTGTGGCCCCGGGTCTGTATCCCAGCCTTTGTGCAGAGAGCACAGGGTTAAAGACACACTGGCTTCAGCATTGACTAATCCTGGCTTCGATTCTCAAAAAACTCAGTTTCTGGCTTTGCTGCTTGCTGGCTGGGGTCACGTTCGCTAATCGGATCCCCCGTGTGCAACATTCCGTTGCCAGCAGAAATGCCCGAGTCTGGGAACTGAAGAGAACGAGGCTGTTGCTTGCTGTTCGGAGGTGCGTAGTCCCAAGGCCGCATGTGACAAGGGCTCTGGCCACCACACGTGCCGAAAGGCAGGAGCGTGTAGCCTGTGTCCCCGTGTTGCGTGTCTCTGCGCTGGTCTCCTCCCCTCCCCTTATGAACAGCCCTGGGATCCTGTCATGGGCTCAGGCCCCACCCCCTTCCAAAGGCCACCTTTCAGCATGGTGGCCGTTTGGTTTTCACCCTCTAATCCTGTTACAACCAGGATTTGGGGACACTCAGACCAGGGCACCCAGGGGCTTTAACATCAGATGGGGACAGGTTTCCTGCTCTTCCTCCAGGAATCAAGTGCTCGGCCAGGTACACATGTCACACCGCAGCCGCCATCCGCCGTCCCCCTGTCGCGCCTTCTCGGGCTCCACACGGGCCTCGCCCCTGGGCTTGGACAGCGCGCCCCGTACTTAGTTCTGGCTGGCTTGGCATGTCACCGCTTTCTTGGTGCAGTGGGTCGTGGTCATTTCTGCCTCCGGTGAATGAGTGGAGACTGAGTCTCAGTCACACTTCCAGGGCCCGGCAGGTGGCATGGTGGTTAAGGCTCTGGACACTCCCACATGGCGACCATGGTTCAAGTTTCAGACCTGGTGGCTTGCTTTCTCATTTTCCTTCTCTGTCTGTCTGTCTGTCTTTGGTCACATTAAAAAAAATGAATGGATAAATAAAATTAAATAAACAAATATTAAAAAAAAAAAAAAAAGAAGAAGAAGAGTCACACTTCCAAAGGCCTTCACTTTCACTGAGGTCCGGTCCATTTGTGGGACAGTGACTTTCCCTGAACAGTGATGTTTTATGTCCCCACGCTCTGTGTGTGCCCCACATGTGGAGCCCAAAGCCTGGGCGTCCCTGGGTTACGGTAGCGTGGCGGGGGCTTAGTGACGTGTGCATGCCAGGCCTGCCGTTCGAGCGCTCTAGCTGAGAGTGAACCTGCCCGTACGGTATTCCTGACCACGTGATGTTCGGGAGAGCGGCGGGGTTGGGAGAACTCTGGTTTTACATCTTGTCATTAGAGCCATTTATCAGGTACCTGGGGAAGGACTTGCCGCGGTTTATGCCATTGTACCCGCATATTTGTACCCACTTTGTAGACGAGGAAATTGAGTGCAGAGAGCTCGGCGACTTGCCCAGAGTCACCGACCTTGCGAACTGCGGCGTGGACTTGCGAGCCCGCCGGGCCCGTCTGCTGCTGTACCGCCGCTCGGTGATTCTGCAGTGCTGGCTCGGTTAGCAGCTCACACAGGCTTGCTGCAGTGACATGACAGCCAAGGTTTAGGCAGGCCTGCTCCTGGCCACTCTGCCCTGTTCCCGTCGTGAGCACAGACCCAGGGTGGGGGGTCCTGGAGAGGAAATACCCACGAGGTCAGGATCTCTCTGGTCTGGAATGAGGAGGCTCGATTTCCTCCCGATGGCTGCTTGTGTCGCTGATTAAATTACAACCATACGGGAGGTGACCAACAGCAAGTCATTGCTGGTCCTGCTCAAGCTTTCACTCGTCCCTTTTCAGCTCTTAGTAGGGCTGCGTCATTGTTCTGTTTTTTAAGTTAACCTTCTCGTTTTTTATAAAATGTTTATTCTGAGGCCAGCAGGTAGTGTGGAGATTAAGGCGTTGGACTCCCACATGGCTGACTGCGTGCAGTTCGAGTCCCAGACTTAGCGTCTTGAAACGCACCAGGCACCTGTGTGTGCCCAAAACCCAAAGAGAACAGAGAAGGGATTGTGGCACGGCCACCCCTTCTGGGGGTGCTTTCTCACTTTCCCTCTGTCTATCTCTCTGGCAAGTGCTGTGGCAAAAACCTTTAAAAACATTAATTCATTGATTTCTTCCATGATCAAGCCAGAGAGAGACAGACAGAGAGCTCGCACCTCCGACAGAGTCTTCATACCACCGTCCTGTCCCAGCCCGTGGGTGCACACACTCAGTGCACTCGGGGTGGGTCTCCAGATGTGAACCCCGAGCCTTCTCGTTCAGGTCTGTCTTGCAGAGCACCACCATCTGCTCCTAATCCTCTCCTGTTCGTAGCCTCGTAATAGTCTGCAGGGGTGACATCATTTACTTGATTATAACACATCTTCCTGCAAATAAAATAACCTTTTTATTTTGGGACTGCTTCTATTGGGTAAACTATTTTTAAAATGTATCATTATTATTATTATTATTACTTTTAATTTGACCAGAGAGAGAGAGAGTGAGAGAAGTGAGAAAGCAAGCTGCCAGGTCCGATACTTGAACTGTGGTTAGCCATGTGGAAGTCCAGTGTCTAACTACCACGCCACCTGCTGGCCCTCTGTCCTTTATTGGGTAAATTTTTTTTGAGGGGGTGGGTATGGGGTGGGGAGAGGTTTTTGCTATAGGGCGCATATGCTCACCGGAAAGACAGAGACAGAGAGACAGAAAGTGAGAAATCACCCTCAGGGGGTGACCACCCTGCAGTCCCTTCTCTGTTCTCCTCTCGGGATCTTGGGCATGCACGCACACATGCCCGGCGTGAGTTTAAGCCACCGGATCCGGGCCTCAAACTGCCGTCGACTACATGAGAGTCCAGCAATGTAACCATTACACCATCTACTAGGTCCTCCATTGGGTAAATCCTAAAAGTAGAATTATTAATGCAAAGGATTTAAATATTTACATTTTATTTTCATAGAACTTTTCAAAAGAGTCCCGTTATTTATATAGTCACTCTCAATGTCTTATCTGTTTTAGCCTCATTAAATGAGTTGTTAAATCTTTAAAAACCCATTGCTATTTTAATAAATAGCAATATGGCATCAGCCAAGTCTTAAATTTGAGAAGTATATTTTTTACGTTTGTTTACTAATTTATACAGTTAGAAATAAACTTTCACCATGTTGGATGGTGTATATTTTGCTAGTCGGTGTCTTTTTCATTTATAGTATTTATGGACTTTTAAATTTATTTAAAATTTTAAAGTATATTTTATTTACTTTTAAAAATATCTTATTCTGGGGGAGCCAGCAGATGGTGTAGTGGTTATGTCACTGGACTCCCTTGTGGCCGACCATGGCTCGAATTCTGGACCCAGTGGCTTGAAAATCATGCCGGGCGTGTGTGTATGCATGCCCAAGATCCCAGGAGGAGAATGATGGAAAAGGGATCGTGGCATGGCCATTCCTCCTGGGGGGCAAATTCCTACTTTCCCTCTCTCTGTGTCTCTGGCGGGCATATGTGCCCTATAGCAAAAAATCCCTCTTAAACAGTCAAACCTGTTGAATTTGTCCTTTTTTATTCTTTTTAAAAGAAGAGTTGTTCTTAAAGGCTAGGCAGAGGAGTGAGAGAAGGGGAGAGGGTTGGATTTGGGAACCGAGCAGCTCAAGTCCTGAGCAGAGGCCCGGAGTTGGGAGAGTGGCCAAGGGCTGTGGTGGGAAGCGGGGGAGCCTCACTTTTCCCTGGCCGTTGCTCTCACAGGCTGGATTCTCCGGGCGCCATGAAGCCGCTGCACCCAGCTCTGCATGGCTGCGTCCTGCTGGCCCTGCTCAGCGTGTGGAGAGCCGCTCCCGAGGCCCAGGCATTGTCCGCGAACACGCCGGCAGTCAGCGCAACCTCCTTCCTGCAGGACCTCATGCAGCGCTACGGCGAGGGCGACAGCCTCACTCTGAAGCAGCTGAAGACCCTGCTCGAACGCCTGAAAGTGGGAGTGTGCCGGGAGAACGCCAGCCAGCCTGAGCAGGCACCGCGGAACCTGTCGACGGTAAGGCTGCCTTGCTCGCCCCGGCCCCGGCCTGGCAGGTGAACAGGAGAGCACGTGGTGTGGCTGCAGAACCCCTGGAAGTGGTCCGCGTCTGAGTCAGCGGGCAGCTGAGAGTGTGTTCCAGGAGGGAGACAGCCTGACCCCACAGGGCTTCCCTGGGGGCCCCGGGGTCTGGCTCAGATTCGGGAGCGCAGAATCAGACCTTGTCAGCACACTGAGTGGCTCTTAGACATAGACCCGTAACGCCAAACCCAGAAAAGCACGGACATGTCTTTTTATAAAACCTATTTGGGAAAAGGACTGCAGTGTGTCGCAGGAATGGGACGGCCACTGACCTGATGGCTCCCAGGGTGACAGTGCTCATGTTCCGTGCCACCAGCGTTGCACTTTGGAACTTTCCTTCCCTGGCCTCTGTTGGCATATCCCCCAGGCCGACAGTACACTAAGCATCCCAGGGTGGGACTGATCCGGTGGCCCTGCTGTCTCAGAGCAGCCCTCCCCGTCCATGCCAGTGCCCCAACCGCCCCATCTGGAACCTGCCTGCTAACGTGGGAGCTCCCTGGGTGTCGTGAGGTGCAGCCAGGCTTGCAGTCCAGATGCAGCCCTTGTCTTCTGGCATGCACGTGGGACCGTGTTTTCCAGAAGCCACACCCTGGCCACAGCGGTTGGAATCTCGTTCTTAAATCCCTGGCCCATTTACAGATGGTGTGTGTCGGTCACCCTGGGTCGCTGCTTGGCAGGTTTTCAGGTTTGGGGCTCCCTGGAGTTCAGCCTGCAGATCCGTGAGCTCAGACATGTCCGCCTTCTCTCTGAGGGCTGAGCAGGTTGCCTGGCGGTGCGTGCCGTGGGGTTCTGAGCGGCGCCTGCCCGTCCCCTCGTTTCAGTGCTTCAGCTCCGGAGACCTCTTTGCTGCCCACAACTTGAGCGAGCAGTCCCGGATCGGGAGGGCCGCGTTCCAGGAGTTCTGCCCCACCATCGTGCAGCAGCTGGAGTCGCGGGCCTTCGCCCCTGAGAACCAGAAGCACGAGGAGAACAAGCAGACGGAGGAGGGCAAGCCAAGCGCCATCGAAGGTGAGGCGGGCGCCCGGTCAGCTCGTCCCAGTGGCGAGTGGCTCCCCGAGCACGTAGCCACGGCCAGGGGCGTCCCAGGGTGATCACCCACTGTTCTCGTGTGCACGGGACCTGCTGGCACCTGCCGGACTCCTGGTCACTGTGCCTGGTGCATGTTCCAAGCGGGTTTATTTATTTATTTATTGGTAAGCTATTTAAAAAAAAAAAAAAAGTTTTATTTTATTGTTATTTTAATTTGCTATAGGGCATGTGCGTTCACCAGCGAGAGAGAGAATGAGCTAGCAAGCTGCCGGGTTTGGGACTGAAACCGTGGTTGGCCATGTGGGAATCCAGTGCTTAGCCACCACACACGTGCTGACCGCCCCTTTTGTAAACTTTAAAAGTTGTTTTTATTGTTAAGGAATCCACTCTGACTGTCGTGAAGCCCAGGTTAAGTAAACGGTGATGGGCCCTGGCGGTAACTTCACCCGCTCTGAATCTGGGGGGTTATAATCCCTTCTCTCTCTGATTTTATGGGGTTTTTTTTAGTTTTATTTATGGCTGGCCCTATGCCTAGGGGCTAAGGGAGCCAGATCCCACATGGTTGACCATGTGGTTTGAATCCCAATCCCATCAGCTTGAAAAAAATGCCAAGTGCATGTGTGTGTGTCCGAAATCCAGACAGGACGGAGAAATGTAGGAGAGGCGATAGCGGGTGACTGCCACATTGGGGGAGCCTTCCCCTGTCCCTTCTCTGGCAAGCACACATGCCCTTTAACCAAAAAAAATTTAAAAGGTTTATTTGCATATCTATTTATTCTATGAGTGACATACGCACCCCCAAGAGGGTCCTGGTGCTGACACTCCCCCCCCCCCCCCCCGTGTCGGCCTGGACCCTGGGCACAGTGCCTGTCATCAGGGAGGCCTCCGGGTGTGAACCGTGGGCTTTTCACATGGGACTGCCTGGCAGAGCGTGCCGTTTTATCGCTGTGCCCATGTCCTGCCCGTCGTTGCTTCTCTCTAGACCTCAGCCCAAAACCCAGACCCACGAGGCCTCAGCCCAGGCCTCTTACGGCTGGCAGATGCTAGGGCCTGAAGGCCAGCAGTGCTAGAGGCTTTTCCAAGAAGAGAGATTCGTCTCTCCATCGTGCCGACCCCAGTGGCTGAACTTCTGTCAGTGCTTTTCTTTGGGATTTTTTAATTATAATTATTTTGTTTAACTTTATTTATTATTATTACAGTTATTTTCCAGTTTGATCAGAGAGAGAGAAAGAGAAAGAGAGGGAAAGTGAGAAAGCAAGCCACCAGGTCCGGGACTTGAACTGCAGTCGGCCATCTGGGAATCCAGCGTCCTTAACCACCCGCCACTTGCCAGCCCCTCTTTGGGACTTTTTGTTGAACCACGAGGGCCCAGTGGCTCAGTTTTCAGTTTAACCTTTAACACCGCACAGGTGCTTTGTCCTCAGCCTTCCCTTCCGGGTTGCTCTGCCTGGACCCAGTGGCCTCGCCGCTGTCATGAGCTTGCGTGATCCCCCGGCCTGACCACCCTTCTGGGGTCCCGGGGCACGGTGAGCACCCCGACTCGGTACCTGGCACGCGCTGCCTGCGTTGTGTCTCCTGTCATTTCCTGCGGTCCCTATTTAACCCGCAGGGCATTTACCTGCCCATGGCGCTGGCAGCCGTCCGCCCACGGGTGGGTAACCGCGTGGCTGTCTTTACCTCCCCAGCCCCTCGCAGACCCAGCCCCAGCATCACTGACAGCTGGCCATGTGCCTGCTCCCCACGCAGTGGGCAGTGGGCCGGCGCCCAGGCAGCAGTGATCAGGGTGTCTGTTCTTGTTCCTCCACAGTGTGGGGCTTTGGTTTCCTCAGCGTTTCCCTGATTAACCTGGCCTCTCTCCTGGGAGCCCTCGTCCTGCCGTGCACGGAGAAGGCGTTTTTCAGCCGCGTGCTCACTTACTTCATCGCCCTGTCCATTGGAACGCTGCTCTCTAACGCGCTCTTCCAGCTCATCCCAGAGGTGCAGTAGAACCCCAGGCGCCACCTCCCCCGCGGGCCGCACTGAGCCTCCCTCTGGCTGGCGCCCTCCCGCCCCGCGCTCAGTCACGCGACAGCTGCCACCCGAAAAATGAACGCTCTCCTCACACCATGGGCCTTGGGATGACTTCTGCCTCTCCATCTTGGGTCTCTTACTCCTCTGGGACTCAGGTTTGCCTCTGTCCTCGGGTGACATCAGATGCAAGGCTCTTAGCATTTGCCCTCCCCTTGGGGAGCTCTGAGGCGTCCTTCCTCAGGGACTCCAGAAGAAAGCTACGCCTCGCCTTTAGTGCCATGAGCACCCCCCGTCCCATTAGAACTCCTGGCGGTGCTCAGGTCGGGCACGAGAGATGAGCCACCTGGAATGCACTGCTTAGCAAAGGATATGCAGAATTGGCCTGAAAATGTGTGGTCCTTATTTTTAAGAATGCCAGCATTGGGAACCAGCAGTTAGCGTAATGGCTATGTCGCTGGACTCCCACGTGGTCGACCGCGGTTCACGTCCCGGACCCGGTGGCATAAAACTCCCGCCAGGCGCGTGTGCGTGCGTGCCCAAGATCCCGAGAGGAGAATGGAGGAGAAGGGATTGCGGTGTGACCATCCCCCCTGGGGGGTGATTTCTCGCTTTCTGTCTCTATGTCTCTCTCTCTCTCTCTCTCTGTCTGGCGAGCGCACGCGCCCTATAGCGAAAACCTCTCAAAAAAAAACAACAAAAAAAAAGAATGCCAGCATTGGGCCAGGTGGCCTAGTGGTCAAGGCACTGGACTCTCACCTCCTGACCGCGGTTCAGTCCTGGACCCAGCAGCTTGCAACTCAGTGTGTGTGTGCGTGTCCAGGATCCCAAGAGCAGAATGGAGAAGGGACTGTGGCATGGCCCTGCCCCCTGGGGGAGGGTGGTTTCTCGCTCTCTGTCTCTCCGTAGAGCGCACGCACCCTATAGTAAAAACACACACACAGAAGACTGCCGGAATGTGAGGCAGGGCGAGCCAGAGGCAGAACGGGGCTTTCAGCCAGAACAAGCAGGACCGGTGAGGGCTCAGTCCCCCACACCTTGCATCTTGGTGTCCCGATGGGCGGGCTCTCTGGTGCCCTCACTTAGGAAATGTGCGTTGATTTTGTTTAATTGCTATCATCGAGGAGCTAAGAAAATAAGGCCCAAGGTGAGCCCCTCTGTCACTCAGGCGGGGCGGCTGCTGAAGGGGATGATGCGGTCAACCCCCTGTGGGAATGGCGGGTAGCCCAGACCAGCGGCTTCCCCGCCCCGAGAACACCCCTGGTGATGCCACGCCTCGCCTGTCCCTCCCTTGTAGGAGAGAAAATTGGCTTAAGGTTAACATTTTAGAATCCATCTTGAAATTCCATGTGATGTAGCAAGTATTCTTGGCCACGGCCTCACCTTGGGCTATTTTTTCAGCTCCAGAAATGGAATTGATTGATTGTTCGAAGATTCAAAGTGAAATCATCTCGTTGCCTGTTTGAATGGAAAGACCGTGATTACACGCTCTGCCGCTGTGGCCCATAGGCGTGTCGTCCTGGCACTGTCTGTCCTGCCCTGCCAGGGCCTGGGCTCCCAGCCCGGAGCGTGTTCCATCGGGAAATGCTAGGGGAGATAGTTTTCGTGATGGAGTGATCCTGGAACCCTGTTTCCTGTGCCTGGGCCCCATTCAAAGCAAAGGAAAGAAAGACACTAAGATTAACTGACCCTGGGGGGCCGGGGCCTTAGTGGCCTGTCCCTCTGCGCTGCGTCCCTGACTTCTCTGTCTTGCACAAACCACACCAAGCCCAGGCAGTGCCATGTGCACGTGCTCCTGGTCCCAGGAAGGAGCCCCAGTCCAGTGCGTGCTGGGCGGCCTCTGTGCTAGGCCTGATGTGGCCGAGGCGACACCCACCCTGCCACCGTCACACCAGCTGGCAGGTGTGGCCCCCAGAGGCAGCGGGAGCAGTAGTCACGGGGTTCCAGGATCAGTGGGGTTCCTCCTCATTTCACCTGAGCTGATTGAAGGAAATTTCACCAGACTGGAATCACTAACAGATTTTCTCTCTCTCTCTCCCTCCCTACTTGTCTCTCTGATTTTCCTGTTTTGTCTCCTTTGGTAATATCCACAAACCGTCCCGTTGCCTCCCGGCCCCGGCTCCTTCCTTCCCCACGTTGGTTACCGGGCGTCGGCCCTTCTCCCCTTTCCCTGTCCTGGGTACTGGGTGGGTGCCCCGCCTCCTGGCAGTCTGGGGCTACGGTCTCGTGTGTGTGACCGTCATCTCCCTCTGCTCCCTCACGGGGGCCAGCGTGGTACCCTTCATGAAGAAGACCTTTTACAAGCGGCTGCTGCTCTACTTCATAGCTCTGGCGATTGGAACCCTCTACTCCAACGCCCTCTTCCAGCTCATCCCCGAGGTATGGCGAGCAGGGCTGTCCCCAGGAGCACGCAGACTCCGGGGCCAGCAGACACAGGGAGGGCCACAGGCAGACGGAAGGTGCAGAGCAGGCCTCAGGGGGCGTCAGCCCGCGAGGCTTGGTCCCAGCTCTACTGCCCACGAGTTCCATCACCTTGGGCAAGCCACTTCCCTCCCTGTGCTCTGTTTCCTCTTATAAAATGGGGAAAGCAGCAGGGCTGACCTCAGATGACAGCCCAAGGGTTGGGTGAGGTCCTCGGTAGTGCCCGCGGCACCGGAGAGCAGAAAGGTGCCGTGTGGCCGGCTCACCTGTGGCTCACTTACGGCTCTTAGTTTAGGGCTTTGGGTGCAAAAGACTGTAACACACAAACAGAACCCATAGGCGCCTTGCAAGAGATAGTTCTAGGTAGCTCAGGGCAGAGGTTGTCCAGGTGAGACCGCCTGGCCGCACGTGTGGACGGCCTCATCCCTCAGCCTGGTAGCGCGAGTCCCCGCGGGAGAGGGAGCTTAGTCTTGGTGGAGCTGGGCACGTGGCCGTGGAGAGGCCCGCCTGGCACGGGCCTGACCCTTCGGCAGACCTGTGACGGTGCTCAGGGTGCTGCGTGGCAGGTGGGCTGACGAGCCCAGGCAGAGCCGCGGTGGAAGCTGAAAGCTGCTCCTCTGGCTTCTGGCACTCAGCGTTTTCCAGACGCTGTTCGTGCCTGTCTGCCCGAGCCTCAGGTCAGCTCTGCCAGCGTAGCCCAGGTTGCCGCCACTGGAGTCGGGCCTGCACGCGGGCACACAGCCTAGCCCGGGCCAGGCTCCATGACCACAAGCCCCTCCAGCTCCCACGGAGAGGACTAGCTGCCCACCCCCGCTCCCTGTCCTAGGTAACTTGACTCGAGTGACCTGAATGTGGCGGTTTCACTCAGGAATTTCCCCTTACTTCTCTGAACACCACACTAGGGTAGCGATTGCGTTTGGTCCCTTTAAAACGGAAAGGAAAAACACCCTTTATGAGAAGGGAGAGAGACCCAGTGGCCTCTGCTCCCCCCTGCCCAGCCGCCCGGTCAGCTGGGCTCGCAGGTAGGCGTCACCACGCTCCGCAGGACGTGTGCAGCCGAGTTCCTCGTGGTCGCCAACACTCAGACCTTTGTCCTCTGGGAGAGGGCTGGAGCTGATTCAAGAACACGGAGGCAGGTCGCCAGACAGACCTCACCCCACATAGGAGCCTCACTTAGGACAGAAGCTCCCGATGGCCACTCCCGCCCTCTCTCCAGAGTCTTTTCCTCCTGCTAAAATAAGAGCAGAAAGGACTCAAAGCAGAGCCCCACACTGGACGCCTGCGGTCCCTGTGGTCACTGGGAGGTCTGTGGTCAGGAAGACGCCGCAGTTCTCTGCTCGAGTGGGCACTGGGCTTCCCATTTTAGGAGGTGACGTTACGCCATTTCCCTCTGTGTGTGCAGGCAGACCAGCCAGGGGTACTTAGAAAGGCAAAAATAAACACGTGTCTGCTCCCTAAATGTGGGATTTGGTACAAACACCAGAGTCCTCACTCAAAGTGGGAAGCCGTATCCAGAGCTGCAGTTCTCACGATTAAAATTCAAGAGACCCGACTCTGGCCCCAGAAGAGAAGCCCGAGGGAACCCAGCAGCCCTGGGGATGTCGGGACGGGGTTCCATCTGGCCCGGAAGAGTGAGCAGGGGCAGCAGCTGCAGGCCGGCCCTCCCCTTGGCTAGGCCCGAGGAGGTGGTGACGAGATGAGAGGGAGCGAGCGTGGCACGTTCCCTTCAACCCTGTTTCCCTGGGTCCACAGGCGTTCGGTTTCGACCTTCACAAGGATTATATCTCCAAGTCCGCAGTGGTGTTTGGGGGCTTCTATCTCTTCTTTTTCACAGAGAAGATCTTGAAGATGCTTCTTAAGCAGAAAAATGAGGTGAGGTTCCCGTGGCAACGGGAGTTCTGTGGGAAGCACTCTTCTCCAAAAGCCTCGTGGTTAAGGTGGCCGGGTCCTGCTTGGCCACTCCTGTGGTTTCAGTGCTGGCCCGGTGACTTGAAAAACATGCTAGGCACATGCGGACACACGCCTCGAATCCCAGGAGGCTGGAGAAATGGAGAAGGCTATGGTATGACCGTGCCCCGGGGACGGGCACTGCCCTCTGGCTCTGGCAAGCACTCGCTCGCTCTGGCTAATTAGAATAGCAGTGGCATGTGTGTCAGCGGTGACGTCATCTCTGCACCGATCACGTTGACAGCTCACACAGGACCCTCCTGCTGTGGACCCCAACCCAGATTCACAAGGTCACCCCGTGTCACCTCAGGAGGATTTAACCATGGAAGGCCAGGCCAGAAATGGGGTCTGGCCAGTGTCCCGTTCCCAAGTTAATCCTCTTGGTCTTCTCTCGTTTCCTTAATATATACGAGAGGGCTTCGGAAAGCTCCTGGAAAATGCATATTTGGGAAAAAACCTTTGCGTGGATTTCTCCCCCCCCCCTTTTTTTTTGCACAAAAATAAGCCATACTTATTTACTTTTTTACAAATTTTTGAAGTCCCCTTGTATTTATATCTTTGGAAGATGGGAGGGACTTGAGCATAATTCATCACGTAGGCAGGGTGACAGGTAAGACAGTACAAGCCCAGCAGTGCCTCGGTGCTGGGGTCCGTATTTCCTAAGCAGTTGCAGGACTGAATGAAATGGGCCACTGCAGAGCAGAGGGGAGCTCTACACTGTGCACGTGGTGGCCTCTGGCCGGCATGGGCGTGGGCCCAGGCCCTGAGCGGACTGCTGTGACATGTCTAGCAGCACGCACACGTTGTCACTCAGGGCAGGCCGTATGTGACGGTGTCCCCTACGCTTCTGAGTGTGCTGCCACTGCATTTCCTCCGCTGCGAGGAACGGTCTTCCCATGTCCGGGAGCGCGTCCCCTAGGCCGGGCAGTCAGGGTTGTAGTTTGAGTCATGTTCTGCCGACCCCTTCCTGTCTCCCGTCCAGCGTCATCACGGACATAACCACTTTGCCTCTGAGACGCTGCCTTCCAAGAAGGACCAGGAGGAGGGGGTGACAGAGAAGCTGCAGAACGGGGACCTGGACCACATGATTCCTCAGCACTGCAGCAGCGAGCCAGATGGCAAGGCCGCCTCGGCGGACGAGAAGGTCATGGCGGGCTCACTCTCCGTGCAGGTCAGTGGGCCGGCCGCAGCGGGGGGACCCCGACGCAGGCTGGCTTTGGAGACACGTGGCTCAGCCTTTGACTCGGGGTCCGGGGACGGGCTTTCTCGTAGGACCTGCAGGCTTCCCAGAGCGCCTGCCACTGGCTGAAGGGCGTCCACTACTCAGACATCGGCACGCTGGCCTGGATGATCACCCTGAGCGACGGCCTGCACAACTTCATCGACGGCCTGGCCATCGGCGCCTCCTTCACCGTGTCGGTGTTCCAAGGCATCAGCACCTCGGTAGCCATCCTGTGTGAGGAGTTCCCACACGAGCTGGGTAAGCGCGACCCGTGCCACCGTGCACCAGCCTGTGGGTGTGGCCCCTTCCGGTGGCTGATCTCCCCCACCTCACGGCGCTTGTGGTTCTTGATCAGCGTGCCCCCAGCAGTGGAAATGAAACGACCTTTCTCCCTTTTGTTATCTGGGGTAGAAAGCGTCTGTGTGCACGAGGTGGGGTAGAGAGAAAGCACCCTCGACAGGGGATCAGGCAGCCCCTCCCCCAGCCTGCCGGCTCCTCCGCATCTTAGTTTTCAGGCCACCACGGATCCGAACCCCGGTCGCCGTGTGGGCCCGCAGCGTTGCACGGTGCCGGCGGTCTGGAGGGGGTGAGGTCGATGAGCCAGGGGCCAGGGGGTGCTTTGTTTCATCAGAGCGAGTGCGAAAAGCCGGGACTCCATGGGCTCAGACATACAATGGCATGTCTGGGCTCGCCATGACTGGCTTGTTTGTCTTTGGCAAGTTACTTCTCCCCATCGCGAGTGTGTGTCCTAAAGTGCTGCTCTTTGTAGTCGGGATGAAGGGACTTCCTCTAGTTCACCACCCACTGAAAGAGCAGTGAGGCCCGTGCCAGTGAGTTGGTCGTTGTGGCTAATCAGAAATTCCTGAAGTCCTTCTATTTTATAAAGATAGAGGTTTATTTCGCTCACGGCTTGGAGGCCCAAGGTCCAGGGGCCCACCCTGGTGGGTTTCTCTGACCAGTCACAGCAAGGTGGACAGTCAGAGCGTGTCGGGTGTCCGTGGGAGCCTCTGTCTGCCTCATTTCCTGCCTTAACCACTGGGACTGGTGGAGGAGGTCCCGCCCAGGCACCCAGTCACTGACCTCTGACACACAACTGTGCTCTCTGACCCCCACCACAGCAGCGTGGCTCAGTCCTGCCGTGTTCCTGCTGTAGAGGCCTTTTTTTAATAAATCCTGTGAATTATTTGCAGCCTCCAGGCGGGACCAGCCTGGTCAGTTTATTACATAGAGACCCTTCCGAGCGGGAGGTGGAGATGCCTGAGTCTTGCCCCTGCAGTCCTGCATCTGGGCTGTCCTGGTTTTACCAGCCTCCCTCTGAGGCCACGCAGCCCGATGGCACCAGCTGCTCTCCGTCTCGCAGCTCTGGTACGACTCCCCTTTCAACCTTCCCCTTGTTCTCCCGCCACAGGAGACTTCGTCATCCTGCTCAACGCGGGCATGAGTATCCAGCAGGCCCTCTTCTTCAACTTCCTTTCTGCCTGCTGCTGCTACGTGGGCCTGGCCTTTGGCATCCTGGCTGGCAGCCACTTCTCCGCCAACTGGATTTTTGCGCTGGCTGGAGGGATGTTCTTGTATATCGCTCTGGCTGACATGGTAAGCCTTCCGCTGTTTATGCCACGTAGGTGTGACACTGGGCCACAGTGTTAAATTCAGGGGACAGCGAAGACAATGCTGGGTAGTTTTTTCCTTGTTTTCTTATAGAGATTTTTGTTATAAGGGCATGTACGCTCACCAGAGATACAGAGAGAGACAGAGAGACAAATCACCCCCCAGGGGGTAATGGCCACACCACAGTCCCTTCTCTGATCTCCTCTTGGGATTTTAGGCATATGCACACATGTGCCCGGCATGAGTTTAAGCCACCGAGTCTAGTACTTGAACCACAATCGACTGTGTGGGAGTTCAACCATTATGCCATCTGCTGATCCAGGGTAGTTTGTTTATAACAGGTTTGCGAAGGTATCTCTATGTACCCCACAATTCACCTGTTAGAGGTGTACAGTTAAGTGGTTTTTAGGGGGCATTAAATCTTAAAGGGTGGGCCAGCAGGTGACGTAATGGTTAAGGTACTGGAGTCCACGTAGCCAACCACGGTTCAAGTTCTGGACCTGGTGGCTTGAAAATCATGCCAGGCAAGTGTACATGCATGCCAAAAATCCCAAGAAGATAATAGAGGAGAAGGGATTATGGTGTGGCCATCCCTGTTCAGGGTGATGTCTCACTTTCCCACTCTCTGTCTCTTTCAGCAAGTACACACACTCTATTACAAAAAACAAACAAACAAACAAACAAACAAAAAACCCACCCAAAAAGAAAAAAGAAAAAAATGACTTTTTTTTTTTTTGAAGAGGCTTTTGCTATAGGGTGCGTGCGCTCGCTGGAAAGACAGAGAGACAGAAAGTGAGAAATCACGCCCCCAGGGGGAATGGCCACGCCGCAATCCCGCGGTCGACTACATGGGAGTCCAGCAACATAGCCATTACGCCAACTGCTGGTCCCAGAAAAAAATGATTTTAAAGGAGGAAAGGTTCATGTTTTTATCAGTATATGTAAAGAAAATGATTATCCTACGTCTAGAAGCCTTACTCACGTATTCAGGAATTGGTGTATTTGGGTGGATAAAAAGAAGAAAGAAAGGTGGGAGGGAAGGAAGAAGGAAATAAAAGGTCTCGTTATCATTTTGCCCCAAAACAACAGTGGCGCACACTCTGCTGTGTGGGTTTGTTTTCGATGGAGTGTGTGTGTCTGTTTTCAAATCACTATAATCACAGTGAGTGTTCGGTCTGTGTCCCGGTTCCTTTTATCCCTTGATATGACATAGCCATTGTTCCATGTTACATACTTTTTTTCCCAAGGGCAGTATTACTTGGTGAGAGGATATGCCTCAATTTCAGATTACTGGAACTGTTGGCCCAAAAGGGACATGTGGTTTTAGGCTTTTTTATTTTTTAGTTTTTGGCCAGAGGACTTGTGTGCTCACCAGAGAAACAGTGAGAGGAGGAAGCACCCCACGGGCATGGGCGCGCTGTAACCCCTTCTCTCGCTTCTCTGCAGATTGGGGCATGCCAACACCCACATTTCCCAAGCTGCCTTACCCACCAGGCCATGGAGCCAGCTTGGCTTGAGGCTTTTAAAACATATCCCCCAATTGCTTTGTGTAAGGGCTTAGCTTTTCACGTTATAGGCAGAGTCTGGAATGTGCATTGTGCAGGACCTGACAGCGTGCAGGGTACCCGTTCAAGTCCAGTGTGCTGGACGTTCCTGCTCCGAGGCAGCCTTTACCTGAACGAGGCTGGTTTCCTGGCTCACTGGCCTGCTGTGCTCTTTGGCTATCGGCATGAGTTATCCTCCATAACCTTTGAAAATATTATTTTTGATGCGATGATGAGAACACTGACCACCATGGCCCAGCCTCACCCCGTGGACGCATGTTCCCTGCCACATGGGGAGCCTACGCCGTGGTCAGTGTGTTTTTGGCCTGACTCGGTGGTTTCGTTGTGGTTGCCAACCTCACTGGCCTGGGGTCATGAGGCCTTGAACCACGGCGTACTGTAGCTTCGTTCTCTGTCCACAGACTCAGTTGTTCGACTGCTCAACCATGCATCCCGGTAGCAAATGACCTTTCCAGTGTCTCAGAGTTAGCAGTCGTGAGTTTCTGGGCCTGCTCCTGTAGAGCAGCAGGCTGGTGCTGTACATAGAGCCAGGTCCCACGGGACCCACCGCAGTGGCAGTCCTCGACCAGACCGGGGACCAGCAGATGGCATAATGGTTACATTGTCGGACTCCCACGTACTCTATTCCACTTCGAGTCCTGGACCTGGCAGCTTAACACTCACGCCGGGCGTGTGTGCGTGTGTGCCCAAGATCCCGAGAGGAGAGTGGAGAAGGGATTGTGGTGTGACCGTCTCCCCGGGGGTGATTTCTTGATTTCTGTCTCTGGCTTTGGAGAGTGCACATGCCCTATAACAAAAATGTCTCTTAAAAATAAAAGAAAAACATACCAGGCTCTTTGAGCCTGTTCCAAATTCCCGTGGGATGGAGACATGGAGGAGAAGGTATTTCAGTGTGACCACGCCCCAGTGGGGGCACGCTCTCCCTCTCTCTAGCGAGAGCATGTACCCACAAGCTTGTGTGTTACCGGGCCTGTTTATGCCCAGCCAGCATCCGAGTGCAGCCAGGGCCCCACACGTGTGTAGCGCTTTGCTTTACCTGGGTGTCATCGTCCCGGTGACCACCTGGAGAAGGGCGGGGGATCCGGCCACTGCGTCGCCCTGTCCGTGCACAGTAGGAGCGGACTGCAGCTCCCGGTCTCTCCCTCCGCAGTTCCCTGAGATGAACGAGGTGTGCCAGGAGGACGAGAGGAAGGGCAGCGTCCTGGTCCCCTTCGTCATCCAGAACCTGGGCCTGCTGACCGGCTTCTCCATCATGCTGGTCCTCACCATGTACTCGGGGCAGATCCAGATCGGGTAGGGCTCTGCCGAGAGCCGGAGGGCAGCCCGCGCCCTGGCCCTGGCCCGCGGACTCGGCACCCACGAAGCACCACGGCAGAGGCGGTTCTATTAAAGACCGGGCCACAGACTGTGCTCCTGCGCGCAGAGGTCGACTCCATCCTGGGAACCAGCTCTGGCTAGTGCCTCGCGCCCTCCCCGCTCCCTCTCCTCACAGCGACCATGGAACCTGAGTATGGCTTACCAGGCAAGCCTGACTGTCCTGATACCTGCCTTCTTTGTCTGGAACCGGCCCCGGAAGATTCTGGTCCCTTTGTCCCACAGTGCAGCCAGTGGTTATAGCTTGGTGAGAAATACCCGCAGGCGAGTCCACAGTTTGGGGCCCGGGAATGTGTGTGCACCCTGGTGTGTGTCCACTGACCTGTTTCCATGTGGGTTCACCTGTTCTAGAGGGACGGGAGACAGGGCCCTTCCCTGCTTCCTCGTCTGTTCAGTTGCCTGTTCTTCTCTCAGAGAGACACAAAAGAGCAGGTGAGCAGGGAGAGGGGAGGGCCATCCCAGGGAGCGGAAGGAGACGCCGTGTCACGATGCTCAGCGTCCCTCCTGGGACGCTGGGTGTTGGTCTCTGGGGCAGCACCTCGGTGCTGCGTGGCTGGCCCCGGGAGCTGCCATGCAGACCGTCCCCGGACCTCCTCCTCTTTCAGGTCACTGCTGGGAAAGGAGGGTCAGGAGCTGCAAGGACACACTTGGCTTTGCCGTGGCCGCTGTGTCCCTTTCCCACTCCCACCTCAGAGATTCTAGCTCCCTCCTAGAAGCACATTGCAGATGTTTGTGTTAGGGGAGGCCGGACAGACTTGCCTCCCCGCCAGGATTCTGCTGGGTGGCCGGCTGACCTGCAGAGCTGGAGTGCTGTACTTGGACGAGGGTGTCAGAAGTGGGGTTCGTACAGGCAGCACTGAGGGCTTGCTCGTGTCGCCAGTAACAGGATGAGTAGTGGGACCGAAGGGTAAGGGAAGACCGGGGCGGGGGGGCACGGCAGACGCAGGGGGAGCGGAGGCAGGCGGGGTGTAGACAGCTGCCGTGTCCTCCACCTCTCCCTGAGAGGTGGACGCCTGGTATGACCCGCACGGAGGTGGCGCTAGCTCTGGGAGGGGGGTGGATGGAGGCGTCAGAGAGACCTAGGCCAGCCTCGGCCAGCGGAGCCTTCCCAGAGCTCCTCTCCAGGTTCACTAGGTGAATTGCTTTATTATTATCATATTGATAATGTGAGATTCTTCCGCCACTTTGGGGAGCCAGCCTCTCCAGAAGCCTTTCTTGGCCACAGGTGCAGCCTGGGGGCCGCGTTCGCAAACTGACAGGCGTGTGACTGACAGGTGCTGGGCCGGGCCGACACCTGAGTCCTGTCCCCACACACGAACACTGTCCGCCGTTGGTCATGACAAGCAGCATCTGTTTTGTTTCCTTCTCGGCATACACCCCTTATACCAGGAATACTTCTGGAAAGAACGTGAGCGGGAAAGCTGCTGGTGACGCCCTCCATGTTTCCCTCCTCCTCCTGCCTGCTTGTTGATGGAGAGATTCGCAGTTAGGCTGGAGCAGGAGGAAAACTTGAGTGATCGGGACTCCAGATTTAAATATCAGGACAGACTCCTGATGGGGTTATGGTCCAGTTTTACCAAAGAACCAGTTCCTGGATGTTGGGATCTAACTTTTTGTGTTAATTCCTGGTGGCCTGGGAAACCATGTTTTGTGTTTCTGTTTTATTTTCCTCAAACAACTATCAGGAGCTCGCAGAAAAATCCTGCTCGGAGTTTAAGACTCCGGAAGATGTCACTTTCCTTACCTCTCATCGATGTATTAAATTTACAAGTTTAGCATTCCTTTAGATCCTGTCATTCCTTAAAAATAAGACTAAGTTCAAGTAAGTGGCTTTCTAGTTTAGGAAAATTGCTCAAAAATAGTCTTTATCTAACATTGAAAAGTAAAATACGGAGCAGTAGGCGCTTTCCCTTTCGCGCTCACCTGTGTGAACTTCAGCACCTTCCTCTCGTGGGCAACTGCTCAAAGGGACATGCTCCTTAAATTGGTGCAGAGGCCAGTCCCAGCAGGAGCTCGGGAGAGGCGGAGACTCTGGGATCATCCAACCAATTGTAAGTTGCCATTGGCAACAAGATTTAGCTTCATGAGCTGAAAATGTGGCCATCTCATTGTGACTTTTAAGTCACAACTTGCTGTTTGAGCATCTGTACATAAAGAAGACTAAGGGTAGCGAGCCCCGGCATCGGCACCCTCGAGCCCCGGCATCGGCACCCTCGTCCTCTCCCTGAGCGGACCAGCTGCCGTTTCTGTCAGCAAGGGAGCCTGGGTTATGTGCAGGAGCGGGAAGCCAGGGCCGGGGTTCTGGGCTTCTCACCCCCCCTGGCCTGCAGGGTGCCTTATGCCCTTGACCCCCAAGGTTTTTCCTGAGTTTATAAAAGAGGGCTTCTCCATTTTAGTAAGTCCTCTCCCAAAGGGATGGTAGCACACTAGAAATCTGCTTTAAAGAAACTTGACTGAAGGTCACAAAAGAGAGAGGTTAGGTTTTTATTGTTCAGTTTTCCTTTACAGTTCTGCTATTCCATCACAGTATTTTTTAAAAATAACTCAGGTGTTATGAAATGAAATTAGAGAAGAAAATAACTTATATGGACTGTAAATGTTTTATTTGTAAAATTCGACAAATAAAGCTATATTCTGTAATTGCCGAGAATCCCTGCCTGATCTTTTGCAGTTACGACGTGGGTGCAGTAAAGGCTGCTTAACACTGGGTGGCGATGGTGTCTCACCGATCCCAGGCTTTGTTTTCTCAGGTCCTGCTTAAATTTCCACCGGGATTTTAGAAGGAAACTTTCATGTTACATAATATGCAAACTTGAACATCTTTCTTTTTTTCCTTTTTCATGGGGCCTGTGACTTCGCTGAGATCGTGTGGTAAAAGAATTGTAGTGTCTGGTAAGAAGAGCTTTCTATCCCCCTGCTTTCTCTTGTATACGTCCACACTTTGACCCTTTCAGTAGTTGGGGCTTGGTTCACTTAAAGTCCATCTCCCGCGGGTGCAGGTGGTGTGGGGGTTAAAGGTGCTGGACTCCCACATGGCTGGCCGCCGTTCAAGTCGACCAGGTGGTTTGCTTTCTCACTTTCCCTCTCTCTTTCTCTGTCTCTCTCGGATCAAAACTGGAAAATAATAATAATAATAATAATAATAAATAATAAAGTTAAATAATTCTTTTTAAAAATAAAGGACACCTCCTGTATGCTTTTCAGGAAGAAGCATAGGGTTATGAGACTTAAAATTCTCAGCTGTTCATTCTGATTCCAGTGAGTTCTAAGGTTGGAGATACGCTATTTGTCTTGGACATGGAAATGGAACAGTGAAATAAGAATCGATTCAGTTCATAAATGCACGCATTAGAATCCCACACGTCTGCTTCTCAGCCCTTACCTGTTCGTTTGTGTTTAGATTTGTGCCATAGGGTGTGTGTGCTTACCAGAGAGCAACAGACGGAGAGAGAGGAATAATGAGGAAGCACCACCTCTCTGGGGGGGTGCCCCCACAATCCCTTCTCTCTCATTCTCCCCTCAGGATTCTGGGTGTGAAGCACACGCACCTGGCGTGATTTTTAAGTCGCTGGTCCGGGATTTGAACTGTGAAGTTGGCCATGTGGTATTCAGCCGCCCCGGCCTCCTGCCCAATGCTGAATGGATTTCAGTTTTGTTGCACCAAAATAAACTCAGACCGACTTCCATTTTCCATACACTTCCTGAAGACCCCTCGAGTGGTTCGTGTTGGCCTTCCGTCCCCATCACCTGACCACGCCTGCTGAGGGACTTGGTGGGTGACGTTTGCTCGTCCTCTAATGCCACCTCCTCTGGAAATCCTCTGCGCACCCCGCTGCCCCCTCACGGGGCTTATGTGGTAATTGCCGTCGTTTTCACACATTCCTTCGGGGTGGAGGCTCTTGGTTTCTGATTCAGCCCCTGCCACACAGTGAATGGAAAGGCCAAGGGAAGTGCCTTTAAGTTCTGTGTTCGAGAGAGTTCTTTCCCACTGGCAGCAGGAGCGGGTACAAGTCCCGGCATTGTGGGTGCTAGCTTATGCCCCGCCTGGTCCTCGGAAGTTCGTGGCCCACGTGGAGGGAGCGGAGCTGAGAAAATGGGCAGCCACTGAGAAGACGAGCTCTGACGTGGGCCATCCTTGGCATACTCTGAACCGCTAAGCCACACTGGACACTTCCGTGAAAGCCACTACAGAACGTTTATTTTCATGAACAACCATGGTGTTTCAGCAGGACACGGGCAGTTGTTACCAATACACAACTTGCAAACCTCTTCTTCAGTAGACAAAGAAGAACGTCCCTAAACCTAGTGACCAGAGCTCTGAACCGGGAAGGCCTGCGGGAGGGTTGCCAGGTCTCACTGCACGGCGCTCAACTGCTTTTCACGAGCCACCCGAGTCTGGGGATTGAACCTGGCGCCATCATCTGTCTGAAGGTCACGATGGGGAACAGGAGCCGCTGCTCTTTTGAGAAACGCCCTGTCAGTGGTGTCGCTGGGAAGTCCCGATTGCCTGGCTCCCTGGTAACCGGTGTTTCGTGGTCAGGTCCCAGCGGATCTCTGGCTTGAGGGAGTTCAGTCTAGGCTAAAGGCCGGGAGGGAGAGGAGGACAGAAAAAGCAATTTTTCCACAGCACAGGCACTCATGCCAAGATGGCTGTGTGAGTCAGGGAGTCCTGCCCTGGGAGCCAGGAGGAAGGCTCTCAACTAGGAGGGGAAGAGATCTACCCCGAAGCGCAACAGGCTTTAAGAAAAACGTTCAACAAGATCCTGCATTTTTATAAAACTTCAGGGTCAGCAAAGATACTGGGCTCCACGTGTCCAACGGTGGTTCAAATCCCATACCCGGTGGCTTGAAACTCAACGCTGGGCATGTGTGCGTGCGTGCCCAAAATCCCGAGAGGAGAAGGGAGAGGGGATTGCAGCCTGGCCAGCCCTCGGGGGCTGATTTGTCACTTTCTCTGACTCTGGCTAGTGCACGTGCCCTATAGCAAAAAGCTCCCAAAATAAAAGGAAACTTCGAACTGCTGTCAGCCGAAGCCCACAGCTGGCACACATGCAGCCCGCCCCGTTCCTCCTGGTCTGTTTGGGCCTCCGTTTTCTGCGGGCTTTTCTCATCCTTGCTAAGTGTCAGCTTCTGCCTTTTTGCCTTTGGGACCTTCTCTCCCTTTGCAGAGGCTTTTTATTTGTTTCTGTGTTTGCTATAGGATGGTGCAATCACCAGAGAGAAAAAGGAGAGGGAAGGGAGAAATCACTCCCTAGGGACAACGGTCACACCGCAATCCCTGCTCCACTCTGCTCTTGGGATTATGTGCACGCACGCACAAGCGCCTGGTGTGAGTTTCAAGCAGTAGGATCTGGGACTCGAACCATGGTTGGACATGTGGCAGTCCAGCACTTTAACTACCATGCCACCTGCTGGTCCCTGCAGAAGCCTTTTAAGGAGTGGGCTCTGGCTGCGGGGAGGCCTTGCAGGTCTCTGTGGTCCGTCCTCCACCTTGGCTTTATCCTTGCTAGCGTCCCTGTCAACCTTTCTCTTGGGCATAGTGGCAGGGGTAGGTGGGGACACGGGATGGTCAGCCTGGGTCACTCTGGCCTCTCCACACTGCTCAGAGACACTAACGTTAACGGGCCATACATCTGTCCTCTGTCTCGTTTCTTCCTGTTCTTGCCATCAGCTTAGATCAACTGGAGCGAAATGCGTGCCGAGAAATAAGGGTGCTAGGTGTGGACAGGGGTTTCGATGGTGGGAAGACAAAATGCCCGTCTGCCTCGGGTTTGGATTCTGCTCCGTCTGTGAAAGACCTCGACTTCGGGAAACTGATGTTCGAATCCCAACAGAACCGACTCTGTAATCTTAGTGGAATACACTGGGTTGCACTTCCCACTCGGGATGGGTGGCTCTCAGATGAGTGTTTTGCTGTTTGTTTTAGATTTTTGCCACAGGGTGCATGTGTTCGCCAGAGAGAGACAGAGGGAAAGTGAGAAATCACCCCCCAGGAGGGAAGGCCCTGCCACAATCCTTTCACCTTCATTCTCTGGGGATTTGGGGCATGCATGCACATACGCTCAGCGTGTTTTTCAAGCCGCCTGGTCCAGGTCTCGAACTAGGAGGTGGTTAGGTGAGATCCAGAACCCCAGCCACCACTTGCTGGGTCCAGATGAGTTTAGTTTAGTTTTGTTTTAAAGAGATTTTTTTGCTATAGGGCACATGTGCTTGCCACACAGAAACCGAGTTAAAATGAGAAGTCACCCCCTGGGGGGATGGCCATGCCACAATCCCTTCTCCATTCTCTTCCCTGGATCTTAGGCATACATACACGTACCTGGCATGAGTTTTAAGCCACTGGGCTTGGGACTCGAACTGCGGTCGGCCATGTGGGAGTCCAGTGATGCAACTGCTATACCATCTGCTGCCCTCACCTCAGGTGAGTTGGTTTTTTTTAAATGGTGGGGAAAAGTCAGTGGTTGGAAAAGATCCAAAGGTCCTATGGTCTTCAGCTAAGTATAAGAGCTGCGGGTCCCAAACCCCTTTCACATCACAACCCCTTGCCTGGTGTCTATTCGGGGTTTCTTTTAGAGGCAGGAAGGGCGCTCGGAGGCAGTCCTTCCTGCGTAACTGCCCTTGGGCCCTGGCAGTGGGTGGGTTTCCGCGATGGTAATACAGCGTCAGCTGTCGTTAAGGAATAACCCGAAAGCGTCCTGACCCTGGCGATCATAAACCAAGCGGCAGTTCTTGCCCTGCAGCTCAGGGTGTCCTTTCCACGTCTGGCGTGCTGACAGCCGTGGAGGCTGCTGGAGGGTAAACGTGGGCGGTGACCCGTGCAGCTTTGCCTGGGTACACACGTGACTCGGGAACCTCCCGCGAAGTCCCCATGATGCCTCGATGGCGTGAGTGTAAACGAAACGCGTTCCTTTCCTAGTTTCTTTCATCATAAAGAAAAACACCCTCGACTGGGTCTCGCGCTGCAGCCCCCACCTCCAGGCTTTCCCCGCAGGACCGCGTGTGCACCCGGCACGTGACGGGCACCACGGCCTCACCTCGTTTTCCATGTGCACCCCGTTTTCCTTCAGTAGCACACCACTGAGCTGGCCCAGCCCTTGTAAAACATCCATCTGGTATTCGCTATTTTTTTAGTTAAAAAAGAAAAAAGGCCAGGTGGCGTGGCAGTTGAAGGCAGCTGGTCAAACGTGGCCAACTGTGTGGTTTGAGTCCTGGCCCCAGAGAAACGTGCTGTGCCCCAAATGCTGAGAGAGTGGAGAAGGATTGCAGCTTGCCGTCTCCCCCAGGACTGCTTCCTCACTTTCTCTCCCTCTCTGGCGAGTGCACGTGTCCTACAACAAATAAAAGAAAATAAAACTCATGATGGGATGTGGGTGCACGGGGTGGCACTGAGGACCTGCTTTGTCGTGTCATGATGCTCTTCCCCTAGGCCACTGGGCAGCATGCGGTCAGGCCAGCGGGGACAGGATTCGAACCACTGTCTGCATGTGCCTTCCAGCTCCGTCCGGTTACACTGTGCACTGTGCCACAGAGGCTGAGCCTTGGCTAGCATCTTAAATACATGAAAATCAGTGAGTGACTCCCATGCCACGTAACTGGAGTCTTTCCAAGGACGGGATGTCGACCTTGTGGGAATTTTGTCCTCAAGTCCTTAAGTGTGTTGCATGGGAGAAAGACCAGCGCCCTCCCAGGGCCCTCCGCAGCTCTGCCCAGCCCTCCCGGCCAGCCAGGATGGCGCGGGCTCGCCGGCGTGCACAAAGCCACAGGAACTGAGCCCAGCCTTGGATGGCGCCCAGTGCTGGGGTCACGGTGGTGCCACGATGGGGCTCCACCACGACCGCGCCTTGTGGTTTTACGAAGGAAGAGAACTAGACAGTGCTGTTCTAATCCAGGTACTGGTGGCCTGCAAGATGCCCCAGGACACGTGTGCGTGGGTGGCAATGAGGAGATGGGGAGGGGATTGCCCTGGGGCCAGCCCCGTTGGGAGGTGCTTTTTCCTCCCTCTCTGGGGAGTGCATGGGCCCTCTGAGAATGAAAAGAAGTAAAGGGACTGAACTAATTCAGTAAAAGTATATGCTTGGGACCAGCGGATGGCGTAATGGTTATGTCGCTGGACTCCCATGTAGTCAACCACAGTTCTAGTCCTGGACCCCCGCAGCTTAAAACACACCAGGTGCATGCGTGTGCGTGTGCATGCCCAAAACCCCAAGAGAAGAATGGGGTAGAAGAGACTGCAGCGTGGCCATGCCTCTGGGAGGGGGTGATTTCTCGCTTTCTGTCTCTCTGGTAAGTGCATGTGCCCTATAGCGAAGATCTCGCTCTCAAAGAAGAAAAGGAATACATGCTTAAAGGATTAGGCCTTTGAGTATAAGTGCTAGTAAGAGAGAAAAATACCTTTGATCTTCCATGTCCTCTCAGATCAGGAGGATCTTTGAAGTGGCATGTTTCTATAACTCCTTATGCTTAATAAAACAAGCTCTTTTGAAGTCGACGTCTGGTTGTATAGACGTAGCTCTTGAGGAAGAACATTTGCAAAATTTGCGCAGTTCAAGCATCACAGTAAACTTCCAGATACGGTAGGCTTTCCCCCGACCTGAGGACGGGTGAACAGGAAAGAGAGGTTGAATTCGGATTTTTCTTTTCTGGGAAAGTGATTAAAAAAAAAAAAGTAGATTGATGTTTTATTAAAGTATAGATGGTTCAGTGATATATTTTAACTAAAAAGGTAGATAATGTCTAAACATTAGAGAGCTCAACGTTATTTTCATTTGGCTTTGAGGTAGATATAGTCCCACAAATTTTAATTATGGTCTACTTAGCCTAGTAGAAAATGATTTCACGGGGGCCGGCAGACAGCAGTGCAGGATGTGATGGCCACTGTGGGGCGCCCACTATAGTGCAGTGTTCCCAGGGTGGTGCAGTCCTCCCAGGGTAGCACAATCTTCCCAGGACTGGGCTCGCTCAGGAAGGCCAAAGGAAAACACCACCAAGGGGTTTGCACACAGCCCAGGAAGTGGCCTGTGTGACAGCATTACACGGTATCTGCTAGTCAGCACAACCTTCATGAACAGCTTTTATTAACTTGATATCAGCTATTGTTGGCAGAATGTTGCTTTGGGATAAGTTGTTCTTCTCCTTTTTGGTAAAAGTTTATTTCTTCCATTAGTGAGAGAAAGAGGTAGAGAGAGAAAGAGCACCCCAACAAGGTTTTGTTTTGTTTTTAAGGTTTTTCCCATAGGGCCATCACTGGAGAGAGAGAAAGGAGAAGTGAGAAATCACCCCCAAGAGGGATGGCCACACCGTAATCCCTTCTCCATTCTCCTGAGATTTTGGGCACACACAAACGTGCCCCAAGTGATTTTCAAACCACTGAGTCTAGGACTTGAACGTGGTCGGCCACGTGGGGGTCCAGCACCTTAACCACCATGTCAACACCTGCCGGCCCCCCCCCAGTGTCCGCCCCAGCATTAGCCAGCCCCAATAACCCCCTCAAAGAGGTTTCCGGACACAAACCCCAAACCTTCCCACGGCCAGCCTCACAGCACGTGGTGTTTTTCCCTAGTGGCACTGTCCAGCCCCTGCCGTGTTTTTCTAATTATGCAAAATACATAGTGGTTTATTTTTTAAACAATTATTTATTGAGAGCCAGCAGGTGGCAAAGTGGTTAAGACACTGGACTCCCACATAGCTGACCTCAGTTCTAGTCCCAGACCCGGCAGCTTGAAACTCATTTCTGGTACGTCTGCATACATGCCAAAATCCTGAGAGAAGGGAGGAAAAGGGATTATGGGTGGTCATCCCCCCGGGGGGGGGGGGGGGGGTGACTTCTCACATTTTGTCTCTCTGTCACTCTAGTGAGCACATGTGCCTTATAGCAAAAATCTCTTTTAAAAATTACTTAATTTTATATATTATTATTATTTTAAATTTGCTATAGGGTGCACATACTCACCAGAAAGAAAGAGTGAGCAAGAAAGCAAGCCGCCAGGTCCAAGACTTGAACCGTCATTGCCCACGTGGGAATCCAAGGTCCTAGCTACCAGGCCTCCTACTGGCCCCATCACAAAATCCATCTTCTTACCTGGACTCACTAATTTTTTTCAGACCTAAAGATTATGGTGTGTGTGTGGCGGGGTCGCGCGAAGGTAATCTAATCAAAACTAAACGCACTCAGGAGAAGATGGAAAATGCAGTCGCGGTTGCTTTCTGAGTCTCTGACTGTGGAGTTCTGGTGCGGCCTGTGCGCTGGTCCTGCACCGAGATGTTTTGAAGCATTATTTTAAAAGTCTGCATCCTCATGGGACCAGCAGTTAGTGTAATGGCTATGTCGCTGGACTCCCATGTAGTCGACCGCGGTTCACGTTCCGGACCCAGTGGCTTAAACTCAACGCCGGGCGCGTGTGCGTGCGTGCCCAAGATCCTGAGAGGAGAATGGAGGAGAAGGGATTGCGGCATGGCCGTCCTCCCTGGGGGGTGATTTCTTGCTTTCTGTCTCTATGTCTCTCTCTGTCTTTCCGGCAAGCGCAGGCACCCTATAGCAAAAACCTCTCAAAAAAAAAAAACAGTGTACACTGTCCATGTAACATGTGTTCCTAATAAAAACATTTAAGTAATGCTCTGCGTACAAAGCTGGAGATAGTACACCAAGAAATACTTTGTTATGTGCAGCTCTTTTAGAAATGCTTCTCTCCAATTGTTAAGATACCCTGTAGGGGCCAGCAGATGGCGCCGTGGTTACGTGGGTGGACTCCCATGTAGTTGCCCGCAGTTTGAAACGTGCTGAGTGTGCCCAAGATCCTGAGAGGAGAATGCAGGAGAGGGGATTGCAGTGTGGCCATCCCCCCGGGGGGTGATTTCTCGCTTCTCTCTGGCGAGCATGTGCCCTCTAACAAAAATCTCTCTTTAAAAGAAAAAAAGATATCCTACAGTTCAGTGGCTCACATTGAACACAGACGGTTAATATTGAATGGCTTTACATAAATAGAAAGTGAAGCCAGGTTACTTTTAGACAACAGTGGGAACGAGGATTCCCTGTGCTTTGGTTAAATTAAAAGCATTCCTAATTATGCCTCCGAGGAGCTGGTCATTAATTAAGATTTACGAAGTGCTTTGGGAGTTTCATACAGAAATACACTAAGTCTCACATGCCCTGTAAAATGGAAACCTAGCTTTGACAAGATTAGTAGAGAGACCAGGTAAATGTGAATCGGTCATTTCCAATATCGGGTAGTCTGAAAAATCATGACACATTTTCACATAGAAAAATATGTCATGGCTTTTCCAATGACCCAATATGCATGTCAGTTCTGACCAATGCAGAAAGTAAGAGGAAAACAATGTCCAGTTCGCGAGTTCGGGACCTGGCCAGGTGGGGCAGTTACAGGCTGAGAAGGGCTGTGGGCACCACCCAATGTGAGGCTGTAGGAGAGGGCAGCCAAGAGCCCAGGCCCCGCACCGAGAAGCCCTCCTCTGCGACCGCAGGCCAGGCGGGTGCTGTGGGGTGAGACCCACACCCGGCTCTACCCCTGCTGGCTGAACCCAGTGGAAGCCGGAGGACTGAAGCACGTTGGTGGGGGCCAGCCTCGGAGCAGCAGTAAAGCATGCTGACAGCCTGCAAGGCTGACCCCCGGGAATGCTTGGGGTTCACGTCCAGAGACTTCCCTGAGTATCGGCACACGTACCCGAGCCGGGGCTGCTGAGGCTGGAGGGGTTCACGGCATCAGGGCCCTGCTGGGTCCGCCTCCTTTCTGTCGTGGCGAATACATGGCATTGCTGGGACTTGAACCCAGCTCTGTCAGGCTACACTTACTCATTAATTCACTTAGCGATCTCGTTTGCTTCTTTTCTGTTGTTCATTTAACAAACTCAAACGAAGTGCTCACCGGGTGCCAGGCATGGTTCTAAACCCTGTCGGAGTCCCCAGGAACCAGCCCCCTCACGTCCCCCAGGTCAGTACTGTGACATGCCGTTTCTGCAGCTCTGCCACCTTTCGGAGTTCCCGGTGCGCTTGGCTAGATAAGGACTTCACCTCTCTCTGCCCTTTCTCGGACACCAGCACTCCTTAGTCCCCTGGGTTTCTGCGAGGCCCTGTGGGCTATGAGCAAAGGCCACCGGTGACAGCCACAGTGGCTGCCAGCACCCCAGCTGTGTGCGTGGTAAATCCTTTCCTTCTGAGGCCTCGATTTCCTCTTCTGTGACTGGAGGTGATACTAAGAGTCCCCACCTGCAGCCGACGCCGGGCGCCCTCCCGGACCCTTCCCCGCGCCCAGCTACTCACTCTGGCTGGCCTCAAGGACCAGCCGCTGAGGGCAGCTCTGTCCCTCCTCCAGGGAGTCTCCTTGAGCCGACTGGTGCCCCTCTCTTGGAGGTTGAGACCACCCTCCCAGCCCCAGGGGCAATGGCTAACAGGCCCCAGGTCAGACTCGCTGTGCCCCAAGGTGAGAGTGGCTTCCTGTACAACTCAGGCTGCAGACTTGCCAAGACGCCAGACGGAACCACAAGGGGCTCTTAAAGCCATGGTCACTTTAATCTGAGGTGATGGGAGACAGGAGGGGACTGAGGCAGGAGTCGCAGCACCCACACTGAAACAATAAAACCTGACAGCTGGTGGGTGGCTTGGAGGCTGGTCTGAACACGGTGGCTGTGGAGGGACTGCTGCCCGGCCTTCACATTCATTATACCCTGGCTGGACTACAGGGGCGTGTTAAGGGACTCTCCCACCTGCCTGGGATGGTACCTGTGACAACGACTGGACCAACCCTAATGAGGCCAGAAAGTAAGTGGGACAGCGGTTACAGGAACATTACTGTAGAAAAGTCATGACTAAGCCGCCCCTTGCTAGCCTGGCACTGAGCCAGCTCGCAGGCCAGACACCCACCGAAGCTCGCTCGGCACCTGCCTGCAGGGCAGCCCCACCTCTCCTTCCTCTCCAGGCGGATCCAGGCCACCACCAGCACCCTGTACACCACCACCAATCTGCTCTGTACACTTATAAACCTGCTTCGCACCCACTCAAAGTTCCGCTTCTGTTTCGTGCAAAGCCAAAGACCCTCTTACCCCCAGGGGGCTGAGTCTCCTGGAGAAGGTGGGTGCCACCAGCGTGAGATCCAGAGCCGGTTACTTTTCGCTCTGTGAGTGCTGAATCCCCACCCCTCCCCACTGGCTCACAGTGTTTCTAAGCTTTTTTTTTTTTTTTTTTTTTCTTTTTTTGGAGAGGTTTTTGCTATAGGGCGCGTGCGCTCGCCAGACAGACAGAGAGAGACAGAGAGATAGAAAGCAGGAAATCACCCCCCAGGGGGGATGGCCACGCCGCAATCCCTTCTCCTCCATTCTCCTCTCGGGATCTTGGGCACGCACGCACACGCGCCCGGCGTGAGTTTAAGCCGCCGGGTCCGAGACTCGAACCGCGGTCGACTACGTGGGAGTCCAGCGACATAGCCATTACGCTAACTGCTGGTCCCTCTAAGCTTTTGTTGTAGTTCTGTTCAGGTTCTGCCAGACGAATTTTAGCAGCTGACTTCTAGAGACACCGCAGGATGCGCGTTCAGAGTTCCGATTACTTCTTAAATGAAGTACTCCCCAGGATATCTGAATAATTCTCTCGGATGGAAACCTGAGCTCGAGACCCATGAAAACCCAATTTTATCCCTGCCTCTTGGGGTTTCCATGGAAGGCTGTGGGTCAAAGCTCGGAGGGATTTAGCGTCTGATTCTCAGGTACACCTCCAGGCTTCTTCCCAATACATAAACCTTTATTAATGGAGACTTAAGCTTAAGCCTCTATAATAGTCTAGTCCAACGGAGCTCTCTGCGGTGATGGAAATGTCCTCTTCAACGGGGGACAGCAAGGTCGCCGCTCTCCATTCCCAACTCTTGAGCACCTGTCGTGGCTCTCGGGAAGGAAAGGAGGGGAGCCGAAGTGTTTGCCCCGACTTACCGTGCTCACCGCCAGCGGCTCTGCAGTGAGGGTTCGTCCCTGGTGCATGGAACTTGCACGGGCTTCCGTGGTTGTCCGCGTCGGCACTGCCCCACGTGGCCGAAATCAGAGTGCCTGGGACGGCCGGCGACACCCCGGGTGGGAGGGCAGGCAGTCTCGGGCTCGCGGCGTAAGGAGCTGCAGTCGGGAAGTACCCGGGCGGGCGGGATTGCTCAGGCCCTGCGGGTCCCCAGAAGCAACGGGAGCTCCTGGCAGGGCGTGACCCCAGGGGCTTAGGTCTGACCCAAAGGGCGGCGCGGTCCCCGTCTCGCGGATAGCAATGGGTGAGGAGGCGAGGCCGGGGCCCGGAGGGACCGAGTGCCCCTCCGGTACGAGCCGCACTCAGCACCTCGGGCGGTGACAGCGTTCCCAGGTTCGGGCTGCGGAGGGCAGGGAAGCCGCGGAGCGCGGAACCGCACTCTTCGGGGCTGGAAGCTCCGCCGGTGGCTGGCAAGATGGCGCAGGCCGGGGGCCGTGCAGGAGCCGGGCAGGGGCGGGCTGAGCTGGGAAACGGGTTGTGGGGGGCCGGGGCGGGAGCCCAGGCGGGACGCGCAGCGCGCAGACCAGCGGCGCGGGCCACGGCACGGCGGGGCTGCGGGGCCGCGCTCGGGCCTCGGAGCGGGGCGGGCGGCGCGCGCGGCCGATGCGCGGGGACGTAGGGAGGGGGCGTGAGGGCGGGGCGTGGGGGCGTGGGGCAGGGACATGGGGCGGGGCGTGGGGACGTGGGGCAGGGACATGGGGCGGGGCGTGGGGGCGTGGGGCAGGGACATGGGGCGGGGCGTGGGGACGTGGGGCAGGGACATGGGGCGGGGCGTGGGGACGTGGGGCAGGGACATGGGGCGGGGCGTGGGGAGGGGCGTGAGAGCTGCGCGCGGGGACGTGGGGCGGGGACATGGGAAGGGACGTGGGGAGGGGCGTGAGAGCTGCGCGCGGGGACGTGGGGCGGGGCGTGGGGCGGGGCGTGGAGAGAGGCGTGAGGGCGGCGCGCGCGGACGTGGGGAGGGGGCGGGGCGTGAGAGCTGCGCGCGCGGCCGACGGGGGGTTGTGAGAGCGGCGCGCGGAGACGCGCGTGCGCGCACGCAGCCGGGGCGCGAGCAGCCGCGGCCGCGGTCGCCGTCGCTCCCGACGCTGTTGCGGCCGGCGCCGGCGCGGAGAAGGGAGCCGCCCTCGGGTCCCGGGTGGGGGACGCCGTCCTTCGGCCCCGCGCCCCAGGCCCGCGGAGCTGAGCCCGCTGCAGCAGGAGGCGGCGGCCGAGGCGGAGCCGGAGGAGGCGGAGGGGACCATGTCCGGGAGGCGCTTCCAGCTGTCCACCACCGAGCGCGCCATCAAAGGTGCCAGGCGGGCCGGGCCGCCGTCCGCGCCTCGCGGGAAACGGCCCTCGGCGGGGCGCCGGGCGGGCGGACGCGGGCCTGCGGGCCGGAGCGGGGCCCTGGGGCGGCCGGGGTGCGCGGCCCCGCTCCCGCTGCCCCGCCCGCGCCCCCGTGTCATCTTCCTTGTAAGAGGATTCCCGTGATGGTCCCTCCGGGGGACGCCGTCCGGGCGGTGTAGACGGGGAGCCTCGTGGTTTCTCCCCGGCCCGCCCTGGTTCGGGGCCTCTACCGTGTACCTTTCGGCCCACTTTCTCTGGGTCGGCGGGTCATGCTGTCACTAAAAGAGGCGAACCTGCCGAGACGTGGACAGAGGCCCGCCGCGGGCTAAGGGGCTCCGCGCTCTGGGCGTCCCCGCGGCCACGCAGACCCGGAGGGCGAGCTCTGGCTGCGACGTGGGTGTGCACGACACGAGGCTTTCGTTGCCGTGGGAACGGAAGGCGAAGTGCTCCTTTCTAAGCCTTGCAGGGTGTTTCAGTAGTTGTTTCTGCCCTCGAGCTACAGGCGGGTTAAACATGACCCTGGCCGGGGCGCTGCTTTGCTGAGCAGCCCCGTGGGGTGTGCACCGTCGGCCTGAAAGCCTTGCTGTAGGGAAGGGCTGCACTGAGACCAGGGCGGGACGCGCTCACCGTGGGGACGCCACCAGAGCTCGGTTCTGCGTTTCTCTGATGTTAGGAGAAAACTAAGATTGGGGACAAGGATTTTTTTTTAGGGGGAAAAGCCTACTGATGTTCAGGAAGGTGAAGAATGTTAGTGTGTTCCCTAGGAGGTATTTCCCTTCTAATCTCATCACTGAACAAAATGGGCTTTTGGAGGTTTCTCTACCCAGCATGTGTGTGGTGTCACTAAGCATTTAAGTGACTTGTTCATATGACTCACGTGATTCCTTTAGTAGCTAAATTACTTTGACCATATTCAGTTCAACCCATTAGGAGTAGATAGCCCGCTCTTCGCTGTCAGAATGTAACAAGCATAACCTTCGCTGGTAACGGAAGGTCATCCTTACGTTAATTTCTGTAGGGTGCTGTTCAGACGGCCGCTGCCTGCTGCGGAACAAGGGTGTGGGCAGCTTCCGCCTGCTCTGTCCGCCTCGCCGCTCTGCCGGTGTGGGCTTTTGCCTGTCTCCCCAGGACTCTTCTGTTGGGGTATGCCCTCATGGCCTTCCCTGCCGCTCCTGAGATGCAGCCCGTAGGGGAGTAAGAGAAACCCAACTGCAAGAGACAGTAGGGTCCGCTGAGGCTTGCCGGCCACCCTGGGACCTCCAGGAACCTCAAACCTGACCACCACCGCACCACGCAGTTTCGACCCTCCACGCCCAAACATGCAGAGGGCATCTCAGGCCCCGAAGTGGAAGGAAAGTGAAATGAGCAGTTAAAATGAGGTGCCGGTTATTGCCGGGACGCTCGTGCCGAGGGAGTGCCCCTCATCCTGCGGGCTGCAGATCTGTGTTTCAGCAAAACGATGGATTTCTGTGTGTGGTGCACTTGTGAGAGTTCCCTTACATGCGTGCGACACAAGTGACGCCAGGTGTTCTGCGTGGACTCACGTGTAGAAACTTGTCCACAGCTGTTTTGGCTGCTCTGTGACTTAGGTGGCATTTTCCTGGCTTTTAAGAGTTTGGAACAATTGAAGTTTCACTGGGGGAATACAGTGTCACTGTCTGTGGCCGTTGTGTTGGGGGCCGAGTCCTGGGCGGACACACTTTGTGTGGCCAGAGCTGCCCGCAGTTATTCACAGCGCAAAGCCTTTTCCGAGGTGATGGCACCCCCCAGTTATTCTGGTTCTGTCATTACCTGTTAACTTGAAAGTCTTCTTCATTGTTTTGTTTGAGCAAATCTTGGAGAAGAGTGGGTGGATGGAAGTGATTTATATTTCAAGTGTCCTTCCCACGGCGTCTTTCCTAAACTGAAGAACTGACCTGGTAGTCAGAAAACTTAGGTTTTATTTCATTTTATTTTTTCATTAATTTATTTTAATTTGACCAGACAGAGAGAGAGAGAGAAAGTGAAAAAGCAAGCCACCAGGTCCAGGACTTGAACCGTGGGTAGCCATGTGGGAGTGTCCAGACCTCAACCTCCATGCCAGCTGCTGGTCCACAGAAAGCTTAGGTTTTACCCGTTTCTGGAGGTTACTTATGACCTTGCCTTATTTACTTTTTTACAACCCTTGCCTTTTTACTTAAACATTTTTTTTTGCTTTAATAATCTCACCTGTAAAATAGGTGAAATGATTAAATACTAAGTATATAATATATGATAATTACTATATAATACATTATATAATTAATTATGTATTAATTATAGAATAATATATTAAATAATAATATCCCTGTCAAGCTTGAGTCATGCAAATGACATGAGAGATGCTGAAAATAAGGTAGTATAGTGAAATGCGATGGTAGTTTGGTATCAGTTCAGCTTACTACAGAGGGGTTAGTAGAGTAATCATTAGCATTTGAAAAAAAACCCCAATTAGAAATTCATGGAATTATGGGCCAGCAGGTGGCATAGTGGTTAGGGTGCTGGATTCCCATATGTTTGACCATGGTTCAAGATCCAGACCCAGTGACTTGAAAAATCACAATAAGTCAATCAATCAATCAATCAATCAGTGGAATTACAAGCTAGGAGCCGTTCCTAGTCAGGAAGAGCACCCGTTCTGTAACACAGAGGAAGCCCATCGGTAACTGTGAAGAGACCAGCACATTCCTCCAGCAGTTGAGGGTGTTTATTTTGTTTAAAAATTTTATAAGGGGTTGGCGGGTGGCGTGGTGGTTAAGGGTGCTGGACTCCCCCATGGCGGATTGTGGTTCAAGTCCCAGACCTGGAGGCTTGCTTTCTCACTTTCCCTCTCTTTCTTTCTCTTTTTCACTGTGTCCCTCTCTGGTCAAATAAAAGTAAATAAATAAATGAATAAATAAAGTTAAATAAAATAATTATTTAAAAAAATTTTATGATTCCATTCATTCATTGGAATTTCTTGAGGACCCTCTGCAGTGTGCTCATTGTGTCTTTTTTGCTTTAAAAGTTAACATTTCAGCAAGCCTCTGGAAGGGTCCCTATGTGCTGGGGTGGAGAACTGGAAACTTGCCATTAAGTTGTGGAACTTTAGCCAGCAAGTGGCATAGTGGTTGAGGTGCTGGACTCCCAGGTAGTCGACCATGGACCCATCCTGGTCCTGGCGGCTTGAAACTCATGCTAGGCACTTGTGCATGGTGCCCAAAATCCTGAGAGGAGAATAGAGAAGGGATTGTGGCCTGGCCATCCCTCCCTGGGGGGGGTGATTTCTCACTTTTTGTCTCTCTGTCTCTCCAGCAAGAGCATGCTCTCTATGGCAAAAGTCCCTAAAGAAAAAAGTTGTAAAACTTACCTTTTTTTCCCCTAGTTTCCAAGTTTTTTTTAAAGAATTATTTTATTTAACTTAATTAATTAATTAATTAATTAACATTTGACCAGAGAGGGACAGAGTGAAAGAGAGAGAGAGAAGGAAAGTGAGAAAGTAAGCCGCCAGGTCTGGGACTCAAACTGTGGTGGGCCGTGTGGGAGTCCAGTGTCCTTAACCACCATGCCACCTGCTAGCCTGTCCAAGTTTCTTTTTACTTGGAAGTTTATTTATTTCTTCTATTGGTGAGAGAGGCAGGTAGACGGCACCCCTGATGTGGTCTTGGCACCGTGCTCTACAATTAATCTCAGCCAGCCCCGGATTAGGGGCACAGTCGGCACCTGCCTAGCAGGGAGGCCTCCAGACACCCACCTGGAACCCTGCAGAGTGTCGTGCTGTACTGCTGTGCCACCGTTTGACCTCGAGCCTTTCCTTTGTGAGTTGTATTAAGACAGTTTCGTCCTCTTGACTGAATCTTTTCAGAAACGACGAATAAATTTCCATAGGAAGTACATGACAGACAGGGAGACTCCATCACCCAGGTTTCAGAAAAGTCAGACTTCAGGAAGATGCGTCTTCAATAAGGTGTGTCTCTCCTGTTGTCTTGACTCTCAGATGTATTCCACGCCCACAGACCCTGTGCCCGTGCTTACGTCCCAGAAGCGTATCACTGTCAGGGATGTCGCTGGGTGCATGCGCTTGGTGTAGAGAGACAGAGGCAAAGTGAGAAATCACCCCCACCCCTGGCCACGCCATAATCGCTTCTCCGCACACGTCCCCAGCTTAAATCCCCAGCGTGATTTTCTTTTTTTTTTTTCCTACGAATTATTTTATTTTACTTTATTTATTTTAATTTGACCAGAGAGGGAGAGGAAGAGAGAGGGAAAGTGAGAAAGAAGTCGCCAGGTCCAGGACTCGAACCGCAGTTGGCCATGTGGGAGTCCAACACCTTAACCACCACACCACCTGCCGGCCCTGTTTGTTTACTTTTATTTCATTTATCTCCTAATCAACCTGCTGCTGAACTTTTGAAACACTGGAAATCCATGATATTTGAGATTCCTACCCCTGAGTGGAAGTCTGAAGCTTCTGAAAGGACATCTTAATGTCAACCCTTAATTATTTTTTGAGCAGGAATAACGTTTTCTTGTCTACTTTTATACTGTTGGCGTAGATCACTTCTCGCTATCAAACACTGGATGAAAACTTTATGTTTAAATGGCAGGTCTTGCTGTGTTGAGATCCTTCCACCTGGGCCTGCCGGGTAGCTGGGCCCACAGGTCACCACGCTGGGTCTTCCCATGCTCCCCAGGGGGCCTGGGGCTGGAAGCGGGGCCTCCCGGGGCCTTAGCCTGGGGAGCAGAACCGTCTTCACATCACGTGCCTTTGTGGCGGGCCTAATAAAGCTTTCTTCTGTGAAGTAACCTCCCCGTTTATCCAGAGGCATGCAGAGGCAACTGTTAGTTCCCCGTAGTCACTTTGGTTTTGTTAGCAAACGGCATTATCCCAAAACCTTTCGCTTCTTGTCTTTATTTATTGTTAGACGTGGGTGAGGTTGGGGCCAGCAGGTGGCGTGGCGGTTAAGGACGCTGGGCTCCCACGTGGCTGACTGTGGTTTGAGTCCCAGACCTGGCAGCTTGCTTTCTCACTTTCCCTCTCTCTTCCTCTGATCAAATTAACATCGTAATAGCAATAATGATAATAAATAAAGTTAAATAAAATAATTTTTAAAAAAGAAGTGGGTGAGGTTGGTAACCAGACTCTCTCAAGTGAGTGATAGGAAGATGTGCTAGATAAACCTGCCAAGATCGTGTGTTTCTTCGATGGTCGCCGTTAGATTTCCTGAATACCAAGTAATCCTGTGCAGCATCTAGACTGTCAGCTCAAGAGACAGACATCCTAAATGAAATAGTGTTCAAAGTCAGAATTATCTATGGAGAATTCTTGCAAATGATGCTTAACCTGAATCTAGTGACAGTAGACAGTTTGACAGATCCCGTGTGTGCGACTTTGTACAGGGCAGTTGACCTTAACTGTCAAAGTGAAAGAGTGAGAGGGCAGGGGGACTGAGTAATGGAGGAGAAACGATAGGTGCAGTGTTAGGTCTGGATGAGGAGAATACGCTATAAAGTACAATTCGGGGACAGCTGGAGAAAACTGAATATATATATATGTATGTATGCATGTATGTGTGTATGTAGCACATCAATGTTAAATACGTGGGTACGATGATATGGTGCGTGGTTATATAGAAGGAAGATTTTATTCTTGGGTGATAACTGGTGAGGTATTTACAACAAAATGTTAAGATGTCTGCTATCAAAAGGTTCAGAAAAAGTAGATTTTGTATTTGTAGAGAGAAAACCAAGGCCCAGATGCTCAGCCTGGTGAATCGAGGTAAGAACAGATTGGGGTTCACTTTACTCCTTCCCCTGTGTGTAGCTGTCCGATGTTAAGGTAGCCGTACTCCACAGGACGGCGTTTGGTCAGTGGCAGGCGTGTGTGCCCACGGCCCAGGTGAGAAGCGCAGACCGGGTGTGTTGTCCTGAGGTGCCACTGGGCCACCTCAGCTGGTTCAAGTGCCCTCAGTGGCATTGGCCAGATGGCAGAATTGCCTTCAAAGCATCCCAGGACTATCCCCATGGTTAAGCAATTCATGACTGTTTGAAGTTGGGGAGAGAAAAAGAAGTGCAACTAAGAAATGCCCTGGGGCCAGCAGTTGGCGTGGTGGTGGAGGCACTTGACTTCCACTGGCCAGTGCTGGTCCGAGTCCTACCAGCAGCTTGAGAGTCTCGCAAGGTGCATATGTGCATGTACCCAAAATCCCAAGAGGAGGAGAAGGGATGCAGCCTGCCCCCCACCCCCGGGGATTTCTCATTTACTTCTCACTGTCTGTTTCTCTCCTGCAAGCACACACTATGGCAAAAACCTTAAAAAAAAACCCAAAAACTCAAAACAGGTAGGCTTGGGGAAGGCTGTCATTATATTTAAGGATTCAATAGTGTCTTCTTCATGGGAGAAAGCTAAAAAAAAAAAAAAAAAAAAAGATGAGTTTTAAAGTAAATTACAGCCGATGTACATGGCAGCAACTTGCAGGGAAGAGAAGTCGCTCTGCCTGCGGGAGGGGACTTGGGGAGACGGAAGTCAGGGTGGAGAAGAAGGTGCACTGGGCCAGCAAGCAGAGAGGAGGGCTGGGCTGAGAGCGTCAGAGACTAGGAGGAAGGGAAGGGAAGGGGGCAGGAGGGCTGGCGGAGCACGCTGGGTGGTTGGCAGTGGCCTCACCAGGGGCCGTGGTGTTATCCTGATGGTCACGTGTTAAATGACCCCCCGCACTAACGTATATGCGCCTAACCCAAAGCTAGAGAATTCCGGCATTGCACGGAGATGGTGTGGAAAGTGAGGTGGCCATGTTTTAGTTTTACGGGAGTGATTGAGGGGGTGCAAAAGATGGGGGGGGGCAGACTGGCGCGGTGGTGACACGTGACCCTCTGCCAGGCTGCCCTACACAGGAAGATGCTGGGTTCCAGCTCGGAGACCTCTCTGGGTAAACCTGGCATGCAGGCGCCATGATCTGGGGTTGGCTGAAGCTGGGGGTGGATGGTGGCATCAAGATTCTGTCCTAGAGGTGCTGTCTCTCTCCCTGTCTCATGGGATGAGTAAGTGAATAAACTTTTAAAAGGGAGAGTGGTGGGGGGATAAGATATTAGAAGCACTGATGAGTAGAGGAGAAAGGACTCCCCATCCCTGTTAATCTCACCACTTAGCCATTTCATCACTGGCTCCGATGACAGCCTGGGCGTCGGGCCAGACCCCTCTCTCTGAGTGCACATCGTCCCTCTGGCCTGAAGGCGGCTATGGACGTGGTGTCCTCATCCCGGCGGCTTCATCTTCCCGTCTTACCCATCGCATGGACTATTGTGGTAGCGGCTCGCTAGGGCTGTTCAGTCTGTCCACACTGCCTTCATGATCCGTGAATAACATAGGGTCAGTCTCTTTTTCTTTTTTATTATTATTGCCAGAGGGTGTTGATGCTCACCATAGAAAGAGAGAGAGAGAGAGAGAGAGAAAGCAGCTCCCATGCGGCGTGGTCATGGTGCAGTCACAATCTTAAATGGTCATTCTCGTGCTTGAAGGCCCTCAGCAGCACTCCTGCCTGTGGGGTGAACGCTGACCTTGTTCGTGAAGGTAGCCCGTGTTACAGACCCCGGCCTGTGTCCTGCTTCCTCCTCCACACCCCATGGGACTGCGCGTCGTCCCAGGATGCTTGCTCTCCGCGTGGGGCCCGCTCCCTCAGTGTGGTGACTCGCAAGAATCGGTCAAGAGGACTTCTGAGAAGCCTTCTCTCCTGTTAGGAGAATGCAGGGGGCCAGCAGATGGCGTAGCTGTTATGTCACCAGACTCTCACATGGCTGATGGGTTCGAGTCCCAGAACGGGTGGCTTGAAACTCACACTGGGCGTGTGTGCGTGTGTGCCCAAGATCCTGGGAGAAGACTGGAGGAGGGATTGCAGCATGGCCATCCCCGCTAGGGGGTGCTTTCTCACTTTCCCTCTCTCTCTGTCTCACTCTGGTCAAAATAAAAAATACTACCAATAATATTAAATAAATCATTATTTTTAAAAAATAGAGCATGGGCTTTAAAGTCATACCGACGTAAATTTAAATTTGGTCTCTTAGTAGCCGCATAACCCTGGGCAGATCCCTTAACCACGTTTGCCTGTTTCTCTATCTAGAAGTGGGGTCATTAAACCTAGCCTCCAAGGTCATTGTCAAGTAAATGGACTCTGTGAAGCGCAGTGACAGGCACACAGCATGTGTCCGTACCTGATGGCGACTGTCAACATTGTCCCAATCACCACTGGCATCGTGAGAGGTTGCCCCTGCGAGCGCCCGTACACAATCTCAGTGCTTTTCAGATGTCCTTAAATGTCTTCCCGTCCTTAAGTCACACAGAGCTGTCCTCTTCAAGGGTAAGAACAAGGTGTCCCCACGCCGACTGCAGCGCCCCGCCCACGGCTAGGTGCTGAAGGTAGTGCACACACAGGACGCTTGTTTTACAGGAGACAGTGTGGGGACATGCACGGGCCCTGCTGGGACACAGCGCTGTAGGAACTGAACGAGGCTGTCCGTGTTGTACGTGAAGGGCTTAGCACAGTGTCCGTGTTTGGCGCAGACGGCTGTAGACCACCCGTGTGAGATGTCTGCACCCACGCTCTGTAAATTGACAGTCTCTCCAAGTTTAAACTTTGGCTATGGTCAGTGGCCTAAAGAGGTAAGGCTTAATTTGTGTTTGTGTGTGTGCACCTAGGTATATTTTGTTGTTGCGACCTATGGCTTTGGGAAAGTTTACAGATAAAATAGGATTAATGAGTGGTTTCAGTAATAAAGGTGCCTAGTGGGTTTATCCACGAAACAACCTTGTGGAAAATATGTCTTTGCAAACGTCATCGTTCCTGTCGACTGTCACCGACGCTGGTTATTACTTACTTGGTGCTAGGCGAGCCAGGGCTTAGCTAATACTTGGAAAGGGGGTTCCATGGCTGGCATGGAGAATGCTCTCAAAGAGCGCGGTCAGAGCATTGGACTGAAATCACTGTACTAATAAGTTACGAAAAGAACCGGAAGGCGCATGTGATTTCTAGTGATCATATTTAATACAGCCTCTTCAGTGATGTTGAACCGGTTCATGACCGGACAGGCAGGTGGAAGATTAGGAAGCGAGTCTGCAGAAGTAGGGCAGGCCCCGGCTTAAAATAGGGATGAAGCAGGGTTATTTGTAGTGAACAGAGACAGCTCTTTAGGCAAATCCTCGTGTCCCATGAGGGTAAGGCCACACAGTTATCTAAAAATAATAGCACACGGCCACGGACCTGGGTTTACTTTCATGTTTACTGCTGGGTCCAGGTGGTCCTTGCTCACGCGGCCTCTTATTGTTGATGCCCACCTTTACCTGTTTCACCGATTACTTGCAAACACGTGTCGTTTATGTAGCGGGTATCTATCCGTACACCAAGTCAAATTTGGCCCAGTGTACTTTAAAATCTTGGTTTTTAGAATGCATTTAAACTTCCCTCCTTTTTTAGAGAGATTTTTGCTATAGGGCGTGTGGGCTTGCCGAAGAGACAGAGAGATAGAAAGCGAGAAATCACCCCCCAGGACGGATAGCCACTCCGCAATCCCTTCTCCTCCATTCTCCTCTCGGGATCTTGGGCACGCACGCATGCACACGTGCCTGGTGTGAGTTTTAAGCTGCCTGGTCCGGGACTTGAACCATGGTCAAATATATGGGAGTCCAGGGATGTAACAATTACGCCATCTGCTGGTCTCTAATTTTTATTTTAATAATAATAGATTCACAGGATGTTGCAAAGAAATGTACAGGGAAGCTCAAAGCCCCCTTCGCCACAATGTCTACATCCCACACCACCACAATGCTATACCAAAGCCAGGAAACGGACATCGGCACGTCTTGTTCAGGTTTCACGGTACACGTGCACTCCTGTGTGTGTGTGTGTAGTTGTATGCAGTTCCACGGGCGTGGCCTTTAATAACTACCGGCGCAGTCCAGATCTGCACACCTCGTTTTGTGCTGTGATAAACTGAAGGCTGCGGCAGCCCTGAACTGGACAAGCCTGTCGCACCGTTTTCCCAACAGCAGGTGCTCACTTTGTGTCTCTGTGTCAAATTGTGGTGATTATCAGAACATTAACATTTCGAACTTTTAACTTAACGTTGCACCTGTCGGGGTGATGTGTGGTTGGTGATCTTTGGCGTTACTGTCGTGCCCAGAGGATGGCCAGCGGGAGTCAGTAAGTGTGGTGTGTGTGCTGACAGTTCTGCTGACCAGCCACTCCCCTGTCTCTGTCCCTCTCTGCCTCCCTCTTCGCTGAGACACAACAATATCAGAATTAGTTAGTAAGCCTACAATGGCTGTCAGGTGTTCGGGTGGAAAGAAGAGTTGCATTTCTCCCTCTCTAAATCAAAGACTAGACACGAGTAAGCTTCCTGAGGAAGGTACTGTGAGAACCAAGCCAAGCCAGGAGGCTAGCCCTCTCGTGTCAGTCCGCCAGTTGTGGACGCAGGAAGTTCTGGAAGGAAACCAGAAGTCCTGCTCTGGTGGTCACCTAAATGGTAAGAAGGCAGATCGGGACCAGCAGATGGCATAATGGTTACATCGCCGGACTCTCACATACTTGACGGGGTTCAAGTCCTGGACCCGGCAGCTTAAAGCTCACACCAGCATGTGTGCATGCGTGCCCAAGATCCTGAGAGGAGAATGGAGAAGAAGGGATTGCGGCGTGGCCAACCCCCTGGGGGGTGATTTCTCACTTTCTAGCTCTCTGTCTTCCAGCAAGTGCATACGCCCTATAGCAAAAATCTCTCTGGAGAAAAAGAAAGAAAGAAAAAGAGAGAGAAAGAGAGAGAGAAAGAAAAAGAAAAGAAAGACAGCCTTATGCTGATATGAACAAAATTTTAATGGTCTGGACAGAAGATCAAACCAGGTGCAACATTCCCTTAAGCCAAAGCCTTATCCAGAGCAAGGCCCCACTTCTTTTTAATTTTATGAGAGCCAAGAGAGGTGAGGAAGCTGCAGCAGAAACGTCTGAAGCCAGGACTGGTTCCTGAGGTGTAAGGAGCTGCCCCTGTACCCCAGTGTCGGGTCAGACAGCAGGTGCTGGTGTGGAAGCCGCAGCAAGCCTCCGGAAGCCGGTGGATCGAGGAGTGATTTTGACTTTCAGGTGTTATTATTTACTGGCTAAGTACATTTCGTAAGGCATAGCTGCCATAAACAGTGATTTCTCCGATGGATCTGGGCAAAATCAACCGAAAGCCTCTGGAAAGGATCCAACATTTGTGATTCGTGGGAGGAATTCCGAATATCCTTGTTCAGAAGTCTGGGAGGCGCTCACCCCAGCGCTCCCGGATGGCTTCGCGGCACCGAGGGCGAGGGCCTCGGTGGAGCCTTCCTCTGCAGACTAGTGGGAGTCGCCAGAGGACTCGGTTTAGAAGCGGAGCCCGAAGAAGTGCCTGGACTGCGGCGATCTCACGATAAGCCGAGTGAGTGGTGAGCCGTCGGCGCCTACGGATGAGTAAAGCAAGTGGGTTCTTGATGGCGGCTCGTCCCGTGGAGACGCCGACGACAGGGTTGGCTGGTGTGCGCACTGGGCTGGAGCGCAGGTGTGACAGGGCTGCTCCAGCTCCGGAAGTTCTGCTGTTGGTAAGACGCCGTGGAGTAGCATCACGTGCTTCAGAGAAAGGCAGCGAAAGGAGGCGTCACCCAAGGAGACGAACTTCGTTCTTGTCTCATTCTAAGAAACGGCCAGTTACCCCACACCTGCGGCGGCCAGCACCCTGATCAGTCGGCAGCCGTCAACACCAAGGCGAGACCCTCTGCCAGCAGCAGATTATGACTCGCTTGGAGGCGCAGATGACGGGTAGCATTTTTTAGCAGTGAAGATTTTTTTTAGAGAGAATTTTTTTTTTTTTTTGAGAGATTTTCGCTATAGGGCGCGTGCGCTCGCCAGACAGAGAGAGACATAGAGACAGAAAGCGAGAAATCACCCCCCAGGGGGGATGGTCACGCCGCAATCCCTTCTCCATTCTCCTCTCGGGATCTTGGGCACGTACGCACACGCGCCTGGCGTGAGTTTAAGCCACCGAGTCCGGCATTCGAACCACAGTCAACTACATGAGAGTCCAGTGACATAGCCATTACGCCAACTGCTGGTCCCAAATACCAGCCTTTTAAGGGAAAGTGTACATCTGTGAGTCCCTTGGTCAGGAGCTAAAGTCAGACTCCCAGGATACATTGTTTTATTAGGTCAGCTCTGTGGGAGAAATAAATGCCTTTTTAGTGTTGTGGTCACGTTTCCACTTTCTCTAACCATGGCTTCATCTTTGCTGCCTTTTCCGCAGAGAGGAAGATAGACTCTCGTATCACCCCGTTTCTTGTCTCACATTGGCTTTGTCCCTGGACCAAGTCTTTCATGTCTGTGCATGAAGCATCGGGCTGTCGGAAACGTCGCGATGCGTTTCTGCATATAAAAACGTAGCGAAATACGCGTGCCCTTCCGACAGCCCAGTGCTATGATTCACACTCACGCGCAGGTGAGCTGCTGCTGCTGTGGCTCCAGCCATGCCCTTCCGTGTCGGTGACACACAGTACTGTATCTCGGCGTTTTCCTCTGCGGCTCCTGGTGCCCTGCTAGGCTGACTGGGCCACATCCATGGAGTGTATTCGTGATGGTTCTCTGCACATGTAGAGACAACACGGACACTGATCTTTCCCCTCTCTGTCTAGGTGTGCCCTTTCCTCCCACCCAACGGCTTACTTTGAAGGAAGTATTTGAGAATGGGAAACCTAAAGTCGATGTTTTGAAAAGCCATTTGGTAAAGGAAGGGCGGCTAGAAGAGGAGGTCGCCCTGAAGATCATCAACGATGGGGCCGCCATCCTGAGGAAGGAGAAGACGATGATAGAGCTGGAGGCGCCGATCACAGGTGGGCCGTTGTCGCCTCTCGGCACCTGGTCCGAGCTCGTTTTGAGAGGTGGTTGTAAGTAACCAGCTGAATTGCAGGACTTTTTGGTCAGCAGGTGGACCGCAGCCACAGAGCAGTCCACGCAAAAGCCAACGTGAATGGCCAGCTTGTGGCTTGGTGTTAAGATGGCCGGATCCTGGGGCCAGCAGTTAGCGTAATGGCTATGTCGCTGGATTCCCACGTAGTTGGCCGCGGTTCAAGTCCTGGACCTGGCGGCTTAAACTCACACCGGGCGCGTGTGCGTGCGTGCCCAAGATCCCGAGAGGAGACCGGAGGAGAAGGGATTGCGGCGTGGCCATCCCCCCTGGGGGGTGATTTCTCGCTTTCTGTCTCTCTGTCTCTCTCTGTCTGTCTGGTGAGTGCATGCACCCTATAGCAAAACCTCTCCAAAAAAAGAGAGAGAAAAAAAAAAAAGAAGGTCGGATCCCACGTGGCCAGTCACATATTTAAGTCCTATACTTGGTGACTTAAAGCACACCATTGTGTGTGTGCCCCAAATCCCGAAATGAGGGGCAGTGGAGGAGGGGGCTTGCAGCGTGACCACGCCCAGTGCTGCGTCCTCTGTCCTTCCCCACTCTGATGCACTCACACGCCCTCTGCAAATAAAGCTAAAGTGATGTCAGTGAGAAGCTAAACTGCGATCCTTGTTGGTGTGATGGAGATTTTCCTCCTGACGTATCATTTTTCATCTCACGTGATGACTTTTTTCCTAGTGTGCGGTGACATTCACGGGCAGTTCTTTGACCTGATGAAGTTATTTGAAGTTGGAGGCTCACCGAGTAGCACACGCTACCTCTTTCTGGGTGACTATGTGGACAGAGGCTATTTCAGTATAGAGGTAAAAGTTAAACTAACTTTGTTGGAACCAGCAGATTGTGTTTTTGAAAATGTGCCTGGCCCAGAGTAGGCACTCGGTATTTGTCGACTGTTTGGGGCCGCCTCTGTGGCACAGTGGGGAAGTGCTGCTCCAGAGAACCTGGATCCCAGGGCCAGCAGATGGCATAGTGCTTACGTTGCTGGACTCCCACATAGCCTACTGCAGTTCGAGTCCCAGACCCAGCAGCTTGAAACTCACATGTGCGTGCTTGCCCAAAAAATCCCAAGAGGAGAATGGAGAAGCAGGGATTTCATCATGGCCATCCCTCCCCACCCCAGGGGGGGGTGATTTCTCGCTTTCTGACTCTCTCTCTTGCTCTCTCTCTCCCCCCTGCTCTCTGGTGAGTGCACATGCCCTATGGCAAAAACCTCTAAAAAAGAAAAGGTGGATCCCACATGGTGACCGTAGTTCAAGTCCCTGGCACAGTTACCTGAGACACACCAGGCAAGAGCCCAAGATCTGCAGGGATAGGAGACTGGGGGACCAGGGGAAGAGGAGCGCGGGTGACCAGACCGGTGGAGGTGCTCGTCTCTCACTTCCTCTCTCTCTCACATGTGTGCACATGCTCTATCATGAATGAAGAAAGGAAATCATAGTTTGCATTTGACTTTATCCTACTATTTGATAGTTGCTAACATAAAGGGGTTTTTAACTGTCTTTATGGAAACAGATAACAGATCATTGGACTTTCGTCCTTTGTACCTCAGGCGGTGCAGAGTTGTTTTCCGGCCGTTCCATTCTGCCCATTGCTGAAGTCGGCGTGGTGCTGACCCGCCGTTGCTGGTCTTCCTGCTGTTGCCTTAGCTCACGTTCTTATCAATGAAAGGACTGGACCCAAGGGCACAGCACGGCCAAGACTTCCGATACATGTTGCCACATTGTTTTCACAGAGTTGTATCTTACTTTACGTTCTCTTTTTACACTGAATTTTCTTGAATTGAGCCTATGAAGCATGGTGAATTTTTTTCATGCCCAGAGCAAGCATTCATCTTTCTTGGACTGCGTGGGCTTTGACTCCTATGCCCGGGGTGAATCCGGATGTTACTGGGGAAGCAGGGCAGTAAAGCTGACTGTTCTTCGAGCCTTTTGATGCTTTTTCTTCATTTGGATGTAATAGCAAGTCCTTACTCTGCGGGAGGGGATAAGATAGGTGTGCGGGTAGCTTTGCCAGAGAGTTCTAGATATTTAGATAGAACATGGGAACAGAAATTAAAGATTTCTGTGAAGGCTGCTCTATGGTCTGTCAAATGCTAGGGCAACAAGGTTATCACATTTACAAACTGGAAGGTTTCCTTCTTCAGCTTGGGAACAGCAACGAGCTACACCATTACAAGTCATTGACTTTGTAGAAATGATCTGTATGCATTCTCATGGCCACAAAGAAAATTTTATCCTTGAATTTGCCTTACAGTGTGTGCTGTATTTATGGAGTTTAAAGATTAATCATCCCAAAACATTGTTTCTCCTTCGAGGAAATCACGAATGCAGGCATCTTACAGAATATTTCACCTTTAAACAGGAATGTAAGTATAATCACTTCTTCAGAAGCTTTTCGGTTACTCTCTAGCCTGTCCCAAAGTGACTCAAATACAAAGAAAAAGAAACTGATGGAGCTCAGTGCTCCCTGTTTTGTTCAGTTTGCCTTTTTTTTTTTTCTGATATGAACTAAGATTCTGCTGTTTAGGACATTTATTTTAAAAATTACTTTTTGTTGGGACCAGCAGTTAGTATAATGGCTATGTTGCTGGACTCCCATGTAGTCGACTGCGGTTTGAGTCTTGGACCCCATGGCTTAAACTCACGCCAGGCGCGTGTGCTTGCGTGCCCAAGATCCCAAGAATGGAGGAGAAGGGATTGCAGTGTGGCCATTCCCCCTGGGGGGTGATTTCTCCCTTTCTGTCTCTCTGTCTCTTGTGAGCACACATACCTTATAGCAAAAACCTCTTTAAAAAAAAACTATTACGAAATAGCTTTCTTATATATTGGGTGGTCAGAAAAGTTATGACATGTTTTCCCTTTTTTCCATGACTTTTGTGACAACCCAATATATTTATATATACATTGTTAAAATAAAATTGGGCTTTTATTACATTATATGTATTGTTTTCACTTAACGTAATAGTATTTTTCTACATCATTAAATATTTTCCAAAAACATGATTTTAAAATGTTATTTTAATTTTTAAAAGCATTTCCATTTCTGAACGCACTGTCATGTATGTAGTCAAGTTATTGGGTCACCTGAAGTCATGGTGTATATTTCTATGTTTTTCTATACAAAAATGTGTCATAACTTTTCTGACCACCCAGTAGTAACAACTGTAGAACATTTAGGCTGCTTCCAACTGCAAATGCTACTGTAAGAATAACAACAACAACAAAGCCTAAGGTAAAGATAGAATTTTTTAAAATAATTATTTTATTTATTTATTCATTTATTTTTAATTTGACCAGAGAGGGACAAGATTGAGAGAGAGAGAGGGCAAGTGAGAAAGCAAGCTGCTAGGTCCAGGACTTGAACCTTGTTCAGCCATGTAGGAGTCCAGTGCCCTTAACCACCACATCACCTGCTGGCCTCAAGACAGACTTTTTTGAAAGTCAAAACATTACTAGTTGATTTATTATTATTTGTTTAATTTTACTTTTTAATTTTTTTATGTTCAATCACTGTGTATCTTTGCAACGCACAGAATGGATTTTCTTAGCATGAATACACTGAATATTAGCCCAGTCAAAGATATTGCCATATACATTATCATCAGCAGATATTCCATTTCTGTTCATGAAACGTTTTACTTCCCCCCCTGGACTCCCTCCCTCACACACCCCCACTTTCCAGCCTCCTCCCACACTGTCTCTAGTACCCATAGTTGTCCTATGGCCGTTATACTCTCTGATCTTCCCGTTTCTGTCAGAGCGCAGACATTTGTTATATAGTAGGTGGGGACATACAGTGCCTCTCTTTCATGGTCTGGCTTGCTTCACTCAGCGTCAAATCTTTCATATTCATCTACTTTCTATCAAATGTCAGGGTCTCGTTTTTATGGCCGAGTAGTATTTGGTAGTGTATATGTGCCACACTTTTTCAATCCATTTCAACTCGTCTGTTCATCTGCTTGATCCATTCACTTGGGTTAATTCCATATTTTCGCAGGTGTTAGGTCACTGGATCCCACAAACTGTGGCCAACTCCGCAGTTTGAGTCCTGGACCCAACAGCTTGAGAATCATGCCAGGCACATGTGTGCGCACGCCCAAAATCCCAGGAGGATAATAGAGGAGATGGGATTGCGGCATGGCCATCCCTCCTGGGGGTGATTTCTCAGTTTCCCTCTCACTCTCTTTCTCTGGCAAGCACACACACCCTATAGCAAAAACAAAAAAAGAGGGGACCAGCAGATGGTAAAATAGTTATATTGCTGGACTTCCACATAATCAACCGTGGATCAAGTCCTGGACCAAACAGCTTGAGACTCAGGCCGGGCACATGTGTGTGCATGCCTAAAATCCTGAGAGGAGAATGGAGGAGAAGGGATTACAGTGCGGCCATTCCCCCCTCAGGGGAGATTTTTCACTTTCTGTCTGTCTGTCTCAGTCTCTCCAGCAAGTGCACACACCCTATAGCAAAAATCTCTCTCTGAAAAAAAAAAAGCAACAGCAATAACAAAAAAAAAAAAAAAAAAAAAAAAAAAAAAAAAAAAAAAAAAAACTTAAAAACCAGAAAAAGTCATTTTTATTATTTATATTATTTAGGGATAGATAATAATGAAGAAAGCTGGTTATGGATACCTTTGTTCTGAATTACAGTTTTTTTTTCCCTTAAGGTGACATTTTATCTAATTTTCCCTCTGTTTTTATCAGAGTTCTTGGCAAGTAGAATTGGTTCAGCCTATTTTTAGAAGGTGAAACAATAGATTGGGAAACATTTTAAGGTCTCATTTTGCACAGCATTTAACTCAGGTTTTTATTTGTTCTTCACATACTTGAACTGTAGCTAACCTGGTCCTCTTCTTTTTCTCCTGTCTACCGAGATACTTCTGTTTCGTTTTAATGCTGCATCAGAAATGTAAATAAATATTGGGAAAAGGACACAGATTCAAGCACCTCTGTTAAGATCTTACTCCTCCGTAAGGAAGAGCACGGGGGCTGCTTTGCCTGGTCTCTTCGTGGGCTACCATGACTTTTAGAATTAGCACCATGTAATTACTGCTGAGCAACGCTTAGTTCCACGTGGTGCAGCTGCAACTTAGTGTTCCTAAGGGGTGGGTGGAGGCTTTTCTCCTCTCATATCAATTCCTTTTTTTTTTAATCCAAAATGTGTTTATTGGGATGGTTTCCCACTCATCTGGAGTCAGGGTGCTCTCAGTGCTGCTTCCTGTTGAAGGACGTCCTTCGGTAAGCCTCGCTGTTCCCCCTGTAGGCTGGCAGAGGACATGGAGCAGCCAGTGCACGAAACTACTGTCTGTGCATGGCTGTGATGGTCCTATAGCATCCCGGGCACTTCACGTCCACGCAGTAGGAATTTGGGCTCTGCTCCAGGCGCTTGTGTTTCCTCTTCTCCTCTTCTGGAGAAGGATGAAAGAGGTCCTTTGTGAGAGGCATGTTCTCGTGGGGAGGCGGTCACTGCCAGAAAGGCTCAATCCTTAAAGTTGTTTCAGAAGGCAGAGGTTTTGATTTTTTTTTTTTTTTTTTGAGAGATTTTTGCTATAGGGCACATGCGCTCACCAGAGAGACAGAGAGACAGAAAGCGAGAAATCATCCCCCAGGGGGATGGCCACACCACAATCCCACAATCCCTTCTCCTCTATTCTCCTCTCGGGATCTTGGGCATGCACACACGCATAGGGCAGTGCCCTATGTGAGTTTGAAGCCTCTGGGTCCGAGACTCAAACTGCAACCTACTATGTGGGAGTCCAGTGACATAACTGGTAAGCCATCTGCTGGTCTTGAGATTTTGATTTTTTTTTTTTTTTTTTTTTTTGCTATAGGGTGCGTGCGCTCGCCAGACAGACAGAGAGAGAGACAGCGAGACAGAAAGCGAGAAATCACTCCCCAGGGGGGATGGTCACGCCGCAATCCCTTCTCCTCCTTTCTCCTCTCAGGATCTTGGGCACGCACACACACGCGCCCGGTGTGAGTTTAAGCCACCAGGTCCGAGACTCGAATGGCAGTCCAGCGACATAGCCATTACGCTAACTGCTGGTCCCGAGATTTTAATTTTTTAATACTGGTTTTTTCTTTCAAATCCAGTTATTGATAATTTGAAAGGCAAAGAGAAGTACTGCAGCTATTTTAGATGTGTCTTTTGTGTTTGTATTCACGCAGCTATTTTGTTACTGCTCTGTGCTCAGAAAGCCAGAACCCTCCTGCTTTTAGGATAGTCTTATCACTCTGGATCCAAGTTTCTAAAGTAAACCGATACATTATTTCCACCAATCCTCTAATCACTCTAGGTCCAAGTTTCTAAAGTAAACTAATACATTATTTCCACCAATCCTCTAATCACTCTAGGTCCAAGTTTCTAAAGTAAACCGATACATTATTTCCACCAATCATCCTTTGATACATAAATAGATTCCTGACAAGGCTCACAAACTTCTGTAATTTACAAATGGAAACAGTATTGTTATGACAAGCCGATTTTTTAAAAATAAATATTGTCATTGTTAATTGAGGCATTGTTTAGAGTAGCAAAAGACTGGTCAGATTCGACTGTGGTATATCCATAAAGTGATATATTATGTAGATGTTATTAAAAAAACATTTCGGGGTGGCAGGTGGCATGGTGGTTAAAAGCGCTGGATTCCCACATGGCTAACTGTGGTTTGAGTCCTGGACCTGGTGGCTTGCTTTCTTGCTTTCCCTTTCTCTCTCTCTCTGGTCAAATTAAAATAATAATAATAATAATAATAATAATAATAATAACAAATGGAATTAAATAAATAATTCTTTAATTTTTTTTTTTTTTTTAAGTTACAAGTCTCTTGTAAGGGAGGCAAAATTTTACTTTGCCTTTTCAGGATTTTTCGGCTGAATTAAATTGACTTAAGACAGATAAATTAGAACACATACACATTTATTTAATACAAGTTTTACTTTATGCATGAGCCCTCTTAAAGAAATGAAGACCAAAAGACACACTTAGGAGTTGACCACTCTACTTAATTGCACAGTAGTAAGTTGTGAAAAAGTAAACTAGATTACATGGAGAGGCTACAAGATAAGAGTTACTTAAATAAGATCTGTGCAGAATTCTCTCATCCTCAACTTCCTGTCATTCTCTCACCCTTAACTTCCTGTCCTTGATGAGAAGGATGTTATTTTCCTTTTAGTACAGGGAGGGCATTAATCATATGTGACTTTCATTCACTTGCTTTTTAAAAACAGCTGTGTGGGGGGTTGGCACGTGGTATAGTAGTTAAGGTGCTGGACTCGCACATGGCTGACCACCGTTCGAGTCCTGCACCTGGCAGCTTGCTCTCTCTCTCTCTCTCCTGCTCTCTGTCTTTCTGTGTCTCTCTCTGATCTATTTGAAGAATAAATAAAATTAAGTTCTTCTATCTATCTATCTATCTATCTATCTATTTATTTATTTATTTATTTAGGAGAGGTTTTTGCTATCGGGCATGTGTGCTCACCAGACAGACAGAGAGAGAGAGACAGAAAGCAAGAAATCACCCCCCAGGGGGGATGGCCACACCACAATCCCTTCTCTTCCATTCTCCTCTCTGGATCTTGGGAATGCATGCACAAGCACCTGGCATGAGTTTAAGCCACCAGGTTCGGGACTCAGACTACATGGGAGTCCAGCGATGTAGCCATTACGCTATCTGCTGGTCCCCCAAAATTAGATAATTCTTAGAAAAAAGAAAGAAAGAAAGAAAGAAAGAAAGAAAGAAAGAAAGAAAGAAAGAAAGAAAGAAAGAAAGAGGGAGGGAGGGAGGGAGGGAGGGAGGGAGGGAGGGAGGGAGGGAGGACGAACGAATGAACGGGCAGGGGTCCAGCCAGTGGCATGGTGGCTGAGTCTTGGACCTGGTGGCTTGCTTTCTCACATTCCCTCTTTCCAGTCAAATTTAAAAGGTAATAATAAATAAGATTAAATAAGTAATTATTTAAAAAGAGAAAGAAACAGAATGAAAGTCAGAGGCATCTTGTGCATGCTTTTCAAGTGCTTTTAATTCAAAATCTCAATAGCCAGTGTGCCAGAATAGCATGTTTGGGGTGGCCTGTACCTACCTCCTTCACTCTTCACGTAAGAAAGAATGGCGTGGCCTCTGAAATACGTCAGAGGTACAAGAAGCAAGAGCAGAACAGTGCACGCACAGTGACATTATGTAAAACACAAAGGGATGTTGGAAAATGATTGAGCATCTTTGCAGACACCAGGAGACTCGTAAGGTTGGCTGCCTGCAGAGAGGGCATGGAGTACTGCATGCCTTTTATAGTTTTTTAGTTTCGAATTATATGAATGTATTACCTCATTTTTAAGTGAACGCAAATAAAAATTGAAACAAATACACAATTGCTGTACCAGGTTGTGGCTTCTTACAACTAGTGCTGATTCTCAAAATTGCTGCTAATGTATTATTGCTAGTTTTATAACTTATATCAGTGTGACCCTGTGCTTGTGGTGCACTTTTTAATTTGTTATAGAAATCGAGTTAAACTTTGAGCAGCATGGGGCTTGTGGGTGCCAACCCCCCCCCCCACAGTGAAAATTTGTTTATAGCTTTGACTCTCCAGAAATTTAACTACTAACCGTTTCTGCTGACTGAGTCTTACCATAATATAAACAGTTGTTGTATTCTTTCAATAAAGCAAGCTAAAGAAAAGGTTATTAAGATAACCTAAGAGAAGACACCTTTATAGGGGACCAGCAGATGGTGTAATGGCTATGTTGCTGGACTCCCATGTAGTCGACCGCGGTTCGAATCCCGGACACGGTGGCTTAAACTCATGCCAGGCGCATGTGCGTGCGTGCCCAAGATCCTGAGAGAATGGAAGAGAAGGGATTGCAGTGTGTCCATTCCCTTTGGGGGGTAATTTCTCACTTTCTTTCTCTCTATCTCTTTCTGGCGAGCACATGCACCCCATAGCATAAACCTGTCCAAAAAAAGAGAGAGAGAGAGAGAGAGAGAGAGAGAGAAGACACCATCACAGCACTGTACCGTGGTTTCCAGTATAATTAGTGAAAACACCCTGCACATACATGGGCCCCGCAGTTCAAGCCCGTGGCGCTGAAGCTGTCGTTCCTACAAGATGGAGATTCCGAGAGGAAACGAGCCACCTCGACACCAGCCATATAAGTGATCCGCCCCCCCACCCCCCCACCCCCACCACCCCCACCCCCACCACCCCCCTCCCACCACCCCCCCACCCCCACCACCCCCCCAGCTGCAGCTCTGTTCTCAGGGCCCTGCAGGCCGGGTCTCCTGTTCCTAGACTCGGCGAAGAGAAGCTGGCGCCCCCTCCAGACTGCCTGCCTGTACAGTTCCCGCCTTCTCTCCCAGCACTCCCCTCCCCCAAGAGTAGCTTGACCTTTTCAAACCCAAGGCCAAGGAAGAAGAGAATGTTCCTTCTTTCTTTAAACAAATCTGTCTTCTCGTTTCCCATCTATTATTTCCTGACTTTGCATTTCTAGAGCATTGTGGAGACCCCTCCGTCTCTCAGCAGAGGTTTGTCCTGGTCTGTAGTCCCAACTCGACAGCTACATCCAAACCAGTCCACTAAGCCAAACAAATGGAAGCAGCACGGAACTTGCTCACAGACCTTAACAATCACAAGAAGATGATCGATGTTTTATTGACGGCTCGTGAAGTCCCACTTACATGTGTTCAGTACCCCAAGGGGAGCTGTTAAGGCCCAGAGAAATACTCAGACTGATAAACTGCAGTGGTCCAGGCTTGGCACCCCATCTTCTTAGAAAGACATGGGTCAGGAAGAGCAGCGTCTGACCTTCCTGTTCAGGGGGGTGGCCCTTTTAGGGGCGCACACAGCAGCCCAGCCCGCTCTTCCTCCTCCTGTCTCCCCACCCAAATCACAACTTGGACACAAAGAAACAATCGCCACGTGGGCAGATCAGGGAGCAGCCCTAGTTTAGAAACTTCTTGTGTCGCAAGCACCGGTCTCTCTTGTAAAAACTTTGCTGGCATAGGCGGAGGGTCCCGCGAGGGGCGTAGCAGTCGAGTCACTGCGCTCGGAGGGGCCCAGAGCAGTAGGTCCCAGCCAGGTGACTGGGTCACTTTTACTGCGAGCCCTGTTGGTGGAATAGCACAGCTAACCGCCTGCCTCGTCAGGTTTCCAGGACAACAGAGCTGGAAAGTTCTCTGAGGTCACGCTTGTCTTTAGAGAGAAGGGTTTTTTCTTAACCCTTTGTCTGCAACTTTGATCAAATATCTGTACAAAGATGATTATGTTTTCAAATGTACCTCAGATAAGTGGGTGGAGATGTCGGTAGCTCCGTAGCCGCCCCTCCGTGCCCTTCCTCAGGTGCAGTCTGTGTTATCAGCTCTGCTTCCTTTGCCTGGCAGGTCGGATCAAATACTCGGAGCAGGTGTACGACGCGTGTATGGATACGTTTGACTGTCTGCCCCTTGCTGCCCTGCTAAACCAGCAGTTTCTCTGTGTGCATGGAGGAATGTCACCTGAAATTACTTCTCTGGATGACATCAGGAAAGTAAGTAAGCCTTTCTTGTTCTCATAGAGTATGTTTTTGAAAATCGACTTTCGTATGTGTGTACATGCATGTGTGCATGGGCAGGCATGAACGGTATTTCATTAGACGGGGTCTTGCTGCGTTGTGGTCCTCCTGCCTCAGCTCCCTGAGAAGCTGGAACCACAGGCACACGCCACAGGGCCCCGCTTACAGGGCAGGCAGCCGGGAAGGGAACCTGGGCCTCCGTGGGCCCCCGCGCCAGCAGCCGCGTCTAGCACGCGCTACTGCAGCCAGGCCTACTGTTTTCATTGCAGTCAGCTAACGTATCTTTAGCCAAAATTTAAAAAATACAACACAAACATTTTTAAGAAGGTAATTATGTGAGATCTTATCATTGTGAAATAACTAGTTATCATTTATATACATATATTTGAGTTTACCAGAAAATTTCTGTAATTTTTTACGAAATCTGCTTTTACCGGTTACAAACATACCGTTCTCAGCATATAGCTCTGAGACGTTAAACTGTGTCACAGTGTGGAAGACACTGTTTCCACGTCCGTCCTGCCGTTAGCTGTGTGACCTTGACCGCTTAGTTCTCAGTCATGACTTTTTCTCTGTGAAAGGAGGAAATTGGAACGGATGGTCGGGACTCTTCCAAGTCTGAAATTCATCGACTTTCACGTTTTGCATGGTAGTTTAATCACTACAGTTGTCTTACTTGAGGATTGTTGTTTTCTTTTTTTCTTATTTTTTAAAGACTAATTTATTTAATTTTATTTTTTCATTCTTTTTTATTTTTAATTTGGCCAGAGAAAGACACAGAGAGAGAGAAAAAGTGAGAAAGCAAGCCACTAGGTCCAGGACCTGAACCGTGGTCAGCCACGTGGGAGTGTCCACTGCCTTAACCACCACGCCACCTGCTGGTCCCCATTGTTTTGAAGATTCTCTATCTTCACAATTGAAAAAAGATAACCAATATTTTTATACTTACACTGTTCTACATGACCATCTTCTATTCTCATTTTCTTTCCTTTTTTTTTTTTTTTTTTTTTGGAGAGGTTTTTGCTATAGGGCGCATGTGCTCGCCAGACAGGCAGAGAGAGACAGAGAGATAGAAAGCGAGAAATCACCCCCCAGGGGGGATGGCCACACCGCAATCCCTTCTCCTCCATTCTCCTCTCGGGATCTTGGGCATGCACACACACGCACCTGGCGTGAGTTTAAGCCACCGGGTCCAGGACGCGAACCGTGGTCGACTACGTGGGAGTCCAGCGACATAGCCATTACGCTAACTGCTGGTCCCTTCTTTCTTTTTTTTAAATTGCCAGAGGATACGTGTGCTCTCCAGATAGAGATGAAAAGACAGAGAGGGCGGGGACCCCTCCACAGTGGGGTACAGCCATGGCACGGCCCCTCCCCACCCCTCCATCCTGTTGAGGTTTTGGTGCATATACCACAAGCCCGGCGTGGTTTTTTTTTTGGAGAGGTTTTCGCTATAGGGCATGTGCACTCGCCAGACAGACAGAGAGAGACATAGAGACAGTAAGCGAGAAATCACCCCCCAGGGGAGATGGTCATGCCGCAATCCCTTCTCCTCCATTCTTCTCTCGGGATCTTGGGCATGCACGCACACGCGCCCGGCGTGAGTGTTTTTTTTTTTTTGAGAGGTTTTTTTGCTATAGGGCGCGTGCGCTCGCCAGACAGAGAGAGAGAGAGAGAGAGACAGAAAGCGAGAAATCACCCCCCGGGGGGATGGCCATGCCGCAATCCCTTCTCCTCCATTCTCCTCTCGGGATCTTGGGCACACACGCACACGCGCCTGGCGTGAGTTTTAAGCCACCGGGTCTGGGACGCGAACCACGTTCAACTATGTGGGAGTCCAGCGACATAGCCATTACACTAACTGCTGGTCCCTCCCTGTGTGAGTTTTAAGCCACTGGGTCCGGGACGCAAAGCGCGGTCGACTACGTGGGAGTCCAGCAACATAGCCATTCCGCTAACTGCTGGTTCCCAAGCCTGGAGTGTTTTTCAAGTCTGGGTCAGGATTCAAACCGCTCAGCCGTGTGAGATCCGGCCCCCTTAACCACTCACCGCGGAGCCAGTCCCCGTCTTCTCTCTCTGTCCTTGTATTCTCTCACCTCCCTCATTTAGGTTCGGAAACTGATGGATTTTTTCTGTTCATAAAATGATTCTCTCTAACGCAGCGCCCCGGTGGAGCTGTGCACGCTGGCTTTCCCCACCGCCTCGCCGTCGTAAATATAAGCACGTTTCTCTTCTGCACAGCGGGTCCTGGCTTTACAGCACTGGGTCGTGCGTGTCCACCAGAGGCTCCCTGTCCTTCGGGAGCCGTCTCGGCGCTCAGCCGGGGGTTACTGGTTTGCTTTTGGTTCTTATGCTTCCACTGAGGTCCCTGTAGCTAAAGGCTTAAATTAATAACTCACGTCGAGTGCCCCCGCTGCGCAGACCGGGAAGGGTAAGAGCCTTTTACACAGGAAGACTAGCTTTCTTCAAAACAAGGAAGGCTCCAGTGGAGTGAGGTGCACAGCGAGCAGAATCTCTGTGAAAGCTTGCTCTCACGACCGCAGCGGCTCCCCGGGCCGTTGGAATGAACTTCCCGTCCCCCGAGAGTGTGTCCTGCAGGGCCTGCCGGCGTGCCCAATCTACACGAGTACCGCCACACGGCTCGCACACACGGGCCTCCTGTCCTACAGCCGGCTCGGTGCCGGGGACGTTTATGAACACTGATCACGGAAGCTGCACAGCGGGCTTTGCTCAGTGTCCCTCTCCTTGCAGGGGAATTATTTAGGGGCTCCCCACCTCCTCCCCTAAAGCGTTCTTGTGAGTGGAAGGAAGGTTTGCGACCATTCCAGTTTCTGAGTGGTCTGACCTTTCTAACTCCTCCTGTTGGCCTTCGCGTGCCTTCCAGTTGGACAGGTTCACCGAGCCTCCTGCCTTCGGGCCCGTGTGCGACCTGCTCTGGTCGGACCCCTCCGAGGAGTACGGCAGTGAGAAGACCTCGGAGCACTACACCCACAACACCGTCCGGGGGTGCTCCTACTTCTACAGGTGAGTGATCCTCAAAGCAGAGCAGACGGAACTGTTAAGCTTGTGAGCAAATTCGTTTTAAGCATTTTATATCTTAACTATCTATTTGGGCACTTCTGTTTAATTTTTTGATTACTAGAAGGCAGAGATGTTTTTGTTTCGTTTTCTCTGGTGTTCTGCCCTAGGGAGTGTAACACGCTGAACACGATCGGGCATCCGCCAGCGCTTCAGTTTTGTCACCTGATTCTAAGGCTTTAGATTGTTGGTCCCCAAGCGTCATCTATGTACTGTTTGAAAAGTAAGATTCCTTGGCTCTTTTCATGAAGCTTCTGATTCAGTAGGTCTGTGACAGGAAAATGCTGTGATGCTTTACAAAGCTCTCCCGCCTTTGGAACCACTGGTGCAGACAAAGATATAAAAAGAACAGGACATTGTGAACTAAGCCCGGGACAGTTCCTGGAAGTTAGTTGTTGTCTTAATCCTCACATGTGAGCTTTCCTGTGGTTTGCCAATCAAAAACAAGGATATGTGGAAGGTTGAAATCTAAATTATGTTTAAACCCAGTATTTCACTGTGACATATATATACTTAGTCCTCTAAAGTCTTTGCTAATTGGCTAAGATAATACATTCATTAATGTAAACACACATACATACAAAAGAAGATTTAATTTTGCCATCTTTTTTATATACTTTTTTTAAAAAATGAATGATTTATTTAATTCTGTTTGTTATTATTATTTTTTAATTTGACCAGAGAGAGACAGAGAAAGGGAAAGTGCGAAGGCAAGCTGCCAGGTCCAGGACTCAAACCACAGTCAGTCATGTGGGAATCCAGTGCCTTTAACCACCATGCCACCTGCTGGCCCTAAGTTTTAATATTCTTCTAAGCAACCTTTTTCATTCTTTCCTACCAACCTTCCTAGTGACTCATATGATTAAACCATGTAACTTTTACTTCTTTTACATTGCTTAAAATAAAGAATGGAATATTTATTGCTGACAGGATATAAATTATAATTTCTGCAGAGGTCGCGTGGGCTCTGATCCATAGATTCTCCTACAGCTCAGTCCTGGGGATATACAGTCAGTTCTCATTATTTTCAGGGTTTGTGTTTATGAATTCCTCTACTCAGCAAGATTTCTTTGCAACCCCCAAATCAATAACCACAGACCTCACGGCCAGCCCGACGTGAGGTGGCGAAGGCGGCTGGATGTCACATGACTGAGTGCGCGGTTTGAGTCTGGACCTGGTGGCTTGGAAAACAGGCCAGACGTGTGCACACCTGCCCAAACTCCTGAGAGGAGAATGCAGAGTGGCCACCTCCTCGGTGGAGGGGATGGATTTCTCACTTTCCCTTCTCCTTTTCTCTCTGCCTGTCTCTTGCAAGTGCACATGCCCTACCAGTAATCATCACGCCCAGCGTCACAGGCCCGTCGCAGTCGTTCACGGGTACGTGCATTGCGCACATACATGCAGTGACTGAGCACTGGCTGACTCGTGCCATTCCCAGCAGCGGCCGGCAGTCGCTGCCTCCTTGTCTCAGCTCTCTGGTAAACGAGTACTCCTGTGGGCTGCTTAATGCACCTTTCCCCCTGGTTTTGTGCTTTTTTGTTAGTGATTTCACTGTTTAAAATGACTCCCAAGGCTGGCTCTGGGTGCAGCGATAGCGTGCTGTTCGAGAGACGCTCGATCCACGCTGCAGTTTGAATCCCTGGCCTGCTCAGGGAAACGTGCTGGCGTGGCCCTGCGTGCCAGGACCCGCAGGGCTGGAGGACTGGAGGAAGGGGCTTGATGACTGGACCCTGCAGGGGCGCCCCTCATCGCTCATGTGCACATGCTCTATCGTAAAGAAAGAAGGCCTCGAGCATAGTAAGAAATGCTCATCCTCAGCACAGGAAGGCTGTGCTGGGCCATGCAGGGAAAATATGGGGGTCATTCCAAAGTCGTGATGTATTTTTTCATGTTTTCTATTTTTTTTTTTTTTTGGAGAGGTTTTTGCTGTAGGGCACAGGTGCTCGCCAAAAAGACAGAGACAGACAGAGAGACAGAAAGGAAGAAATCATCCCCCAGGAGATGGCCACACCACAATCCCTTCTCCTCCATTGTCCTCTTGGGATCTTGGACATGCACACACATGTACCCGGTGTGAGTTTCAGCCACCGGGTCTGGGACTTGAACTGTGGTTGACTACATGGGAGTCCAGTGACATAGCCATTACGCTAACTGCTGGTCCCTTTTTTTAACTTTTTTTTTTTCACGTTTCTATGCAAAAATGTGTCATGACTTTTCTGAAGACCCCATACATGTGACAGATAGGATTTGATCAGCAGGGATTATGGTGTTGGTAAATTGATGATCGATATTTACATAGATACATATCTGAAATGGGCTATATCTTAATTAGTTTATAAAAATGTTATGTATGACCAGAGACTCACAGGAGCCTCACCTTGTGACTCCCCTAGGATTAATGGTTTAACATTCCCTAATCCATTTTTCGGAGCAACATGATAGAATGAAACTATTGCAAATGAACTCTACTTGCAAATGTGTGAACCGAGTGTCCAAAGGCTAGCAGGACCAGGACCCGTTGGGAGGTCATTTCTCTCTATGTGTTTCTTTCTCTCTCCCTCTTGCACGTGTACTCTTTGTCAAGTAAAAATCTTTCTTCTTCATCAAGATTTATTTTTTTCTGAGAATTATTTTATTTAACTTTATTTCAAGTCCCAGGTCTGGGACTTGAACCGCAGTTGGCCATGTGGGAGTCCAGCGCCCTTAACCACCATGCCACCTGCCGGCCCCAAGATTTATTTTTTAAAAATTTGTCAGAGGGTGCACGTGCTCACCAGAGAGAGACAGAGAGAGGGAGAGGAAGAAAGCACTCCGCCTTGGGGAATGGTCGTGCTGGGGTCCCTTCTCCTCCTTTCTCTCTCCTTTCTAGACTTTGGGCATGCACATATATACGCCATGTGTTTCATACTGCTGGGTTCAGAATGTGAAATGCACAATTGCCTTGTGGGATCCAGCTCCCTCCACCACCAGGCTACGGGCTGGCCGCCTTCTTCAAGCGTGTTATTATTATTGTTATTATAGTAGGTTAAGAAGAAAATACTTGGGACCAGCAGGTGGCATGGTGGTTAAGGGCACTGGACTCCCACATGGCTGACCACAGTTTGAGTCCCCCCCCCTGCTGGCTTGCTTTCTCACTTTCTCTCTCACTCTATTCCTCTCTGGTCAAATTAAAATAAATAAATAAATAAATAAATAAAAGGATAAATAAAGTTAAATAAAATAGTTCTTTAAAAAAAGTAAAAGAAAGAAAGAAAGAAAGAAAGAAAGAAAGAAAGAAAGAAAGAAAGAGGAAAGGAAAGGAAAGAAGTTAAAGACGGGGAGCTCTTCCTGTCCTAGGACTGTCTGTCACGCGGGATCTGCAATGAGCTCCACTCGTGACAAGGAAAAACAAAGCTCCAGGAACTAAGCTATTCATGGACGTTCTGCGGTGTGCATTTGAACATAGTCGTTTTAATTCTGCATTTATGTTTTTGAATTTTCTTTTTCAGCTACCCTGCTGTTTGTGAATTTTTGCAGAACAACAATTTATTGTCAATCATCAGGGCCCATGAAGCCCAAGATGCTGGGTAAGTATTAAAACTGTACTGAATGTCACCACAGTTGTTGCCTGTAATGTCAAGACGGAGCTGTCACCTGAGTGTCATGTCTCTCCCAGGTATCGGATGTACAGGAAGACCCAGACTACAGGCTTTCCGTCACTCATTACAATCTTCTCTGCCCCCAATTACCTAGATGTCTACAATAACAAAGGTAAAGGAGTCCAACTGTATTTGAGTTTGAATTTGTAAGTAAAAGTGAGCGCTAGTTTAATTATGTGTGTAGTATTTTTAAAATAAATGTTAAATTTAAAAGGTTTTATTAAAACAAAGACACAGACATTTAGAATTTATGATGCTGCTTAGTCTTCACCTCCTACGGAGTCCTGGGTTCTTTGTGAGTGTAAACAGATCTGATTTGTATTACCGAATCAAAGTATGAGAAGCATAAATTACACCAGGTTAATATTGGAACCAATAGCATAGATTATCGGCTTGGGTAAATTTCACCTATTTTTAATAGTACCTCAAGAATATGCCACTACTTGGAGCTCTGCTTGAATTATTAAGCTGGTTTTGCCCTCCTTGAGATGTAGTACAGGGGGGCGGTTAGCGTACAAAAAGTCAGGGAAAAATCTTCACTTTAGGTTAAGCCCTTCCAGAAACTTCCTGGGGTAAGTCGTAGAACCTTCCTAAACCTCAGTTTGCCATATAAAAAAGAAGAGGACTCGATATGCACGTGCCTTTTGTTCCAGAAATTCCACTTCTAAGACTTCATCCTGTTAAAGTCTTTTTTTAAAATGGATTTTTTTATTCATAGTCGAGCGGGCACATGCATGTCAGATGCAGAGAAACGCCTTCCCAGGTGCGGGTCCCAGCACGATCGGCTGCCTCCAGCCGTCCAGTCTGTCAGGCCTTGGGCACTCGCTTCCGTACCTGCCGTGTTCAGGCAGACCAGGCTGGGATCCGGCCTCTGGTCACCGTGTGGGATGCAGCTTCCCCTGCACAGTGCGTCAGCGCTGTGCCACAGAGCTGGGTGACAATCTCCCTTAACACGTCTCTGATTGTAGTTCACATGTGTTCTCTCAGGGCAGTGGTCACGCTAAAAGCTGCATGTCTGTCACTAGTTCATGGTTGACTCAGTATGACTATAACGTAATAGGACTTCCTGAACCAAACATGCCAGAACGCACTGCCCCTTCAAAGTGGTTCCCTTGGTAGGCTATTCGCAAATTCCAACAATGCTGTCATTGTTCAAAACCATTTTTGGAACTCCTCTTTTGGCATTGCCCCCAGAGTCTGCGACACATTCTTTTGATTATCCTCAATGATGAGAAATCTTCGTCCTTTGAGGGTGGATTTGATTTTTGGACAGCCAAAAGTCATTCGGAGTCAAGACTGATAAATAAGGTGAGTGACCAAGTAGACAATTCCACGTGGGGTCAGAAACAAGGTATGATTATAAAGTAATGAGACTGGTTTTTCTCGTGTTGCTTCTACAGTGGCTCTGGAGGCAATTCCGAGAGAGGAGTTCCAGGAACGTTTTGAATAAAGGCAGCATCTTTGGATTACTTATATGGAGAGGCAGCAAATGGTGTGGAAAGGGGCCCTAAGCCAGGAGCCAGAATTCCTATTCTAGTCCTGCTTCGCTTCCAAGTCTGTCCTATTTCACGAGACCCAAACTTCTCTGAGCCTCAGTTTATCTTTAAAACACCTGCCACACAGGGTTTCGAAGATCAGGTGGGGTGATGACAGTGGGTACTAAGGCGTCACGCAAAGGCTAACTTCCGTGATACTGTGACAGTTCACTGTTGGCGTGCCTCGTGCCGTGCGCCGCAGGCCCCGCACACCTGAGGTGGAAGGTCTGGGATGTTTGCAGCTGGCGATCTGTTAAGTCTCATTACTTTATGGTCGTACCTTGTACATGCAGTCGGGCAGAGGCGGTGCAGAGGCCCACCGTGTACTTCACATTTATTCTGTCTCAAAGTAAGCCACGGAGTGGCATGTGTCCTGGAAATCTGATTGGCGTCAGTCCTTTCAATGTACCTCTCAGCGAGTTGTCCTTTTTTAAACAAATTTTTTATTTATTTAAAAAAAATTTATTGCTCGAGGGTGCGTGCACTCACCAGACAGGAAGAGAGAGAGAAGGAGGGAGGGAGAGAAAGCACCCCAACGGGCATTGTCGCTGCCCTCCCGTTTCTCCATCCTTTCAAGATTTGGGGCACGCACACGCTCTCTCTCTCACACACACACGCACACACACGCACACACAGCATGTTTTTCAAACCGCAGGGGCTGGGATTTGAATCTCAGTCAGCCATATGGGATCGGCTACCAATACATGGCACTTAGCCACTGTGCTATGGAGCCAGCCCCCAACTTGTCTATTTCAAAGAAGCATGTCTGTGACTTCAGCTGTCCCCGAGCCCTGGAGCTTCCTTTACACCTGCCCGTTCCTCTCTGAGCGCTAGCTCTCCTGCCGTCCCCTGCTCGAGTCCACCCTTTGTTTCCCCTCATTTTGCCCATGTATTAGCGATTTAGTTGCTAATAGCAGTTTATCTAAATAAGCTTGTTTTCCTTGTTTGTTCCTTTTTTTAGAATTATTTATTTATTTTGATTTATCATGGTTACTATTTTTAAATTTACTAAATGCACTCACCAGAAAGAGACAGAGAGAGGAAGACAGAGAAAGTAAGCTGCCGGGTCCGGAGCTTGAACCACAGCGGGCCATGTAGGAATCTAGCTTGTTCTCACTGGTTGTTTCTTTTCTTTTTAGAATTTTTAATTTTATTTTACTTATCATGATTGTTTTTTTAATTTGCTATACGTGCTCAACAGAGAGAGAGAGAGAGAGAGAGAGAGAGAGAGAGAGAGAGAGAGATAGCAAACCTCCAGGTCTAGGACGAATCTGGTCAGCCGGGGGCTGTAGGACTCCAGTGCCCCAACCACCATGCCACCTGCTAGACCTTTCCTTGGTTGTTTCTTAAGAATTTTTTAAAGGAAAGTATCAGAAAATGTGACTTCTGATATAGCTTCTGGTGGTGCTCAGTCAGTCCCTACACAAGTGCTACTCTGGAGAGGTTTTTGTTTTGTTTTGTTTTGCCTTGGTGCTCGCCCTTGCCAGAGAGAGAGAGAGACAGAGACAGTGAGTGAGAAAGTGAGAAATCACCCCCCAGGGGGATGCCCACACCACAATCCCTTCTTCATTCTCCTCTCAGGATCTTGGGCGCTCACGCACACGTGACCAGCATGAGTTTCAAGCCACTGGGTCAGGAACTCAAACCGCAGCTGGCCATGTGGGAGTCCAGTGAGGTAACCACTATGCTATCTGCTGGCCCCAGATTTTTAAAGGTTCTTACTCGTTTTTGTTTTATTTTGTTTTGTTTTGTTTTGTTTTCCTGTCTACTGGGAACATACCCCAAAGCAGTTTCTTTAGGCTCTTGTTTCTAATCATCTGCTGTGAAAACCCCCCTCTCCCTTATTTTTTTCTCTGTAGATTGAGGGAATTGTCAAATAGTGATATATTCACCTAACCTAAATAAAATGCATATTCAGGGAACCAGCAGTTAGCGTAATGGCTATGTCGCTGGACTCCCACGTAGTCGACCGCTGTTCGCGTCCTGGACCCGGTGGCTTAAAACTCACGCCGGGCGCGTGTGCGTGCGTGCCCAAGATCCCGAGAGGAGAATGGAGGAGAAGGGATTGTGGCGTGATCATCCCCCCCTGGGGGGTGATTTCTCGCTTTCTGTCTCTATGTCTCTCTCTGTCTGTCTGGCAAGTGCACATGCCCTATAGCGAAAATGCATATTCATAAAAATAATGGGACCACGTATGCTGTAGCAGTGGCACTTTTTTTTAAGTTTAATTATTTCTTCCATAAACAAAAGGGAGAGCAAGAGAGAGAAGGCCTCCCGACAGGGTCCTGGTGCCGCGTCACCCCAGCCTTCAGTCAACCCCAGACCAGGGCATGTGCACGCCCGGCCCACTCAGGCAGTTGTCTGGCCTGGACCCTGACTCTTCCTGTGTAGGATCGCCTTGCATTTTAACCACTGCGCCCCCTCCTCTCCCCAACCACTGGAGCATTTTGACATTCAATTACTTAGAATTTGAAAACACTACACTATCCTGGAACAAAGACACAGGACCTGGAGGTGACATAGCTGGCATTTTTATGCTCTCTTCTGTCACATGATCACCTAAGAATGAGCAAAGGCGTAGTACAAACAGCATAGCCGGTGACAGCAAAGGAACTGGGTTTTAAAACTTTCCCAATGTAAATAAAATCAGCCTGGCATCGAAGTATACGTGCACCTGTACTCACTGGTCGATGTTAAACATTCACAGCATGCTGGCACCGTACGACTGCGGCACTTTACCCTGCTGTGTGGTATGCAGGGGTGCTTTTCCTTCTGAGTACTGTCAATCACCCCACGTTTACCATTTGTATTCCCCACTGTGAATCGATCGCTGCTGTTTATGAACTCCTGAGAGCTTGCAAACATCTTTGGCTCTAGCTAAGGAATAGCAAAACGGCTGAGCTCTGCCCACTCAGCCGGTGCTACTCAGCCTCAGCAGGAAGCTGCGATGGTACCCACGGGGCCTGGGAAAGGCACCTGTCCGACACTTTTCTCCTGTGTAGTCTGAGATAGGTACTGTGTGAATTCTTTGATGTTTCAGAGCTCACTTTCTTCTGTGCTTCTATTATATGAGCTCTTTAAGTAACTTTTTCCCTGAAATAAGTCTTAAGAGAATGAACTATATGAAATTTTTAAAAATTTTCCATCTGCCCCTTATCTAGTCTTCAATTCACAAATGGCAAGTAGGCGCCTGAATTCTGTAGAGTGGGTCCACAGCCGTCCGAAGCACGCCGCTGCCACGTCGTGTTCTCTTTGCCAGACTTTCTTACCTTTTCCCTTTTAGCCGCTGTGTTGAAATATGAAAACAACATCATGAACATCAGGCAGTTTAACTGTTCTCCACACCCCTACTGGCTTCCAAACTTTATGGATGTTTTCACGTGGTCTTTGCCTTTCGTCGGGGAGAAAGGTAAGAGGACGAAAGCGTAGGTTGTCCTGTGACCTAGCGCATTGCTGCGTTTGCATGAGCCGCCCTCCATGACACTTGGAAATGTTTTCCAATTTCGTTTGTCTTCTGCACTGGTTTTCTTATCGATGTAAATGAGAAGTTCCACTATGATCGAGATGTTCAAATCACATAGCCACTGTCCCATTCCCTCAGTGGTCTCAGTGCTAAAGTGATGTGCTGTCCTCAGATCGTATCTAACTATACAGGTGAGCTATGCAGACACAGGCCTGCTGCACCAAGGCTCGTTGGCCTGACTTCTTTGTAAAATGGGAAGACATTTTTTTCATGTGCTTATCAGTGAGGAAAAAGTTCTGAGTGGCACTCTAATCAAATTGAGCAATTATACAGTAGAATCTCTAAGACAGCTGACTTTTACTGGAGCGAGGGATCTACCCAAATTATATTCATTCTATTTATTTATTTATTAATTGCCAACAGGCACATGAGAGAGATAGAGACAGAGGACCCCTTCCTGTCGACATGTGGTCATGCTCCACTTCTCCTTCCTGCTGGGACCCTGGGCACACACGCACACGTGCCCAGGTGCTCCTGAGGCTGCCGGGGCCAGCGTCCCGTTGCAGTCAGCCATGTGGGCTCCCTAATCACAGAGCAAGCACTCCTTACAGACCGGCCTCCGCCCAAGGCCGCCTATACCCGGAAGTCCACACTGAATGCTGTTCTTAACATCATAACGAGTAATTTGTATCTATGTTTGTTTCATATGTATGGTATGGTTATTTAGATATCTACATTATTCTGGAGAAAGAGCAAAACTAACTTTGTACATTTTGGATGATTTTGTCTTGTCACGTAGTCACAGAGATGCTGGTTAACATTCTCAACATATGCTCGGACGACGAGCTGATTTCCGATGATGAAGCGGAAGGTAAACTTCTCATCTCAATTAGAAATTAAGGAGGAATTCGGTTCGAGTTTTAGTTTATTTTGGGCAACTTTCTTTGTCTTACTAAAAAGAAATTATATTCATTATAGAAACATAGAATTTGAAAAATTCAGGAAAACATGAATAAGGAAAATAGTTACCTACACTCCTACTATGTCATTGATGTCTGCTGTTGCTGTATACTATGTGAGCTGTTTTTATCTTGGTGTGTATATTTTCCTCTTTTTTTAAACAAAAATAGTGTCATGTAATAAATCATATTTACTTTTTTAAGAATTTTATTAAATTTCATTTATTATTATTATTTTTAATTTGACGAGAGACAGAGAAAGTGAGAAATCAAGCCACCAGGTCTGGGACTCAAAACACTGCCAGCCGGGACCAGCAGTTGGCATAATGGCTATGTTGCTGGACTCTCATGTAGTTGACCGCGGTTTGAGTCCCGGACCCAGTGGCTTAAACTCATGCCGGCCGTGCGTGTGTGCGTGCGTACCCAAGATCCCGAGAGGAGAATGGAGGAGAAGGGATTGTGGTGTGGCCATCCCCCCCCTCCGGCAAGCGCATGCGCCCTCTAGCAAAAATCTCTCAAAAAAAAAACAAAAAACAAAAAAAACCACCGCCAGCCATGTGGGATTCCGGCACTCCAACCACCATGCCACCTGCCGGCCCCAACGACATTTGCTTTTTAAAAAAATATTTGCATCGTTTCTAATGGCTCCATAGTTATCCGTGCTGATTGCTCTTTGTTTCTAACTAATCCCATGCTGTGGGGTATTGGATTGTTTTTCCCAACTTTTCATTTTCCAAACCCCTATCATTTTGAAAATTCATATAGATAATCTGCACATTCGGTCAACGACCTGTGTTTATCATACCCGTGTCTATCACACGTCCAATGTATCCCCAGCACTTTCGGTCTTGTTCTCAGTAGCCTTCCACTCTAAGGGAGGGAAGACAGACAATGAATACATACAAATCAACTAGTGATACGGGCTATGGGAGAAAGTAAAGCAATACTAGAGGTTCAAGATTATTTCCATGGATACATTTCTAGAAGTTGAATATTGGTATTGATTAGTACTTAAACTTTTAAATCTGAAGCAGGTAGCCTTTAGAAAGGCCATACCAGCTTACATTTTGTGCATGTGTGGTACCTAGCTCACATAATTCACCGTCCTCTCTCTAGTAATGCTTATTTAATTTTTTCTTAAACATTTATTTATTTATCTATGTGTTTATTGTGATTTTCAAGCTGCCAGGTCAGGACTTGAACTGTGGTTGGTCATGTGAGAATCCAGTGCCTTAACTACCACACCACCCACTGGCTCTCTAATACTATTTATTTATATTTGCTATAGTCTTGTGTTTTTATCATTCTTTTTTTCAGTTTTTGCTATAGGGCACATGCACTTGCTGGAGAGGGACAGAAAAGAAAAGTGAGAAATCCCTACCCCCCAGAGAGAATGGCCATGCCATAACCTCTTCTCCTCCAGACTCCTCTCAGGGTATTGGGCATACGTGCACGTGTACCCAGTGTGATTTTCAAGCTGCCGGGTCCAGGACTCGAACCTCATAGCCAACCATGTGGGATCCAGCCACCTTAATCTCCACACCATCTGCTGGTCCAAGTGTTTCTTAAATTTTAGTTGGTATTTTTTATGATGACTAGTGAACATTTCTTTTTGTGTTCATTGGCCACGTTTCTCTTTTGTGACTTATTAATTCATGTTGTTTTATCAGTTTTCTACTGGGGTATGTGCATTTTTTTTCTTCTTCTTGACTTGTGAGTAATCTTTATTTGGTAACATTTTCTTGTATATGAAGCAAAATATTTTTTTCCTAGTGTTTTATGAGAGATTTTATTTTAAATATTGGTTCTAATTTGTCTGAGAATGTAGGAAATTCTGGAAAGGTGGTGGTCACTTGAGCCCAAACCCCTCACTGTCTTTCTGGTAAGGTGATTTACTCAGCTGTTGAGATAAACTGTCTCCGCAGTGGGGAATGCCTTGCTCACTTGGGGAACCGCGAGGAAATTCCCGCACATGCTGTGCTTCAGGTTCCCCAAGTGAGCAGACGGACATAGCTCGTGAGAGCTGGGGCACCAGACCCTTGTGCAGTTGAAAAGCCACATGTAAACAAAAAATACTGCTAGAAATGGTGGGCAACCACAGCCGCAGGCCTAATCTACACTCCATATCACGAAGTCCGACTTTTTCTTGTGTTGTGACTCTTCTCTGCTTCTTGGGAGCACGTCCATTACCACTTGTGGCACTTTGTATGGGTCTTGTTGTGTTATTCAAGGCTTATGGTATTGCACTAACCACAGTTAAAAAAGGAATATACATATATATACATATATACATATATACACACACACACATATATATACACACACACACACACATATATACATACATACCTATATGAGAACCGTGAGAGATCACTGGTCTCCATGGTACACGATTGGCTGGAGAGGTGAACTGCTCACGTGGAGATGGTTAGCATCATGCGGTGTTTTTTCACTCCAATAGCAGTAGGAGATGGCTACAAAGCTGTGAGGTAGTACAGTATGTACTACAGTTCATTTTATGCAGTCAGGATTTAAAACTACATTTTTACATTTGTTTATAGTTCTCTAAGCTGCCAAGTTCTTTTGGATTAGTGCATATCTTTCCCCAATTGTCCATTGCATATATTGGAAACATCTGCATGTACGTGGACCCATGCAATTCAGATCCATGCTGTTCAAGGTCAGCTGCATCTTTATGAGATACGAGGTCAATACAAGGACTAGTTTTTCTTGTGGAAATAAAACAGCCCAGTAACAAATTGAACGAAAGAAAAAGTTTAAGTTAAGGGAAGATGAAATACATAAGAAATAGATCTATTACATTCTGGGACTAGCAGTTGGCGTAATGGCTATGTCACTGGACTCCCATGTAGTCAACTATGGTTCGAGTCCCAGACCTGGCGGCTTAAACTCACACCGGGGGTGTGTGTGTGCATGCCCAAGATCCCAAGAGGAGAATAGAGGAGAGGGATTATGGCATGGCCATCTCCCCTGGGGGAGTGATTTCTCGCTTCCTGTCTCTGTCTCTCTGTGTCTTTCTGGCAAGCGCATGCGCCCTATAGCAAAAACCTCTCCAAAAAAAGAAAAAGTTAAGAACTTGTGTTCATCAAAAGATTCTCTTGGTCCAGCTGGTGGTATGGTGGTTAAGGCACCTGGTTCCCACATGGCCAACTATGGTTCAAGTCCTGGACCCAACAGCTTGAAAAACATGCTGGGTGCCTGTGCACATGTGCTAAAATCCCAAGAGAAGAATGGAGGAAGAGGAATTGTGGGGTGGTCATCCTACCTGTTGGGGGGATGTGCTTTCTCACCAACCCCCAAGCTCTCTCCAGAGAGCACACGAGCCCTATAGCAAAATTTTAAAAGTACATTCTGTTAAGCATGTGAAAAGACAAGCTATACGATGGGAGAGGATATCGCAACACAACCAACGAAAGGCCTATTTGCAGAAGATATAAAGGACTATATATCAATAAGATGAGATTTGTACAAGTACTTCACAAAAGAGGATATCCAAATGGCCAGAAAAAAATACGCAAAGATATTTAATTACATTAATAATCATGAGAATGCATAAAAATTAAAACCACAGTGGAATGATACTACATACCTCCCAAATTGACTAAAATGAAAAGATGAATAATACCAGGCCAGCATTTGTACCAATAGGAATGCCCACACCTAGAAGTATAAATTGGAACAATGATCTGCTTAGTAGATAATACCAAACTGTTTTCTAAATTTGAACATAGACATACCCGATAACTGAGCAGTCTAATCCTAGGAATATACTTAACAGAAATATATCCATTTTTTTTCAGCAAAGAGAGATACACAGGAATACTCACAGTAATCTAATTTGTAACAAAATATTATTATCACCCCAAATGACCATTGACAGAAAAAAGGATAAATTGCAGTGTATTCATATAGTGGAATAATATATGATAATGAAAATGTACCACAGCAATGGGGAAGACGTGATGGATCTCACAGACATAATTTTCAGCAAAGGAAGCCAGATCAAAAAAAGCACATACTTAATTGTTCCAGTTACATGCAATTATAAAGCCATGAAAGCGGCAGTGCTATGGATCTATGGATGCATACTTTTATGGCAAAACCATAAAGAACAGCAAAAAAGTGATTTCAGGGGCCAGTAGATGGTGTGTGGTTATGTCGCTCCCACATAGTTGACCATGTTCGAGTCTTGGACCTGGTGGCTTGAAACTCATGCCGGGTGCATGTGCGTGTGTGCCCAAGATCCCGATAGGGTGGAGGAGAAGGGATTGCGGCATGGCCATCCGCTCTAGGGGGTGATTCCTCGCTTTCTGTCTCTATGTCTCTTTGTGTCTCTCTGGTGAGCACATGTGCCCTATAGCAAAAATCTCTCTTTAAAAAAATGTTATTTCAGTAAATGTCAAGAGAATGATTTCTTTGGAGAGAAGAGAGACTATGTAATGTTTATTAGGATGGGCCCAAGAGTGGCTTCTGGGATGCTGGCAATGTTCTGTTTACTGACCTGAGTGGTGGGTATGTGGACATTTGCTTTCTAATAGATCATTGCATTTTACATTTGTTCTGTATACTTTTCTGTATGTTTCTTATACTTCACAATAAAATATTTTTTAAATGGGGAGGTTTTGGTAGGAATCTGTGGAAGCTGGAAACAAGGCATTAGTAGTATTGACTTAGCCAGTTCAGGAAGGCTGAACTCCAGCTTGGTAACAGGGGTGCTGAGTTCAGGCACAGAATCCTGCCAATGCGAGGGGAGTGGCAGCACCCCTTCCGGAACTGTGAGGTGCAGGCAGGGCGGGAGCTGTTTGAAAGACAGTGAGGGTGGTAGCCAGAGGGTTTCTGGACTGGGGACGCTATAAGGGGGTGAATTAAGTGGCCATACACATACTTCCCTAACAAAGGCCAGCTCTGTAGTTTACCCTCAGTGTAAAACCCAGAGTCACCCCGCCACCTACCAGCTCTGAAAGCTTTGGGCCCCTCAGTCCTAATCTTTTTTTTTTTTAGTGTTTTTTTTTTTAAATTTTGGATTCTTATTTATTTATTCATTTGTTTATTTCAATTTGACCAGAGAGGGACAGAGAGAGAGACAGAGAGAGAGAGAGCAAGCTGCCAGGTCCAGGACTTGAACCATGGTCAGCACCCTTAACCACCACTCCACTCACTGGCTCCCTCCCTCAGTCCTAATCTTAAGTAATGCTGAGGATTATCACCAGACACCTGAGGAAAGTGAATAAGAGACAAACAACAAAATAGCGAACAGTGGGACCAGCAGTTGGCGTAGTGTTTATGTCACCAGACTCCCACGTAGTTGACCGTGGCTCCAGTCCCAGACCCGGCAGCTCGCAACTCATGCAGGGTGTGTGTGCATGTGTGCCAAAAATCCAGGAGGAGAATGGGGGAGAAGGGATTGCAGCATGGCCATCCCCCCCGGGGGGTTAATTTTTTTCTTGCTTTCTGTCTCCCTGTCTTTCTTATGAGCACATGCACCCTATGGCAAAAATCTCTAAAAAAAAAAAAAAGCAAAAAGCAACTTGAATGAATTTAATTCTGAAGAACATTTAAAACTTAAAAAGGAAGATCTATAGTACCCCCTAAAAAATAATGTATTGAATCCATTATACAAAAGCATAATGTTCGGGCCAGCTTAGGGTGGTTAGGGTGACTGGATCCCACATGGCTGGCTGTGTGGGTCAAGTTCCAGACCTGGCAGCTTGAAGGTCACTCCAGGCACATGTGTATATGTGCCCAAGATCCCGAAAGGAGAGTGGAGGGAGGACTGCAGTAAGGCCTCACCCCCCAGGAGGTGATTTCTCACTTCTCTCTCTCCCTGTCTCTCCAGTGAGTGCATGCGCCTTGTAACAAAAACTAAAAAGCAAACAAACCCACAAAAAAACCTCATGATGTTCTTATTAAGAGATTTGTAAAGTGTCTGTTCTGTCCATTGGTTTTTGTTTCTTGTTTCTGGCATCATTGTCGGACAAATGATATCTTTTTCATTGCTTAATGTTATTTGCATCATACGTGGAGGTAGAAAACGCTGTGTACTAATAGACGTGGATTCATGTAAAACTATAACATTTTTAAGAAATGAAAGAGAAATCTAGCGTTCTGGTCTGATACCAAGGCTGTCCCTTACAAGCCAGTAACGGTGACAGCCTGCTTCTCTCATTGCATTTCACTTTGATTTTTTTCTCTCTGTCATGCAAACTTAAATTTTTCTTCTCATATTTCTGTCTTCATCTCTTTCTTTCTTGGTGTCTCTTCTCCCTGAAGACCACTACATTTCAAGCTATCAGAAAGGTATCCGACTAAAATGTGCTAAGAGCTTAATACTTGCTGTCTGTCCCAGCGCAGTCTGCTGGTAGTTGTCATCTCAGACAGGCTGTCCCTCCACCCGTTCCATTTTGGTGTGTCCGTCTTCCCCGGCCCTGCTGCATGATCCAGCAGGGTTTTGACAGCTGGAGGGGGGAAGAGAGAGCGTGTTTCTTCTGACTTTTGAATGCCGTCACCTGGTACATGCCTGGCCCTTGACTTCCCACGTGTGGGCTACTTCCTGAATCTTTGGTGAGAAAAAGCCATAAAGCTTTACGTAAACTTTGTGCTGCTGCTTTTTAAAGCACTTTACTCATCCTTATCATTTATACTGCACCATTGTCGACAGTACTGGGAGGAAGTAACTCACCAGTGTGCACAAGTGAGGTCATAGCACGTACGCAGCCCTCACCAAGGTCGGGAGAGCTAGCTGGGCCTCACGTCTCCTGAAGGAGACTGCTGCTCGCACATCACTTGCCATGTGGCAGGCCAGACCCTACACCCTAAGGTGGCCCACAGCATTCTCAAAAGAGATCTCAGATGTAGCACTGTCTTTGTGAGGTTCGTGTGCGTGCGTGTGCACGTGCACATGTGTGTGTGTCTCATCCCTCACCGTGTTCTATGTTCAGAACCACAGATGAGCCCCTGCCTCTCACAGATCACCCCGTCTGTCTTGTTTCGTGCCCCCCCTCCATACTTTACCTCATTGATTTTTCTTTCTTTCTTTCTTTTTTATTCTCTTGCACCTTAGGACTTCTTGGGATTTTTGTTTGTTTAAACACAGTTAGGCCTTGATTTCTTCTTTTTTTTTTTAATACAACAGTTTCTTTAACTTAAGTAAGAAATACACTTTATCCTGCGTTGTTAAAAGCCAACCTGTTATCGTATTTCTGTACTCACCTGTACTTTGTATTCTCTAAGGAGGCTCTTCAATTCGTAAGGAGATCATCAAGAATAAAATCAGAGCCATTGGGAAGATGGCCCGGGTCTTTTCGGTTCTTCGGTAAGGACAAGTCTGTCATTACAGTGCGGGGGAAAAAGCAGAGTAAGTTAGAAGCTGGTTGCACCACGGCTCTTTTAGAATGGCAATTTGGTGTTGGAACTGCAAGTCTTCAGGTGAGGGAAGATGGACTCAGGCCTGCTTGTTAAAATGACAGTGCTCTGGCGGACACTCACTTGGCTCCAGCTCAGATGCAGTGAATGCAAATGCTGCAGGGCTTAGCGGGCTTTGGAGCCAGAGCCCCTGTGACCAGATGCAGCTCCACCGCATCTGGCTGTGTGGGCTGACGAATCCCCGCTTCAGTTTCCTTGTCTGTGAGGCAGAGAGGTGAAGAGGCCCACGACGAGGTGGTTGGGTGGATTGAATGGGGCGATACTGGGTTGTGGGAAAAGTCATGACGCGTTTTTCTGTTTTTCTATTTTGTTTTGTTTTGTTTTTCTGCAAAAACTGGGTCATGACTTTTCCAATGGCCCAATATATGGGAAACGTTAGAACTGAGCCTGGCTGTTATGTACCTTTAATTGGAAAACAGGAACTGGCCAATTGTTTACAACTGGAATATTTCCAGAAAACATTTCTTTCTTTGAGTCAGTCCTTTTCTTTGGGCGGAAGGAGGAGAAACTGTCCTCCCTTTGAGTATCTCTGGGTCGCTGGGTTGGGCACCCTGGTATTAACCCAGGGCTGTGGTCTTCCTTTGCAGGGAGGAGAGTGAGAGTGTGCTGACCCTCAAGGGCCTGACCCCTACAGGCACACTCCCTCTGGGGGTCCTCTCAGGGGGCAAGCAGACCATCCAGACGGGTGAGTACGAGGACACTCCTTTCGTGGAAGGCGTGCGCCTGTCACCTAGCAGGTGATGTCGAGTTAGAGACCGGGTGTTCTTTAGGAGCTACTGGAGCAATTGCATGTCCGTCTGGAGGAAAGATGAATCTTGACCCTTACTTCCCTGCACAAAACGAATTAAAAATGAATTATAACGTAAGTGGAAAAGGGGAAAGAATAAAACTCCTTGAAGAAAGTAAGATAGTAGGCAGACTTAGTGGGACACAGACAGTACTAGCATTAAAAGAAAAGAAGCAGTAAATTGAATCTCATTAAACTGAAGACCTTATTTTCATGAAAATACATGATTAAGGGAAAAAACCGCAAGCTGCAAACTGGAAGACTTGTAATGCATATGCCTGACAAAGGACTTGTTTTCAGAATTTATAAAGAACTATACATCTTGGACCAGCCAGTGGTATGGTGGTTAAGGCAACTGGATCCCACATGGCTAACTGCAGTTCGAGTCCCGGACCTGGCAGCTTAAGAAACATGCTGGGCATGTGTGCATGTTTGCCTGTGTGCCTGAAATCCGAAGACGAGAATGAAGGAGAGAAGGCCTCCGTGTGGCCATCCCCATGGGGGTTCCTTTCTCACTTTCTCCGTGCTTCTCTCTCTCTGTGGCTGTCTCTCTCTGGCAAATACATGCACTCTGTAGCAACTTTTTTTAAAGAAGAAAAAAGAAAAAAAGAACTATAAATATTTTTAAAAAGCAAAATCTTGAAAGATTTTAACTGGGACTTCACAAAAGAAGATACCAAAATGGTCAATGAGCATATGAAAAGATGCTTAATAAAGTTATAGTAATTCATCTGGGAAGTGGATATTAAAACCACAGTGAGATAACACTGCATACTCAGTAGAGTGGCTAAAATTAAAGCCCAGCGGTACCAAGTCTTGATGCGTTGTGCAGAGGTACGACACCCATTGCTGATGGGTGGGCTTGTAAACTGGTTCAGTCACGTTGGCGTACTCTCGGGCAGAAGAGCTAAAGCTGCGTCTACCCGTAACCCAGTACTTTCACAGTGATGCGTAGCCAATAGAAACGAATGTGTGTGTCCACCAAAACATGTGCACAGAAGTGTTCCCTGCACCTTTATGCATAATAGTCTCAAGCTGGAAACAACCCAAATGCCCATGAGTAGCACAACAGATAACTAAATTGTATTGCCGAGACAAGGGAATATACCCAGTGATAAAAGAATAACATATTACAGACAAATGCAACACGTGGTCGAAGCTCACAGAGGTTACAATAAACTAAAAAGCTAGACACAAAAGAGCACATAGGGTGTTTAAGAACAGGCAGACCAGACTAGCAGGTGGCAGGTTGGTTAAGGTGCTGAACTCCCATGTGGCCGATCACAGTTCAAGTCCCAGACCTGGTGGCTTGCTTTCTCACTTTCTCTCTTTCTCTCTTTCATGAGTGCACATACCCTATAGCAAATTAAATAATAATAATTAATTAAAATTTTTAAAAATAAATAGGCAGACCAGGGTCAGCCAGTGGTAGTTAAAGCAGCTGGCCAATCACAGTTCAAGTCCCCGACCTGGTGGCTTAAGAAACACATTGGGCACAAGTGTATGCTCAGTAGAATGGAGGAGAAGAGTTTGTGAATGAGTTACAGTGAAGTAAAATAATGTACATCGGGGGCCAGCAGGTGGTGTGGTGGTTGAGGGCGCTGGACTCCAACATGGCCAACGACGGTTCGAGTCCCGGACCTGATGGCTTGCTTTCTCACTTTCCCTCCCTCTCTCTTGCTCTCTCTTTCCCTTTCTGGTCTAATTAAAATAAATAATATAAAATTAAATTAAATTAAAAAAAATTTTTTTAAATGTACTATGGAAATTGCAGCTCAAAGGAAAACAAAGTAAAGCCAGCCATCAGCCACAAATTTGACTCCCCACTTTCTAGTAAGCAAAACGAAGAGGAAAGCCGAGAACAGGGCAGAGTTCACAGAGACCACACAGCTTAAATCGGCTGTAAACTGGACCACACCAGGACGGAAACCTTTACGGCACCCTCAAGAAAGAGAGCCATTTCCACAGGATGGGTGACAATATTTGGAGATCATATGTCTCCTAAGCGACTCATATCAGAAAATATTAGGAACTCTTACAACCGGATAATGGAAAGACAACCTAATTAATAAATGGGTAAAGAATCTGAATGAACAGTTTTCCAGAAAAGACGTACAGTGGCCCATGAAGAGATGGCTACCTCGCTGGACATTTGGGAAACCCAGATCACACTGTGAGGGGTCACCATCTTCACCCCCACGAGGGTGGCCGTGAAGGAAAGACAGCTAATGGGAGTATTGACGAGAATGTGGAGGAACCGGGCCGCACGTGCTGCTGGAATGGGAACTGGCCCCGCTCCTCTGGAGACCGCCAGGTTTCGAACTACCAAACGGAGGTACCATGGGGCCTAGCTCTACCCGGGAGAGGGAGAGAGTCCACCCAAACACTCACACGCAGGTGTCCACGGAGGCGTCCTTCGTAATAGCCGAAAACTGGGACCACCCAGCTCCACCAGCTGGATAGACCAGAGTGCGGTGTAGACCCTGGGACCGTGGAGTCTTAGACGGGAGTGAAGTGCGGGTACGAAGTCAGTGTGTGTGAATTGAACTCTTCATGCTGAGGAAGGAAGCCGGTCACCCGAGACCACGTAATACAGTATCCCACGGACGTGGATGCCCACAGCCGGGGCGGGCATGGGAAGTGGCTGCTGACGAGCGTGGGTTCTCTCTGGGAGGAGGAAAGGCCAGACACCCCCTTCGACCTGCACACACCGAACAATTGGGTTTATCGCGGATGACGAAAGATGCTAAAAAGAAAAACACACACACTGTATTGACTGTTGCTTCTAAGCCCTCAGTGCAGGCCCCGTCGTAATACCCAGTGCGGGAAGAAACGGGCTGGAGACGGGCCCGGGGCGCGGGCGTTTCCCAGAGCAGCTCCGCTCTCACGCCAGCGCCCTGCTCTCCTGCTTCCGGGCCCTGCACCCATGCTGTCCTGCTGGGCGGCACTGCAGCGTCCCTGGAAGGTCCCTGCCGTTTGCGGAGATTAGACAGGGTGTGGCCTTGCTTTGTGACACGTCCCTCATCTGCTGACAGATGCGCAGCGCGTGGCAGGCTGAGCCCAGCACCTGCTTTCCCACCGCGTTGGGGAGGCCCCTCTGCGCCTCCTCGGCTTCTCTGAGACGACTGGATTGGACGAGCTGCCGGGGTTCTGTTCAGAGGCTCCTTCCTCTACAGCCTGTGCCTTTGCATGCACGAGAGGCTTCACAGTCCGAGAGAGGAGACAGAAGGAGTTTACTCTGGCACCAGCTTTTCGGGTGCTTCCCTTTTCCTCGCTGAGGGCCGGGGGGCTGGCTTGGCCGTCGGCCTGCTCTCTCACACCTGAAATAAGTTCTTGGGACTAGCCCCAGAGCTAGCGGTCAAAGGAGTGGGTCCCACGTGGTCAACCTCAGTGTGAATCCTCGCCCCAGCGGCTTGAAAAGCACGCCAGACGCATGTGCGTGCCCGGAGTCCCTGCGGGAAGGAGAGCCGGAGGAGGGGCTGTGGTACAGTCACGCCCCCGCGGGGTGCCTTCTCCCTCTCCCTCTCCCTGCCTCTCTCTCTGGCAAGTGCATGTGCTCTCTGACAGTTTAGGATAAATAAATAAAAATGGGGCCTGCAGGCAGCGTGGTAGTTAAAGCGCTGGACTTCCCACAAGGCTGACTGCGGTTTGAGTCCTGAACCCGGCAGCCTGTAAATCACACTGGGTACCTGTGAGTGCATGCCAAAGTCTCCAGCGACAACGGAGAAGGGAGGGGGCGTGGCCATCCCCCCCAGAGTGATTTCTCACTTCCCCTCTCTGTCCCTGTTTCTCTCTCTCTAGCAAGCACACATGCCCTGTGCCCCCCCAAAAAAATCTTAAATAAGTAAATCAGTCTTTTTATAGGACCCATAGCAGCTATTTAATGCCATCTGAGCTAACACAAACTGAAGATGAGTTGCGATGTTAAGTTATTTGATTCAGCAGGTTATTTTGATGTGTGGACATCAAGATATAAACCAGCAATTGGCTATTTAAAATGAAGTAATGTTCCCATGACACCTGAGATGTTGAAAATACAAATTCGGGCCAGCAGATGGTGTGGTGGTTCAGGTGCTGGATTCCCACAGTTCGAGTCCCAGGCCTGGTGGCTTGAAAATCACAACAGGCACGTGTGTGTGCACGCCCAAAATCCCGAGAGGGGGACGGGGAGAAGGGGCTGTGGAGTGGCCATCCCCCCTGCGGGGTGATTTCTCACTTCCCCTCTCTTTGTCTCTCCCGGCAAGCACACACCTATGGCAAAAACCTAAAAGCTAAATGACCCATTCCGACCCAGCCACAGTAGGCGTGCTGACCACTGCTGCTCGGGAGGCCAAAGCCACACGGGAGGCCCAGCTGGCTCTCGGCTCACCCTGAAATACTGAGGCCAGGAGCGCGCTTGTCGTCCCCGGCCCTGGGGCGGGATTGCTGAGGCAGGCGGATTGCAGAAGGCAGCCCCGTCTGACATGCACTCCCCACACACCCCAAGCCTGCACACACAGAGGAAATCCGAGAAGCTCTCTCCACCGATCGCACTCCCTCCCTGCCCCGCCCCACCTGGGGAGTTTCTGCAGTAATCCTGTTGCTTCTCTAACTAGCCGATTGGTCCCGTCCGGGTGGAGCAGGCGACGGGTGGGCCCTGGGGTGTCTGGCTGGCCGCCGCGCTGCTGACGTTCTCACTGTCTCTCTCGTTTTGCATGCCGCCGCTCCTGCCCTCTCAGCCACAGTAGAAGCGGTAGAGGCCCGGGAAGGTATGGCCGCGGTACTCGGTAGCTGTGATCACGTGTCTGTCACTAGTGCTGGCCTGCTTTCAGATCTTTTATCGTTGCATCACCAGAACCGATGGCGGGAAAAGCATCGCTGGTCCGAGGCCGGTGCCCAGTGCGCGCGCTGCTCGTGCCCGCAGTCCGGGCGATCTCGGTGACCTCCACGGCCCGTGTCCTTTCTGGGCTCTGTCAGTTTTCTGCGAGGGCTGAAGCCTAACAACCGGTTTAACCCTAACCCTTGCCCTAAGCAAGAGAGTCCCTGTGACTATCAGAGACGCGGAGGGGCCAGCTCCCTGCTTACGGACTGAAGGGCATGCAGAGCAGAGGCGGGGCGGGCGGCTCGGAGTCTGGCTGCTTTGGAGCTTGCCCCAAGGCAGTCCAGCTAAACTACCTTGGTTCCTGTGGAAACCTACTCTGAGTAGCACAGCTATGGGTAGGGTGGAGACCACCGCGGCCTGCGTTCCATTACTGCGTTAGGTAAGGTGTTCGAGTGCAACTTGAACCTTTCCTTGATGAAGGGAGGATGCGCTCTAGACCATTTTGATGAAGTAAAGATCAATTCCTGGTTGTGCAACATAAAAATCTGTCCCGAGCCGAAAGAGTCATTCTTGCGTGCCTTTTTTGTCGTCTCCGCGCTCACTGCTCTCTGCCCACTGCAGCTGCTCCGTCTGTCGCCTGTCCTGCCATTCAGTGTCGCCTTTTCCTCCTGCGTGCTTCACGCTTCGGCCCATCAGAGTCCTCTCCCTGTGTACAGGCCCTCCGTGGATGGGCGTGAGGAACGTGGCAGCTCTCCCCCGGGCGCACTTCTGCCGGATTTCTCCTCGAGCTTTTGCGGAAACTCCTTTCCCAGTCGTAGTTACCCTTTGGGCTGAAGGAAGCAGTACCTTCAGAAAGGCCGGCTGGGCCAGTGCTGCCATCGCCCTCACCAGAACGTCCCGGCAGGTGGCTGTGGGCTGAGGGCCGGGCTAGGCGCGGCTTTGCTAACGGAGCACTCCCCACCCCTCCTGTTTTTCTGTAGCCATCCGAGGGTTTTCACATCAGCACAAGATCCGGAGTTTTGAAGAAGCCCGAGGTCTGGACCGAATAAATGAGCGAATGCCACCCCGAAAGGACAGCGCACACCTTGTGGGGCCAGTGAAGCCGGGAACCCCTGTCAGCCCCAACGCCGTGCCCAGGAACAGCCCCGGGAAGAAAGCCCCATGATGGCTCAGAGTCGCGCCACACCACGGCGGGCCCAGAACTTACAAACACGTTTATTTATTTATTCTTGGAAAATGAGACAAAACAGCCAAACCTGGAGGTGCATACACCGTGCAGTCTGCATTTACTCTGTAAGAAGGTGACTGTTTTCTAAGTTCTTCTAGTTTATGTTCAATATATATAAAAAAGGCATATCTGTTTTGTTTTTCCCTCTCCCCCCCTACCTTTTAGGAACCAATCTGGTTGTCAATACACATGTGAAGTCTTACGCTATAAAGGGGGTCTTCTGCAATAAAAGGACCTTGGAAACCTCAGGTCTGGGTTCCTGACTCGAACTAGTCAGCCTTTATTCACCTTTTTGAAGGTAGTATCTTTCATTTCAGAGAGAAAACTTCTCAGGACCAGCAGATGGCAGAACAGTTACATCGTTAGAGTCCCATGTAGTCGACCGTGGTTGGAGTCCCCAACCCAGGGCTTAAAACTCACTCGGAAAAAAAAAAAAAAAAAAAAAAAAAAAAAAGGGGGACCAGCAGGTGGCATGGTGCTTAAGGTGCTGGACACTCCCGCGTGGCTGACCATGGTTCAAGTCCTGGACCTGGTGGCTTGCTTTCTCACTTTCTCTCTCTCTCTCTGTCTCTCTCTGGTCAAGTTAAAATAAATGAATGAATAAATAATTTTTTTTTCTTTTTTTTTGGAGAGGTTTTTGCTATAGGGCGCGTGCGCTCGCCAGACAGACAGAGAGAGACAGAGAGACAGAAAGCAGGAAATCACCCCCCAGGGGGGATGGCCACGCCGCAATCCCTTCTCCTCCATTCTCCTCTCGGGATCTTGGGCACACACGCACACGCACCCGGCATGAGTTTAAGCCGCCGGGTCCGGGACTCGAACCGCGGTCGACTACGTGGGAGTCCAGCGACATAGCCATTACGCTAACTGCTGGTCCCGTATAATTTAAAAAAAAAAAAAAAACTCACTCGGGACTCCTCTGTGTACGTGCCCAAGATCCCAAGAGGAGAATGGAGGAGAAGGGGTGTGGCATAGCCATCCCCCCTGAGAGACTGGCTTTCTGTCTGTCTCTATATATCGGGCACATGTGCCCTATAGCAAAAATCTCTCTCTGGGGCTGGCAGGTGATGTGGTGGTTAAGAGCACTGGACTCCCACGTGGCCGACTACGGTTCGAGTCCCAGACCTGGCGGCTTGCTTTCTCATTTTTTCTCTCTCTCTCACTCTGTCCCTCTCTAGTCAAATTTAAATAAATAGATAACATCAAATAAAACAATTCTAAAAAAACAAACAAACAAACAAAAACCCTCTGTCTTAAAAAAAAAAAGAGTAATAACTTCTCAAACACACTAGGGTTCTTTTTCTTTCTGCTGGGTGCCAGTGAAAAACCTCCAAGGTTCTGGTGGCTGAAACTGCTCTTCATTTAATAGAAAACTTGATTAAAGTAGACCTTCTAGACTTCTAGGTAAATCACCCATCCCCCGTGACTCTAAGGAAAGGCCAAGGGAGCGTTTTCTATTAAAACCTACTTCCTTCTGGACTCTCAGTTCCTTTCAATGTGTTTCAGGAAAGCAAAATTTAAAAATAAGGAGGTTTTTCTTTACAGTTACCCGAGGGTCTCTGTGTGCTGGGTAAAACGTGAGAGAAGGAAGAGAAAGTCTGGAGCAGCCGCCTGAGTGCCGCTTCTTCATACGCAAAGGGTTCATCCGACACAGCCTAGCTCCCCCGCCCCTCGATCTGAGACTTACACATGCGCCTGCCTTTGCAAACCTTAGCCGTGAATATCAGTTCACGTGACAGAGCGTGGAGCTGGGCATCCCTTGTCGGCCTGCTCCTTTTCAGTAAGACTGTCATGCATGTACGGTCCCTGGGTAGAAAGCAACTCTTAAGAGCCTCTGTCAGCAGTAGCAAAACATTGCAAATCCTTACAAGCAGAAATAATACTTTACTATTTTTTAATATTTAATTTTATTTATTATTATCATTTTCAGTTTGACTGGAGAGAGAGAGAGAAAGTGAGAAAGCAAGCCACCAGGTCTGGGACTTGAACCGCAGTCAGCCATATAGGAGTCCAGCATCTTAACCACCATGCCACCTGCTTGCCCCAATATTTTACTACTAAAGAGGAATGTCTTCATGTCCTTTTATCTATATTCTCATTGCTTTTTTAAGTTCTAACATGAACAACTGCAATTTACTGAAATAAGTTTTTCCCAATAGCAAAGATTTGCTTTCTTCTCCTTATAACTTAGAGATGATTTCCTGCCAGTGTCCAGAATAAAAAAAGAAAAACCCTTATTGCATGCATCAGCAGCACATTATTTAATGTCATGGAGCAAAGGTGGGAATTTTTTTTTTAGGAATATTTTAATGTATTTTTATTATTTAATTTTTATGGGGCATGTGCTCTCACCAGAGAGAGACAGAGAGAGACAGAGAGGGAAAGTGAGAAAGCAAGCCACCTGGGCTGGTACTTGAACCGCAGTCAGCCATGTGGGAGTCCAGCGCCTTAGCCACCATGCTACCTGCTGGCCCCAAGCTGGGGTTTCTTAAATCTGGAAAACTTTGGGGCCTGTCTGCCTTGACGGACGCTGCAGCTCAGATCCTTTTCTCGACAGCCGGCTTTATAACACACAGTTTGAGGGCTGGCCTAGGTACAGGTCCTGGCCCCAGCAGCCTGGAAAACACGCTGGGCACGTGTGCCCCAAATCTCGACAGGATAGAGACACGAAGAGAAGGGACTGCAGCATGCCATACCCTGGGGGGGGTGCTTTCCATCTCCTCTGTCTCTGAATATGCACCCTTCGGCAAATACAGTCAAAAACAAGACAGAACGCCCAGTGTGGGCAGCTGTAAGAGAGTGCCTGCCGCGCCTCTGTGAGGTCCCGACACGCCTCTGTGAGGTCCCGACGCTTGCTGTCCTCCCCGGCCTGCGAAGGCCGATGTCTGCAGCGAGGCTGACATCTGCTCTCTCGACCCCCTTGTTGTATGTCACTGTTGTAGATGATATCCAGATTTCTCAACTGTACCAAATCTATAAATATAAAAGTCAAGCTATTGAGAAGTTTTTTTAAAAGAATTATTTTATTGATGTTATTTATTTATTCATTTTAATTTGATCAGAGAGACAGAAAGAGAGACAAAGTGAGAAAGCAAGCCACCAGGTCTGGGACTCGAACCGCAGTCGACCCTGTGGGAGTCCAGTGCCCCCAACCACCACGCCACCTACCGGCCCTGAGAAATAAGTTTATCCTGGCCAAATCTGGGTGACCAATCAGCTAGACTGATTTCTGAGGAGATTACCCCAATGGACTGTCCCACAGTTTGTCATTGAATTAATTATCAGCTTTTCTCTCTGCCCTTCGTATGGAAATTATTTCCGAACCTGCGAAGGCTTGCTGAGGTGAGCCTAGAACCCCCAACACCGATTCTAGTCGTTATGGTAACGGTGGAACCCAAGGTTCTTCCAAAGCGTTATGTGGTGCCCCTGGCCCTGGCAGGAGGGATGCGTAGGGAAGGTGGGTGACCGCAGAGCCTGGGTCGTGGGTATGACGCTCCCATTTCCTGAGTCCTGGCGGGCTCGGGGTCCGTCACGCCTGGCACCCGGTCCACATCTTTTCCAACATCTGCTAAGGGGACGAAGGGCAGCCGGGGAAGGCCAGCTGAGGAGGGCCTGGGTTCTGTGGAGGACGGTTCCGAAGCACCGTATTGCCACATGGCTGCGACCCGGCGCTGACTCTGGCTTGTGGGAACGCGGCGAGGGAGAACCCATGTGTGCAGGGACGAGGGCAGGGAGTCACAGGACAGATCTGTCACTCTTACCTGGAGAGCTCAGAGGACGCGTTCACAAAAGGGCTTTGTGCCATTGACAGGGTGTGGAAGAGGGAGCCTGCATTACCCTGGGACTCGGGCCTGCCCTGCCTCTGTCTAGCTGGCCGGAGTGAATGGGGTCGGTGTTAGCGCCGCATCTATGCAGTCACAAAGGTAAAGATGATACTGGAGGTATATCCCCTCCCGGGAGGCCTTGGCCTCAGGCCCCGGCAACCTTGGAGAGACTTGCTAAATAACACCTTTGTCTGAGACGGGGTTATGCCTGTTCCCTCCTCCACACCCTCGTGCAAGTCTAGGCGGCTGAAGATCGAGAAGCGAGGCCATGGACGCAGACCGCCCCTCCGAGCAGCTCTGAAGTAGGGCCGTGCGTTGTCCTGTAAGTGCCTGCCCGGCTCTCCACTCCCCTGCGGCCACCCCCATACCTTCTCCACGTGTTAAAGTGAAAGGCACAGACCTGCCATAGACTTTGATTCCAGGCAGCAAGCTGCGTTTCTACCTGTCGCCAAGCTGCTCGAAGGTCCCCCCACGCCTCGCTCCTCCCGCAGCCCGCAGTCACTATTCCTGACAGGTCCGTCAGCAGAGGGTTTCCAAGGCAGGATCCCAGTTCTGCTTCCGAGGGGAGAGGTCTCAGGCACAGGAGGCTGGCTAGCTGGGGCAGAGTTTCCTTCAGGTTCTTTGGCATTACAGGTTATTGACTTGAGCTTAGAGATCACGTGCTTTTTCTTGTTTTCAATTACATTAAAGAAAACAGTGGAGGGACCAGCAGTTAGCGCAATGGCTATGTCGCTGGACTCCCACGTAGTCGACCGCGGTTCGCGTCCAGGACCCAGTGGCTTAAAACTCACCCAGGGCGCGTGTGCGTGTGTGCCCAAGATCCCGAGAAGAGAATGGAGGAGAAGGGATTGCAGCGTGGCCATCCCCCCTGGGGGGTGATTTCTCGCTTTCTGTCTGTCTCTGTCTGGCGAGTGCACGTGCCCTATGGCAAAAACCTCTCAAAAAAAAAAAAAGTATAAAGAAAACAGTGGACATGACACTTAGCAGCTGAATCGAGTAAGTCTTTTGTGGATGAGAAATTAGTTTGTTAGAACTTGAACTGTAAATTGGAAGCCATCTTTTAGATACCAGAGAGAAGAAAACACTCTTAAAAATCTAATGGTGACTTTCCCCACCTGCGTCTGTATTTCCTGTCCCTCCTGGTGGAGGCACTGCTGTTCGGCTGTCACCGTTTAATAATTCCAGCAGGCCAAGGAAGGTCTGGCTTCTAACAGCTGCTCAGGGCGCTGTGAATGCCAGAGCCCCTCAGGGACGCTCACAGTGATCAGGCCTTTTCTCCGTCTCTCTGCCTTTGGTCTTAGGGTGACTTTAGTGGCTTCATGGTGTTTTCTGATCTTCCCCACTCAGGACCCAGCCTTGCCCCGGCCACCCGCCCGGCATCGTGCCCACCACTAACTCTGCTCCCAGTTCCCTCTGCGGCTTCCCCAGCAGAGGCTGCTACCCCCAGAATACGCACAGTCTTATGAAAGATAGAAGCACTTTCTGTCATAATAATAGCTCCGACGTGATCCTGGTAAAAGACGCGGGTGAGCTCCGGCTCAGGAGGGCCGACTGTGGAGTTGGGTTGCGGAGAGCAGGAGGAGCCGGCCTGGCCTTCTGACTCCTGTAACTGTGTCCTGAGGAGCTGCGGGCCAGGTGCACCGCAGAGACCGCTCAGCCAGTGGGAGTGGAGAGGAAGTGGGGAGGGTGCCCGCAGGCCATGGCGCAGCACGGAAAAGGTGACTGCAGGACCTCCAGGCCCAGTGTGGCGGTTCCGGCAATGCGGCCGCACAGGGCCACGGTGCCCTTCCCAGGCCGGAAAACGAGCCCCGATGTCTCGTTCCGAGTAAGCCGAGTGTGCATTTCGGGCTCCTTGTTACCCCAGTGGCGTCCTGAGTTAGCAATGCCTTCATACCTTTGCTAAACCTTCAGTAAAATAAGATAGGATTTGCCCTTTTCAGTTATGAGGGTGCATGCACCCACCAGAGAAACAGGAAGGACAGGGAGAAGGCACCCCACGGTGGGGCATGGTCACATTGCAACCCTTTCCCCTCCTGATTTTTTTCTTTTTTAAGAGGTTTTTGCCTTAGAGTTCATGCACTTGATGGAAAGAGAGACAGAGACAGAAGGAAACTGAGAAATCACCCCCCGGGGTATGGCCATGCTACAGTCCCTTCTCCATCCTCCTCCCAGGATCTTGGGCACACATACACATGCGTCCGGTGTGATTTTCAAGCTGCTGGGTCCAGGACTTGAACCATGGCCAGCCATGTGGGAGTCCAGCAACATAACCACTACACTATCTGTTAGCCCCTTCTCCCGTTTTTTCTACCCTGTCAGGATTTGGGGCATACAGGAACTTGTGCCTGGTGTGTTTTTCAAGCTGCTGGGTCCAGGATTTGAACTGTTTGGTCAGCCATGTGCAATGCAGCTGTCTTAACTACCAGGCCACGGCTGGCCTGTTGGAAGTTTTTTGAAAGCCTGGAAAGGAAGGACTCAAGTCCAACTCATACTGACCTCCCCGTCCCCGGGCCCACCCTGCCTCGCTGCCTGCTGTCTGCAACTGTGTGGACTGTTTCTTCTTTTGTAAATCACCATGTTCAGGTTTTAGGGAGAAAATCTACTTAACTTTGGTAACAATGGATTGCTAATTAAACGGCTAATTACGTGGTCTTTTAGTGGTCATGTGGCTGAGGCAAAGGTTCATCCACCGTCCGAGGAGGTGGGAAGACGAGGTTATTGTTCGAGGAGGCCGGAGGCCAGCAGGGCAGTCCTCTCACCTTGTCCCCGCTTACCTGAGCCGGGGAAGAGGTCGGTGCAGACCTGGTTCCCCAGTTCCTGGTTCTGTGCCCCTGTGGCCAAGTGGAGTTGGCGTGGCCTCCCCTTGGAGATCACCACTTGCTTAGCCTGCCCTTCTCATATCTCCGTTCTGGAAAGCTGACCGCCGCTGGCTCTCGTCACCTTTTCCGAGAACAGAGAGGTTCGTCCCACTCCGTCCTCAGACACCTGCTGCACGCCGTACCCGTCGGCTCAGCCGTGACAAGGAGAGAGCTGCGGTCGGGTCATGGCAGTGCAGAGGCTTCCGAGGCCGGGCCGGGTCAACGGCGAAAGGCTGCGTTCCCGCGTGGCCCTCGGGGCGGGCATGGACGCGCTGGGCTCCGAGCCTCTGGAGAGATGCCCGTTACGTCACGCGCGTGCTGTGGGCAGGTGTGTGCAAGGCCCACCGCGGCACGGCCCACCTGTCCTGGACCGCGTTTCCCTCACAGAGACCCTTCACTTCCCACTGACGATGCTAGACGGTCCAGGCCATGCCGTTGCCAGCTCAGGGCCCAGGAAGCCCTGGCGCGGCTCTCTCCTCTGCACGCTCCCGTTCCCATGGCGAGCGCGTGGCAAGGGCCAGCGGTAGAACCTGGCTGTAGCATGGGCAGGAGCTGGAATCGGGAGAGGAGCCCAGGGAGGAAGCGGTAGGTTCACTCCGTGCCGCCTTGTCCGCGGTGCCTCGGTTCCAGTCCCCTGCTGTTGTCACTGTGCTCTCTACAAAAGCCAGACTGCTGGAAGGGACAGCGTGTCCTTGGTCATTCTCTGACCTGCCTGCTCAGTTCCCCTGGCAGGAAGAAACCACCCTAAGAGCACAAATAACAAGTCTCCCGAGAGCTTGAAGAATGTCCAGAGGTCATCCCTGGGGACCAGAAGAAAAGGGGAGCAGCTGCCCTCGGGCTCAGCCAGAGTGGGGCCACAGGGCTGTCAGGATGGGCCTCAGTGTGACTCCCAGCACCAGAGTCTCCTTGGGAAGTGAGGATCTGGCTTTTGTCTGCTGGGATCCCTGGCTTCCTGTTTCCCGCTCTCTGCCTGCCGACCCGCCAGTCTCTCCCGGTAGGACAGAGCTGCGCACGGGCTCTGCACGTCATCCCTCTCTTGGCTGCGGCTGGCTCTCCGCGGCCTGCCTCCCTCCTCCCCCTCCGTGTGAAGAGCCACAGCATTTGCTGGTCCTCACTCCTGATCCAATCCGCCCTGGGGGTGTGGGTGTGGACGGGATGCTGTTGGGCAGTAGCCAGAGAACAAAAGGTGGCAGCCCGGGTGGGGGGTTCTGGGCCCGGATCAGATAGCTGGGCAAACAGCCGTTATGTAAGCGTGTTTACCGTGGCCCCGGCTGGGCGGCTCTGGGAAGGCAGCGCAGCCGGACGGGCGGAAGGTGGTGCCAGGGGTGGGCCAGCTGCAGCCTCGCGGGAGGGCCCCTGAGAGAGGAGAGGCGCCTCGGTGCCGAGGTCTGCGAGGTGTCCTCGGGTGCCGAGGTCTGCGAGGTGTCCTGAAGGCTGATACCAGGCCGGCCCCCACTGGCCTTCCCCAGCTTTGACGCCAGGCCAGGGCGGCCGCTGAGGCTGCCGGGAGGGCCTGGGAATGGACACCTGGCTCCCGGCCCACTCTGAGCCTCATGGCCTTCTTTTAATCCACTTTTCAGAGAAGGCATTTACAGTGTGAGCGGGGCAGGGCCAGTCAGGCAAGGGTCCTTACCTCCCCCTGCCCCGCAGCCCCGCAGCCCCCTCCCGCCACAGAGGCTGGGTGGCTTCTGACCTGGGAACCCGGCAGGGGCCCTCGGTAGACAGGCAGAGTTAAGTCAGCTCTGGAGAAGGCCGGGCTGCAGCGGGACCTCCCACCCCCTCCCTTCTCCTCCACGCTGCTGATCCCCCATTCCACAGAGACGGCAAGTAGCCGGCCCAGCTGGGTGCCCAGGCTGCCGCCACCCTGTGTGAGGAACAGGAAGTGGGACCTCCGTCCGCTCAGCTGTGCCGCTACATTAAATATTTATCTCGGAGTCCAGGTCAGAGCCCTCGAGAGTGAGAAGCTCGCAGCCGGCGAGAGGGCATGGCCAGGATTCCTGGAGCTGGACCACCTTCAGCGTCACCGTCTTTGGAGAATAAGGAAGAAAACGAAAACGATGTGGCCCTTCTTAGTCCCAAGGAGCCTGACAGGTGGGAAAAACTGGTGACAGGGCGATGGCATTTGCGTTATCCCTGAGGGAGGGATGAGGATGGTAAGAAAGAGCCCAGCGTCGGGTCAGCAGGTGGACGGTGGTTCAGATGGTAGATCCCACATGGCCGACTGCAGTTTGAGTGTCTGACCCGGCGGCCTGAAACACATGCCAGGTGTGTGTGCCCCAAATCCTGAGAGGTGAATGGAGGCAAAGGGGTTGCAGAGTGGCCATTCCCCCTGGGGGGCGAGTTCTCGCCTTTCCTCTCTCTGGCGATCGCACACACCCTATGGCGAGTCCCTCAGCCCTGCAGCGTCCTCCATGGGTGGAGCCTTGCCCCTCCCCCCACCCTGCGGCTTTCTTGGACAGGCAGATTTCTAGAAGGGACTGTAGAGGTCATGCCGTCCAGCTCCAGTGGCCTGTGCAGATACACCCCGGGGCTGCGGGCCTGCAGGCCCCGCCGTCATTTCCGGCTGCTGTGCCGCCCCCCAGAGGCCCGCTTCTGCCAGGGCATGGCAGCCAGCCGCCTGCCACCAGCACTCAGCTCTGCTCAGCGCAGCCGGGTCTCCCAGGGCTCTTGTACCCAAACTGAGGCAAGATGAAGCTGACAGCAGTGATGGTGGCCAGGGCGGAGATGGCTTCGTTTTTTCTGCACTCTCTTCTCAACTCTGGAGTGGGTGTTCTTGGGAAAAACCCCAAAGCACATGGTGACCTCAGCCAGCACTCTGACACCCAGTAGGTGGACAATAAATGTCTTATGTTCTTTTTTCTCTCTTCCTTTCTTTCATTCTCTTTCTTTCTTCCTTTCTTCTATTTTCTTTCTTTCTTTATCTTCCTTTCTTCCTTTAGAGGTTTTTGCCTTAGGGCACAAGCACTGGGAGAGGGGGCGGGGGCAGCGACAGTGAGAGGGCGAGTGGCCTTGCTGCAATCCCTTCCCCTCCTGGGATCTTGGGCACACGTGCACACATGCTGGGTGTGATTTTCCAGAACTCGAACTGTGGCCGGCCACGTGGGAGTACAGCGAAGTAACAACTACACCATTGTGGGCCCTGAACGTCCTGTTTTCATCATTTCTTCTTTTGAAAGAGAGATTTTTGCTATAAGGCATTTGCGCTCACCAGAGACACGGAGAGACATAGAGACAGAAAGGGAGAAATCACTCTCCAGGTGGGATGCCGATGCCCCCACCCCTTCATTCTCCGCTCAGGATTCTGGGCAGGCTGGCACACGCCACCCGGCATGAGTTCCAAGTCACTAGGCCCGGACTCCAACCGCAGCCCGCCCTGTGGGAGCCCAGCCCTCCAACCACCATGCCCCCCGCTGGCCCCACAGGTTCCGATCAGTTTTGATCAGTCCCAGCACTCAGGCTGATCCGACTCCTGCTGGTCCTGGCCAGGACTCCAGTGTCTCCTGCCATTCTTTACATTCTTCGTCGTTCTCTAAGGTTCTCTAAGCGCCTGGCCTCCTAGAACAGGCCCTGGGCCAACTCGGGGCTGGGGGAGGAGGAAAGGGGACGACTAGGGCGACGGGGAGCTGGGGGGAGGGCTCCCGGGAGGCTCGGAGCAGCGGGGACAGTGGAAAAGCTTGCACAGCAAAACAAACACACCATGGGAACGCCAAGGCCCTCCTAACCCCATTCCCGCCGCCGGTCGCCGCCCTCACCCTCGGTTAGAGGCGCCGAACACTCGGGCCGCTCCCTTACGCCGGTTTCCTCCGCGCTCGCATCTGCACGTTTGCCAGTGCACGCGCGCGTGTCGTCCGCACACGCCCAGCCGCGCACTGGCGCAAGCACAGCTCCCCAAGTGCCCGGGAGGCGGCGGGGCCTTCACGCCTTCGGGCCGCCCAGATCTCGGCCCTCCGTCCGCATCTCGCCCGGCGCCCGCCTCCCGGGGCGGGGGCTCCACCGGCGTCTGGCCCCCGCTCTGGCTAATCACGCCTGCCCTCGGCCCTGGCCCCGCCGCGCAGCCCCTCGCTTCCCACACTCTGGAAAGGTCGCTGGAAACTCTGAGCGGCCCTCGCCCGCCCCTCCCCGACGCCAGCCCTGCGGTGGGGGCCGGGAAGGCAGCGGGGAGAGCAGAGCGCGCTCCCCGGGGACCCTCGGGGGCCCTCCCGGAGCCGCCTCCCGCTGGCCCGGCCCCCTCGGCGTCCCCCGGCGCACCCCGACGGTGGGCACTCGCGGGCCTGGCAGGAGCGAAGAGCAAGCAGCCAGCCCCCACCCCGCCCACCCCGGCCCACCGTCCTGACCCGAAACCCAAACTCCGCCCGCGCGCCACTCCGCGCCGCCACTCAAGGTCCTGCCTCCCCGCGCGCGTCCCCTCGGCCTGCCGCTTCCTCCTCGGGAGCCCAGCCTGGCCGAGCCCATCCTGACCGGGTCACGAGGGCCGCGACGGCCAGCGCTTCTCCCGCCCTCCCTCCCCGAGGGCCCGCAGCGGCCGCGCCTGGCTGGACCCGGGCAGGGATGCTCGGGCCCTCCCCGCCTGCCTGTCCCGCCACCTGCTCGCCGCGGAAGGTAGGAGCCGGGGAGGGGAGGGGGCGAGGAGGCGAGGCCAGCGGGGGAGGGACCCGTGTCACCCTTGAGGCAGGGGACAGCCGTCCCCTCTCCCCCTGGGGCCCTAGTCCCAAACTCTCCAGTGGGAAGAGGTGAGGTGGGAGTCCCTCTGCCGCCCACGTGGACGCGTAGCAGGACGCACCTGGGAAGCGGCAATCCCAGCCCCAGGGTGAGGCCCACGTAGGGGGCAGGAGTCGCCCAGCCTGGGGAGCCGCCCCGGGCTGAAAGGGGGCTGCCTGCGTCCTGGGAGCCCTCGGTGACGTCCAGACGCCTTGTCCTCAGCCAGCTGGGACCCCAGGACCCCAGGGCCCCAGGATCCAGGATGCCGGGCCTCCCTGTGAGGAGCTCTCCCTAAGACCCCCGCAGGGCTGCCAAGAGAACAGCTGGAACCACGTCCTGTTCCTGGGGTGGGGGTGCCTCTCATGGAGCAGAGTTGGAGAGGGTCAGCTGGGACACCCCAGTCGGCACCCCTGGAAGTGGGTGGTGTGGAGGGACTCCCTTGCCCTGCCATCCGCACTGAGCGGGAGGGGTGGGGCACCGAGCTGGGGAAGGAAGCCCAGGTCAGCTGATGTCCCAGGCGGACCCTGCCAGGCAGAACAGCAGGAGCCATGGCTGGGCAGGGGTGAGGCACTGAGTGATGAGGTCCTGCCTCAGTCTCCTCCATGAGGGGCAGAGCTCACAGCCAGGGCGTGTCTGTGCTTTGCTCTTGGTGGGGTGCTAATGGGTTCCAGCTGGAGAGCTGCCTCCCCGTAGCCGGCCTCACTCTGCTCTCAGCATCAGCCGTGGGCACGGAAAGTTGTGTCCCAGCCGGCTTCGGGAGCTCATCTCAGTCCAGAGACAGGGACTGCTCAGCCTGCCCACCCGCTGGGGCCTGAGCAGGGAACGGGGACATGGCGTGGCACTGAGGGCCCGCTCTGCCCACGACCCTCCCCTCGTGCTGCTCCTATGACTGCAGTGCTGCCCACCCACTTCCTGCTGAGGCCCTGGGCGCCCACATCCCAGAGGGGCTCCCAGCACCGCTGGAGGACCCCTCGCAGGCATAGCTGCAGCCCGGCACCTCTCTCCCACCACGCTCGCACACGCAGCACCCCCCGAGGCTCGCCCTGCCCTCCCCGGGAGCCCCCCGCCTGCACAGCTCCTACAGGCGGACTCGGTGCAGGCAGTGAGGCTGCTCAGCTTCTGCCCAGTCCCACGGCGACAGTGGGGAGGCACAGACTCCATACAGCAGCTCTCTGGGTAGAGAAGCTGTGGGACACCCCAAAATGGACCTGCTTTTTTGTCCCCTTGCACCCACCCCTCTGGGCTCGCTTCTTGCACCCCATCCCCTGGGGGCCTAGGGCTCCCTTCCCCTGACCTAACCTCTGCGTGGGGCAGAAGAACCTGGCCAGCCGTTTCATACAGCCTGGATGTGCAGAGAAAGTGTGGAGAGTGTGTGAGTGCGTGTGTGCATACCCGTGTGCAGGAGAACACGCAGGGCACTGAAGGTCCCCCTCTGCCCTCCCCTCTCCCACTCTCTCCATCCCACTTCTCTCTGGCACCCTGAGCCTTGAGTCTTCAGTCTGCAAAGGAGGCCAAAAAAGGCAGCGGATACTCCCTCTGGGCTCAGAGGGGTCCTGCTGCCCGGAGGCGCCCCCGCACTCACCTGGGCCTGGTGGGGCTTAGGCACTAGAGCTGCTTCCGAGTGGGCGGTGGGCGGCGGGTGGGGCCTCACTGCTGGCCAGGGCCTCTCCCTGGCCTGAGTAAGCCTTGTGCCATGGTCAGGCAGAAGCTCCCAAGGCCTGGGGGAGGCAGAGGAACTGAAACCTCTCCCTGAGCCCGGGCCTCCTCTCCGCTGCTGCCCCAGTTCCCCTGCGCCTCCCTTTGGGGGAGCAGACTGGGGTGCAGGGAGAGCCCCAGCAGCAGCTCCTGGCTGGCCTTCCCTCTCCTCCCGCCTGGCCTCCCCCTCCCCCCTCAGCTCCTGCCCGGACTGGACTAACAAGCAGCCCATTGTGCCGCCCGCCCAGGCAGCCTGCAGGCGGGCCCTGGAGTGGCCTGTTTCCCGGGCCCTTGAGCTGCCACCAGCTGGCTCCAGCCCCTGCCCGCACGACCCTCGTTCCCACCGGGGCCAGCCCAGCAGGGCCTTCCCTTCCTTCCTGTCCCTACAGAGGCCATCCACAGGAGCCGCTGGCACAGCTGGAGTCCGACCTTGGCCCGAGCATGCAGGGCCCACCCTACAGCCTCCCTGCTGGGCTCAGCCTGGACGACTTCATCCCCGGTCACCTGCGGGCCCACATAGGGCCACCCTCCCGGGGGACGCGGGTGAGTGTCCCCCAGGGGCTCACAGTGGGCGGGGACCTTGGAGGTCAGGTGGGAGCAGGACTGGAGGTGAGGGCAGGAGTGAGTGTGAAGGGAGCTCCGGAGGCCTTCCTGCTGCCCACAGGCTGGGCTCAGCCTGGAGACCTCTGTCCACCCCGCTGTGGGACCTTCTGGGCCCCTCCCCACAGGTGCCGGTGATCCGGAATGGCGGCTCCAACACCCTTAATTTCCAGTTCCATGACCCGGCGCCCAGGACTGTGTGCAACGGCTACTTCCCGCCGAGGAGGGATGCTTCGCAGCACCCAGGTGGGTCTGCAGGGATGCTCACGCCAGGCGCCCACGGGGGCCCTGCCATCTGGTGCCACGTCCCGTGTGGAGCAGGAGGGGCAGCAGGAGGACGAGGGTTCTCAGGGCTATGAGGATTCCCTGGAGGAGACAGTCACTGAGGGAGGGGGTAGGCTGACGCGGCCCTCCCTGTCCCTTCCCCCTCCCAGTGCCAGAGGAAGGCGTGTGTGGGGCCGCAGCCTCCGGGGAACCGCGTGCACTTGGGTGGGGGTTCGAGGTCTGTGCGCGTGTGCTGGGTGGGGCAGGGAGGAGCCCCACTCAAGCCCTGCAGGCCACGGGGCGGTTGCACGTGGCCCAGCGCACAGTGCAGGCTGGAGAAGCAGCCCTGAGAACCATGAGCCCCGGCCAGGCTGGTGGCCTTGGGGACTCAGCATGGCCAGCAGAGTGGCCCTGTCCTGAGGCGACACCCTTCCTGGGACATCCCCTGGGGCAGGCACTGTGCACTGAGAGTGTGCCCGACCCCTGGGTCGTGTTCCAAGCTGCGACTCCTATAATCACTCCATGTCCTGCCGAATTATGGTTCCGCTCGACCTCGTCCCAGGGACAAACCCGAGTCCATGGATGTCCCATGGCAGAGGCTGAGCGAAGTCCAACCCCTGTCTGATTGGCCCAGAGGCCCCGTGGCAGAGGCTGGAGGCCCTCATCGCTCCCCCACTGGCTACCTAGGGGCTAAGCTCTGGGGACCTTGAGGACCCGGTAACCCCACCTGGGAACTGGGCCTCCGACAGCCTGCACCATGCGGGGCACAGTCACCCACACTCTGTGCCGCCAAGGCCTTGCCATGATGACCGTTTCACAGAAGTGGAGACTGAGGCGTGGAGAAAGGGGACTGAGGCGCCCAGGTCACACAGCAGGGAGCAGAGCAGGGTGTGAAGTCACGTGTGCTCCTCCCAGCCAGCATCTTTCCTGCCACACCCCCGCTGGCTGTCCCAGCATGCACAAGAACTGATTCCAGCGCTCACCCCAACCCCCTAGGACAGCCCCAGAAACGCAGGCCGGGCTGGGGATGGAACCACATTTCTCCAAACAAAATCCATTTCCATTCACATCGACTCCAAAATAAACCCGAGGCCTGTGGTGCTGCTGGGGACGGGGCGGTTCGGAGTGTGCGCCATCTACGCTAACAAGGAGACGTTGCCGCTGTCGAGGCCGCAAGGCCGTGTTCCCGGAGCTGAGGGACAGGCGGGGACCCAGCCTTGGCTGACGTGCCTTGCCGTGCCCTACAGATCCTGCTTGGTACCAGACGTGGCCAGGCCCCGGGAGCCGGCCCTCGGCCAGCCCGAAGACCCCTGCCTCCTCCCGGCATGGCCAGAACTGGTCGGCCACGTGGACCAAGGACAGCAAGCGTCGGGACAAGCGCTGGGTGAAGTACGAGGGAATCGGGCCCGTGGACGAGAGCGGCATGCCCATTGCCCCCCGATCTGTGAGTCCAGGGCCAGGGCCATGGCCAGGTGGGGCCCGGGGACCTACCAAGGTCTGCTGCTCTGAGTTGGACTGGGGTAGTCGGGCAGGGCTGCACCACGTCATTTCAGGCTAAGCGGGTTCACCGTGATGGGCTCAGGGGTCATGAACCCACAAAGTCCTGGGCCACCCGTGCCTGGATTGCACAGCAGCGTGGGTGTGTGGGACGCAGCTCTCGAACCCCCACCAGGCTCTGGAGGGGGGCGTATCACCCCAGCAGGGGCCCCGGGCTGGCTCCTGGTTTCTGAGAGGCAACTTGCTGAATGAGGGCGAGCCGGGGTCCGCCTGGGATGGAGGGACGAGGAGGCACTGCCCTCGCGCCCTGGTGTTTCCTGTCAGGAAACCGGAGTTGTGCCTGTCCTTCCCTGCCTCCAAGGGTGCCCCCTCCCAAATCACCCTTGACGTTTATTACGTAGAAACGCGTGCTCTTTGTAGACATGTGGAAATGTAGAAAAGCAAAGAGAAAACGTGTAAGTCCCCACCACCTCACAGCTCGGGGTGCAGCCATGCACACCGCGGGGGGCCCTGCCGTGCCTCTCCCTTACACACAGTGTGCTCCGAACCTGTCACTACTGGAGCTCACAAGGGCGAGATCGGCAGCCGGCCCACTGGCGGCCGGAGAGGACGGACTCAGGGCTGCGGCTGCCTTGGCGCTGGGCGGGGTGAGCGGGGGACCTGATTCTGCGGTTTCTCACCCCAGAGCGTGGACAGCCCCAGGGACTGGTACCGGAGGATGTTCCAGCAGATTCACCGGAAAATGCCAGGTGTGACGCCTTCCGGGGCCCCTGCCCTGGCCTCCGGGGTTGGGGAAGGGATGGACGGAAAAGGGGAACTATCTGCTGGGGGCCTCCACCTGCCTCCCAGGCTCTGTGGTGAAGGAGCCCCATGTAGGCCCAAGAAGGAGCTCCCTCTCCCCTTCCTATCCTCACACCTTCAGCGGACGGTGACCAGCCGTGTCCCCGTGTCCTCGAGGGTTCTGGGAGGGCAGTCTTCCCTGCAGTGCCTCCAGTCTTCCCACCGGCTGGAACTCCACACCAGGCACTCCGCACGCACGCTCTCTCCCACAGCTGCAACGTGGGCCACCCTGCGGGCTCTGAGCGGCCGAGGCACCTGCCTGCAGCTGGTCCCGGACAGTCGTGGAGCAGTTACCGGGTGCCAAGGGCTAGGCCCGGAGCTGAGTGTACAGGGAGACACGAGACAGACAAGCCTTTAATATGGCTGACGGCGGAAGGGCCAGGGGACAAGCACAGCGAGGGTGGGGACAGGCAGCAGCGGGTGAATGTGACTCTGGAGGCCGACTCACCTGGGAAGGTTCTGGGTTCTTGTCCGGCCTCCCTGAGTAGGTCAGACATGGCACGCGCCCACAATCGGGCTGCTGGGGCTGGGGCAGGTCTCGAAGTCAGGAACCCGATGGAGGTGCTCTCGCGCGTGCACTCAGCTCTCTCACTCGTGGGAGAAACAAATAAAGAGAAAAGGAAGAAGAGAAAGCAAGGGCAGGGAGTGCCGTGAGAGGCCTTGAGGCAGGGAGTCTGGGGAGTGAGGAGCCAGTGGGCAGAGGGGCTGCCTTCCAACAGCGCCTGTCTGGTCCCCGGCCAGCCAGGAGCGCAGTGGTGGGGCCTGCAGTGACTGGGCCAAGGGGCGCTGGAGCTGGGGTCAGAGAGGTATGGGGTCAGGCCACTGGGAGCCTTGGGGGCCGTTAGAAGGACTCTGGCTCTCTCGGCGAGGTTCCGGGAGGAAGAGTGACACGCCCTGACTGACGAGTGATGGCTGCAGAGTTCAAGCCGGCCTTCTGCCACAGCGGAGCAGGGAGAGACCGTTCTACCTGGGAAGGGCTAGGAAGCGAGGTCACCATGCAAGCTTAGATTGAACCCCGGGTGTGGCGGTGGGACAGGGTTCCAGACGTGTTGGGGACAATCCTTGGAATTTGCTGATGGGCTGGACTTGGCATGAAAGAGAGAGTCGAGGACGATTTGCAGGCCGAGCCCGTTGAAGGATGGTGTTGCCATCGGCAGGGACCGAAGATGGCAGGAGGAGCAGGTGTGAGAGGTATTCTGGGATGCCAACAGGCCGCTGAAGGCCCGCGGCCACGGCTCAGGGCTGAGGTCTAAGCCGCAGACGGAATACCTGCGACTTGGTCAGGAGAGATTTTGATCTCAAGCTTCCCCAGTGACTAATGTGCAGCCACGGCTGGGTCATGGGAGTGGATTCCAAAGCCACAGGACTAGCCGCGCGCTCCTCGGGAGGGAAGACGCGCACTTCCGAGCTGGGGACGGCAGCAAGCAGCAAAGCACCGGGAAGGTGCAGCCCGGAGGAGGGAGGAAGGCCGAGGGCGGGCTCGCTGAGGACCAGGGGAAGGGCTTTCCGAAGGGAGCCAGAGACTCGGAGTCCACCAGATTTGGCCACGTGGAGGTCGCGGGGGCCTTGGAGAGAGTGGCTGGGGCAGGGGGTGTAGGGCTGAGAGCGGCTTAGGACAGGGATTAGGGCTGGAGACAGAGAGTCCTTATGGCCAACTAGTTAAGGTCTGCCCAGAGGGAACGCAGACAACCCGGGAGTCAGGGACGGTGTGGGATCCAGAGGCGCGTTTAGCTTTGCAAGTGAGGTCGGTGTCCTTGCACGCCTGCCTGCCCAGGGGATCAGATGGCCCTGGGCGTGGGCGGTGGTGGGGAGTGGGTCTAGGCACAGAGGCAAGAGGAGGGCACATTCCCCCAGTGGGTGGTGAGGGCAGGGCTTACCAAGGTCAGGAGAGGGCGTGGGGAGGAGGGGAGGGGCGGGAAGCCGGCATGGCCTCTGCTGCCCTTGGTTGGCCCATTGGCTCACTCAGGCCCTAAGTCTGCCAGAGGCATTTCAAGCCCTCCTGAGAGCTGCCCTGCTAATTCTTTCCCTCCCTCAGGACATTCTTCAGGCCCTGACTCAGCCCCAGGCCCTGTTCTAGGCAGGAGGGAGGCTGGGAGTGGCTGAGGCTGCACTCTGCCCCATCTCTGACCTGCTCCTTTCTGCTCCCACAGACTTGCAGCTAGACTGGGCTTTCGAGGAACCACCCAAAGGTGAGGGGTTCGGGCCCCCTGCCCCCCTGCCTGGGCACCTGCATCTGCTACCTCCCAGGCCCAGAAGTGCAGCCTGCCAGCATGGCTTCGCCCCCCCACCCCCTGGCTTAGCACAACTGGAGAGGTTTTCCTGGCTCACCTCCAGAGAGCGCCAGGTCCCCTGCTGAGGGGAATGGAGAGCCTCGCCCTGCAGCCCTGCAGCCCTGCAGCCCAGCCGCCCAGCCGCCCAGCCGCCCAGCTCGGCCACGCCCGGCCATGCTTTCTCTGGGCCTCTTTCCTCATCCTCACAGAGGGGGCACCACCTGCCTGGATGTTTCTGAGTTTAGTGGAGTGTAACGCTCTTGGGCGAGCACCATGTTTAGTGGCCTGGAGCATCACCCCTGTCCCTAAGAGCTACCCAGGAGGTAGGGTGGGGTCACCCAGGTGCCCTCAACCCCAGCCCCTGCCTGTCTTCAGGTCTCCTCATGTCTCTCTGCAGACCCCCGGCATCCAGGGCTCCAGCAAAGACCCACCTCCAGGCCTGGGCCAGCCGTGTCTTCCAGCGGGTGAGCAAGTGGAGCAAGAGAGCAGCGGAGCAGGGCTGCGGGCGCCTCTGCGTCCCCGTGTGGACTGGCGCCCCCTAGCGACCACATCTTGCAGTCTCAGAACAGGCAGGACCCGGCCTGGCTCCTCTGATGGGTCTGGCTCCCCTGAGGGGCTCTGTATCTTCTTGGGGGCTTTTTCTTTATTTGCTCGTTTATTGTTTTTAATAATTATTTTGTTTAACTTTATTTATTTATTTTAATTTGACCAGAGAGGGACAGAGTGAGAGAGAGAGAGGGAAAGTGATAAAGCAAGGTCGGCCACGTGGGGGCCCAGTGCCCTTAACCACAACCACCTGCCAGCCCCTGTTTGTTTAGTTTGAATTAGCCAGAGGGCACGTGCACTTGCAGAGGGAGGTAGGGGGAGTGAGAAAGCAACCCCAGGGGCGTGGTCACACGCAATCTCTTCCTTCCTATCTGTTCATCCTTTCAGGATTTTAGGCACGCACACACATGTGCCTGGTGTGCTTTCAAGCCAGTACTTGAACCTTGCAGTTGGCCATCTGTGTGTGTGTGTGTGTGTGTGTGTGTGTAATTGGCCATAGGGTACATGCACTCGCCAGAGAGAGGGAGGGAAAGTGAGAACCCCCCGGGGGGATAACCATGCTACAATCCCTTCTCTTCCACTCTGCTCTCTGATTTGGGACACATATACACGTGCACCTGGTATATTTCTCAAGCCACTGGGTCTTGGATTTGAACTGGCAGTCAGCCAATGTGGGATCCAGCCACCTTAACCACCAGGCCACAAGTCAGCATCCCCATCGGGGTTTCTCCACCCCAGAGACGCCCCTCCCTGCGAGGGCCAATGGGGTCCAGCACCCTCGTGGCATTGGGGCCACGGGCAGGAATGGCTTGCGCAGAGCTCCTGGGCATGGGTGTGAGCCCTCGGGCCAGCGGCTGGGAAGACCGCATCATGGAAGAAGCCCAGTCCTGGCACGGACCACGCTGAGATGCAGGAGATTTCATCGGGCAGGGAAGGGGCGGGTCTGCGGGGAGCAGATCCGTGCATCCAGCCTAGGAAGCCCCTGGCACCTCTCTCTCATCATCACAATCTCACAGACTGGAGCCTCAGGCTCGGAGTGAGGTCCCCTGCCGAGAGCTCACACAGCCCCTGGGCGGAGCTGGCTTGGGACGTGCTGGGACGTGCACACTTTCGGCTGGGCAGGGGCGGTCGGAGGCAGAGCAGGCTCACGCTGTATTCTTGTTATGCCCCAGCTTCCCCAACGGGAAACTGAAGAGCTGTCCTGTTATTTCAGGAGAAGCTGGGAACACTCTGAAGAGTCACCTAAAGGCTCCTTCCCCTACAGTCCCGGAGTGTCGGCCTCTGTGCTTCGGCCCCCAAATCAGGTAAGCCACCAGCACGCTCACCACATGTGCCAGATGGCGGGCCACTTTGCAGAGGTAGCTCAGATAATGCCCTTCCAGCTGGAATCCTCACAGGGCACCCGTGGGCGCAGGCGTAGGCAGGGGCCAGCAGCCTGCTTTTTGAGCCCGGCCAGTACTCAGTGCCCCTGGACACAGCTGGTGCCCACCACCACACACAGGCACCCAGGCGCCGAGAGAAACTGGACGGCGTCTGGACGGAAGACTCCTTGCACCAGTTTCTGCAAGAGCTGGAGCCCGGGCAGAGGGTGAGTGTGGGCTGCCCCCTGGGAGTGGACGCTCCTCAGCTGTGCATTTTGGAAAGTGAGTTCACCCCCGCTCATGCACCTTCCCTGTCCTTCAGCCGAAGAAACCACTGGTGGACGACCCTGTGGAGAAGCCCGCCCAGCCCATTGAGGTACGTGCTCCCACGGGGTGGGGGGCAGCGTGGGGCTGACCAAGGGCGATTCTGGGTCGCGTGGGCCCCAGTGACCATGGGCACGGGCCCGGATGGAGCTCAGGTCCCTCTGCAAGCCCAGCGGGGACAGTGCTGGCCGGCAGGAGGTATTCAGTAAACCACAGGGTAACCGGGCACCGGCCAGAGCAGGAGCGGAGAGGGGAGCGGCCGGCCTGGACTGGAATGGTCAGGAAGTGTCCCCGGAGTGGGGCTGGGCTCTGCGAGACCAGCAGGGCTTGTCGGCAGAGAGCTCTGTCTCTCCAGGGCAGGAGACGGCTGTGCAGGGGCTGAGGGGCGGTTGGTGGGAGGCCATAGGAGCTTGTGGGAGAGCAGGTAGGAGGCCCTGCAGGTGCTGACACCCTCTGGGAGCCGCAGTGCCCGGGTGGGGAGAGGGTAGGAGAGGGATTAGGCAGGGATGTCCCCCTGAGTCACCACCCTGGGCCACCTGTCTGTGGGCCCTCAGGCCAGTCGTGTCCCCCTGAGGCCTGCCCTTTACCCAGGCTGCGGCCCAGTCCCGCCCCTCGCATCTGACCTTCGGCCGTCCCCCCCCCCCCCCCCGCTCCCGCCCCCCCCCCGCACCGCCCCTCTGCCCAAGGCTTCCCCCAACAGGTCCTGCTAGAGAGGGAGCTGGCCAAGCTGAGCGCGGAGCTGGACAAGGACCTGCGTGCGATCGAGACCCGGCTGCCGTCCCCCAAGGTACCAGGCCCCACCCCCCTACCCGCGCCTTCCTGAGCCCGACAGCCCAGCCCGGGGCAGTAGCTGGGTGGGAGGGAGGGAGGCAGGGAGGCCCGGCCTCCAGCGCGCCCGCACACTCCAGCGCTGGCCGCTCTCTGAAATGCCGGGCGTCGGCTTTCCCCGTGACCCCTAGCAACCCTGCCGGGCCCACTCCACGTCACCCGACGTCCGGGCGCCCCGGGCTCCCCACCCCGCCTCGCCCCGCCCAGGCCGCCGCGCTGGGACCCCGGCCCGCCTGGCTCTTCCGCCCGCCCGCACCGCCCCCCTGCCTGCGCGGCCGACTCTAGGACCCCGCGTCCCGCCCGCCCCTCCCGGCCTCCTTCCCTCCCGAGCCGCGAACTTTTCCGGAGGCGGCGGCCTCGCTGCCTCTGGGCCCCGGGGACCCGCCCTGATCGCGCCCGGTCTCCCCGCGCAGAGCTCGCAGGCGCCCCGACGGGCCCCAGAGCAGCGGCCCCCGGCCGGGTGAGTGGCCGACGCGGCGGGGCGGCGGGCGGGCGGGGACGTGGCCGGGGCGGGGGCCGGGCGGGCGGGGAGCGCGACGAGGGGCCGCCGCTGTCCGCAGGGGGCGCCCCCGACCCCCAGCGCCGCCGGCCGGTCCGAGAGCCGCGCAGAGGGCAGCCCCAACGCCGCCCGGGAGCACTCCCGCCGCCGGCTGCCTCGGCCTCTCCCAGCCCCAGGCCTCACCCCTTCCCGGCCGGGCTGCGGGGGAAGTCGGACATCCTGTTGAGCCCGGGACCTGGGAGACGCCTTGGGAGGAAGAGGCCGGGATGGCGGGGCGGGGAGGGCCCCCTCCGCCCGCTGGGGGAGCCGCAGGCAGGTGGCTCGCTCTGTCCGCGCAGCCCGGCTGCAGCCTGGAGCTCCGCCTCCCGGCGAGCACCTTACCTGGGCTCACCCCGTGCGCTGAGCCCCCACAGGATGGCAGAAGGAGGAAGCCCCTTCCTGGGCCGCCGGGACTTTGTCTACCCGTCCTCGACCCGAGGTAAGGACCCAGGCCTGCTGTTTGACCCCACGCAGCGCCAGGTCTGCTGCTGCCCCAGGGTGACAGGGAGGTCACAGAGCCCCTTTGCCAATGCCGTCTGAAGCCCTGAGCCACGGCTGACGTAGTGCTTCTCCATAGACCCTAGTGTGGCGGAGCGAGGCGGCAGCCCGGCCAGGAAGGAGGAGAAGAAGGTAAGGGGTGTGTTCAGGGCGGGTGCAAGGAGGGCCTGGCGGCTCCCTAACCGCTCCTCTGTCCCCTCCCGCCAGAGGAAGGCTGCCCGCCTCAAGTTTGACTTCCAGGCACAGTCCCCCAAGTAAGTCCCTCTGCCCTCCCCTGCCCCGGGCAGCGTCTGCACCGAGGGAGGCTGGCCAGGGCTGCCGGCCCTGGGGTGCTGAGCAGGTCTATGGGAAGGAGGCTCAGAGGGCTGCAGCCCGCTGTGTGTGACATCATGTGTGACATGGCCACTCGGCCTGCAGGGAGCTGACGCTGCAGAAGGGTGACATTGTCTACATCCACAAGGAGGTGGATAAGAACTGGCTGGAGGGCGAGCACCACGGCCGGCTGGGCATCTTCCCTGCCAACTATGTGGAGGTGAGCCCGAGGGAGCCCGCGGGGACGCCCACCTCGGCAGGTACAGAGAATACACTTGGGTTTCCCAAGATGGGGACTGTCCGGCCGAGTCTCTCAAGTGTCCTGGGCCCCCGTTCCAGAGGCCCAGAGCTCAGCCCAGGGGAAGACCAAGTGGTCTGCTCCTCCACCAAAGCAACAGTCCCATCAGTGTCCTGGGCGTTCACACGCAGCATCTGACCCTGGGAAGCCTTAACCAAAGCTGGCAGGAGTGCAACGTGTGTGCCAGCTTGCACGCACACTCATCGCCTTGCACAGGAGCGTTGCTTCCCTGTGCCTCTCACTGCCTTCGGAGTGATCGGCCCCAGGGGTTGCTAAGTCTCAGTGACATTTATTAAGTGGATCCAGACTCTGAGCCTAGGCCCTGTCCCAGAGACAGGTTCTGGACTTTGCACATATAGGACTGTGGGTACCTTGATGTTTGTGTCCTTTTTTTGAAACTTTTTTTTTTTTTGAGAGGTTTTTGCTATAGGGCGTGTGCGCTTGCCAGACAGACAGAGAGACAGAGAGACAGAAAGCGAGAAATCACCCCCCAGAGAGGATGGCCACGCCGCAATCCCTTCTCCTCCATGCTCCTCTCGGGATCTTGGGCACGCATGTATACTCACCCAGCATGAGTTTAAGTTGCTGGGTCTGGGATTCAAACCATGGTCAACTACATGGGAGTCCAGCGACATAGCCATTACACCAACTGCTGGTCCCCTTTTCTTGAAACTCTTCTTTCTTTCTTTCATGAGAGACAGAGACAGACTCCTGACAGTGTTTTGCCATGCCGTGGTCCTTCCCCAGCTCTCCAAGCAGCTGGGATCACAGGCACCTGTAGTATACCATGACATGTTCAGGGTACCCCGGGATCTGAACCCTGGCCTTTCCCTGTGGCTCGAGTGTTATGTAGCAGTGCCCACTGCCTGTGCCACTTTGGCTGGGCCAGTATTTGTGTCTTTTAAGGAATGGTTATCTAATTTATTAGCATAAAGTTATTCATAATATTGGGACCAGCAGATGTCATGGCAGTTACATAGCTGTACTCCCCCATGACTGACCACAGTTCAAGTCCCGGACCTGGTGGCTTGAAATTCATGCTAGACACTTGTGTGTGCATGCCCAAGATCCTAGGAGGAGAATGGAGTAGAAGGTATTGCAATGTGGCCAACCCCCCCGGGGTGTGATTTCTCACTTTCCCTCTCACTGTCTTTAACTCTCCCTCTCCAGTGAGCAAGCACATGTGCTCTAAGGCAAAAACCTCTTAAGAAAAACCATTGTTCATAATATTTCCTTATTGTTCTTTTAATGTTAGTAAAATCTATTTTTTTTTCTCTCTCATTCCTGATATAGGTGATTTATGTCTTCTCTTATTCTGACTAAGGACTTACACATTTTCTTGATCTTTTCAAAGAACCAGCTTTTGATTTTGTTGATGTTTCTCTACTGCTTTTGTTTTCAATTTCATTGATTTTTGCTTATTTATTATTTGTTTCTTTTTGCTTACTTTAGATTTAATTTGCTCTTTTTTTCTAGTTTTTTAGGAGAAAAGTTTAGATGACACTTTTTTTTTTTTTGAGAGGTTTATTGCCATAGGGCACGTGCGCTCGCCAGACAGACAGAGAGAGAGATAGAGACAGAAAGCAAGAAATCACCCCCCAGGGGGGATGGTCACGCCGCAATCCCCTCTCCTCCATTCTCCTCTCGGGATCTTGGGCACGCACGCACACGTGCCCGGCGTGAGTTTTAAGCCACCGGGTCCAGGACGTGAACCGTGGTCGACGTGGGAGTCCAGCGACATAGCCATTACGCTAACTGCTGGTTCCCTACACTTTTTTCAACATAAACATTTAGTGCTATAAATTTTCCTCTGAATGCTGCCTTAGCTGCATCCCACAAATTTTCAGTTTTTTTTTTTTTAATTCTGCTCAAACCATTTTCTTGTTTCTTTTGTGATTTCCTGTTTGACTAATGAGTTGGGTTGTTAATTCAGGAAATTGACTTGATAGGCATCACTAGGCCTCCCCTGCCTGCAGAATAATCTCTGATCCTGAAATTTCACAAAGCGTATACAGTATATACCAGTCATTTACATCTTAGTGTGGACTACTTAGCTAATTTCTTGATTTTTATGTGCAGGGTGAAGCAAAGAGAGCTTAGGGATACTGGGTACTTGGTAGGGTAGAAGGGGAGGAAGAACCAGGTTGCTTGAACTATGGGACATTTGGTTCTCAGCAGTAGTGAAAGGCTAAATTCTGTTGGAAAGTGGGTCATCAGGTAATCTTGCTATTTGGAACACTTTTGTTCTTTTGGACCAACTTGCAGTAATTGGACTGTCTTCCATCTTTGCACGTGCCATTCCCCACTCCAGTACCCTACTCCACAGACCTACTGAAAGTCTTCCTCCAGGAAACCTTCTTAGACTGCACTGCACTGCACCTTAGACTGCACTCCCCGTTTGCCTGTGCTCCCCCTTGGCCACCCACCCACTGTCCACTGTCCGGTGCCTAAGTCTTCTCTCTGCCCAGGGTCAGGTCTTATCCATACCACCTTCTCTGTCAGTCCCCCTCCCAGGCGCTGCACCCGGGTCTGTGCCCAGTTGATGGCCAGGCCACACCTTTCTCATGACCCTTCCTCCTGTAGGTGTTGCCGGCAGATGAGGTGCCCAAGCCCATCAAACCCCCGACCTACCAGGTGGTGGAGTATGGAGAAGCCGTGGCCCAGTACACTTTCAAGGGGGACCTGGAGGTGGAGCTGTCCTTCCGAAAGGTGGGGCCTGGCGAGGGGAGCTGGGGGAAACCTGTACAGTCGCGTGACTCCAGAAGGGCAGGTGCACCCAGCTGTGTCCGGTGTTCCAAGTTTGTCTTCCCACCTCTTTGAGTAGGTCCCCTCGATTTAGCCTGGTTTAAAGGTTTGTTAGAAACTCGGGGAGGTTTTTGTTTGTTTTGTTTTTAAGCTGCCAGCTGGTAGGCTGCAAGGATTGAAATCAATTTTTAAAGTTAATTTATTTCTAAGTCATGATAGAGTGCAGGTGTGTGCATGTGAGCACGCGCGAGAGAGATGGAGAGTCCTATCTCAGGGTCTGGTCGTGCCACGTCCCCTTCCTCTAGCCCTTTAGCCTGTTGGATCCCGGGCATTCGCACTCGGGCCTGGAGAGTCTCAGACTGACCAGGCCAGGGATTTGAACTGTGGTTGCTATGTGGGATATAGCATCTCTGTTTTGTTTTTTGTTTTTAGATAGATTTTTGCTATAGGGCGTGTGTATTCATCAAAGAGACAGAGAGACAGAAAGCGACCCCTGCAGAGATGGCCATGCCACAATCCCTTCTCTTCCGTTCTCCTCTCGGGATCTTGGGCATGCATGCACATGCAGACTTTAAGCTGCTGGGTCCGGGATTTGAACCGCGGTCAACTACATGCAAGTCCAGCGATATAATCATTATGCCATCTACTGGTCCCAAGGGATCGAGCATCTCTTGAGGAGTGCATTGCTGCTGTGCCATGGAGCTGGTCCCAATCCAGCATGTTAAAGGGATAGATAGAGGAGACCAGCAGTGGCGTGGTGGTTGGGACAGCTGGACTGCCACATGGCTGACCACAGTTTGAGTCGGGTACCTGGCAGCGTGCTTTCTCACTTTCCTTCTCTCTCTCTCTGTCTCTCTCTGGTCATCTTCAAAAAAATAAAGTAAAATAATGACAATGACTAAAATTAAGTTAAAATGGATAGATATATTCTCTTGCAGGGCCAGCTCATGGCCTGCTGGTTAAGGACTGCCTGTGGTTGAATGCTGGCCTGCTGACTTTGCAAACATGTCCAGCTCACGAGCATGCGTACTCCAAATCCTGACAGGAGGGAGAAATGGAGGAGAAGGGATGGTGGCATGACCGTGCTCCACTGGGGAACGCTTTCTCCTTCTCCCTCGCTCTCTCCGTGTCTGTCTTTGTCAGGCAAGTGGATGCGCCCTCTGGCAGAACAAGAAAGAATAAGAAAGAGGAAGGGAAACATTTGCATATGTTGCATGTGGAAAGGGTCCACTGTGGACCGAGCCAGGCAGCCACCGGCTTCCCCAGGGGTGGAAGAGTGCTGTGAGCCCCAGGTGGGGTGTGCATGCCAGGTGGGCTTCCCAAAGAGGCAGGATGAGACCCATACCCAGGCCGTGTGCTTAGACTTCTGGTTGCTGGCAGCCTGCTCTGGCTCCCACTTCTGCCATTTTCTAGCTGTGTGGCCATGGGCAACCTGCTGCCCCTGAGCTGGTCTCGCATGTGCAAGGTGTGAGCTGGACCAGGCCAGCCCAGGTGAGGGCGCTGCACCGGGAGGCCCTGCACACCCGCCTTCCTCCCCGCAGGGTGAGCGCATCTGCCTGACCCGCAAGGTGAATGAGAACTGGTACGAGGGGCGCATCTCGGGCACCGGGCGCCAGGGCATCTTCCCTGCCAGCTACGTGCAGGTGTGCCGTGAGCCCCGGCTCCGGGTCTGCGACGACGGCCCGCAGCTCCCTGCATCTCCCTGCTTGACTGCGGCTGCCCATCCGGCCCGTCACCCCAGCTCCCCGTCGGCACCACTCAGCTCAGCAGACCCTGCCAACTGGGGGGGCCGGACGTCCCCCCGCCGCACTGGCCTCTCCTTCCCCACACAGGAGCCCAGACCCCAGACACAGGTGAGTGGCCTGCCTCAGGCTGAAGCAGCGCCCCGGTCCTGGGACTGCCCACACTTGGGACCCCTTCCTGGACAGCCCAGGCCAGAGCAGGGTCAGTTGGGCAGAGCCTAGCATTGTTGCCCCACCTGGCCTTGGGGACCCTAACTTCCTCACATTGTCCCAGGGAGGAGTGGCACAGCCAGCCTCAGGGTGGGACCCCAAAGTCAGCCCTGGCCTCCTGACCCCCAGTGCCAACTGTCACGATTTGCATCTGCCTCTGGGCAGGAAGTGCTGGCAGCCGGGCCACCTGTGTGTGACTCGGGCAGGGACCCAGGCCCTCTCTGCACAGTGGGGATGGTGACTCTGCTGCGGAGCAGAACCAAGTAGCTGGGAGCTTGAAGCATATCGTAGCCAATGTCCAAAGAAGTGGAAGCCATTCTTCATGTGGGCTCACCCACGAGCCACGCCTGCAGCTGTGGCCTCCCGCTCACTCGGCAGGCCCCTGTGAGCCTCCCTGCAGCACCCCCCTGTCTGCACTGGCATTGGAAACGCAGCACTTTGTCCACCTGGGTCCCAGTTCCCAGCATCGCACAGTGCGAGAGTCAAGCAGGCCCCTGCACCTTGGGGACTTGAGGCTGAGGGGAGGCTGTGCACGAGCGCTCTGACAGCCAACCCCCCTCCTGTGCACCCCCAGGGCCTCAGTACCCGTGGGCCAGCTCTGTCGCACCCTCGAGGCCCCAGCCATCCCCCGGACCTGGGAGCCTCCTCCCCCCACACTGCTCAGATCCACTGGACCCCGTGAGTACCGCTGGAGGGTGCCAGGGCAGGGGTGGGTTGCTGCAGGCCGGGCTGAGCACTGGGACCCCTGCCCGCCTCCCTCAGGAAGCTCCTGCTGTTAGACTTGGACTTGCAGAGCCTCCGGGTAGGGTGGGGAGAGGCACTGCCTGGTGTTCCTGTCCCCTCCATGCCACGCCACTGCAGGGGCCTGAAAGCCAGCCTCCCATACCTGGCTGCAGCTCCCCGGGGGCCCAGCCTCAGGAGGCCGCTGTGTATATAAATGATGTGTGAGAACTGGGAGCCCCAGCTGCTCAGCTGCTCAGAGGAGCCAGTGGTGGGTGGTTGGGGCTCGGAGGGCAGGAGCAGCCAGGCGGAGCATGGAGGCCAAGCTGCCTGGCTGCCCCGTGCCTGGGCCCGGGCTTGAGGGGTAGGCAGGGGCCTGGGGAAGCTCAGGGTGTGGCCCTTGGTGGCTTGGGCAGTGGCGAGTCCCAGCAATTGCAGGTACCGGGCGATGTACCAGTACCGGCCCCAGAACGAGGATGAGCTGGAGCTGCAGGAGGGGGACCGGGTGGACGTCGTGCAGCAGTGTGATGACGGCTGGTTCGTGGGTAGGTGGCCAGGCCGGGGCAGGCCGGGGGCGACCCGTGGCCCAGGCCGGGGCAGGCAGGGGGCGGCCCGGGCCTGGGGTTTGGGAGGACTGCTGCTCTCCAGAGTTTCAGCAAGATTCATGGCCTGACCTGTGCCGCGCCCACCTCGGCAGCCAGGAAGGCCCGGCACAGGGCCCCAACCGCTCTGCCTGCTGCCTGCCTTCGGCCCCAGAGAGGGGCGAGGCCCAGGTCGCTGGTGGGGTCCGTGTGGCTGGGGCAGGTGCCTGTCTCCATGCCCGTGCTTTTCCCAGCACACATTCTGCCTGGAGCTGTCCAGGGCAGCTCCAGGGGAAGGGGCCAGCTCTCATCTCTGCGTGTGCGTGCGCGTGTGCGTGTGCGTGTGCAGAGAGCAGGGAGTGGAGGGAGGCTCTGGCCCATAGGCTGGCCAGGGCAGCTCCAGGGCACACCAGCACAGGGAGCTGCAGGGGCCTTGGCGTGGTCCAGGGCAGCTGCCCACCAGCCCACACGGCCTGTTCCCAGGTCCTGCCCTAAGCTTCAGAGGGTGGGCTGTTCTGGACAGAAGTGCATGGCTGGGAGCCACCCTCTCTGCCCAGTAGGAGTGGCCAGGGGCAGTCCCTTGACCCAGCAGTTTCTAACAAACTGGAGGTGACCAGGTGACCAAACACACTTGCCTCTGGGGGTGAGCTGTGCCCCTTACACCTTTGCCTTTGAGCTTACAAGTACTACTAAAGGTTTGCAAATCCATAAAGCAAGAGATTCAGGGCTGGCTCCGTGAGCAGTGGCCGTGCACTGTGCTAGGGAAACAGTGGCACATAGTACTGTGGTTCAAATCCCCAGCCCAGTCTGAAGCACACGTGCTGGGCACACGTGCCAGTGCTCCATCTCGACGACTGGAGGGTTGGAGGAAGGGAATCCTGGAGACCAGACTGTGGAGGTGCTCATCTCTCTCACACACATGCAGACACACACACTCTCATGAGTAAAGAAAACATTTTGAAAAACAGCGAAGGACATGGCTGACCATCGTTTGAGTCCTGGACCCGGTGGCTTGAAAATCACAACAAATAAATGAGTGTTAGAAAATGAGTGAAGAAGGAGAAGCACTGTGGCCCCTGCCGTGAGTGCACTCACCTGCACCTCAGCCCCCAGCCCTGCGGGGCTGATCAGCTCAGTGGACTCAGAATCAGAACCGGTTCTTCCATCGCCTGGCACATCCCAGGAGCCCCAACTGGTTATCATTTTGGACAGCGCAGGCCAGGAAGGCTTCCTGGAGGAAGTGGGGAGCTAGGCCTGGAAGGGCAGGGAAGGCCTCTGGGAGGAGAGCGTGAGCGAGAGCTGGGGCAGTGAGTGGCTGCTCCTAAGGAAGACGGTGCCAGCCTGGGCGGGGGCATGGCACGGCCTGGAGCGTTCTTTCCCCACCCACGGCCAGGTCTCAGGTCTCGCTTTCATTGCACACTCCTGTGCTCTGACATTCTCCTCCTCCACCTGACTCGGGTTCCTCGGGCTGCAGCTCACCTGGGCCAGACCTAGTCCGAGCCTGGCCCCAGGCAGCCAAGTGCCCTGGGGCATTCCTCAGCCTCCTCTTAGGTCGAATCGACCCATTTCCAAACGAGGGCCCATCCTAGACCAGCGAGGTTCCTTGTCTCCTCCTCATGTTCCGGAGCGGGGTGCAGTGACCCCCGCCGCTCCTTGACCGCCTGACCCTGATCATGGAAGTTAGACGCAGCACTGTCCACCCGAGCCTATGCCACTAGGGGGCGGAAGTGAACAAGCTGCTCACGTCCCTCCCCTGGGCGCTGCCAGCAGGGGAGGCCGCGTCCACACTCCCGTGTTCCCCTGCAGCGTGGGGGACAGTTCTTCCTGCCTTTTTCAGGTGTCTCCCGGAGGACCCAGAAATTTGGGACATTCCCTGGAAATTATGTGGCCCCGGTGTGAGTGGTCTCCATGCAACTCAGAGCCTGCCAGGATGCAGTGGGGAGCAGCACTTACCGGAGGGGAAGAGGACCTACCCACGCACATCCTCCTCCCCCAGGACCTGAGCTCCCGGCATCTCCGGACCCCAGCAGGCTTTCCCCCGGGGTCCCCTTGGAGCCCCCTGGACGGATTCCCACCACAGCTCCCAGGCATTTCTGGAACAGCCCTTTCATTGCCTCCACCCCCTCCCCAAATACAGAGGTCTGCTTTGAAGTGGAGACTGCAGCGGGCCTTATTGAGACCAGAACCCCAGCCCCCCAAACTTCCCGCCCCTCCCCACCTCGCATTTAGCTCCACCCCCCATGGGGCTCCTCTAACAAGGACCAGCTTTCCTAACTGAGCAAAGACCAAAGTCACCTCCACCTGGAGGGCTTCCTCCCTGCTCACTGCAGCTCGCCCTGCCCTCTGCCTTCTGGCTCCCATTTGGGCCTAGGGGTGAGGAGGGGGCAGACACGGTGCCTTCTTAGCCTTCGAGCCTGGCAGGGGTCTTGCCTCAAGGGCTCCCTTCCCTGGCTCCCCAGGCCTGGGCTCTGCACACACCGTCCAGCTGCTGTTCCGCGGTCGCCAGCCTTCCCCGGCCTGGTCTGGTGTCTGACAGTGGCTGCCCTCCTGCCGCCCGGCCCCGCTAGCTAGCCCACACTCCCCTGGGAGGGAATGTATAATAAATCTGGTGCCAGGGGCCTTGTCTGCAAGTCCTTTCCTCCGTGGGAGCGGCCTCCGCTCAGGACTGGAGCTTGTGCAGTGGGCCGCGCTCTGGCGAGCTGGGTGCGTGGGCCTGGGGCGGGCAGGGGGCCAGCGAACTCTGTGGTCTAGACCTTGGCCCTCAGTGCCCAGGGGAGTCGGGCAGTGCCTGGCCTGAGGTGCTGTGGGAACGTCCTGCGGGGACCAGAGCAGGCTGGATGGCGAAGCTGGAGCGGAGCGTGACCTGGACCAAGACCAGGACCGGGAGGTTGCTGGACTGGGGACTGTTTCTGACCGTCAGGCTGCTGTGGTCTTCCTCCTGTGGGCTCCGTCTCCACGGCGAAGCTCTCCCGTGTTTACTTTCTTCTCTTTGGGCTCATTTTTGAGCAGTCAGTTGGGGGCAGCTGGGAGGGTGGGCCACAGCTGGCCACAGCAAGTCTGCTCGCCCAGGGCATTATGGCTCCGTGCGCCCATGGGTGCGGCAGTGGTTTGCCGGGACTTGGCTGCTCAGCCGTCCCACCTTTCTGTGGTGGCCACAGAACCAAGCCAGCGTGGGCACTGCCCGGAAGCCACGTGGCTGACTGCGGTTCTGATTCCAGGCTGGCCTGAAAACACCCAACGCTGTGCATGTGTGCCCAAGGTCCTGATAGGCCAACGGGCCCGAGAAAGGGGTCCCGGCACAGTCAGATCCTGGCAAGAGTGCTCCTCTCTCTCTCTCTCTCTCTCTCTCTCTCTCTCTCTCTGTCTCTGTCTCGCCAGTTCACCTGCAAATGGTCTCTCATGAATTGAAAAAAAAAAAAAAAAAAGAAAGAAAACCTTTAAAACCTTTTTTAAAATCCATGCTGAAGTTGGCACGCCTGACGGCGTGCAGTCTACCGCATTCCCAGCAGTCTTCGTCAGAGACCCGGGAGTGGGCAGGTTGGGCAAGAGGTCAGGGACTTCCTGGGTGGACCAGGGTGGGGCTGCTGTTCTGTCCTTCCTGGCAATCCTGTGTTCAGGCCTGTCACCTCAGGTGCCTCCACCCCGTGTAGGTGGGACGAGGTGGTGGCTGCTGTGAAGGGTGGTGGTGCCTCGTTCTGTGAGGATGCAGGGCAGTGACCTGGCCCGGGCTGGCCTCTTGGGCCTGGGAGTGGCCTGGGCCCCCGCCATGGCTGAAGAGCAGCAGGAAAAACGAGACCTACGTGCCGTCCCGCGCCCATTCCCCCTGCCCATTCCCCCTGCCGTCCTCCCCGGGTTGGCCCTGAGTTGGCGTGCACGGCCGCGCCGGGATCGGAGGCCTGTATGTGAGCCCCAACCCGGCTCCTTGCAGTTCCCTGATGCCCTTGTAAAAGCTGTCAGGGTTGAGACCTCCCCTCCCTGGAGCAGAAACCAGGCCCACGCCCTCTCCTTCATGGGCCCTGGAACCTCTTGTGCAAGCAAACCCTCCTCCCGCTGCATGCCACCAGCTCGCTGTAAGAGGACCACTTCTGTCCCCTGACCGGCATGGGGCCGCGAGGGAGGGCCGGAGAGGCTGGCCTGGTGCTTTGCTTACCCAGGGCCGCGGGTGCCTTAGCGCAGGACAGTGTTCTCTTCCATGGTTTTCCAGGATTTGGGGCACACGTGCACACACACCCAGCGTGAGTTTGAAGCCGCTAGGTCTGGGACTCCATCCATAGTTGACTCTGTGGGAGTCCAGCGACGTAACCGTTACGCCATCTGCCGGTCCCGGGTGTTTTCCATTCCCTGTACTGTCCCCAGAACCCAGTCCAGTGCCTGGCACGCACACAGGCACTCAATAAATATTTCTTCATATTCGTTGAACGAAGACTTTTTTTCAAAGTTTCTTTCGTGAAAGAGAGAGGCAGAGAGACAGGTCCCCTCGGCAGGGGCTTCACGTCATGCTCCAACCCTGGTCAGCCAGCGCGGGTCATGGGCACGTGTGTGCTCAGCGTGCCCTCGGAGGTACCAGACAGGGACTCGGGACCCTTCCCAGCTGCGTCCCGCGCGTTAGCACCGTGCACGGCCTGAGCCAGATGACTTGTCTGAGTGACTGAGAGGCTGAGCAGAATCAAATGAGTGAACTTTCCTCCTCGCCTCTTTGTGGGGGACTCTGTCACACCTCATGACAGTCCTCCCTGCAGGTGAGCCGTACAGTACCCTCACAGACACCTGGGGAAACTGAGGCCTGGAGGGGCTGAGGAACTTGCTGGAGAGGCAGGCACGGCATTCGGCTAGGTCTTCGGGCCCCCAAGGCTGTGTGCCCTACCTGCGGTTGGCCACTCCCTCAAGGAACGTGCAGTCTAGGTGGGGAGGTTGAACAGGTGCAACGGCCCAGGTGGCCATCCCAGGAGGCCGGGATTAGTCAGTGACAGAGTGGTTTGCACACCCCTGACTGGCTGCACGAGGCAGGGCCAGGGAAGCATCCCGCAGGGGGAGGGGGAGGCTGGCCCCTGAGCACAGGGAAAGGGAGAGGCGGGGCTCAGTGTGAGGAGGGGAGGAGAGGACACTCTTCGCAGTGCGCTGGGAGAGGGTGACTCACACCTGGGGCAGGCAAGGTGCAGCCGTGCCCACAGGTGCGCTCGGCTGAAAACAGGGCAGCCTGGCGGCTGGAGTGTGAACTCTTAATAAACAGGAGCTGTGGCCCAGCTCTGGGGTGCTGAGGTCCCCGGGGCCAGGGTTGCCAGGTATGGCTCTGGGGGGCCACTGGCCAGGTGGTTCTTCCTGAGCTGGCGCCCGGGACCCTCCTACCCGTCCTGCTCCTTGGGGACTAGGCTCCAGGCGGCTGGGGGGCAGTAGGTGAGGGGGTACTGGGAGGGCAGGGAGGGGGTTAGGGGCCCACCCAAGGCCAGCAGAGAGGGGGAGGGGAGGGCAGCAGCCAGGAGGGTGCTGATGGCCCCCAGAGAGTACTCTTCACCTCCTCGGGCCCTGGGGGAGCCTCAGCCAGTTCTGGGTGCAGAGGACCAACCTCCTGGGCAGCGCTGCTGCGGGCCTGCAGGAAGGGGATTGAGGAGGGTGAGGGGCGGCCTTGTCTGGGATATGTGGGTGTCGCACACATCTGTGTCAGCCTGAGTCTGGAGTGGGCGGAGGAGCCAGGCAGACCGCAGACGGACCAAGCCAGCCCCCCCTGCCTGGGTGTGGGGGGTCCAGGGCCTCTTTGAAGGGGGCGCAGTAGCAGCGTCAGCTGTCTGTATGGGGGCCTGGGGCCTGTCACTGGGGCAGGGGCGGTGGAGAAGATGCGGGGCACTCCAGCAGGACAACCGCAGGGAACTCCAGGGAGGTTCTGACCCCCACCGCCCCCCGCCGGCCCCCTGCCAGGGCGCGGGCCAGGTGGCAGCGCCTGGCTCGGCTGCGCGGAGGAGGCGGCTCCCGGGCCAGGGGCGGCGGCAGGGGCGGCCCCGGGCTCACATGGGCGGAGGCAGGTCCCGGAGCCCCGGGCGGGCTCTCCCCAGAGCCGGGCAGACGGCGGCAGCGGCGGCGGCGGCGGCGTCTCCTGGCCCAGCCTCCCTCTGTCTCTTCCCTCCCGGCCTGACCGCCGGCCGCCAACAGGTGAGCGGCAGCCAGGTGAGCGCGCCCACCTGCGCACCCTCTGCAGGCCGGGGCCGCTCCCGCTCCGCGCCGGGACTCGTCCCCCACCCACAGCCCCTCTCTTCCAGCCTCGCCTGGGCGTTGGCGCCCCCGCGGACTGGGCTCTTCCCTGTCCGGGTGCTCCTCTGCACCCCCACCCAGCCCCCGGGCCCGCGGGATACTTTGGCCCCGGAGCGAAGAAGGCTCCAGAGCCGGGAGAGCCGGGCGGGCGGGCCAGTCACCTCCCCGCAGCGCCCGCAGCGCGGAGTCCAGCGGCCGGCTCAAAGGTCTGGGAATGTCAGCGCAGCTGCGTAGCCGCCAGCGCCCTGTCTGGGGACCTGGGGGCCTGGGGAGGGGAGGGCAGGCCTGGGCAAAGGGGGAAGCCCGCTGGTGGGGTGGGGCAGGGCCCTGGTGTTATTGCCAGCTTCCAGCTTCTCCTCCAGGCTCCGGGTCTCCCTAGGGGCAGCCCCAGGGCCTGCTGGGCAGGGTGGTGCCCAGCCTGGTACTGCAGCTTCCTGCCTGGGTTGGCTCCTGGCTCCAGACAGAGGCTCAGGAAATCCTAGGAGGCCTGGTCCTCAAGACACTCCCTTGCCCAGCGTAGGGACGGTGGATGGGGCCGTGCCGGCTGACAGGCAGCACTGCTCAGCCGGCCTGCTGGCTGGCATGGGGTGGGTGTGCCTGGCCGGCTGTCCTTCCAACCTGGGCTCTTCGGAGGCAGCAGGCCATGGAGAGGGAGGCTCGGTCTTGCCTTCTGAACCCCATGCCAGCCGCTGGGCCAGGAGGGCCCTCAGGAGCCCCTGGGCTCTGCCCAGCCAGGCCCAGCTGGCACACTGCTTGTCTAATCTGCAGTGGTGCCACCCAGGTCCTCGCCGTCACCCCTGTTCTGAGCCCTGCCCGCCCCCAGAGTTGGGAGGAAGTGGCCCGTGCTGTGGGTTTTGGGGACAGGAAGCAGCACAGAGGGACTGGGCCGCCATTGGGGGAGGTGAGAGGGGGAAATGCGGCATCCCCCACCCCCTGCCGGCTGCCCACCCCTTCGGTAGTGAGCCTGGAGCCCCTGTCCCGGTGTCCTGGGGAGCCCAGGCCAAGGATCACAGGAGGAGAGAACTCGGATCATGGCTTCCGGGCAGGGGAGAAGTAAGAATGGGGTGAGGAGGGGCCTAGTCACTTCCCCTACCCACCTCCCCGGCCCTGAGGGCTGCTGGCGCCGGGACCCTGGCACTCTCCCTTCATCTCTCGGCCACCTTCGCGTTTCCTGGGGGGCTGTCGGGGCCGGCCCCACCCCTAGTCCTCTCTCCCTCAGGGATGGTGCTGACAGTGGACGTGGTGGGGCCAGCGCCCTGGGGCTTCCGCATCACGGGAGGCAGGGATTTCCACACGCCCATCATGGTGACCAAGGTAAGGGTGAGCTGGGCGGCAGAGGGGCCCTCTGCCCACCTGGTCCCACAGACATCTTCCTTCTCTCGGCCAGAGCCAGAGGCCTGCGGGCTGCTGGCAGGGCCCTGCTCAGGGGGCTTGGGCAGGAGCAGACTTTGGGGTGACAGGGCTTGCTGACCCACACCCGTGGGCAGCCCCTGCAGGGCGCCATGTGGGTTCCAGGGCTCTCACCCGGGAGCACTTCAGGCCGGGTTACTGGAATGCCACCATGTGTTCTTAGGGAGGCCCCGCGAGAAGGCCGGGGGATCAGGTGATGGCAGGCAGCAGCGACAACCTGGACTGGAGGTCGAGGTGGCGCAGACCGGCAGAGCTCAGACCTGCTTCTGCCTTTCTTTTCCTATTTTCTAATTAAAAATACATTAAGTTTATCTCTTCCATAAGAGAGACAGACAGACAGAGACACTCCCAACATTGTCTCCATGCCACGATCCCCCTCCTGTCATAGCTGGCTCTGCCTGTGGGCATGCCCGAGCCAGAGCGCTCAGAGAGGGCCCCGGCTCACGCTCAGCCTGCGCCATGCCGGCCGCACCGCCGCCTGGCCCGTGTGCGGTCCCGGGCACCGCTGTCTGAGCTCAGCTTATGCTCGCCCGTCTGCCGCCCCTCCAGGTAACCGAGCGAAGCAAGGCCCACGCTGCTGACCTCCGGCCTGGGGACATTATCGTGGCCATCAACGGCGAGAACGCAGAGGGCATGCTTCACGCCGAGGCTCAGAGCAAGATCCGCCAGAGCCCCTCGCCCCTGAGGCTGCAGCTGGATCGGTAGGCCCTCCCCCTACCAGGCGGCCTCACCCCTGCCCCCAGCCTCCAGCCAGGCCCTGCCGCAGGCAAGAGGGAAGGTGGGTGGGCTGAGGGTGTCCCATGGCGGCGGGGCCAGGCATGTAGCCACAGCTGGGCAGGGCACGCTGGCACGCTACCTGGGAGCCCGGGTTTGACAGGTTCCCAGAGTGCAGGGTACAGGGCGTGGGCCTGAAGTGGGGAGAAGAGGGGAACTTGTGGGCAAGATTGTCCTGGCTGGGCCCCAGGGTCCCACTTCTGACGGGGCAGCCTTGGTCTGGCGCTGGGTGCAAGTGAGGCGTGGGGCTCTGTCGCTGTGCTGGGCGCTCCTGGGAAGGTAGAGCCCGGGCCGGTGGGTTTTTAGCTGGAGCCCAGCATCGCAGGGAACAGGTGGCTCTCCGGGGTGTGGCCTGTGCTGAGTCACAGGTCAGGCATGTGGGGAGATCCCCGCATCAGGAGAGCCCTCTGGGCGCCCCAGGGACCTGACTCAGCTGCCGCGGCTTCTCTGCCCCCGTGGCCGGGCCACTGCCCTGCTCAGGCGGGCTCCGTGACGCCCGCGTGTTTGCAGGGGCCAGGCCCAGAGGAGGAGGGCTGGGGGAGCCTCCTGGTCTCGGGGCTGGATGACGTCACGGAGGCGGGGACAGGGAGCATCCACACCAGCCTGTCCTTCCTACTTCTTGCTGCTAAACTGTCCTTTCTGGGAGGGAGGTGGCCTGGCTGCGTTCCCCAGGCCCCAGGCCCCAGGCCCCAGGCCAAGGCCTCGGCCAGTCTCTCGTTTCTTCTGCTGAGCCCCCCAGGAGACACCTCTGTATTCAGAAGGCCTGGGGGCGGGGGCTTGTGCTCCACACCTGACCCCTGGCCCTTCCCGGGGGGGCCCGGCTTCCTGCCGAACCACCCCTGTAGAAGTGGCCAGGGGTCACCCTGGGATGGCGCATAGGCAGCAGAGAGGGCACACTCTGACCAGAGCCTGCTCCCTGCCCCGTGACCCCTGTGACCCATGGCAGGCTCCCACCGCTTCCTGGGAACAAAGCTTGGAAGGGCCTGGGGGTCCCTCAGGTTGCTCTCTCCTTGGTGGGAGCTGCGCTGCAGCCTGCCTGGGAGGGAGGGCGGCCCCACCCTTTGTCTAAGGGGAGACACCTAGGAAGAGCCGATGAGTGACCTCTGAAGGCACCCAGCCAGGGCGGTGCGGCTGGGGAGAGTCTGCCCTGACGGGCCTCGGGCTTGGGGAGTTCCACCCCTCTCTGGGCTTTGCTTTACGGCGAATATGAAGGACTTTCACGTAACGGCCATCCTTCCCTGATCCGCCTATACACCGAGCTGACCAGCCGCAGAGCCCGATGGGGTGAAGACAGTGAGGGGGCTCTGTGGGAACCTCTCCCCACCCCCCTACCCCTCATCCATCAGACGGCACGTACCCTTGCCAGAGACAGACTCCTGGTGGGACACTTCCACGCCGCAGTCCTTTTCCCTCCATTTCTCCCCCCTGTTGGGATTTGGGGTGCCTGCGCATGGCGCCAGGCGTGATTTTGGGCTGTGGTGGGCACGTGGACCGGGTTCCCGAGGCATGGTGTGCGGCTGCTGCCACGGGCCGGCTCGTGAGGCGTTTCTAAAGAAATTGTATTTATTGATTTTTTTTGCCAAATTATGTCCTTCCTGTTTTTTGGTGCTAAATTGTCCTTTCTTCTTCTTCTTTGATGTTTCTTCACTTCTTGGATGAAAGAGAGAGAAAAAAAGAGCAAGAGAGACAGAGACCCCTGACAGTCTCACCATGCTGAGATCCTCCCCAGCCCTCCAGCAGCCACCAGGGCCGGGGCGCCAGGCGTGTTGAGGCCGACCAGTCCCAGCCCGGGCCTGGCGCTCCGGAGCGCGCGGTGGGCCTCCCCACCTGCACGCTGCACCGGGCGTGTCCTGGCTTAGAGAAATGATGGTAGTCCATGGTAACTTTCTAATTTGGCAGAGTTAAACCGACAGCCCCGCGTCCACACATTCCGAAAGTTTGTTGAGACCCGGGCCTGGGCCAGGGCTGGCTGCTGGCGGGATGGGGCGAGGGTGGAGCCAGGACGCTGCGGGGACACGCCTCCCTCTGTCGCCTCCTCAGGTCTCAGGCTGCCTCTCCCGGACAGGCCAACGGAGACAGCTCCTTGGAAGTGCTGGCCACACGCTTCCAGGTAAACTGGTGCCACCGCCGGGGCGGCGCCCTGACTCTCCGCCGGGGTAGCCGAGGCCGGGAAGCGGGCGCAGGCCCTGGTGGTTCTCACAGCCCTCTCTCTGCAGGCCTCCGCGAGGACGCACACTGACGGCCAGTCCTCCCTGAGGTCGTCCTACTCCAGCCTCGCCTCCCTCAGCCCCCGGCCAGGCAGCCCCTTCTCCAGCCCGCTCCCCGCCAGCCCACAGGCCCTCGCTGGAGAGGCACCTGTCAGCTGCAGGTGCGTGCAGGGGTGGGCACCCTGGCTGTCTGGCCCTGAGTCTCGGGAGCTAGTTTTAGGGGGCCCCTCGGGCATCCTCTTCCCAGGAGGCTGGGGGGGCCCTGCGCTCACATGGCCCACTTCCCTGCTCAGTTTCCAGAGCCTGGCACACTCCCGCAGCCCCGCCGATGCCGACTGCGGGTCCTACGGGGACCACCCCGGAAGCCGACAGGTGAGGCTACCTGCCCGCTGGTGGCCAGGGACACTTCGGGCTGGGGGCGACTGGTCCCACCTGGCTGGCAGCCAGTGCCTCCACCCTGGAGACAGAGGCCAGTGCTCCAGGTGGCTGACGGCTGTGCCTGGCTGTCCCTCCTGGTTCCTGCCGCCTCCGCCCTGCCATAGGCCTTGCCCCGCCCGCACCCCCCTCGCTGTGTTGCTCTTGGGCCGGGGCTGACATAGTTTCGCTGCTGCTGTGGGCCGATGGCTCTGGGCTCTGGCTGCACCCCTCGAGCGCATTCCTCCCCATTCCAAGCCCAGCCGCCCCACTCCCACCCCCATCTGCTTCCTCTTCCCACACAGTCCTGGGACCCCGTGGGACCGCAGGCTGCCCTTGGCTGTCTGGCTCCCCCGTCCTTCTCCCAGACCCCCTGCACCCAGGCCCCACTGTCCAAGGCCGTGACCCACCCCTCCCCAACCTGGGTGATTTCTGCTCTGGGGGGGGGAGGAGCAGGGCCTGTTGCAGTCCTGGGCGCAGCTGCTGGGGCAGAGTCGGGGCACGTCCAGCCTTTGGGGTGAAGGGGATGAGGCCCAGCTGCTGGGATCCTGCCTCCGGGTCAATTCTATGCATTCCAGAAAGCAGGGCCTTTGGGGGTAGCGGGGGTGGGGGCGGTCTCAAACTGAGGGCTCTGGAGCAGGAAGGAAGGGGGCCCTCCAGGGCTGCCAGTCGGGGCTACCTGGTGCCCACGGTGTGCCCGCCTCGTGGCAGTGGGCCACGATGTGTTCCACGGGACATCCTGAGTTGACTCTGCGGCTGTGGAGATAAGAGAAACACGCGGAGCAATTTCGGAACAATTAGTGCTCAGCAGTGTGGGATTAATTAAAGCGGGAGGGAGGTGGGAGGGCGAGTGTGGGCCGGGTGGCCCGGGCGGCCTTGTCAGGGATTTGGCTGGAAGTCGGAGGCGGGACGTGTAGGCTGAGCCTGGGGGACGAGCTCGCTAGGTGCTCTGGGAGACGTGAAGCAGTGTCCTGGGGACCCGGGCGTGTCTGGGGCCGGTGGCCTTCCGGGGGCTTTGAGATGAGATGAGCAGAAATGAGCATGGCAGCCCCCCCACCCCGGGACTGCCGTCTCAGCAGGACCCTGCGCCCAAGCCCCGGCTCCTTCCTGGAGTGTCTGCAGTGCAGGCCACGAGGGGACGCCATGGTTGAGGGAGTGGGCCCAGGCTCGCCCTGCACAGAGCTGCTGGCAAACCCAAGGCCCCGAGCCCAGCCTGGGCCACTCAGTCGGACCTGGGGAGGGGACATAGCCATGCGTCCACTTGTTTAAGGTGACTTATTTACTGTCCATGAGGGACAGAGACTCAGAGAGACAGCACTCCCAGAGGGTCCTGACCCTGCAACCCACCCCCGCAGGGCCGGATCATGGGCACATGTGTGTCCTGCGTGCTCAGGGCCATGAGCCTGGACCTCCCCACACAGGTCAGCGTTGCACAGTGTCAGTGACCTGGGCCACTATCTAGCCCTCCAGTGCGTGGGTTTTGTTGTTGTTGTTGAGATTTTTTTTTTTTTTTTTTTTTTTTTTTTTTTTGCCACAGGCCATGTGTGCTTGCCAGAGAGAGAAAGGGAGAGAAAACAAAAAACATCCCCCGGGGAGATGGCCACGCTTCCGTCTTCTCCATTCTTCTCTCGGGATTTTTGGGCATGCATGCATATGTGCCCGGCATGTTTCAAGCTGCCAGGTCCAGGACTTGAACCATGGTCGGCCATGTGGGTGCCCAGTACCTTAACCACTATGCCACCTGCGGGTCTCCCCAGTGTATGTTTTTTTTTTTTTAAGAATTATTTATTCAATTTTATTTATTCATTCGTTTTATTTATTTTTTTAATTTGACTAGAAAGACACAGAGAGAGAGCGTGAGAGAGGGAAAGTGAGAAAGCAAGCCACCAGGTCTGAGACTCGAACCACGGTCGGCCATGTGGGAATCCAGCGCCCCTATCCACCACGCCACTTGCCGGCCCCCCCAGTGTATGTTTTAACAAACTCAAGTGGAGCTTAAAGAGGAGCCAGGCTAAGGGGTAGACCTGGGTAGTACCCATCTCTGAGCCTGAGGACCGGGTCATTCCTTTGACAAATGCTTGTTGAGCTGCTGCCTGTGCCAGGCGTCCTGCCAGGTTCTGGGGTGCTCAGAGGAAACAGAGGTGTCCTCAGTCCTGTCCACTGTAGCTCTGGCCCATGAACAAGGCTGTGGTTGGTAGGTGTAGGGCCACCGGGGCCTGGGGCTCCTCTTGATAGCCACCGTGTGCTCGGCACCTGAAAGGCCTGAGCAGTCCACGGTTGCCTGAACTCGGGTTGTTTAATTGCAGAATGTCCCCTGGCAGCCCGTACCCCCACCCTCACCCCCATACCACTGTGAACCCCTGGTCCCCAGAATGGGTTTGCAGAGGTACTGCCTATAGGCGAGCCCCATGGGCAGGTGAGGAGGCCATGTTCCTGGGCTTGGAGATGAAGGGCCCCCTCTGAACCTGTCTAGGCTGGGAGCCGGGCTCACTCTGCTCTTGGGGCCTGGCTGGACCATACAGGAGTCAGGGCTGTGGCTGGAGAGGGCAGAGCTGCCCTGGCCAGGCAGCCAGTCCTAAGACCTCCAGCCTCTGGTGCCCTCTAGAAGTGGCATGGTGCCCTCTAGAAGTGGCATGCTGCCCCCTCTGGGTAGGCACGTGCCCCGGTGAGCAGATGCCAGAGGGAAAAATGCCCCTCCACTGCTGGCCTAGAGTGAGGACTCGGCTCCTGGGCCGGAGGTCAGGCCTATCTACCTGGGCCAGGGCCCCTGTGCAGGGCACTTGAACCCCATGGTGCCCCCAGACCCTGGGTCTCCTTAGAGACTATAGGCCATTTTACCAGGGAACCAGGAAGACGGCTGGTGGGTGAGGGCCGGGACTGATGTTTTTGCTTTTGTCTTAATGAGTTGTGCAGTTTGTCACTTGACCCTGTAATTCGTCCATGACTTTGACCATCCGGAGTCTGGCTTCGAGGGGACTCAGCTGTGTCTGGCCATCCCTGAGCCTCCTTCCCACTGGCTGGTACAGGCTCCACTATGGAAAGGGGCAGATGGGGAGGCTGTGGGGGTACGGAGAGCAAACGGGGCCTCAGCCCAGGCTGGAGGGCTGGACTGCAGGGCGGGCGAGTGGCAAGAGCAGACCTCCCTGGGCAGTGTAGACGGGCCTCTAGGGAGGTCTCTGAAGGGCCCTCCCTCTGGCCTCGCGTGTCTGCCTCCTCCCTGTGGAAGGCGGGCTTGTCACTTCTGCTCATTTTGAGGGTAAAGCAAGCCCTGTGTGCCTCGGCCATGGACACACAGGGCAGGACATGACGGAACGTTCAGAGGACAGTCTGCGCTTGGTCTGTCACCTGGCGCCTTTGCTCTGTCCCCAGTCCTGTCCCTCCAGATCACACAATCCTCCTCAGTGCCCGCTGTCCTCTCTCTTCTTCAGGAATGCAGTGTCCCTGGCAGCCCTGACAGCCAGGGCAGGGGCCTGTGCGGCCACTCGCAGGGGCCTGCTGGTGCCCTCCGGTGTTGGGCGGGGGAGTGGCAGACCGGTACACTGGGCGCTGTTGGGATGCTGGCAGCCCACCCTGACTTGTCCCCACCGCTCCCTCGACAGGGCGGCCTGGGCCGTGCTGGCGACTTGGCAGTGCTGGTGTTGCCACCTTCCCCCGGACCCCGTGCCTGCAGCCCCATGCTCAGGTACTAGCAGGCCCTGCAGCCGGGAGGGCTGGGAGGGTTGGGAGGGAGACCCCTTCCTCCTGAGAGATTGGGTCCCCAGTGAGCCCAGTTGGCCCCCAACGGCCCCGAACCCCTTCCCTGGGGACACTCTACTCCTGTCCCCATGCTGGCCCGGCCACCCTCAGGGCCCTCATTCCTGCCTCCCACCACAGTGTGGGCTCGGAGAGGAGTGGCCACCTCCTGGAGGAGGACTCCGAAGTCTTCAAGATGCTGCAAGAAAACCGCGAGGGGCGGGCGGCGCCCCGGCAGTCCAGCTCCTTCCGCCTGCTGCAGGAAGCCCTGGAGGCTGAGGAGAGAGGTGAGGTCCTGGGCGCGGGGCAGGCATGGAGGGGCTGGCTGGGCAGGGGACAGTGCGTCCTTTTCATTTGTCCGTGTTTTGCTATAGAGCACGTGCACTTGCCAGAGGGAGACAAGGGACGCCCCGGGATGGCAGCTCCGCATCCCCCCGCATTCCCTCTACTCCGGTCTCCTCTCGGGAACTCGGACACACATGCACAGGCGCCTGGTGTGGTTTTCAAACCACTAGGTCCAGGATGCCAACGGCCCCGCCAGCCAGGTGGGATCCAGCACCTTACCCTCCACACCACCGCTGGCCCAATGAGCGAGCATTTCAGTGTCCATCAAGTGCTCGTTGTGGGTCTGGGGGGAGCCCACGGGAAGCCACAGTCCTTGCCCCAAGAGCCACAGTCCGGCACATTGCCAGGAGAGCATTCGGAGGGCCATGGGCGCTGCTGGGGGTGTCAGGAGAGTGCCAAGGGCATGATGGAGGTGGCAGTGGGGCTCCAGGGAGGGCCTCTATGGGAAGAGAGACTTCATGTGGCCCTAGGAAAAAGATCAAGCCTTCAACAGATGGCTTTAAGATGGTGGCCAGAAACGGGGAGGGCTTTGGGTAGGGACCGGGGCCAGGCTGCAGGGAGGGTGAGACCCAGGCCAGGAGCCTGACCCAGATGCAGGGTGAGAAGCTAAAAGTACCATGCAGACCCTAGGGGCCCGGCTACTCACTCTGCAAACACTGAGCACGCCCTCCCGGCAGACCATCGTGCGCAGTGTGGGATGTAAGGGGCTCGTGACTTCACATCTGCCCGTGGGAAGCCTGATTATGGGACAGACAGGCCTGGCCAGGTCCCCCAGGAGTTCCTGCGGGCCTTCAGGATGGTATTTCTCAGAGCAGTGGGAGACCCTGTCCTGTCCTGGGGAGATGGGTAGGGAGGACGGGGCAGGCAGGAGTGGCAGAATGACCAGTGCATATAGGACCAGCAGGTGACATAGTGGTTACATTGCTGGACTCCCACGTAGCACTGCAGTTTGAGCCCCGCGCCCAGCAGCTTAAAATTCACATCAGACGCTTGTACATGCATGCCCAAAATCCTGAGAGGAGAATGGGAGGAAGGATTGCAGCATGGTTGTCCCTGCCGGGTGTGATTTCTCGCTCTCTGTCCCTCTCACAAATGCATGTGCCCTATCACAAAAATCTCTCTGAAAAAAAAATAGAAGGACCAGTGCCCAGTGGCTGCTCCAGCTCTGTTGTCCAGTGTCTCGGGGCATCTGCAGAGGGCACGAGCAGGTCTGCAGCAAACTTGGTCTTCCGTGACCATGGGGAGGGCACAGGGAGCCCAGCTGGAAGGTGACATCCCCACAGGGGCCTTGGCACCTAAGCTGAAGACAGGGATGATGGCTGCCCCATCACTCCGCTTCACTGCGCGTGGCGTGACGGTGCAGGGGCAGCGAGGTCCCTGAGGGCTGTGCGCTCCTGCCTGCTCCGCCCTGGAGCTCCAGCCTTCCCGCTCTCTTCCTGCACTCGGGAGGGAGCGCCCGCTTTGCCTGGAGTGCCAGGCGCTGAGCGAGGACGTGCATGGCTGGCCTTGGAAGGGAAACTGGCTCCCGAGGCCTGCTGGGTGGGGGAGCCGGCTCCTACTTGGCCAGCTGTGTGGTGGGAGTCCTGGATCTGACCATTTGAAAAGCACGGCTGAAGGGGGCCGGCAGGTGGCATGGTGGTTAAAAGCGCCGGATCCCTTTGTGGCCGGCTGCGGTTTGGTCCTGGACCTTTTTGCTTTTTCATTTTCCCTTTCTTTCTGTCTCTGGTCAAATTAAAATAATAATAGTACTATAATTAAATACATACACAATTCTTAGAATAGAAAAGCACGTTGGACACCCGTACACGTGCGCCCGACAGGATAGAGAAGTGGAGAAAGGGTGAGGGGGGGGCACTCCCTTCTCTCTGTCAGTCTCAGTACAGGAGCCCTTTGAGAGAGGAAAGGCAGACGTGCTGGGTGTGCTGCCCACCCTGCTGCACCCAGCCAGGGTCCGAGTGATCCATCCTTCCTGGCTCTCTGCTGGGAAGTGTGGAGCCTGCACCAGCGTGGGCGCAGGCAGCTGGGGACCCAGCGCTCACGTGTCTGTGCCCCCAGGTGGCACGCCTGCCTTCCTGCCCAGCTCGCTGAGCCCTCAGGCCTCCCTGCCCACCGCCAGGGTGCTGGCCACCCCTCCAAAGCTCCACACCTGCGAGAAGTGCAGCGCCAGCATCACGTGAGTGCCAGAAGGCTGGGTGGGCCACGTATGGGGGACGCGGGCACTGAGTCCTCCCGGGAAGGGACCCTGAGGCCTCCGGCCAGGTGACTTTGTGATGGGCCCTGCCAGCCCCCTCCTGCTGGTCTCTCTTCCATTTCTCACCTCCTCCTGGGAGGACCCAGCCCAGGTCCTGGCTGGGAGTTCTCTTCAGTAACCCCCAGCCTCCCAAGGTCTGCTCTGCAGAGCTGCCTCCTGGAAAATCTGTCTGTCCCTCCCTCGCCTCTCCCGCCTCCCGCCTCTCCCGCCTCTCCCGCAGGCTGGTTTTCCAGAGGTGGGTCTGTTGTCTCAGTGGGTGGCCTGAGAGCAAACTGCACTCTGGGAAGTCCCTGAGAGACCCCCCAGGTAGATTTCTGGTGCTGGTGCTGGTGCCAGGTGACTGACCTCAGGCAAAGCCCGGGACCTCTGGGCTCGGCTCCCCTCTGCAGATGGGAGCACCGCCAGCCCCCTGGTCACACAGATAAGAGTGGTGAGGTGCGATTGCCTTGGTGGCCTCAAAGGTGCCTGCCTGGAGGGCTCGCACACAGGTGGCCCGCCACCTCCAGTTGCCTCTGCAGGAGGTCGCCTGGAGGGCAAATGTGCTCCTTCTCCTCCTCCTCTTCTTGCCTTTTTTTTTTTTTTTTTTTTTTTAACGTCTTGCCTTAGGGCACATTGCTCCCTCCCTGGAGAGAGACTGAAAGAAAAGTGAGAAATCAATCACCCCCGGGGACATGGCCACTCCACTGTCCCTTCTCCTTCATTCTCCTCTGGGATTTTGGGCATTCATAGACACGCACCAGCATGACTTCCTTTTTCTTTAAATAATTATTTATTTTACTTACTATTATTTTCAAATGTGTTATGGGGCATGTGTGGTCACTAGAGAGATAGGGAAAGTGAGAAAGCCAGCCGCCAGGTCTGGGACTTGAACCATAGTCATCCAGGGGGGAGTCTAGCACCTTAACTACCACACCACCTGCTACACACACACACACACACACACACACACACACGCACGCACGATTTTTAAGCAACCAGATTGGAGACTTGAACTGCAGTTGGCTATGTAAGAATCCAGTACCCTAACCACCCTGCCACCTGCTGCCCCAGAATGTGCACTTTTTTTAAAAAAAAAAGAATTAGTTTCACTTTATTTATTTTAATTTGATCGGAGAGGGACAGAGTAAGAAAGAGCTCTGCTACAGAGGCGGGACAGGGATGTGTGTACCGGCTTCCGGTGCAGTAGGAGCCACAACCGGGTGATTCAGTGCGCTTTGGGAGGGGAGGCTTGGGCATGGTGTCGGCTGTCCTGGCTGGGCCGCTCACGTCCCTCCCCCGCAGGCACCAGGCCGTGCGGATCCAGGAGGGACGGTACCGCCATCCCGGCTGCTACACCTGCGCAGACTGCGGGCTCAACCTGAAGATGCGGGGCCACTTCTGGGTGGGCGACGAGCTCTACTGCGAGAAGGACGCCCGCCGGCGCCACTCAGAGACGCTGGCCCTAGGCTCCAAGGCCTGAGCCCCGCCCCCTCCTCCCCAGGCCAGGCCAGGCCACGCCCACGCAAGATGAGGAGGGACGAGGTCTGGGGGCTGGCCCCTTCGTCTTCACTGGGTGATGCAAAGGCTGGGCCTGTCTTGGGTGGCCTCCGCGGTCCAGGCCTCTCCCCTGCAGGACTGTCTGAGGGGGCCCTGTCTCTGTGTGTTCCGGCTGAGCAGGGTGGGCCTCAGAGAAGCATCTGGAAGCGGGTGGGACCCAGAGGTGGATGGTAGTCACTGCGTAAAGCTCCACATATGAGCTCCATAAATAGATGCCATGAACCCACAAAGCAGGACCCCTCTTCTTCGCCGGCCTGGGGTGGGCTACCCCTCCTGGGGGTGCGTCTGTGTTTCTTTCTTTCTTTCTTACTATTTTTAAAAATTTCCCTGAGGGCACATGTGCGTTCCAGAGAGAGAGGGGAGATGAGCAAGCACCCCTAGTAGTGTCCTCTACTCCATCTCTCCGTCCTCATGCGATTTCGGAGCTAACCTACACACCTGGTATGCTTTTTCTTTCTTTTTGTTTTTTTAAAGATATAATTTAATGTATTCATTCATTCTTAATTTGACCAGAGACAGAGAGAGGGAAAGTGAGAAAGCAAGCCACCAGGTCCAGGACTCGAACCGTGGTTGGCCATGTAGGAGTGTCCAGCGCCCTGACACCACACACCTGCTGGCCCTGGGCCTGGTGTGTTTTCAAGTTGCAGGTTCAGGATTTGAACTTGGACAGCCATGTTGGATCTGGCATTCTTCAATGCTGGGCCACGGCAGGCCCATTTTCTTTTCCTTGAAGCTTATTTTATTTCTCTTGTGAGAAAGAGAGGGACCCACGGTGAGGTCCCAGCACACTGCCGGCTTCCCAGCTAGCCAGGGTCATGGCTGCGTGGCCCTAGAGGATTCAGGTGACTGGACACCTGAACCCGGCCTCCCAGGAGCCCCCAGCCTACACTGGCTCCACCACCGGTGCCACCCGAGGGGTGGCTTGCAGGGTCCTTATAAGGAGCTCTCTGATGCCCTCCTGGGGGCGAAGTGAAGGGGGCGCCTCTTTCGTGCCCTTCCTTAGCCCTTAGTGAGGATGTCCGCACCACTGAGATGGCCCCTGGTCTTTCCAGGGGATGAGTCTCTCCCTGGGGGCCTGGGGAAGGGCAGGGATGCCGGCCAAGGCCCGGGAACCTGTTGAGCTGAGACCATCTGAGAGGACAGTCCGCTGGTCAGCCGGCACAGTGCCGCGCCATGGCCCTCGCTGTATGGTGTGGACGCTGCCTGCTGAGCTGACCAGCACAAGAGCCCGGCCAGAGCGAGGCTCGGCGGAGGGAGGGGGCGACATCAGATGTGCCTCCTGTGCACGCCTGAGCTGGCAGCCCAACTGAGAAAGGTAATCAGGAACCACCTTGGGGCAGGGCCTGCGCTGACCTGGTTCGGCCCAGCCCACGAATGGCCCGCATGGGACTGGCCTGTCTGCCCGTACCTTCCACCTCTAGCCTGGGAGACTTGCCAGCTTGAGGAGACTCGAACCTGGGCCTCCCACAGTGGTCAGTGGTCGGAACACAAATGGCCAGTGTCAGGCATCCAAGCGGAGGCAGTGGCCTCTTGAAGCTGGGATTTTTTAGCGGGAGTTCACCACCTCCCCCTCATCCTCATCTCAGAGACGTTTCCAGTTCCTCAGCTGCTGTGGGGGCTCTAGACCCAGCCTGCTCCCCAGTCACCTGGGATGGGCGCAGCCCCCAGGGATCCGCTCAGGAAGGATCTGAGGGGCTCAGGGGTGCCCAGCAGCTGCAGCCTTGCCCTTGCGCTATAAGGCCCTCCAGGAAGGAGTGCGGGCGGAGATGGGGAGGTGGTGTTGCTTCCTCAGGCAGCGGGAGATACAACTTACACCTGGATGGAATTGTCTCACCTTTTTCCAGGATGGCCGACCAAGGACGGGCCTCTATTTTTGAGGAGAAGATGAAGGTGGCTCAGGAGGCTGTAAGGCCAGAGCTGCTCCAAAACGGGGGCGCCTCTCTGGCGCCACCTAGGGTCAGGTGCAGCCCATGGCGTGGAGAATGCTCCCAAGACCTGGTTGGGTTTAACTGCCGCCATGAATACCCGGTTCCCGGCACAGAGGACTCAGAAGGGTAGGGCGCATTTCTTGCTTTCCTGGAGAGAACAGGCAAGTGGCAGCCATGGAGCAGGCACGAATGAAATCACGCTTCATGGCAGGCCGGCTCAGGGCTGACTTGGAACACTGAGAGGCAAAGCAGTGGCCGTCTGTGCGGGAAGACCAGCCGGCCTTGGACCCGAGGTGGAGCGAAATGCTGGGCGGTGGGGTGTGGGGGTGGACGCTCTATTCTGAGCAGTGGCTGTTGGGGAGACCGAGAAGAGGCTGGAAGGGAGCCAGGAGTGCCGGAGCGGTTTGAACTCTACATCCAGTCTCTGGGGACAATGAAAGTTTTACGCAGGGAAGTGACAGGTTGGAAAGGGGACTGGACCACCGAAGTGCTCAGAGCCGCTGCACCAAACCATGCAGCCCACCGGGGTCATACCGGAGGAAGGCCAGTGGGCGTGCCCGTCAGTGTCCAATGCCCTCCAAAGGCTGGCTGGGTTCCAGCTAAACCCTCCTCTGGTCCTTGCTCTTCAGTTGTGACAGCAGCCCTGCCCCTGGGCCCTGGGTTCAGTGGGAGTCCCTGTAGGCCCACTGCCAGCTTGAAGCCAACTCCTTTGAACATGGGGTTATTAGCAAACCAGTTTGTCAGGGGAAAGTTGGGGGCAGGCTTTGATCCTCTAGCCCTCCCCCGCACCCCAAGCCAGCTAGTTGCAGCACCAGCCCCTCCTGGCACCCCACTGTGCCCCCCAACTAGGCCAGGGCAGCCCTCCCCTCTTCCTGTACCCAGAGGTCCAGCGACTTCAGAAATGACAGGCTGCAGTTAGCAAGAGAGAGCAGTTAATACCAGCCCCTGGGCCTGGGCCGAGCTGGGAAAGGGACGTTCCGGAAGTTACCCTGCTAGGGGGTGACAGTGGCTAACGTGGAAGCACTTTTGATGTGCTAGGGACACTTAAACCACTCATTCCCATCCCTCTGAGCCGTACTGCTATTATCCTCGTTCTAGAGATGAATTCTGGTCCCAAGATTCCTAACTAGTAAGGGGAGGGGTTGGGAATGGAACCAGTGCCTGCTTTGCTCCTCTGTCACCAGAGGTGGCCTTCTAGGGCCCTGCTGGCCACAATGGGTCACCCCTCTGGGCTGGCAGGAGCTGCCTCCAGGCTCTGGGCTTTGCCCTACCCCCACGGGCCTGGGAGAGAGCGCTGAGCTCGCAGGAAACGGCTTCCAGCAGCTGGGACTTCCCCCAGCAGGGGTGGGGCGGGGCAGGGCGCTGGGCATCTCAGCCTCAGCCAGAGGGCGACTGCTGGAGCCACCAGCTGTCTGGGGCTCTGGCTAGCTGCTCACCTGCCAGGTGGCAGTGAGAGGGTGGTGACGTTACCCCTGCCCTTCCTCCAAGTACCACTCTGTGGCGGACTGTGTGGGAGGTGGGGCAGAGACTGAGGCAGGGCTGACACAGGCAGGGCCACGGAGCCCTGCGGGGGGGGGGGGGGGGGGGGCAGCTCTGGGCCTGGGGCCGCCGTCAGGGAAGCACAGGGCAGTCAGGAGAGCGCCCCGCTGGGCCAGCTCCTGCCCTGCCCCTTTACATGCATGCAGGGGTGGGGCTGTGACCTGGAGGGGTTGTGTGTAGGGATGTGTGTGTGGGGGGTCCTTTGGAGTCACAAAGCATTGGGCTGAGACACTGCATTCCTGCTGGCCCAACTTCCAACTTCCAGATGCATTCCTGCCCCAGCGTCCCCACGGAGACCGCCTGGAATCTGGCCCCACATTCTCCACATTCAGGGCAGAAGCAAGGGCTCCTCCCTCCACCCTCTCCACCCTTTCGCGCTGGGAGAAGGCCACCTGCCCCGCTAGCCCTCCTCTCAGGGCCTGGCGCTCAGGTTTGAGGCGGTCCTCTGTTCCCGCACCAGGCAGCTCCAGCCTCCTCAGTCCCTGGCTGTGCTACGGAGGGAAGGGGCCGCTCCCGGGAGCAGAGCGTCAGGGAGGGTCCGGGCCTGAACGCCCAGGTGCCGGCCTCATCCACCTGCCAGGAAGAAGCCTTTAGGGACAGGTTCTGGGAAGGGACAGGGGCGGGGGCAGACTGCCTCCCCCCCTCCCGCCCCCACCCCCGCCCCCTAAACCGCCACTTCCTCCAGGGTCAATGACCCCAGCCCTCCCGCCAGAGTCCCAGATGCAAGCTTGCACGTCCGCTAGTTCCCGGTCTGCCTCCGGGGGAGTGGGGGCCCGGGTCCAGGGGTCTTTCCGGCCCTGCCCCCTCCTGCAGGAGGAGGGGTCCTTAGAAGTCACCAGGCACCAGACTGTCTCCCCCCCAGCAGCGTTCTGGCTCCTTTTAGTATGGGGGTGGGGGTGGAACCCCAAGGCTGAAAGGGGTGGGGCGGCCCGGCGGCCCGCTCGCTTCTTCCTCAGGTCCTGGAGACCGACCCAGCCCCGCTGGAGGACCTGCGGACGAGGAGGAGGAAAGGGTCGGGCAGGGGTTTGGATCTAGCCGGACGCACTTGCAGAGGACTTCCCGGGGAGCAGGAAGCATTCTCCCGTGCGGTCGCGCCGGGTTTCTGGGAGGACTGCCCCAGCACAGAGCGGAGCTCCGGGGTCCGGCCCGCGCCCCCCGCTGCTCGCACGCGGGCTCCGTTTCCTTCCGGGCCCCGGCCTGTCCTCCCCCGCAGCCCCGGGCTCTGGGCGGCGGCAGGAAGGCAGAGCCGGCGTGGGAACGGGGGGCGTGGTGACCCGCGCCCCGAGGAGGACTGCGGCGCCTCCGCCCCAGCCCGACCCCGCGCACCTGCACCCCGCGCTCCGCCCCTTCCCCGCGGGGCGTGTCCCTGCTGCGCCCAGCGGGGTCCGGACGCTCCCTCCGAGCTGCCGGGGGACGCGGCCCGGAGCGCTCGGGCCGGAGCGGGCCATGCGGGGCCGGCGGCGAGTCTTCGCCGTGGAGCCGCTCCGTGGCCGGGGTGAGTCGCCCCCCACCAGCACACGCTCGGCGGCGGCGCCCCTCGGAGGGGCCGAGTCGCCCTCGCAGCGTGGAGCCCTTTCGCGTCCCCTTCCCCAGCGCCACGCCCGTAGCCTCCGCGCTCCGCCGGCCGGCCGCGGTCCGAACCCGCCACCGCCGCCCCGAACCCGCCGGGTGGCGGTGGCCACTGGCCGTGGACCGGGCGGGGCGGGCTTCCTGGGACGTCCCGGCCGGAGCCCTGCCTTGGCGGCGCTTGGACCAGCGCGGGGCTCCGGCCGCTCTGCGTCCTCCCTGCAGCTCCGGCCCGGGTCACAAGGGGAGCTGGCTCGGGTGACAGTAAATGGGCCAGCTAATGTCGCCTCCGTCCCCCAGGTTCCTTTCTGTCACTTTGGTTTTGTTTTTCTTTAAAATTCTTTATAAATTCTGTTTCTCGCTATAAAGAGCCTAAAGTGGCTAAAACTTATTTATCAGGGTCCCCTGAATCCAGGAGGATCCTCAGCTCTCGCCCCAATACTGCAGGGCCCCCCAGAGCAGTGCAGACCCAGGCCGTCCTCTTTGGGCCTCCCCGCCCGGAGGCTGGCGCCCACTCTGGCTGGGGCGGCTAGACCCTCCCCGGCCCAGGCCGTCCGAGGAGCTGCTGACCGGTCCACGCTTCCCGCAGGCGTCTCCCAACCAGAGTCGGGGCGGTCCTGGGGCGCGCGCCTCCCTCCGCTGCTGGCCCGGGACGCTCCTCCCGGCAGCTGTCAGGAATGCAGGGGCGCTGGGCGGGGTGCCCGGCCTGACGCTGACTCTCCTCGAAGGTGGGGCGGGCGCAGAACCGGACCTGGACCCGGACCGAGGCTGCGTGGTGCCTGGCGTCGTCAGCACCTACAGAAGGCGTTCCAGCTCCAGCTCCGACGGCGCTCCCCGGGGCTCGGCGCACTCCTGGACCCGGGATGGCGAGCTGAGGGGCCTCGGAAGGGCTCCGGTTCTCACACTGGCCTCTCAGGACTTGGGGTTGGAGATGGCGGTTGGGGACAGCCCCCTGGCCACCTTACCTGGCCTTTCTCAGGACTCTTTGGACTTCGGGCCCATGGGGAGCCATGAGCCCCGGGCCCAGAGAGGCAGGCTCCTGGCCAGCCATAGGTTAGAGCTAGTGCTGGAGCAGTCCCGCCCGGCCCCCATCCCCTCTGCCCGCCTGGCCCGACCGCAGCAGGCCCTGGAGCAGAGCAAGCCCAGGTGTGGAGTGCTGCCTTTTGGAGCAGGGGAGCAGGTGTCCTCTGAGGCAGCGACCACCCTAGAGACAGGCCTGGAAGAAGAGGGGGTGAGTGTGCTCCCTGGTCGCAAGGTGGTGGAGAAGCCTTGCTTCAGGCTGCCCCCCCATTCTCCCTGGAGCTGTAGCTGCTGGGGGTAGGGTGTTCCCTGCTCTTAACAGACTTGTGTCCCCGCACCTCCCTGGCCCCACTCCAAGCTGCATGAGGTGACTCTGCGGGGGAGGTGGGCAGGTAGGGCCCTGATGGCACCATGCCTGGGCATGGGGGAGGTCAGTGAGCTGCTGAGGAGGATCCTGGTGGAGTCACAAGAAGCCCCCAACTCACTGTGTCCCACAGGCAGGTGGCTGGGGGACCCGCGCCCGGGCCTGCCTCCCAGGGCAGGGGCTTCGCTACCTGGAACACTTGTGCCTGGTGCTGGAGCAGATGGCGAGACTCCAGCAGCTCTACCTGCAGCTGCGGACCCAGAGGCCGCCGGGGGTGAGAGGCCTGCAGGGAGGCTGGGGAGGGGTGTGTCCTGAACCTGCTGCCTTCAGAGCAGCCTCAGCCCTGTTGCCCGGCACTGACGGCCCTCTCTCTTCCGTGCATAGGATCCCAGAGACGGAGACTTGGCCCTGGCCCCTAAACCACCCCTCCAGGCCCCGGGCGACAGGGTGCACAGGCCGTGGGAGCTGCCAAGCCAGGCGAAGGAGACAGGTCCGGGCCGCTGTGTCTGCCTCTGTGTCCTGCCTGCCAGGGGCCCCACCAGCAGATCCCCTGAGACACAGCTTGATGGCATCCCCCTGGCCCTGGCCCTGGGTAACCTGGCTCTCTTTCCAAAGGTGTCAAGGCAGCTTCACTCTCAAAGGCCGAGGTGCCCAGCACCGACGATTCCAGGCTGACAGAGGCCCCAGTGGGACCAACTCTCACCTTCCCGTCCTCCCAGGGACACAAGGTAGACAGTGGGGTAGGTGGGTGTCTGGGCACCCAAGGGCCAGAAACCCTGGGAAAATGCTGGGACCCTGTTTGGAGCAGGGGACTCGTCCTGGCTGCAGTCACAGCTGTCCTTGGGGGCTCGCTGGGGTTCATGCTGGGGAGGGGCTCTGTGGTGACCTCTGCACTCTGCTCAGCGGGATCTCTCCCACTGGGCCAAGGTCAAGATGCTGCTCAACCGGATGTGCTGGAGGAGCCCGCGACACCCTGAGCCCCCTATCCCTGCCGATGGTGCCCGTCCCAGGTGAGCTCTGTGCCCACCAGGCTGGGTTGGGGGGAGGAGACTGGTGAACCAGGACACAGAGTTTGCCCTGCCAGCTGTCATCTTTGTCCCTGTAAAATATGAAGGATGGATTCTTGGAGAGGGGCTGGAAGAAACTGAAAGCAGGTAACACGGGGGCCAACCCCGCAGCCTGGTGGTTAAAGGCACTGGCTCCCATATGGCTGGCTGTGGTTTGAATTTTGGCTCCAGTGGCTTGAAAAGCACACAAGACGCATGTACGTGCATACCAGACGCATGTACGTGCATACCAGAAACCCCAGCAGAATGGAGGAATGGAGGCGGGGCTGCCTGACTGGGGTGCCTGCTCTCTCTCTCTCTCTCTAAAGAGGGCATGTGCCCTCTGGCAAGTAAACGAATATTGAAAGTACTTAAGATGCCCATGCAAAGATGAGAGGTGGGCACTGGGTGTGGCTGCGGAGTTAGGCTTCCCAAAGCCAGAGGGTGAGCCCATGGTAGAGCCAGGGCCAGAGTTCGGGAAACCTTAGGCCAGCTTGTAAGCCTCACCTTCCAGTGCTGACACTTAGGCCACTGCCCCAGGTCACGGGGGAGCAAGTAGAGGCCCAGATGAGGGGTCACAGTATGCCCCCAGCGTGGGGGTTACGCGAACACTCCTCTGACACCCCAGCTTTACACAGCACGGAAGCAGTGCCCTGCCGACCCAGGGCTGGGACCTGTGCTTCCTCAGTCTCAGGTCTCCTCTTCTTTTTCACAGGACTGAGCTCAGGGACCGCCCTGAAGAACCTCAGTGCCGCTCCCACCGGAAGCCCTTCATGCCATCGCTAGTGGTGAAGCAGCAACGGAAAAAAACCCTCTCTCTATGCTGAGACTACGGAGTGCCTGGTGGCTCTGGGTGGAGAGGATTTGCCAGGAAGTCTTCCTCACCCTCTGCACGACTGCTGCTCTCCGCAGTCTCAGCTCCCACAACTGCGGGGAAAGCTGCCGCTGCTTGCCCTTCTCTCAGAGGCGAGAGCTGAGGCTGAGTCTTTCTGCTCCCAGCAGCTTGGCACAGGTGCCCTGGGGCCCCAAGCAGCCCCAAGACATGGCAGCTCCAGCCTGCTTCTCCTTGCCGGAAATCCCTGGGCTTAGACAATGTGAACTAACCTACCTCCCAGGTGTCCGTCAGAGGGTAGGCACGGTGATGGCCCAGCATGTGACAGATCCGTATTTACGCAGATTGACAGCAGTCAGTCTGTGGGACCGTCAGTGTGATCAGCCAGCTGGATCCAGCCGCCTCTCCCAGAACCAAGCTCCAAGGTTGGCCCTCCGGGTGAGATAACCACAGAGGGATGGCCCTGATCTGCATCCTGCATGGGCGGTTACTAATCCAGATTCCTGCTTTCTGTCTCATACCTGCGTTGGTAGCCCTGGGACGAAAATGGTGCTGTCTCGGCTGCGTTGAGTCTTGCCCTGGAGCGGAGTCCCCGAAGACTGTACCAGGAATGAGGATGACTGGGGCAGTAGCAGAATAATCCTCAAGGCTGAGCCTCAGCAGCTCTGCTCCATGCTCGCTCTTACATGCCAGAGCTGAAAACAAGCGCATACTAGCTTTTAGACTTTTGTAGAGTCTTAACTTTTCCAAGCCGAAGCTTTCCACTTGGGATAATGATTCCTGCCCTACCTACCTCACTTCCTGTTATGAGGATAAAAGAGATTAAACTCTCTCGAAGTGATCTGTGAATGTTAAGTGACTAGGATGGGGAGGGTGTGGGCTGGAGGGGGCTGGGCTGGAAAGATGATGGGGAGGTGGGAGGGTAAAGGCACTGAGACTGCTGAGGGGGGGTGGTGCAAGTTTGAGCAAGTCATTGCATTGAGTTCTTTCAGGTTTCATATTGGAGTTTGGATACTGATTCTTGAGCGGTTTGATCCCCGGGGTGGTGTGGTCAACAGAAGGGTAGGGCCAGGGATGGGGGTCATTGGGTTCTCAGGAACAATGGCTGCTGATCACGCATCCTCCTCCCAGTCAGGAGTTGCTGGTTCTTTTGCTGCTGCAGTTTCAGGGGCTGCCAGGATGAGGCAGGGGTCGAGGAGGTGGGAGTTCCTTTGTGCTTTGGAGGGGTCCTGCTGCAGCTGTGTTTGGACCAGGAACCAATTCTCCCAAGCTCACTTTTCCAATGGGCCACTTACGCGAGGGACACCACCGAGGCGCGGCTTCTAACGCGCATCCGATCCGGGAAGGCGCACTTCCGTTCCACAGCGGCCGCGGGATGGCAGGCCGGCGTGGGGGAAGGGAGAGGTCGGTGGAGACGAGGGAGGGACCATATCCGGGAGAGTGGCAGCTTCCGATCAGTGGTCGCGCTTCCGGAGAGGCGCTTCCGGTGGCGGCGGCAGCAGCGGCTTTGGTGGTTCCGGGTGTCTTTGTCCCCCCGGTGTCGCGGCCCTGGCCCGCAGGTGGGTTGGGGGCCCTTCGCCGCCGCTCTGCTCCTTCGCCCATCGCCGGGCCGAGCGGCTGCGGGGCCGGCGGCGAAGATGCGCGGGGCGCGGCAGGCCGAGCCCCTCCGGGCTGCACGTCCCGTCTCCCTGGCAACGGCCACGGCCTGGGGGCGGGCGGGAGGAGGAGAAAGCGCGCTCCGTCCGCCCACAGCGGCCTCGCCGCCGCCCGGCCCGGCCCGGCCCGCAGACCCGCGCTGGCCCAGGCCGCGGCGGGCGCCCCGAGCGCGGACCGGACGGCGGGCGGCGGCCGGTTCCGCGTGGGGCCGGCCGGGGAGCCACCTTCCCCCCAGCGGGTGCGGGAGCCGCGGGCCGGGCTTCCGGGGACAGGGCCGCCACCGGCGCCCGGAACCGGCCTCCTCCATTTTCCCGGGCCCTGCCTGCGGCGTCTTGGCGGACGTTTTTGAATGAATGAATGTCACCCGGGCCCTCTCCAGCCCCAGCCCCGCCAGCCACCCTGGTACCGTGGCATCGTGAGAGGCCCGCTAAGTTGCTGGGAGACCTGGCGGTGAGTCCCGGTGTGTCCCTACCTGGTTAAGTGGCCCCAGGCCAGCTTCGATCTCACGAAGTGTTTCTTTTTCTGTAAAACAGCACGACAGTGTCCCCCATGGCTAGGTTATTGCGAGGGCAGACTGAGCTAAGGGACATCACTAACGACTCCTCTGTGACCACATCCGAGCCCTCCATTCATCCTCAGGCACCCCTCCTGCCTTCCTTGAGTCTCCACTTTCCCGGAGGTGGATGGACACATTCCACGTGCAATGTTAACGCGTTTCTTTTCTGATTGAAGGATTCCCCACGACTCCGGAAGAGGACCGCATTCCCAATGTCCCAGTTTAAGCGCCAGCGGATCAGCCCGCTTCCAGGGGGCCGCAACTTCTCAGGTGATCCCTTTTCCCTTCCTGGGGTGTGTGTGCACTGGGGTTAGTGTTCAGAGGTGTGCCTCTTGGCGGGTTGCGGTGGAAAGCTGTTTGCTGTTGATGTGTAAGGACAACAGGGCTTGCCACTGAGGCCTAGTGGAGCCTCTGGTCAGGGCCCCTGGGCCCTGGGGGTTACAGTGCCCTCAGCTGACTCTTGGGCTTAAGGTGCAGTTCTGGAGATGGTTTCTCTGTCCCCGTAGGCACAGCTTCGACGTCTCTCCTGGGCCCCCCTCCTGGTCTGCTCACTCCTCCTGTGGCTACAGACCTGTCCCAGAATGCCAGGCACCTTCAGGTAGGTTGAGCACCTTTCTCGTGGTTCGGCTTGCGACTGCACCCGTGTTCACACCTTGCATTGTGGTGTTCATCGTTCCTGACCTGTCCTAGCAGTGGGCCAGTACCAGGTGACTGCACGCCTCTCAGATGGGGGAATTCTTTTATTATTTTGCCATAGGGCGCTAGCGCTCCCCGGAGAGAGGCAGAGAGGGAAAGTAGGAAGTCACCCCCGGGGGGAGGGCCACGCTGGAGTGCCCTCTGTTCTCCTCTGGGATTTGGGCACACATGCACATGTGCTGGGTGCTTTTCTAGCCACCTGCTCTCAAACCACCATGCCACCTGCTGCCTCCCTGGGGGATTCTTAATTTCTGGTTCTAGAGAAATCTTTTAAAATATATTTAAAAAAATAAGTCTGGGGGACCAGCATTGCTGGGCTCCCATGTAGTTGACTGTGGTTTGATTTCTGGACCTGGTGGCTTAAAATTCACCAGGCGCGTGTGCGTGTGTGTGCCCAAGATTCTAAGAGGAGAATGGAGAAGGGATTGCGGTGTGGCCATCCCCCCTGGGGGGTGATTTCTCGCTTTCTGCTTTTCTGTTTCTCGGGTGAGTGTACATGCCCTGTAGCAAAAATCTCATTAAAAAAGAAGTTGGGCTGCGCCAAACTCATCACAGTCGCCACTTCTTGAAACCCTCCGTCCCGTTGTCCAGTCACTGGTCTGTTTTGTGTACACCACACCTCTTGTCATCTGCCTGGCCTTTAGTTTCTAAGAACCTTTTCCATTGTACATTCTTAGCCTAGTTGTTAAGGAAGCCAGACCCACATGTCCAACCAAGGTTTGAATCCTGGTCCTGGCAGCTAGACAAATGTGGCAGGTGCTTGTGCACCCCAAATCCCAACAGCATGGACAGGGGCTGCAGCATGACTGCCCCTTTGGGAGCGTGCTTCCTCCCTCTCCATCTCTCTAGTAAGCACAAACACCCGCTAGCAATCGAAGATCTTAAAAATAAATAACTTTACTCATTTCCAGAGAGAGTGAGACAGGCACCCATGACAGGGTCTTCATGGCACAACCCCTCCTGGCCCTGCAGCCAGCCAGGTGTGCCCAGCATGTGCAGGTCACCTGGGATGCTAACCTAGGGCCCTCTGTATGGCTTTCAGTGCCCTGTAGCAGCACCCCTACCCCTGAACCACCGCGCTGGGCCTCCAGGAAACCTTTTGTGAGCCCTTTGCAATTAAAGAACTAGAAAGCTTAGATGCTTTGGGGCCAAGGGTCAGATGGTCCCCTGCCCCTCTCCCCAAAGATGGCTCACATTCATGTTCACGTTCACGTTCACGTTCACATTCACTCTCAGCAAATGCATCTTTCCCCGTGAGCCTGGACTCAGTGTTTGGCTGGGGCGTGGACAGAGGCACAGCCCTAGTGGCAGAGTGCGTTCAGGCCAGGCTGCTGCTGTGACTTTTGCCCTGGCCTCCTCTCTTGCAGGGTGGGGAGAAACAGCGGGTCTTCACTGGCATCGTCACCAGCTTGCACGACTACTTTGGGGTGGTGGACGAAGAGGTCTTTTTTCAGCTAAGGTAGGCTGGAGGCTGGTCCCCTGGAAGTGCTCAGGTCCAGTCCTGCCGTGCCGGGGGCCCTTCTAAGCCACTGCTTTGCTATTTTTATGTGATCTTACGGAATCTTGATGGGAGGGTCTCTGGGGCAGCTCTGCCGGGTCGTCTCCTGATGAGGTCTCCCGGCTTGTGTGCTGCAGCGTGGTGAAGGGCCGGCTGCCACAGCTGGGCGAGAAAGTGCTGGTGAAGGCCGCATACAACCCAGGCCAGGCCGTGCCCTGGAATGCCGTCAAGGTGCAGACGCTCTCCAACCAGGTACTTGTCTCTCCCGAGCAAGTGCTTTGGGCAGGGCGGGAAGAGCCCCGGGCCTGGGCAGCTGGGCAGAAGCTCAGTGCTGTCGAGGCGTGGGCTGTCTCGTCAGGGCAGTGAGTCCTGAACCTCCCGCCACTGCCCTGCAGCCCCTGCTGAAGTCCCCGGCACCTCCCCTTCTGCATGTGGCAGCCCTGGGCCAGAAGCAAGGGATCCTGGGAGCCCAGCCCCAGCTGATTTTCCAGCCTCACCGGATCCCCCCGCTTTTCCCTCAGAAGCGTGAGTAGCAGCGGCATGGGCGTGGGGTATGGCTCCGCGGGGTCCTCTGGGTGGGAGTGGGTGCTCTGCACACTGGGGGGCTACACAGGCTGTGGGGCTCGCAGGTCACCAGCCCGTCCCTCTCCGCAGCTCTGAGTCTCTTCCAGACGTCCCACACACTGCACCTGAGCCACCTCAACAGGTTTCCTGCGCGGGGCCCTCACGGACGCCTGGATCAGGGCCGGAGGTAGGAGGACAAGGCGTGGAGGGCTTTGCCTGCCTCTAGGGGCAGTGATGCCACTTTCTCTCTGCAGCCAGGTCCAGCTTCCTTAGCAGACAAATGGAGCTGTGTGTGCAAGGATTGGAGCTTTTTAAATGTTTTCCCATAGGGTATGTGTTCACTGGAGAGAGACAGAGAAGGGGAGTAAGAAGTCACTCCCCAGGGTAGGGGCCACATCACAGTCCCTTCTCCTCTCTTCTGTTGTTGGGATTTGGGGCACACGCTCACACATGTGCCTGGCGGGATTTTCAAGCCACCAGGTCTGGGACTCGAACTGTGGTCATGTGGGATCCAGCCACCATAACCACCACGCCACCTCCTGCCACTAGTTTGTCTCTCAAGATGTCGTGTTGAGATACTTTCTTGTTTTAGAGATAGGGTCCCGCTAAGTTGCCCAGTGTAGCCTCAAACTCACAATCCTGCCTCAGTCTTCTGAGTCTCGGGGGTTACAGGTGTGCACCACACACCTAGGCTGTGAGATACATTTAAGTATATACTCCCCTTTTATTGGTAACCTGTAAATTTTGATACTGAGAATCAAAACTGTGCAGGAAACAGTACTGTCAGAGAGAAGCAACATTGTAGCACGCGTCTCAGTTCCTACTGGAGTCCTCTGCCTCTGGAGTGTGTGCACAAGGGGGTGTGTGTTGCACTCTCCGGGGAGACTCAGGCCGTGAGCATGGAGCAGGCCTGGTTCCCTGGGCCTCAGCTGTCCTTGGTGCTTGGTGCCCTGGGGACAGCAGGGCTTGCCACCCGGCCTCTCCAGCCCTGCGTGCTTGTGCCTGAGAGCTTTTCCTGCCGTCTCTGAGAGTTTGGCTCCAGGCTAGTTTACGACTAGTTATAGTTCTGGCTTCATTTCAAGTTTTTCTGACACATGTACGGAGAGTCTACGTGCAAAATAAGCAGACAAGTGTGATGGGCTCTGCCCGCCTCGCAGCTTCCAGTGTCACCACCCGCTGTCCTGTCCACCTCTACCTCCATCTCGTCACTGCCCCCGCCTGATTTTTCTTAAAAAGAATTATTTAACTTTATTTTAATTTGATCACCTGACTGTTTTAAGGTAAACACTTCTTTAGGGTGAAATTTATGTAGATCCAAATGCATAAATCTCGACAACTGTGACAAACAGGAAATCCCACAGAGCCCTCCCTCACGTCCAAGTGAGAACTGTCCAGCGAAGGAAACACCTTCTACCCCAGACCCCAGTAGCTTATTACACGGGAAGACTGACTATAGACCAGTGCAGATACTTCAGGGGAGCATGGCGGAACTCAGGACCAGCCAGCAGCCTGGTGGATAAGGTGGCTGGATCCCATGTGGCCGTCTGCGTGGTTCAAGTCCTGGACTGCGTGGCTTGAGGAATATGCTGGGTGTGTGTGTGTGTGTGTGTGTGTGTGTGCCCAGGGTCTGGAAAAGAGGAATGGAGGAGGAAGGACTGGCATGGCCATCCTCCATGGGGCACTCTCGCTTTCCCTGTCCTTCTGTAGCGGCCACACATCCCCTCTAGCAAAAAATGAAGAAAAAGAAAGTGTAGGCAAAGGGTGCCGTTGGCCTCTGCGCTGAAGCTAGCACCTGCTCCCTTGAGTGGGTCACTGCCTGTGACTGGAAGGCTGTGTGGGCTTGCTGTCCTCAGTCCCAGTGCTTGAAATGCTCTGTCCCACAGTCCGCTCACTGGCCAGTTTTGTGCACACCCACACCTCGTCTCGTCTTCCTGGCCCTCAGCTTCTTCCTTTCTTTAAGAATTATTTTATTTAACTTTATTTATTTTAATATGACCAGAGTGAGAGAGAGAGAGAGAGAGAAAGCAAGCTGCCAGGTCTGGAACTCGAACCACAGTTGGCCGTGCGGAAGTCCAGCACCCTTAACCACCATGCCAACCTGTCAGACCTCTGGCCTTTAGCTTCTAAGAACCTTCCCCTTGCATGTTCAGAGATCATTGAAGGCTTTGCTGCAGACTCACAGCAAGGGCTGTCATGGGTAGGGCAGCTTGAGTGAAAATCCTGACTGATGTGGGCTTTCTGCCCAAGTTCAAGTTCAGAATTCGGGATTTCTCTGCAGTTGGCTGCATACATTTAAACAGTTCATTCTATGCGTGAAGGCGGGGGAGGGAGAGAGTGCACCCTGACGGTCCTGAAGCCGCGGTCCACCCCACACTTGGCCGGGCCGGGCGGGCAGCCTCATGGAGTGCTGCGCCGTCCTGCTGCACTGCCGTCTGGCCCCAGGCATGCTGTGTGATTGCCCTGGATGTGCCAGCCCTGTGCCAGGCCCATGTAACTGCTGTGGCCGTGATGCCACCAAGGCGCAGCTTCCGCACAGTGAGGTAACCACTGGGGAGAGGCCACCTGCGTCAGCAGGGAGACTGCGGAGGAGGAAGAGGGTAGTGGGAGTAAGTTCCCCTGGGAGGCTCACCGTCCATTTATAAAGCACTCAGCTGTGTGGACGGCCCTGTGTGGAAGCTGAGCTGTACTCTGAGTCCAGGCTTCGGGGAGCAGGGACCAGTGTTCCCTGGACTGCTGCTCCCAAGGGCGGAGCCGGGTGTAGCCAGCTGCTCCTGCTGCTACTAGCACCGCCTCCTGCCCTGGCCCTGGTGGTTCACAGGAAGGGGAGAGCTGTGGCCGTGCGTCCACAGGGTTCGTGGGACAGACTGTTTAGCTAGAGGTTGGCGGCCATTACTGAAGGGTTTGCTTCTTATGTCAGCTGTCGGTGAGCTGGACGGGGCTGTCCAAATGACTTGGGAACAGTTCTTAGAACATGGACGTACTGATGGCCTGGCAAGGCGGGGTCAGGCTGCTTTTGGATGGAGATGCTCACGGACAGACCGGGGTCCAGGTGAACGGGAGGGAGGAGAGACACTGCATGCTGAGCAGAACCAGCCCGGTTCCTCGGGGCTGGACCCCATGGAGCCACCCCGCCGGGCTGAAAGGAAAGAACAGACGCTTCTGCTAGATCTAGTCAGCTCAGCTCCCGAGGCGCGGAGGGTGACAGTTGGTTTTATTTTTCTCAGGAAACAGGAATTTTCCCTTATCATTCTGGCATTTTATAATGGATGGCTTAAAGATTTTCTAATATATTGTTTAAATTATTTAATTTTATGTATTCATTCATTTATTTTAATTTGACCAGAGATACACACACACACACACTCACAGGGAAAGTGAGAAAGCAAGCCACCGGGTCCTGTACTCAAACCAGGGTCAGCCATGTAGGAGAGTCCAGCGCCTTATCCACCACGCCACCTACTGGTCCGCTCTCTACTAATATTTTTGTCTATTGTAACGGCAATGCTGTGAGGGACTTAGAAAAACACCTAAGGTACTACATGCTATTAGGTAAATTTAAAATAACAAAAATGTGTAGTTTTCACTGCCTTTCATTTAAAGGTAACTTTTTTTTTTTTTTTGGTGAGGTTTTTGCTATAGGGCATGTGCGCTTGCCAGAAAGACAGAGACGGAGAGATGGAAAGTGAGAAATCACCCCTCCGGGGAATGACCATGCCGCGATCCCTTCTCCATTCTCAGGATTTTGGACATGCACACACAAGCACCCCATGTGAGTTTTAAGCCGCCGAGTCTGGGACTTGAACTGTGGTTGACTATGTGGCAGTCCAGCAACATAGCCATTACGCCATCTGCTGTCCCCCCTTTAAAATTTGCAGTAGTGTGTATATGCCTGTCAGAGAGACAGAGGGGAAGTGAGAAGGTACTCCCTGGGGGATGGCCACACTGTTTCCTTGCCTCCGTTCTCAGATCTTGGGCAAGCACACGCGAGCCCATTGTTTTTCAAACCACTGGTCCTGGGGATTAAACCGTGTAGTCGGCTATGTGAGATCCAGCCACTGTAAACATCACGCCACTGGCTGGCCCAGAACAAAAGTTTATAGAACCCATAGTGTGATACCATGTGTCTTATTCAAAAAAGGTTAAAGTTTTTCTCTCATTTCAGAAAACTGTTAATTATAATTTATAAAATTCAGAAAAATTAAATTTTTCATAAGCTTATTAAAGACATCACCAGTGATATTTTATTTTTTGTCTTTTTTTTTTTGGAGAGTTAAGGCCCACTGTATGTGTAGCGTTTCATACTCTTCTATTTTTCCCTTAACATAGGAGCGCTCGCTGCTGTGAGGGGCTGACGTGTCCCTTTTAGGGTCTGTAGCATTCCGTCATGGCTCTCAGTGTGGCTGCTTCATCTAGTTTTGTGAGGTTGGAGATTGGCCAGTTTTCAGTTCTTTCTCTCTGACCTGTGTGTATTGAACACGCCTCTAACAGTGTTTTTCTTTTGATGATGGATCAACCTTCAGCGACGACTATGACTCCAAGAAACGCAAGCAGCGGGCCGGTGGGGAGCCTTGGGGCGCGAAGAAACCCAGGCACGACTTGCCTCCTTACCGGGTCCATCTCACGCCCTATACTGTGGACAGGTGAGGGCGCGGCCGCGCGGGGCAGGGACTCGCCGCTGCGGCAGCTTCTCGTGTGAGTGAGATGGGGCCGTGCGCGCGCACCTGCGTTCTCAGGCCCCGCTGTTCCCGAGCAACGGCGTCGGGACCTGGTGTCCGGCGGGCTGCTGTGCGCACTATGTGCCCAGCGCGTCTCGGCGCGTCCTTCCCCGCGGATGAGCGCTTCGGAGCGCTCACCCTTGTCGGCAGCCGCAGTGTCTGCTGAGGGGCAGAGCTACCTCACGTAGCCAGTTCCCCACCGCAGCCTGGTTACCCGAGTACCCCTGCTGTGATGAGCGCTGCACATCTGTGTGCGCGGGTCGGTTCCTGGGACCGATAGCGGCCTGGAGGGCACGACTGCACCCAGTAGCTATGCGAGCTCCCTCGGGGCAGCTGGTCCCGTGTACACCTATTCCCTCAGGCCTCTGTCTCCACTGCCGCCCCTCCACCTATCCTCATCTTTGTCACTTTGGTGAAAAATACTTCATCTGCATTTCTAAGTGAGCCTGGGCATGTTGCGACGGGCTTTGGAGTTTTCTGTGTTTTTCCTCTAAGTACCTATCGAGGCCACTCTCCCCGCATCTGAACTCTTACTGGTTTTCACAAACCTCCGTGAGGCCCTTGTCGCCTGTCACGTGCGTTGCGGTGTGCGCCTCCCCTCCGTTCCCAGCTGGCCTTTCCTTTGCCGTCTAGAGGCTGTGGACTGACTGGCCAGATCTGACCCACCTCTGCCCTTCGCGAGGCGCCCACCTCAAAGCTCTCCTCTCCCAGACTGAGAACCAGTTTGCCCATTCCTGGCAAGTCTCTCCCAGTCCTGCGGTAACCTGCTCCATGTGGCTCCCTGCTGTCTCCCTCCAGTCCCTTCTGCGACTTCCTCGAGCTGCAGCGCCGCTACCGCAGCCTGCTGGTGCCCTCGCACTTCCTCTCCGTGCGGCTCAGCTGGCTGTCCGCCTTCCCTCTGAGCCAGCCCTTTTCCCTCCATCACCCGAGCCGGATCCAGGTGTCTCCTGAGAAGGAGGCAGCGCCCAACTCGGGTGCCGAGCCCGTCCCTGTGGACAGCGACCCCACTTACTGCTCCAAGGTAAGGCCTGGTCTCCGGCCGCCCCTGCTGCTGGCTGCTGGCTGCTGGCCACTGGCCACTCTGAGTGCCACCTCCCCGCAGGTGCTGCTGCTCTCGTCCCCGGGCCTGGAGGAGTTGTACCGCTGCTGCCTGCTCTTCGTGGACGACCTGGCTGAGCCGCGGGAGCCGCCCGAGCACCCTCTGAAGCAGATTAAGGTCAGAGCTGGCGTGCAAAAGGCCGACACGTCTGCTGATAGCACCAGGGCCTGCTGGGCTGTCGGCTCAGCTCCTGCTCTGTCAGACGCGGGCCAGGTCAGAGCTCACGTGGCCATGCTGTTCCCAAGGAGAGCACGGCTCGGGGTGCTCTGCCTCGTCCGAGTGGGGCTGGTGTGGGGGCTGGTGCGTGTTCATGCCCGCTCCTGTGCAGGGGCTCACCAGCTCTGCTGCCTTAATTCCTGAAGGTGGCAGCCTCATTCCCAGGGGGTGGCTTGGTCACCTGGTTCTCCTTGTTCATCCCTCATCTCTTTCTGCAGTTTTTGCTAGGCCGGAAAGAAGAGGAGGCAGTGCTGGTGGGGGGTGAATGGTCTCCATCACTGGACGGCCCTGACCCCCAGGCTGACCCGCAGGTGCTGGTACGCACAGCCATCCGCTGTGCGCAGGCCCAGGTGGGCATCGACTTGAGTGCCTGCACCAAGTGGTGAGTGGCCCCGAGACGCTGGCAGAGCTGGTGTGCCAGCACCCTCCGTGCCCAGGCCTTAGCCATGCCCTGCAGCCTGCAGCTGCTCCCTAATGACGCCCTGGCCGTGAGCTTGGCAGGGGCCAGCTGCCCCCAGGTCCTGTCCAGTGCCTTGTGGGCTTAGCACCTCTCATAGTGCCCCTCTGCTGGTCGAGTCGCCCTTTGGTTCACAGCTGGGGGGACTTGTCTTTTTTTATTTTTTAAAATTTTTTGCCAGAGGGCCTGTGGGCTTGCCAGAGACGGACAGACGGGGCAGGGAGAATGCACTTCCCCGTGGGTCATGCTGCAGGCCTTCTCCCTCCAGTAGGGGCTTGGGCAGGCATGCACGTGCACCTAGCGAGTTCTTTAAGCTGGGAGGCTGGGATTAGAACCACAGGGTTGGCCGTGTGGGCTCCAGCTCCCTTAGCCACTAGGCCATGGGTGTGCCTTCTGTGTTGCTACTTCCAAAGCTTGCCAGTCAGCACGAGCTCCCTGCGTGCTGACTGGAGGCTGCGGCTTCTCCCTGAGTGTGGGGCCTGCAGGACGAGCCGTGGGCTAGGACCTCTTTCTGTTACGAGCAGGTGGCGCTTTGCTGAGTTTCAGTACCTGCAGCCGGGACCGCCCCGGCGGCTGCAGACGGTGGTGGTGCACTTGCCAGACATTTGGACCATCATGCCCACTCTGGAAGAATGGGAGGCCCAGTGCCAGCAGAAGGCTGCAGAGGCAGCCCCCCCACCCCAGGAGGCGCCAGCGGTAAGGCCGGGCCTTAGGAAGGAACAGGGGGGAGTGCCCTGACCTGGGACTCAGCGGGCCCCATCTCGGTTGTCACAGGGAAGCGAGCCTATGGAGCAGGCACCCGATGCAGCAGAGCCGGCAGCCGACGCGGCTCAACAGACTGCAGAGACCCCAGAGGCCACCACACAGCAAGAACTGGACTCTGACCTCCCTGAGGCCCCACCACCCCCCCTGGAACCTGCTGTCCTTGCACGTCCTGGCTGTGTGAACCTGTCCCTCCATGGGATCGTGGAGGATCGGAGGCCGAAAGAAAGGATCTCCTTCGAGGTGGGTGGAGGTAGGATGCGCGGACTGGGTGCAGGGTGCCCCCTCCCTGGCACTCAGCCATGCCTCCTCATCAGGTGGTGGTGTTGGCCGAGCTCTTTCTGGAGATGCTGCAGAGGGACTTCGGCTACAGGGTTTACAAGGTGCTGCTCAGCCTTCCCGAAAAGGTCACGGCCCCACCTGAGCCTGAGAAGGAGGTGGCGGCCAAGGAGGAAGTGGCCGTCAAAGAGGAAGTGGCCGTCAAGGAGGTGGCGACCAAGGAGGCCAAGGAGGAGGCACAGGATGAGGGCCCTGCAGCCGAGTCCGATGCCCCGCCTGCAAGTGCTGTGGTGAGTGCCCTGGGCCAGTCCTGAAGGTGAGCGGCAGTGCGCCGTGGGGGGTGAGCACCCCGTTCGTGGCAGGACTGTTCCCAGGCCTTGCCCAGCGCGGCCCGCCTCTCCCGCACCCGTGTCCTGGGAGGGCCTGGTGTGGACCGTCAGTCCCCGGCACGGCCAGGAGCGGGGCACCCGGGCTGAGGGCAGCGCGCAGGGGGTGGGGAGCCTGGGAGGGGCGGGGTGGCTTCCTGACGGTTAGCTAGGGAAACACATTTAAAAAGTTGTTCTACAGGGTATGTCCACTCACCTGAGGTCACCCACTTTGGGCATGGTCACGCTGCAGTCCCTTTTCACCCGTTTATCCATTTTGAGAACACGTGCACACACGCCAGGCGTGATCTGGGATTAGACCCGCATGGTCGGCCATATGGGATCTGGCTCCCTTTACAACCACCAGGCCATGGGCCAGCCTGAAAAGTAGTTCTTAATGTTTCTACACACTGTCAAGCAAACGCTTTCTCCTGGGACTGAAGTCTCCTGAAAAACCCCTCCAGGTGTCCGGAGGTACCCTGGCGTGCTCTGGGTGCACACCACGTAGTCAGCGTGTGACCCGGGGCGGTAGCTGGGTGGCCGGTGCTCGGGAGTGTGGCCGTCGGGCACTCTACAGCTCTACTCCCCATCGTGGCCCTGTCTGCTTTGCAGAAGGAGGATGGGCTTGTGCCCAAACCACCGTCTTCCGGGGGGGACGAGGAGGAGAAGCCCCAGGGCGAGGCGTCCGAGGACCTGAGTGAGATGGCCCTGGACCCAGAGCTGCTGCTGCTGCGGGACGAGGCGGAGGAGGACTTCGGTAAGTGGCGTGGGCAGCGTGGGTAACTGCTGCCCTCCCAGGGCTGGGAGCTCTCTGGGCTGGGCCGTGTGGTCTGTTCTGGGGTTATCTCGGCTTTCTGCAGCAGGAGCAAAGCTGGAGGACTCTGAGGTCCGGTCCGTTGCCTCGAACCAATCAGAGATGGAGTTCTCTTCCCTTCAGGACATGGTGAGACTCTGGGCCTGGCCTCTGTGCTCGGCATGGCCTCTGGCTCCGACCAGAGGGATGCTCAGGGCTGGCTTCTCCCTAGGGAGAGCAGGCCGTTCTTGGGTGGGTGGGCACGCTCCTGGGCTCCAGAGGACGACCCCATGTCAGTCGGGGTGCGGGGAGAGGCTCATCATGGAGCCTGCTAGGTCTGGGCAGTGCCCCACAAGGCCCACAGTCCAGATGCGCTGACTGGCATCCCCCGCTGGAGACCTGCCCGGGGATGGTGTCAGCCACACTGCGGGTGCTGCTCTCCAGAGGGCTGCGTCTTGGCGAGGCCAGGCCAGGGCTCAGTGAGCCGGCCCTGTCTCCTGAGCAGCCCAAGGCGCTGGACCCGTCTGCCGTGCTGCCCTTGGACTGCCTCCTGGCCTTCGTGTTCTTCGACGCCAACTGGTGCGGCTACTTGCACCGGCGAGACCTGGAGCGGATCCTCCTCACGCTCGGGCTGCGGCTCAGCGCAGAGCAGGTACCCCTCAGCCCGAGCCCTTTCCGGAAGGCCCTCACACAGGCACAGGCCTGCGTCCAGTCCTGGCCCGGGGGCTCGCACACCACGGGTGCTGTCTGGGTCCGTTGCCTGCAGGCCAAGCAGCTGGTGAGCAGGGTGGTGACCCAGAACATCTGCCAGTACCGCAGCCTGCAGTACAGCCGCCAGGAGGTCGCGGACGGCGGGCTGCCCGAGGAGGTGCTCTTTGGTAGGTCCTGTGTGCACTGCCCTTGGGAGGGTGGAGGGCAGGCTGCACCCTCGGACACTGCCCTGATGGCTCCCCTGCCACCAGGAAACCTGGACCTGCTGCCGACCCCCGGGAAAAGCGCCAAGTCAGGCCCAGCCCCCCCAGAGCACGAGGGCCTGGTGCCCCACAACGGGAGTCTGATCAACGTGGGCAGCCTGCTGCAGCGCGCAGAGCAGCAGGACAGCGGGCGGCTCTACCTGGAGAACAAGATCCACACACTGGAGCTGAAGCTGGGTGAGTGGCCCTGGGCGGCCGGCGCGGGGACCCGCCCTCAGGCCGTGGCCGCGGGCCCCAGGCTCAGTCCCGGGTGAGCAGCAGGCGTTCCTTGCAGAGGAGAGCCATAACCGGTTCTCGGCCACGGAGGTCACCAACAAGGCGCTGGCCGCAGAGACGCAGGAGCTGCGAGCCCGGCTGGTGGAGGCCGAGGAGACGGCGCGGACGGCCGAGCGGCAGAGGAACCAGCTCCAGCGGTTGCTCCAGGACTTCCGGAGGCGCCTGACGCCGCTGCAGCTCGAGATGCAGCGCATGGTCGAGAAGGTGAGGGGCAGCGGCTGCAGCTTCTGCGGGAGGTGCCCACAGCCCCTAGGCCTGCCCTCGCTCATAGCCCAGAGTCTGCGTGCTTTCGTCCCCACCTACTCGTTTCTGAGGACCTGGGCAAGCAGCCTCTTTTCACGGGAGGTCAGAGGCGAGGTCGGCACGCCTCGACCCTCCCCAGGAACCCTAACGTGCGCGTCCGTCCCACAGGCCGACAGCTGGGTAGAGAAGGAGGAGCCGGCGCCCAGCAACTGAGGCCCGTGCGGTCCGGTCTGCGATGAGCCCGACAGACGCCGTGAGAGCCCCTTGGTAGCAGAGCGCAGCTGCGGCAGGGCCTGGGCCTGGCAGGGTGGCTGACCCTGGGCTCGGCCTCCGTGGGGACGGCCAGCCTTCAGGGTGGGGTCCATGCTGTGTGGAATGGATGTCAGGAACCCCGGTTCCCGTTACAACTCAGTACAACATCTCTGCACCCCTAGAATGTCGTTTTGCCCTCACCCTCAGATCTCTCCCGGGGCCCTTTCGTCCCGTCCTCTTCCAGTTCAGCTAAGACAGGGAGGAAGAGGCCTTGGAGTGTGTGATGAGGTCTGTGCCAGTGAACGGAAGCGGCAGAAGTGGAGTCTGGCTGGGGCCAAGGAGCCTCTTCCCCAGCGGGGTCCAGGTGCAGACCCTGGGGAGGTCCCAGGAGTGGCGTTGGTGTGAGAAGGCGCTCAGTGCTGGGCCGGTTCGCCCGGAGCCCTGCTCCCGCCACCCCAAACTCAGAAGAAACCAGCACCTCTCCCCGCTCCTGTGTTCGGAATGTGGTATTGGCTCTGGCCCAGCCTCTTCCCTTTCACCCGTAATTCTCGCCTCTTTCCATAATCCGTGGTTTCTGTTTGACTTTGTATATAAAGTTGGTTTTTTTTTTTTTTTTTTGGCTTTTTGTTTTTTAAATAAACCAAAGTCAAAAACAAACCAAGTGTGACGTCCACAGTCCCTGCCCAGAGAGCGCCCTCCTGCCCTGGCCCCGATTCTGCTCCGAGGAGAGCAGATGGCCACCTGCTGGACACAGGCAGCATTGCAGGATCCTATCCGCCCAGCAGAGGACCCGGGGCAGGGGGCTTCCCAGGCCTTAGGTTAACAGCACAAACTGCATGTTTTACTGAAAACTTTACTTGAAAAAATAAAATTCCAGATATTTGGGCAGGACATAACAGCCACTGTTGCTGCCCGAGGTCCATGGGCTGACGTGCGGCCTGGGGCATTGGGGAGTTATCCAGGGAGCGGGCAAGATGGGCTGGTCCCTGCCCTGCACCAGCCCTTGAGTTGGGCAGCTGGGTGAGGGACCAGCCAGGTGTGGGCATCTGGCCCTCCCCGAAGCAAGTCTTAAAAAGGCAGCGAGGGGCCGGCGCCTCCCAGGATGGGTCTTTGGAGGTAGACGTGGTCCCCACTGGCAAGCAGGGCCGGGACTCTCAGCTGAGCCGGCAGGGAGGGTGGCAGCTGATGTGCTTTGGACGGTTCTGGAAACAAGGCCCTGGGTTTTCTACGGCTGCTTACCTGTGTCTAGGGACGTGGGTAGGGGTGGCAGCCTGCTTGGGGCTCCTTGGAGCTGCAGAGACTGGGCAGGGGTCACTTCTCCCAGCTCGCGGGCCACTGCCCTTCTCCCAGCTGCCGAGGAGTGCCTGCGCCTGACGAGGGCGAGTGTCCCAGGAGTCGCAAGTGATGGCCCTCAGTCGTCAGCCACGATGGACAGCGCTCTGAGCTCGCTCAGCCGGGCCTCGTTCTCCCGCTCCCGCTGCTCGTCAGAGTGGCCTGGCTGGTCCAGCTGCCGTGTCAGGTCTCCGAAGATCTTGTGCATTTCCGAGTAGTACGCCACCTGCGGGTGGGAGGCCAGGTCAGCGTGCAGGCACCCAGCCACGGTGCCTACCAGCAGCATCCGCCCGGCCTGCAAGCTGCCCCCTTGCCCCTGCCGCTGCAAGGCTGCACCGCTGCACAGCAGGGCAGGGAGGAGCTGCAGGCCACGCCTTCCAGGCTGTCCCCACGCACTCCTGAGGCTGCTGAGGGGCAGGGAAGCACCAGGGCCTGTGGCTTCCCACTTGGGGGAGAGGGCGATCGCCCTTGGCCAGGCTGGCAGCCCCCCCGACAGCAGGTTTGGGAGTGAGGCTAATGGAGGCCGCCCCTTCCTGGCCCGGCCCGGCCAGGCCCACCTCCACTCCTGCCTGGACCTGACGACTGCTCCTACCCCTCTGGTGTCCAGCCGTCTCTGGGGAGCAGGACCCTACTCCAACTCCAGACCTGGAGCCATGGGATGGCAAGGTGGGCGCGCCGGCGGAGGACGGAGGGGTCCGCCCCCACTCCCGCCACCGCTGAGTCACAGGAATGCTCACTTCTCCATGACTAACGGCAGTGGCAGCCGGCTGAGGGGGAGGCTGGAGCTGGGGGCAGTAAGCAACCCCAGCTGCTTGGTTACGGGGTGTCCCTCGCCCTGCACGGCTCCCATGGGGACCCCGCAGCTCCCTCCTGGGAACATGCCCGAGGCTGGAGCTGAAGCAGCTGCCAGGGCTGAGCAAAGGAAGGCCGGGGAGGCGGGAAGGCCAGGGCCTCCCTCCGAAGCCCCCTCCTCCCTGGCAGACAGAGGTACAGGAGGTGAAGGTGGGGAGAAGGTCGTCCCTCCTGCTAGGGTCCCCTTACCATCCGGAGACCGCAGGGCCTCAGCATGGTGTAAGCTCCACCGGGCTTCCCCCTGAGCACCCACCATGCTCTCAGGGCCAGCAGGTGGAGGTGGGCACAGGCCTTGCCCTGGGTGCCCAGTGCTGGATCACAGGCATGGTGGCGGCCACTGGAGGGCGCCAGATGCCCAGCCAGGGACAGAGCGGCCGGCTGCGCTGGGACCTGGAGGCCTCAGTCCCCTGGTGGAGGTGGGCTGGGGCCCTGGGATTCCACCTGGCTTAGGCTCCCCAGCTACCCCCGACTGCCAGGGGGACACAACCCTGCGACAGGCCTGGAGATGGGCGGGGCGCGGAGCGCGGAGCTCTGTCCTCGTGACCCGCAGGCAGGACATGGGCTCCTGGCGTGGCCTGACCCTCCCGCTGCCGGCCGACCGGCATGCAGGGCCACAGCAGCAGAGGTCCCACACACTTTCCCTGGGCTGGGCTCTCCCTGTGGCCTGCTGAGAGGGTGATGATCAGCTGGGGCAGAGCCAGGCCCTGCGAACGGACCCCAGGGCTCCCGGCCCCTCCAGCCCTTGCAGGCAAGAGCCAGCTGGTCCCAGGGCAGGGCCTGGAGAGGTAGCTGGGTGTTCTCGCAGCTCACGGGATAACGTGAGAAATCGAGGGAACAGCTGTTAAACCCAAAAGGACTGGGACCACGCCAAGACCAGGGTCACCAGAGTGATGCCGGAGGTCCCGGGTCAGAGCCCAGCCAGCCCGGAGCCCAGTTCTTGGCGGTGGGAGGCTGTCACCTGTGCGTGAGGTGCATCCACAGCCGCGCCTGTCTCCAGGGGGCAGGTGGGGACGCGGCGCACACCGGCCTCACCTGTGCCCGGATCAGGGCCTCAAAGCTGGGCTGGAAGTAGTCGAGCCGGCTGCCATAGAAGCGTGGCATCTCGTCCAGAAGTTGCCTGTTCTTGGCCTCGAAATCATCCCGCACTGGCCGCAGCTCCTCTCGGGCCTGGGGAGTGAGACCCGGGGTTGCAGCTCCCGTGCTGGGTAGGGACGTCGGGGGTCTGGCCCGTCGGCCCCGTGACAGCAGCCTGCCCGCCTGCCCCTCCCGCCCGCCGGCCGCACCTGGTGCAGCTTGGCCAGCACGGGGCCCGTCTTCTCCTTCTCCTCGTACTTCTCCACCTTGGCCTGTAGTCTCCGGTAGTCCTGCAGGGCCTGCTCCCGCCGCTTCACGGCCATGCTGAGGCTCGGGAAGACGCTGCCGAACCTGCGGGCACAGCCTGGTCGGACGCGGGCACCTGTCCCTCGAGGTGTGTTCGGAGCGCCTGCACCTCTGGGCCTTGGCAGCTTCACGTGGACAAAGTCGACGCGACCCGGCTCCCCCCACCCCCGGCAAGAGAACGTTCTCACGGGCTGAGAGTGAGGTCATGGGGCCGGCCCAAGTAGCACACGGTGAGGCGGGAGGAAGGCCCTGCACCGTCCCTGGCCTAACACATCCCAGTGCCCTGGGAGGACCGAGCTGGAAGTGCTGGGAGGCGAGTCTGATACCTTCGTTCTAGACGCTCAGCGGATGCAGGCCCTGCCCAGGCCAGGACGAGGTCACCCTGGCTCGGAGGAAGTGTGGCACCTGTGCCCTCTGCACCCTTCCCAGCACCCCCAGGCCACGGGCAGGGGCGGAGCAGAGTCGGAACCTGCTCCTGCACCTCTGCCACGGCGGGCAGAGCCAGGTGTCTGAGGAAAGGACTGCCAGGACCTCCCCCAGCCCCCCCCACAGGCCTGAAGACAGGAAGCTCCGAGGACCAGCCACACGTGGGCAGGCACCCTACCTCGGAGGACACAGGACACGGCACCGCAGCCCCCAGGGCCCGTGCGGGTCTGCAGTGGGCTTCCTGGCCTTTGACAGGAGGCGGGGAGCTCTCCGTGAGGCCTGGGCTTGGCTGAGCCCCAGGCCCAGCGCACAGCTGGTGGCCGGCACCAGAAAACTGCTCCTTCCTGGGGTTTATGTAGAGCCCAGGGAGAGCGAGACGAGACGGGGAGAGATGAGGCCCCTGCCCAGCGTGGACTGACCTTTCGCTGCAGCCAGAGTGCAGCGGCTGGGTGTCCAGGCCCTGTCCAGGCCATCCCGATACCATGCCATTCCCCACACCTGTGTCCTTGCAAAGGAACGTGACCTGGCTTTGGTTCTGAAAAGCCTTAAGCCCAGAGATGTTGAGGCAGGGGACTGCAAGCGTGGCCAGGGCACGAAGCACCCCAACGAGGCTGCAGGCAGGTTTCTTTTCTTTTTTTTTTTTTTTTTGAGAGGTTTTTTTTTTTTTTTTTTTTTTTTTTTTTTGCTATAGGGCGCGTGCGCTCGCCAGACAGACAGAGACAGACATAGAGACAGAAAGCGAGAAATCACCCCCCAGAGGGGATGGTCACGCCGCAATCCCTTCTCCTCCATTCTCCTCTTGGGATCGTGGGCACGCACGCACACGCGCCCGGCGTGAGTTTTAAGCCACCGGGTCCCAGACGGGAACCGCGGTCGACTACGTGGGAGGCCAGCGACATAGCCATTACGCTAACTGCTGGTTCCCAGCAGGCAGGTTTCTGATGGCACAGATGGCTCATGTCCCGGAGGGCGGTGGAACTCCCCAACACAGGCCCACCTGACGTGCAGAGTGGGAGGCTTGCCCAGACCCTGCTGTGGAGGCCGGGCCCCGGGATACATGTCCCGTGCAGAGGAACGGAACCACCAAGGAGCTGTGTCGCTGCTCCTGCCCAAGCCAGGGCTCCCTGAGCTCCGGCTGCTGGGAACGCCCGCCTTCCCTGCGGGGCGCCACACTGCCTGTCTCCAGTGGGCGGGGCCAAGAGCCAGAGCGGGCAGCAGGCAGAGCGGGTACCTGGAGCTGCAACCCAGCGGCTCCGTGCTGCCCGCAGTAGGCAGTGTCGCATGAGCGCAGCCCTGCAGGGGGACCTCGGGCACCAGATGCGGCTGGCGATGCTGGGTGCATCCTCGGAGCCTCTGCCCACAGCTGTCGGCTGGATCCGCCCCAGGGGGACTCCCCAGGGTTAGGGGTCATACCCTCTAAGTTCAAGGGGACTCTGGACTCTAACCCTCACTCCTGGTCCCAGGCCTCCCTTCCCTACTCTCCTTAGCCACGGAACAGACCCCACCAGCCACGTGCGGCAGAGCAGCCCGCTGCACCCTCTCTGCGCCACTGCACCATGCGGGCAGCGGTTACCCACGGCCCTACCCGGTTTACTTCGCCAGAAAGTGCATGTGCTCTCCGAGAGAGGACCCCATGGGGGAACGGCCCCCCTGCAGTCTCCTCCCTCTCTCCTTTCCCTTGGGATTTTAGGCACTCGCACACCCAGCATGTTTCTTAAGGTGCCATATCCAGATGTGATTCAATGTAACATAAACAAGATTACGATGATAATAAATAAATTGATTAACTAATTAAAAAAAAGGACACCATGTCCGAGACTCGACCCGCAGTTGGCCATGTGGGCTCCAGCAGCCTTAACCACGCCACCACAGGACGGCCTGCCACCCGGACCCTGCTTCTTCACAACACAGCAGGCATCCCGGGAGCCTCGGCCCCTCGTTTCCTGTGTGACCCTGGGAGGGGACACAGGCAGGGCCACACCAGGTGCTGAGGTGCCTCAGCTGCCTGTGGCTGTCCGTCCAGGGTTCAACACAGCCAGCCCCCCTGGCGGGGATGCAGAGGGAGCGCGAGGTGGGGGCGGGAGCAGCGGGCTGGGGATGCCTGCCATTCCTCAACCCCGTGCCCACGCGGCCCGGCCGGGAGCGTCCACCCACCAGGAAAGGGAAATTGAAAGCATCCCCGTCCGCCATGTGAGCACAGCCCAGAGGCTGGGAGATTAGAGGCCGAGCCCTGGGGAGGCTGGGGGTGGCCATGGCCTGATCCTCCTCGGAGGACAGGAAAGCTGCAGTTTCCTGTTTCCGGTGCTGGGGTGCCTGGGAGCCTCTGCTGGCCAAAGGAAGCGAGTGGGGAGAGGGTGACAGCAGCGGTGGTTCATGTGGTCAGGGCGGTCGCGTGTCAACCGTGGGGACACGGGCAGCGGGCAGGGCAGATGGAGCCGGCCCTCCACCATGCCCACCTTCCTGGGTTCATATATGTGGTCAGGGAGGTCGCGTGTCGGCCGTGGGGACACGGGCAGCGGGCAGGGCAGATGGAGCCGGCCCTCCACCATGCCCACCTTCCTGGGTTCATATATGTGGTCAGGGAGGTCGCATGTCGGCCGTGGGGACATGGGCAGAGAGCAGGGCAGATGGAGCCGGCCCTCCACCATGCCCACCTTCCTGGCCGGCGGTGGGCTGCAGGGCCACTGTGGCTGCAGAGGCCGGGGTTGGATTTCAAGGCCACCCGGCTGGGTGTGAGGCTGAGCGGCGTCAGTCCCCAGTCCTCTGAGCTGGTGTCCCAGCCTCGCCTGCCCGCCTGGGCCCCAGCGGCAGCCTCCATGGGACCCGGTGGCCACAAGTGCCTCGTCTGTCCTACAGGCCAGGACACAGCAGCCATTAGGCTCGTCTTGCAGCCAGCTCCCGTGGCCTTGGGACGTGGGCTGAGCCGTGATGGGAGGCAGGACGGAGGCCCACTCGGGGGGAACAATCCCTTCCTGCTCCCAGGAAGGAGGGTCTGGCCTCCCAGCCGGCTGAGCCGCCGTGGGTCCCGCTTAGAGGGCTCGAGGCAGTGGGCTTCTTCCTGGACCCACCCTAGGTCTGGACAGGGAATGAATCGCTCAACCCCGAGCACAGGGGCTGGAGGATCCAAACCCACTCTGTCTCCTCCGGGCCCTGGTCCAGGCCTAATGACGGGGAGGCCGCCTCATTACCCAGGCCTGGAGAGGCCACTGCCAGGGCCCACCACAGACGAGGTAATAGGGAGCAGCTGCCGGCCGAGGGCCGTCCTAGGTCAGTCGGCCTGGGAGCGGCCAGGGCAGCAGATGAAGCGCTTCGGGGGCTTCAAGGCGAGGTTCCTGCCCAGGGAATAGGCCTGTCTGATCGCTGCCCAGGGCCTGCCCAGCAGCAGAGTCTCGCGGGACTCCTGACCCCAGCAGGTCATGAGTTAAGGGCCTTCCTGGGCAGGAGCCCGCTCCCCGCTCATCCCCAGGGCAGTCACTCCCCCACCACTTCCAAGGTGGAGGGCTGCAGGCAGCTGCTCCCCATCCGGCAGAGGGGGATGAAAGGCCTTGCTCGCATCTGCCCAGGGCTGGCCAGGGCGTGGGTGGATTAACCCAGCAGGCCTGGCCCCACGGCCTGTCGGGAGCACGGGGAAAGACAGAACAGGGCAGTGGAGTGGCGTCCAGCCACTGTGGAAGGGCCACAGATGGAGCTGGTGTCTCTGTTTCCTGCCAGCCTGTGAGACAGGCCGCTAGAATGCTATTCGGTCCTGGAGGGCCACCATCTGCCCGAGGACCGCAGACCCGACTTACTTTTTCAAGGGTTCAATCACAGTCTTTTGGATCTGGTTCACCTGCCAAGAGAAAAACCCAGTGATACCAAAAACCGAGGAGTCAGAGTATTCCTAGACGGGGAGCCCCAAGCTCCTCCTAAGAGGGAGGCCCATCAGGGGTCCCCCACGGGGAGTCCTGACTCTGCGCTGGAGCTGGGCAGAGCTGGCGGCAAGCCCCAGGGCAGCAGAAACACCGCCCTGGCCCTGGCTTGGCCTCCTGTGCTGGCGCTGCCCACAGGCCCAGGGCGGCCTCGCCTAGTGTGGAGGGTAAGGCGGGCAGCTCGGAAGGCTTGAGGGCCCCCTGGGCTCCAGAGGGCGATGGGGGCTCACAGGCCCTGGGGAGCCACAGCGTAGACACAGGTCAGGCTGGGCAGGGCTGGGGCTCCACGGGCTGAGGGGTCAGGCAGGAAGAGGGCCCCGAAAAGCAAGAGGCAGGGACCTTCTCCTGGTTGAAGGCGTCCATCCGCTTCATGGCCGTGTCCAGGGCTGTCACCATATTCAGAAAGTCGGGGTCTTGCTCACAGAGGGGGTTAGATAGTAAGTCCAGGGAGATCTTCACGGCGGATTTCGACATGGCTGTGGAAGGCCAGAGCATGGTGAGCCCGGCAGGCCCAGCATCATGGCCTCCTCCTCGGCATCGCCTGACCCCCGAGGGCCCAGTGCCCACACCCCCATAGCTAGCCGCTGCCCCCAACTGCAAAGCGCCACAGTGCCCCCAGTATGAGTCCCTGCTGCGCATCGCTGTTCCCTGCCAGCCAGTGTAACCTGCTGTGACCGCTTCACTTTGAACTCGAAGCTAGAACAGGACTGTCTGTGTGGGAGGCTGTAAACACACACGCGGGAACTTCAAAAAGCTTGTGGAAAATGGAGTTTACGGTATGAGTCTATTTTGGTGCAAAAAATTTTGAGATCCATGCAATTCTCAAAACACATTTCCGCGAGCTTTCTGAAGGCCCCCAGGAGCCTCATCTGACACATCTGGGCACACAAATGTAAACCTCAAAGACCTCCGGGCGGCTTGGCACGGAGCTGGCTTGGGACCAGCAGGGACAAGTCGTGGGCCCTGGCTCATGCTGGGCGCTGGGCCAGAGTGATGGCTTCGGCTCTGCGGGCCGCAGGGTGCTGCCCGAGGTGCCCAGTCCTGCCAGGTCCTGCGCAAGCAGCCACAGGCTGTGGCACGTGGCCGGGCGTGGATGGTGCGCACCGACCACACAAGGCTGGGCCCGGCCCACGGAGCCCGCATGCCGGCTCCCGAAACGCGGAGTCCCTGGACGTCCGATGCGACCGACAGTACCGAGCCAGCAGGCTCCTGTCCACTCTTCCTGCCCCCCCACCCCCGAGAATTCTGTTCGCAAAGGGAGACCTGAAGACACGTGCAGACCAAGAACCCCAAAGCTGCCAGTGGGGCTCCATCCCATCTCTGCCAGGCTTTGTGTACCCCTCTCCCATGGAGGGCCACAGGCCACAAACCACCCTGAGGGGGCGTCCTTGGGTTCCATTGCACAGATGAGGCTCGGGCGCACGGTGGGGACAGCACCTCCAAGGCCAGACAAGTCTAGGACTGCCCCTGCTTGCCCAGCCTCCCTGGCACCACAATCCCTGTGCCCTGCCTGGAGGAAGCGAGACAGGCCCCTGAGGCTGCACTGATGTTTTAAGGCATCGTCTCCTCAGGGCTGAGACCACTGCCCTCTGCCCCCTCGTTCTCAGGTCTGCACTGCTGGACACACGGGGAGCCTGAGGTCGCAGCTCAGACGCAGGGGGAGGCCTGTGAGCAGCTTGGGGTTCTTGGTCCTGCACGTGTTTTCAGGGTTCCCTGCCTGCACCTGAAGTTCCGGAGTGGCAGGAGGAGACATGGGGAACGGCCACACTGGCTCCTCACTGTCCCGGGTCCGGAGTGTGTCCGGGCGGGAGTCGGGGAGAACACAGATTTGGAAGGCCTTTCTACTGTTCCAGAACTGCGGACACTGCTGGCGACGGTCAGACAGAAGCACTGCTCCTGTCTAAGCCACTTGGAGGGAAAAGCATGATCTGACCATGACGCACGGCCAAGCGACCCCAAGTGACGCTAAACGTGGCGCTGACTTAGAACCAACGAAACGAGGTCCACCTCAAGGTGATGCCTCCCTGGAAGGGCCTTGGGAGAGGAAGCCCTGCCCAGCCATCACGGCAGCCCCGAGCATCACCCCAGGCCTCTGCTCAGACCCAGGGGTGTTGTGGTTCACCAGCACAAGGCCAATGGGGGTGCAGCCGGAAACAGCAGCTCTCAACATGATCGAGCAGGGGAGGGGAGCCCCTGCAAATGTGCAAACTGCCCTCACAGTGAAACAGCCACACCCAGCTCCCCGAGAGCGAAGCTGGGAGTTCGGGGCAACACCTCTCCCCTGACTTCTGAGGGAAAACCTCCAAAGGTCAAAGCACAGAGGGAGACGTTCTTCCCACGGTCCCATTTCTTCCCAAAGCCCTAGCATCTTCTGCTTTGCTGGAGCCCTATGAAGTCGAGGGGCCGAGGGGCTCAGGCAGTGGCCCTGAGCACACCTGGGCAGAGCCTCGTTAGACGCTCTCACCTCAGCTGTGCCCGGCTGCCCTGGCCCACAATGCCCACTGCCTCCGCAGGGCCAGGGCCGGGGCAGCCAGTCTGGCACAGACTAGAGGCCAGGGGACTCTGGAGCCCTGCCTGGAACGGACGCAGAGGTGCAACGGAGATGCCCACTCCCAAGGAGCTCTAATGTCCTGCAGGAACTCTTTCCAGAACAGCAGCTGGGAGCACAGAAGGCTCCCCTGACAGCCTGGGCCAGGTCAGTGGCTCTCCTAGCGCGGCCTCCAGCCCCACTGCATCAGAACCCCTGGGAACTTGTTAGAAACGCATTTTGGATCTCCAGGCCCTGAGTCAGAGCGCCTGGGTGGGGGGGGGCCTGACTAGCGGCCCCAGCGACACGGGCAGCATGGCTCCCTGGTCCAGGCCAGCTCGGGCCTTCGGCTGGCAGGGACCGGTCTTTCCGAAGCACCTGCTCTGTGTGCACGCCCACCGTGCCTCCTGGGTTCCTGCTGGAGCTGAGCCCACCTCCCAAGGCTTTCTCCATGGATCTCTGAAGAACCGCCTGGTTCCAAGCTCACTTTGCTTAGGCTTGGGCGGCCCAGTTGTGTGGAGAACAAAGGTCATCGCAGATCCCAGCCTTCCGCTTGGCAGGGCAATGAGGAACGAGGGAGGGAGTCGCAGTCCAGGTAACTCAGACCGCAGTGATGCAGGGAAAATGGCAACGTTGGCTCTCGCTGTGGCATGCGTGGCTGGAGACGCTGGTGCCCAGGGTTCACACAGGTGTGGGGACCCGCAGCTCAGACCATGCGCCAGCAGGCAGCTCTGCGGGGCGTGGCAGTGGCCGCTCCACCTCATTACCAGCCTCTAAGAGCCCTCCGCAGAACGATGGTGGCAGCGACGCGGGGCCCGACAGCTCAGCTGAAATGGGGGACCCAGTCGCTGCGTCTGACAGGGCATGGCCAGGGTTTTCCTTTTACCTGCAGCAGCGAGGACGAGGGAGGCCCTCACTCCCCCGCCACCCTGTGACCTCGGAGCTGGGGTGGACGCCACCCCAGGCAGCTGTGCCAGTGCGCTGGGCTCTGCCGTGGGCGCTAGCAGGGCCGCTCTAGCTCAGGGGGCAAGAGGACTGAGCCACAGGGCAGGCCTTCTGCTCAAGCTGAGGGCCTGAACTTGGGGACGAGGGGCTGAGCTGCATTCGGGTCCCCTCGACAAAGCAGGCATCTCACGGGCGGCTGGTCCCGAGTTCCGAGACCACCTCAGTGACTGTTCTCTGACGGCTGCCCGTGCATCCTCACTGGGTGGATGGGCTGGAGAACAGAGGACGGGTTCCCAACTCCACGGCCGCCTGGCGGGACCTTGGCCCAGGGGCTCACTTCTGGACCACCCCGCTGTGTACCCGCCGTCCCCGTGGTCAGGGTGCTCAGCCCTGAGGTGGAGCCGCATGGCCTTCAGGGAGGCCTCTCCACACCCACCCTCCCCAGCAGCACTGTCCCCCTCCAGTCCCTATTCCTCCTCGCAGCACTCGTCACACGTGGCCGTCACGCCTGCCCTCCCCCATACTGTCCCCGCCTCGCTAGTCCGTGCCTTGGTCACCTGAGCGCTGGCCGAGTGTTCTCATCAGAGTTAGCTGAAGACAGGAGGCAGGTCCGGCCAACCCAGGTCTCCTCAGGTCCCCGCACTCAAGGGACATGCAGCCATGTCCGTCTCTGGGACACAAAGGAGTCACGGAGGCCCACCCCGTCACTGCAGGCCGATGATGGCACTGCCAGAGCTGCGGGCACCGAGGCCGGCCACGTGGGCTGTTCTCAGGCTTCAAGTTCAGGCTCGGCCCCAGCCAGAGGGTGAGGTCCCATGGACCCTCACTTCCTGGGTGGACGTCCTGGGGCAGGCACTGGTGAGCTGCCCGATCCACGCAGGCAGCGCCGGGGCGGCAAGGTGCTGATGAAGGTGCCCAAGGAGCAGCTCTCCATCACCCGCGGCTGCTCACGTCTTGCTGGGCCAGGGCCTAAGGACGTGGCCTCCTGCCGCTCTGTCCCAGAACTGCCTTCGTCTCTGGGCTCCTGGGCCTGGCTCCTCGTTTCCCACCCAGGTCCTCAGCCAAGAGCCCTCCTCCAGGTCACGGGCAGTTTCTGGCACCTGCCAGTTCCATTGCCTTCCGTGCAGGGCCCTCATGTGCCAGGCCTGCCCAAGGGGTGGCTGCCCTCACGCTGGGACCTGCCCTGCTGCTTGGATGGGTGACAGCAGCAGGGCTCTCAGCACTGCAGGGGAGGGGCACGCTGCTGCGTCTCTGGACAGCCTGAGCTGCTGGCCCAGTTCCAACAGTGGAGGCACCGAGACCAGAGGTTCCTCCTGGGCTGTGGTGCTCTCTCACGGAGCCCGGCGCCACTCCTAGGCTAGGGTAGTGGGCGTCTGACCAGGGAGGGGTGATCTCGGCCACTTCTCAGGACACTGGTTGTTGGAATGAGCCCCTGCAGGGGTGGAGGGGGATAGCTGCGGGGTGGGCACCTACCCAGGTCGGCGTCCTGCAGGGGTGTGGGGGCAGCTGCGGGGCGGGCACCTACCCAGGTCGGCGTCCTGCAGGGGTGTGGGGAGGCAGCTGCGGGGCGGGCACCTACCCAGGTCGGCGTCTGTGCTCTTCTTCATGTCCTTCTGCAGCCTCTTCGTCTGCTCTTCCAGCCTGAAGGCAGGGGCAGCCCAGGACCAGCCTCACTAGGCTGCGTGGGGCCCCTTCCGTCCCCTCTGCCTGAGTTAAGCCCACGATGAGACTGGTATGTGCGCTAGGGAGGAGGCGAAGGGGCCCTCTCTCCGTGGGACACTGCCCACCCACTGAAGTGCCACTCTGGGCTGGTGCGTGGCCAAGCCCCAAAGGCTATGAGCTAACGACTGTGGGGTCCTCTGCTGGGCAGTTTCTGGAAGCCCGGTGAACTGAGCGCCCGCCCCCCCCCCCCCCCCGCCCCAGCTCAGGGGCAGGAGGACACCTGGGGGTGCTCCCGCCCATCCCCCGGGCTGACACTTACTGCTGGAGTTTTCCATACTCCCTCTCAAAGTCTCTCTCCACCTGCAACCGAAGAGAGAACTCCATCATCGGAGAAACGACAGCCGCTGGAAAAGCCTCCCGGTCTGTGCACGGCAGTGCCCGTCTGTGCAGGCACCGACAGATCGGCCGGCAGCACCCATGCTCCCGCCAATTAGGGTGCCACCTGGGAGGGACGCCCCCCTCGACGGGCCGGCCAGGCAGGCAGTGGCGGACCACCCAGTGCACGTGGCGTGAGTGCCCTTCTCAGAACGTGATGGAGACCCCGCAGAGGGCGGGCCTGGGCTTTAGGACTGTCCCTCCTGCTTGCTGCCTCCCCCCCGCGGGGCCCCTCCCAGATCCTCCTGCCCGCTGCTGGGCCAGGTGGGTGGAGAAGGGCCCAGACAGGCCTCTGGGCCTGCACCCCTGCCTTCTGGCTGGGCTAGTCCCCCTGCGGAGCTGTGGTGGGTGTGGCAGGGAGGATGGGCAGAGGCAGGGGATGAAGCTCTGCTACTGGCTGTGAGCCCTCGGGGTGCCCTGCGCCAGGACCTCACTATCTTCTCGGTGAAACGGGCCATTCTGTTTGGTCACCACATGCACAGGGAGCAGGAGGCACGGCCTGCTCGCTGGCTCTGAGGGTCAGAGGGTCGTGGCACCCCGCGCCCTCAGGGCCTGTCCCCTGCCTCTCCTGCTCCCCAGTGTGACGGGGAGGCGGAGGACAGGACGCAGCCTGGGCCCTGGGCTGTGAGCCTTAGAGGGAGGCGGCGGCTAGGTGGCCTGGCCGGTAGCTGGGGGTCCTGGGTAACCTGGCAATGCCACGTCTCCCTGCCCGACCTCAAAGCTGGCGGTGAGCAGTGTCCGCACACCAAGAGGGTCTGTTTCCAGAGACGAGTACAAGGGGTGCCCGGGGAGGGAGGGAGTGCCTGGGCTGGGCTGCTGGTGCCGGCCTCCCTGTGCGATCCCCCAGGTGTGCTGGCATGCGGGGTGCCCAAGAACACCTGGGCTCCCCAGCTGGGGACCGCCTGGACTTGCAGGGAGAGGGGCTCCGATGAGGCGGAGTTCCAGCCGATGAGAACATAGGCCTCCCACCGGAAGTCGAGGAGGCGTCGGGTGGGGGCAGGCGCCCTTCGCTCCATGCAGCTCAGGCCCAGGATGGCCCCAGAGGAGCTCGCCAAGGCCCCCCCGACTCCAGGGCCAGGAGTGGGCTGCTTCCATGGCTCATTGAGACCTCCCCACCCTGCACGGGGAGACCGGGGGAATGCCGGCAGGACTCCAGCTCAGATGAGGGTTGAGAAGAAAGGACCCGCTGGTCTCCTTCAGAGGTCTGTGCATTTCAGGGAAAAGCCCAACAGAAAAGATCTGAACATCTCTGAGCGCTTGATGCCGCTGCCAAAGGCACCTGGACCCCAGTCAACACCGCGAGTGTAAACACATGTGCGCGGACCACCGGGGGCCAGGCCTGCTGGGCCGGGCCGGCGAGGTCAGAGCAGGGAGAGCCAGCCCCAGACGGCTCCCTCCTCTCAGCTCCCTGCATCCTCTGGGGCTGAGCGGGCAGGGAGGGCACTGTGGCCGCCACTGTCCGTGGGCTGGGGCAGCGGCCCTGGCACGGGGTGGGAAGGTGGTCTTCGTTCAGTGCACCCGCCCAAACTCGCACTCGTGGAGTGGGAGTGGGAGAGGAGCCGCGGTGGGTGGCCCTGGGGCCTCAGACCAGAGCTGAGGTGCAGGGCGTCCTGAGAAGCCCCCGGTCAAGGGGAGCTCTGGGTGAACAGCTGTCAGCCCTGCACAGGGTTCCAACAGGGTTGCAGCACATTCCTGGGGCAGAGGTCCCCCCACTTGGCACGTGCACTCCATCTTTCACGGGGAGCTCAGTGCGGCTCTCCCCCGGCACCCACTCCGTGCCTGGGCGTGTGCTCTGCTTCCCTCACAGGACCCATGAAGCTCACCAGGGAGGGCAAGGCAGGCCATGCCCCACAAGCCCTTCCTATGGCCAAGGTCACGCGGCGAGGTCAGCTCAGAAGCCAGCCCTTCTCTGCCACTTCTCTGCTCCCCACTAGGGTGCTCCAGCACTGTATGGGCCCTGGGAGAGTGGGGACACATGGCACGCAGGGTCGGGAGTGGGGCTGTGCCCTTCCCTCAGTCTGGGGGCCAGCGCTGGAACACGCATTGCAGCCACAGGCCCGACAGTCAGGGATGTGCCCGAACCACCTGGGCATGGAGGGAGGCGGGCAGGCAGGCAGGCACACAAGGCCTCCTTTGTGCTGACAGCTGGTGCCCTGAGCCAAGAAGCTCCTGAAACTCCCTGAAGATAACATGAGCATTTCTTCCCATGACAGGGGTGCCATGACTTCCAATAACCTGCAGCTCCATCTGCTCCCTCCCCGACAGTGCCAGGCCGGAGCGGCAGCGCATCACCCCGTCCGGGGACAGCTGCCAGGGATGCTGCGGCAATGCACAGCCCAGGCCCGCCCGGCGGCTGGGAGTGCAGAGAGGGGTGGGGAAGGAGGCTCGGCAGAGGCAGGGCCTTGCCACACAGCCTCCAGTGCCGCCGCGAGTCGAGGGGTGCAAGCCAAGAAAGCAAATCGCCCGCCACAGGCTGTCACTCGGCCTTGATTCCGAGTGAGAGCAAAGGCCTGGCCCCGCTGCGCCGACGCTGAGCTGCGGGGGCCAGCCGAGTCCTTGACGGTTAGTGGAGAGGACAACCCACTGCTTCCTGCAATGTATTAATGTTCCCAGGCCTTACCACGTGGCAGACACGTGTGAGCTGTCTTACACGCATCACGCTGAGTGACACTAACACCGAGACGTGTGTAGGCGCTGTTATCCTCGTTGTACAAGCGGGCTCGCTAAGGCTCCGAGAGGGCAAGGAACTTGCCCAAGGTCACGGATGGCACACGGACAGCCAGGATGGGAACTGGGCTTTTTTTTTTTTTTTTTTTAAGAGAGATTTTTTTTTTTTGCTTCAGGGCCTGTATGCTTGCTGGAGAGACAGAAAGAAAGTAAGAAATCACCCTAAGGAAGATGGCCATGCCACAGTCCCTTCTCCGTCTTCCTCTCGGGACCTTGGACATGTACGCACACGTTCCTGGCAAGAACTTTAAGCTGCTGAGTCCAGGACTTGAACTGCAGTTGAGCACATGGGAGTCCAGCAATGCAATCATCTGCTGGCCCCAGGGAATCAGGCTTCTTAACCACTCTCCGACACAGAGTATCTGGGGGAACCGATGCTGTGAGTTGAGACTACAATTCCATCTGGAATAAGACAGACCGAGGAAGCTGCTGGGAGCGCCCTGCAGCCCAAGCTCCGCTGTGGAAAACAGGCCCCCGTGATGCAGGCTGGGGTGCTGGGAAGGTCTTTTGCTTATTTTTTGGTTTTCGTAAAAGTGCTGGGCTCACGGACCCTTCAAAACGGCTTCCCTTTCAGGTCTGTGGACGTAAACTCTGGAGACGCAAAGCCACACCTTCCCGCGTCCTGCGGCTGGCTGAGCCCAGCGCGCACGCCCAGGCTCCGGGCTCCTGGAGCCTCTGCAGATGGCTGGCCCCTGCACGGGAGGTGGCCGCCGAGCCGCCTGCGACCTGCCTCTGCACAGGCGGGGAAGGCTCTCCACGGCAGGGTCGTTTCCCGGAGACAGGGCCGCTGGTCAGATGGGTGCTGACTTCCTGCTGAGCAGACACGCTGCCTTTCCCACGGCTCTGAGTGCTCAGCCGAGGAGGGAAGGAGTCCGGACGGCTCCGAGAACCGCCAGGGGCTGGGGTGGCAGTCGGGCCTCAATGGCATGGCCAGTGCGGAACTGTCGCTGGGCGGCTCCACAGTCGGGGTGTCCCAGCTGGAAACCAAGAGCCTTGCTCTCAGATCCATGGTGAGGGCACGGAGGAGGGTACTCCATGCCGGAATTCCAAGGTCGAGTTTGAGTCCAGCTCTGCCAGGTGAAGCTCCTACCGCCCTCCAGAGTCGTTGCGACTCCAGGCCTCAATGCTCCTCGCTGGGGAGCAGCAGGGCACGGGGCCAGATGGCCTGACGGGTTTCTGGCTCTGCCTTCCTCAGAATCTGTAACTCTCCCTCCCCCACTGAGGAGACAAAATAGGGACAGAAACTGGGGCTTAAAGAGTAAGGCTGGGCCTGCCCCACAGCACAGAAGTTAAATGCTCTGCATAGAGGCTGCGTCCCACACGGCCGACTGCAGTTCAAATCTCAGCCCTGGCAGCTTGAGAAACACGCTGGGTACGTGTGCACGCGTGCCTGAAATCCCGATGGGATGGAGAAATGGGAGAGAAGGGACAATGGCGTGACCGTGCCCGGTTGGAGGGTGCATGCTCTCTGGTGAGCACATGCACCCTCTGGCAGTAAAAAACGGAGGAGAGGAACGATGGTACGTTTCGATCGCCTCTCCTGGACTCTAGCTAAGAGCACACGGGGGACCGGAGAGAAGGGACCTGGGCCCGGAGAAGCTTCCATGGTCTCCCACGCAGCTGGGATGGTCTGAAATAAAGGCCAGGGCCATGTCTGTGGTGGTGGTGGCATCTGTTTCCGGAACCTTCTTTGGAAAGCATAGAACACCAGGCTGGTTCCTAGAGAGGGACTGTTAAGAAGTGGGCCCAGGGTGGCCAGCAGGTACTGTGGTGGCTAAGGTGCTGGACTCCTACATGGCCCACTGTGGTTTGAGTCCCAGACCTGGTGGCTTGAAAATCATGCTGGGGGTGTGTGTATGCATACCCAAAATCCCAGGAGGAAAATGGAGAAGGGATTATTGTGTGGCCATCCCCCCTGGAGGAAATTTCTCTTTCTCTCTCACTGTCTCTGGTGAGGGTCCATGCCCTGTGTCAAAACCTTTAAAAAAATAAAGCGGCTCAGGGCTCTTCCGCCTATTCCACCTGCCCCAGGATGCGGAAGTGCCAGGCCGACCTGCGTGGGGAAGACGTCCCGTCAGGAGGCCCTGGCCAGCCTCAGCCTGTGCGGGGTCTTGACCTGCATAGCTGCTGCGTCCCAGCCCCAAGACGCGCTGTCAAAGTCCGGCTCTGAGGAAGGCCACGAGACAGCTGGGCCGTGGGAGGACTGGCTACTCACAGTTTTGGGGACGATCTGTTTCTTGGGCTGCCCGATCTTGAAAGGAATCCTGTAAGAGGAAGAGACCAAGGGGTGAGGTGAGGGCGGGGAGGGTGTGGCCAAGGGGTGGCTGCAGGTGGCCCTGGGCCCAGGACGGGGAGGGTGGTGGTGGCCCGCTACTTGCTACAGAGCCATGTGCCCTCACGGGTGTGGGACATCAGGACCTGGCTTGGTTCCTGGGCACACCTTCTGCCCAGAGCACTTCCCTAACCGTCAGCTATTCACATACGCTGAAAACCTGAGGGCAGGAAGGGGGCACCCAGGAACGCCAACCACAGGCTCCCTGAAATAGCTATCAACCGGGAACCCAGGGCTCACTACAACAGCACAGGGCTGGCCCCAAGGCCTGGTGGTTAAGGGGGCTGGATCCCACGGGGCCGACTGCATGGGTCCTTTTCCAGGATGGAGAAGCGGAGGAGAAGGGGCTGTGGTGTGACCATGCCCCACTGGGGAGTACTTTCCCCTCCCCCCCCCCCCCCCCCCCCCCAGTGAGTATGTGCACCCTCTGGCAATAAAAAGAAAAAACTCAGAAAAAAATAACCCCACAAAAATGACTGGTCGCCTCTATCAGGGACTGCACTTCTCCAGAGAGGGGTGCGTGGTGGCTCTGCAGAGCTCCTTAGGAGGCTGGGAGATGACAGATGACAAGGGCATTAATGACTGGCTGGGCTGGGTTATTTCTCTGGAAAACGGACGCACGCTAAATGCAGCTAGCTAACTTGGAGAAGAACCCTGAACGGGGCGCCCAAGTCCATCTTCCAGGATGTGTGGCCCTGCAGGTGCCCGCCTTGCCTGGAGATGGCGCGGCCACGTGGGTGCCGACCTCCTCTGGAGATGGCTCAGCACCACAGCAGGGGGACCGAGGGTCTGGGAGCCTGAGCTTGTGCACGGCCCGCCCCAGCACCGGGGCTACTTCCCGCCCTAGGAAATGAGCCGATTAAACTAGCCTGCTTGGAAGCTTCCTCAAGGCACTGGGAAGCCCAGGGTTCTCTGACTCCCAGGCAGTAGAAACTGCAGCCAGGCTAGAAAGCAAAGGGGACGTGCCAACAGCTGTCCAGGCTGGGGGGCTTCCCGCAGGAGGTGCAGGGAGGAGGGCTGCGGCCCAGTTGCGCTCGCTGCTCCCCCTTGCAGCTCTTGGTTCAAACCTCAGTGTCCCCTCTCCACCACCTTCTACAGCATTTGGCTCAAGCTGACCGCACCACTGCTAAACCCAGCACCACTGCTAAACCCAGCGGTGTAATTAACCGCCTTAATAACCCCAGACGGCGACCCGGGGAGGGGCTGGGCTGGCCTGAGTCACAGCGGTTTAAATTTAATTTCTAGAGGACATCCTGTTTATTGTGAAGGCAGCCCCGTAATTTGGGAGCATTAACCCTTTGGGGGCCGGCTGATTCACGTGGCTCCCGTAAACACTGTCTGGCAATGTAATTGCTGGGGGGGGAAGTAAACTGCGGGAAAGGAAGAAAAAATGAAAATGTCCTTTCCTGTCTCCAGACTGAAAGAGCAAAGGTTAGAGGGAGCTGAGTGCCCCCCACAAAGCCCCCTGCTTCTCCCTAACTCAGGACGCTAACTGCCCTCCAGGAGCACCTGCGAGTCTGCAAAGGAGGTCCTGGCGCATTCCAAAGGAGGCGGTGCCTTGGGGGAAGCCTGCTGCAGTGGAAAAGGCCCTAGGCCAGGGATCCGAAAGCCTGGGAAAGCCTGGGCTCTGCCGCTTACCGCTTTTGTGATTAGAACACATCACAGTGGCTCTGGAGCTGTGTGTTTGAGAGCGAGAGCGAGAGCGAGAGGACCTGGCTATGTGGCAACCCTGCCTCAGCCTCCCTAGTGGCTGGACTGACAGCTCTGCACCACCGCGCCTGGGAATCAAACCCGGGCCTCCCAGCCCACATCAGCCAGCACGCACGGCCACAGCCGGGCCTCGGTCTCCTCCCTCTGAGACAAAGGCGTTGGAAGAGACTGTCTCTCTAGCTTAGTTGAGGCTGGGATTCTCAGCTGACCCCCATGCTAAGGGTGCGGGGCGGAGGATAAAAATGCTGAAGCATTCCGAGTGGTCTTCAAAGTGGTTCCAAGCCGGAGTCTAGTACTACACATGGGTTCCAAGAACTCAGCTCAGATCCATTGTTTGCGGTGCCACAGCCTCTGTACGTCTTATTTTAGAACACTGTATTTTTAGAAACGTAGGTTACCATAGAAATTTTCTCCCAGATCAACCCTCTCATTTGGTGGATGAGGAAGCAGACCTGGAGAGGGCCAATGACTAGCCCAGGGTCACCCCGCTGGTCAGGAGACACGCAGGAATCAACCGGCGGGGTCCAGCTTCAGCCTGTCCCGCTGCCAGTCAGCTCAATGCCCTTTGCCTGTGACCTTGGCACACGCAGGTGACCAGCACCCGCCCGAAGGTGCTGTGGCGCCACAAGGGCCTCGCTGTTCTTTATGTGCCCAGAAATGCAAGAGCGAGTCTGTGCTGAACTGGGGCTTCTGCCCAAAACGAGGGTCTATGGCCGCGCAGGCCGAGGCGTGCGCGGAGACCCAGCTCGGTATCTGGACTACTTCCTAACTCACCTGCTTCACAGCCGTTCCTCTCCACCTGCTAGAGGGGCAGCTAGAAAACAGGAGGCTTTTAGAAAGCATTTGGCTGGGGCCAGGCAGCCTGGTGGTTAAGGACTCCCATGTGGCGACTGCAGTTTGAGTCCTGGACTCACTCTCCCTCTCGTCAAATTAAAATAATAACAATAAAATTAAAATAATTCTTTAAAAAGTAAATGTTTTAGATGTACAAAAAAGCTGTGAGGTGTATAGCCTCCGTGTCCCTCACCGTCCCCGATTCACATCTGCCAGCAGCGTGGCACATCTGTGAGTGAGCGAACCGACTCCCAGACACGAGAGCCTCCGGGTGCTCGGTCCTGAGTGCTTCCTTCTCCAGCCCCGGGTCCCATCCAGGTACGGGACCTCCAGTCGGGACTCGCCCTCACCCCCCTGCGCAGCCTGGAGGCAGATCACCCGGGAAGAGCCTCCCCACGTGTCACCGTGGGGACAGGCTGTCCACATCGCCTCCACCAAAGCTGGCCCTGACTGCCAGGCTCCGGCTCCGCTGCAAGGGCTGTGTGTGCTCCCAGACGGCACCTGGGGAGGAAGCCAGGACGGGGCGCTGCAATCCCCCTGCATGCTCACGTGGGTGAGGTGTCCACACCGGGTCACAACCCTCCTCTACTCGGGCTGTGCAGCCTGGCCACTGACAGCTTTCGGTTGGCCCTGAGTCCTTCGACTAACCCACGTGTGTGTGCGTGTTGTGTGTGTGGGTGTGTGCATGTGTGTGCAGTGTGTCTGTGTGGTGCATGTGTGTGGGTTGTGAGCATGTAGTGTGTGATATGTGTGTGTGGTGTGTGTATGGTGCATGTGTGTGGTACGTGCGTGGTGTGTCTGTGAGTGCTGTATGTACATGTGTGTGGTATATGTGTGTGTGGTGTGCATGTGTGTGCTGTGTGTTTGCATGTGCATGTGTAGTGTGTATGGTGTATTGTTATGTTGTGTGTGTGTGTTGTGTTGTGTGTGTGAGTGGTGTGTACATGTGTAATGTGTGTGGTGCATGTGTGTGTGTGTGTGCTGTGTGTGTGCGCGGTACATATATGTGTAGTATGTGTGTTGTGTGTGTGGTGTATGTGTGTGTGCTGTATGCACGTGGTGTATGTGTGTGGCATGTGTGTGGTGTGTGGCATGTGTGTGGTGTGTGATGTGTGGTGTATATGTGTGATGTGGTGTGTGTGTGTGGGTGTCTTGTTCAGCACTTCCTTACGTTCTGGCACTACGGAATGCCCAGTCCCAGTGGTGAGGCTTTGGAGGGCCTTGTGGTGCCTCTGTAAGGTGGTCTCAGGGCGGGGGAGGTCTCTGCCATGTCTCTGTAAGGTGGTCTCAAGCGCATGGTCGTGGGGTGGGGGGGTCTCTGCCACATCTCTGTAAGGTGGTCTCGAGCACGTGGCCCCGGGGCGGGGGGTCTCTGCCACGTCTCTGTAAGGTGGTCTCGAGTGCGTGGTCCTGGGGTGGGGGTCTCTGCCACGTTTCTGTAAGGTGGTCTCGAGCGCGTGGTCGCGGGGTGGGGTCTCTCTGCCACGTCTCTGTAAGGTGGTCTCGAGTGCATGGTCGCGGGGTGGGGGCTCTCTGCCACGTCTCTGTAAGGTGGTCTCAAGCGCATGGTCGCGGGGTGGGGGGGTCTCTGCCACGTCTCTGTAAGGTGGTCTCGAGCACGTGGTCCTGGGGTGGGGGTTTCTGCCACGTCTCTGTAAGGTGGTCTCAAGCGCATGGTCGTGGGGTGGGGGGGTCTCTGCCACATCTCTGTAAGGTGGTCTCGAGCACGTGGTCCTGGGGTGGGGGTCTCTGCCACGTCTCTGTAAGGTGGTCTCAAGCGCATGGTCCTGGGGTGGGAGGTCTCTGCCACGTCTCTGTAAGGTGGTCTCGAGCGCGTGGCCCTGGGGTGGGGGTCTCTGCCACGTCTCTGTAAGGTGGTCTCAAGCGCATGGTCCTGGGGTGGGGGGTCTCTGCCACGTCTCTGTAAGGTGGTCTTGAGCGCGTGGTCCTGGGGTGGGGGGTCTCTGCCACATCTCTGTAAGGTGGTCTCAAGCGCATGGTCGCGGGGTGGGGGCTCTCTGCCACGTCTCTGTAAGGTGGTCTCGAGCGCGTGGCCCTGGGGTGGGGGCTCTCTGCCACGTCTCTGTAAGGTGGTCTCGAGCGCGTGGTCCTGGGGTGGGGGGTCTCTGCCACGTCTCTGTAAGGTGGTCTCGAGCGCGTGGTCCTGGGGTGGGGGCTCTCTGCCATGTCTCTGTAAGGTGGTCTCGAGCGCGTGGTCCCGGGGTGGGGGTCTCTGCCACGTCTCTGTAAGGTGGTCTCGAGTGCGTGGTCCTGGGGCAGGGGGGCTCTCTGCCACGTCTCTGTAAGGTGGTCTCGAATGCGTGGTCCCGGGGTGGGGCTCTCTGCCACGTCTCTGTAAGGTGGTCTCGAGTGCGTGGTCCCGGGGCATAGGGTCTCTGCCACGTCTCTGTAAGGTGGTCTCGAGCACGTGGTCCTGGGGTGGGGGTCTCTGCCACGTCTCTGTAAGGTGGTCTCGAGCGCGTGGTCCCAGGGTGGGGGTCTCTGCCACGTCTCTGTAAAGTGGTCTCGAGCGCGTAGTCCTGGGGTGGGGGTCTCTGCCACGTCTCTGTAAGGTGGTCTTGAGTGCGTGGTCGCGGGGTGGGGGGTCTCTGCCACGTCTCTGTAAGGTGGTCTCGAGTGCGTGGTCCCGGGGTGGGGGTCTCTGCCACGTCTCTGTAAGGCGGTCTCGAGCGCGTGGTCCCAGGGCAGAGGGTCTCTGCCACGTCTCTGTAAGGTGGTCTCGAGTGCGTGGTCCCGGGGCAGAGGGTCTTCCCCATTCCGCCATCACAGCTCCCCTGACTCAGGCAAGTGGCTGTTCATTCATCTCCCAAATCCATACCCCTTGCAACTTCCTGTGTCAAACTGGGACGTTTTGGGGTTCATGACATCGGGACCAGAGCAGTGGGGACATGTGGCCAGCCTGCCCAGATGGAAAGCTCTCTCTTCCAGGCTACATCAAAGGTGGTCTCAAGCCTAAAACCTCACTCGCCTTCCTTGAAATGTCTACGACTTGTCTGAGTTACAAAAGTCTTTCATTCGGGACAGATGGCATAATGGTTACGTTGCTGGACCCCCACGGAGTTGACCGAGTTTGAGTCCCAGACCTGGTGGCTTAAAACTCACAGCAGGTGCATGTGCATGCTCAAAATCCCCAAAGGAGAACAGAGGAGAAGGGACCGCAGCCTGGCCATCCCCCCGGGGGGTGATTTCTTGCTTTCTGTCTCTCTCTCTCTGTCTCTTTGGCAAGCGCATGTGCCCTATAGCAAAAATCTCTCTCTAAAAAGGCTTTTAAGGTTGATTATAGTTTATCCCCTTAAAAGTAAAATATGCTCATGCAAGAACACTTGAGAAGTACAAAGAGAGAAAGAAAAGAGAAGGGAACAGTCATAATCTCCTGCCTAAAAGGTGACTGAGGTTAATGTTCTGGTGTTTTTAATCATATTTTTAAAATCTGCAGAGAAAAACAACTGAACCAAATACGCCAAATGTTAGGGTTAATTCTGGGCGGTGAGAATATGATTACTGTTTTCTTCCTTGCACTTCCCATATTTTTTTTTCGAATAAACAAACAAGTCAGTTTTCATTTTTTCCCCTTGACTATAAAAATAGCACCTGATGAGGGCTAAGAACTTGGAAGACATGGACGGCACATGCACACGCACACCCCAGTAACACACTGAGCCACAGTGTCCATGCATATGTACAACTGTTTACACAACCTGAAAGTTAATTGTTTGGGGCCAGCAGGTGGCATGGTGACAAAGGTGCTGGACTCCCCACATGGTCAACTGCAGTTCGAGTCTTGGACCCAGCAGCTTGCTTTCTCACTTCCCCTCTCTCTCTCTCTGGTGAGCACGTGCCCTACAGTAAATTAAAGAAATCATCATCATCATAAAGTTAAATAATTCTTTGTTTTTTAAATTCAACTATTCGAGAGAGACAAGTACTCTCAAGAGTCTCGTGCCTCGATTGTCCCCCAGCTGGCCAGGATCAGGGCACACATGCTCGCCCCCGAGGGGTACAGCCCCCCCAAGAACCGAACCTGGCTCCTCTACGGGCTCCATCGCCACCCTGGCCGGCCTTATGTAGCCGAGGCGCACAGGGAACAGGCACCAGGAGTGCGCTCCACGCCAGCGTCTGGCTTTCATCATCTGGTTTCCGAGAGCCACAGAAATAAAGGGAAGCGGTACAGCCGCGTGGAAATGGAAAGCTACCACTGCTACTGTAGCCGACGCCACTCACTGCTGCTCACTGGGACAGTTCACGTCTCTCACTGTAATCCCAACCTACAGCGAAGATGGACTCGCTGCATCTCCGCACACCACGGGGCAGGCACACACGCATGCGCTCCTCAACCGGAATCGCCGGGTTTGATCCATTCTGCCAGACTGTCCTAGAGACAGACTGGGACAGCTCCCACCTCACTGCCGCCCTTGGGCTCCAGGGCAGGCCTCGTCTGGCTTCTGTTTGCCCCTTCTGTTGCACTGTTCGGTTTAAGGTAGGTAAGGGGAGCTCCTGACGGTATGAAGTCAAACTCCCAAGTCTGTCCTCCTTTTGGTGTCATACTGAGAAAAACCTGCTCCCTCCCCCTGATGACTCTCAACTAGTCACCCATATCTACTCTGGGATTTCACTTTATTAACCTGAATTCTACTCTTACCAGAGTGGCATGCAGTGTAACTAGCGAGGTGTGTGACATCCGGGAAACCTGCGTGCCCGGAACCCCCAATCACATGTGACTGAGAAACCCCCTCCGGCCCAGCTGGGTGTGCCGTTTTCTGCCCTGGCTCCAAGGACAACCTGAGACTGCTACCTCTTGGTCATTTTCAGGCGCTAACTGTTGGCTTTTTAGAAAGTTCATTTGTGGCAGAGTCTTGCCACACCTCATGTCCCCTCCCCAGTCCCCTGGCCTGTTGGTATCTGGGGCACACGTGCACACCCACTGGCACATTTTCAAGGCACTGCAAGGACCTGGACCTGCCTGTTTCTGCCTCACGGCTCCTGGCACTACAGTTCATTTTGCCAAGGACAGCAGCACAGGCCACTGTTCTGGTCTTCTGCTGCGAAAGATAAGGACTGAACTAAACAAACGAAATGCTTTTGGACACCCACCCCACTACACAGGGTGCTTGGAGCACTCTCTCCACACGGAGCTGGGACTTGGCTAGGTGGACAGTGGTGGTAGCGAGGACAACGGGACTGGCGCCCATCCTGCACGTGGTGGCCAGCAGCCGGCTGGCCGGCCAGATCCCCGGCAGACTGCTGCTCCAGCCACTGTCCTGCACGGAACCCTCAGGGAAGGTTCCAGGCCGAACCCCGCTAGGCTGCTCCTGAGTTCCTGATCCTCCCCAGAAAGTGCTCACGGCTGAGTGGCTCGGGGAGGTGCGATGTCCCACAGCCACGTGTGAGTGCACACTTTCTGTGAGCTGCACTCCGTTGCTTAGTGACTGAACGCTGGTCACGGATCCATCCCTGTGCACTGGCGCTAGGACTCTCTACCCTCCGTCACAGAGCATCACACTTGCCCACGGGCCGCTGTCCGGGCGTTTATTTTCTTTGTACAAGAAGATGGCTCTGTCTGTCCTCGTGGTGTAACCTTGCATGGTGACATGCCCTGTGGGCCTGTCCTCGCCCACTGTGCTGGGCACCGGCAAGCCCCTAATAAACGGGCAATTTGTCATCTTTAGCTTTGGGGTTAGAAAAAAACAAGTTGGGCTTTTTGGGGAGACACGAATGCAGGTCCCACGGAGCTCTGGCCGGCCTGCGGCCTATCCCCACCCTGCCCCGCCGCACTGCTGCACGCTCTGCCGAGGGCCACGCTGACCAGGGAGCTGCGCCACGGCCATGTTTGTTTTTTTTCCTTTCTTTTTTTTGAGAGGTTTTTGCTATAGGGCGTGTGTGCTCACCTAAAAGACAGAGAGAGACAGAGCGAGATAAAGCGAGAAATCACCCCCCAGGGGGGATGGCCACGCCGCAATCCCTTCTCCTCTATTCTCCTCTCGGGATCTTGGGCACACACGCACACGCGCCCGGCGTGAGTTTAAGCCACCGGGTCCGGGACGCGAACCGTGGTCGACTACGTGGGAGTCCAGCGACATAGCCATTACGCCAACTGCTGGTCCCTCCCCAAGAGCCCTTTTTCACTTTGGGATGTCTTTTTCTTTCTCCTACAGCTGTCCGGTACGTATCCCACGACCGCCTTGTCTCCTCAAGCAAGCGCCGCCCTCCCTTTACCCGCCCGCCTCCTCCCAGTGGCTTCTCTGTCTGACCGGCCTTTGGGTTTCGGGCTGTGATTTCCTTGGGTGTGTGGTCACTGTGGGTGCTGGCTCATGTCGAGAAGTTGGGGGGCAGAAAAGCTGACACGCTCTGAGCACCTGGACCCTGACTGTCCACGGAGGCTCTGGGGGAGTGGGGTGAGCAGCTCTGTGGGGAGTCCCTGATGTAGCTTCTCAGGCTTTCTTCCTGGGCAGATAAATTCTCTGGAGAAGAGTCCAGGCTCTGGCCTTGGTTAGCGTAAAGGCCAGCTTGGCATTCTGGGAGCTCAGCAAGTTGGAGGGCTGGCGTGTGCACGTGTGTGTGGCACTCTGGGTGTGAACACTCACTTCACCCTCTGACTTCTCTACGGCGGTCCCACCCTCGAGGGTGCTCCGTGCCCTCTGAGGCGCTGGGCACGGCCGGCCTGAAGCTTACACAACTGCACGACCCTTTAAAGAAAAAGAATACGAAATGACAAATATCAAAATAGGTGTGAAAGTGAGTATTTATTTAGACAGGAAAAAGAGCGTAACAATGACAAGCCTCCAAGCAGACAAACGAGACAAACATCAGGAAACGCGAATAACTCAGTTTGTGTTATCCGGCTTCCTGACACTCCTCTCGTCTCCCCTGCAGGAAGTGGCTGCAGGGTCTCTGCTGGCCTCATACTGTGACACAGTTGGTAGCGTGACTTTCTTAGAGTGCGAAGAGAAGCCAGTCTTTCCTGTAGGGACTGAGGTTTGTTACCTGCTGCTGACAGCCCGAGCCTTTCCGGCTTACTGGTGAGCTGTACGTCTCAGGACTGCTGGAAAGCTTACGAAGATCCCACGTTTCGCTCACAAGGAAGCTCTTGGGGCACATGCCAGTGTTTCTGGTACAGGGACTAATCCCAAACACTCTCTGAATTAACGATGGTTATGCCTGCCAGTGACGGCCTAGCGGGAGGGCACGCGAGTCCCCCGGGGACGGCCTAGGCATACGAGTCTGTCGTCGGTGCTACGTCCCCACGTTCACTCTACCAGAAACTGACATGTTTATCAGTGTTCACAGGACTTGTTTCTGATCTTCATTAACTGGATTTTCACACACTCATCACTATTTAAAATTGACCTGGGGGCTAGACGACCCAGTAGTAAGGCAATGCTTTACAAGCTGGGCCCACATGGGAAGGTCCTGGGTGGGTCCTGAGGCCTCCTGAGTACTCTGGTGGCCTCGCTGGCCGACGGATGGGGGTGGATCGCAGCGACGAGACCCGTTGGGGTGCTGTCTCCCTCACGGACTAAACAAACTGGTTATCACCTTCTTAATACAGTATTGCTCAATAAGATATTCTTTGGTGTCATTTGAAAACGCTTTGCCATACTTGGCTTGATTTCAAAATGGTTTCTATCGATTTAATCGCTTGCCTTGATCATTCTGGAGTTTTTACTCCAATTTTCCCTTAGTTTTAAAATAAATTTAAAGATAACCAAAAATGATACTCTATGGCTTCTTACTCCTAACTCCCAATTTACCGGAGGGCAAGTGATTGCCAGAGAGAGAGAGAGAGAGAGAGAGAGAGGCAGGCCCCAGCAGGACAGGGTCACACCACGTCCCTCTCTGTTTCTCCATCCTGTCGGGATTCTGGCCCCCACACATTCGCAGTGCGCTCTTCAGGCCACTGGGGCTAGAATTCCAAGCACGTGGTTGGCCTTAAGCACTAGGCCATGGAGCCGGCCCAGTTTCTCGCTCATTTGATTGATAATTCCTGTAAAAGCCTTCAGATATTGGAATTAAATTTTCATACTCCCAGAACTAGCAGATGGTATAGTGGTTACATTGCTAGACTCCCACAGGGTTGACTGTGGTTCGAGTCCCGGACCCAGTGGCTTCAAACTCACACTGTATGTACATGCATGCCCAAAATCCCGAGAGGAGAATGAGGGAGAAAGGGGCTGTGGTATGGCCATCCGCCCGGGGAATGAGTTCTCACTGTCTTTCTATCTCTGTCTCTCTGGCGAGCGCACATGTCCTATAGCAAAACATCTCTCTAAACAAAATTGTACACTCCCAATATCCCCTCCCCAAAAAGGTCCATGCTACTCAAAAGCTGCCTCGCTGAGGGCCGTGTGAAGAGCACAGCTGGCCCTCACGTCCTAGGCCATCCTAACGTCCTAGCGGCAATGTGGATGTGCCGTGGCGGGGTTCCCCCACGCCCTGGATGAGGCCCGCACAAGCCTACACAGCTGTTTCCCAAGTCCGTCCCTGTGTGGCCCTGAGAGCACCGAACTCTCTGGGCAGGGCCCTGTGCGTTTCTGCAGGCGAGGCGGGGCGGTCTCCCAGGGAAAGGCGCTCAGGAGGGACGTTAGGTGACACCAGTTGCTCTCAGCCTCACCCCACCACTAGGGAGGCGCGTGCCACCACTCTGGAACCTCTGCAGAGTCTGTGCTACTGAGGGGCGGCTCTTGGTTTTCCCAAATGCCAGTTTAGAATTCAGCTTTTTTGGAACTGCTGTCATCAATCTGTCATCTTTACTCAGAACCTGGCTTATTTTTAAACAACAGTTTTATTGAGAGATAACTCACATACCCTAACACTCGCCCTGCTCAAGCGTACGATCTGGTGGTTTTCAGCATATTCCCAGGATCGCGCGGCCATCCCCACTATCTGATGTAAACATTTCACCACCAAAACGAAACCCCTTCCGTGCCAGCAGGTCACCCCGCCCTCCCAGCCCCGGCGACCACGACTCCTCGCCCCACCCATGGAACCACACAGCACGCGGCCTCTTGTGCTGGCGTCCTTCACACAGTAAAGCGTTTCCGAAGGTGGTCCGTGTCGTGGCGCGTCAGCACGTCACTCCTTCGGATCGACAGCTAACAGTCCAGTTTCTGCACAGAGCGCACCTCGTCTAGCACTCGTTAGTGGCTGACACGTGGCTCGTTTCTCCTTTCTGGCTGTTAGGGAAGGAGACTGCCGTGGACATTTGCGTGCGGGATTCTGTGTGGACATGTCTTCATTTCTCGGGTATGTATCTAGGAGTGAAGCTGCTGGGTCTCAAGGTAACCTACCTATGTCCGACCTTTCGGAGACCTTCCAGACTGTTCTCCAAGGTGGCTGCACCACAGCACACTCCCACCAGCGGGGGCTGACGTTCCAGGTGCTCTGCCCCCTCGCCACTGGTTCTTGCCTTTGCTACTCTGGCCACCCTAGTGGGTATTTCGCCTTGGCTTTGCCTCATTTCTCTAAGACTGACTGTGCTGAACATCTTTTCACGTGCTTACTGGTCAACTGGATGTCTCTGGAGAAACATCTATTCATAGCTTTTGCCTGTCCTAAAGCTGAGTGTTTTTAAATTGTTGAATTATAAGAGTTCTTTATATTCTAGGTACAGTTCTCTGATCAGAATATGTTTCATAAATATTTTTCTCGTCTGTGCACTGGCTTTCCATGTCCTCTTTTCTTATTTATGACTCTGATGACGGCATGCCCGAGAGTGAGCCCCCGAGCAAGCATGATGGGATCCTGATGCCAAACTCACCCCAGGTCATGGGTGGGCAGACACCCAGCGCCCTCAGGGACATCTGCAGACCTGGACCGGGAACCTTCCCATGTAGGACCGCCTCACAGAGTCCTGCACTGTCTCACCGTGCTGTGGCTGCTCCCTGGTTTCTCACCTTATTGACGGTGTCCGCTGAAGCACAAGTTTTACATTTCAATGGAGTTCAACGTATCTACCTGTTCTTTTATTGTTTGTTCTTTTGGTATCGAGATTTTTTTTTTTTTTTTTTTTTTTTTTTTGGTATTAAGAATCCTAGGCTGGGCCAGCAGATGGCATGATGGTTAAGGTGCTAGATCCCACACACGGCCGACTCCGCAGTCCGAGTCACAGACGTAGCAGCTTGTAAAACTTGTCCGGCCGAGTGTCTGCAGACCCAAACTCCTGGGAGGAGAATGGAGCTGGGAATGCGGTGTGGTCATCCCCCGGGAGGGCGATTTCTCGCTTTCCCTCTCTCTCTTATTTGCCCCATGACAAAAATCTAAAAAGAAAAGACTATTATTTTTCTATTGATTTTAAAAATGCTCCATCCATGAAAAATCATCAGGGCGAGCTGGTGTTGTAGTAGTTAGAGCAGCTGGATCCCACAAGGCCAACCACATGTTCAGGCCTGAGACCTGAAGGTTTGCAAAACATGCGCGTGCCTGTGCATGCTTGCTCAGAGTCTCGAGAGGAAAACGGATGTGAGGGGATTGTAGAGTGGCCATTCCCCAGGGGGTGCTTCCTCACTTTCCCTTCCTCTCTAAAAAGAAAAGAAAATCATCTTTTTTAAAAAATAATTATTTTATTTTATTTTTTCATTCATTTATTTTTTAATTTGACCAGAGACAGACAGACGTTGAGAGAGAGAGAGAGGAAGCGAGAAAGCAAGCCACCAGATTCAGGACTCGAACCCTGGTCGGCCATGTGGGAGTGTCCAGTGCCTTAACTACCACACCACCTGCTGGTCCCAAGAAAATCATCTTATCAGTGTTAAATACTTTTATTCCATACTACAGACCAATCTACTCTTTTGCTGTAACACAGATTTAATTACTTTGATTTATAAAAGTTCTTAATGCCTATCAGAGCAAATCCCTGCTCACTACATTTATTTTCCAGGTGCTTTCTTGGCCTTTTCTCCCTCCCTCCTTTCCTTCCTTCCTTCCTCCCTCCCTCCCTCCTTCCTTTCTATCCTCCCTTCCTTCCTTTTTTTTTTTTTTTTTTTTTTTTTTTTTTTGCTGTAGGGCACATGTACACACCAGAGAGACAGAGAGAGTGAGGGGGTGAGAGAGAGGAGGAAAGAAAGAAATCACCCTCTGGGGAGATGGCCACACTTCAGTCCCTTCTCCTCCACTCTCTTCCTGGGATTCTGGACACGCACGCACACACGGCATGTGCTTCTCAGGCAGCTGGCCACGTGGGACTGCCTCACAGAGCCCTGCATTTGCGAATTCAAACCGCAAGGCCAAGTGGATCCAGTGCCTTACCCCATGTCACCTGCTGGCGCCTTGGCTATTTTGTTTTAATATTCAAGATGAATTTTAAAACCATTTGCCATGCCCACCTCCCCCCAAAAGAACCCAGAAAGAATACTTACTAGCGAAAATGCACCATATTTATAGGTCAATTTTTTAAAGAATCCACATCTTTACAAACATTAGGCTGGCTCATTCAGGGCCATATTTCTTTCTATTCAGTCGAATATTTTTTTTATGTCCCTTGGCTTAAGAGTTTTAAAAATACATTTATTGTGGGAGCCAGCAGGTAGTGTAGTGGTTAAGGTACTGGACTCCCACATGGAATTATGGTTTGAGTCCCAGACTTGGCAATTTAAAACTTATGCTGGGTGTGTGTATGTGAGTGCCTAAAATTCTGAGAGGAAAATGGAGAAGGGATTATGGCATAGCCATCCCTCCGGGGGAGGGGAGTGATTTCTCACCTTTTCTCTATCTTTGTGTCTCCAGAGAGCACACATGCCCTATAGCAAAAACCTCTCTTAAAAAAAAAAAATTATTCCATTAAATATTAAGATCCCAAAGTAACACATGTGAAATTTTTAATCCTACACATTTCTTGGGTGCATTCTATCACATTTTATATTTTGTTATACTATAAATCGGACTTTTTCATTTGATCTTTCTGGTGTATTTACCCTGAAACCAGTCACCACACCCACATACTTAACCTACACAGCCAAGAAGTTCACCTGGGGAATAAAGAACCGTTAGGTTTTGCAGGGCCAGTCTTTTTTTTTCTTTTTTTTGAGAGGTTTTTGCTATAGGGCACATGCACTCTCTAGAAAGACAGAGACAGAGAGACAGAAAGCGAGAAATCACCCCCCGGGGGGATGGCCATGTCGCAATCCCTTCTCCTCCATTTTCCTCTTGGGATCTTGGGCATGCACACGTGCCCAGCATGAGTTTAAGCCACCGGGTCCAGGACTCGAAGCATGGTCAACTACATGGCAGTCCAGTGACATAGCCATTATGCCAACTGCTGGTCCCTGCAGGTGCGGTCTTAACCATCAGAAATCATGATACGATTTTTCCTCTTTTTCCAAATATTACATCTATACCTAGTCTTATGTTATTGAATTAGCTAGAAAATGGAGATAAAAATGTTTGAATTTAGTACAAATGCTTTGAGTCCAACTTTTCTTGATTAAATATGAAGAGAGCTACTGATTTCAGTAAGAGAGTCTCCTAATAGTAAGGAAGTGGCTTTCTGTTCCAAGCTTTTGAAAGATACAAAGGCTGGGTTTTTGAGTGACACCAGTGCCTGGACAGCAGGCATCCGGATGGCCAGCCTCTCCTCCTAGGACCTGCTAGTGTCACGCACTGTGCACACACATCCTAACATTGAGCCCTCCTTTTGCTACTGAGGTGAGCTCTGCTTGGTAAAGGGCACAGGCCATTAACCCGGGGCCCATAACACTGACGTGCGTGTCTTGCTGTCTGTGACAGCTCTTCTAGGGCAGGACAGCTGCGATGCCTCTGCGTAGCCCTGCAAACACTGTCCTCACAGTGCTGACTCCAGCCATGCACTGCACCGACACGGCACGGACTGGCTGGGGCTGCTGCGTAGGCACTGTGCCAGGGCCGGGGACGCAGGCAGACTCACTGCACGCACTCACGGAGCCGAGACATGCACACAGTAAGCATCGGCGGACGATTGACATCTGAGTGGAGTAAGCATGAGGCCCCCAGGGCTCGTAAACTACCACACTCTCAGGTTCCTAAAAAAGCTCTTCCTAGACAAGGTTATGTAAAGAGTAAAAAGAGATATTATCGTTGTCTTTTGGGTTCCCAATTCTATCTTGACCAAAACAAAACCCAACAAGGTGGTCACCAACCAGCTGGGGTCCAGGGCCACATGGTCTGGGCTGTGGAGACAAGGAAACAGAGCTGGCCTCGGCCTGGAAGGCCAGCCGGAAAGCTATCAAAGTGGGGGGCCAGGGAGAGCCTAGGAGGATACACACAGGGACAGGGGTCTGCTGGGCAATGCCCACGGGAGGGGATTCTGTGCCCCGGAGAGCCTTCCTGCAGGAAGCAGGGGTGGGCAGGAGGGAAGCCTGAGCAGAGGGCACCAGGCTGCCCTTCAACATCCTGCCGCGTCCTCCCTGGACCCCAGACTCCAGCCCTGCGCTCCTGCTCCGCTGGCTGCAGCCTTCCTCAGCACAGCAGCCGCTGGGAGCGTAGGGAAGGCAAGTGACCGCACTTGTGACCGCACTCCGAGCGGGTGTCTCAGGCTGGGGCAGGCCTCCAGCTCCTCCTCCTCCTGCTTCTCGGCCTTCTTGCTTCTCCCCTTGGAATCGGGCACGCAGAGGTCCAGGGAGAAGACACTGCCTGTCCCTGCACAGAGACCACACTCCGGAGGAAGCCGGCGGGCCTTGTGCAGCTCTGAGCAGGAGCCCTGACTGGTTCCCGCCGCCCCACACGTGAGCACGGAGGGCAGGACATGGACATTCCCGTCTCAGCAGCAAAACGGAGAAAGGCCTCTCGCAGCCCTGCCCATCCCTGACGCGCCCCACCTCCGAAGGTTGTGTGCACACAGACGGAACGGGGAAAAGATCCTGCTTTCTCTCACAACAAAGAGAAGTCAACAGGACGTTCTCCGAAGCTACAAATACACTTTTCCACAGCGAAGTCTCCATTAGCAGCATGATGCCAGTTGGCTAATTCTGGCTGTCTCAGTAAAGTCTTTCCAAAAAAGCCCCTGCTCTTGTGCAATGTGTTTACAGAAACAGCTCTTCTGCACTCAGCTCATCGCTTTCTCCACCTTTCGTTTCCTCCCCCTCCAGACAGGAGCCAGGCCCAGATGGCAGGTGTGTGGGGATCCCCTGGTCCCCCCGCCAATCTCTGACCCTGTCTCCCTTGGAGGGCCCTCGGGGTCCACCGCAGAGAGGAGAGATGCAAGCCCTAAGCGTGCACCCTGCTCTTCCCTTGGCCTCCAGGTTGCTCCTGCTGAACGTAACAGAGCTGAGGCCTGCCTGGTGGCGGAGAGTCCCGCCATGACTCAGCCTACCCCAGCTTCTCTCGCTAATAAGTCTAGCTGGGCAACAGTCACAGTTTGGGGTGCTGGGGAGGCGAGGACGGAGGGGGGCTGAGGCAGGAGTGGGCGGCAGTCGATAGTGGCTGGAATCCTGGCTCCCCGGGGAGTGGCCTGGCCTGAGTCACTGTCTCGGCGCGAGAGCAGGAAGGTGGGCGAAGGGCAGCAGCTCCTGCAGGATGGAAGGCCAGCCCCCCACCCTGTCACTCTGTCCTTGGGTTGCCACCTGCTCTGGTCTGAGGCCCCACAGGCTACCACCACCTGGACGATCTGAGAGAAAAAACACAGGCCCGGGGCTGGCCAGGCTCACAGTGCGCCAGCTGGCTCCGGCCGAACAGCTGCGTGGTTGCTGCCACCCCTCGTCCGGAGGCCAGCTGGCCCCAACACCACAGGGCCAAGGGAAGTTCAGCCTGGGCAAGGCCGTGGGAGCCCCTGCAGAGGGATCATCCACTGCCAGCTCCAACCGCAGCCTCCGGCCCCACCTCAGACCTTCCCTAAACGAGCCGGGTGCGAAACCAGAGCACCCTGAGCATGGCCCTGCCCCACCGTCGCCCAAGGAGCCGTGAGTGTTCAAAAGTGAAGGGCCTGACTGTGACTTGGCTGATTTGTTACGTGGGCCAGAACAATCCACCAGCTCGGGTGGGACCCTCCTCCCCCGGGGCCCCAGGCTGACCTCTGAACAGCCGACGACGGGTCACAGTGCTGGGTGTGGGCGAGAGCCGAGACCATCTCATAAAAGGGACGTTTCCTGAGCCCCTGTGATGGCCGGGTTCTGAGCATGGTGCGGCAGACACACCGGCCTGTTCTAAGTGCCCACTCTGGTATTTCATGTCGGGGAAAGTCTTTTTACAAGCAAAATGTTCAAAAAAATAATTGGAATAATAATAATAATGATCAGGAAAAACAATGAAAAGATACTGGATGATGAAATGGGGATTTTAATGTCTCTGTATTGACTAATATGCATGTTATTCCTTGTAGAAAAAGAAATGTAATACACTGTAAAGTTATATGTCACTCAATGTACTATAAACAAGATTATGATGATAACAAATAAATTTTTTTACAAAGTGCCCACTCTGGTACTCCCCAGGACAGAGTGCACCGGACTAAGGGCCGGCTTCTGGAGCAGATTGCTGGGGTCTGCATCCTGGCTCTGCCAACTCCCAGCCAGGAGGCTTTGGGCGGCTTTGCCTTTCCAGGTCTCCATTCCCTTGTCAATAAAACAGGATGATAATCTGCCTGTCCTGGGCTGCTCCATAGCCTAGTGGTTAAGGTAGCCGGATCCCATGTGGCCGACTGCAGTTCGAATCCTGACCCTGGCAGCTTAAAAAACACAGGGTATGTGGGCGTGTGCCCGAAATCTTGATGGAATGGACACGGAGAAGGGACTATGGCGTGACCATGCCCCACTTTCTCCTGTTCTCTCCCTGTCTCTCTCTAGCAAGAGCACATACCATCTGGCAATTAAAAAACCAAAAATGACCTATCCTACAGGGTCGCTGAAGGCTGAGTAAGGTGAATGCTTAGAACAGCTCCTAACACAGTTGGCAGCCTGGGTTCGCTGTGGGCTACCACATGGTGACACGGCGGGGGCACTTCGGCGACGATGAGCAGACAGGCCCGAAGGGGCGACCCCCACCAAGTCACACACGGGTAACTGCACCTGAAGAGTGGTTAGCAAACCTGGGTGGTTTTTCTGTAGCTGTTCTGTGTCATAACCTGCCACGGCCAGGCCCATGTTACACGGCGGCGCTCGACCGAGTACTGCCTTCCTCCTAATCTGCAAGTGCATTTGTGGCAGTCTGGGGGCTGACGGAGACCTACGGGTCAAGAAATGAGAAGACGACAGGCAATTTGAGGGCAGTTTGAACTCTTTTTATGCGTGTGTGTGTGGGGAGCTCTTTAAGAAACTAATATATTTTTAATTAATTAATTGGCCAGAGGGCGTGTGTAGCTTGCCAGAGACAAGGAGCGGTGGGGAGGAAGAGGACAGAGAAAGCACCCTCCAATGTGGCATGGCCACGCCATGATCCTTCTCCTGTAGGGTTCTGGCCACGTGTACACATGCGCCTGCGGTGCTTTTCAAGCCGGGGGCTGGGATTAGAACCATGGCTGGCCATGGGGGATTTGGCTCCCTTAACCAGAGAGCCAGGGGGCTGGCCCTGAAATTCGTAACGTTTGACAGTCAAGTTTTCATCTATTCCCAATAGAATCTGCAAGACAAGGAGTAGGAAGGTCCCCCCAATTTCATAAGGGGGCGAGGACCATAAAGGATCAGGGTTAGGGTTAAAAGGCGTATGCTGCTTATCCACAGACCCTAGAGAAACCTCCAGCGGCCTCATTCCTCATTTCCACCGCGGCAGGCCAGCATGTGCAGAGGCAGGCAGGCTCTGGGCGTGCCGGGGCAGCTGTCCGCCTGACGGTGCTGTCTCTGTCCCGGCCTCACTCTCAGCAGCTCTCCGGCTACCTTGACAAAGCTAGGCTTCTGGAATGTGGGGGGAGGGCTGAGAGCAGAAACCAGCTTCGAGTTCCCCCAAATCACCCTCCGGCCCCCAGTGGATGGTGAGGTCTGCCCTGGCAAGGATAAACAGGAGTCACGTTACAGAGAACACATCCCGACACTCAGCACCCACGAGCCCTGCCGAGCCGCTTGCTCTGGAGCTTACTCTTCGCTGGAGCTCTGGGCACCCCCATGCTGCGTCCTTCTCTCCTTCCTGCTACCCCAGAGGAGCCACGCCCCTGAACTCCACATCCACTACTCCCATACGTATACTCCAGCCACTTGAGTCCACAGGAAATGCAGCACTGCTCCCAGGTCTAACTTCACACCCAGACAGTGCATTGTTTCGGGGATTTGTCCACAGAGCTCCATTTCACTCCTTCTAACTACTATATAATACTTCTTTGTGCAAAAATATCGCCATTTATTTCCCCATTTTCCAGACACTGGGCTTCTATAAATGATGACGCGGCTAAGTCCCTGCGCACAGGAGCGGGAGTTTCTCTGGGGAAGGGGCAGCTATGGCTCCCGACTGGGACACACTGCAAAATCCCCAGTGCCCCACCTGCAGCCCCACAGTGCAGGCAGTGTGAGACTTGAACACTTTTGTCAGTCTGAAGACTGCAAAGTGGCACCTCTCTGTCGGTTTAATCTGCTTTTCTTTGATTACTATTAAGACCCCACATCTTTTTTTGAATGTTCTGGTTCTTTTTAAGAAAATTTCTTTCTTTAATTGCTTGAGGATGTGTGCTTGCCAGAGAGAGAGAGAGGGTGGCACATGGCCACATGGCAATCCTTCCTCCATCCTGTCAGGATCCGGGGCATGCTCACACATGCATCTGGCATGTTTTCCAAGCCACCAGGCCTAGATTTAACTGTGGTCAGCCACATGGAACCTGGCTCCCGAGGCAGAGCAATGCGCAGTGCTTACTACTGGGCTGACCCTTGATAAAATGTATAACTGAGGGGACCAGCAGATGGTGTAACGATCATGTCACTGCGCTCTCACATAGTCGACTATGGTTTGAGTCTTGGACCCCGGTGGCTTAAACCTCACGCTGGGCGCATGTGCATGTGTGCCCAAAATTCTGAGAGGAGAATGAAATAGAAGAGACTGTGGCGTGGTCACCCCCCCGGGGGGGGGGGGTGATTCCTCACTTTCTGTCTCTCTAGCAAGTGCACACACCTTATGGCAAAATCTTCCTTAAAGAAAAAAAAGCTTAATTGACACATAATAGTCGTACGTATTTATGGGGTGCGGCATGAGTTTTCAGTGTATGCACAGCAGCAAAGACCAAACCACAGCCATAAACACCCATTCTCGCATTCCTTACTTTGTGTTTCGAACACTCAGTATCCTCTTATGATGGAGACATATATTCAGTGTCAGTGCTCAGGACTTAGGACTCGGTCCTCTTTCCTAATTTTGCATCTGTTAACCAAGTTCTCCCTATCCGCTCCTCCCCTCTCCCCTTCCCAGCTTCTGATATCGGCCGTTACCTACCATTCCTTTCTCCACTTCAGTGGGATCAAACGGCTGTGCTCCCACAAATAAATAAGAACATGTGGTTTCTGTCTTCATTGCCTGGTTTATTTTACTTGGCATAATTTCACCCAGGCTCATCCGTGTTGCTGCCAATGACAAGATCGCATCCTGTTTACGGCTGAGTAATATTCCACTACGTGGAGTTACTGTGCTTCCTTTCACCACTCGTCTGCCGATGGGCTAGCTGATTCTGCGTCTTGGACTGAGAACAGTGCTGCAGTGAACATGGAAGTGCAGACCTCTCTGACATACTGAGGTCCTTCTCTTCAGACACACGTCCCACAGTGGGATTACTGGATTAGAGGTCTATGTGCAGTTTTTGGAGGACCCGCCATACCGTTTTCCACAGTGGCTGTCCTGACTTACATGCCTGCCAATGCAAAGGTCAAAGAGACTGTATTTGAAACTTGAGGGACAGCTTTCAAACCTCTGGAGTAAGTTCTTACACAGAACTTGGCAGTGTTCTTTACAGATCCTGGTTCTGTATTTCTTATTACAACCTAGCAAAAATAACCAAATGAACAAATAACCTCCTAGCTTCAGCTGGCTGGGGTCAAAGGTGTTAGCTTATAGTCTGTGTATCTGTAATGATGTTCCTAGATAGGTGTTTTTCTTTCTTTTTTTATTTAAAAATTTTTCACCACAGGGTGTGAGCGCTAGCCAGGGAGAGAAAGGGTGGGGGACAGTAGCGAGAAGTAGCCCTCGTGGGCTGTGGTCACACTGCAACCCCTCCTCCATTCTTCCTCTTGTCAGGGCTTCGGGCACACATGCACATGTGCCCAGCTTGCTCTTCAAGCCACCAGGTCTAGGACAGGAACTGCACAGGCAGTCACGAGGGATTCAACTGCCTTAACCCCCGAGCCCACTAGCCGGACACGTGCTTTGCAGACTGGCGTGGGATTATGTAGAGCGCCTACCACTTGCGTGTCATTTCAACTGTCATACATTATTCCATGATATACTAAAGGTCTTCAAAACATTCCTGTGAAAAACAATGCTTGGATTTCTAAATTCTCTGGCACCAAAAGTTAGAACTTGTACTAACGTGTTCTAACATGTCTGAGCAGGACCAGTCTGAGGCATGAAGCAGGGTAAGGTGCTAGAGGGGAAAGGGCCCTACCAGAGCAGCGTGGATTCTGCTAAAGGGGAAGCAAGAGCATACACTGAATTTATGGTAAAGCTGTGATGCTTCAGGAAAAGTTTATGGGGACAACGCTCCAAGAAATCGGCAGTTCACAAGTGGTAGCTCTTCCTAAGAACAGACGAGCCGATGCTGAAAATGACGCCTGCGGTGGCAGACTGTCCCCATCAATCTGTGAGGGGAAATTCATCTTTTCATGCCTGAACTGAAGAGGACCGACAACTAACAGTAGGAACAGCCAGCACCACAGACCTCTCGGCTGGTTCGGCTTACAGTATTCTGCCTGAAAAACTAAAGAGGAGACGTGCTCTGCTTGATGGCTGCCAAGCTGTTGTGCCCAGACCAGCGCAGGCAGGGGCAGGGCCTTCAAGGGGAATCTCAAACAAGCGCAATTAAATCCTGAAACATTTCTTCAAAGGACTGCAGAAGGAATGACACATGGCGGACCAGAAGATTCCTAACGGTTACGTAGCTGGATTCCCGTGTGGTCGACCACAATTTCAGTCCAGGACTCGGCAGCTTAAAACTCACGCCGGGTGCATGTGCGTGCATGTCCCGATCCCGAGGATAACGGAGGAATGACACATGACCGCCGGTGTGATCCTGAAGACGAGGCACAACCACGGTGACGGCTACCAAAGGGTGGAAGTGACCTATCAAAGCGGAAGTAGACCAGTCAAGAGCAAAGGTCACGGCAACGGTTTGGGGGTGCTCGAGACATTTTGCTAGCTGACTTTCTGCAGGGCCCAAGAGTAACACCTGCTTATTATGAGAGGGTCTGAGGGTAGCTGAAGCTTTAGCAGAAACACGCCCAGGAACGTGTCACTGGAGAGCCCCTCTCCATCACAGGTGCCCCGGTTCCTTCCTCACCAAACAAGGGCAACTTCCTGAGTTCAGTGGGAAGTCATCGGGCACCCCCCTTGCAGTCCTGATGTGGCTCCTTTTCATTTCCTAATGTTAAAAATAATCTTTAAAGGACACACGTTTTTCTTCAGTTAATAATGTAGAAAAGGCTACATTGACATGGTTATATCCCCAGGGCCCTTGGTTTTCTAGGGATAGACTAAATGCCTGGCATCATCACCTACAAAAGTACTGGACCCGATGGAGCGTATGTAGAAAACAGTGTGTGTGTGTGTTTGTGTTTATTTAGTTTTCATTACATTTTCCATGAACTTTTTGAAGTCTTATATGTCAAAATTAGTCATGAAATCATTTGAGGTGGGCCATTCTTTCAAAAATAAAAATTAGGATAAAGAAAATACTGGAGTAGATTACACACATACTGTGTAAAACTTTTATTTCAAGTGTATGTGTTACGTAGAGTTGCGATGTCAGAGGTATTTCTAACTGCAGGTCAAAAAAATTTGGAAGCTACTGTCCAAGTTTGTCTCCCTGCCTCCATTCTCTTGCCAAAATAATTTGACTAAATCATTGCTTTTGCCCTGTCACTCCCCTGCTCAAAAGCCTTTGATTTTCTTTTCAATTTTTTTTTGGGGGGGCATGTGTGCTCCCGGAAAGGAGAGAGACAGAGAGAGATTGTGAGAGAGGAAAGTAAGAAATCACCCTCCAGGGGAGGGCCACACCATAATCCCTTGTCTTTGATTCCTGTTTGGGAGTTTGAGCATGCTTGAACATGTGCCTGGTGTGGTTTCAAATAGCCAGGTCTAGGAGGACTCGAACCATGGTCAGCCATGTAGGAATCCGGTGCCTTAACCACCATGCCACACGCTGGCCTCTGGAAGCCTGTCTTGATGGTGCCAGGCTAACATTTAGTGACGAGTTGTCCTTCCTCGATTCTCTAGCACTTTCCACACACGGGCTGAAGACAAGGATCAACTCTTAGCCTTTTAGAGGTCCCCGACATGGGGCACAAATCTCTGTACATTAGGAACGTTTAACAGGCATTGAACCAACAAGTACTTGCCGGCACCGTCTAGGTGCGCCACCTACACCGAGTCCTCTCTGATGGGCCAACCGCCCAAATGAGTTTGGAAAACAGCCCTGATAGCTTAACTTTGACCCTACAGACTTCCCACGCAGATTTCCTCAGAGAAGACGGCGTGAGAGCACGTCTTTGACTCACTCAGTCCTCCCAACCGCTCCAGGGTCTGCACGGAGGTCCCTTCCCGTCTCTGCACAAACCTCTACGTGTGAGTTGCTTTCCGACTGTGGCCACAGCGATGTCACGTCACATCTCACAGACTCCTCTCGGCCCCTGCCCTCCAGGCATCAGCAGGCTCTCTGGAGAGAAGGCCTGGGGAGAGCCCGGCCCTGTCCACAGTCACCAGAAGTTGCCGAGGTCATGAGTGGCAAGGCTGCCCAGGCAGGGCGCCCGCAGCAGGAAGACGCGGAGACGGTCACAGCGCACAGAGAGGTGTGACAGCCCCATACTTCGTGTGAGAACTCCTAAGTCCCCGTGATCCAACGGCCAGTGCCAAGCCACCTAGCCACCTGAGGCGCCTTCCTCTGGGACCCAGTCAGCGTGGGAATGGCCTTCCACTTCTCCGGTGGGTGTTCCTGCTGCAGAGGACGGGCTGAGGCGGTGCGATTTCGGTTCCCGTTCTGCCAGGTGGAGAATTCCAGAGCGCCCCCTGGGGGGCAGCGAGGCTGGCACCGCACACTCAGAGCCCGTGTCGGGGAGTCCTCCGAGCAGCCAGAGGCACTGTGACGGGGACAGTGAGGGCCCGGGGGATGGAGCCTTCCCGAGGATCGTCTGAAGCGGGTTAGATGGCTCTCCTGGCTCAGTCTGCTCTACTATGTTCAGTCCCCCGTCTACCGAGCCCTCCTCTGTGCGGGACAGTGGGTGCCCCAGGGCGAAGGTGCTGGAGCTCCTGCTCTGGGGATGTGGGAGAGGTGTGCTCCCTCGAGACACCTGGCGATGGCAGAACCGTGGCAGCAGTGCTACGCGAGGACAGAGTGAGCCGCCAAAGAGGTCTGGAGGGGAGCAGAGGCAGTGGGGAGGCGGGGAGGGCATCGACCACGCTTCCACAGGCTTTCCACTTCCGGAAGCACGATGGAGGTCCTGCACACCTCTGTCTTACATTTTTTCCAGAGCTACAGCAAGTCCACAATGGGGGAAAAGTCCTCACTCATACATTTAAAAAATTATTTATTTAATTTTATTTATTATTATTTTAAAAACCTGACCAGAGAAGAGAGAGAGAGAGAGAGAGAGAGAGAGAGAGGGAGAGAGAGAAAGGGAAAGTGAGAAAGCAAGCTGCCAGGCCTGCGACTTGAACAGAGGTCGGCCATGTGGGAGAGTCCAGCACCTTAACCACCACGCCACCTGCCGGCCCCTCATTTGTACATTTAATGAATACTTACTGACACCAGAACACTGCTAGGGACACAGTGATAGCCACGGCACAGTTCCTGACAGCAACTCCCAGACAAGCAAGCCGACGACTCCGGGCAGGAGCTAACCTAAGCCAGGGAGGGGCACCCGGCCGCCAGTGTGCGGCCAGACAGGGAAGACCCTTGGAGGAAGAGAAGTGTGGCCTGGCTCCTTTTTTGGGGCGGGGGGGGGGAGTTAAAGTTGCCTTCCTTCCTCCCTTCCGAGTGGATGGCGGCGCGGTGGACATGGGTGTGAGTGAGGGGAAGCACTGCAGGCCGAGGAAACAGGGTTTACAGAGGAGCAGGGACAGCTTGGAGAGCTGCACGCGCAGCAGTGAAGAGGGACAGACTGTTCCAGAAGGCCTCCTAAGCCACAGGCCAGAGCTGGGCCGTCAAACGACTGGGCAGCGAGTGCAGGGCCCCCCTCCAGCCCTCCTTCCCCCACTCAGGCCCAAGGTCACGGCGCAGGCTCCGGAGACAGCCACACTGCATCACGGTCACGGCGCTGCATTCTGTCAATCCTCTCTCCACACCGGAACAAAGACACGCGCACACACGCACGCACATAGGCAAACACGCACGGAGGAAAGGGGGGAACGAGGGAGGGGGGCAGGCATTTGGCTCGGGGATAAGAAGTGACTCAGCGACCGGAGATGTGCGTATCAGATGCCTTCTCTCTAGCCAGCGGACCACTGGTCAGAGCCACCTTGCTGAAGGTGGATGGGTGGATGGGCACATGGCACAGGAAGGCAGCAGGTACCCCTAAACAAACGGGGTGGGTGGGCTGCCCACACGGAGGAGGCGGAGGACAAGGCCCCTCACTCTTCACGCAAAGATCACAGTGTGCAAAGGCCATCAACAGTGGACATTTCTCACTGTGACATTTTGAAAGCCCAGAACAATGGTCACCCTCTGGGACCATGGGCCGTGTGCCCCGAGGCCTCATTTAATGATGGCTGGCATGGCCCATGGACTTGGTGAACTTGACCTTGGGCATGAGCCTCCCATGATGGCTCTACGTCACTCTGGTCTCTTCCCCTACCGAGAACTCCAGTCTCAGATGAATGGATGGATTCATTCTGGGAACAGGAAAGCCACTCTGGGAGTGAATCAGAAGGCCCTAGTCCTGGTCCCCTTGCCAGCCATTGAGCTGGGAACTGAGTGCAATTGTGTGCCCAGGCGCCGGTGCAGCCCCGCTCTCAGGGAGACAGGGTCAGGGACCACGCAAGAGATGACGCGGAAGCCCCGCGAAGAGGACAAGAAGGCATCTAGGCTCTGAGGGACAAAGCCACCCTTTTGGTCGTGCCCGAGCCCAAGGAGGTGCTAAGAAGCGCGCGTGCTGGAGAACATGTTATGTGACAGATCTCGGCTCCCGCTGGACAGCTGTCTGTTTCAACTCTCCCCAACCTGACAGACTTTAGAAAACTGAGTCGTTTCTCAGAAAAGAAACTTTCTCTGAGATAAGTGGAAGCACTTGCCGCCGGTCACCCGGAGGCCCATTCACCGTTAGAGGTCTCTGCTCTACTCCACTCCCACTCCGTGACGCGAAGGTGGACGCGGTTTTCAGGAGCATAAATGCCAACCTGAGCACTAGAACGCACCTGAGCTTTCTGCTTTGAAAAATCAGGCAAGAGAACTCAGGATTCAAGACACAGCAGGCCAGCGGGCACTGGTCATCCCTGATGGGGGCCCCAGACTGACACACGAGGAATAAATTCCTCCAGGAAAGGGGACTGGAAAGCCCCGCTCTGCCTGTCACTCACTAGGTTGGAACAAGCCGAGAAAGCCAGCTTTTTAAGGCTCCGGCCCCCTACTGGCCTCGGGAGCAGAGCGTGGAGGGGAAGGAGCGGCTCCTCTGGGGCTCCTTAGGGCATTGCTCCGGGCTCGCCCCACGTGCTGGCGCCAACCTTGTGACACCGTCCATCAATCTTAGTCTAAGCAGCAGGTAGGGGAGAGAACAAAATGGCTTAAATTTCACATTGGAGAGCTGTTAGCACTGACAGCAGCTGCTTGTAGCCAGCGCTTCGTCCCCACTGCTGGCCAAAGGTTGGCCTGAAAAGCCTTCCTGAAGGACAGACCGCCTTCTGTCACTCCTGGCTGCTGACTGCGCACTCTGCAAAAACAAGCGGGCTGGCTCTGCGACAATTCATCCTGCACACCGCTGGGCCCCAATTTATTCACACAAGTGCAGGTTACAGTTGGAACCCCTGAGGATGACTGTGGACACACAGGTCCCTGGGCCCGTGGGTGAGGCGGGTCATCAGGTGGGCAGCCTGTAAGGAAGCCCCAGGGAGGCGGAGCAGCCCTAGCTCCCCTGTGAACATGAACAACCCAGAGCCAGGACAGGGGGTGCCCTTTGGACAAACGGAGCCTTAGAAAACAAATCAAGATCAAACTTGAGAAGTGTCCGCTAGGGCCCAGGATCGCGTTCTGCAGCCCCCGGAGTTGCCTCTTCTAAGAGGACCTGGCCTTTTGTGCCAGCTGTGACAGCTTCCGCAACTTCTGAGCTACTTTAGAGGGAGTCACACGGGGAGTGGCCCTGGGCACGGTCACAGCCGGCCAGTCCCACCCTGGGAGGGAGGGCGCGCGGACGCTGGTCCCTTCTCAGAGAAGGAGGTCGCCTCTGCTTTCTGGGGACTACGTGCAGCCCGGGTCGTTACGTGACGGCGGGTGGGTTCTGAGCTGCGCCCAGACTGCCAGGGGAGCCCCAGAGGGACAAAGACGACACGGGCTCCACCCGCGGGCAGTGAGAGGGACCGGGAAGTCCCTCTCGAGGAGCTGGGAGGACGCGGGCCGGCTCCTTGGAACACGGGGAGTCGGGAACGGCCCCCAGCCGCGGGGATCCTCCGGCCCACCCCGGCAAGTCCGGCCGAGACGGCGACTGGGGGCGGGCGCCGTGAGCCCCCGAGGCAGGGGCGATCGGGCCTGCTCCGGGCGGAGGGGACGTGGAGGGGAGGGCGGGCGCTCGGGACTGTCGCCGGCCAGGCGCGCTGGGGGCCAGGACGCCACGACCCCGCCTCCGGGCCTCACTCACCAGCTCATGGTCCCGCGCCTGCCGGGTCCTCCGCCGCCGCTCGGTCCTCCGGGAGCACTTCCGGCCTCGGCCAGTCTCCAGGAAGTGACGTCCACGCCCCCTGCCCGGAAGAGGCGGGCGGGAGGGCGGCGCCGCGCGCTTTGACCCCTTCGCTGCCGCGAGGCCGGTCTCGGTTGCAGGCGACCCCGAGGCTCGGCGGCTCGGCCTGCGGCGGGGCGAGGCCTCGGGGTCGGGGCCTCCTCTGCCCTCGGCGGCTGCGGGCCCGGTCTTCCCGTCTGCGCAGTGGCTTCTGATCCAGAGCTGGTAGCCGCAGTGCGGGGGCAGAAGCCGCTGAGACAGGGCGTGGGGGCCCGGCACTCCGTGGGAGCGCTCTCGTGTCTCAAGTCGCCGGCTTCAAAACAAACCTCTGCCCTGGGGCCAGCAGTTGGCGTAATGGCTATGTCGCTGAATTCCCATGTAGTCCACCGCGGTTCGAGTCTCGGACCGGCGGCTTAAACTCACGCTGGGTGCGTGTGCGTGTGTGCCCAAGATCACGAGAGGAGAAGGGATTGCGGCGTGGCCATCCCCCCTGGGGGGTGATTTCTCGCTTTCTGTCTCTCTGTCTCTCTCTGTCTGTCTGGCGAGCACACGTGCCCTATAGCAAAAACCTCTCCAAACAAACAAACAAAAAAACCCAACAACGACAAAAAAAAAAACAAAACACAAACCTCTGCCCGCAGCCAGCTTACTTGCACATAGACTGGAGGGGGCACATTAGGAAGGTCCACCTGCACTGCATTGCCCTTACTGACAGGAGGCAGGGCATCATCTCCCTCCTTGGGGCGAGGGCTGGTGGACAGGGCAGGGACAAAACAGTGGGGCACCGGGCCGGGGAGGAACCTTGCAGACGCGGGGTGTGAACGGTCCGTTCTGCTCCTTCGCTGGCAAACACTAGCTGAGCTACAGGTGCCAGGCAGGCACTGTTCTAACCATGTGAAAGAAGAGCCCTGCCTCCCAGACCGATTTTCCCCAGTGAGCCAGGGAGTGGTAAACAGCCAGTTAACAAAAATAATGCACAAGGGGACAGAACGCCATGCTGTGACAGGCTGCAGGGAGGCCTGGCCCAAGCTGCAGGCTGGCTTTGAGCAATAAGCAAAGGCTTCGAAGAGCAGCCCACGTGCAAGCCACGGGTCAGGGCTGGCGAGGAGATCCGACATGAGGGACGGGGAGGGGCCAGGGGAGGGAACTTGTTTGAGAAGACTGGGGTGCGGACTCGTCTCTGGGCTCCCAAGGTCAGGATTCAGGGCCTCAGTCCCTCACAGCTGCGTGTAGTCCTGGGCTACAGTTGTCCCCTGGCCCCCAAGGATCTCCCTGCCTTAGAGGAGAGCAGAGCCCTCAGTGAGGGCTGTACAGGGCCTGCTGGGGCCCAAGGGCCTTCTTTCTAGAATTCTCCTTCCATAGACCACAAGTGTTTCAGGGCCACTTCGCGAGGCCAACAGCTTGGGGTTCAAGGCAGGTGTCATCTATTCTGACCTAGGGCGAGGGAGGGTTGGACCTGGGGGAACAGGGGTTGGACCACGATTGGGGTTGTCTCATTCTGTTTTCTCTTTCTATTCTTGCGGGTCCATGGGTGGCCCAGTGCAGTTTTCCAGTGGGAGCTGGGTCCCAAGCACATCGCAGGCCCGCCTCCTCACCATGCTCATCCTCAGGAAACAGGCCAGCCTGGGCGGAGGCTGTGGGTCAAGGGGGCAATCCTCGTGGCCCTACAGAGGGCGTGGTGGTGGAAGGGGCACCGTGTGTGACCCCCCGGCATTTCAGCCCCTGTGGAGGGCTCCCCTCATGCGGCTTCCTCTCCCGGAGCTCTACCATCCTCAGTCGTTGCCCCACCGTGTACGTATTTCTGAAATTCTCGCCCAGGCAGCCGCTGTATCCCAAGGGCAGGCAGGGCGCTCACTCTCACTCTCTATGCGTACGCACATGTTCTCTACCCAGATAACAAGAAGAAAGGTGGTAAGTGGGCCTCTCCTCTGGGCTGGCCAGATCCCATGCTCTCCCAGCCTTTCCCACTAGAAGTCTGGGCCTGGCCTCCAGCCCCCGATTGGCAAAGAGTGAGGATCCCCAGGACCTGCACCTGGACTAGTAGGGGCTTCACTGGAGAGTCAGGCTGAGGCTGACAGACTGAAAGGCGTGGGGCCGAATTGATGGGCGGAGCTGCCGTGCAGCCCTGAAGGCCCAGCTGCCTTGGGAAGGCCCCTGCAGCACCTAAGACCCCAGGTCCTGTGTGCTTTCACTGCCTCACTCCTCCCTGCTCTGCACCTGCTCGGCAGCCTGCCTCAGGCTTAGAGTGGGATACAGGGCAGGGTGCCAGGACGAGTGTGGCGCTGGGAAGCACAGTGATCGCCCAAAGTCAGGGTGAAGTGAGACATCAGAAGCAGGCTGGCGAGCAGCAGTCAGGGCCAGGGAGACCTATCAACCCTGGCTCCACCTCCAACTGGCTGGAGGTAGTCTCTGCCCTCCTCTGGGTCTCACCCTCCTTGAGTGCAATGGGTGGGTCTAGGTTAGATCTGGGGTGGCAAGTGGGTGTCTCTCATGTGCTGAGTCAGATCATTTGTAACTGGCTTCCTGGAGTGCTGAGGATTCTGTGTGGAAAAGTTCTGTGATTGATTAGTAATGTCTGCCTTGGAGGAGTAAGGTACATGTCCATCTATTATCTTGGTATTACTTTTATTATGCATCTAATTGAGCACTCATGACATGCCAGGCACTACTCTGAGCAGTTCACACGTAAGTCTTGCAACAACCCTGTGTGGTGGAGGTAGTGCTATAATTCCAATCCTTTTACGAATGAAGTGGCTGAAGCATAGCCTTGGAGTACAAAAGCAGGGATTCCATCCCGGGCACCCTGGCTCCGATCCTTATGCATTTTCCACCATGGACACCACCTCCCCCTGCTGAGTCCTGAGACTGCTGCCGCCTCTGACAACCTGTGGCTCTGTTGAAGCCAGTGGGGTCAGAAGCCAGCAGGTGATGGAGCCAGGAGAAGCACCGGAACAGAAAGGCGGGGTTGAGGATGGAGGGAGGGCTGGCACACTGCCAGGCATGCCACGACCCTTGAGGTGGGGGGGGGTCAAGGGGGGACGGAGTTTGATGCTTGTCCACCAGTTTGGAGACCGAGGGACCAGCAGGTGGCAGCACCTGGCAGGGCGAGAGCAAAGGGCAACTCCTGGCTCAGCATGGGAGGCCTGGGGATCAGAGGGCCCAAGGTGGAGGAAAGCAAGAACAAATGAGGGTGTGGAGGAAGGCTTGCCAGGGGCCAGAGCAGGAGGCCGAGCTCCAGCCCCGCGGGTGCAGCCACACCGATGTGTGAGTCCCACCAGGCAGCGCGAGCCTCTCTGCCTGCATTTCATGGTGCCTGCTGTGGGCTTTTTCCCTCCACTCTGGGAGAATGACTAACTTTAAGGACTAAAAAAAAAGTGTTTTGATTACACTGCCTTTTTACCAACTGGGAGCATTAGTCACCGTGGCTTGCTGCAGATAGCGGGGAAGGCAGGCAGCACCCCACCTCCCCCCCTTCTCTCCGATTAGCTCACAGATCCCAGGGAGGAGACGCGAGTGAGAGCGCGTGCACCCAGGAGGGAAAACAATCCCCCTGGACGATCTGTTCCCCAGGCACGGGAGGTGGGGAGATGCTGGGCTGAAGGTGGCCCCAGACCCTCAGGGGGAGGTGCCCTCTGGAGAGACTGACAGCAGAGAGGACCACTGAGCCCATAGGTCCTGGGCTCTGAGTTGGCCTGGGTGTCCTGTTCTCCCCCACAGGCCCAGGACCTACCCAGGCAGGGAAGGTAGAGGAAGTCACCAAGGATGTAGCTCCTGAGGTGGGCCTGGCAGTGCTGACGTGGGCCCAGACCTGCTCCCTGCTGGCCCTCAGGGCCCTGGCCTGGGCTCAGGTGCTCCTGGCAAGTGGGGCTAGTGCCTCGACACTGTCCCTCAGCTCAGCCTCTCCTCTCTGTCCACCCTGGTGGGGGGACATCTGGTGCCTTGGGAGGGCCTTCCTGCCCGGGGTGGACTCTCTGCTCTCACCTTGGTCCTGGCCTGCAGGAGACCATTCCAGCTTGTAGCCTAGGGTGTCAGAAGTGGGAGCCTGTCTGGGGAGGACACTGAAGCCGGGGCTGGGGCTGGGCCACTTCAGGGAGAGGCTGACCCTGTGGGTCCTGCCCTTCAGGCCATTCTCCCCCAGTATTCTCCACTCTGCAAAGAAGACACGTAGCCCCGAGTGGCCCTTCAAGTGGCAGGGCATGAGCACTGGAGTGAGTCCCAAGCATTAGGACCTTCTGTCTATAACAACCAAGAAGAAGACAAATGGCATTTCATTTCTGTCTCCCAAGGTCAGAGGACTTCATCTTGAGTTTGTAGCTGCTGATTCTCTTTGGAAAAAGAAAACATGGACGGGTGCTGGGTGTTCTCTGGCTTCCACAAGCTTCCACGGCACCTGAGAGCAAATGGGCTCGAGAGTGGTAGAAGCGGGTTGTCCTGGAGGGAGAGGGCCTGGGAGGTGCCCCCGCAGGACCACCAGGGAGGCCTAGCCCAGCACTTCAGTGGAGGGAGTCTAGGGCCCGGTTTTGCGTGACCTGGCCTGGATCTTCGGTTTTGCTTTCCCAAGCACCTTGAGGTGGGGTGGCCTCTCCCCACACCTGTCCCTGTCCTTTGTAACAACAGTGGCCACAGCAGAATCTTGTCGGCCCAGGGCACAGCATTCCCCATGCTTAGATAATGGATGCTTCGTAGGGACTGGGCGAGGCAGCTCTTCCAACTGTCTCCTTCTTCACAGATGAGGAAGCATCTGAACTGATCACTCAGGGCCACAGCGTCGGCCACGTGAGGAGGGCAGGCGTGGGACTCAGGCTGTCTACAGTGCCTTAGAGTAGGATGGAGAGCCCCTGGAGGGGAGGGAGCTAGCGTCTATGGACGCCTCATGCTCACCTCCCATCTCACCCCTTACCCCTTCCTGGAGGAGGCAGAGAGGTGGGGTGGGCCGAAGGTAGAAGTAAAGTCCGTCTTGCTTTAGTCGCTGCCCTGCTTGGATCAGCCTGTGTCGGGGATGTCCCAGGTCTCGGAAGGCAGTGTGGACGGGACAGGGGTTGGGCCAATTATGGGAGAAGAGAGAAGCCTGGGGTTTTGGCCCCGGCCGGGCTCGTGCTCCACCCCAGTTGCCACCACAGGGTGGCCCAGGTGAGCCCAGCTGCCCAGAGTGCTTGGCCTGCCCAGGGAGCCCTTGCAGGTCCCGTGCTGGGGCAGCAGCCTTCGGGAGGCTGCAGGGCTGCCCAGCCTGACCTCGCTGCGGCCCTGCTGCGGGTGCCACCCCCTGCTCTGTGGTCGAGACAGCCCCCAGACACCGGCAGGACAGGTGGCAATTACCCCGGGGCCTGATTACACCGCAGGCCGGTGCTGCCTCAAATAGACTGGGGCCCGTCCTGGGACAGCGTGTGGGGGGGAGAAGGTCCCACTGGGGGAAGGGGCCGGACCTGGAGTGGGGGGTGGGTGTGTCGGGAAGGACTGCGGGTGGGGAGGACCTCACGCCAAGGCCTCTGTCTGTTGGGCGGTCCAGGCCCCTCTGGGTCCTGGATGAGACTCCACTGCAGCGGGCCGACCCACAGGCTTTGGAAGGGTCCCCTCCCAGTAAAGGTGGCCACAGGGAAAGGCCCAGTGAGGGGCCTCGCTGCTGCCTAGGTGCCACTGACGCCAGGGCTGCTGCCACCCCGGCCCTGGTCGGCTGTGCCTCTGGACTGCCCTGGAAGGCATCCCTGAAGAAGGTCCCCAGTGGAGGGTGGGAGGCCGAGCAAAGGCCAGGAGGGCACAGGGGGCACCGCTGCCCTGTCCAGGAGGGCCAGGCCAAGCCATCGGTCCTCGGGGCCTCATCAGGCCTCAGCCGTGCCTCACCTTCCCCTGAGTGGCAGTGTCTGGCCCTGGGGCCCTCCTGTGGCGACCTCTGCAACCAGGTGTGGGGCAGGCCGCTGTGGCTTCTTTGAGGCAAGGCTGGAGTCACTGGCTGGGGTGACCCTAAAGGACTACCCTCGGGTGGCCCTGGCTCATTGCCTCTCCAGTTCTAAGCTCTCTTTTATTTAAAAAAAAATATATATATATATTTTTTGGAGAAGTTTTTGCTATAGGGCGCGTGCACTTGCCAGAAAGACAGAAGAGAGAGACAGAAAGCGAGAAATCACCCCCCAGGGAGGATGGCCTGGCCGCAACCCTTTTCCTTCATTCTCCTCTCGGGATCTTGGGCACGCACGCACGCACGCACACGCACGGCGTGAGTTTAAGCTACCGGGTCTGGGACTCGAACCACAGTCGACTACATGGGAATCCAGCAACATAGCCATTATGCCAACTGCTGGTCCCTAAAATTATTTTAATTAGCTTTATTTATCCATTTATTTATTTATTTACATTTGACTGGAGAGGGACAGAGTGAGAGAATGAGAGTAAGCTGCCAGATCCAGGACCTGAACCGTGGTCGGCCACGGTGGGGAGTCAGCGCCCTTAACGACCACGCCACCTGCCGGTCCCCCAGTTCTAAGCTCTCTCAGCTGAAGTGTGTGTGTCTCTGGACCTCGGTTCCCAGAGGGCTAGAGGGGGCTAGATGGTGCCACCACACTGGGGTCCTGGGGGACAGACAGGGACAGAGGACGGAGAGCCCGGCTCCTTCGCAGGTGATTTATTTATTTATTTATTTATTTGAGATTTTTTGCTATAGGGCATGTGTACTTGCTAGAGAGAGACAGAGAGAAGGAAAGTGAGAAATCACTCCCCCAGGGTGGATGGCTATGCCGCAATCCTTTCTCTACCCTCATCTTGGGATTTTGGGCACGCAGGCCCCTGGGTCCAGGACGCGAACCATGGTGTTGGCCATGAGGGGTCCAGTGCCTTAGCCACCATGCCACCTGTTGACCTAAGCCCAGCTCCTTAAGCAGTGGTGGGTGTGGGGAGTTGCTCCCAAAGGCTGTGGGAGGAGGCAGGGCAGGCTCCTTGCATCCCTGACCCACCCGCCTCAGCCCTGGAGCCGGCGTCTTCCCAGGCCTGCCTCTTGGGGAGCAGCAGGAGTGCCCAGAGGCGGCCCTGGAGGACAACTGGACCAAGGGGACACCCCCTGCCATGGCACCCACTCTTTCTCAGCAGTCCAGAGCCCTCCCATGGCCTCCACTCCAAGCATCTGCATTTGGTGCAGCCTCCCCTCTCGTCTGCCAAGGGAGCGCTGAGTTGCTGCACCCCCCACCCCCAGAAGCTACATTGGAGGGAAAGCCAGGGCAGAGTGGTGGGTTTGTCAACTTGGGGACCAGGCAGGGCAGGAACCTGATTTCCCAGAGGCCTCTGTCCGAGGGGGACCTGGAGTCTACTCTTCCCCCTGCCCGTGGGGCCCAGCGCCCATCTGGCAGCACCTACTTGAAAGCTACCTGTGGGTCTGTGGGGCCCAGGTCAGAACGGGGGCTGCAGTGGCTCCAAACCACGGCTCCCAGCCACTCTGCGGATCCAAATAAGACAGGGAAAAGGCAGTGGGAGGAAATGATAGTCTCATGGTTATTTTCAGAAAGGAAACAAAAAAAAAAAATGCAAACAGAAGCACACCCTGCATGGGTACAGAATCTAGGAGTCTCAGGAAGAGCCCGCTGTTCTCCCTGTCGTCCTCTCACCCGTGCTGGGAGGGGCTGCCTGGGCTTGCAGGCCCTGGGCTGCTTTGCTCTGCAGGGAAGGGTGGTGAGGGGCTGCAGAGGCAGGTGTTGGGGAGAAGCCAGCTAAGACCCTGCCCGCAGAGGCAGCCCTGGAGAGGCGAGGCCTCTTGGTTTGGTGGACAGACAGGGACCACCCTTTGGGGGCGGAGGAGCTGGGAGGTTCTGGAGCCAGCGCTGTGAGCGCAGTGGCGTGTGCAGGATCGGTGGGCTGGCAGGGTGTGTTCTAGGAGCACAGACAGGAGTGCAGGGGGGAGGGCGAGCAGGAGGGCCTGGGCTCGTGGGAGAGGCGGGTAGGGCTGCTGCGTGCATGTGTGTGCAGGGCGTGTGCAAAGCGGGAGCACGTACCGGCTGCACGCTGGAGGGTGGCTGAGGCCTGTCAGCTCCAGAACATGGGACGGAGGAAATAGCCTGGCTCCTTGTCCCCAAGGGGCTTCGCGCTCTGCCCTCTGCGTTCCCCTGCACAGTGTGGGGTGGCAGCTGGGGCCTTGGTCTGCAGGCCTGTTCGGTGGGTGTCACCCTTGCTGAGCCACTTATGGGGACGTCTGCAGGGTCCCCCAGGGTGGGAGGAAGCGAAGACAGGTAGGAGCCAAGAGGAGAGCTGGGCTGTGGAGAGTTGGGGCACGGCAAACTAAGACTCTGGGGTGCTTCTGACAAGGTCCAGAAAGAGGGAGCGAGAGCGGCTGAGAACTGGCCTACCTACAAGAACAGAAAGAGGACTCGGGGATGCTGGCCCAGCGTCCTGCCGAGGACGCTCGTGGGGCTGGAGAGGCACTGTTAGCCCATTTTCACGGACGTGGCATCTGAGGCCCAGAGGGGTTCTCTGCTACAGCCGGGTCTCTGTGCCCGGTCAGAGGGGAGACAGCAGTGAGCAAGCCCCGGCTGTTGGTGGGCTGCTGAGATGTCCTGTCCCAGGCCTGTGGGGTCGGGGGCCACCTCCATGGATGGGACAGAGCCATCCTCCCAGCCTGCTAAACCAGACCGCGCCCTGGGACCTGGAGGGGCGGGCGGAGATGGCGGTAATGACTCAGCCCATCCACCAGGCTTGCCCAGGGGTGGTTGGGAAACGCAGCAGACGCTGGTGGGGTGAGGATGGAAGAAGGGGTGATGCTCAGATAAGGGCGTGCTGGCGTGCGGCAGGGAGGGGCTGCCCATTCCAGGCCACCGTGTTTGGGAGGAGAGTGTGGAGGGGCCCACTGGGGCTTTGGGGATGGGAGGAAGGAACAGGGTCTAGGACTCCCCGAGAGGCCTTTTCGAGATGAGGCCCCCCAGGAGAGGCAGACGCCCAGACGGCAGGTAGGGGCTCACATCCGAACACAGAGAGGACTCGCAGCTGCAGGAACTCACGGGGCGCGCCCACAGGCAGAGACCAGAGCCTTCCAGGCCCTGCCGCTCCCTCAGGGCCGCGGCTCCACCTTGGGGGCCTCCGGGCGAGCTGACACTGCAGGCCCAGGGTTCCGTGGGACCCTGAGCCAGAGGACCTCACTCCATGTCGCTTTCTACCCACTGTTCAAATATGAGAGAATATGGGCTTAAAAACACAGTCCAAGGAACGAACCCAAGACATTGCCTCGGGGACTCAGGCCAGAGGAACCGGAGTCGGAGGATGTGCAGCCCAAGGCCTAGAGCCCCAGGAAGCCCGAGCTGAGGCCAGGAAGGAGGAGGGAGGGCGAATCGGAACCTCAGGAGTTCGGCCTCATCTGAGCTCTGGCTCTGCCCAGCTGCTGGGCAACGGGCAGGTGCCATACACAGGGTCATGGCACATTAGGCTGAAGGTTCCGTCTGGATTCTCTGCCAGCATGACTCGATTTTCCGACTAGGGTTTCAAGACTACAGAGGGGCCGAGACTGCAAACATCACACGGCGGTGGCCTTGTGGCATTGCCCGGACTGGGGGCCGGGGCTCCTGTCTCCTGCAGCCATGGTGTCCAGAGGCCCACATCTGTGTGATGATGAACTTCCTGGGTGAAGATTTCAGCTCTGAGACCCAGAAGGTGGTTTTTAACAGCGAAGCAGGGATCGTTGCGTGGGTTTTCTCACCTGGTCTAGTAAGAAGAGGGACAGACCTTGCTCCTGGCTCTACCTAGATGTCATCCCAGAATATTCACCTATCGAAGGAGAAAAGTGTCCCACCTTCCTCCCCCTGGGCTTCTTCAGGCTTCCGGGACAGGACAGGTCTTTCCCATAACTCTGCGTCCCGGTGGCTCCTCTCAGCAGCCAGTGGAGCCCGGCATTGGTGAAAAGGAGAAGAGAGGCCGGTCAGAGACGGGCTCGGCCTAGCATGGTTGAAAGGCCACGCTGGGCTGACGCAGCGGCTGCGGCCTTTCGGCTGAGAGGCCGAGCTCTCTGAGCAGCAGCAGGGCTGCGGTGGGTGGGCTGAGGGGCAGGTAGACGCCTGCCTGTGCTCGGGTCCTGCTCAGGGCTGGCTCTTCCTGGACCTAGAGATGGAAGCCGGAGCCCTCCCGCTAGCCCTCCCCCAGCTCTGGAAAAGTCTGCCCTGTAGGGAGAAACAAGCAGAATGTAACACAGGGACATGTCATCTGGGTTGGACGACTTCCACCGAGCCAGCTGGGCGCACTCCAGAGATGCCAAGCTGCTCTGTTGTTTCCCAGGTCCGTGGGCCACTGGGGTTTTCTCTTGCTTCTCTGGGGAAAGGACAAAAGGGCGAGCAGTCCCTTGCCACCAGGGGTGACTCCCCTCTGCATGGACTCCAGCGGATTGCTTGACCGAGGGCTAACACAACATGCCCATGTCGGAGGTACTCAGGATGTTGGCTTTCATACTTTTGGGGGGACCTGGAAGAGGACTCCTCCCGCCAGTCCCCTCCACCTCCACCCCCTCCCGTGTCCCTACCAGGCCCTGCTGTGGGTGCCTCCTATCAGAGGCCGTGGGCACCGGGACGCAGTCCCACGCATTGCACTCCTCTCTTCGTGCGTCTGCTCCCTGGACAGAACACAAGCTCCTCGAGGGCAGAGGCTGGCCTGTTCACCTCTGCACAGTGTGACACCCCAGAGGGCCACCGAGCACCAGCCCTGGCTCAGTCAGGTTTGCTTAATGAGCAGATGAGCAAATGAAAGGCGAAGACACCCTGCTTGATGCCAAGTAGCCGGGAGGGACAGAGATCGAGGGGGCTTCTGGGGAGACATAAAATGGAAGGCCGGAAAAGGCTGGGAGAGGGGAAGGAATTTTCCTCAGGGACGAAACTACTTAGGCAAGGCTATTGAAATGGAAGGACATTAGAGGGGCCAATGGTAAAGGTGCAGTTCTCCAATTCTCGGTGAGGTGGACCTGTGTGGGCGGGTTCCGGGTTCGCAGCCAGAGGCCTCCCTGAGAGCGTGGCGCATGTGTGCCTGCGATCCAGAACTGGTAAGAGCTGGGTGGCTCGTGGCATTAAGACCCTGCTGGGGCTTCTCTCTCTCTCTCTCATTCTCTCACTTAGGGAATAAATAAATAAACTTTTAAAAATTAAAAAAAAAAAAGAGAAAGAAATGCTGAGGCTGAGACTTGCAAGAATCCAAGGAAATAGCTCATGGCGAAAAACGAGGTGCTCAAGAGGTTTTGGGGTGTCCCTTCCTGGGGGCTCAGGGCTCAGGACACGGGTGAGAATATGAACATACTGGGGGAGTCCGGCCATCCACCAATGCCAGCGCAGGAAACAGGAAACACGGCCACCCTGGCCGCAGGCACGGGACACAGGAGGGACTGGCTCTCAGGGGTGGCCTGAGCGATGAACCCAGGGACATCCCCACTCCTGGGCTGGCAGCAGGAAGAGCCACTCATCTTATGGGGAACTGGGCACCTGAAAAAGTCACCAGGAAGAGGCGGGCTCTTGGCTGTGGTTCTTGAGGGAGGTCTGCCTCTCCTTAGCTGAGCTGGAGTTGAAGAATCGCCAGCGGCCTTTCACCTCTCAGATATGGAAGACCGGCTGGGGAGGCTGCAGCCAGGGGACTAGAGGCCGAGCAGAGAAATGGGGGCTGTGTGGGCAGAAGGAGAGGCCCCCTGGGGAGGGCAGGGTAGCTGCCTGGGGGCTGGCGCCCAGGCCCGGGCCCAGCTCCACCCAGGCACCTGTCGGGCTCCGCCCAGGCGTCAGCCTCTCCCTGACCACCAGTGACAAGTGCGTGTTTGCTTCTGGCGCACTTGGGTCCTTTAGAGAAAATGCCTTCACCTCCTGGGGCTGATCCCCGTCTATACTCTCTACCCCTGGGCGCCACGGGGCCCTCGCAGAGTCCGAGAACACCATCTACTCAGGGCCTTTGCACTCGCGGCCCCTCTGCCTGGGACCCTGCTCAGGCGCCTCCTCCTTGCCGGGCCGTCCTGGTCCGCCCGTGTGTAGCTGTAACGTCCCCCCACGCTCCATCCTTCCTGCTCTGCCCGTGGGTTTCTCCACAGCACGGCCACGAGCCGGCCGCACACGCGCTTGTGTTTGCTGTTTGGGCCTGGGGGCGTCAGCACTGAGAATGCAGGGCCTGTGTGTCGCTGCCACAGCCCGGACCTGAAATCTAGGCTCGGCCCTTTCCAGACACATGAGCCTGGGTAGCTCCCGTATCCGAAAAGGTGCACACTGGGGGTGCACGCAGTGGTAACTCAACTGGACCCAGCCGGAAGGTCTTGGGTTCGTGTCCCGTGATCTTTGCGTGCATGCTGGTCCCCAGGTACCTATGATCTGGGCTGGCAGGGGCCGGGGTGGATGATGGCAGGAGGACCCCGCTGAGGGTGCCCATTTCTCTCTCTCTCTCTCATGAAAGAAATTAAAAAAAAAAAAAAAAAGCTTTAAGGGGGACCAGCAGGTGGCAAGGTGGCGAGGGCCCTGGACTCTCACATGGCTGATCAGTTTCAGTCCTGGACCTGGTGGCTGGCTTTCTTTCTCTCTCTCACTGTCTCTTCTGTCTCTCTCTCTCTGGTGAGCATGTGCGCCCTATACCAAATTTAATAATAATAATAACAGTAATAATAAAATTAAATTGATCTTTTAATTATTTTTTAAAGAGCACATTCTAATAAATGGTCTCTATGCCTCTACAGATCTAGAGAACCCGCCCAGGACAGTGGGGTGAGGTAGGAGCTGGCATCTGTGACTCCAGAGGACCACTGCCACAAACGTCTGTTGTCACTGCTCCAAGACAAGCATGGTCAGGGCAGCCCCACAGCACTCGGCCGGAAGCTGAGAACTGGCCAGAGGCTGAGGTCAAGGACATGATGACTAAGAACAGGCCTCCCATCAGGGGACAGGGACCAAGGGGCAGAACTGGGGCTGCTGCGTTTTATTTAAATCCCTGATAAAGATCAGGAAGCAGGCGACAGCCCAATGACACATTAATTAATTTTGCAGATGAGGCTGGATCAGGAAGGTGTGACATCCACCCATCTCGGTGAGAGAGGTGGGACAAAAGGACCTGGCACGGGGTCAGGAACCAGGCCAGGAAATGATAACAATGAGCCTTGGCTGCAGCCAAGAGGCCAGAGGACCTGTGCTCCCTTTCGGCGGGTGGGGGCGGGGTGGAGAAGATCCCTTTCCAGAACACAGACATCCAGTGGGTGGCGGGAGCCGGGGGTGGTGGCGAGGACGGCGAGGTCCCCTGGGTTTGAACTAATGTAGCAATCCCTAGTACGTCTTTTTTCTTTTTTTTAGAGAGAGAGATTTTTGCTATAGCACATGTGTGCTTGCTGGAGAGACAGAGCGAGAAAGTGAGAAATCACCCCTCCCCGCCGGGGGGATGGCCACACCACGATCCCTTCTCCTCCCGCTCCTCTTGGGGTTCGGGGCACGCACACACATGTGCCCAGTGTGTCTCCAGCCTCCCGGGTCCGGGACTTGAACTGTAGCCAGCCACGTAACCACTGCATCACCTGCTGGTCGCCCGGTACGTCTTACAGCTGTGCTTGGAGGGCACAGAGGGGACAGCGCACGGGGTAAGGGACAAGAAGGGGAGCAACATTGCGAGAGACCTACCCAGAACAGCGCCACACGCCCGGCACCTCACATGAACGCCGCGACAGCAGTGACAAGAGAAAAACACTAAGGTTCAGAAAGACCAAGAATCCGGTGACCGTCACACTGTAGGAAGAGCCAGCTTAGGGGGCCGACTCCGCGCAGGCCAAGGCCCGGGAGGAAGCTGCACTCGCTGCCGGGTTATCAGAAGTGAGACCGGAACAGATAACGTGTGCCCCCAGGAACACTTTCATAGGTGCCTGGGGTTTGGGGCACTGCGGGGCGTCTCCTGTCCTTGCTGGGACCACAGACCCTCCCAAACAGGTGGGAGAAGGGGACGAAGAGAACTGGAAGGCCACGAGGCGCCGGACAGGCTGGAGGCGAGGCCCTAAGGAGCAGCAAGTACGAGGGCTCAGCCCTCGGTGAAGACGCCAGAGCGGGCGGCCCCTATCCCAGCCACTGGCCTCCCTCACTGCAGGGGGACCTGGCATTTCTGGATTCTGACTTCATGGATGAGGACCACTTTCCTTGGGGAGGGTGTAGGGTGTCCCACACCTCAGAAATGTCAGACACCTCTTTTTTTGGGGGGAGGGCGAGGGGGATGTTTGCTCTATAGAACACGCATGTACCCAACGTGACTTTCAAGCCACCAGGTCCAGGACTTGAACTGTGGTTGACCACGTGGGGAGTCTAGCACCTTAACCACTCCGCGACCAGCCGGCCCCCGTCAGACACCTCTTTTCCTCCAAGAGCTGAGACGCGGAGGTGCTTCTGAGACTGCAGCCAGGAACTCAGAGGTGACAGCACTTGTCACTGCTGCCAGGTCAGGGTGCCTGACAAAGGCCCGCGGCATGGACGGCTCGCCCTGGGCAGGCCTGCGGGAGAGCCAGCCTGGTGGACTGGCCACCACGCCCCACACAAAATGAGCAAGGCAGACTGGGGCGATGATGGGTTTGGAGGGCCATGGAGTCCCAGCGGCCCTGGGACGGGGTGAAGGAGGAGACTGTGGAAGCAGCGTGGGGGCTCCTGGTCCAGGGAAGGCTTTTCTAGACCTGGGAGCAGAGGACTCAGGCCACTAAGGGACTGCCTGTCCTGACCTGAGAGCATGTCCTGGGGGAGCCCCTGGAAGCCAGGCCAGGAAGCGGGTCGGGCAATGTTAAAGAAACCATATGGTTGTCCGCCGCCCACCTCCCCCAGCAGTTCGAATGCTGGCTCCAACGTTCTTCCCGTCTGTCCACACTGGCTGCTAGTGCGCTTGCTCAGAAAACTTTCTTCCTGTCATCTGTGTGTTTGGAGAGGGAAAGAGTGTTTCCTTCCTGGGGTCAGGACAGGTGGTGGCAGGGACAGCCCCAGCTCCAGGCTGGAGAGGAGCCAGCAGTGGGGTGAGGGCGATGGGGACTCTTGAGAGCAGGAAGTCAGGGCCTGGTCCTCTCATGCCCAGCACGGACATGTCAGAGACGTCATTACAAATTGGGAAAAGCCTCCTGACACTGCCTCTCTTCCTGGGCCACTCCTGTTCTGCCAGAGATCTCTGAAAATACCCAATCAGAAGATTGGAGATGGGTTTGGTGGAAACCTTCAAACAGAAAGAATGGTGGAACTTCAAGGAGTGGGGGTGCTGGGAGAAGCCAGGGCCAGACTTCTCGGGGCTCCCGGGACGACTGCGGGGGTTGGAGGGAGGTGTGGGTCCTCAGGGCTGCCCCAGCAGCTGGTCTGACCCAGGCTCTCTGCCTTGGAGAACTCTCCCCTCTCGGCACAGAGTGGGTTCTGAGAGGAGCCCTGGGAAGAGGTGTAAGATTATGACCTATTTCAAACCCCCATGGCGCCTTTTAGACACTCATCTCTTTCCCCCAGTCATTAAGATCTTGCCAGTACGATTTCTAGTTGTGGGGACGCACAGAGTCCTACTTTCTCCAGGCTTATTATTCCAGAACACCAGAGAAGCCAATCAGGGTCAGGAGAAGGCAGTTCATAACCCCCTCACCTGTGGCCCGCAAATCCCAGACTAGCAGAAAAGGAATCAGCCACCGCTGGGCCCAGCCACAGCGTCCTTCCCAGGACCCACATTGCTATTCCTCTCGTGTGCTCGTCACTGCAGACACACTCCCCTCTGTCACCACCACCACGCACCACGCACCACCGCCGTGCACACGGGGTGCTCCTCGCCCCTCGTGACCCTGAGCCTGTGGTTAATACCCGCCCCCAGTCCGCCAAGCGTAATTCAGCAGAGATCCCTTCCAGCATAGCACTCCTGAGGGGGCGCCCCTGTGTGAGGCGTCCTTTCGTCTACCTTCGGACACCTCAGGGGTGCCTGAAGGGGGCTATGCCTCTACCTGTTCCGTATTTAATGCTTGATCTTACTCCAGAGCCCGTTCTTTGCAAAGCCTCCACTGACTCCTCACGACAGTCTTATCCGGGCATTTTCCCACCACCTTGACACCATCATCTCTGAGTTTCAGGGCTGAGCCTCCCTCCTCTCCCCATATTTACAAAGCCCAGGCAGGTCGGGTAGCTGGTGTGATGCTATCTGGGACAGTCTTATCTAGCTACAAAGTGTGAATCAGTGATTACACCACACGGGGCTGGTGCCAGCCAGGCGGGCTGCCATATTGCCAAGTAACCCAGTGGTTGAACCAGGTTGGGTTGAGTAACACCCACCAATGGGAAGCGAGTTTGTTAATCATGCAGCATAGTGCACTGTTGACGTAAGTGTAACTCCGAAGGCCGGATCTGATTGGAGAGGTTTCAGGTGGGGCTGGATTGAACTGTGAAGACACCCAGTGACAGTATCTTTTTCTGATCATATTAACTGGAAAAGCACATAGAAATCTGGAAGGAAATATCTCGTGTAGCTGGGGGATGGGTGATATGCTCAATCATTTGGACTTTCCGGCCATCTTGGATTCCTTTTGTTAAAAAAGACTGGCACCTCCATGTGGCTGTGCCTAAAACAGCAGTTTGGAATTTTTCAAGTTTCCTGAGGTGAGGGAAGGGAATTCAAGATGGCGGCCCAGGACCTAGAATTGTGTGGGTGTGAGAATGCGAGGTTCCATACTGCATTCTCTTTATTCATCTCTGACTTCAAAAACATTCTTTTCCAGGGCCGCATCCCAGCTCTTCCCCTAAGGTCTGTCCTCAACCTCTTGGGGACTAGAGCCAGCCAGAAATACCACCCGCATTTCACACTGACCAGCCTGCAGTTTGGGAGCAGGGCCGCGGCCTCCCAGGGATGGGGACACTGACCCTGGTCACAGTCTAGTGCTGCATTTACACAGCCCGGGGGTGCGAGCCGAGCCCCTAGAAATTGTGGAGGCAGATCAAATGGCGAAAGCATTGCAGGGAAGCCCAGGTGAGGTTTTTGGAGAGCAGGCACGGAGGATGGAGAGAGAGGGCTGACTTGTCCAACAAGGCTCTAGAACCAGCCTGCAGGGAGAAGGGATTCTGAAGGCAACAGGGATAAGGGCAGGACGGAGGTGCGGACACAGACGGACGGACGTGGAGGGCACGCACTCCCTCAGAAGTGGGGACAGTGCGAGGGCTGGCACTGAACGGAGCTGAGGATGAGGGCTGTCCTGGGGAAGATGACACGCAGGGCAGGCAGAGCCTGGTTTCTATGGGAGAGAGAAATCACGAGACTGATGGGTCGATAGGACACCGACGTTCCCTGTATGTTCTCCGAAATCCCACATGCCATTTCCCTTCAAAGCTTCGAATTGCTACGTTGGTCAGAAGAGCTATTTTTTGGTTAGAACATCTTTCCCAGGCAGCAAAAATAGTGAGGTCCAAGGGGAGCCTATCCAAGTGGGATGAAGTCTGGAACTTTAAAACGTGGTTTTCCCCAACTGGCCACAGAAGAGCTGCCGGTCTCTCTGGTTATTCGCCAGTCCTGAAGAGACCCTGTCAAGTGTCTGCCTGTTTTTCAGGCTTCAAAAGCTTTGGCAAGAAAACTACTTAGTGTGGCTCCCAGGATCCTGTCCTGGTGCTCCTTCATGATCCCTCCTTTCTCCCTCCAAATACATCGGAAACCAGAGAGAAGGTTCTAGAAGATTCCAGGTGCCAGCTCTAACTCCCATGAGTTTATCTAACCTGTTCTCCTGCTCTCTCTGGTAGTCTGTGGCTCCCAACAGAGTAGAGAGGAATCCTAAGCTCTAGAACCATCATCAACACGCAAAACCGGGTCTGCAACAGCAGAACCTGCACACGGTTCCAACCAACTCCCAGTAACACCAAGACCACGTTGCCACGTGGGGAGTTCGCAGGTCCAGAACGGCAAGACGAGGCATAACAACCCACCAGACCAACCACCAGCCAAGAACAAAGCAAGACCAAAACAACAGGCCAAACCAAAACTTTATGCTATGAAAACAAGAAATAAAATGAGAGTTATAGGCCGGCTGATTGTCAGCAAACACAATATATTTACTGTATTAGCATTTGCTCGCAGTGCAAATGGTACCACATCACACCATTTCAATATTTCGGTTTTTAAAAATGCTGTTTCCATGAACTATCTTATATTGGCATAACAATGTGACAAAGGAGCAAATAAATGTTGGTGAAGAATTTCACCTTTTCACAATATCAAGCATTTTTTAACCTTAGTATAAGGTACTATAAATCCAAGAAATAAAAACATCCACAAAATATATTACATCTGGTTTGTCTTTTTCTAAGTACTGAACTTTATACAAAAGTCTTTCAAAAAATATCATTCCCCATAGGTTTTCCTGTTTAAAACCTGATTTTTTTCTCTCAGTTCACATAAGTTAGAGTGCATTTTTTTCTTTTTCTTTTTTTTTTTTAAACATGCAGACATATAAAAAAAATCTGGATAGCACAACCTTTTGGCAACAAAGTTATTTTTCTCTTAGTTTAGCTTAAATGTCTGAGAACAGTTTTATTAAAACAAAGGAAAACTCAGTTACCATGCAGTGACATGCATAAGCCAGAGGAGCAAGGAAAAAATATTAAAGGATATCTGATTCCTCCTTCCAGCTTTGAAGTGACCAAAATGTTTTTTATTTTTAATAATCATCACATTATAAAAAGTATTCACCAAAATACTGTCTCTGCAAAGAAAGATTTTACCTTTCAGCTGAAAAAATATGGGCCCTCCTGGCAAACTTCATCTTCTTCTCTCCCCTTCTACAAAAAGTCCAAGTACCTGGAAATTCACAATGCCCCTGTTCTTTGATTTTTTTTGCCCCGTTCACTAGAGTCCTTTTAGTATTAATTTATCCACCACCCAAAAAAACGGTGCTTTTTTTTTTCTTAAAAAAAAAAAAGTGGGAGACGCATAAAGTGACTTTAAAAACAGACATTCTGTAAACTCCAGACCTTTGTTCCCCTCTCTGGGTGGCTTGCTGACCACAGGAGAGAGACAAGCGGAGAGGGAACGGTACATTCAGTCAGGACTGCTGGCAGCGTCTGAGCGCGCCCTTCCCTACCACTCCGCTTCCAAAGAGCCACCCTGTGTGGAGAAGGGCTGGGCTGGGCAGGACAGCCCGGAGGTGGGGGTGCCTGAGAAGACTGAGGTAGGGCCGGGAGCAGGGAGGCTGGAGCATGGCAGAGATACACCTCATTCATCCACATGGATCAATGCGCACATCCCCACGCCTTGGAGAATTTGGACAGAGATGTGTGCACGTACATATACGCACACCTATGTACGCACATGCGTGTATGTATATCCACACACGTGTAGCTATAATCTCATCAGTTAAAATTTCCATAAAAATAAATCATTTAAAGCTTATACGCCTACAAATTCTTCTTCCTCCAGTGCACGGCACTGGATGACCAAGTACCTTAGAGGTTTCATTTTGCTAGGAATACATCTTGTGTGTACGCTGTGTGTGAGTCTGCCTGTCTACCTAGACACACACCATCCACACATGCACGCCACACACATATACTAAGTCCCATCTGTTGTGTTGGTGATGACAAAGGGCAAAAACGGAGCCAGCGTTCCTATGAATGGTGTGCAGGTGAAATGGGTCCGTGAGCAAGAGAAAACAAAATCTGGGGTGGCTGGTCGAGGCCTGCCTTTCTGGGAAAAGATTTTGAAAGCGGTGGGGAGAAGGTTTCCAGGGTAGAAGGAAGGGGGGAAGAGAGGTAGAGGGCAAACCCAGGAACATGGATTTTTTTTAAAAAGTGGGGCTGAGGAAAAGTACATAGATTTTTAAAAGGCAGGCTCAGTGATGGTAGCTCTTTCTCCCCGAAGATCAAAAGCGCTCGGAAAAGGAGGGGTTCTGAAGGGCCAAAGCCAAGCGGTGGCAGTCGCCCCGCGGCGGCGGCAGCCGAGGCATTTCTGTAAGAAACATTGTCGGAGCAGACGCAGACGGAAGGCCATCTCCTCTGGCCACGTGCAGACCCCCTCAGCCTGGGACAGCCCCCAGCGGCGTGAGGACTCGATGTGGGGCAGAGTTTGGGGTGGACACAGCCCAGTTCAGCTCAAGAGTCTCACACATGCGCGCGCGCACACACACACATACACATACACACATACACACGCGAGCACGCACACACTCGCGCGCATCTCCGCACGCAGGCGCGCGTGCGTGCGGCGGGCAGCAAGCCCTGCGCTTTGGTGCGCTCCTTACCCCCTCTCCCTCTTGGGTCTTCGAGGGGGACAGAGGAAGACATGGGGGGCAAACAGTGAGGTGCTTGGGTCAGGCGAGGCTCGGCTGGGCCCCGCCTTCAGTCCCCCGCAGGTCCACGGCGCGGCCCAGCGGCCCCTGGATCAAGGCGATCCTAACTGAACAAAGCGGGCTAGCCGCCACCTTTTCGCCCCCACACCTTGACTAAGGGTGGGGGGACAGCGAGGAAAAAGCGCCTCCAGCTCAGGCCCCGACCTCCGGCCGGTGTGAAAGGGTGGGAACGGGGTCACCGAAGGGGAGCGAGGGCCCACGTCCGTGGAGAGGCCAGGGCGCGGCCCCTGCGCCTCGCGCTGGCTTTCCCGCTGCTTTCAGGCGAGCAGCCGGAGGCACTGGAGGGGAAAAGTGGGATCTGGGGGCCTGAGCCTCAGGCGCAGGTGGTGACCACGGGGGCCAGGGACACCGGAGGCGCCGAGGACGCAGAGGGCGCACCCCCCTTCTCTGCCTTCTTCTCCTTTTGCTTGAGGTGGATCTTGGCGTGGCGCTTGCGCTCGTCGCTGCGCGCAAACTTGCGCCCGCAGAACTCGCAGGCAAAGGGCTTCTCGCCCGTGTGCGTGCGGATGTGCGTGGTGAGGTGGTCGCTGCGGCTGAAGCTCCGCATGCAGATCCGGCACTGGAAGGGCTTGTGGCCCGTGTGGATGCGCAGGTGCCGGGTCAGCTCGTCCGAGCGGCTGAAACGGCGGTCGCAGCCCTCGGCTGGGCACGCGTGGGGCCGCTCGTGAAGCGGGGTCTTGCTGGGCCGGTTGGGGTACTTGCGGGGCCGGATGGGCTTGAGCGTGAGCGGCGGCTGGGGCAGGCTGCCGAAGCCCGGGTGGATCTGCTTGTCTTTGAATGCCTTGATGGTCTCCAGGGGGGTGATAGGGGGCGGGTTGACTCGGATGGGGTCCATGCCTTGGAAGGGCTTGTGCTCCGGAATGGAGCCCATGTCACTGGGGTGGTGGTACAGGTTGTAGTCAGGAATCATGGGGAAGAGGTTGCTGTCCAAGGCCGGCTTGGCCGATTGATAATCCTGGGGGGAGTAGGCGAGCCCGGGGTTGCCCTGGGGGTCGTGGAAAGACACGGGCTCCGAGTAGAGATCCCCGCAGTTGGAGTAGGGGGGCAGCGCCGGGTACATGGGCTCCACGTCGCCCTGCGGCGGCTGCACCATGCTGGCGGTGGACGTCTGCGTGCTGAGCGCCCCCGAGGCTGGGGGCACCCCCAGGATGCCGGCGCTCATGAGGCTAATGATGTTGTCCTGGCACCAGTTGGAAGGGGAGTCGAACGCGAACTTTCCTAAGTAGGTCACGGTCTTGTTGCCGGGGGCTGGCTGGAAGGAGCCCGAGTAAGAGAGATCCGGGTTGGGCTTCTCGTTGGTCAGGCCGATGTCCATCACATTCTCTGAGGAGAGAGGCGAGAGAGGAAGGGTGAGAGAAGCCGAGCCGGCTCCGGGCCGCGGCGCCAGGTCCCTGCCCGGGTGCCGAGGGTGCGGCCGGGCGGAGTGCGCAGCGCATGGGGCAAGAGGAACGCAGGGCCCGGCGCAAAGCGGGCGGTGCCGCGCTCCCGGACGCAACCTGAACACAGCAAAATACTACGGATCGGGGTGTGGAGTGGCTGCGGCACACACCGCACACGCCGCGCACACACTCACGTACCGCACACACACGCGCGCGCGCGAGCAGCATTGTTGTTCTTCCCGAGGTGGGGCGGGCAGGTAGCTGCAGCTACAGGTAGTTCCCGACCCGCAGCGCCGGCCTCTCACTCGAGCGCACACAGCTCGGCCCTTCCCCGGCCCTGTCCACTCCAGGGCGCCGCGCCTCTCCCGCCCCGCGCTGCCCCCTACGCGCGTGGCGCCGGATCGCGGACCCCGAGCGCTCCGGCGCTTTGTCCTCGGAGCACAGGAGGGTACCTCCCGCGGAGGGAGCGCACGCGTCCCCTCCCGGGCCAGCCTCCCGGCCTGGAGGAGCCTTGGGCTCGGCCGGAGGGGAAAGCCTAGCCCAGCGAGGAAGGGTGGAGGGTGGCGGAAAGCGGCCGGTCTCTCCATGACGGGAGCAGCCGCCCTTCCCAAGCTCCCCGCCCCGGCGTCGCCCCGCGTGGCACCCCCTCCCCGCCGCCCCGCGGAGGGGCGCCCCCTCTCCCCGCCGCCCCGCGCCCCCACGGCTTTGCTGAACGCCCCGGAAAGGCAGCGTCGCAGTACCTCTCCCACCGCGGGGCCTCCACGCCGCACATGGCTCCATCCCGGGGGGGAGGCTGGGGAGCAAGGGGAGAGCGCGCGTGAAAAAGACGCTGGGCTCCTCCCGGGAAGGGGCGACAGCGCCACGCCTCGCGCGCAGCCGGCGATCGGGCCCCCTGCGTGGGGAGGGAGAACCCCAGAGCCGCAGCACCTACCTCCCTGCGGTCGGCGGCTGCCCCCACCCGGGAGAACCGGAGCCTCTACCGTGGCGTCGCCAACCGAGCCTCCCCGATCGGGAGGGCGGAGGAGTGGGTGGGAAAAGCAACTCGTCCCCCGGAAAATTCCCAGCCCGTCCCCCATCTCTCATCCATCCATCCATCCGCCCGGCCGTCCGTCCGCCCATCCATCCGCCCATCTGGCCATCCGGCTCCGCGAGCGCCTTCCCCGCTCCCCTTCCGCCCCTTCCCGCTCGCGCCCGCCTCCCCGCCGTACCTGTAGCCATCTGATTGTAATGGGCTACCGAGTCGCTGCTGCCGGAGAAGAGGTTGAGCGCGCTGGGGATCTCCTCGGGGTACAGACTGTCGGGCAGCTGGTTCAGCAGACTGCTCATGGTCACCGGCAGCTTCTCGGCGAGTTTACCGGTCATAGCACTCCCGAGCTGCAGCCGCCGCCGCCGCTCGCTCCTAACGCAGCTTCCAGGCGAGCGGCATCCGAGAGGCGATCCGCGGTGCAGGGGAACAGCATGCGGGAGGGAAAGTTCGGGGGAGGGGGAGGGAAGCGGGGAAGGGGTGGGTCGGGGAGGGGATCTTCTCTTTTAGGGGTGGGTGGGAGGGGGCAAAGGGGGTGATCCTCCCGGGTGCCTCGCGCTGGTGCCGGGTCGTGGGGGGGCGTGTGCGGGGGGTGGGGTGGGGGCTGGGCTGGGGGGTCTCGGCTGGAGGGGTCGGACGCGGCCTCGGTTTTGATCTCACAAACAGACGCGCGCCCGCGGCCCCCGCCCCCGAGCTGCCGCCGCCGCCGCCTCTGCCGCCGCAGCCACCACCACCAGCCCCGCCGCTCCCAGCGAGCTCACGGCTGCCCAGAAGCGCCCAGCCAGGGAACTCCAGCAGCCTATTTATCCGAGCCCCGGGAAAGCTCCGTGACGTAGCTGCCCATATATGGACAGACAAAGCCCAGCCGAAGGGGCGCGACGTCACAATGGAAGCTCCTCACAATGGAACATTAGAAAGCAGGAAGCGGGCCGCGGCCGACGTGCGGCGCCCGCACCGCTCGCCGCTCTTCAAAAAAGAGAGAGAAAGAGAGAGCGAAGACAAGAGAGAAGGAAAATGCGAGAGCAGAGAGGAAGGAAGCATGCCGCTGAAGGCAAAGCGCAAAGCGCGGAGTGGAGAAACCCGTAGCCGAGGGTGTGTTTATTAGAGGTCGCGTTAGAAGCGCTACGGGGCCCGGGGTGGCGAGGGGTTGTGTTGGCCTCCAACACCCCCCGGGAAGCGAGAGGACGGACCGCAGCCGCGCGGTGCCTTTGCAGCCCGGGAGCTGCCGGGACCCGGAAGGTGTGCGTTCCAACCTGCTCCCGCAGACCCCGGAGTCCAGGACCGAGCTGCCCTTCCAGCGTGCTGGGCTCCCTTGGCCAGCATCCCCAGAACTTCTGGGACCGTCTCACTCTGAGTCGCCGCCCACACGCCGCCCCTCCCTGGGCCCCTGCCCCGGCACCGACTCCGTGTGGAGCGCGGTGGCCCGCAGCTTCGCACAGCCAAGCGGGCGCGCTGGAGGCGAGAGCCCCAAATCTGGGGTCTGCGCCGCGCAGTTTTGGTGATAAAGGAGCAATGAAGTCGAGGGGCTAGGAGATACGTGCACTCATGCCCTGGCGAATTCCCTAACGGCTCCAAAGCAGCCCCTCGGCCGCCGGATGGCAGGAGCGCCCAGCAGGCCGGGCGCAGTCCCTGAACCGCTGCCTGCGGGGGGCCGCCGCTGGGCCGCAGCAGGAGGACGCCGAGCCGCGTCTCCGAGCCGCCCCGCGGTGTCCCCGGTCTGCCCTCCCCCTCGCCTTCCTCTGGGCTGTCCCCAGTGCTGCCTGCCGGCGCCCCGCAGTCAGGGGCGGCCTGTGTGCCGACCCGGAGCGCTGTCACCTCCCCGAGCGGCAGCGGATCCCGGGGGCGGCTGATGTGTCCCCTGAGGCCTGCTCTCGGAGCTCGGCGGGGCCGCAGGCGACGCGGAGGAGGAGGAGGGGGCACGGAGGTGCGACCCCAGATCACCGGCTGGGCGGGGGAGGGTTCCCTCCTCAGTGGCCGCGTGGGCGCGGTGAATCCTGCGTCCCCCGCGGGGGAGTCGAGGCTGGGGGGAACATCGCATTTCTAGGGGGAGTGGGAGTGTTGACAAGGAGGAAGAGAGGATCCCCGGCCTCGCGCCGTGGGAGGGCCACGCGGGCCGGGGACGCGTGGGAGGAACCCCCAGCTGCACATTGTGGCGGGGGTGGATGACAACCTCGCTCCCGTCCCTCCACTCCGCTCCGTGGAGAGCGGGGATGGGAGGGCCCGGCCTCCCCGGATCTTCTCCAGTTCTTAGAAAAGGAGGGATTCCCGCCTTCGCCCGCGAGCCCCTTCCCCCACCCCCGCCGCCTGTCGCGCCAGGCCCCCAGCCCACAGCGGGGAGGCACAGCGCCCCCGGGCTCTCCTCCGCCCGCGCCGCGGGAGCGAGCGCTCTGCCGCGGTCCCGGGCTCCGGCCGGAATCAGGGCCAGCAGCGCCTCCCGCCCCCGGCTCCCTCCCTGGGGGGGCGAGCGGCCGGTCGGGGGGCGTGGGCGGCGGTGTGAGCCGGGCTGGGTGCGGGAGGGGCCGGGCGGCTGCAGGGAGGGTCGCGGGGCGGCGGGCCAAGCCGGGAAGAGCCATACAAGGAGCGGATCCGGTGACGCGCCGGCCGCGCCCCTTCTCCTTCTCGATTTGGCTGCCGATTCCGGTCGCCGGATTTGCATATTTTGGCATCCAGTGGAAAAGAAAAAAGAACGGAACCCGCAGCCTTTAAAGGAACCGCACAGGCTGTAGCGTCACCCAGGGAGGCGGTCCAGGGGGCGTGAAAACTTAGCCAGCGGCTCTGGCCTCTGGCCGTAGAGATGGAGGTGGCAAGGGCCGGGAGCCGCGGCGATCTTCGGGCCTCGGGCGCGCGGGTCCCAGTGCAGGCTTCTCGGGCGCTCTCTGCTCGCTGCTGTGCACCCGCAGACTGCGGTGGGTCTCCTCGGGTTCCTGCCTGGGCCCAGGTCACACAGCCAGGTCCACAGCCTCTGGCGAGCGGCAGGCCCCAAGACTGGCCGCAGTGCCCACGTCTCCCCGCTCGGGGCGGAGCTCAGCCTGCGGGGGTGGTAGGAAGGAAGCGAGAGGCCTCCGGGCCACCCAGCTCCGGAGGACCCCACAACCATGCACCCACTTTCCACCTGTCGGGATCTCTCCCCAGGAGGAGACTCGGAGTGAAGAGCTGGAAACCCTGTTTCAGTCGGCTGGAAGCCCTGCGCTGGGAAAGACAGAGGCAGTGGGGGCGTTTGGGAATCCTTGGAAGCTTCCAGGGCCCCAGAGGCTGCGGGAACGTAGCCACTCCAGAGGCGGCCTTACACACTTAGACCGCCGGACTTGTTGCTGACAGGGAGAAGAGCGGTCGCAGGGCCTGCTGGTCTACCCCAGGGCCTGCTTGGTTTTGGCAAGATGGGCTAGCAGACTTTCGGAAGAAGGAGCCTCCTCCCTCCTTCCTGCTAGTCCTTGGCCTAGCATGGGAGCCCTCAGTTCAATGCCACAAAGTCTTCCCTAACGCTTCCATGTGACCCTGGGCACACTTCGGAATGTCTTTCTTAGCCTCAGTTTCCCTCTCTGTAAATTGGGGTAACAGTCCCTACCCCACAGGTAGAATTCCATTAGAGAATCTCCAGAGAGGCCTGGCAAGCGCTCAATGAATGGCGATTATTATTGTTAAACTGCATTTCCCCACCTTATCATGGGATAGAAATGTCCTCCCCCCTTGTATGTCCCAGGAGTGACTTTAGGTGACAGTAAAAGAGCCAAGTACAGAACTTCCTTCCATGCCAGCGTGATCACACACGAGAAACACCAACACTTACTACTGAGGGGAGAAGGGAATTCCTGCAGAGGAGGTCCCCGCTTCTGCAGGAGCCAGACACAGATCCAGCCCTCAGCAGCTGGTGCTAACACAGGCCGGAACAAAGGAGTCACCAGGTGCTCTTTCATGTTCTGGAGCACCCTTTTAAATGTTTTTTTGGGTGGCTGTGGCTTTGGGGTGGAGCAAGGAGCCCACCTTTCTTTTCTTCTCTGCCGTGGAGATAGCTACACTTGGGTAAGCCTGCCCTTCGGGCTCGGGCCCTCGCTGCCTGGTTCCTGGTCAGGAGGTCACCTGTGCAGGTGTCCATGGTCACCCTGGGTAATGGTGCAGACAATGCTGGGTTGGGGAGGGGCAGGGCATGGGGGTGGATGGGTATTTCAGAGTGGCAGCTTCGTGGACTAACAGCATGGTCCCTTCTGCTGCCAGGCCTTGAGTTCAGCATGGGAAAAGGTTGTTCTCCTCCCCCCTGGTTGCTCTCTCCTGAAGAGGGGCCAAGGGTGTTTGTCTCTGTTTTATTGGCGGCTCAGGTGAGATCGCCAGGGGCCTAATTACCTGAACTCTAAGCCCTGAACCTGTTGGGGAGGAGTAGGCACTGGTTCAGGGCGTCCTCACCGTCTTCACCGGGAGATGGTGAAAGGCTGCTCAGCCTCTGGCTGCTGTCATGGAACCCACCAGCTGCAGTGCCACTAGCCGCTGCTGCTCCTGCAGGGGTGGGTGTGTCCATCCCTCTGTCCCAGCAAGGACAGCGAGGAGGAGATGAGGCTCCGAGTCCCCCACGGGAAAAGGCAATGTGGCAGCTCTGCCTCGGTCCCACTCCACAGTCCTCTCTGCACCCTGAACTTTACCTTCTCTGCTGTCTCACGGGAAGCCCTCGCCCCCTTTCATCCAGACTGTGATGTGAGTGATTTAACAGCATCAAGTTTCTCAAAGGGAGAATAGTTTATTTTTTGAAGAGGAGGTTTTACATTTAAAAAAGAAAATGCTTGAAGAGGGTGAACTATAACGCACAGGAATTGAACCCAGTGCGTAGCATGAGCCTGGAAGTTGGAAGGTGCTGTGGAAGGAAACCTGGCTGGGGGGCTTCAGGTCCAGGGACAAGAAGTGGGAGATTTGGGCCTCGGAGACTGTCTGGACTCCGTGAAGCATGCCACACCTCGGGCACAGGGCCTGCCACGGCCGGATTGCTCCTGAGCAGTCGTTCTCTCGTGGGTCCCGAGTCCTTGTCCACTTCCGGGTGCTCCACAGGACACAGGTCCCTGGCGGGACCTCCCTGGCCAGCCCTTTCTGCTGCTCTGGTGGCCGTCCTGCTGGTTTGGCTGTGCTTACTCCCTCGCTGGGAGGCGAGGTGGGCTTTGAGGACGCAGCATGCTGGCAGCCCTGCAGAGCCCTGTGAGGTGGAGCTGAGTGTGCTGGGAGCTGCGGGAGGCTGGGGCTGGCGGAACTGCCCGGCTGTGGCCACAGAGCTGTGACGACTGCTACCTGGTGCCCGAAGTCCTGGCCCTGCCAGCAGTTGTCATGTCCCTCATTCTCTACCACTGTCCTAGGAGGGCTGTGCCCCTTTGACAGCTGTTAGGTTGTTTTTGTTTTTGTTTTTTTTAGAATTATTGATTTGATTACTACTATTATTTTATTTATTTTTTGGAGACTTTTTTGCTATAGGGTGTGTGTGCTCGCCAGACAGAGAGAGACATAGAGACAGAAAGAGAGAAATCACCCTCCAGGGGGGATGGTCACGCCACAATCCCTTCTCCTCTATTCTCCTCTCGGGATCTTGGGCACACATGCCTGGCGTGAGTTTTAAGCCACCAGGTCCGGGACGCGAACCGCGGTCGACTACGTGGGAGTCCAGCGACATAGCCATTACGCTAACTGCTGGTTCACTACTATTATTTTTTAATTTGACCAGAGAGCGAGAGAGAAAGGGAAAGTGAGAAAGCAAGCCACCAGGATCAGGACTCGAACCACAATTGACCAAGTGGGAGTCCAGCACCTTAACCACCACACCACCTGCCAGCTTCATTTTTTTTTCTAATGTGAGCTCTAAGCAGTTGATCTGAGTAGCTGGCTGAGGCTACCTGGCCACTGAAGGGCCACCCTGACACAGGAACTCACCTGATGTGACTCCAAAACTCAGCTCTTAACTCCACCCTTTGACAGGAATGTGTCAGGGGAAAGAAATGAGATGCAGATACAGGCAGGGATGAGTCAGTACAGACCGCTGGAGAAAGCAGGGGTAGGACAAGGTGGCTCGAGCGTGGTGTCCCGGGGCTCCTCCAGCCAACCCGGGGGAGAAGAGGAGCCTCAGCCAGGGGAGAGCCCAGGGTGGGTGCTGCCGTTGTGGGGGTGGAGTGGGGGTCCTGCAGGAGTGTAGCAGCAGCCTGGCCGCTCCCAGCTGGGTCCCACCTCCCTCTGTCTCTGCGCCAACCTCAGACCTCCATCCTAAACACCTGTTGTGCCCAAACGCAAACTGTCACATCCATGGTGAAGCAGGGTGTTTGTGATCACACTCAGCAATTTCAGGGACAGTCCAGTTACTCGAGAGGGGATTCTTGTTCTTTCCTGGAGGGGAAGAGGCCGCGCAGTGGACTGCCCTGGAGACCCCTCCTAAGACAGGTGTGAGTAGCTGCTGTGGGTGGTCTGGAGGATGAGGATTCAGGGCCAGGCTGGGCCAAGGCAGGACAGGAAGAAAACGTGTCGAGTACTGCTCGGGCCTAGGAGTCGGGGCTCTGGGCTTTGCTGTACCGTATCTATGATTTGGGGCCAGGCCTGCTTGTTCCTGGGTTTCAGGAGGGGATTAGACAAAATTCCTCCCACCTCTCTTAACCCACAGGCTTCTGATTCCAGAGAGAGTTGGAGTAGACCCCCGCTGGGGTTCCTTATTAAGCGTCAGGGTCTGTAGGGCTGGGGGGGGGGGGTCCTAGGAAGGAGGAGGAAAGAGTTGGGGACGGGGGCTTGTAACGGGAACATGGCTGTCTTAGCTCAGGGGTTCCTGGAGGGTACGTGGGATCATGTGCTTGAGGCCTGTCATTGCCCCTGGGGGTGCTGTGGGACAGCCCCTCTCAGATGGGAGGGATGGGTGTCTCTGCAGAAACGACTCTCAGGGGATGGGGGCTTTTCGGAAAGAGGAACTTTGTGATTTGAAAGGAAGCAGAAAAGGTGTATGTGTGTTGCGGGGGGGTCCGTGAGGGAGGCGGCGGGGCTGAAAGAGACGGGGCCGGGCTGAGAGCACGTTCTCACCCCCACTGCTCTCTAGCTGTGTAAGCTTTCCCAGGAGATGGCTCCGAGTCCAGGCTGTTCCCCCACCGCCACCCCGCAGGAAGCCCTCTGGGAAACCAGAGAAGGCCACAGCCCCTACACCCTTGTCTCTTTCTCTGTCACGCTCTGTTTTTTTATTTCAGGTTTTTGCAATGAGGTGTGTGCACTTGCCAGAGAGAGAAAGAGAGAGAGAGAGAGAGAGAGAGAGAGAGAGAGAGAGAGAGAGAGAGAGAAGTGAGAAACCACCCTCTCAGAGGGGATGTCCATGCTGCAATCTCTTCTCCTCTTGAGATTTTGGGCACACACACACACACACACACACACACACACGCCTGCTGTAAGTTTCAACCCACCGGGTCCAGGGCTTGAACTGTGATTGGTGATGAGGGAGTCCAGCGCCTTAACCACCATGCCACCTGCTGGCCTCTAGACCCTTGACTCTTACCACCTCTGGGCCTTGGGATCCTCCTTGACCTAAAACAACTGGCCCTTTGTCTCACCCGGCCAGGTGAGGAGTTGGAGCAGACCTTCAGTTTCCTCCTCGCTGTCCTGGCAGTCAAGTTTGAATTCGGGGAGAAGCCGCGCATGACTTTCCGGCCTACCATTCCAGCCCCTCCGCTCTGAGTACCCTCTTTACCTGGTGGCTAGGCAGGGCTCCCCACGGTCATGCTGTGGCACTCCCAGAAAACGAGAGCTGCACAGCCACTGCAGTAAGGGACTGAGGCTGTGGCCCCTGGCCCGGCCCTAGCGTCACCCTGACGGGCTGGGAGGCAGGGACTGGTCACCTAGAACCACAGGGGCCTGCGGGGTGGCTAGGCAGCCCTGAGGGATGGCTTCCTTGCCAGGGCTTATGGGGTGGGCAAAGGAAAGGGGGTGCGGCCGCTCTCAGTACTGCAGACCCATTCGGGTTGCTAAGACTTGCCTGGCCCAGGATCACCCAGAACGTGACGGAGAGGGCACCAAGCAGGGCCCGAGCGCCTCCCCACTGCATCGTCAGGGCTGCCGCCATGCCTGTCTCCAGCAGGCGCTGGGAGGAGTGCGGCGCCCTGGTCCATGTGTCCACGTGGTGGCTCTGAAACGCGGTCCACTCACAGAGAATCCACTTCGCTCTGCCCGTTTCGTTTCGACCCCCATGGCTACCACTGCTCCCACCGCCCCTGCACAGAGCGGGGGCCCCTTGTCCACTGGAATCCCATCTGGGAGCAGGTGGCTCCTGGGCCTGGGTCCTGGCTCTCGTTCTGGGAGTCTAGCCTCCCACTCCTGCCATCAGGGTGCAGGCAGTTCAGTGCGGAGTGGGTCCCGGGCTCTGGTGGGGACGGGCATGTGTGAGGCAGGGTGAATGTCCCCAAGGAGGACAAGTCCAGGACTCTGTGGGCTGGGGGTGGAAGTTGTTCAGGGCAAGGGGAAGGCCTGACCAAGGCCTGGAGGAGGGGCTGGGACCCTAAGTGAGGGGGGACGGAGAAGACAGGACAATGGTAGACCCTCCTGTGAAAGGAGGTGTGGACACGCCCCTTCCTGCTGACCAGTGTTTTCACCTCTGGGACTGCAGCCCTCCACGCTGGCCTTCGGGGGTTACCCCAGGGGCCCTGGCCATGTTTTGTGTGGTGGGATAAGGAGTCCTAGAGCCAGAGATGAGAGCCAGAGGGGCCCTGCATGAGCCAGGCTCCACCGGACACTGGACCCCAGTGCTGGGCCAGGGCCTGGGAGCTCTGAGCGACCTTGCAGGTGAGTGTGCCTGGCACTCTGCCAGTCCATTCCTGAGGCCATCAGTGGGGACAGGAAGGGCTGTCACTCCCGGTGTGAAATCCAGGAGGCAGCAGGGAGCTGGGGGGTGGGGGGGTCCAAGGAAGGGGCATGGAGAGGCAGAGGATCCCAGGTTGGAGGCAGGGATGGGACTCATCAGACAGACTCAAGTGGTAATAGCCCCATTAATTGAGTGGTAATGATCCTTGGCATTTTTCATCTTCAAAGCCAGGAGCAAACTGTAATTAATACTGCTGCCACCCGGGGGCAGGGCGTGGAGGGGGTGGAGGAGCCCCAGCGCTGCTGCTCGGTCCGGGGGACCCCGAGGCAGTGGCAGAAGAGGGATCTTAAGAGAGCGGATGGGAATATTCAGAGGGCGCCTTGAACGCACCAGTGTGTCCCCCCAGATGTCTGGGGAGCCCAGGTCACTGTAGTTGAGGGCTGGGGTTGGGGTGGGGGGTGCCGGGACGTGCACAGGCCTGGCCGCGAGGCAGTGAGGGAGTCCAGCTTGCAGGTGCCTGGCCTGACTGCAGAGAGCGGCCGGGCTCTGGACACATCTTGTTTCCCAGGGCGGGGGGGCGGGGGTGCCTCTAGAGGAGGACGGCACAGTCCAGTGCAGGCGGCCTGCGCGCTGCTCCCCAGTGGCGCGGAAGCAGGGAAGGGGACGCGGGAGCCCCTCACCCCACTCAGCGTGACTCACCTGCGCTCCGAAATGCCTCCCGGTTTCCTCATCGCAGTCTGGCTGCCCCAGCCCCGAGGGAATCTTTCATTAGGGTGATTATCCGGCCCGTCATTAAAAGCTGGTAAATAGCACCCAGGGACCGAGGCTGCGGCCGCCTCTGAACTGCAGCGCGGGTTCACAGGCCCCCGCGGAGGGCGGCGCCACTCTGCCTCCCGGGAACGCTTCCAGCCCTCCGTTCTGCAGGTGCCAGGGGCAGGACCCAGTGGTCCCCAGTCACCATCCACCAGCCCAACCCGGCATGGCGACCTTTAGGAGGAGTTCCACCCAGGCCTTCGGCGCAGTCACCGTGGGCTCCCAAACGCTCCTTCCTGCGTCCACTCCATTCATTCCTGTGACCTTGGGAAGACCCGTCTCCCACCTTGCTTCCCCCAACTGTGTTCCACATGGCAGAAACTACCTCTGCTTTCGAAATGTGTTCCCTGTGCCTGCCCCCCAACTCTCCCCTCCTGGGCTCACTGCACCCCCCACCCACCCCCAAGGCACAGTGCCGGGTGCACAGCAGGCCTCAGCCCTTCTGAACACACAGGCTCCCCAGGAGGAATAGCAGTGTTTGGGGGCCTCCCCTCTCCGCTTCCTCCAACATTCGACAATGGCTAGTTGTGCTACTTGGTCGTCCGCCTGTGGGAACATGGCGGTGACGAAAACAGCCCAAGTCCTTGCTCTGGGGAACTCTGGAGCTAGTGGGTGTCGGTGGTGGTGGTGGTGGTGGTGGACAGTAAGCAAACAAACACGGTGAGTCATCAGTGGCGTGAAGACGGCTCAGCTAGGGATGATGGCAGAGACAGGGTGCCGAGACCCCGTTTTCTGCAGTCACTCTTCCCTGGTCCTCGCTCTGGTGCTGTGGCTGGGACACTGACTTAGTCAGGCGCTGACCAAATACCGGGCCGGAGTTCTAGTCCAGCCTGCGACCTAATTACCGGATACTCTTTGAAAAATTCTGTGCAAACAGGATCTTTGTGTAAAAAAAGAAAAAAAAAAAGCGTGGAGGCACGCTAAGGAGAGCCAGGTCTCTGAAGACACCACCTGCCCCTCGCCCCCGGGGCCTGGCCTCAGCCCCTTCCCCTGGGTTGGGTTCCCAGCCCTGCCACCAGGTGGCCCCAGTTAGAATTCTGACAGCGGCGAGGACTGGGTTGGTTTCAGAGGTCTCCTGGGGGAGGGAGGCCAGCCTGGGGGGGGGGGGGGAGACTGTGGTTGTGGGTCCCCCAGCCCCAAATCTCAGAGTCGCATTCCCCTCTCACACCAACCCTTTTGAGTGGCAGGAAAGCGTCTTCTAGACCCAAACGAAAGAAAAAGTCACCGCAATGGAAACTTGGACTGATCCTTCCCTCTTGCCCCACTTCCCTCCCGCGGTCATACTTCCGGTGGCCACCATGGGGTATTTTGGGTTCGAAAACAAAGCGTCAGGTCTATTTGAGCAACTTTTGTTCCATTCATGTAGAAGCCCAAGGGCTTGTGGCCGCCTAGGGCTCGGCCACTTCCCCAGGGAGCTGACGCGCTTCCCCTTCTCCACCGAAGTTCAATTTAGCAACTCAGACCAGCCGCTTTTAGCTTCTCCTTTCCCTGGCCTGGCTGTGGCGCGGGGCCAGGGTCGGGCCACAGGGAGGGTGGTAAGTGTCTGGGTGCTTTCCTTGTGGATTTCGGGGGAGGCCCGGTGCCCCTCTCCTGCCAGAGCCTCCCTGGTGCCCCTGCCCCTAACTCTGCAGCATCCCCTTGTGGAGTAAGGGGACTGTGAAGTGAGAGTTGTGGTAAGGCCTCAGTGGAACCCACAGAGGTGTGTCGCCCTGTGTCAAGGGATGGCTGGTGTGTTTGTGGGTGCAGAACAAAGTGGGCGTGCTTATGTGGAGGTCACATGAGCATGCAGATCCCATGTTCACATTTGCTGGGGCTGAACGAGGCCTTGTGCACGCAGCTTGCGTGGAGGATGTCTAGAAAGAGCTGGCAGAGTCGACGCCCTGGAGTGTCTAGCGGGTGCGTACGCCACGTGACTTCGCGTGGGCTGCTGTATTTACAGTATGTGTGTGCAGGTTGTGTACAGTAGAGTTGTCAGCGTGTGCACACAGGCTTGTGTGTTTGCGGAAGGGTAGGGACTGGCTCTCCGGGATAGGGTGGGAAGGCGAGGGCTCTGGACAGTGGTGACCAGGGCCCACTTGGGCAGATGCTGGGCTGTAGGTGCTGGGTGGGGTAGGGGCCTGAGGGCAGCTTAGTGAACAGCAGGTGTGGGTTTGTGTCCCTGTGGGAGTACGGGCCAGTGGCCACTGCTGTCTCAGGCTCTGCGTGCCTTTACTTCAGGCCTGTCTCCAAGGCCCCTCCCCATCGGCAGGTACCCCCGCCCCCCCAGCTTGCAATGCCCCTCACCCCCTCTTCCTGCCACTCTTCCAGCAGTCAACCCCTGTGGGCCGCACAACCCCACGCCTCTCGCTCAGTGCGTTTGTCCTCTTCGCTCCAGCGCACAGGAAGGGCTTCTGGAGGGTGGGGCCTACAGGTTTCCTCTGCAGCCCTTCTGCTCTGGGCACACAGCGGCCTCTGTAAACAAGGGCAAAGGGCTGACTGTGCGCCGGCTTCACAGCCACAGCACGCAGAGGGTAAAGCACCTGTTTCTTTGTGCGACTCGAGTCACATGTCCAGCTGTTTCTGGCTGTGTAGGGGGTGGGGAACCGGGCGGGGGAGTGTGCTGGACTCCTGGGGTGCAGCCCTGCTGGCCCTGGCTGCCCAGGCCTGAGGACGCACACGCAGCCCGCTCCCCGGCTCTCCCAGGCCAGAAGTGAAAGTTCGAGCTGGCGCGGCTGGCTTCCTTTTCCTCTAGGCGTCTGCTCCCGCCCACTGACTGGCCCTCGGGTGGGTGCGCTCGTCTCACGGGGTTCGGGCGCTGTGTCCTACTCTTTGGGCCTGAGTACTGGTCCGTCCTCTAGCTCTCCTCTGGCCCAGATCTGGGGGGACGAGCTGGCCGCTCGCCAAATGCTGGGCTCTTCCGTTTTCAGTCTGAGACGGCTGCTGTTCCGGTGGCTTCTACTCACCCCACTCCCTACCGGCCCAAGGGACAGTGGCAGCGGCTCCCTCTGCTGCTCCTCAGTCACAGAACCTGCAGGTGGAGGGCCTGAGAGCGCACACCCCAAACTATCCACAGAGGGGGCAGCTGAGGGCAGAGAGTGACTCGCCTGGGCTCACACGGCAGTGAATGGAGGGGCTGGTCCTAGAATCAGACCTTGACTCGAGTAGCTGTTCTTTCAGCTGCCTCAGATCAGGTGTGCCTTTCTTCTCTATTTCCTTCTCTCTCTTTGTAAAATAATTATTTATTTAACTTATTATTATTTTTCAATTTGACCAGAGACACAGAGAGAGCAAGAAAGAGCAGGGCGTAGGGGGTGAGAAAGCAAGCCACCAGATCCAGGACTCGAACTGCAGTCACCCTAATGGGAGTCCAGTACCTGAACCACCATACCACCCCTCTCTCTCTTTTTTTAAAGTTGAATGTTTCCTTGAGCTAGAGACAGAGACAGAGAGAGACAGGGAGATGAAGAGAGCGAGCGAGCGAGCGAGCGAGGCAGTACCACCACTGAGTCTTTTTGTTTTTGGAGAGGTTTTTGCCATAGGGCGCGTGCGCTTGCCAGACAGAGAGACAGAGAAAGAAAGCAAGAAATCACCCCCCCCCCAGGGGGGATGGCCATGCTGTAATCCCTTCTCCTCCCTTCTCTTTGGATCTTGGGCATGCACACATGCACATGCACTCGGTGTGAGTTTTAAGCCACCGGGTCTGGGACGCGAACTGCAGTCGACTACATGGGAGTCCAGCGACATAGCTATTACGCTAACTGCTGGTCCCACCGCTGAGTCTTCACACTGCTCCTCACTCCCCACCTCAGCCAGTGCAGGATCATGTGTGTGGCCTGCATACTCAGGGAGTTCTTGGGACTTGAACCATGAACCTTCCCATGTGGGGTTGCCTCACTGAGTGTTGCATTTTACTGCTGTGCCTCTCTGCAGCCTCCTTTCTTTTTCTTCTTTTTAACTTTCTCCTTCTTTCCTTTTCTGTTAAAATAGTCCCCCCTCCACCTTTTTTATTACCAGAGGGTGCATGCATTTGGTAGAGAGAGAGTGAGAGAGAGAGAGAAAGAGAGAGCCCCTCATTGGACACAGTCATGCCGTAACCCCGTTCCTCCATTCCTCCACCCTGTCAAGCTTTGGGGCACACATGCACACACACCTGGCATGTGTTTCGAGTCACTCGGGCCAGGATATGAGCCATATTCGGGATCTGGTCTCCAACACGGAGCACAGCTGCTGTGCTTCGAGGCTGGCCTCCCTTGGTGCCCTGTAAAACGTCTTCTCTGTATTGAGTAGGGAGACTAGTGTCTGGTGGCTCCCGGATGGCATTCAGAGCTGAGGACTCTGTCCTGGCATGGTTTCCTCAGTCCTTTCAAAAGCCTCGTCTGTCATTCCCTAGGATACCAAGGGCTCCTGTCCCCTCCACTCCCAGAACCACCTTTTTCAGCTCCTGTCTCTCCAAGGCCCAAGGAAGAGGCTGGCAGGACCCCTTGAAAAATGAGTCCTGCCCTCTAACTTAGTTTCCTGCTCTCTGAAATGGAAGTGAGACTCAGAAGGGAAACATGGGCATGTGTGTATGTGTGTGTGCATGTGTGTGTGTGTACATGTGTGTATGTATGTGTACATGTACCTCACGGGTCTCCCAGCAGCTCTTGGGGGCAGATGGGAAAGTTAATTAGCACCAGGATGAAAGGAGTTCGGGGATAATTGCAGGTAATATCAGGACAGCCAGAGGGTGGGGCAAGAGCCCCTGAACATGCCGGGTGGTGGGCAGCCCCTAGCCCCACTCTGAAGAGCACATCAGACACCTGGAGAGTCAGGGAGGAAGCATCCGAGTGGAGGGGCTTTGTCTTTGCAGGGAAATGCTTGTTAGTTGCTAAGGAACGGGGTTGTCTTTCCTGATCCAAGCCTCCCGTGTTTGGTTGAGCTTGGAAGGGGGATGCTAGGCTGGGCTGTCTCCCTCGGTAGTTGGTCCTTCCCCTGGAGTAGCCGAAACCCTGACAGGTCTCTTGGGAATGACTCTCATCTGGGCCAGATGGTTCTTCCATTGCCCTAAGCCTAGCCACTGCTCCACCGGGACTGGGGAGGCCACGGGAGCGGGGAGGCTGGGAAACAGAAAAAGGTGTGTGCAGCCGACAGCCAGCACGCCGGCACAGAGCCTGGCGGCCTCCCCGCCGTCTCCTTTATGTTCGCCGTCGTGGTGGTCTTTGGACAAGGCGCTCATTGTCGTTGCTGTCCGTTACGCTTGGCCCCAGTAGTCAGAGTTCTGAAACGGGTCAGTTGCCGAGGTCATGGGACTGCAGGTAGCAGAAGTTCTGCTGGGTCGAGGCCAGCTCTGTGAGAAAGCCTGGGCTGTCCAGACCACCCCACCTGATGTGTACACTGGACTTGCTCCGTCCCAGAGCTGCTGGGCCCGAATGTCTGGGACCGTCACGGCCACCGTTGCCACTGGGGCTTCCTGGATGGCTTTCCCTCCTTTTCTGCCTCTTCACTTCTTCTGAAAGACTCCCTAACGGTCCTCACGCCACAATCTGCCCCCAGGCTCAGCCAGCTCAGATCGGGAGGTCTCAGGACACACACCGAGGACCTTGCCCTCGTGGGTCCAGCCCCACCACCACCGTGCCACACCTGGTCCCCTTTCCACCTCCCTTCCTCACCTAAGAGCATCTGTCACATGGTTGTAGGGGGAGAAAGAGGTGCGCCGGCGGCTCAGGGGTGGCAAGCTGGGGTCTTGGGCAGCTCAGGCTGGGTCAGGCTGCTGTTCTGGGCATTCAAGAGCCATGGCCACTAGGATGGCTAGAGCCAAGGGGAGGGAAGATGCCGGGGGAGACGCCACTTAAACTCTTCTGGCCCTTCCAGCCTTCCCTCTTGGGCCAGTCTAGCTCTGAGTGAGGAGCAGACCCGCCCTTTATTCTGTAGCCCGAGAGTAAGGTGGGAGTGCTGTCCACCTCTGCACACTGCCCGCGAGGAGGCTTCCAGTCATGCCCGAGTCCACCGTGACCAGTTACGGACGGGAGTGGATACCTCAACTTAGGAGAAGCTGCTTCCTCCGTACAGTGGGACCAACACCTACATTATTAGGTTGTCATGACAATCAAATGGGGACATGCATGACAGTCCCCAGAGGGCTATGATGCCATGCGGGGATGCATAGCATGAAGTCACGTGTTAATCATTTGACGGGCTTGGTCTACAGAAAGGGTCCAATAAATGGTCCATGAGGCTGGTGTGGTCCCCGCGGTTCTTGGCAGGCAGAAGCCACGGGGAGGCCTGGCCCGGATTCCCAGCCTGCTGGGAAAGCCCAGAGCCTGGCGGGGCTGAGCAGGCCGCAGGACAGAGGTCCAGACCATGCCAGAGGACACCCGTATCTGGGACCTGGCTGTCTCCTCCATCCCGGGAGGGGTCACTAACGCAACCTTATCTGTTTCTTGGCTGCCCATTGCAGACGTCAAGCTGGTTCCCAGTCTGCCTTTTCCTTCCTGGAGGAGATACTGACAAGAAAAGGGACGAGAGGGCCGCAGAGCTCTGTGGGCAGAGGCTGAGCCAAGGGTGGGTGTCCCGGGTCGCCTCGGCCTCCAGGCCTCCCCTCTCTGCCCTGGGCCTCCTTCTCTGTGGTTTCTGGGGATCGCCTGGCAGAGCTGGCGTCAGAGCTGGGCCACGTTTCGGGACCAGGAGGGTGGGGGTCTCTCCTGTAGTTGAACTAAAAAGCCCATAGACACCACGGCAAAGAAAGAGCGGGGAGGAAAGGAAGAAAGCCGATAATTTCCTCGAAGGATAAACATCCGATTTTTTTCCCTCACCCAAAATAAACATGCTCGCCACAAGGAATGAAAACCGAAGACGGGAGGATGTGTCTCAATTTGGGGCTGCTCTAGGAGGCTGGACTTCTGTTTATCCTGGCCCTGGGCACCGGCTGGAGCTGCCAGTTACACTTGGGCCTGGCGGGGCGGGGGTGCAGGGAGAACGTCCCCGGGAGTTTGGAGCCCAGAAAGTCCCTCCGGAGGCTGCCCCCATGACCCTTCGCTTACTTGGGACCGTGCGGGCTTGCCTGGGCTGAGAGGAAGTGGGGAGACGCAGCAGTTCCCACCGCCCAGGCCTCCTTTGGCCAGGCTGCCATCAGATGACCTTCCAGAGCCTGAGGGTTTGGGGCCCATCATCTGGGCAGGGAGCCGAGGCTACCAGTGGGTGAGTGGGTGTGGGGTGCCACCTAGTGCCCTCCCCGCTCACAAGCTCAGTCTCCCACCCGTCACGTTTTTCAGATCCCTGCCGCCAAGATGGCCCCCCGAGGTAACGTGTGCTCGGCAGGGCTGCGAGGCCGGCCCGCCCCTGCTGTTTGGCCAGTGGGGGGCATGCGTCTAGGAAGGGAGCCCTTTCACCTGGGCATCTCAAAGTACACGGCACACATGAGCCACCAACACTGCTGCGTGCCAGTCCAGGCCGGGGAGTTATTAACTCCTGGAGTGACGCTGAGTGAAGTGGGTGCCGGGGTGAGGGCTACGGGGCGGCCGAGAGCTTGGCTTAGTCTGTGAACGAGACTGAACCAGAAAGCCTAGTGGCCTTCCAGGAGGTCCAGGGGAGTGAGAAGCTGCGGGTCCCTCCCTCTAGACACCAGGCACGTATGCGCAGCTTTGCAGAAGCACGAGCCTGGCCGTTCGATGGTGCCCTATTGGGTACAACCTGAAGCTCGCACGTGGCCACAGGCCTGCACAGTCTGGCTGCCTCCACGTGCCCAGCCGTCCCTTCCCTCCACTGGTTTGCTCCAGCCCCTCTAGGGGCTTGTCCTTTCCCGGATGCCACCAGGCACGCCCTGCAGCCCCTGAGCTCAGAGAGTCTGGAATGTTCCCTCCCCCTGTCTCCACTCAGTGACTGACCCCATGCCACTCTTCAGCCCTGCAGCTAAGCATCGTTTCTTCTGCGGGGCCTCGCCTGTCCCCTCCGTCAGCAATGAGGTCCCCATTACACCCTTGCGGCACTTTTCACAATTTGCTGTCATTTGTTTCTAGTCATCTGATGGGTATGTCCCTCCCGTGCGGGACGGGAAGCCCCTCAAGGACGCTGCATTCACTCAGGCCCCCGCACGCAGCAGGAGGCTGTGCACCTAACAGGGCCCCAGACCCTCGGGAAGGAGGCTGCTGGGCCGGAGCTGGGCAGCAGTGTGCTGACTCCAGCTGCTCTCCACACCTCCGACCGCATTGTCACAGCCGAGGGGCAGGACTGGGAGAGGATGAGCGACTGGCTCGAGCCACGCAGCCACCCCTGCCAGCAGAGGCCTGGGTCCCCACTCCAGGCCGCCTGCTGCCCTGCCTCCTCCCCACTTGCACTTGCAGGAAGGCCCCAAGCCCGGGCTGGACGCTGGGCATCGGCAGATGTCCTTTTGTTGAGTTTTTATTAAAAACAACTTTTTTAATTGCCAGAGGATGTGTATTTGCCAGAGAGACAGAGAGACAGAGGGAGAGAGCACCCCCCAATGGGGCATGGTCATGTCACAACCCATTCTCCAACCTGTCAGGATCTAGGGCACACACGTGTGTGCACGCACGCATGCATGTACACACACACACACACAGAGACTCGCGTTTTTCAAGTCATCAGGGCTGGGATTTGAACTGTGGCTGGCTAAGAGGGATCCAGCTCCCCTGACCACTAGGCTACAGGATGGGCCTCCTCTTGGTTTTTGAAGGCAGATAGGTGAGGAATCAAAACGCCGAGCCCAGGGTGACTGGTTTTTAATTTGACGGGAAGGGGTTCCACACCCAGAGGGCTCCATGCCCGGCCGTTGGTGGCGAGCAGCGTGGACGGTGAGGCTTGCGGCCGGGGGCGGTCATCTGTGCTTGGGTCTGAACGTGGACTTGCGCCTGCCGCCTCTGTGATCCTGGGGGGCTGGCGAGTCCTGGTAGTTCCGGGTCATGAACTGGGTGCTTGCTTCGGGCTCGCTCAGGTGGAAGCGGCTCAAAAATCTGTCCATTTTCCAGGAGCCTGGAGGGACACAGACCGCAGGGCGGTGAGAGCCGCGGGCTCGAGAGCTGGCAGGGGCCTGGAGACAACCTTGGCCATGGCGCTGGTGGGGGCTGGGGCCTGGGGGGCATCTGGGTTCCAGCCGCAGAGGCTGCCTCCTCCCTAGAGGATGCTGGGGACCAGCCAAGGCCACCCGGTGTGCCCTTCCCCTGCGCCTTCTCACACACTGAAGTGAGGGCCCAGTCAGGGGGCTGCTGTGACCTCAGCCTGTCCCTTTGCTGTCCCCTTCCTGCAGCCCCCGGTCCCAGCTGGGGGTTGAGTTTGGTGGAAGGTCTGTGCTGTCCTTTCAGTCTTCTTCCCCAGCCCCAGTCCCAGCCACCGTGACAAGTAGGAGGGAGGCTGCGGGGACCTGGAGGGGACGGACCTGGGAGGACGTTGGGGCCGGGCCTGGAGAAGCCAGGCAGTGCCAGGTGGCAGTGGGCCCTGCTCGGGGTGTGAGGGAGGTGCATGCTCTTGGCAAGTCTGAACAGGCCTCGCGGCAGGGCAAGGAGGGCACCGCCCCGGGCACGGGGGAGGGCTGAGGGACGTGGTCGGAGGCAGATTCCCACGCTGGTTTCCCTGGGCTGCTGGCCGCCAGGAAGGTGCAGGACCCCCGTCGCGGATGAACACGCACGGGCGGTTGGTGCGGCACGGCCACAGCCCGCAGGGAGCACGAGGCACGGGCCGTGCTTCCCTGTGTTCCTGGGGTTCGGCGTGGCGACTCCTGCCCTTGTCGTGCCGTTCTCAATGTCTAAATCCAGCGACCTGCCCTGGGTGGAGGGCACTGGGCAGGCTTTGCCCACCCGGAACTGGGCAGTGGCCCTGTCTGCGGTGCCGAGACAAGCGAGGGTAAGGGGCTGGCGGCCGCCCACCGGCCCGGGGCTCTGTCCATAACGAGATAACGAGGAAGCGAGCCTGTCTCCAGCTAATCCTCTCTCACAGGGTGAGTGGTACCCAAATATGTGGACAGTCATTTTTTTTAAGAGAGATTTTTGCTATAGGGTGCACGCACTTATCTGAGAGACAGAGACAGAAAGCGAGAAATCACCCCCCCCCCAGGGGGATGGCCACACCATAATCCCTTCTCTATTCTCTTGGAATTTTGGGCACTCACGCACACACACGCCTGGTGTGAGTTTTAAGACACTGGGTCCGGGACTTGAACTGCAGTCAACTACGTGGGAGTCCAGCCATGTAACCATTATGCCATCTGCTGGTCCCAAGGGGAGAGCAATTTTTAATCCCCAAAACAAAACAATAGCAACAATAACGCACCTCACAATAAAAGCGGCATTATCAGCACTGCGGGCCTCCTGCGTGCCAGGCGCTGCTCTGGGGGCGCCGCACTCCCCACTCACTTAACCCTCCCAGTCCCTGCAGCAAGGGAGGACGGCGACAGTTCCAGTTCACAGGTGGGAAGACCGCGGAGGCGCTGGATGGCGAGGGAGCATCCCAGGGCAGGGCCTGGGGACGGCCTCTCGGTCCCCACAGCGACCGACCGCGCACTGTAAGGCCAGGAGGCTCGAGACCCGCTCCCCGGGGCTGGGTAGAGAGAGGGACGGCGGGAGTGGCCCTGCCCCTCCTGCCACGCTGTGCCTGTGCAGGGCGGCTCATCCTCTGGGGGGTCCCCTGGGTGCGTCTCAGGGGTGCTGTGCCTGCCTGGGGCCTCTGTGCCCTGGCGGTCGGGCTGGCTGGAAAGGAAGCGTGGTCTCGTGACCTGGGAAGGTGTGTGCCTGCAAGCATGCGTGCGTGCGTGTGCCCGTGTTTAGGCAAATGTGTGTGCACGCATGCCAGGGAAAGGGCCTGTGGGTGAACCGGTGTATGGCAGACAGGGGACAAACGGGTCTTCCCCGGTGAGGCCAGCAGGAAGGAAACTGCGTGGCCAGAAGGGAATTGAAACCCATCACGAGGTGTGACGGAGAGAAACCCCTGCTGTTGCCTGTGTAGGCGGCGGCTACGCGGCTACCCCCCGCCCCCCCCGCCCCGTGCGGAGCTGTGTCCAGAGCGAACTCAAAGTGCCCTGGGGTGGTGTGGACAGCGCTGTGACCTGGGCCACAGGCCCTGTGCCGCCTGGACTCTTGCCACCTCCTCTGTGGTTCGGCTGTGACCCCGACCCTCTTCCTGACACAGAGGCAGAGGAACTGACCCATGCAGGCCCTGGGAGGAGGGGTGAGTCACCCCGAAGGTGGTGCTCTGTGGGGCCCTCCGTGTCCCCCCGACCTGCTCGGCTGGGCTCCTCCTGGGACGAGGGCAGGGCTGGCGAGTGTAGGGTCCTGGCCTCCGCGTAGGAGGAAGGAGGACGCCTGTGCCCTCAGCCATGCCGTGGCTGGGGTGGCGGCCTGGTCTCCTCAGGGCAGGGCTGGGGTCCAGGACGCTGAGGGTGGGGTCCTGAGCCCTGTGGTTGGTCCTCCTTGGTCCTCCAAGCCGTGGTGGCCCCCTGCCCTGGCAGTCTCTGGAGAGACTTGGGGCACCTGGCTCCGAGGCGCGGGAGGGTGACCTGCCCCTCACCAAGGCATGGCGTTCTTTCCCAACCTTGCCTACTCTCCCCTGGACGGTGGCACCGCTGCTTCTTGTCAGGGGACAGCGGCCCTGAAGCAGAGCCCGCCAGTGTGCCCCCCGCCCCACGAGAGCCCGCTCAGGTCTGCAATTTGTCTGGCCCGTCCGGGGCTGGCTGCGGTGATAGCGGCGCTGACGCCTCTCTGCTGAGATTAATGAGGTCCTGGCAGTGGTAGGCGGGAGGCCTGAGCCTCTTATTTTTTGTGCCATTAAATGACATCCAGAGACTTCCACTCAGGAGCTGAAAAGCCCTCGTTCCATCACATCCAATTACTCCCGGGGAATATTTGCTGAGTGGCTGATCCCGCTGACTTGAGAGGCTTTGGGGTGGAGAGGACCACTTAGACTTCGGCGGCAGTGGGAGGGCCGGGATGCGGGTGAGAGCTGCCCCTCTCCTCCGGAGCGGAGGACCTAGAGACCTGGAGAGGGGACTTGTGAGTCTCAGCTCCCAGGGAGTGGAGTTCGTGGGCCCTGCCCCTCAAACGTTCGGGGTTGGGGCAGGAGGAGAGGGGAGGGGCTCTGGGTCGTTCCCTAGCTCCTGGTTAGCATTTCCAATATTGGGGGACGGAGGGCTGGCATTTGGGGTGGAGTTGGGATTATCTGGGTCCCCGTGGTCTGTCCGATACTACGGAGGGTGGCAGGTGTTGGCTGGACTGGGCCGTGCCTCTTGCAGAGGGCTGCCTGGGGCCTGCACAGAGAAGCTGCCCAGACGGCCCCCGCTGGGCGGCTGCCAGGCCCCTTCCTGCCTGCCCTGCCGGGTGGGTGGGGCCCTTCGGAGGCAGAAGGGAGCTGCCTGCCGCAGGCCCACACAGCGATCCTGGTCGGGCCCCGGGGCTTCTGGGCCAGGTGAACCACCCTGGGAGGTCACGGGGTGTGTGGGGCTGCTCGCAGGGGACTGTGTGTTTGTGTCTGTCTCTGTGTGTGTGAGGGCAGCCTGAGGGTGGGGCTGGTCTCCGGCAGGGCCCCCTTTCCTCTCCCCTCCATGCCTCCCTGTGCCAGGAGCTCCCGTCTCTGCCAGCAGGTCGGTGGGCTTCCTCTGGCTCCTCCCAGCCATAGCCACTGCGTCAGTGCCACCCACTGTTGGAGTCACTTGGGGCCCTGCTGTCCTTCCTGTCCCGGCCCCCTGGCCCCTCACCTTGCTCACCACGGAACCTGTAGGCCTTCAGTGCCACAGGCAAGGTGCAGCCCCTCTGTGTGGCAAGTCCTGCCTGGCCCTCCTCTCTGACCCCTGTGGGTGGCGGCTCTGCCCAGGAACTGCTGAAGTCAGTGCCTGGGATCTGCTGCCAGAGTCCCGAGGACCCCTCCCATATGCACCCCTCCTCCACCCCCACTTGGCAGGAGCGAGCCTGGTCCTGCGGCCCAGAGTTGCCCTGTGAGGTGGCGAGCTGGTGCCCAGCCCTGCCCTGAGCTGGTGGTTTTGCAGTGGCCTTTGGAGCATATGACCTGTCACTCATCTCGGGGACAGAGGAGGCTTCCCTGGCTCTAGCCGAGGTGGCTGGGTGTGGCTGGGTGCAGACCACAGCTCCCAGGAGCTCTAGGCTCACGAAGCCTTCACCAGGGAAGGACGCCTTGGGCTGCGGCTGCAGCCAAGAGGTCCACGGCGGCAGCGCGTGGTCACTCCCTGTCTATCCCCACACCAGGGCACAGAAGTCTGGGGTCTGGGCTGGGCGAGAGGGAATGGGGAGGGGGTCTTGGTGACAGGTGCACAAGGCCCTTCTTCAGAGTCAGAGGAAAGTGATTTTGCTACTGACCGCAGGCCCTGGGTCCATCACACCACTGGCTTCTCCCTCCTCGGCGTGCGCCGGCCACTTGCACTGAAGTCCCAGGGAGGCCAAGGGCCCGAACACACCGGACTCCATGGAGGTCCCTACCTGGTTCCCGCACGCTGACCTCTCCCCTCCAGTCTCCAGGCTGTTCTGCCTGTTCACCCAGGGGACACGAGCAGCTGGTTACACCATACCCTCTGAGACTCCCCTTGCTGTCATGATCCCGTCCCGTGGAGGGAAAACTAGACCAGAACAAGGCCCGGGGCCTGTGTTCATTGGCAGGGCCTGACACCCTGGCTGCTTGAGGGTTGGTCTGGCCTGGGGCTCCCTGAGTACCCCGGCACTGTCTAGGTGCCTCAGAGGGTGCCAGGCCCATGGTGTCCTGACATTGTGCAAGGGCCTGGTGCCACTTCTGTTTTTGCATCACCCGGGTTCATCCAGGCAGGCCGGGCCTCATGACCTGACCTCTCAGAGCCCCTGGCAGCCTCCTGTCCCTTGCTCAAGTCAGGTGTGCCCCCACCCCAGGCTGGGCAGCTCTGGAGTGGCTTTCGTGCATCATTTCTCAGGTGAGCAGTCTGATGGCTCCCCTCGGTCAGCCTGCCAGAGCTGCCCCTTTGCTGGGCTTTAAGAACCTCCCAACCTTCCTGTGTCTTCTTTCTCCCATTTTCTTTTACTTTTGCTATAGGATACATGCACTACCTAGAGAGAGAAAGAACCTCTGGGAGGACGACCACACTGCAATCCCATCTCCTCCATTTTCCTCCCAGGATCTTGAGCACGCATGCACATGTGCCCAGCATTTTTTTTCAAGCTTCCATGTCCGGGACTCAAACCACGTAATTGACCATATGGGGTCCAGCCGCCTTAACCACCATGCCACTGGCTTGCCTTGTTTTTAAAATGCATGCATCTATGGCTTCCCCATCCAGAGCCCCCTTCCTCACTCAAGGATTCCATTTCTTCCTTTCCTCCACATGGCTCAGGGCTACAGAGATTGCAGCTCATCTGCAGACAGCCTCTCATTTTCTAGGTGAGAAAATGGAGGCCCCAGAGGTTGACTGATTTGCCCCAAAGTGTAGCCACCCTGCAGGGAAGCAGCTTTGCACCCGCCCTGCCGGCCGGGCATCCTGGGAAGGGAAGAGATCCCTTCCAAGTCCACTCAGGACTGCCCAGTGCCCTCGCAGCCAGACACACAGTAGGTGTTTTTTTTTCCTTTTTTTGGAGAGGTTTTTGCCATGGGGCGCGTGCGCTCGCCAGACAGACAGAGAGAGACAGAGAGACAGAAAGCGAGAAATCACCCCCCAGTGGGGATGGCCATGCCGCAATCCCTTCTCCTCCATTCTCCTCTCGGGATCTTGGGCACGCACACACACATGCCCGGTGTGAGTTTTAAGCCACCGGGTCCGGGACGTGAACCGCGGTCGACTACGTGGGAGTCCAGTGACACAGCCATTACGCTAACTGCTGGTCCCCACAGTAGGTGCTTAATTACAAGATGCTCCGCATTGTTAGGTAATCACTGCCCAAGCGGACTGTAAGCCCCTCAACGGCAGGTGAAAGTCCTGGGGCCCCTCCGAGGCCCCTGCACAGGCCAGGCCATCTGGCAGCATGCCCAATGGTCCTGAAGCCGAAGGGACTCCACAGATGCACTGTTCCTGAGGGTTCACCTGGACAAAAGGCGACCGTAGGGGTGGGGAAGCATGGGGAATCGTGGCTGGGGCAAAAACCCAGAGGGACCAATAAAGGGTTTCAGGCTTGAGAGGTTTCCAGCTCGGGCTTGTCACCTGCGCCCTGGGAAGGTGGGGGGACTGTGGCTGGGTGCGCGCTCTCGCCGGTTTATGGAAGGAGAGGTGTGGCCTGGCCTCAGGAGCCCAGTGGTGCAGTGGGGAGCACCTGGGGTGTGTGTGGCCTGCCGGCTCTACCCTGTGACACGCTCCTTCCCTCCACGCTGTCCTCCGTCGGCCCTGGAGAAGTTCCTTCAGGTGACGCTGTACGTGCCCCGCCTGGGGCCCCGGCACTGTGACCTCCCCTCACTGTGACCTCCACATCTAACCGTGCATACAGAGACAGTGCCTTACCTACGAGACTGCAAGGGGGAGCATCCCCACAACCCCAGCCTCTGACCACACCGCCTGGGCAGGGGGACGGGACAGCCTGGCTTTCGGTTGAGACTGGTACCCAGAGATCTGTCCTGGCCTGGGGCAAGGTACATTTTTGTGCTCTTCCCTCTGTGTAGCCAAACTGCAAAGCATGTCTTCGGCAAGGCCTTCTAGACAGATCTCAGGTTGGCAGGTGGTCAGGGCACCTGGGAAGGGTTCACTAGTAGAAAGGTTGCACCAGCTCTGCTCCCAGGGCACCCTGGAGCCCTCCGGGCACGGAGGCCCTGCCCCTTTCCTGGGGCCTGGGTGCCAGGGTTGCAACACCTGCACTGCTTCCCAGTGGGTGGAGGTTGGTCAGAGCCACTGGGTGAGAGGGAACGACTGATGGCCGCCCCCTCCCCCTGCTGCTGCCAGCCTGGGGGTGCTCTGTGCTCGTAACTGCGTCTGTGCTTTCTGCACGGTCTCCCTTTCTACAGCTGGGCAGGTGTTGGCGTGCATAGGGCACTATTCGTGTCCCATTTTCCCGACTAGAAATGTAAGGCTGGGGCAGGGCGCGGCCTGCACAGGGTCAGATGTGTCACCGTGGTGTGTTGCAATGACCAGGTGTCCCTAGTGGCAGGGACCGAGGCTAAGCAGGCCAGGCTGGCCATTACGGGGCTTCGAGCAGTCTAAGGAGGGCTGCTGGGAGAAGCTGGAGGAGCGGGCGTGGTTGGGCAACTCTGCCCACTGCTGGGACAGGACGGCAGCACAGACCAGGCAATTAGGGACCAATGAAGACGGACCAGCAGGGTGGCATTCCAGGCCCTCTTGCCCAGATCACACTCATTACAGGGTATAATTACCTGCCAAGGTGCTGAGTGGTAGCTGCCCGCACATGCCAGGCAAGGTTTCGGGGGTGCTTTTCTCCCTGGCTCCAGTGGCTCTCTTTGGGACCCTGCCTTATAAACCAACTCACTCGGCTACACCCACCATTTTGGCCATGGGACTGACTTCCTGTGGCGACCACATGTAAAGCCAAGGTCTCCTGAAATCCTGGGCGCTCACTCCAGCTTGCTCCCGGGAAACACCACCCTTTGACCCCCGTCTCCAAGGCTCGCAGGCGCAGGCGGGTGCATGTGCGCACCATGAGCTCTGGCCCGGAAGCCCCCGCTGCAGTGTGCAGGATGGGAAGGCTTACCTCGGGTTTTGTTTTCTTTGGGAAGGAGAGAGATGACCTTTCCTTCCTGAAGATAGACGAAGAACTGGTAGCGGTGGAAGCCACTGTGTGCTGGCGGGGAGGGCGCCTGGTAGGCTACGGGAGGACAAAGAACAGAGCTGGGTGCCGCGTCCCCGCTGGCGCTCTCGGAGAACCCCTGGTCCCGCCGTGGCCCTTGCTGACCTCCCAGGGTCCCACACATTTGGGTTTCTATCTGGAGACTCCCACCTTCGGTGCCTCATGGCAAAGCACATACGGGGCAGGGGCAGGGCAGGGCAGGGGGACGTTCTAGGCAGGCCCGAAGGTTTTGGGCACTGGCGCAGCGCAGCGCCTTCCTGGGCCGGCGGGCGTTGGCATCGTCCTGTTTCGCTCTAGTCTACCCTGATGGGTTTCCTGCCTCAGGAGAAACCCATCTTTCTCTGCGAATGTGTTTGGCAGTGGGTTTTTATTTATTTTTTCAGCATTTCCTTATGAACTCAATCCCCCAAGAAGCCAATTTCTTGGCTGGGTCTGGAGGATCTGGAAGTGGTTAGGGGTGGGTGGGACTGGGTTCAAAGGTCTGGTCATGGGAGCTGCAGGGGCTGGGTGCTCTAGGCGCCGGGGAAGGCCCATGCCCTGCCTCGCCCTCCCTCCAGGAGGACAGCCTGTTCTAGGCAGAAGGGCGCTGGGGACGGTCTTGCTAGCCAGGAAAGGGCCAAGCCGGCTCTTTCCAGGGAGCGTGCCCCATCCCACTCCCTCCCTGCTCCCCATCTCCTTCCTAAGGACTGGATTCAGGCGTCAGCCAAGAACTCTCCTGGGGAGGGCGGGGAAGGGGCTGGCGGAGCGGTGCTGGCACCTGGTGGCTGTGTCCCCCTCCCTGCCCTCCATCACTGAGGGGAAGAACACCTGGCCGTCGGCGGAGCTGTTGGCTGTGTTCCTCGGCCTGCACTTCCGGCCACTTGGGCCTCCGGAGCGCCAAGGGCCAGGGGAATTCCTGACTGTTCATCTTCCCCAGAGTTTTTGGATCGCAGATCAGACGTGTGTGTGCGCGCGCGCGTGTGTGTGTGTGTGTGCATGGGTGTGCACACTCACAGCAGGAACTGAGCAGGATGTGCTGGGAGCTTCGGGAGTTTGTGGTTCAGGGTCTACACTCTGGCAGGGTGTGAATTAAACAGCGGTGTGCAAACACCCTGGGGCTATTTCAGGACTCGGCTGGTGTGTGTAAGTGTGGGTAAGTGGGTGATTCATGAACACCGCCGACTCTGAGAAAGAATGCCGGGCAGAGGTGGGTGCCCAGAGTGGAGGGCAGACGTGACCGGCTGGCTTTCAGCCAGGCTGGCGGCCCCAAGGGTGGCCTGGTGCACACAAGGTGGGGCACACGCTGGGCCGCGAGCGCGGGGTATGGTGATTCCGTGTGGATAAGCCTGGAGTTGGGCTCCATGGTTCCACACAGCGGGGGCCTCCTCCTCGGGGGAGGTGGGCACCCACCCCTCTGGCTGGGGCTCCCCCTGAAGCATCCCTCTTTGAAATCTCCTAAAGCAGCGACACCCGGCGTGAGGTGGGGAGGGGTACGCACGCCAGGCCTGGCCGCGGGTGTGCGCTCTTGCTCGGAGGCGTCCTGAACTCCCGCTCTCGGCAGGGTGAGCGAGGCTTCCATTTTCTGGCTGGGAGACTGAAGCCCTGGAGGCCAAGCAAGGCTGACAGCCCTCGGGGGAGCCGGGATGAGCGTGGGCTTCAGTGACACCCTGGCCTGACCCAGGGCTGGCATTTGACCCAGGTGTGGCCTGGGGCTGAGCCAAGGCCACTGTGCTGGGTCGTTGCCCACGGGCCGGCTTGCTGCCTGAGCGTCCCCTTCGAGCAGAGTGGAGAGTGTACTTGGGGCGGCAGGGAGGGCACTGGGGTCACCACGGACAGACCCCTTGGTAGCTGTGCACAGGGCAGGTCGTTGTGCTTCGGTTGCATTCCCTTTAAAACGGAGACACTGACGGCCACGACCTCAAGCGGCCGTTGTGCAGATGCAGGCAGGCCGACAGAGACCTGGTGGGGACCGGCACATGAGGCTCCCTGGCTGCCCCGTGGGGTCCTGCTCACCTGATAGCTCCTGGCCCTGAATCTTCCCCTTCTTCAAGTCAGCACCCTGCAATAGAGACAGGCGGGGTGTGGTCAGCATTGGGGCCGCAGGTGCCCCACCTCCGCCCAGGGTCCTGGTCAGGTGTTCCTCCAGGGAGGAGGAGGATGGCTGGCTGCTCTGGAAATGGAGGCTTTGGGGGTTGGGGGGCGGGAGAGAATACAGGCACGGATGGTGAGGAGGTGGCTGAAGCAGGGGATGGGCTGCCTGACCCCCGGGGAGTCCTCATAGGACAGTCCCCAAAGGGCCACCACATGATGGCCACCTGCACCCTGAGACTGGCCCGGGACGTAGCTGTCAACCTGCAGGGTCCTGTCAGATCAACAAGAGAGCTGGCCGCTCTCAGGGGCCCAAGAGGGGCCTCTAGACCCACCTGAGCGGCGGGGTGGGGTGAGGGGCCGGGGCCGGGGGGCAGGAGGTGCTGGACCCCGAGTCTGCAGCAGCTTCTTCCACCTTCCGGGGACGCAGCCCGCCACCCCTTGGTGGTTTCTTTGGCCCCGGGATGGCCTCAGTGTCCCTCCTTCTCCTCCTTCACGGCCTCCCTCCTCCCATCCGCGCCATGTCTGTGGGATAACGAGGCGACCCCGGGGGCGGGCGCTAATTACTGTTTGTGCAGGATGGGGAGGTGCAGATGAAAGAGCTGGAGCCAGGCCCTGGGTCTGTGCCACCGCTGGGGCCCCGGGCCAGGCCAGGGAGCCCCACGGCCCCTAGGTGTGGGGTTTTACAGCCATAATCACGGCGATTAGCGTGGCTCCTAATCATGCCAACACCTAACTGTGGCCTGGCCACCTGGCCACCAAGTCGTCCTGCAGCCCTTGCCCCTTGTCTTACAGAGGATGAGGAAAAGTGTGGGGGCCCCCTCTGGAGCAGTGGGGGAGGGGCTGGGGAGGAGGGAACCCCTGGGTCCCCACGTGCCATTCCAGAATCCCCTGGTGCAGCTCGCCCTCCACTGCACTCACGCTGGGCCCCTTCGCCAGATGTCCCTCTGCCCGGGCTCGTTCCTACAGGTCTAGGTCACCTTCGTCGGAGGCAGGGGGACTGAGCCCCTCAGCCCTCGCCTCCATGCAGGGGAGGCCCTCTCTGGCCTGTTCTCTCCTGCTCAGGGGCTCTGGGCAGCTTCGGCCCAGTCCCACCAGTACCTACACTGGTACACACTCGGCCCAGCAAGCCGCTGGTGCCCTGGCCTGGGGCCTGGCATGACCCAGGGCTGGCATTTGGCCCAGGTATGGCCTGGGGCTGAGCCTGGAGCCTCGGGATAAGACCAAAGGGCTAGAGATGGAGGCTCCTCCCCTCGACACCCATTTCTTCCAGGAGAGGAGGGAAGGGCCTGCAGAGGCCCGGAGCCACTATCCCAGAATAGCTCCCCGGCTTCCCAGTGGGCCTGAAAGATCCTGGCTGAGCCCGGGAGTGAAGCCAGCCCAGCCCGCTCTGTGCGCCCTCCTCCCTCCGGTCAGCCCGCCAGCTCCGAGCTCCTGCCTCCCTCTTCCCTTCTGCTTGCAGAGGATGGGGCAGAGAGTGTATGTGGGGGTCCCCTCTGGAACAGGGGGGCCCGGTCCCTCATCCCTCCCGGCCAGCCCGGCCAGGGGTCTGTTTAAGCAACAGCAACATAAATGGTGGTTTCTTCCAATCCCCCGCAGGCTTGGGTCCCACCCAGTGTGATACACAGGCCTCTCTCCTGAGTGAGGGCAGGGAGGGGAGGCTGGCTGGCCACCAGGTCGGGGGTTGGCCTGTGCGGGTCCGAAGCTGGAGCTGTGGAAAGTCTGATCTGGAGCCGTGCTCGGGTGGGAAAGCTCTCCTTCCCCTCCTTTCACCCGGGGAGCTTCTTCTCATCAGCTGGGCCAACTTGGCAAGGACCTTGCACACCCTTGGGATGGGTTCACTGAGGCAAGCCACCACGCTTCCTGCCGCCTCCCTCCCGCCCCACCCCTGTGCTGGCGCAGACGGCTTGGTCCCCGGAGCCGGCTGTGGACAGACAGCAGTCCTGGCCGGCAGGAAGAGCGGAGAGAGGAGGCCGGCTGAGGGCCTGCCGGGCCCGAGGCCTGCAGTGTGTGCTCGGCTTGGGCCAGGTCCGGCTGAGCTTCCTTCTCCATAACCTTTCCTCACTGGCTGGTCAGCAGTCCGTGCCCTGTGGGGGCCTTAAGAAGCTGAATTCTAGAAGGCGAGAGTGCTGGGCCCCAGAGAGGTCAAGCTGTGTGCCCAGAGCCACAGGTGCAGTGAGTGGGGGACGCCCGGGACGCTTGCGGAGGAAGGAGCCTTCTAACCCGAGCCCTCCAGCCTGGCCAACATGCCCGGCCTTCTCATCCTTTTTCTGCCACTTTGTGACAATGCTTTGCCCCTCTGGGAGGCATTGTTTTTGAAAGACCATTGCTGAAGTTCCTGGATGCTGCCCAGCCGGCTGGGGCTGCCAGGGACACAGACAGCCCATCCCCGTGGGTCCAAACACCACCTCCCGCCTGTAATTGCCTTGGGAAGCAGGGACTCTCCAGGTGGGTGGGATTCAGGGGCTTCAGGAGGTGAGAGGGGGCATCCACAGTTGCCAGTACTGCCCGGGGAGGCTGAGCGAGGGGCTGCAGGGATGAGCCCTCTGTGTGAGGGACACAGACACCACACCTGCCTCCCTGCAGGAGGCAGTGACTGTGAAGCGCTCCCCACACCCTGGGCTTCCTCACCTCTACCTGCAGCTTCCACCCGCCCCCACCCCCAGCCTCCAGGTGTACCCCTTACCTCTTCCTGCAACCTCCACCTGTCCCCAGCCTTCAGGTCTGCCCTCACCTCTACCTGCAGCCTCCACCTGCCCCAGCCCCCAGCCTCCAGGTGTACCCACTCCTCTGAAAGTTCAGCTGGCACAGACCAAACCTCCTTTCCTCACTCCAACTAAGATAGGCTGACATTTTCAATAGGAACTTGTCTAAATGTTAAGGATAAAAAAGGAAATAATTACAGAAATTACAAACAGCGTAGCTGTAGTTGGGATTCGATCTGCAAGAACACAGAGGAAGCCAGGACGGGTTTACCGGAACAGCAGGACAGGAGCGGGAGGGTTAGGGCAGTGTGTCTGGGAGGGCGCTGCCAGCCTTTCTGAGCGGCAGAGCCCGGATGGCCTCCGGATGGTAACTGTTTACCCACCAGCATCCTCTGGAGATGGAGAGCCTGGTACCCATGACCCTCCTGGCGAGGGTGGGCAGGAGGGGCGGACGACTGCTCAGTAGCACCCCTAGACGCTCGAGATGGAAGAGGAGCAGTAGCTGCTCCTTTTGCTTACGAGTAGGTTCCAGATGTGCACATGTATGCATGTGTGTGAGTGTGCATGTGCATGTGTGCGTGTTTACGTGTGTGTGCACGTGTGTAGGGGCCTCGGTATGCGCATGACTGCTGGGCACAGGAGTGTGTGCGTGCATGTGCATGTGTGTGCATGTGTGTGTGCACGTGCATAGAGCCTTGGTACGTGCATGACTGTGGCACAGGAGTGTGTGTGTGTGCGTGTGCACGTGTGTGTGTGCATGTGTGTGTGTATGCATGTGCGTAGGGCCTCAGTGCGTGCCTGACTGTGGCACGGGAGTGTGTGTGTGTGCATGTGTGTGTGTGCATGTGCGTGTGTGTGCACGTGCATAGGGCCTCGGTACGTGCCTGACTGTGGCACAGGAGTGTGTGTGTGTGTGTGTGTGTGTGCATGTATGTGCGTGCATGTGCATGTGTGTGTGTGTGCACGTGCATAGGGCCTTGGTACGTGCCTGACTGTGGCACAGGAGTGTGTGTGTGTGTGTGTGTGTGCATGTGTGTGCGTGCATGTGCATGTGCGTGTGTGTGCACGTGCATAGGGCCTCGGTACGTGCCTGACTGTGGCACAGGAGTGTGTGTGTGTGTGTGTGTGTGTGCATGTATGTGCGTGCATGTGCATGTGTGTGCACGTGCATAGGGCCTCTGTACGTGCCTGACTGTGGCACAGGAGTGTGTGTGTGTGTGTGTGCATGTGTGTGCGTGCATGTGCATGTGTGTGTGTGTGCACGTGCATAGGGCCTCGGTACGTGCCTGACTGTGGCACAGGAGTGTGTGTGTGTGTGTGTGTGTGTGCATGTATGTGCGTGCATGTGCATGTGTGTGCACGTGCATAGGGCCTCTGTACGTGCCTGACTGTGGCACAGGAGTGTGTGTGTGTGTGTGTGCATGTGTGTGCGTGCATGTGCATGTGTGTGTGTGCACGTGCATAGGGCCTCGGTACGTGCCTGACTGTGGCACAGGAGTGTGTGTGTGTGTGTGTGTGTGTGCATGTGTGTGCGTGCATGGCATGTGCGTGTGTGTGCACGTGCATAGGGCCTTGGTACGTGCATGACTGCGGCACAGGAGTGTGTGTGTGCGTGTGCATGTGTGTGTGTGCACGTGTGTAGGGCCTCGGTGCGCGCCTGACTGCAGCACAGGAACAGGCACAAGTTGCTCGCGCTCCCCGGAGGAGCCAGCATCTGTGGACACTCTGGAGGGCTTTCTGGGTCTCGCTTTCCAGCTCTTTCCCATAGAGCCCACTGCCCTCTCCAGCTCACCAGGAAGGGACGTTGGGGCTCCACCCAGAGGTCACACAACCCCACTCTGGGACCAGGGCGATGCAGACAGTCCCCGATTTGCTCCGACCGATTGGTCAGGGTGAGCACACAGAGCCGGAAGCCAGGGCTCATGTTTGAAGGAGCCTTCGGCACCGACACTCTGGAGCATCATGCTGCTCACGACGTGCTGACAGGGGAGACCGCCATCCCCCCTGGGCTGAAAACGCCAGGGCGGGGACTGCACGTGGCCCCTCTGGGCAGCCCCTGAAGTGCTCTGCACGCAGCGGTGTGGCAAACCACGTCAGTGCCTAGGCCCCTCTATCCCCCACCACTCTGGTCAGCTCAACCTCCAAACGGCTGCTCCCAGCCCCAGGGCCCGCTTCCCCCGTGCAGCAGAGGAGCTGTGCAGGGCTGCTGCAACCCCCGCAGCAGCTCGCACCAGTGACGGACGGCACACGTGTGTGGACACGCCGGCGCCTGGCCTGGGCGATGCCTCTGAGGAGCACATTTCCTGCTGCCCCAGGTACCACAGCGGGATGGTTTTCCTCATGAGGCTTGGTGGTTGCCATGCCCTGCCTTACTGACCCATCCCTCACTGACATTTCCTCGTGTCACGCTGCAAACTTGTGTTAGAATCCCTGCCTCAGGCTCTGCATCTGCGGGAGCACACACTGAAGCAGGAGACATTCAAAAAAGAAAAATGAAAAAAGATGTACGTATAAGAAACAAGAAATGGAAAATGATTGGTTGATAACTTGTTCAGTGAACGAATGTAAAATAAATTAATTAAAAATAAAAGCAGAAGACATTTGTGGACTGAAGGGAAAGAAGGCGTTTGGGTGGTGTAGCAGGAGGACATTTTGGACCCTGTTAAGTGTTGGGGACTGGGTGGCCTTTGCCTAAAGTGTCAGGGGTAACTCCTTGGACTGGCCTCTTTTGATGAGACTGCTCTGTTACCACCTGGACCTGACCCTCCGCCCTCCCAGGCCAGGCCCAGAGTCCCCTCACGGAATTGCTCCTGTTGTATTAAACCCTTGGAGAACCACAGACGGAGGAGCCAAAGATGAGCCCTGTCAATGAGACAGCCAGGAAGCTGCTCTCTGAGGCCTTGTTCCCAGAGTTGAGGGTCCAGCGACGCCTCGCCCGGCCCTGACTCTTGGGCTGGGTCTGCTGGTGAGGCTGGCTGATGGGGAAGGGGCCTGCCGCCCTCCTTTCCTCCTTCCTCCTGTTACCTCTGGGCAGCGCCCGCCTACCTGGGGCATGGCAGTGGCCCCAGGCACGGGGCTTGCTGACCCTCCAGCACGAAGGAAACGATTTAATCTCTTCACCCACTCTTCCCATGTGGACGGGAGGATTCAATCACTCCTCCTGCCTGGCTCCAAACCCCTCCAGCCCCTAGTCAGATGTTTCCATCCGGGTGGGAAGGACGTCAGAGGAGTGCAGGACTTGGAAGTGAGGCCCAGGACGTGTCCTGGAGATAAGGGAAAGCGGAGGGAGAGATGAGCAAAAAGAGCACCCGGGAGAGAAGGGAAAAATAAATAAAAAACAAAGGGAAACCGAAACCGTGCCAAGCCCTCTGACCCCGGCGCCGCAGCAGAAAGCCCCTCACTGTGCTGCACAGCTGCTTGCACGCTGCCAAGTGGCACCGGACCAGGGAAAGGCCCAGGACCGCAAAGCGCCACCTGCCATCTCCCCGCCCTGCAGTTAACAAGGGGGAGCAGTGGCAGGCACCCACAGCTCCCGTGCCGAGACTCTGGGTCGGCCAGCCCAGAGATGCCCCTGCCTGCTGCCGGCGCCAGTAAAACTCACTGCCTGCTCTTTTGCCCTGGGGCTGGGGAAAGGAGGACCCGCCACAGGGGTGGGTGGAAGTCGGTGGGAGTAAGCAGGAGTGTGGCTGCCAGCCCTCTTGGGAGCCCAGCGCTGCTAGACTCCAGGGTGTAGGATGGCCGATTATTTTGTGCACCAGTTTCTCTCCAGAAAAGTCAACATCAAAGGCCCAAAGGACTCGTGGGACCAGCAGGTGGTATGGTGGTTAAAGCACTGGACACTCCCATATGGCTGACCACGGTTTGAGTCCCGGACGTGGTAGCTTGCTTTCTCTTTCTCTCTCTCTCTCTCTTTGGTCAAATGAAAATAAAATAGCGAATAAATAAAAGTAAATAAATAATAATAATAAAGGCCCAGATGCCTCTTTCTGGCACCTCCATGGGCGGTGGGACAGCCTGGTGGACATCACCTCTGGAACGTGCCAAGGGACAAGTGGCAGACCCTGGTATCTTGACACAGATCGGGAAGAGAGACCCCTGGGTTTTGGTTTCTAGTTTGGCTTCCAATCTGGAGCTGGTTACTTGTGGATCTCCAGATGCCAAAGTAGGGTGGGGCAGGGTGTGGCTGAGGGGGAGCAGTTCACTTTCTGGAGTAGTTACCCGGGCTGGGAGGAGCTCACCCCGAGCCTCACCACCCTCCATGACACTGGGCTAAGAGGCAAGGCTTCCCAAGGCCAAGGTCAAGGTTGTGTAGGCCTTGAAGAGCGCCATGGTACTGAGCCCATGTGCAGCGGTTCAGCTAACTAAACAGGAAAAAACCTACGACGGGCTTTAATGGTGGAGGTCGACACGCAGTACAGGACGCACAGGTGAAGGGAGATGTAACTGCCCGGGGCGTGAACAGAGAAAGCCACTGAAGGAGGCCACACTCTGGGCCTGGAGGGACGTGCGGGAGTTCTTCAGTTTTCTGGGGGACTAGACAGGGAGGGAAGGGTGGCATCGGTTGAGGAAACTGCCTAGGCGATGTGCGAGCCAGTGCGAGGCGGAGACGGTTTCCAGGACTTGGCTGTCTGCAGAGGCAGAACCAGCCCCGTGCCTGTATAGACACTCCAGACAAGGCTGGAACGCGGCTGGGGTCAGGCTGGAATGGCAGGCAACGGTGTTTCTTGGGATCAAAGCCGTTGCATCCTAAACCCTGGGGCCGCAGAGCCCAGGCCAGGCTCTGCTGTCCCCCCAACGCTCAGCAGCTTGTCCCCAGAGTCACCCGCCCCGAGTGGGCCAGCTGCTGCCTTCTCTACCTTCGGGACAGGGTCTGGGCAGGTGGGCCTGGAGACACCGCCCCAGGGCAGGTCCAGCGGGGGCGGCTGGCCCCATCACTGACAGCCCCACTCTCAGAAGCAAGGCAGGAGCCCAGAGCCCAAACTCTGCCCTTCATAGTTACTTTTTATTTCTTGTAGAAAGTTTTAAAAATGCCGGAAAGCACTGGCAAGGGACAGAACCCCCGGGGTCACACCGCGTTGTTTTTTTCTTTTTTTGGAGAGGTTTTTGCTATAGGGCGCGTGCGCTCGCCAGACAGACAGAGAGAGACAGAGAGATAGAAAGCAGGAAATCACCCCCCAGGGGGGATGGCCACGCCGCAATCCCTTCTCCTCCATTCTCCTCTCGGGATCTTGGGCACGCACGCACACGCGCCCGGCGTGAGTTTAAGCTGCCGGGTCCGGGACTCGAACCGCGGTCGACTACGTGGGAGTCCAGCGACATAGCCATTACACTAACTGCTGGTCCCACACTGCGTTGTGATAACTACCCTCAGAACAGCCTTGTCGTCTTTGGTTTTTGAGTCCCGAAGCTTCCTGCCACAGACGGGCCAGCTTCGGGTCCCTAGCCCTCCTGGGCCCTGCCCTGCAGCAGCGCCTGAAGCTCAGAGAGTGGCTGCAACGTGGAGCCGTCCCTCTCTGACCCTTGCTAGCTCCGAGTCACTCATTCTCTGGCTGTGGCTCAGAGCGAGGGTGGGGGGAAGAAAAGGAGAGAAGAACACAATGGATGGCCTTATTACGCCTGTTCAGGGCCACGTGGGGGCACGACAGTAATGCACCTGGATCCCCCCGGGCAGGTCCTGGTTCGCGTCCAGGGTCCTCCCTCTCCCAGCCGGGGGAGCATGTGTGCCCACGATGGGAAGCTAGCTGAGACTGGGGGTGGGCCATGGCATGAAGACCCTCTTGTGGTGCCTCTTTCTCTCTCATGGAAGAAATGAACAAAACAAAACAATACAACCAACCACTCCACTCAGAGGTAGACAAGAAACACCAAGTCAGGCTGAGAGCAGTTCCGGGAGCTGGTAGCTAAACATGCTCACCGCGTGCCGGGGCCCGCTTGGACAGAAGGTTGCCATTTTCAGAATCTCAGAACAAAAGCGTCACCATCGGCAGCAGATGGACGTGGGGCCTTGTTTTGCTGGAATCGTGCTAGGAAAGGGACACTGCTCCTGAGCGCATTTCCCGGATACTGTGAATATTCGATTAGTAACCCCCGGCCCCTCCATCTTAACCTCTGTGGACAGCTGCTGTACTAACAGCCCTGCTCTACGGCTGTCGAGAGCACGCTACGTGAGGAGACGCCCGGTGCAGTCGCACACGCTGCTGTGGCTGTCACGCGAGCGCCACCTTTGCACCCAACCACAGACCGAAAGCTGAAGGCAAACTAAGAGAACCACATCGACCTCCCCTGCCCAGCCTCCGTGGCTTTGTGGATATTGAATATCCGTGTCGTGGGCACCGCATGGGAAGGGAGCCTTCTCCAGGGCCCTTCACGGCTTAGCTGGCTCTGGTCTCTGCTTTCCAGGACACTTGCTGCTGCTAAGGAGCCACGGCCCCCGGGAGACCCTCCACCCGGGGCCTGGGGCCGGGGCCTGGGGCCGGAGGCCTGCTGCCCTGCCTGGGGAGCTGTGTCCTGGTCTGAGTTCTGGCAGCCACAGAGACCGGGGAGATGGAGCCACCCAGTTAAAGTGGTCCCAGTCGACAGCAACTAACAGGGCCATGCCACAAGGCCACCGGGCTCCTGTCCAATGTCATTATCAATTAGCTGGATGACTTGGAGCCAGACGCGGAGCGTGTGGCGTCTTGGTTTCTGTACCTACGAAGCGGCACTGTTAGCAATACCTGCCCTGGTAGCAGCGCTGTGAGGACACAATTAAGAAATGGAATATTCTGGTATCCCACGGTGCGGTCCAAGTGTAAGCTCGTCACCGAGCAGCGCTTGGGCTGAGCTCTGGAAGGAAGGGGGAGGCCGCCCGGGAGTGGATGTGGGTGGCGGCAGTGAGGATGGGGACGCTGCCTCCGAGCCCACTCCTTGGCTGCCACAGCCCCGACAGCCCCGAGGATCTCCCGGCAGGGTCCTCCCGAGGCTAATGGCTCGGAGGTTACTCAGCTGTGAACGTGGCACTCACCCAGGGCGCGGAGCAGCGGCACGTAATGTTTATTAATATGCCTTGACGAGGGGCATTAATGTCTCTAATGACACCATCTGAGCCTGGCCTCCCTCCTGTCGCTCCTCGCTCCTCTCTCTTCCTCCATCCCGAGACACTGCCCTCCCAGATGGGGCAGAGCAGGCTCAGGGAGGGAGCCGGAGCCAGGGCTGTTGTGGGGGCTCAGCTGGGGTCCCACCTCCGGGATCAGGCCAAGGATCCTTGGGATCTGTGGGAGCAGGGAGGGTGCCGCTGGCTCCCGCTAGGTGGAAACTTGGCCCCACAAGAGAAGCAAACAGTGGAGACTTTTCCAAGACTCTGAAACCAGTGGGCTGGGAGGGAGTGGCAGGGCCTGGGAGGGGCTGGGGTGCTCCCTCCTTGAGGGGGCAGGGCAGGAGGTGAGCCAGGGCTCAGGGTGACAGGGAGTGGGAGTCCCACACACTCCCTCCCACGGGCTCACGCACTCACGCCACGAGCTCTCACACGCTGACAATATGCCCACGCACTCAACACCTCACGTGAGTACGTGCTCACACGCGAACGTGCACACATCGACACGCTTACGCCTCATGTGCACATACATGTATGAACTCACACACAACGTGCTCGCACATGCTGGTGCACACCCACACACTCAGATGCACGCACACACATGTTCTCATACGTGCTCACACCTGTATGCTCACACAACCACACATACGTGCTCCCAGTAGACATGCACGCGTGGACAGACACTCCTCTCAGACACCTCCCTCGGGGTGCACCATGGGAGGGGAGAGGAAGGGGGCGGGGTGAGGCCAGAGCTTGGGTTCCTCATTAGGAGAAGCGGGCATGAGGGTGTGCAGGGCACCAGGACAAACAGACAGCCCATCAGGACTGAGCCCTGAGACCAAGATCCTAGCTGGCCTGGGGCCCACGGAGGGAGAGCTGGGGGTGGGGGTCTACTGGGGGCAGCGGACATAGGGCCTCCTCCCACGTGCTTGGAGAGACCACAGGTCGGCCTGCTCTGGAGCAGCAGCAGCCAGGACTACTGGGGATGGGGGAAGTTAATCCCTAAAACAAACAGGGCTTGGTGACTGAGCCCACCCAGGAGGGCTGCGGCCCCTCAGCCAGCTCTGGTCATTCTCAATCTCTCTTCTCCTGCTCCCCCTCTCCCAGGCTGGATGGCTACACCCCCACGTGGGGAGGGGATGAGGGACCAGGAGGACCAAGGTGCTGGGGGGAGACCACCTGCCAGCTGCCCTCCGACTCCCTCTGGACACGGCCCAGCAGCCCAGCACCCCTGCCTGGGGATGGTCTCCAGGGCTTGCGAGAGAGCCGTTGGGTTATACTGTGGGCTCCAGAGTGTCTGCGGTCATTGCATGGACCACAGAGCACCTGCAGGGCAGTCCTGGCCCTACAACCCTCTGGCTCCTGCACGCTGACCGGTTCTGCTCTCTACGGCCAGCCAGGAGCTGGCCCCTGCCCTCCCTGTGGGCCGCCTACAGCGTGAGGCCATCCTGAGGGTGGCTTCCTGGGGGGCGGATTCTTGGGTCCTGGTCTCTGCTTCGTCCCCACCTTTGCCTGGGGCTGGGGAGAGGATGCAGCCCACACTCTGGTCTTCTCTCCCACCTGAACAGCAAGGAAGGAGGGAGGGAGAGAGGGCAGCGAGGAAGGAAAGGAGAAGGAAGGGAGAGGGAACTTGGAAAAAAGGCAGGCATTCTGGGCAAGAAAAGATGTGGGGCGGCATGGCGTTCCTGAAGCCCCGGGCCCTCTGGAAGCGTGACAATAAAGACCGTGTAAGTCCTGTTCCAACCATGCCTGCTCTCTCGAGGGGTCTTATTCCCTGAGGGGCTGACATGGCCTTGGGCCCAGCCCCCTGCCCCAGACACTCTGGGCAAGGACCTCAGTGGCAGCGGCTGGGGCTCCACCCCCACCTGTGAATCTGCGCCTCCCATGGACGTGAATGAGGACCTAACCACGTCGCGCTCCCAGCTGTGAGGCTCCGTCCTGGGATCTCTGGGCCAGGGAAGGGGACCCCTGCTGTGTTAGCGATGGGAACCACCTGAGCTCCTGGTCTGTGTTCCAGGCTCTGAACTCCCTCAAGACTACCTTCCCCGGCAGGGCCAGGCTGCTCGGAGGACGTGCAGGGCTGGGGGGCAGGTGGGCAGGGGGGCAGGTGGCCTGGTGTGCGTATCTCTTTGACCTCTTTGAAACTGAAAAGCGCCCCCCCCCCCCATCATGACTGGCCTTGCCGCGGTGCTGAGCTCTGGTTGCTAGGGAGTGGGGTGTCTGTGGGCCCCTATCTCAAGATCATGCCCCATCCCCTGGGAGCAGGGGTGCTTTTCCCCAGGCGTTCAAGGATCTCTGGGGCCCAGGGCAAGAAGGGTGGCAGGAGGGAGAAGCAGGTGCCCCAGGAGACCAGAGGTGTTGGGGCGGGCTGGGTGCAGCAGGACTCGCAGCTAAGGGTCTTCCTCTGCCTCCCCTGGGGCCTGAGCGAGCTGCCTTTTACCCTTGGAGCCCTGCATGGTGGCCTTCAGCCCACCAGCAGCTCAGAAAACAAGGGAGCCTGGGCTCAGTCACCCCACTCTGCCCCGCAGCTGGTCCCGTCCGCTCTAGATGGGGCGGGGGGAAGTCGGCACCCTCCACGGCAAGGCTGGTTGAGCCTGGGTGGCCGTGCTGCCCCTTGGGTGAGGCCGAGGGAGGTCTGTGTGCAGAGGAAGCCTGGAGCCAGCCTGCCTTCCTCCCTGCAGGCAGGCCAGCCGGCCAGGGGGCACTCTGGGTGTTCGGCTCAAAGCCCGACGCGAACATCGTCAACTCAGGGTGTGTTGAAATGAGCCTTTGCACAACCTTGAGGAGGGCCCAGAATTCCAGGTGGCGGTGCCCCAGGGCCTGAGGAGATGGGAGGAAAGGGGACAGGGTGACGGGGTTGGAGGGGGGGAGATTGTGGAGAGGGTCAGGGCAGCTGCCTCGGGCCCCTGGGTCTGGGCTCGTGCTCCCACCTTCCCGTCAGAGCGCACCGTGCCCTGGGCTGGCCCCCAGCACGTGGTGGGCCTCCGAATCTCTGCTGTGAGGAGTCTGGGACACAGGGTGCCCGTCAGAGGCTGTGCGGCAGCTCGGGAGCCAGGGCACTCTTTCCCCAAACTTCAGGCTGCAGTTAATGGCCCTGGCTTCGAGGCTGCAGTGCACAGCGCAGGCGAGGGCCTTAATGAGCGAGGACGACAGCTGACTGATCTGCCAGGCGGCCCCTGCCCCGCTCTGTGGGGTCCGGCCACGCTCCATTCGGCCTCGGAGGCAGGCCGCACCAGCGGGGTGGGCTCAACCCATTACAGCCGGCGCTTGCAGCCCTACTGCAACCAGGGCGAGCTGGCCCCTCTGCTCCCCAGGCCCGTGGTCCTTCTGTGAGCGTGACCGTGAGGGCTCTCAGGGCTGGCCCCGGGGGACCTGTTTTGTCACCAGGTGTTCCCCAACTGGGAGGGGGCTGCCCTTAGGGGCAGAAGGGGCAGACTGCACACAGCTGGATTAATGCGTTATAGCATTCAACCCACAAGCATGGCAGGGGGTGGGAGGGTGCTTTAGGTCCCAGTCCCCCCGCTGACTGTGGCTTTGGGAAGGCAGCCGGCTGCCAGGTCATCTGCTGGTGGGAAAAGGCCCGTCGAGAGCCCCTCTCATCCCAGCTTGCACGTCTGCCTGGCTCCTGGCTGATGCCAACTCAGCCCACCCTTGCTGAGCTCTTAGGTGCCAAGCGCTACCCCGTGGGGGGTGCCTTATGTCTGCTGGGGACACGACTGCAAAAACAGGACCACAACTGTGATGAGTACTAGAGGAAGGTGTACAGAGGGCCTTGTGAGGGGGCCTGGAGGGCTTCCTGGAGGAAGCTGAATGGCTCTCCCCCAGTTTGCGAAATGGAAGGGGGAGCCATGCTCTGGGGGCAACACCCGTCTGCCAGGTTCCAGCTGCCAGACCTGGGCTGTGAGCAGGGTTGCCCTGTCCCCAAGAAGCCCCGGTCCCATAGATCGTCCTTGAGTTTGACTCTCCCTTGGGCTGCTTGGCTGCCGGGGAGGACTGAGGAAGGGCAGTGAGAGTCAGGCCCAGGAGTGGAGGCCACTGGCCTTCTGGGTGGGCCCCTCTGTCCAGGAGTAGAAGCGGAGCCCCCTTAGGGCAGAAACCCCCTTCGTTTCTCCTGCCCCGAGCTCCCCCTGCACCCTCTAATGATGCGCTGGGGTGTAATGAGTATCTGTGAACTCATAAAACAGGCTAATCACGGCCCTTATTCCACGGGCCCCTTTCATCCTCACCCGTTCCCAAACCAGAGGGACCGTCCTGGGGACTGTGGCCAAGGGGCCTGGTGATATGGCAGGCCACAGCAGTTCAGGGAGGGCCCTGGTCCCCGGGCCGGCTGGGGAGGCAGCCTTCTCCAGCCTGGACGGCCTGAGGAATTTAGGTCGGCAGCTGACAGGGACCAGCCTTAGGGACTGCACTGGGCCTGGGGAGAAGCCACTCTGGTTCTTCAGAACTGTGTTGACGCTTGTGACGGGAGAGGCAGAGAAAGCACATTCGGCACCTGGGGCTGTGCGCCCCTCCCACAGCCGGCCGCACTGATAGGCGCTCCCTGATCATCCCAGCCTCATCTCCACACTGGAGGAGCAGGCCTGGCGGGCGGGCCCTGAATCACCACAACACCTGTGTTTTCCTTGGGAGGTCTCCCGCCGGGACTAGCCCAGCCTGACCCTGTCTGGCTTCCTGGAGCTGGTGAGCTCAGAGCTCAGTGCCATGGCCGCGGGCCAGTGTGACCTGCCACACAGGGAATCTTCCAGGGATACGCGCCCTATGTTCCCAGGACACGCTCCACCAGACACTCGGGGTGTTCTTTGAAACCCGCCCCCACGCCACCCATTTGACAGTAGAAACGGGTCAGGGGCACACGCGATCACTTGTGATCAATGTGGAATAAACCCAGCAACCCTCATGCCCCCGGGGACGGCGGGGGGGTCTCGCCAACTTTGCAAGTGCCTGAGGTGGGGGTGCACAGAATCAGAGCCCCAAGCCCCTGAGGGTGCAGAGACGGCCCCTTTGGTCTCTCCTGATGGTTCTCTCTCTCTGTCTCTCTTTTTTTGCCAGAGGATGTGTGAGTGTGCCAGAGACAGACAGACAGAAACATACAGAGAGAGAGATCGAAAGATAAAGTGGGAACGCATCCCCCCCGTGGGAAATGGTCACACTGCAATCCTTTCTCCCCCATTCTTCCCTCCTTTCGAGATTCTGGGCACACATGCACATGCACCCAGTGGGTGTGTTTTTCGAGCTGCAGGATCTGGGACTCAAACTGCGCAGTCAGCCACAGGGCGCCTAGCAGTTTCAGTCACCATGCCCCCGCCTGGGCCTCCAGACCAAGTTCTAGCTCTGTCACACCATGGTCCTCCGACCTGAGCAGAACAGCAGCTGTGGGCCACCAGGACCAGGTGGTGTCACCCCGAGGTCTGTGTCCCCTCCAGGAGCTGGCCTGGCCTCACCTGCAGGTCGTCTGTGATCACTGGGGGCCAGAGGAGGGCAGAGGACCCCAGGGCTGAAGGTCCCTGTGCCCCAGCCTCTCCTTCCACGGCCTCCCCTTGCAGATGAAGCCCGCTTACCGCACCGAGAGCGGCACTGTCCCTGTCACCTGGACCTCTCGGGGAGGCATGACTGCAGGCACGGTCTCAGAGCCACGGCTGGGAGAGTGGGGAGAAAGGACAGGTGAGTCAGTGTCCGACAGTGACAGTGGCCACCCCAGTGTGTGTGTGACATCATCCACCCCCTTCATGAGGAGGCAGAAACGCACACATCTAACCCAGGGGGCACCTGGGGGGCCCCCGAGAGGCGCGGTCCTCGTCATCACAGCCCTGTCCGGGTCCGGATGTCCTGGCTGCTGATCCAAGTCCCCTGCCGCACGGCCCAGGTCTCTGGCAGACCCCGCGGCACAGGGCTGTGGAGGAAGTCTGTGCTGAAGGAAGGGTGGTCTCCTTCCCCTCTGCTGGGATTTCGCTGGCGACCCTGGCTGTTCACGTGATGGAAGGCCCACGGAGAGCTTCTTAAATCCCTCTTGGCCACGCCCAGGGTAGGGGCAGAAAGGTTTTCGGACAGCGACAGGCCACCTTCTCCAGCCCCTCCTGACGGGGGAGTTTGAGCGCGGCAGTGGGGAGCGGCAGACCCCGCCTCCAGGCCTGACCAGTAAGAGCTGGGCCGTGGACTCCCTCGGCCTCCGGCGCCCTCCTCGGTTCCTCAGCCCGGTCCACGCTGCCTCTCCTACCTCATTGTGTGCCCTTCCAGGCCGCGGCCGTCTGCCCGAAGCACGGCTGTCAGAGTACGCCGTGAGTACTCGGGGGCGAGGTGGGGCCTGTCTGGGAGCTCTGTGACCGTCAGTGCCCTTAATCCTCACAACGGCCTCGCGGGGCCAGGTGGTGGCACGGTGGCCGCCACACCTCCTCTTGTCCCTCCCCCACCCGGACCGCAGCCTCTGTCAGGGAGCGGGTTCCCGAGACCCCGGCCTGCCTGGCTGCGGACCACGCTGTCCAGTACGACGCCCCGGACGGTGGGAGGGTCCCTCTCCGTGCTGCCCCGTGGTCAGCAAGCTCTCAAAGGTGGAGAGTGCTACCGAGCTGAGAAGACATGATGTGACTTTAACCTACTGAGAAGCAAGCACCACATGTGGCACGTGGCTACTCCACGTGACACCAGAACTCTAGGTGACACCAAGTGCTGGACTCCTGGGTGGTCCCCGGGGGCATCCTCCACTGTGGCCCAGGCCCAGCCTCGAGATGTGAGACCTGTGAGAGGACAGAGTCTGGTCTCTGGAGTCGGAGCTGGGTGACTTGGCAGGTCCCTTGATCTATGGGCTTGGTGGCCTCTTCTGTAAAATGACAAGGATACTTTCGGGCAAGCCTCATGGCTTACCTCCAGCCTGAGGTCTGTGTCTCTTTGGGCCCGGTGAGCCAGTGTGAGCGGCTAGGCTGTGTGTGTGTGTGTGTGTGTGTGTGTGTGTGTGTGCGCGTGTGTGCGCGCGCACACATGCATGCACCTTGGGGGGCCCCGGGGGTCCTGCCCATCAGCCTGCCCCTGCCTGCCTGCCCAAGAGGCCAAGCCGTTAACCCTGTTAACGGCTCCCCGGCGGGATGGTTGCTGCCTGGCTCAGTCCTGCCAGGTGCTCGCTGCCCGCTGCCCGCTGGCCCGGGCTGCTCCACCATGTCCAGACTTCCTCTTTGGCCATGAAAGGCTCCCGGAAAGCTCGCCCTCAGAGGCCCCGGGGGCTTTCTCAGGGAACGCGCGAGTGCGTGCGCCTCAGCGCTGTGGAGCGGGAGCCTCGGCCCAGCCTGTTCCGCCACAGGCTGTGCGCCTGGCACCGGGGAGACGGCTGTCCCAGCCAGGTGGAGGCAGGAGGAAGGGCTGGTCTCTGCCTGGTCTTGGGCCCGGCTTGTGCAATATGTCGACTCTTAGTCAGCTGGAGCAACTGGGGCACACACGTGTGCAAGCTCACAGGCACGCACACATGCGTGTGCACACCCGAGTGGAGAGATGGGTGCAAGGAAGATAAATTAGCTTTTGCTGCTACTCTTCCTCCAAGTCTCTGCCCGGAAGTTCTCCCCAAATCTGGAGCGGGGGCACCCCGGGGATGGCAGTTCTTAGGCTGATTGGGTGCGACGGCAGCTCCAAGCCTACGGTTCCTGACGGGTTACGGAGAGCAGCCCTCCGGGGGGAAGAGAAGCCTGTTGGCTCTGTGGTGGAACGTAGCCACGCTGGGAAGAGGATGCCTCTCTTCCTGCCCCAGGAGGCGCCCAGGCCTCAGGGATCCTAGGTCACAGAACCCGCCTGGCAGAGGGTTGCATCAGAGTGAAACTATGTGCTGGGTGCTTGGGGGAGAGGGCACAGAGGGCCTGCCATCTGCATTTCCCAACCTCCAGGTGCTCTGGGTCAAGCCCTTGCCCTCCTGGGCCCTGCCCAACATTCTGCACTGGGCTGCATGTAGACGGGGCATCGGGGGCGAGGAGGGTGTGGATCAGAGGTCACCAGGGTTTCGTCGGCCCTGGGTCAGGGGGAGGACAGGGAGGGGGTGGAAAGACTGTCGGGTAGTCTTGGGGTTCCCTGCCAGCACGGGCATCCTAGGAAGAGCCCCCTGGAGGGTAGGAGGCCCCCAACACACACACTGGGCCTCCTTCTTTTTTTAAAAAAAAGAATTATTCAATTTTATTTGCTATTATTGTAATTTCCATAGGGTGCATGCACTCACCAGAGAGAGGCAGAGAGAGAGGGAAAGTGAGAAAGCAAGCTGCCAGTTCAGGACTCAAACTGCGGCTGGCTCTGTGGGAGTCCAGTGCCCTAACCACCTGCTGGTCCCCGTGCCCCCTTCTGAAAAAGTTTCTGCCAGATATCTCTTGTGTTGGCTGGAAGTAGAAAGAGAGAGCAAGCAAGAGAACACAAGCAAAACCCCACTGTGGGACGGGCCCCCTGCAATCCCTTCCCTTCCATCTCTCCCTCCTCTTGGGATTTTAGGTACACACACACATTCACCCGGCGTGTATTTCAAGCCACCAGGTCCAGGACTTAAACCACTTGGTCATGTGGGACCCAGCTGCTTAGCCACCATGCCATGGGCTGTACATCTCATGCCCAGTCAGATGAGTTGGCCGCCAAGAGTGTCGGTGCTGTAGGGGTGACCTGCCTGGGGCAGGGGGCTCCCCGACCACCCCTGGTCCTCTGCAGCCCGTAACTCCACACCAGGGCCTCACCACATCAGGGCGTCTCTGCCTGGGGACCCCGATGGTTCCGCTGAGAGTTTGGGTGGGCCCACTGCTGGGCCCGGGGTCGGGAAGCTGAGAGGGATGTGAGTGTGGGAGGGCGTACCCCGGCTCCACTAGAGGTTCTGCATTGACCCTGGGTTCTTCCCTGGAAGGAGGGAAGAGTGGGATGGTGGGATGGCTGGAAAGGCCTGAGGGTCACTCTGCTGTGTGCGGTCTTGGGGAGGAAGCTGCAGGCGTCCCCGTGTCACGGGGCAGCCCTGACTGCACACCACGCAGTGAGGCCATTGGGAGGTCGTGCTCTGCTCTGTGCACTCCTGCCATCTGCGGACCTCTCTGTGGCTCTCTTTTTTTTTCTTTTTCTTTTTTGAGACAGAAAGCGAGAAATCACCCCCACAGGGGCAACGGCCACACCACAATCCCTTCTCTTCCATTCTCCTCTTGGGATCTTGGGCACACACACACACGTGCCTGGCATGAGTTTAAGCCACTGGGTCCGGGAGTCAAACTGTGGTTGACTACATGGGAGTCCAGCGACATAGCCATTATGCCAACTGCTGGTCCTATCTTTTTTTCTTCTTAAGAGACGTTTTGCTATAGGGCACATGAACTGAGACAGAGAGAAAGCAAGAAATCCGCCCCTCCCCCACCCCGCAGGGGGATGGCCACACCACAATCCCTTCTCTTCCATTCTCCTCCCAAGATTTTTGGGCATGCATGCACACAGGCTGGCATGTTTCAAGCACCAAGTCTAGGACTTGAACCGTGATCGACCACGTGGGAGTACAGCCCCTTAACCACTATGCCACCTGTTGGCCCCACTCTGTGGCTCTTCTTGCCTGAAACCTGCACGCGAGCAGTCCTGGCTGCAAAATGTCAGCCCTCAGAGCACAGCGGCCTCCTGGGCCTGTGACCTCCGAGTGCCCAGAGCTGGGAGTCAGCCTGTCTAGGTCCTGCCTCTGTCCACCGCTGCCCTCCCTGGATTGGGTGTTCCATCCAGGGCACGACCACAAACACAGTGTGTGTCTGACCCTCCGGACGCTTTCCGCCGACTCCGGATGACCTATCACCTTCCCTTCCTGCGAGCAGACCCCAGCCTGCGGGCAGCTGGAGAAGCCGTGGAGAGTCAGCCTCAGACCGAAGAGCTGCGAGGAAGCTCCTGTACGCTGCATGTCCCAGAGGAGCACGGCAGGCCATGGCACCCGCAGGACCGTCGCCGGCAGCAGCGCTCTCTGGACCCCTGTCTGAGGCCGTCATACAGTCACTTCCATTTCCCTAGGGGGCTGGGCTGCGCGTGGGCGAGAGCTGAGAAAGCTTTATCTGGCAGGACGGTTTCTTCCCTCACACCGAGGCCATGGTTCTGGGCACGTGGCTGGTGTCTAGTAAATGCTGACTGACCTCCTCCTCTGGTGGCTCCTGACTCAGTTCTTCATTTATTTATGTTTTTTGAGAGGTTTTTGCTACAGGGCACATGCGCTTGCTGGAGAGACAGAGAGACAGAAAGTGAGAAATTGACCCCCTAGGGAGATGGCCATGCCACAATCCCTTCTGCTCTACATCCTCTCGGGATTTGGGGGCACGCACGCACACACGCCTGGTTTGAATTGTAAGTTACCAGGTCCAGGGCTTGAACCGCAGTTAACTATGTGGGGGTCCAGCGGCAGAACCATTGCGCCATCTGCTGGCCCCTGCTCCTGACTCTTCACTGGTGGGAGCTTGGTCGATCTTTCACTGTCACCCTTGAGATTGTCCCTCATGCCAGTGAGTTAGCAAGGAGGTGCCGGTGACCTACTCCCCCACGCCCAGGGCCACACTCTGCTCTCTCTTAGTTCCTTAGTACTGAGTCTCAGTACCACTACCGTAGTACTCAATGCTCAGTTCCACCTTAGTACTGAGTGCTCAGTACTACCACCTGCACAGAGGGAGCAGTCAGTCTGTGGAGTGCAGCCACCTTGCCTAACTGTTAGAGAAATAAACAAGCTGTTATTGTGCCAAGGGGAGAGGAGTTACATCAAAAGTATCTCAGAAAGGAAGAAAGCCAAATTTTTTATGTGAGATGCATGGATAGGGGGAGAGAGGGGAAAAACGCCTGGGTAATTAACTTAATAGGTTTCTTAAAGAATGCCCTTGTGAGTGATGTTCGACACAGTCAAGTGTTGACAAGAAGGCACCGAGCCTGGCGCCCACGCAGCGGGCAGAAGCGCGCTCTCGGCTCCGGCACACCTTCTTTGTCTGAAACTTGTGGTAAAACTCAGCTCCGGGTTGTGAAACCTGTCCCAGGGAACCCTTGTTGCAGGGGCTCCGAGGTCAAGGCTCTGTTCCCGGGTGGGGCTGGGGTGGGTAAGGGTGGTCACACTGAGCTATGGGTTCCTGAGGACGGCAGAGGTGGAGGTCTCTACTTAGAAGTGTGGGAGGCTGGGCCAGCTCTCAGCACGACTCTCGGGGGTGGTCAGAGGGGTCCTGTCCTTTCCTCAGCCCTGGCTGCCTCGAGGGACCCGGACCTGAGACCTAGGACTCCAGGCGAGCCCGTGTGTGAACAGACTTCCCCGTCTCTCAAGCCGCCGTGGAGAGGCCACACGTGGCCGGCGGGCCGTGCTCTGGAGGTCTGACGCGGGAGCACGGGGGTACGCCTGCACGTCTGTACTGAAAGGACACTTGGGCTGCTTTGGTGGAAGCCGCAGGAGCATAATTCCCGTCCCTAAAACAAAAGGGTCTCCTGTTGCCAAGCAGTCCTCCCCAAGGGCCCTGGAAGGAAGGGGCTCCCTCCCTGCCCGTCTGTCACCGTCCCCCGTCCATCTCTCTCTGTTACGTGAGGCTCAGACTTACCAGGACCTCAGCGCTTTCCGGCCAGGACCTGGACTGCAGGCGCCCCGTCCCAGTTATGGTGGCCGGATTTGTAAATGGAAAAAAGGTGACACGACTGCCTTTGCGAAAGAACTTTTCTCTCTTAGATACTTAACAAGATACTTGGGAAACACAGCAACGCAAGCCTACCTGCCTACCCAAGGCTGCTCATCTCCAGGAAGCAAAGTCCAGAAGACCTGGACGGACAGCCACGTTCAGGTGCCCAGCCCGGCACAGACACCAGCACCGTCCCACCCTGAAGTCAGACACCTAGACTGTGGGCTTGCGGATGTGGGAGCCGGACTTCCCCTCACTTGCCAGCGGTGGGCAAGGAAGGGAATCCCCTCTTGCAACGGAAAAGCCTGGGTTGGCCCCTCGTGCCTGATCTTGGCATCAGCTTGTTTCTGCCCAGAAGAAGCCGGTTCCCACACTGGCAATGCCACTGTCCAGGCGGCATAGGATCCCGGGGTTTGCACACACCCCTAAGGCATTTCTGTTTCTAGAAAAGGGGGATGATTTTTCATCTTTCTGCCCGACTCCCAGTGCCTTAGGACAGGATGTTACAGAGAAGGCTGTGGTGAGCAGGGGATGCCTGCCGGTCTGACGGTCCACTCTCCCACTCCTCCACCACCCTCCACCCCGTTCTCCTTTTCCGGAGTGCTCAAGTTGAGTTTCCTAAGGGCCAGTTGAGTGGGTTAATCAGATTCCCCGCTTGCTGGTTTGACCCAGGGCGTGGCCAGGGGGGTCACCTGGCAGCCCATTCTGCACACACTTACAAGTGCCGACTGTGTGCAGGGCCAGGGCTATGGGGGGATATGGGAGTCAGAGTGTCCCACAGTTCCTGTCCTTATAATTCCCCGGGAACTGGTAGTCCCTGTTCAGGAGCCAGGAGGGAGCTGTGAGTGTCCAAGGAAATGCGGGGTTCCAGAATCGCCTCTTCTCAGTCAAGCAGATCTCACCCCCAGCATCAGAACTGCAGGAGTCAAGGGATTTGGACAAAGAGTCAAGCATCGAGGTGGGACGTTGTTTTGCACTAAACTCCATTTCTCTTGAAATCATGACCGAGTGTGTGTGCATGCATGAGAGAGAGAGGGAGAGAGAGAGAGAGAGCGAGAGCAAGCACTCTCTATGAGGTGTCATGCCATGACCCCAACCCCTGTCCCCCAGCCACCAGGATCCTGGGCACTGGAGTAGGGCTGGTGTGTGGCTTCCGGCTCTGTAGCACGGCAGGCTCTGGACTGTGCCACAGAAGCCAGGGCATCTTTGTGGAAATGACCTTTTCCTTGCTTGGAGACACCTGGCCTCTCGTCCCGATGAAAGAGTGAAACCGGCTCAGCGGTATTGCTGCTGCGCTCAGGCAGATGCGCAGAGCTCTGTCTCCTGAGCCTGCCCGGAGGCGAGGCAGGACGCCATGGCAGGGCCGTGTGGAGTGGCCCAGGCGAAGACTCCACCTCGCTGAATCCTTCCCGGCCACTGCTCCTCGCGGGGCGTAGGGAGGTGGGAGCAAGGCCCTGAGCTGGCTGTGCTGGTGGCCGCCTTAACGCTGGCTTTTGGACAGAGACAAAACATCTCCGACCAGACTTCCCCACCCCTGCGTGGGAGGTGTGAGGGGCTGGAGCCAGGAGGCAGGAAGTGAGCACAGATGGGCCGCTGGGACAGCTGTGCTCGGACAGAGCACATCTGTCCGGGGTGAGGCTGTGCGCCCTCCCCACAACCTTTCTGCACGACTACGTGTCCGTCCACAGGGCGTGGGCCGAGCCGGGTCCCCAGAGGGGAAAATGGTAGGAAAGGAAAGTCTGAAGATAGGAGCTGGAGCTGGCGGTGCCCAAGGGGTATGCTTAGGTGGAGAGGAGGGACAGAGGGACAGCAAACAGAAGACACTGCATCTGTACAGGGTGCGCTCTGGGCTTGTGGTGGCTCCCGAAGTGTAAGGGGCCATGTCTCGTCCTCTGAGAAGCTGCCTGGACCCCTTGCCCCCCACTCCGGGTGGACATCCCTCCTGGGGGCTCCGCTGCACCTTACAGTGTAGCTGTCAAGGTCCCTGGGGTAAGGGCTCATCTCGCCCCCTGGACTGCGGAGGTACAGAGATCAGGGACCCGGCCCCTTCTGTGCCGAGTCCTCACAGAAGCAGCTCTCTGCAGAGGTTTGCTGAGTGAATAAGTGACTTTGTAGCCTAAACAAACACAAGGCCACCTATTCAGTTCCTTAATTTATCTAATTGCTGGGAAAACCTCTCTCACGCCTGCCTGGGAGAGAGCTTGGGGAGACAGAGGCTGGATCCGAGCGCTCGGAGGGGTCTGCCCGCCGGCTGCGGTAGGTTAGCCTTTTCGCTCATTTCTAGGGAGCCCAGCATGGAGGGAAGACCCGCTGTCCACCGACTGGGCGTGGGCCCTCTGCGTGGCCTCCTGGGGGCAGCTGTTGCTCCCTCCGTGCAAAGCCGTCTCCTGCCTGGTACCGAGCTGGACAGGCGGTGAGCATGGAGCCCACGGCCTCTGCGAGCTCGGAAGGCCACGGTGTCCCTGCACCCGCCCCTGGGTCTCCCCATGCTGGCTTTCACGTGTAATGGAGGGGGATGGGAGTTTGCGTCCCAGCTCTGCTGGGTGGCCGGGCGAGCTGTGTCTCCTCCGTGGGCCTCACTGTTCTGGCCTGTGTCACGGGAAAGCTGGACTAGGTGAGCTGTGCGACCCTCTCCAGCCCTTCACTACTGCGAACGAGCGTGAAAGGACCGTGAGTGGGGACCGGGGTCTGCGGTGGCTACCGCTGTCTCTTGAGGCCCTGGCTGGGGGCTCCCCCCATAGCAATGGGGGAAGGGCTGAGAGGCCCTCCCCACTGGCTGGTCCTGGGCCCACCTCCCAGTCAGCCCTTCCGGATGACCTCGTCGAGCCCTGCTTGGATGGGAAGGTCTGCTCAGTGACGGATGGTCCTCAGGTGTCCTCTCCAGGCTTTCTGTTGCCTCCCGAGTATGACAGAAGCGCTAATACGCAGGAAGGAAGGACTGAGGTCCCCAGGACGCGGTGCGTTTCTCTAACATCGTTTTCGTCACTGTCATTGTCATCGTCATCGGTGCCCATTGTAAAGTTCTTAGAGTGCTTTTGCAGCCATGTGCGGTGGGTGAAATCTGACCCCACGGGGTCTGACGGCGCCCACCGCTGGGGCAGGGCGGCACGGTTGTCTGCAGCCGCCCGCGCAGGCCTCACTCATGACTGACCTACTGCACCTTGAACAGGCAACAGAGGTGCTGGCTGCTACTGACACCGAGGATCCCAGAGACGTGCGCTAACACATTCAGCCGGGCGTGCCCTCGGCCGGGTGGGCTCAGTGCCCCTGGGCTGCCAGAGCTGGAGCCACAGGGAGCTGCCGTGGGGGCATCCTCCTGCCAGCGGCCACCGGCCACCGCGGCAGGGGTGCATGGCTAGCGTGGGCTGTCTGGAGGCAGGGTGGCCAGGCGCAGACAGGCGGTGAACAGCTGGCGCCTCCTTCTGGCCCTGCAGGGCTGGAGCACGCAGCCCGGGGAGGCGGGTGCGGGAACCTTAGCCCCTGGGCTCCTGCAGTGTGACTCTCCCTGCCCAGACCCCTCACCCTGAGAAAGTTCCGGGTCAGCAGAGCCAGCCGAGTGCGGGAGGCGTTACACAATCGGTTTAACTCCTGTCAGTACGGGTGACTAATTCAGACGGCTCGGCCAGCTTGGCCCGGCTGGCTGTTACTGCGCGGGGGCCTCCGGCTTGTGGCTGCTTCTCACCCTCTGCTGGATGGCTCTCTGCTTCCCCGCTGGCTTCTGCACCGCCCTCCCCACTGTCCCACTGCACAGGGAGGTCAAGGGGCCCCTGTCCTGCATGTGTTCAGGCCCCGTCCCTTCCTACCTCACGGCAAGAGGCCAGGGAGCGAGCTCTGGTTACATCTGTCCCAGGACCCCCTCGTCGGGACCGTGAGGCCCGTTCTTTGCCCTGGGTGAGGGGAAGAGAGCTATGGGCCTGGGCAGCTGGCTGGGCTGGAAGTTCTGACCTGCCGAGTCAGGTATCAGTGGCCAGTCTCCACCGTGTCCCAGGGGAGAGGGCTCTGTCCTCCATCTTCCGACCTTGGCCCTGGCCCTGGGTCCTGAGCTCCCTGAGTGATGCTGAGGAAAGGCCCGTGTTCACGGCCTCAGCTCCCGCTTTTCTTCTCAGGAGGAGGGCGTGAAGGCCGGACAGTGGATGCTCCACCATAAGGCTGAGCCTGTGGGAGGGCTTCCGGTTCGTGCCCCGAGCATGGCGGGCACGTGCGCACCATGAGCTGGGACTGGCGGAGGCGGGGGTGGACCGCGGCGCTGAGGTCCTGCTGGGTACCCCTTTCTGTCTCTCTCGCTCATAGAAGAAAGAAAGAAAGAGAATGAGAAGAAGGAAAGAAAGAAAGAAAGAAAGAAAGAAAGAAAGAAAGAAAGAGAAAGCAGCTTGTTTTTTCCTTTTTTAAAAGGAAGTGTGTGGAATGCTCAGCCCATCCCTAAGAAGGCCGACCAAGGAGATGGGGTGTAGGCACTCGTGGTTATTTGGAGAGAGTTCTCGGATGAAGGGGCCCAGACAAGGTGACAGGCCCACGGTATTCCTCGCACCTGGTGCTCGCTCTATACCGGGGCTCCCGTCTAACCCTCGGCTGTGGGGCTTGTGCCCACCTTATGAGTGAGGAAGCCGAGGCCTTTGGCTTGCAGAGTTGGAGTGGCTGAGCTGGGACTTGAACTCACAGCCCATGACTCGGAAGCCCACGCCAGTTCTGACACACTGGTTCCCACGGCTCCTGGGCTGGCTCAGAGGCCCTGGGTGTGCTGACACGTCAGGGCGGCTTCCCGGCGACTGTCCGGCTTGCCCCAGAAGTTCTCCCCTGGCCTCCCCCTGCTGCTTCCTCCGGCAAGCAGCTTGCAGACGTGATCTCACTCACGCTCATGGAGCCCAGATGGGCTGGGGAGGGGGTGGGGAAGGCGGACTCCTTCCCAGAGAGGGAGGGAGCGCACAGAGAGGGGCGACGGCCCACCCTTGGTCACACGGCCAGCTGGCAGGGGGAGCCGCGCTGGAAACCAGGTTCTCCTGCCCCAGTTACTGGGCAGCGAGGATGTGAGCCAGAATCACCCCTGCGACGCAGCAGGTTGGGGTGCTCCTCTTAGGGTGACTCAGCGGCAGAAACTGCTCCAGGAGAGCTGGTTGTGTGTTGAAAAAGGAAATCCGAGATGCACATAAATTCGACCTGTACACAAAGTGGGGGGCGGCCTGGGACTGGCAGGCCCCCGGGCTGCTCACCCTCTCTGTGCCCAGCTGCCCTGCAGGGTGCCTGTGTGTGTGGGGGGCGCAGAGACGGCCGTGGCATGGTGGTGGAAAGGACTCTGGCCTCAAGGTCACGGATGGGGAGGATCTTCCCTGGGGCCCCGAGCTAGTCCTTGCGCCTCTCAGCGCTCCTTTCCATTTCTCACTCAGAACCGTGGACACGAGCTGCAGGGAGAGCCCTGCGGGGGACGCTCCACCCACGACCGTGAGGCCTGCTGGAGAGACCCCGGGCACGCCACCGACCACGTGACCCACCGCATTGCTATTGCTACCGAACACGTGTTACCGAAGGGGCGCAGCCGGCACGGGGGCAGCGCTCTGCTGAGAGGCGGCCTAGGAGCATCGCTCGGGCCGGGGTTGCGGTCCGGAGCCTGCCTGTGTGTGTCACCTGCCGTCTGGGCTGGCTGAGGCTGCGGTGCGTCGCAGCGTGGAGGCCCTGGTGGGGGTGCTGTCTCTGTCTCTCTCTCGGAAGAAATAAATACACTTAAAAATAAAAAAGGTTTTGTAGTGAGCAGGTCCCACAGGGTGGTGGTCCTGGCCATCTGAACGTTCCTACCTGGGACCTTTCCACCTGGCATCTGTGGTCCCCGACGCAGTTCTGGGGGTTCCCTGGGCAGCCCACGGGGTTGGCACACTTCCGGGGACAGCTTGGGTAGTGAGTGCCCAGGCCTGGTGGCCCCGTACGGTTTCGGTCACATGTCGTTTTCCTACACGCCTTAAACACGTGACGACCATTCTGTGCTCACAGCCTGTCAAAGCGGGCGACGCAGCGCCGGGCTGCAGTGGGCGTTGCTCGTCTGCCGAGTGCAGAGGTGGGTGGGTGGGAGTTTGCGAACGCTCAGGAAAGGCCGAGGACCCCCGTTTTGCTACTAGCCTGGCCCCGTGCCTCTGGGCTCCACATCCCCCCTCTGCCATGCTTGGTCAACTGCCGCGTCCTGGCCTCAACGCCTGCTCGGGAGGGCGGCAGGAGAACAACACTCACGGGGACCTTCCCCATTGCAGGCGCCTAGTGGATGGGAGCCGGGGTCATGATGGCCGTTGGCTCAGCGAGGCCCGCAGGGCTGGGGTGGCCCTGCCCTCCCTGCTGTGCTCACCCAGAGGCTGGGATGGTTTTCAAGGCCACGGAAGCCCTGCCACGGATGGGACAGGCCCAGCCTGGGGGCTGATGAGGAGCGAGGAGCGAGGAGCTCAGTCCTGGGCTGCTAGAGCAACGGAGTGTGCAGGAGGAGGGCGCTGAGGGGCCAGGAGTGCCACAGGCAGCCCCGTCAGGTGGCCTGGGGGGGCGGAGCCCGGGGCAGGCATGCAGCAGCCTGGGGTCAGGCGAGGTGGAGAAGACAGTCTGGGAGCCCGCAGGGCTGGAAGAAGTCTTGGTGGGCAGAGGCCAGGAAGCCTCCTGGAGAGTCACCGCCTCCAGGCAGCCTGCCTGTGTGTCCATCAGCTCACCGTTGGAGGGTACGCAAATCAGGTGAGCATTACTACACCCCAAGCCTGTGCGAGGCGCTTTGCGACACTATCTCACTGAATATTCACAAATCTGTGTCGAAGTTCTTACCCCACTTTACAGACAGGAAGCTGGGGCTTGGAGCGGCTGCAGCTCGACCAAGGTCCCGTAGCTGTGAAGTGGTAAGGCTGGGATCGGGACCCAGTACCCTCACAGTATGGTCCCTTCCATTACTGTAACTGCCCTACACCATGCTGAGGGGGTGTGGGTCTACAAGTGCCTCCCGGGATGACACCATGACTCACCGGGCACAGTGAAGTGCACACAGTAGGTGCTTAGTGGGGACCGAGCCAAACGGGAGAGGAAGTGGGCAGGGGAGGCAGCTAGTGGACTGCAGGGGAGCGGGAGGCTCCTGCGGGCTATGCCCTGCCCCTGCATCTCTAGCCTAGTGGGAGCCATGGCTTCAGGCCTGCCCCTCCCCTGAGCCTTGCATACTAGCCGTCTGAGGCCAGGAGGAAGGAGAGCTGCTCCATCCCCAGGCAGCTACTGCCCATGCAGGACGTAGCTGGACAGGGCCTGCATGACGTGACCGTGCACATAACTGAGCCCGTGGGCATTCTCTGAGTCTGGGTGTTCGTGGGGCCGAGTGGGCACCGATTTCTGTGTGTTGGGGCCACATGGCGGCACCGTGGTAACAAGGCCTGTGTGCTCTGTGAGGCGGTCCCACGTGGGAAGGTTACCGCTGTATGCCTACAGGTGCTGGGCACATGTGTGCCCGTGAGCTGAGGCGGGCTGGGGGCTGGGACCGAGTAGTGGCATCGACCCTTGTGGGAAGTGCTCTCTCTTTCTGTCTCTCTCTTGCTTGTGGAAGAAATAAATAAACAAACGTTAAAAAGCCTCCCGTGTACATGCATCCTCTCTTGCACTGTGCGACTCTGGCAAGGCCTGGCTTTCCAGAGGAGGAGAGCTCCGAGCGAACATCAGAATGCCTCCATCCCTCTCCCCTGCCCGCCCACCCACGCCCACGGGAGGCGGGACCCTGCCAGGCCCGAGGCCTCCTCAGCCAGCTCAGGTGGGTCTGTGAGGTCATGCTTCCCAACCTGAGAGCAGGCAGCCTTGCAGGTGGGCCCGTCCTGGGGAGCCGGGGTGACGCGCAGGCACGCGAGCACCTCCGGCACTGTTCGCAGTCCCCTCTGAGAGCCGGTGGTGTCCCCGAAAGCCAATCAGAAGAGGCCCAAGGCATGTGTGTGGCTGCTGACACGGCGAGGGGAGGTTGAGGGGGGAGAGGCGGGAAGAGCGAGAAGACCCCCCTACAAGCCGTGTTCATGCAAAATGCATTTCCCAACGTATCCCTCTGGCCTGTCGGAGCCCCTTCTGCTCGCTGCTCTGTTTATACATGATAGACAACTAATTAACATCCAAACCTCTTGAAAGGTCTTTTCAGAGGTAATGTTCTGACAGATTATGTCAGCAAGGAGCACTGATTTGTCTAAGCATGGATCACATTGTTTCAGATTGAATGAGGTGAATATTAAACTGCTTTAAATGTACTCTTCATAAAGTACTAATTACACACTCCCAAGGGAGAACAGCCAAGGAATACTAAACAGCAGAGAAGTCAACAGAGGTTCTTTTTATAGTATGTTGCTGGGCTCTGTGTTTTTCTGTCTCCTTCTTTCTCGCGCGCTCTCTCTCTCTTTTTTTTACAGTAAAATCACAGCACGCTAAAGAATACACATTTATAGCACAATGCTTCTCATCTAATTATATGGCAATCATTAGTTTTAAGCTGGATGCATTATATTTCCTTTGATATATTATGCCTAAGGCGCAGCTCTGCATTTATTGCTGCCACTGGCAGATTTCGGCCCCCTCTGTTCCGAGGCCCCTCTCCCCGCTGCCCCCACCCCTAACAAATGATTTAACCCCTACTGTTAGTTTGCTTGTTGTCTCACCAAAAACAACACAAAACAAGACAAAGACCCCCCCACAATTTAAATGGGCATAAATGGGGGGGAACCACACACCCTTTATTAATTTAAAGAAGAAAAGGAAAGGACATCTCGAGTGCGGGGAGCTGTGCGATTTCTTCTTCTTTAACCAGGCGGTGTCCTGAGTATACGGCCTCTGCTCCTCACCCCAGCGAAACCTCTGCAGCAAATTCCATCCGGTCACACTGCATTCCCACTAGGCTGAGTGTCACTGTGCCTCGGGGAACGAGATTCTCATGTATATAAATATATATGTCTAGGAGGGCGACACAGGGACAGGGAGCCCTGGTAGGCAGCCTCCTCCAGAAGCCTGTCTGAAGGTGCAGCCGGAGAAAGCAAGGCCAGTTTTAAGGTGCTCCTGGTTCTCAGTCTCAGTCCTGAAGGGACAGGAAAGCCAGGACCTCCCCATGCGTGTCCCAAGAGAGGCTCATCTGGTTTCTTCTTCTTCTTTTTTTAAAAAAAGAATTATTTAATTTTTCATTATTTTATTTATTTTTTTTGAAGTTGACCAGAGAGAGACAGAGAAGGAAAGTGAGAAAGCAAGCTGCCAGGTCCAGGACTCAAACCACGGTCAGCCCTGTGGGAATCCAGCCGCCTCAACCATCGCGCCACCTGCTGGCCCCGTTGTCTGGTTTCTTGGGGGGCCGGGCTGCTGTCGCTCTGTCAGTGAAGAGGCTCAGAGAGGGAGGGTTGCCTCTGTGTAAGCGGCAACGTGGGGCCTCTCCCCACTGCCATCTTCTGTTTCCTCCCGCACAGCAAGTCCGAGAATGGTGGAATCCGGGCGATGAAGGGACGGGAGGTTTCCTCGGCCCTGAGCTCTGCGGCTGAGGAGCTTTGGCCAGGAGGGGCTGTGTATGCGGCCCGACAGCCCGGGCTCCTGGCTCCCTGGCGGGGTCCACTCCAAACAGAGGAGCTGAAGCACCTTTTCAGGCATGAGGATGACGGAAGCCAAGGAACGCGGTGGAAGTTACTTCTCTGACAGCCAGAGGGAACCTCAAAGGCCCGCCTCTGCGATTGCTGCCTCGGTCCCTTCCACGCATCCTCAACCAAAGACTCGTTCCTTCTCGGCTCTGGGCCCCGCGGTCGGCTCATCCACACGGAGCTCTCGGGCCGCAGGGAGGGTTAGGGCGAGCAGCCGAGCTCCTGGGTGTGCACCTCACGCCGCGCCCTCCAGCCCTCTGACCTGGGCACGACTTGGCATTTCTTTGCCTCTGTTTCCCTCTTGGCTGGAAACGGGAAGAGCGTAAGCACCCACCTCACGGCGCTTTGTGAGGACGAGACACGAAGGTACTGCAGAGGGTTCACGGAAGGCGGGATCAAAGCACAAGTCTGGGCCAGCCCCACGGCCTAGCAGATGTGCGCCGAACAGGGAATCTGGCTCCCCTGTGGCCGACCGGTGTTCGAATGCCAGCCCCAGCAGCTCAGGGGACAGGTGTGCATGAGGGCGTGCCAAGGATGGAGCACTGGAGGAGAAAGGACGGAAGGCTCGTGGCGTGTAGTGGCACCACTGGACGGGGAACATGTGCTCTCTCTCTGGCGTAATAAAAGAAAAACCATTTCTTTATGTACTTGATTCACTGTGTACTGTATGCGTGCCTTAAACAACCACACTGCAGTCCATAAAGAGATACGTCAAGTACATGGAAACCTAATTAATTAATTAATTAATTAAGAATTTACTTTGGTGCATTTTTTTTTTTTAAATTCACGCATCGTTTTGTTCATACTATGCATTTTCCATGACTGTCCTGAAGACCCCGCATCTGCATCAGGGTGTCCAGCTGCTAAGCGAACTACAGATAGCCGTTTTTACTACCCAGAGTGCGCGGAGTGCTATCGCCTCGGAATGACTGCCCCAGGAGTGCCGCTTCCCTCCGAGAACAACGGTGACAGTGCCTCGCCTGGGCCCCAGGGCCCACGATTCCTGTCCCCCAGGAGGCTGCTCTTGTTTATGCCCCGCACAGCGTTCAGAGCGGCCCCGCCAGGGTGGAGAGTAGCTGGACAGAGCCCAGCCCTGCTTCAAGTTCACTCTCTAGAAGAGCTTTTCTTGTTCGTTTTTAGGTGGGAGAGAGATGGAGAGAGAGAGAGAGCGAGCCCCCCTGGGTCCTCACACTGTGACCCGCCCCCGTCTCAGCCAGCTGGGTCGGGGCACCCGTGTGCCGGTGTGTACGGTGGCTAGCTGCCTTCCCGGCGTGCCGTAGCCTGGGCTGAACTCACTACTGAGCTTCAGAGCTTCTCCCTGGGAAAGGCGCCCGGTGTCTTCGCATGTTCCTCACCGGGCATGGTCAGACCTTTCCTGGCCACGTTCCTCATGTGGACTCACCTAAGGAAACGTCCCTGGGTGCAGCGAACGCAGCACACCTGCTGTCCAGGCCCTGAGCGTGCCTCACGCCGACACGCAGGGCTGGGATTCTGCTGGCTGCAGGGGCCAGCTGTGTGTGTAAGAAGCGCCCACGCTTGGACCTCGCGCACACGCACGTGCACGCGCCCTCTGCCTGGGGCTGCGAGGCTGCCTCTGCATGTGCCCCCTCACCTGGGGCACGCTCCCCTCCGGTGTGCCCAGGCCTGTCCTCTAGCCCAGGTGACTCTCTGCTGGGGCGTCCCTGACACTCCTGGGAGGAAAGGAGAGCCCTCCCCAACACTTTGCACTAGCTGACAGTGTGCGGCCACCCCACAGGACACCAGTCAGAGCCTGGGTACTGAAGCCACGCGGGCGTGTGCCTGTGGGACGGTGCAGGGCTTCGAGGGCCCAGGTCGGGGTGCCACGCCCCCTAGTTGCTGTCAGCTCCTGCAGCTTTGTTCAAACTGTGTTTGTGAATCCAGTCTGATGCGACGATGGAGCATGCACAGGGACCGGGAGCTCCCTGGCTGACCTGCGGTCACATTTCCTGCCACCTGCCCACCCTCCTCCCCACCAAATGCCACCCCCTCCGCCCTTGGTGGGAGCCTGGGTGCAGGTGTGGAGTCGGGTCAGGTATACAGCCTGCAGTGTCCGGGATGGGACAGACAGGGGCCGCCTCTGTCCCCAGTGGTAATGTTTTGGGGGGGGTCTCTTGCCCACCTCAGTGTGGACGGCGCAGCCTTGGAGGGTGCCCCGGCCACGAGGGCGGGGGGCTGGTGGAAGAGGAGACCACCTGCCCTGCCCCGGGCACAGCCGGCCTTTCCACGTGTACCAGGTTCTGCCGGTCACGTACCCGCCCCCTCCTGGGCCGCCTCATGCCCCGTGCGGGAGTTACGTGGCTCTATGCTCTCCCCCTTAGGGGCATCTCCTCAGAGGAGGGCAGTCCCCCACGAGAGCCGGGAGTACGGCGGCCGTCTCTGGGGCACCCCACCTCTGGGCCTCTTCCCTCCCATCACTGATGCTGCCCAAGCAAGCACCCTCCTGCTGAAAGCCCGTCCGGGGCTCCCGCCATCTGGGCGACTGCCCTCACGTGCGCGTGTGCCGCGTCCCAAGGGCCTACGGTGGCGGCGCCCTCCACAGCCTGGGGTTGCCACGACGTCGCAGGCTGAGCCTCTCTCGACCCTGAGGACACCCCTGCCTTGTGTCTGCTTCCGAACCCAGAGGCCTGGCACCGCGCCTGGAGCAGAGATCTCCCACCCGCGTCTGGTGAGTCGTGCCACTGAGACCCTTGACACCGAGGACCGTGGTAGGACCCGGGGCCGTGCAGGTGCCGTTTCTGAGGGGAGTGCTTGCCTCACCCACAGATGCTGCAGCTGGCTACGAGGCTTAGCTCGGTGGACCCACTGACCCCGCCCTCCTCGCCGCCCCAGCAGGCCCCTGCCCTGCGGTCGGGCTCTCTTCTCGCTCACGCCTCATCCGGCCAGCCCTGCTGCAGTGGGGCCCACTGGGAGGACGTGGTGGGAGCCTAGCTGTCCAGGGCCAGGCAGCCTAGCCATAGGCACAGAGACTGCGTGGTGAAAGCCCACCGCAGGTAAGGGCACCCAAAACTGCCGAGCTGGGTGGGAGACAGTGGCAACAGGTGTGGGCCAGCGCGGGGTGGCCTCTCCGTCAGGGCGTCGGGGGCCTGGTGGTAACCCTACAGCTGAGGGCCAGCTTTGTCGCCGACAGAGGGGCCTCAGGTACCTGTCTGGCAGGCGGCTGTAGACGTGGAGACGCACCAGGACGCTTGGCGCAAGGAAACACTCCACCGTGTTTCCGAGTGAGCATTCATCTGTGCCCGGAGACGCCACAGGACACTGACACAGGTCCTGACCTGCGACCTGCCCTTGCATCTGGCCCTGGCGGAACCAGGAACAGAGCAGGAGTTGGTGTCTGTGGGGACCACCGGGGACCCGGGCTGCAGGGCCCTGCAGAGTGCGCGAGTCCACAGGAAAACCCTCGCTTCCTGCCTGACACTTCCCTGCATGCCCTGGTGTCACTTTCCTGCTCCGCACGTCTCCCCTGGAGTTCCTGCCAGCTGGCACACGCGGGTTCACGGAGACTGCACTGGTGACAGGAGCGGTCGCCTCCGCAACCTAGCCGTGCAGCCCGAGGCTACTTATGCCACCGTGTCATGCCTCAGTTTCCTGATGTGCCTTGGGACAATAGTGCCATCCCCTCTCCCTGGCATGAAGACCGGGAGTGTGCCAAACAAGCAAGCCTCCAGCTCCTCTTCCAGGCGTGCCGAGCGGTGCCGCGGACTCAGGATTCTCCAGGGCAGGACGCCGGCGCCGAGTCAGAAGTGCGGTCGATCGATGGGGCGATACTTCAGGAGGAAGCGGTGGGCAGAGGAAGGAGACATTCTGGGGACAGGAGCTGGCCTTATTTTGAAATCACACCGCTTAGACGAGCAGTTCTCAGCCTCGAAGCTGCGACAGGCCGGTGTGGGACCGGAGCGGTGAGATGTGTCACAACACATATGTCACTAATAATAAGTGCCGTCTCCGACAGCGCCCCCGGGTTTCTTCGCAAGGAGAGGGGAGTCAGGCTTCCCCTGCGCTGTCGTTCCCAGCGCCCTCCCCGGGGGTCAGACGAGGGCTGCGGGAGTCCAGCACAGCCTCGGACACTGGCGGCCTGGAGGGAGTGGGTGCTGGCTGCGCGGCAAGGCTGAGCTGAGCGGGAACCCCGCTTCCCACCAGGGCGACTCCAGTGGCAGATGCCGAGAGCGGCGGGACACGGCGCCTGTCATGTGACCCCGTTATAGGAACGCGCTTCGGCGACGGGAGCGCAACCCGGGCCACGGACCTGGGGTCCCTACTGGGAAGAGGCCTGTGGGGCCCCTTGGGATGCGGGTAATAGTCCTTATCTTTTTAAATGCTTCCCCCCCTTTCTTTGTTTATTAAAAAAGTGTATTTATTCAGAGAGAGAGAGACCACCCAGAGTCCTTGTGCCACGATCCACCCCAGTCTCAGCCGGGCTGGACACAGGTGCCCTGGGACATGAACCCAGGACGAGCCCCAGCCGCGTACCACCTGGCTGGAAGCCGTCTCCGTCTCGGTCCCAGCACCGGTGGCACGGGTCAGAGACTACGTGGCTGTGCGCTGCACGTCTGTGGACCGGACACAGGAGTTTAAACTCGCGAGATTTCTGCAGATTGGGAACCCCAGGGCTTTCCTACTGTACCTGTCGGATGGCCCCCAAACGCTCCAGGCCTCGGGTGAGGACAATGGGTGACGACGCTAGTCCAGGAGCCTAGGAGCGCGGGGGTCCCCAGCAGGCCCAGTGCTCCCCTGCTGGGACTCCCCGTGGCTCTGTGCCCACCCCACGCAGTGGCTCTGTGGCAACTCAGAGCTCCTGCCACACTCACTGCCTCAGCCTCACGGGGCTCCAATGCCCACAGAGACAGATGCTCCTCAGAGATCTCACATCTCCAGCACCTACAGAGACAGACCCTCTTCAGAGATCTCACATCTCCAGCGCCTACAGAGACAGACCCTCTTCAGAGATCTCACATCTCCAGCGCCTACAGAGACAGACCCTCTTCAGAGATCTCACATCTCCAGCGCCCACAGAGATGGACCCTCCCCAGAGACCTCGTAGCTGCGGCCACCCAGCCATGGTGGCACAACGAGCACATTGTGGCCACTGCGTGTTGCAGGGGTTCCTAGCCTGGGATTCGGGGGGCTCCTGGGAGCAGCCTCGGAGACCGAGCAGGGCAGACCCCCAGCCCAGGCCTCAGATGTGAGGTGACAGCTCTGGGCCACCCATGTGGAGCTCATTTTGTTTGCTTTGTGTGTTACTTTTTACCCGCCCCTTCAGTTGCCAAGGAAACAGTGACGCAGCTCGGGTGGGGCTCGGCCCTGTCAATACGGAGTCTTTTGAGGCGATGCTTGGGGAGGGCTGTGGGGGCAGTGGGGCAGGATGGGCAAGTGGGGGTGGGCAGCTGCCCATCGGGGTGCAGCTTTGCACTCCCCCAGGGACGGTTCTGGCCTGTGAGCCGCTGAGCAGGGCGCTCCGGAGGCCTAGGGCTAGCCAGCCCTCCCGGCCCTGGTGTTTGCGTGGCCCAGGACAGCTGGTCACCTCGTCCTGTGCTCACCGGCCCAAAGCCCTGCAGACTGCGGTCGGATCAGCAGCCAGGCACAGGCTCCCGGGGGCTCCAGACACTGGGAGGTCTTCGGACAGCTGGGGCCGTGGCTGGTATCCTGGGTGGAAGGAGCAGCCCCTTCCTCTACAAGGAGCGTGTCCTTGCCTGGCCTCCTCCTGGGGCCTGGGTGCCTCCTCATCCAGTGCAGCCTCAGCCCAGCCTCCCAGCCCCACGTCTGACGCCCTCCTCTGCCACCTCAGCCCAGCCTCCCAGCCCCACGTCTGACGCCCCCGCGCCCTGCCTCCTCAGGCCCTTGCTCTCCTGGCCAAGAAGACTGGGAAGGCAGTTTGGTCCTTGGGATGCTTATTTTGGAAGCTTTTTCCCCCCCTTCTTCTTCTTTTTTTTTAAGTTTATTAATTTTTTTCTTGAAAAAGAGAGACGGGCACCCCCGACCGGGTCTCCAGGTGGCCTTCCACCTCCAGTCTGAACCAGCCAGGGCCACAGCACGCCTGCACATGGCCAGAGCATGCAGTGAGGCCCCAGCGCGTGAATCCGGGCCCTTCCCACGTGCCTGAGCGTCTCAGGGCACCGCGCTGTGGCCGCACCGTCGGCTGGCCCTCGGGCCCTTCTTCAGAGGCCTGGCCAGGGAGGCAGGAGGGACCTACGTGTGGTCTCTTCCCAGCTGCTCGGCACTGCTGTGGGGGTGCTCTGAATTCTGGGCTCCACCCCAGGCTGGGTCCTCCTCTGTCGGCCTCGTCCCCCGAGAGGGAGCGGGCCCTCCGTCTCCTGCAGCGTGACACCCCTGGACACCCTGCCATCCCTCCTCTGCACGCTCCGGCTGGGCAGACCCTACCCCGCCACCACCCCGCCCCGCCGCCGCCCTGTCCTCCATGCCGGCTTGGCCGCGGCCCGAGTGGCCCGAGCGCCCGTCGCGAACCTCAGATCACAGTTATTTTTGTTGCATCTCTCTCCGTGATCACTCTTATCTGGTCGTTTATCAAATTCTGTCAGTTCTTCCTTCAGAATGTCTCTAGCATATGTCCCTTCCTGTTTTAAAAATAAGTTTCATTGTTTTTCTTCGTGCAGAAGAGAAATATGTTCAGTGCGGAACGCTCAGAAATGCCGATAACCGACGGGAAGAGGAGGGGGTGCCCCGCACCTCCGCCCGCCCGGCCGACACCGTCACAGTGTTCAGACCCACCCAGTGCCCTGGGGCACCTGCCACCCCATCTCGTTCTTTCTGTGTCCTCCTTCCCGCCACTGCCCTCCCTCTGGCTCTCCTGACCCCGCTCCCCACCCGCCACCTCTGACCGACTAGCCATCTGAGCCCGGCCTTCTAAATGCTTCTGCTTTCGCTCCAAGCCAGGACGGCCGCTGGCCCACAGGAAGCAGGCACCCCTGTGCGAAGTCCACAACTCGGTGAGCACATGGCAAGTGTCTTCGTGAGAAGTAGAGAGAAGGCCCCCTTCCTCAGGACGGAGGACACCCCAGATGGGCTAAGAGGCTTGGTGGGCACAGCGTGGTGGGCTCACAGCTCCTACCTGCCCTTTGGCGTGTGTCCCTGGTCAGCCTGCCCTCCGCAGCCTGGTGGACAGCCCTCCCAGCCCTCACGTGCCTTGCCCGTGTGATCTCTCCTCGGCCTTTGCCAAAGCTGCCCCTGCCCCCGCTCCCTCTCCCGACCCTCTTACTGCCCACCTGGGAGGCCCTAATTCGACTCTTCAGAAGCCCTGGCTAAGGCCGGGAAGGCTCTGGATTCTTCTCCAACCCACTTCTCCTCTGGAGGCTTCTGTGCCCACCCACCCCTCCTTGGTCACCCTCGCTCCTTCATGGCGTGCACCATGCGGGCTGGCGTTAGGCTGCACGGCTGGGCAGAAAGTGTATTTATTACTATCATCTTAATTGGCAGAGGGCGTGCGCTCTCACCAGAGAGGGAGACGGAGCGAGAAAGCACCTCTTGGGGACGCCATGCCGCAGCCCTTCCTCCTCTGTCTCTCCATCCTGTCGGGTTTGGGCACACACAAATGAGCCCGGAATGGCCTGCAGCCACCAGTGCCCAGACTGGAACTGCAGCTGACCACACGGGGTCCAACTCCCTGACACTAGGCTGCAGGCCAGTCCAGCACGTTTACTGATTCATCCACTCAACAGGTACTGCCTGGGTGTCTCGGCAGGCTTTGAAGTAACACCTGGGTTTCTTTCTGATTCGCCCTCCTCTGAGCAAGCCAGTCAAACTCCCCAGCCTCATGTTCCTGTCTATAAAGGAGGATTAATTTTCAAGTCGCTCTCTTGTGAGGAGGCATGGAGATCCGTGCTCAGAAAGTTTATGGGACACACGAATTACAAAAACACTAAACATGCATTTCAGAACGTTTTGCACCGATATACGTTGATACTTTAATTCCATTATTTTTCCATGAACTTTTTGCAGTACCTTTTTATACGTGAAAGCATTCTGTAAACTGAAGTTCCGTAAGTGTTATTAATGGCCCATTTTCCTTGCTCAGAACATGTTAGTCTCTTTCTAAGCAGGAGCTTGTTCGCTCCTGCACTGCGTATGTGTCCAAAGTTCAGTGAGTGTGGACTAGTTAGTACAATGGGTGAGAGGTCCAGGCAGTCAGTGAGTGAGTGTGGACTAGTTAGTACAATGGGTGAGAGGTCCAGGCATTCAGTGAGTGAGTGTTGACTAGTTAGTATATGTATGAGGGGTCCAGGCATTCAGTGAGTGAGTGTGGACTAGTTAATACATGTGTGAGGGGTCCAGGCATTCAGTGAGTGAGTGTTGACTAGTTAGTACATGTGTGAGGGGTCCAGGCATTCAGTGAGTGAGTGTTGACTAGTTAGTATATGTATGAGGGGTCTAGGCATTCAGTGAGTGAGTGTGGACTAGTTAGTACATGTGTGAGGGGTCCAGGCATTCAGTGAGTGAGTGTTGACTAGTTAGTACAATATGTGAGGGGTCCAGGCAGTCAGTGAGTGAGTGTTGACTAGTTAGTATATGTATGAGGGGTCCAGGCATTCAGTGAGTGAGTGTGGACTAGTTAGTACAATATGTGAGGGGTCCAGGGAGTCAATGAGTGAATGTGGACTAGTTAGTACAATGTGTGAGGGGTCCAGGCAGTCAGTGAGTGAGTGTGGACTAGTTAGTACAATATGTGAGGGGTCCATGTAGTCAGTGAGTGAGTGTGGACTAGTTAGTACAATGTGTGAGGGGTCCAGGCAGTCAGTGAGTGAGTGTGGACTAGTTAGTATATGTGTGAGGGGTCCAGGCATTCAGTGAGTGAGTGTGGACTAGTTAATACATGTGTGAGGGGTCCCGGCAGTCAGTGAGTGAGTGTGGACTAGTTAGTACATGTGTGAGAGGTCCAGGCAGTCAGTGAGTGAGTGTGGACTAGTTAGTACAATGTGTGAGAGGTCCAGGCATTCAGTGAGTGAGTGTGGACTAGTTAGTACATATGTGAGGGGTCCAGGCAGTCAGTGAGTGAGTGTGGACTAGTTAGTACAATGTGTGAGGGGTCCAGGCAGTCAGTGAGTGAGTGTGGACTAGTTAGTACATGTGTGAGGGGTCCAGGCATTCAGTGAGTGAGTGTGGACTAGTTAGTATATGTGTGAGGGGTCCAGGCAGTCAGTGAGTGAGTGTGGACTAGTTAGTACATGTGTGAGGGGTCCAGGCATTCAGTGAGTGAGTGTGGACTAGTTAGTATATGTGTGAGGGGTCCAGGCAGTCAGTGAGTGAGTGTGGACTAGTTAGTACATGTGTGAGGGGTCCCGGCATTCAGTGAGTGAGTGTGGACTAGTTAGTACAATGTGTGAGGGGTCCAGGCAGTCAGTGAGTGAGTGTGGACTAGTTAGTACAATGTGTGAGGGGTCCCGGCATTCAGTGAGTGAGTGTGGACTAGTTAGTACAATGTGTGAGGGGTCCAGGCAGTCAGTGAGTGAGTGTGGACTAGTTAGTACAATGTGTGAGGGGTCCAGGCAGTCAGTGAGTGAGTATGGACTAGTTAGTACATGTGTGAGGGGTCCAGGCAGTCAGTGAGTGAGTGTGGACTAGTTAGTATATGTGTGAGGGGTCCAGGCATTCAGTGAGTGAGTGTGGACTAGTTAGTACCATGTGTGAGGGGTCCAGGCAGTCAGTGAGTGAGTGTGGACTAGTTAGTACATGTGTGAGGGGTCCCGGCAGTCAGTGAGTGAGTGTGGACTAGTTAGTACATGTGTGAGGGGTCCAGGCAGTCAGTGAGTGAGTGTTGACTAGTTAGTACATGTGTGAGGGGTCCAGGCATTCAGTGAGTGAGTGTGGACTAGTTAGTACATGTGTGAGGGGTCCAGGCAGTCAGTGAGTGAGTGTGGACTAGTTAGTACAATGTGTGAGGGGTCCAGGCAGTCAGTGAGTGAGTGTGGACTAGTTAGTACATGTGTGAGGGGTCCCGGCAGTCAGTGAGTGAGTGTGGACTAGTTAGTACATGTGTGACGGGTCCTGGCAGTCAGTGAGTGAGTGTGGACTAGTTAATACATGTGTGAGGGGTCCAGGCATTCAGTGAGTGAGTGTGGACTAGTTAGTACAATGTGTGAGGGGTCCAGGCAGTCAGTGAGTGAGTGTGGACTAGTTAGTACATGTGTGAGGGGTCCAGGCAGTCAGTGAGTGAGTGTGGACTAGTTAGTACAATGTGTGAGGGGTCCAGGCATTCAGTGAGTGAGTGTGGACTAGTTAGTACAATGTGTGAGGGGTCCAGGCAATCAGTGAGTGAGTGTGGACTAGTTAGTACATGTGTGAGGGGTCCCGGCAGTCAGTGAGTGAGTGTGGACTAGTTAGTACATGTGTGACGGGTCCTGGCAGTCAGTGAGTGAGTGTGGACTAGTTAGTACATGTGTGAGGGGTCCAGGCATTCAGTGAGTGAGTGTGGACTAGTTAGTACATGTGTGAGGGGTCCAGGCAGTCAGTGAGTGAGTGTGGACTAGTTAGTACAATGTGTGAGGGGTCCAGGCAGTCAGTGAGTGAATGTGGACTAGTTAGTATATGTGTGAGGGGTCCATGCAGTCAGTGAGTGAGTGTGGACTAGTTAGTACATGTGTGAGGGGTCCAGGCAGTCAGTGAGTGAGTGTGGACTAGTTAGTACAATGTGTGAGGGGTCCAGGCAGTCAGTGAGTGAGTGTGGACTAGTTAGTACATGTGTGAGGGGTCCAGGCAGTCAGTGAGTGAGTGTGGACTAGTTAGTACATGTGTGAGGGGTCCAGGCTCTTGGGCACTGAGCAGCATTCCTACTGTGGCACTGGAAGCTGTTAGCCGACTGCAGTTGGAGTCCCCGTCCTGGTCAGCATGGAAACACCTGGTCTTTTGTGCCCTGCGCCCTGGTGGTAGGAGGACGGGAGAAGGGCTCTGTGGTATAACCAAGCCCTCAGAGGGTGCTTGTCCGGCCCCCTCACATACACACACACACTCTATCATGAATAAAGTTATATAAAATAAACTTCATGAAGACTCACCAAAAAGGTTATGGAAAATGAATATTATGAAAATACTATGCACGGATTTAACTTTTTTTGGGGGACAGGTTTTTGTTATCGGGCACATGCACTCACCAGAAAGACAGAGAGACAGAAAGCGAGAAATCACCCCCCAGGGGGGATGGCCACGCCACAATCCCCTCTCCATTCTCTCGGGTCTTGGGCACGCACGCACGCACGCACCCGGTGTGAGTTTAAGACGCCAGGTCCGGGACTCGGACTGCAGTCGACTACGTGGGAGTCCAGCGACATAGCCATTGCGCTAACTGCTGGTGCCTCACGGATTTACCGTTATTTCCCACCTAAACAAGCTTGTACTTGAACTCCAGTTTCTGCGAACTTGCCCAAGTGCGCTCTGCGTATGGTCGTGCATCCGCCCCCTTCGGCTGAGGGTTACTAGATCACAACAAAACCCCTTGCGGTGAAATGACAGCAGCACTGTCGGCGATGACAGGTGGCCCGGGCACCATGCTAGGAGCACTCAGTCTCTGCGGTCATTCTACGAGGCAGGCGCTGCAGCCCCCCCACCCCGCAGACGAGGAAGCCAAGGCTCTGTCATTTCACCTCCCCAGCCTGGGAGCCGTGGGAGGCTGGACGGACGGACGCGGAGCCGGGGTAAGCCCTCACAGCCAGACAGCCTGAGGCCCGCCCTGCGGCACGGAGACGGCAGGTGGGGACTTCAAAAAGTGGGCAGAGAAACAGAATAGAAGGAGTGTATTTTGGCACAGAACAGTTTCGAAACCCATGTATGGTTTTTTCATGAACTTGTCGGAAAAAGTTTCTTTCTTTTTCTCTTCCACGAACGAGAGAAACTGAGAGGCAGGCACCCCGACAGGACCTTCCCTGCCGCTCTGCGCCCAGCCTCGGCCAGCCGCAGACCAAGGTGCGCGTGCCTGGTGTACTCAGGGAGGTCTCCGGACGTGAACCTGGGTCTCCCCGCGTGGTGGCCTTGCAAAGTATTCTACTGCTGTGCCGCCATTCTGCCCCCTCTGTGAGCTTCCTGAGGACCCCGCGTCTATACCGGGGTCTCCAGGGAAGTCCCAGGCAGACCATAAGCGCACCTGTTCTTACCGGGCTCTCGGTCCACTATGTACCTATCTATTTAATTCCGTCATCACAGCAGCCCTGTGAGGGGACGTGAGAATTCTTAAGTCCTTACAAAGGAGGAAAGCAGGGGTCAGAGAGGGCCCGTGTCCCTGCCCAGGCCACACAGCCGGGACTGAGAGGCAGGCCTGAGCTGCAGATCCCCCTGTCCCCTGCACCCCATGGTCGGCTGTCTGGGGCTCATAGCCCTTCTCTCAGACGCTCTGCCTCCCCTGACCCTGCTGCCATCTGAGCCCGTTGGTCGGCAGGACCGTGCTGAGGCCCTCGAGGCGGCGCCCCCAGAACCACCTGTCTGAAGGAGTACCCGTCATGGGGAGTGCCCAGGAAGGGGTCTCGCAGCTAACCCGGGCCCTTCAGCGCAACTCCGAGGGAACAAAGACTTACAGAACCCATCTTGGCCTCCCCCACCCCCTACCCCCCCCAAAGAAAAATGAAAGAATCCGATAATTACTTCTATCTACCACCCAACTGTACTAATTACCAACCTATTTCTTCACAGTGTGACAGGCACCAGCTCTGGAAAACACATAGAGATAAATTAGCACTAATTGGTTTTCCTCTGGCTGTTTGAATTAGTATTTAAAGCTCCAATTACAAAGCAGAATAATTGCTATTAATGTCCTATCGCAGCACAAAAGGCAGTTCGCAGGAGAACCAGCCCAGGTGTATTAGCGCGGATGGCAGCGTATTTAACCTGGCTCGTTAGGAGGGAGGCACCGGATGGCTTCAACATGGGGGACAGGCCACTTCCTGCGGGGACAGTCGGGAGAAACCTGCCTGGAGGGAAGGAGGGCAGTGGCCAGTGCTGGGCCCAAGAGGCTCTGAACTCCTGGTGGCTCCTGGGGCCCGCTCCGTCTCCTGCGGGCCTTTCCCGCCCGGCCTGCCCATTCCCCAGGATCCAGCCTCCACTCCTGCCTTAAGCAAGCAGAGCCCTCCGCAGGCCTCCCTGGCCCTGAAGGGGCCTTGGCCGTGGGAGGGGGCTCCACACCCCACCCGCACCGTCTCCCCACGTAGGGTCGCATCGAGGGCCTCGGCCCAGGGAGCAGCATGGGGCTCCCTCCGAGGAGGTCCTTGTTTACTTCCTGAGCGCCCTGCAGCCTCCCGTGACTCCCTCCTGTTCTCCACGGGGGCTGTCCCTGCTCTGCCCAGAGGACACCTGGAGCCCTGGGGACAAGGTGGGTGAGCGGGCACCCTAGCAGGTTCTGTGCGAGGGCCGGCTGTCCGCCAGCCAGCTGGATGGCAGGTCTGCTGACCTCTAGGGGCTCAGTCCCCTGGGCTGTGAGGTGGGCACAGACGAGAGAGTGCGCAGAGCGCGGGACCGAGGGGCGGGATTCGAACCCTGCGGCCGCCACGTCAGCTGCTCTCTCCTTCCCTGCCTTCCCTTCCTGCTCTGAGTCCTTCTCTACCTCCACCTCCTCCCTTCCTCGGGCTGCGGCTCCGGGATCTCACACATCTCCCCATTCACACGAGGGTGCTGAGAACTCAATGAGGTACCCTTTCCCAGAGCAGCTGTGCCTCAGAAGGGAGGGCTATGTTTACCCCAAAGAAGTGAGTCACTAATGGTGAACGCTCAGGCAGCCGAGGTGCTGTTTTGTGGGGGAGCGCAGGGGTGCCGCTGTGCTCGTCACAGCCCCACAGGCAGCTGTCTACTCCTGACACGCAGGTTGGCGCCAGCCTGTGCCAGCTCCGTCTCGGCGGGAGGGAAGGGAGAAGGCTGCTGGCATGGGGACACTCACCCGTGGGGACTGAGGCCCTGCGGGCCCAGCCAAGCCTGCTGACCCTGAATGCCGAGGTCGTGACATGAGGCTGGCAGGGCTCCCTTCTGGTGTTTTTCTTTCCTGAGAGATTTTTGCTACAGGGGCATGTGCTTGTCAGAGAGACAGAGGAGAGAAAGAAAGCAAGAAATAACCTCCTGGTGGGATGGCCATGCCACAATCCCTTCTCCTCCATTCCCCTCTTGGGATTTTGGGCACGCACGCACATGCACCAGGCATGAGTTTCAAGCTGCCGGGTCCAGGATTCGAACTGTGGTCGACTATGTGGGAGTCCAGAGCCTTAACCACTATGCCATCTGCTGGCCCTGGGGGCTCCATCCTGGAGGAGTTGGCAGGGAGGCTCTCTGGCCCAGCTGTCCCCGTCAGGGTCGCCAGCTGTTTCCTGGGCTGGACGTCCCGAGGCTGTCCTAAGGGCTCAGCCTCCTCAGGTCCGCCAACGCCCAGACCCCCTTTCCCATCACCATACAGGAAAGAGCCAACCTGACTTCCCGCAGGACGACTCCCGGTCTGCCTCAGGCCCTCCAGCCCGCCGCGCGTCCTATAGGAGCCTCTCTGTCCTTGGTCCTGCCAGCCTCTGCATGCCCTCTCCCTTCCCCTTCAGTGAGGGATACCCACACCCTGGGAAAGAGACCTAGGTTCGGCCCACGCTGTTCGCCGTGGGACGCGTGCTCCTTGGCCTGCCTAGCCTCTGTTCCCCTGGGCGCATTAGAGAGGGGGTCTGGGGTCTCTAAGGTAACGTTCTGGCTTTGCAGGGCCTCTCCTTCCTGCTCCTTGGCACCTGGACTCTGACACCCAAGCAGCCTACGTCTCGCAGCAGTGACCTCCAGGGACCTTGGAACCCCACAAGCTTTGGCGAGGGCATGGCTGAGGTGGGCTTGCCTGCCAGGGAGGAACCTCTGGGGGTCTCTGCCAGGTGGGCCCAGCCATAGCAGCCCAGGCGAGGAGTGGCACTGCCAACGAATCCCTCCTTTACAACCACGCCGGAGGGATGTGCAGGGGCCCGTGGGTGGCGTAAACGTATGGGGGGGGGGATTTCTTTTTAAGAGACAAGGTGGGTGGAATGGGGGAAGCCAGCTGGCTGTGGGCTCTATTTCTACTGACAAGGCTTTACCCTGTAGGTGTGAGGAATTCCAATTAAATATGCAGCCTATTTGTCTGTGTGTGGGAGAGGGTTTGCTGGAAGGAGGGGGACGGAGCAGTGTCTCCGCGGCATACCAGCAAACCAGAAATTAGCTCCGTTCATCACAGGCACACGGGGCTTCCCTCAGCCCTCCTGTGCAGTCGCAGGAGTCGCGAGAAGGAGACAGACAGAGGAAGCGAGGGGAGGTTGGGAGGCGGGCTCTCCGGGCTGAGGGCTTCCGGAATCTCTGAGTGGGCAGGGAGGATTGCCCAGCTCCTTGGCTCTGGGGGTTTCCCGATCTGGAGGTGCAGGCAGCGAGCGCCTCTGGGCCATCTGTCTCTGCGGGGGGTGGCCAGGGTGGTCTGGGCTCACCCCGGGAGCAGTGGGGGCTGCAGATGCTCATGGAGCGATGTCTCCAAGTGGATGCAGGTGGGGCCAGGGCCAGAGCTGCCCAAGGTGGGCGTCGTTGCCCCTGCAGGGCCCCGGGACCACCCGGACACTCCTCCTCTTCACCGGTATGCCCAAGTGACCCTCGGCAAGCTCAGCTAGGGCCGGTGGTTCACGGCACAGCGCCCTAAGAGTCTGGTGCTGGGGCTCACGGCTGGGTGGGAGGGTCATGCCACTGCGTTTGGGGGACACGTGGACCTCCAGAAGCCTTTGGGAACCCTACATCTGCCCTTCCTTCGCCTCTTCACTCTTAGTGGGGAATATGGGAGTTCTCCAGGGTCCGGAGGCCAGTCTCAACAGTACAACCATGTGTGGCTTTCTGGAGGTCCCTTTGAACTTCAGTGAGGATGGCTGGAGGTCGGCCGGCCCCTGGCTAGGCATGAGCCTCGTCCTCAGCCTCTGAATCACTCGTCTCACACCTGGGTCCCCATCCTGCCCTCTCCCACCCTCCCTCACTGGCTTCTCCCTCGTCTGAGGCCTCTCTGCATTTCTGCTTATTTCGATGCTGTTCATCTCCCTGTCTGCAAACTCGGATTATCCCTCCCTACTCGTCACCGGCTACTTCCCAGCTCATCAACACCATCACTCGTTGGCTGGGGCACCAAGTGGCTGGATGGGGAACGGGTGAAGGAGCATGGTGCGTCGTCATTTTTCTGACCAAGGCGTCCAAGATGATGTTCAAACAGCCCCACGCCAGCCGCCGCCGCCTCAGACCTGGTGCATGTGGACCTGCGGAGCGGGGAGTGATGGGCAGATGCCCCAGGTCACTAGCCTGGCCTGCCTGAGGGCAGTGTGGCGGTCCCAGGGAGGGCAGGCTTCAGGGGAGCGATGGGCGGGCGCACGGGCTGGAGGCGGGGCTGCGAAGGAGGCAGCTGTGCAGACCACGGGCGGCGTGGGCCGAGGAAACGAGCACGGCTGGGAAAGGAGCTTGGGTGCCTGCCGAGGGGCACGGCTCGTCTCCTTCCTCTCCCGCCCCGGCGTTCCCTATCCCTTCTTCCCTCCAGCTCACCCTCCTTGGCTCCTGCATACTCCCCACTTCCCTGCACGCTCCTCTACCCCACTCAGGCCACCCCACGAGGCCTCCCGGGGAGGGACAGGGCCAGCTGCGGCGGTAGCCCTGAAGCAGCTCTTTCAGGGTACCCTGCTCACTCCACAGAGGCGAGGGCCCCCGGCCACACAGGAAGATGGCAGGGCAACCCACTGTCACCTGGCAACAGGTCCCTGCTGGACCTGCTGGGAGAGTTGGGGTCCATGGGCAGACAGTGGGGCTGTGCTGAGACACAGGCAAGGGGCCCTGGCTCTGGAATGCACTGGGGGTGTCCTCGGGGGTGCGTCCTCAGGGGTATCAGTGACACTGCATGGACCATGGGACACAGGGTCAGTGCTGTCATACCTTCCTACGGCCCCCCCACTTCCGTTCCTTGAGTACACGTGATACATGACGCCAGGCACTGTGTGGATCCCACATATGACACCCACATGTGACACTGCCCTCCAGGGACTCCTAGGCAATAGGAAACCATCTCTTGGGGGGAGGGGGCCTCTCTTTATTTATTTTTTATATCTAAGATGTGGGTTAAACATCTTTGGATGGACAGAAGTCCAGACTTAGAGTCTGGAATAATGTGAGCAGCTAACAACCTAGTGCCTCTCTAAGCCCAGAGAGAGGGGCCCAGGCTGTGGCCCCGCCCTCAGCTGGGAGGTGGCTGGGGCAGTTGGAGAAGCACCGAGGCCGTGTTGCTGCAGGGACTGCCCCAGGACGGCAGTAGGGGGCCCTGTCTCCTGCAGGAGCTCTCAGGGTAGGCCGCTGGGGCAGGAGGGGTCTTTGGCTCCAGGAGGAGTGAGGTCACCTGTCGTTTTACCTGTGCTGAGCCTGAGAGTGCTGGGGTTTGTCCTGAAGTGGGGAGAATGGGTGGGGGGACCCTGAGAGGTGCCTGAGCCAGAGCCTGCCCAGAGAGTCCAGGGACAGGGAGGAGGGCAGGAACGGAGACCCTCAGGGAGAGCTGGGCAGGCCCCGGAGGAGGTGAGCATGTGTCTGCTGGGTGACCCCCGGGAGGCCCCTCCCACTCTCCCAGAGCTGGGGTGGCGGTGGAGGATGGGGAACGGTGACCGGCAGAGCTGCTGCGAGCCCCAGCCTCCCTCCCGAGGGGGAGGAGAGGATCCCGCTGCAAGGTATTTTCCTGGTGCTAAGGATAACCCTGTGCGGAGGCCGAGGGGACCCAATTAGACATGCAAGGCGGGGGAGGCCGAGGGCGTGTGGGAGAGGCTTCCTTTTTGCTTTCTGGCTTCCCCAGCCTCAGTGAGAAATCACAGCCTGGCTCCCTCCGCCAGCCCCCCTCCTCCACTCCCCTCTCCCTGGGCCACGTCCACACTGAATCCCGCTCCCAGCCCCTTGAACTCAGGGTGGGCTGGGACAGAGGCCCCACAGTGGTGTCACCCCTGGGCAGCGGCCCCCGCGGTGCCCACCCCTGTTCTGGGAAGGGGCAGGGTCCTCCCTGGTGCCCCAGAGCTGGGGGCCCCCTTACACCCTCGCTCGCTCGTCCTGAGCTCTCTGAGCTCCGGGGCGAGTGTCCCCACTCTCAGGCTCAGCACAGGTACTGGTGAGGGACCTCGCTCCTCCTGGAGCCAGCAGCCCCACTGCCGCAGTGGTCGTCAGTGAGCGCCGGGGAGCTGGGGCCTGTGGCTTCCAACGCCAGCCCAGTCTTCCTTAGGGCGGTTCCGGGGCACACGGGAGCCAGTGCGTGGAAGGCGCGGGGGGACTTAGGCAGGCTCCCCGAGTGCCTCATTGATGGTGGTAGCTTCCCACTGTCCTCTGTTCCTGTCCCTGCTCTGGTCCTGAGCTGGAGCTGCTGCCTGGCCTGCGCCACCCTTCCTCCTGAGGAGTGGGCCTGAGGTCTCCCACAAGGCTCTCAGGAGAAGGTTCTGGGAATCTGGCCAGGTGCCGGGCGTGGGGACGGTTTCCAGGGCTTCTCACCCCGTCCTGCCGAGGCCCCTGCAGGGGGCTTCTGTAGGGAGAGCAACGGTCTGGCCAGCCTCCAGCACCCCGATGGCCAGGGCCTGCAGCCACGGCGCCTGCTGCTCTGTGCTCTGTCCGTTTGTCTGGCTGTCCTTGGAGGTGTGAGGAACGCCAATTCCGCGCTCAGCCAGCCTGCCTGCGCGGGGGCAAGGGCTGCGGGGGTGGCCGCCTCGCTGGGTGACTCATCCTCACACCAACTGGAGCCTCGGGGACGGGGACGGGGCTCCTCACTGCCTCAGCTGCCTCCGAGGAGGGTGTCAGAGCCCAAGGAAGCCAGCCACTCCGGACTCCCCGCACGCACGCGCCCGCCCACGTGGCCGGCGGATGCAAGGACTGTTTCTGAGGTCCCCCACGGGACAGCCCCCGACCCTGAGACGGCTGGTCCTGGCCTCGAGCTGCAGACGCAGAAGTAGAGTGACCTGTCGAGGGTGGCTGCGCTACAGTGGCCGCACCGGGGGGCTGAAGGGAGACCTGGGGAAGTCTGTGAAACAGTGGGATTAAAGTATGGATTCATTTTGGTGTGGAGTAAATGGGAATCCTGGCATAGCATTTTCCTAATACACGTTTCCACTAACTTTTTGAAGACCCTACCCCCCATACAGCTCTGAGGCCAAGACTGATGCCAGCGAAGAGCTCTGAGGTCTTAGCAGCTCATCTGGGCCACAGGTCACAACTGTCCCTGCCCCCCCACCTCCTGTAGGAGGAGACCAGCCCAGGGAGAGGGCGGGGCCTCTCTGCCAAGATCTCCGAGCGCTCAGGCCGCCATGAACCTAGCGCCACACTTAGTGCAGGAAGGAATCCAGAGAGGGTCCGAAGAGGAGGATGGGCCGGCCTTTGAACCTGTCAGCCAGTGCGGGAGGCGCTGAGAGTCCAGGAAGCCTGTCTGCCATGCTGTGCTGGGAGAGGCTGGTCCGAGCCCTGGTCTGGGCCGAGGGGAAGGAGATCGGCACCGGGACCCAGAGGCCAGTGGGAGGGTGGTCCCGGGTCTGGGGAGGCCCTCAGCCCTTCCTCCTGGGCCTCTGCCGGGTGTCAGGGCAGGGCAGGGCAGGGCTGTCTCCGTGCCCTCCAGACCTTGTCAGAGTAAATCCAAGGGTGGAGACAGTGCTTAAGAATGAGGGAGGCCTTTCCCAGTCCCTCAGACGCTGGGGAGATGTCAGGCCTCAGGGCCTGAGCCCGGGGTGCGTGTCTTTGTACACTGTCCCGTGAGGGGCAGCCTTTCTATTCTCTGAGCAGGACAGACGGAGGAAGCAGGGCTCCCCCCATCATGCAGGTGGTTTAGACTGACACAGTCTCTCTCTGTCTCTCTCTGTGGAGAGAGGACTGCTCAACAGTTTGAGATTGGCTAAAAGTAGGCTGGACCCCAGATCTTGACAGAGGGCCTCACCAGGCCTCAGCTCCCCTCCTGGGGCAGAAACTCTTGTCCCCAGGGTTCCCATCGGCCCAGAAGCGCAGGCCTTGGATAACGCGTGCAGAGCAGCCTGGCAGGTCCCCACCCGCCCTGACGGACAGCTGGGGGCAGTTGCATTTCGGCCTGAGCCGCAGGCAAGGCTTGGGGGTCGACCCTTTGAGGTCCTATGGTTCGTAAGAGGATGCTGCTGGGAAACTAGGAGGACACCTGGGTGGGAGTTACGAGGCCCTAAGACCCAGGCCCACCTTGCCACATCCCCCCAGGCAGGCCGGGTGCCCAGGTCAGAGGCCCCCACCAGCTGGCAGAGCATGGGACGAGGCCCTGAGTGACGGTCCTGCTCGCTCCCCAGTCGGTCTCAGATGGACCTTCCGTAGAAGGGCAGGAGGGCCTCTGGGGTGCCTTCTGACTAAGGGAAGGGGGCCCAGCAGGTGCGTGTGCTTCCCAGGCATCACCTGTGCCCGGAACTACACACGCCATCGCGGGGAGTCACCCCGCGGCCTCGTGGGGCAGACGTCAGAGCCCACTGCTAAGGACACTGGCTCAGAGAGGTCCGGCACCTCCCCGGGGTCGCAGCTAGCCAGCAGCCGCGTGGAACCCCTGGTTCCGGGATGGCACGCGGCCTCTGCCCTGCCGGGCTGCCCCCAGATGCCCTGTTCCCCCCAGCCCTGCCCTGCCCTGCCCACTCCACTGGGCTGCCCCTGGCCGCGAGGTCCGAGGTCCGAGGAGGAGCGAGGAGTTCCGGCAGGAGCAGGGGAGGGAGCCGGCTGCCGGCTGGTGGGAAGGCCCGAGGCAGCACCGGCTGGAGTGGGAGGAGGGCACGGGGGCGGGTTCCAGGCTTTTCCCCACACTTCCTCAGGGATCGCTTTACATAACCAGCCTGCTTAGTCACCGCTTTTTACTTTTTTTTTGGAAACAATTTTCTCAGCATCACAGCTCCCGTCTCCATCCCTTACGAGTCACCGCGTTAGGGAAGTCCCTTTTCTCCCGTTCCCTAGGCAACCCAGCACATTTGCCTTTCAAATGAGCCAAGGCCTGGGCGGGGGAGGAGTTCCCTCCCCCTGTGCCGGGCCTCCCACACAGCCACTCCCGCCTCCGACGGTGTGTCATGTGGCCTGGCCACCTGGAGACATCTGGGGAGACCAACTACCTGCTGGCCGCAGCCTCCGCTCGCGACCTGGCTTCCTCTGCTTCGAGTCCAGCCCAGGCGGAGCCCCCACCCCGTCTGGAAGTGCCCTGTCTGGACTGTAGACGCGGCAGGGTCTCCTGGTTCCTCTGGGAAGACCAAGAGGCTTTTTGGGAGGTGACAGAGATGGCCTAGCTCAGCAAAGCTCGGGACACCCAGGGGACAGAGCTGCCTGCACTGCCCCCGCCCCGGGGCCGCCGGCTGGCCTGGCCTCCTGTCTCTGCAGGCTGTGGCAGAGGACGGCAGGAGAGGCCTTCCCAGCCACCCTCTGCTCCCTTGCTGCCGTCCACGGGGCCTTGTCAGCAGGGGGTGCCCAGTTGCTCAGGAAGCTGAGGCTGGGGTGGAGGTGGGGTGGGTGCCAGATACACTCAAAGAGGCCCCAGAAGGCCCGGGGGTGCTGACGTACACGCCCCTTTACGGGGCCACGGTACGATGGTCGTGCTGTAAGGTGCCCGCCCAGTGGGGTTGATGCCATGAACCGAAGCCACGTGAACCGTAAAAACAGCGAGGGCCAGGTGGCTGTGCAGCCGTAAGACGTGATGCTCTGCGAGGCTGACCCGCGTGGGAAGGTTCCGGGTTTGTGCCCGGAGAACCCCCTGAGTACTCCCGGGAAGCCAGTGCCCAGATCCAGGGCCAACTGAGGCTGGGGGTGGATCGCATATCAAGACCCTGTCGGGGTATGTCTGCGTGCCTCTCAGGATGAATTATAAATATATAAAATTATAAATGTGATTATAAGTATACTTAAAAAGAAATAGTTGTACAAAGTTAGAGCACTCACTCCTCGGCACACATTTGCGGAACACCCACTGTGTGCTCTGGGACACCCACTGCGTGCTGTGGAACACCCACTGTGTGCTCTGGGACACCCATTGCGTGCTGTGGAACACCACTGTGTGCTCTGGGATACCCACTGCGTGCTGTGGGACACCCACTGCGTGCTCTGGGATACCCACTGTGTGCTGTGGAACACCACTGTGTGCTCTGGGATACCCACTGCGTGCTGTGGGACACCCACTGTGTGCTCTGGGACACCCATTGCGTGCTGTGGAACACCACTGTGTGCTCTGGGACACCCACTGTGTGCTGTGGAACACCACTGTGTGCTCTGGGATACCCACTGCGTGCTGTGGGACACCCACTGTGTGCTCTGGGATACCCACTGCGTGCTGTGGGACACCCACTGTGTGCTCTGGGACACCCATTGCGTGCTGTGGGACACCCACTGTGTGCTCTGGGACACCCACTGTGTGCTGTGGAACACCACTGTGTGCTCTGGGATACCCACTGCGTGCTGTGGGACACCCACTGTGTGCTCTGGGACACCCATTGCGTGCTGTGGAACACCACTGTGTGCTCTGGGATACCCACTGCGTGCTGTGGGACACCCACTGTGTGCTCTGGGACACCCACTGTGTGCTGTGGAACACCACTGTGTGCTCTGGGATACCCACTGCGTGCTGTGGGACACCCACTGCGTGCTCTGGGACACCCACTGTGTGCTTTCAAGCATCATGCAAGTGCTTAGAAACCACCCATCCAGACCTCTGCCTTCTGGGGCTTGAAAATGCCCAAACCACCTGTGAGAGGGTCTTACAGAACAGCAAGTTTTAGACAGGGTCTGCAGCGCACTTGTGGAAAATCTCTCCCAGACGCAGAGGGGTACTAGAGAGGGATAACTCGCAGGCCATGGTCTCCAAGCAGGCGCTCCTAACCTGGGACTCGAACGTGCTCTGAGGGTCTGTGAACACCCACAGAATGTGCGGTCGTGTGGATACGCAAGCACTTCAAAGCATTCATGGAAAAGTTAAATACGAGTTTAATTCAGTGCAAACGCGTTGAACCGCATGCCTTTTCTGCATGACACACGTTCCCACCAACTGCTGGAGGTCCCCCCTACTTTCCTGGGGAGAGGCCTGCCACTTTTACCCCACTGGGGACTTGGACCCCCAGGAAGAGGCTGCCTAGCCTTGGGAGCGGTGTGTGTCAGGGTACCCTAGAGTGACAGCCGCATGTGCCACCAACCTGGAGGTCAGTGCCCTCAGGGATAACCTACAGTCAACCTCCCAGGACCTCCGCTGGGTCATAGGGAGACCCCGGGCCCCCGGCCTGCCTCCCCTGACCCTACCAGGCAGCAGCGGCCCCAGGTCAAACAACCGGAGGGAGGGGGCAGGTCCTGTTCCCTGCAGTGGAGGCAGGGGCACGAGGACCAGCTGTCCCTTCTCGGGGGTGTATCGGGACGTCTGGAGCTCCGGGGTGCTGTCCCACTCCAGCCTCTCTTGTATTGCTCTTCCATAGTTAGACCCTTTCCCAGCCCTCTCTCTAGGAGGAGCAGTGATCCAGCAGCTATGCCAGGCTTTGGCTCTGCTTTCCCGGGGGCAGACGGGTGTGGCCACCTGACCGAAGGGCAGGGCGCAGTGCCTGGACTTCCGCAGGCCGGCTTCCTCATCAGACCCCGGGGCTGCTCGGGGGACTCCTGCGGGGCAAGGCCTGGGGTGCCCCTGGGTGGTCCTGCAGGCTCCCAGCAGCGGGGTCATGCCCTCATGCCCCTGGCTCCAGGAGGTCAGGTGCACGGAGAGGCCAGGCTGGGGGTGGGGGGCAGACTCAGTACCCTACTCGGGCTGTTGTTCTTTTTTTTTTTTTTTTTTTGGAGAGGTTTTTGCTATAGGGCGCGTGCGTTCACCAGACAGACAGAGACATAGAGACAGAAAGTGAGAAATCACCCCCCCTCCCCAGGGAGGATGGCCACGCCGCAATCCCTTCTCTTCCATTCTCCTCTCGGGACCTTAGGCACACATGCACACTCGCCCGGCGCGAGTTTAAGTCACCAGGTCTGGGACGCGAACCGTGGTTGGCTACATGGGAGTCCAGCAACATAGCCATTACGCCAACTGCTGGTCCCATAGGGCCGTGAGAGACGCCATAGCACTCACGCCAACGCTCATGACACGTGCTCGGTCCAGGGGCTCCCGCGTCCCAGCTGTGGGGAGCGTGGGCCCTGGGCAAGGCTGAGGGAGAAGCCCAGAGGGACTGGCGCCGGCCCCGGGCAGATCTGGTCCGTGCTCCACCCCTCCACGTCCGAGGAGCCGATGGCACTAAGCGCAGGCTGCCGCGGGTGACGGCGAATGCTGCTGACACGCGGCGGTGCTGCCTTTGCTGGATCCCTTCTGTCCCTGCCGCCATGCTTCCACGACCGAAACCGAGCAGAGAACGACGCACTAGCGGAGAAGGGTCTCTGGAGGCTGAAGGAGCACACAAAGGTGTCATGGAAAAGGGGGCCGGGTGGGAGAGCGATGAATAGGCACACCCCGGACACCGAGAGGACCAGAGCAGGCTGAGCAGGCGAGTCTGGGGTCTGGCCCTTGTATTACAAATCTGTCACTGATGCCTTGACTTGAAGGAAACCGAGGCAGGACAGGCCTCTCTCCCTGAGTTCTGGCCCTAGCGCTGGTGATGGCATGTGACCCTGCAGACGACCTCCGACCTGGACCTGGCTCCCCTTGCTGAGAGACGCTAATTAACAAACCTGCATTTAAATAAGCAGCGCGGGTGTTTGTAACCGCTGCCTTATTGAATTGTGACAAGTTATTAGCCGGTGCATGTTCAATGAAACAGAAGCACCCGGGGAACCCCTAAGTCCAATCTGCAGAAAGCAGATGCTGCGGAGGAGAGAAGGACGGCGGACGCGGCAGAGGCGGACCCCTCGCACTCTGGGGAGGACTCTGGGCCTCCCCTCCTCGAGGCTACACAGCCCTCTGCCCACACCCATGGCACAGGAAAGGCGGCGAGCCAGGGAGGACCCTCAGAGGTGCTTGGCGGTGCGCTGGGGTCCATGGGGCTTCCCTGCCTTTGGGGGTGTGGGGCGAGGGGCCCACGGCTTGGTGCCCGTGTGTCCAGGAAGCCCATCAGCTCAGCTGCTGCCCCTGCAGGGACGACAGACCTATGGCCGGCCTCGCTCAGGGTGGCCTGACCCAGGGCGCTTCACCCCTCAGTGTCTTTGGGCAGTGGGAAGATTGACGCGGGGGCCTGCGCGCCACACGTCCATACATGGGGCTCCATACATTCCTGGACTTCGAAGGCCCATCCTCGGTGGCTTTCGAAGAGTCGTAGCGTGGCAGTTGCTTGGTGGCACGGGGGAGAAGACGACGCTCTGGGAGGCCAACCCACAGGGGGAGGTTCTGAGGCATCGAGCACCGGAGTGTGCACACCAGGGGTCTAGGAGGGGATGGTGGTGAAGGCCATTCCCGGGTGACAGGGGCTCAGAGCTGCTTAAGAGAAGGACTCCTGGGGCCAGCAGTTGGTGTAATGGCCATGTCGCCGGACTCCCATGTAGTTGACCACGGTTCGAGTCCCAGACCCGGTGGCTTAAACTCATGCCAGGCACATGTGCGTGCGTGCCCAAGATCCTGAGAGGAGAATGGAGGAGAAGGGATTGCGGCGTGGCCATCCCCCCTGGGGGTGATTTCTCACTTTCTGTCTTTCTGGAGCGCACATGCGCCCTATAGCAAAAGTCTCTCCAAAAATAAAAAAAAAAAAGGAAAAATAAAAAGAGAGAGGGACTCTTGTGGAAGGAGAAACAATTTTGAATTTTTTTTTCTTTTTTTTTAAGTTTATTGATTATTTCTTCCATGAGAGAAAGAGACACAGAGAGAGAGCACTCAGTCCACGCCCGGTCTCAGCTGCCTGGATCACCAGCTTACACGCGGGCACCCGGCGGGCTCAGGGAGGTGGTGGGGAAGAGCCCAGGACCGTCCCCCATGAGTGCGGTTGTGTCACTGCTGTGGCGCCTGGCCCCGAGGGAGGGGCGTTTGCGGGTGGTAGTGGCAGAGGCGAGGACAGGGAGAGGGACGGGCTGGCCTACCACCCAGCGAGGGCTGGTGGGAGGTCCCCAGATGCAGGCACGGGCGCAGCCCTGGCACAGATGAACGGGCTGGGGCGAGGCTTTGGGAGCTCCTCAGCTCATCCTGAGGAGACTGAGCACCAGACGGAATCGGGTAGAGGAAGGCGGGCTGAAAAGGACGGGAGGTCTGGCCTTGCTGGGAGGAAGCCCAGCTGCCCCGGGGAGAGGCTCTGGTCACACAGGTGCCCCTGGGATGGGAGGCTGCGAGGGGCAGCGGAGGAGCACTCCAGCCAGGAAAGGTGCGTGGAGTGAAGAGACACACAGGGCAGCCTGCTCCTGGGGCAGCTGGGGGGAGCTGCAAGGACCGGGTGCCGGGGGGCACTCCGGAGCCTGGGTCTGGCAGCTGCGGCTCTGCCTGGCAGTGGCCAGGGGCACACACAGGGCCCACTGCGTCCCTGCTGTGCTCTGAGTCTTCGTAGGCTTGTGGGCAGCACCCAGGGCAAGCGTCTTGTCCCCTCCCCGCCCCTTGGGCCTCAGTTTCCTCACCTATAAATACAGGTGCAGCTGTTAGCTCTCTTTTTTAAATTATTTTATTTTTATCTTGCCAGAGGGCATGTGTGCTCACCAGAGAGAGAAAAAGAGAGGGGGAAAAAATCCGCCCCATCGGATGTCACCCCACAATCCCTTCTCCTTCATGTCTCCCTCCTTTTGGGGCACACTGCCCCACACTTTCCAAACCGCCGGGTCCAGGACGCAAACCACACAATCAGCCACGTGGTTTACCTTACCACCAGGAAACGGGCTGGCCGTTAGTCTTCCCTTCAGCCCTAAAACAAGATTGTCCCCATGGTTATTCGTCTGCGATGGGCAGGGTTCTACACAGATGGACATTCTCAATTCTGGCTGGAACTTTGGTAATATGTACCCGAAAGCCTCTGACCATGGGGAACATGTGACCTGTAAGAATGTATGCTAAGGAAGGTACCAGGAGGTGAATGAAGAGCTGTGTATTCACAACTTTGCTCATTGTAGCGCTGGTGATAATAAGAGAGAAAAAAAAAGATAAAAAAGAATCGAGCTAATGTCCAATAGCAAAGGCCTGGCGGAGTAAATTATAGTACGTCCATATGGTAAACTACTTCAGCACTGAGAATCGTGGCTTAGAAGATTATGTGTTGACATGGGAAAATGTTAATGATATATTGCTAAGTAAAAAGCAGGCTACATTACAGAGTGTACAGTATGATACATTCATTTTCAAAATTTTTGATTAGGACACAGACCAAATCTTTAATTAATGTCATTTTCCCCCTTCTCTTGGCAAGCAAGAAGAGTATTATCTCGAATAATGTAACTAAAAAATGAAACAGAAAGACAGAGTTATACACTAAGTGTGTTCTTGGGGATTTTGAAGTCGTTAGACTGGGGAGCCGGCTGTCAGTGAGTCCAGGAGTAGAGACATTCCAAAACTGGAATTTTAGGAATGGAAATCACCCCAGAGATCAGATTGTCAGGCTGGATGGAGTTTGGTGGGAAGTCTTAGACGTGAGTGGTCAGAGTGGGATGAGCGCCAGGCCTGGACCTGGGGCCTCCGGCTTCGGTTCACGCCGACATGCTGCTGCACCTCTACAGTTAGGAGGAGACTCCCTGAGACGTGGGTGGGTCTGCGGCCCCTCCACACCCCTCGGCCTCCAGACCTGTGCAGCGAGGTCGCTCGGGCCCTCAGGGTTGACCCGGGCCTGCTGCAGAGCTCTGGGGCCACTTCTCCAGGGGGTGGGGTACTTCAGGAGCGACCCAGTGCCCCGGGGGGGAAAATCGGTCTTCAGGTGACCCAGAACAGGGCCTCCCTGACTTCCCAAAGAACACGAGGACACGTATCCTCAGCTTGTCGGCACTTTGGGACACGCTGTTCCTTTCTCAAAATAAGTCTCCCGTCTTAGCCCAGTCTGCTAACTCCCCACGCCCAAGGCAGCATCTCGTTTCTATCGTTTCTATCGAGCTCGGCTCTGCGGGGCAGGAGCACCCGCGGAGACCCTGCTGCCCATGCGCTGGTGAGGTCATGCTGAAGCCCTCCTTGGGGAGGAGCAGGGGTCGGGCCTGGCCTGCTGGTGCCAGGGCCCAGCACCTCTCCTCTGGCCCCCAGCCTGCTGTCCCCCATGGCCACTCAGTGGCCTCGATCTCCCTGCTACCCTTCACCAGGCAGCCAGAGGGATCTGGCTAGAACCCCAGCAAAACTGCTGACCTGCCAGGGCCTCCCGGGCCAACAGAGCACAAGCCTGCGCCCTCACTGCACTGGGTGCCGGACGGGTTCCCACCCCTCCCTGCCTCCCCTCTTGCATTCTTCTCACTCGCTCTTCCCTGCAGCTGCACCAGCCTCCCCGCTCTTCCTCACACCCAGGTGCGAACCAGCTCAGGCCCTTTGCATGGCCAGGTCCCTCCAAGTCTTCCCCGAGGGTAAGCCCCTGCCTGACCAGTGTGACTTCTGCAGTGGCACACCCCGCGGTCTCAAGGACCGACTGTTTTCACGTGCTTACCGCGTCATTATTCACGCATGTGTTGCATTTTACTTATCCATTGCTTACTTATCTCTTCAGTATTTATTCGTGATTACTTGTTCATTATTTCTTGTTGTTTGCCACCCTGCTCTAGAGAGAACATTCCATGGGGTGGGGGGGGGGTTGTCCAGTTCGCTCTTGCACCCCAAGTACGGAGGACGGAGGGGTGCAGCGCAGCCACTTGAGACATATTCACTGAGTGAACACAAAAGACGGGTAGAAGTTAATACCTACAACATCTCCCCGTGGGGAAGGCACGCAGAGTTCATCTCAGATTGCTCTGGGGCCTGCCGGAGGCCAGGCTGACCACGTGGGAAGGTTCCCGGTTCATGTCCGAGGCCTCTCTGAACACGTCGGCACACGTGTGCCCTGCCCTGCGGCTGGCTGAGGCTGGGAGTGGCCTGTGAAAACAGGACCGTGTCAGGGTTGCTATCTCTCTGTCTCTGTGTCTCTGTATGTTGTTCTGTCTCTTGTTCATGAAAAATACAGACTTAAAAAGAAGAACAAAGGTGGTGCCCACGGAGAGGGACCCCAACGTCTGGGGTAAGAGCTGTATTAGGTCTCGATCAGAGTTTGGCCTCCACATCCCACTCATGCCCCCTCTAGCTCTTGCCCTCCCGCTGGTCTCATTTCACCTTCCCGGAGCCTCCAACTGCCCAGCGGCTGTTGGTCCACCGCGTAACCCTCTCACCCACTGGCTCGTCACACGCACGGGCAGAGCTGGACACGGAGGCCACAGTCAGCCACGGGGGACCTGGGTGACTGCTGATCCCCCCGCCCGGGCAGAGGCACCTCCTAAGAGGTGGCTCCAGGAAGCCAGGGGACCCCAGGATGAAGAAGATGAAGCCTTCGCAAATCAGGTGGGGTAAGAGGGGGTGGGGAAGGGAGGATCCCCGCGATCACAAAAGCCTGGTGGGGCCTAGCAGTGGGGTACCCCCGGGCTGCTGAGGCTCCTTGGAATGCGGGCGCGGGTGGGGCTGCGGGAGGGCTAGGCGGACTGGCCTGGCCGGGGGCGCTGGCTACCTCCGAGCTCAGTGCTCTGTGTGGAACCGGCCGCTTCACAGGCTGCTGGAGCTACGGCGAGTTGGCTGCCTTCTCAGCAAACAGACGGGGTTTAATTGCTGTTACTGTCAGTGTAGTTGCAAATATCATATAAAAAGGGCTTTTTGGCTAATTGTTTTTAGAATAAGAATTCAAGAACTATGTATAGATACTCTGCATCCAGGGGACTTTAAAGATCAAACTGTTTATACTACCCTTAAATACAGTCTTTGGCTGAGGTGCTGGGATCTGCAGGGGTCTGGGGACGCACTGGTCCCCCAGGGCTTAAGAGGCCAGAACAATATGATGGCCCCAACCTTTGTCCTGGGCGGGGGGCCCGGGCGGTGTGTGGTTAAGATGCGGGTTGCGGCAACTTGTGCCCGATGATTGGCTGGAGGCCAGGAGAGGGGACAGCCCCCGGGTCATTCCTCAGGCACCCTAGCCTCAAGTGCTGCCTCATGCAGACAAGGCCCCCACCCAGCCTGCAACAAGAAAGCTGGTTCCCAGGGCTCCTGGGTGCAGGAGGGGACGAGGCCGCCTTGTGCATTGGCCCCGGGACCGTGGAGCCGAGGAGGGGGCAGGAGGCAGCCTGTCTAGGTGGCCTCGCATTCCCCGCCTCGTCTCTCTCTCACCTGCATCTTTTCTCGCCCGGAATGGTACGGAGAGGGTTTCTGAGTTGCACGAATAAAGCAAATGCATATCTATTCATTGCCATCCTGTCCTCACACTCAAGCCTCTCTCAAATTTTAATTTGGGAGATTTTAGAAAGGCAAATTTATCTGTGACACCATCCAAATTTTATGTTATTGGAATCCTATTCTCCAAGGACGCAGTAGACTCCTGAGAAAGCCTGGGCTTCTCCTTGTGATGTTTCCCCAAACTCCGTGTGTGCGTGCGTGCGTGTGTGTGTGTGCGTGCACACACGCGTGCACATTCATCTCAGGGCCTCTGCATGGCTTATGTTCAAACACATGATGCTTCTCCACCAGGCAGGCACAGACGTGATGGGGATTCATTGCACACACAGACAACGCGGTGTAGACTCCTGCGGGCCTGGGCCGGTATTCAAGTTACACGCTTAACTTAGTCAACAGACACTTAATAAGCACTTACTGGCCATTAAACACCATCCCAGGCCCTGGGCATAAAGCAATGAGCAAGCCAGATAAAGCCCGCCTTGGTCCACGTCCACTCGACTCAGCGCACAGAACAAATCTGGGTGGACAGGCATTGCATGAGCTAGGTGGACAGACCAAAAGGTCGGTGCTCCCTGAGTACTGGACAGATGGCCCATCTGGGTGCAAGAGTAGCCAGTCCAGCTGGTGTCTGCCATATGCTACCTCTTGGGGCTGCAGGGCCTGGCTCTGCACTTCTGGGTGCCGCTCAGCTGGGCGAGGTGGTAGGACCACAGCTTTGTGGCTTATCTCTCTGCCCCACAGTGATACCAGGCTACCTCCGTCGTCTCATTCCATCCACCTGTCTCACTGTCTTCTTCCTCCAAGAAGCCCTCTCTGCGTGCCCCGGTCATAACCAGAGCTGCCGTCTAACGAGCACCCTGTGCCATCTGCGTGGTCCACCTGGCACTGAACACTCTCCGCCTATTCCAGTGGGCACCATACTCTTCTGAAGAACACCCAGATTTCTACAGACATGTAGGTGGGGGACCCCAGCTCTGCCTGGAGGAGCTCTCAGCCCTTCTGGGGAACAGGCAAGCACCCCTGTCCTTGTGGGTACCAGGTGGACGCGGAGGTGGACCTTGGGTGCTGCGGCACATGGCGGTGGGGTGGCGCTCAGGGCTCCTCGGTGGAGATGACGCTCATTTGCTCCCAGAAGAAACCCGGGCTCCTTGGGCGGGGCCTTACCTGGCCGTCTCTAAACCCCATGGCTGTGGTGCCCATCTTCTCTTGTCCTGCAGTTTACTGAGTTGTCGGAAAAGCCATCATGTATTTTTTTCTACATTTTTCTATGCAAAAATGTGTCATGACTCTTCCGACAACCCAATAATTTTTTTTTTGAGTAGCATTCTTCTTTATTCCTGAATGTGTGTGTGCACGCATTAGAGCACGGTGGGGGGAGGAGCGGCTCCCATGGGCCTGTCATGCCCCACCCACCTCCTCCAGTCCTCCAGCCTGGCCCGACCTGGCCCTCTCGTGTGTACCCAGCACGTTCGGGGCTGAGCAGGTTTGGGATTGGAATCGTGGTAACCCGTGGGACCTGGCTCCTCTCCAGCAGTGCTTCACTGCACCTTGGCGCTGGCCCTGAGCAGTATTTTAAGAGCCGATTATGAAGCAAGACACGTCATATTAAAAAAAAAACCACCATGCCACTGGCTTACCCTCTGCCTTTGCATGCATTGGGTCGTTGTAGAAGTCATGACACATTTTTGCATACAAAAAAACCCCAGAAAAATACATCATGACTTTTCTAATGCCCCAATATATGTTAACAGGTCTTTTCCTATATTGATATCAGAAATATTAATATGTGTTTTATATGTTAATATTTTGATTCTTCTAAAGTTGAATTTTTGACATTTAATTTTTTTTTTTAGAGATTTTTGCTATAGGGCACATGTGCTCGCTGAAGAGACAGAGACAGACAGAGACAGAAAGTGAGAAATCACCCCCCTGGGGGTATGTCCACACTGCAATCCCTTCTCCATTCTCCTCTTGGGATTTTGGGCACACACACATGTGCTCAGGGTGAGATTTTGAAGTCGCCGGGTCCGGGACTTGAACTGCAATCGACTATATGGGGGTCCAGCGATGTAGCCATTATGCCCTCTGCTGGCCCTGACATTTCATTTTTAACATTAAAAGTTAACACTTAAATTTATAAAACTTAGTTAAGCCCGAAGAAGAGTATGAAAATCGCCCCTAGGGCCGGCGCGGCGGTAACACATGGCTCTACGACACTGAAGCCACACGGGAACAGCCCGTGTTACCATCCTGGGACCGCCCTGCACCCATGGGCGTGCATGTGCCCACCATCGGGGCGGGCTGGGGCCGGGTGGACTGCAGCACGGCCCTGGCCTCTCTCGTAGAAGAAAGAGTGTTTAAGACATGGCCGGGCTCCCGCACCCAGACTCGCAGTGAACAGCCCGCTGCGCTCCCTTGCCGGGTTCTCTTCTCCGTGCACAGGTTCCCACGTGACGAAAACGGCCACACTTGACCTACCCGTTTTTAATTCGCTTTTCCGTCCATGCGATAACAAGGCACGAGTATTTTTTCTGATGTCCTCGGTAGTTTTAGTGGCCGCGTAATGGGCTGATACCGTAACTGACCTGCGTCCGCTCTTGCTGGGCCGATAGGCTGTTCCTCATTTGTTACTATTGCAAGCAACACCGCGGCGAACAGCACTGTGGGTAAATGGTTGCTCACAGCCATAACATTTCCCTTAGCAGTTATTCGAGAATTATTCATTTTTAACATGTCCTGCCTTATTTTGGTAGGTATCATTTTTTCTTTTTTATACATTTAGTATAAAATTCTAGGAGTTTTTTGGGTCAAAGGCTATAGACATTTTGAAGGCATTTGACGTTTGATACACCCAGCCAAATGATCCTGCAAAAGAGTTTTTAACAATCTGCACTCCCACCAGCACCACGTGAAAGGGCACGGGATGTTACTTCTTATTTATTTATTCATTTTTAGTTTTGCTATAGTTTTGTATGCATTGCCAGAGAAAGAGGGGGAGAGGGAAAGGGAAAGCGGGGAAGGGGAGAGGGAGAGAGAAAGAGAGAGAGAGAGAGAGAGAGAGAGAGAGAGAGAGAGAGAGAGAGAGAATTCAACCCCTAGGGGGATAGCCACGCTACCACCTCTTCTCCTCCATTCTCCTCTCAGCATTTTGGGCACTCATGCACACATGCCTGGCATATTTTTCAAGCTACCAGGTCTGGGACTTGAACCACGCCGTCAGCCATGTGGGATCCAGTGCCTTACCTTCCATCCCACCTGCTGGTCCTATTTATTATTATTTTTAACAAATCAAAGCAAAGCCCAGCCTTGCTGTTACAGGCAGTAGGTACCAGAGGGCTGGGAAGAGGGCGCGGTGGCCTGACGTGACCTGCCAAGGGAGCTCTCCCCCCCTCGTGTGCACGCATGCACTGTCAGGGAAAACAAGCAAACCAACAAATCTCGAACCCAAACACGGCCAAGTTCATGAGCACGGTGTGGGGGAGAGGCAGGTGAAGAGGACAACCGGTGGAAATGTTGGAAGCTGGACTACCCCGTCAACTCCCGCGGTGTGCCCTCGAGCCCAGAGCATCTGGAGCGTGTCCTGGATTTGAGACAGGCGCTCTCACGGTGGCTTGGCCTTGTCGTCTCGGATTCTCAAGAGTCCAGTGTGGCCAGTCCGAAGTAGAGAGTCAGGCAGTGACTCAGGCCGGCACCAACACGGGGCTCCGCAGCCTGTAGGTGCCCCCGTTTCCCTCGGCAATTCCCAGGTGGTGTCTGGGAGTGAGCCCATCCGAATCGTGAACCCAGTAAGCACTGGTGACGCCCTCGTGGTCAAGCTGCCCGGGGTGGTGTGCGAGGGCGCCGCGAGGCACGCTGCTCGGCCGTGAAAAATCAAACTCGGAACCCAGAGTGGCGTTGCCGCTCAAGAGCACCGCGTTCTCGCTGCAGTAAAGTGGAACGCGGCAAGCCAAACGTGCACCGTCCGTGTACGCTCATGTACATATGTGTGACTCATCCCCCACTGAGCTCTGAGCCCTCGAGAGGAGAAACGTAACCCTGTCCCTCTAGAGCCCTGCTCAGTGTTCGGCAGAGAGTGGACCTTCCAGGGGGCACGCAGCACACCACACGCGAGCTGAATGGAATTCTCTCTCCCTGGTACAATTAGACAGCATGACCCACAATAAGCAGCTGAAAGGCTTCCTCCAGGCAGCCCTCCATGCTGGCTCTGGGGGAGCACATGGCAGGCTTAAAAGCCCTATCTGTTGCCTACACACTGCCTAAGAAAAAATGCCAAGGTCAGCCATGTCAACCTGTTGGCACCTAGGGTGTTTTGAGCCCAAAGGGGCCTAGGCAATCACGCAGGCCCAGTCCTTGTTTACCTGGGAGGACACGGGGGCTCAGGGAAGTGAGCGGTATTTTACGCAGGGTGTGTGTGGGCGCTGTGATGTTTTAGACAGTGCTCGCTCCAGTACTGTCCTCCTGCCCCGCTCCCAGGCAGCAACAACTACAGGCCTGCGCTTCCGTGCCCGGCCCGAGAGCAACAGGACTCGAAGGCAGAGCGCTCCCTGTCAGAGTTCAGGGACGTTCCGCAGGTGGAGTAGTGGCCTGAAGCAGACTGGGAGTCCGGAGGACTGTTTTGGGAGAGAGGGAGGGAAAGGATACGCTGGGAAGGGCTAGGCAAGAGAGGAGGCAGGGCGGGGACGCTGGTGGTGCTGGGAAGGGGTAGGCAAGAGAGGGGGCAAGGCGGGGAGGCTGGCGGCAGGCTGCAGAGGAAGGTGGGTGGTGGAGGGCTGCGTGTGGGGAGGAGGCCGCCGCAGACCTTCGCAGGGTCCTGTCACCAGAAGGATGGGGAGAAAGCCTTGCTGTTGCCCGCAGGAGGGATGACGCAGACACTAGGACAGCCCAGCCGGGGATGAGAACATGAATGGCGCGGTGCTCGGAGCAAGTGCCCTCGGGGGGTGGTGGCTGGAAAGAGCTGACGCTGAGAAGGATGGCAGAGCTCTGGGTAGAAGGCCGGACATGCACCAGCGCAGGAGGGAGGCGGGCGAGCCTTCCCACGGGGCTGGGAAACTAGGGCGAGTGCCCTGGGGCACCCAGGAAACGGGGCAGCGTGGAGTCGGGTGCGCAATGGTGTGGCACGGGCTCAGTGCTAAGTGGGGGATGAGGGGCCGGAGGTCTTGGCGCGTACGGGAGGCATCTTGAAGGGAGATTGGAGCAGAACTTAAAAAAATGAAAGGGCAGCCTTCCGATGAATGGGGTTCTAGGTGTAGATGGCACCATCGTTTTCGGTGTTTAACAGGTTGTGACTTGCCTTGCTAATTCTGCAGACCGCCCCTCCCAGGTCTAGCTAACTCCTAGACTAGACACCGCCAACTGCACTGGCCGCAGACACTCCACGAGCAGGCGCACTAAGTCGGGGCTCATACCCGGCCCCGCCCGTGTCTGCTCCCACATACCAGGTCAGTAACGTGCCGGCCCTAATCACCCAGGTCCACGTTGTAGACCTCACAGCCCTTTCCAGCCACCACCCCCCAGGGCACTTGTCCCGGCCACAGTACCGCTGCCAGCGTGCAAACGAGCCAACGCTGAGCTTGCTCAGATGTGCCGGGGCCGCCTTGCCCGTTCCCCTAGGACCCGCAGCAAGGCCCGGGGCCATGCTCTCCTCTCGCTCCCCCTCCTGACCAGCCAGAGTGCTCCCCCACACGGTCTATGTTCAGGGAGGAAGGCCTCCTTCCCTTGGGGACTGGAACTGTGACAATGAACTCGCGATGGCATGGACCTCTCTGGGCCTGCTTGGTCATGTCTATCTATTAAAACCGGGGTGCACAGAGACACAGGAGGGGGAACGCCATCGCTTTCCGGGCGGCCGGCAGCCCCCTGCTTCCCTTAGACACTCCCCTCCCAGCCCCCCTCTTCCCTGCACACGTTTGGGCTCCCCCTGCTGAGGGTCTCCTGCTGTCTGTGCTCCGGGCCTGGCCAGCACTGCAGGACTGGTCACTGCTGCTGCGAGCTGGGGGACTTGGCCCTGGCTGCTCCGGGAGTGGCCCTCCTGGCCGCCCCTCGACTGAGCTGTGCTGCTTCCCCTGCTGCTTCCAGAGTGCAGGCAACTGCGACAGCCAGTGCGGGAGACTGCCTGGGAGTCTGGAGAGCCTTCCGGAACCTCTGCGATGGCAATCCTGGCAGAGACCCGGCAAGGCTCCCAAAATACCGAATTCTGATTTCGAAAGGGAGAGGAGGAGAGAGGAGCGCAGCCCGAGTGAACGCCCCTTGGTTCTTCATTACGGTCTCACCCACGGGCTGCTTCTGAGCCCGGGGCTTCGTGGAGACTGGTTATCCCCCAGGGACCACGGCTGCCCGGTGGCGTCTCATTCGGCGGGTCGGGGTAGAGGGAGCCACAGACGGGGTTGGGCCACCTCGACTCTAGCCCGCCCCCAGCACCGGGAAGCCAGTCTGACTTTGTGCCTCAGTTTCTTCATCCGTAAAATGGACTGGCAGCCCCTCTGGCTCTGAAGACCCAGGCATCTCTGGGAGGAGGGCCTCGGCTGTGTTGTGAAGCCTGGCCCAGCTGCTGGTGTGGACGTGTTGTGACCCTTTACTCTTCCTGGCAAAGGGCGAGTCCTGCCCACCTGGCTGTGCCCTCCCAGGGCAGTCTCCGGGCACCTGGCTCCACATGGCGGGGGTCCCTGGGCTGCCAGTTCAGGCCCTGCCCGGCCCTGGAGCCTGGCGCAGCAGGTGCGCTGTGGGGAGAGGAGTGCCCTGCCCCCAGGGGCTGCAGAGGCAACACGCGAGCTTCCGGAGCCCCTGGTAGAGCCCTGGGTCCTGCAGGAAGATGCTCGTTACTTTTCTCGTTTACCGCTCGCAACCTAGAGACAGTCTGAATCCGGCTGCCTTGGCCTTGAGCCATGAGCGCGCACACTCTCCTGCCTGCCCACCGAATCCTGCCCGCCTCCAGAGCCCATCCAGCCCCGTCCTCCAGCCCCCGCCCACTCCAGCCTCCCTAAGGGCAGGCTCGGCGTCTTCGCCTCCCTCCACACCTCCCTGGGACAAGCAGACTGGAACACTCAGCGGTCCCCACGGGAGTCCTAGTCTGCTGGCCGACCCCAGGATGTGACCTCGGAGCACACTTGCTGGGTGGGTGACAAGCGTGCCTGAGCAGGGGGCCGGTCATGGGGGCAGGTCTGGGGAGACAGTCCTCGCCCACGCACGTGGTCTCCCTGGAGCTGCACATCCGCCCCGGGCGTGCATGGAGTTTCTGCCTTTTACAGATGGGGCTCGGAGGGGAGCAGCCACAGGGACCCAGGCCAGGCCTTCCCATGCAGTGTCCCTGCTTCTGCAAAGCGGGTCCTGCTTACCGGCTGCGGGCCTTCAGGGAGTCCCTGCTCCTGACCTGCAGTGGCCAGGGGTGGGGCTGGGGGCAGGGCTTGGAGACAGCGGTGGGACGAAGGGCCAGGGTGGCCATAGCTGGGTTCTTGGCCTCTGCCTCTGAGGCCAGAGAGGTGGAGGCTGCTTTGGGGAAAACGAGTATTTCGTAGGGAAAAGGCAGACCCCGAGCTCGGCCCGTGAGAGACAGTTTTGCAAAGGCACACGGAGGCAGGCGTTCACACACATGCAATGTTCACACCCATGCACACGCACACGGGCGTCCACACCCAGGGCCCCAGCGGCAACGCGGCTTCCCCCACCGCCTCAGCCTCCCCCACCAAGCCCCACTCCTCTCCCTCCTACCCTATATGTGCAATCTTGTGAAAACTCCACCACTCTTAAGGTTAATAAGGCTCATTTGCTTAAGATAGCACCTGTTTCTATGGTGACTCCTGCCACCCAGAATCTGTTCACCAACGGAGACGAGAAAACAGTGACTTCCACCCTCTTTGAAAGGAAAAGCGAATTCTTAGCCGAGGGCTTGCCATGCCAGCGCCCGAGGAGCTCTGGGCACCTGGCCTCCACCTGTTTAAGTCCTCGCTGCTCCCCTCCCCACGCCCAGGCAGAGGCTCCAGATCCTTCCGTGCTCACGCTCTGGACTGTGGTTTCCTCTTCCTCTTCCTCATCTCTCTAGCAAGCAACAGAGCCCATGGGGGGGTGTGCTTTTTCCCACTGGCTTCTAGGCCCTCAGACCCCACCCCTTCACCCCAGGGGCACCTGTCCTTCCCAGGCAGAGGCTGCAGGAGGACCCTGGGAGGCCCCGGGCCTTCCTCCCATCATGGCTGCCTCCTGCCAGCCTGTCTCTCAGCCGTGCCACCTGGATTCCTGCAGCCGCCCCCAACCCACCTCGGCCGTGGGCTTGTCCTCCTCAGGTTTGTGCAGAAGGTCACCGGCTGACTCTCCTGACACACGCGCTGGCAAGGCCTTGCCTTGCCAGGGCCCAGTCTGGTCCACTGCTCTGTAGCCGAGGTCTGTAACACCGACCTGACACGAGTCCCAACCGTGGATTGCAAATCACTGGGAAAGTGGGTCCCAGGCAGGGTCCTAACAGAGCTGGGTGAGCGGTTCCCTGACAGCAGAGAGCAGGCCAGGTCCTCCCGTGACAGCGCGCAGTTATCCGCGGGGACAGTGAGAGCGCGGGAACCGCAGGGACGCCGAGCTTGTTCGATGTGTTCCGAGGCTCAGGGGAGTATGCTGTGCACACGGACAGGAAGGTCGAGGGCTGCTGAGGAGGGGAGCAAGTGCTGAATCCTAAGCCATCGAGATCGATCAGAGCTCGGCGTCATCACGCAAACCTTCCCGCCTGCGGCAGCCAGCCAGGGGCCCTGCAGACCAGCTGACGGAGCGGCACCCAGAGCCCGGCTCCGCAGCCTGCTCGCGGCCCTGCAGCCTCGCTTCACTCTCCTCCAGGGGTGGTACTTACTCCCGCAGGCCACCATCAGGCTTATTATTACTTCTTTTTTTCTTTTTTTTTTTAGGCTTTTGTCATAGGACACATGTGCTCGCTGGAGAGAGACAGAGAGAGGGAAAGTGAAAAATCACCCCCCAGGGAGGATGGTCATGCCTCTCAGGACTTAGGGTACACATGCACGTGTGCCCGGTGTGATTTTCAAGCCACTGGGACTGAACCGTGGTCGGCCGTGTGGGAATTCAGCGCCTTCACCACCACCACGCCACCTGCAGGCCCCTGCTGTCAAGCTTATGAACGAGCTCTGTGTCCAGGAGCCGGTAGTACACCCGCTGGCCCCATCACTGGCAGACGCCTCCTCCCTGCCCATCTCTGGGGCACTTTGCTCACCTGCTCCAGAGGGGCAAGCCTTGGCTGTGAATACCACGACACGTCCCAGAGCCAGGCCTCCTGCCTCCCTGGGGAGCTCCAGACTCACTCCAATCTGCTATGTGGGCGAGTTAAGAGGTCGCTCAGGACTAACCTGTCTGAGACAGGATTTTAGGTCCCCCAGCTAACTCCCTTTCTGTTCTACTAGACTTGTGGGGGTTTTATTTTATGTAATTAATTAATTTACTTATTTTACATCCAATCACTGTGTATCCTTACAGCATACCAAATGAATTTTCCCACCATGAATACACTGTACATGGGTTCAGCCAAGGATATTATCATAACATTATAATCAACAGACCACCTAACCCTAGTTGGAATGACTGAGATTAAAAAAGGAAGAAGACTGGGAACCAGCAGTTAGCGTAATGGCTATGTCGCTGGACTCCCATGTAGTCGACCGCGGTTTGCGTCCCGGACCCGGTGGCTTAAAACTCACGCCGGGCGCGTGTGCGTGCGTGCCCAGGATCCCAAGAGGAGAATGGAGGAATGGAGGAGAAGGGATTGCGGCGTGGCCATCCCCTCTGGGGGGTGATTTCTCGCTTTCTGTCTCTATGTCTCTCTCTGTCTGTCTGGTGAGCGCACGCGCTCTATAGCAAAAACCTCTCCAAAAAAAAAAAAAAAAAAAAAAAAAAGGAAGAAGACTGAGAAGTGCTGGCGGGGGTGTGGTGAAAAGGGGACTCTCCTACACTGTTGGTGGGAATATAAATTAGCACAGCCATTGTGGAGAACAATGCGGAGGTTCCTCAAAGACCCACAACTGCTAAGACATGAACCAACCCAAATGTCCATGAACAGATAAATGGGGTGGAAAAAGTGTGAACATATACGCTGCAGAATACTCCTCAGTATTTCATCAAATTTAATGCTGAGCGAAGCAAGCCAGACTATGAAAGAGAAGCATTGTATGTCCCCACTCAGTGAATACCACATGTCAGCACTTTATGGCAGAAACTGAGATTGGGAATTATAAAAGCAATGGTGATGCTGTAGATAGTGCAGGAAGAGAGTGGAAATGGGGGAGGATAAGAGGGAGGGAATTAAGGGGAAGAAGAAAGAAGCAAAACATTAAGAAAGTCTCCCCTTAAAATGGTGGTAAGGACACTTAACCTTCGATACTCCCGCTTCACGAGTTTTCCAGTATATAGTACAGTGTAACTATAAGAGAGGTCTTCAGAAAGCTCATGAAAAGGCATAGTATGAAAAAAAAATGCTTGGATTTCCAACTTTTTTGCATCAGAATAAACCAGTACCCTAATTCTGTTTTTACAAGGTCTCTTTGACGTCCCCTCACACTGTATCTGCAGGTATAGGCACAGGGTTGTACGACAGATCTCTACAATGCAATCACCTCGCATAATGGAGACTTCATTGTTGAGTAGCAACACCCCATTTCCCTCTCCTCCTGTCCAGATGTGCATTTACATAACTGGGGACCTTAAAAATTGTATCATGTGGATTCCATCCTCAGAGATTCTGGGGTGCAGCTTCCCGGGGGATTCTAAGAGCTCGAGGTTAGAACCGCCATCCTTCTTGGTTTCCCTGGTGGCCTTCTCTGACTTCTGTTTCTCCCAGCCACCCTGCTCCAGACCTGTCGGCCTCTCGTCCCTGGAGCACACCCAGCTCCTGCCTGCTACTCACTCTGCTCCATGCCCTCCCCTCACCTGTTCACCTGGTGAATTTCTACTCTGCTCACAGGAGCCTCCCACGGAATCCACCTTCTCATCTCCCACAGTTCCTGGGACTTAGCTCCATTCTGACCCGCCCCACTCTTTTTTTCTTCCCTCCCCAGACGGTGAGTACTTTGATGGCGGGGATTCGATCATATGAACTTTTGGTCTGCCATGCCTGAATGAAACCTGTTGCTTTAGACGCACTGAGCACGTGCTGAATGGATGAATGATTGAGGTGGTCTGATCCTGCAGAGAAAGGAGAGCTCCGACTCTTCAACGATCTGAAACCTCTGCTTCCATGAATGTGGCCTAAGATTATATTAGCTGTCTGAACTCCTGCGTTATGGTTTGACATTCTATTATTAGCTTAAAGTTCATGTTAAAATTAGCTTAAAAATAAATTCAAACTCCTCTTGATCTTTTCCCCTCATGAGCCTCCGACATGCCAGATCTCCCCCATTCTGGATATGTGCAGTTGATTTGGAACTTAAATACAGAGGCTTAGACGAGTCCAGTAAGTCGCTTTTTCTTCCCAATGCAGGCCCATCCTCTGATTGGCTAAGACGAGCTGTTAGGTGCTAGTCGTCCTGTTAGCGATTCCCTGTTGTGTGGCCTACAGCCTTGGGGAGCGTGCTGTCTATGAAGATATTCAGTAAGATGAGGCTCGCACTAGGTTGTAGGGCCTCAGGGGCCACTCGACAGCACTCTGCAGGGAAGGCTGTTGCTGAGCCCACAGCCCACAGACAGGACAGTCGTTGAAACTGTGTCTCTGCCCTTTGCCCACAGGGTGACGGCGCCTGACCTCGTGACTCCAGTGCCTCGTTCGGTCCAGCTGTGCTGTGCATTCTTACACCCCTATCATTCTGGGCCAGTGGGCAGAGCCCTTCCCAGCAAGGAGACCTGAGAGGTCGGCCGTGACTTATTTCTGGTGAACCTATGCTGGCTCCCAAGGGAAACTGATTTCTTTCCTGTGTTGTCTCAGACAATCTGCTTATTAAACTGTTTCTAAAGTTTATTTTAGATTTTTTTCTATGACAGAGAGAGAGACCCCTAAGAGGGTCCTGAGGCCAAGATCCGGGCAGGGCAGAACTGACCGTCCTGAGACAGCCGGGATCTCTGGCAAGCGTGTGCCTGCCATGCACAGGAGCCACGGGACACACACTGAGGACCTGCCCACGTGGGTCGAGATGCGTTACCAGTGTGCCCCGTCAGTCCCAAACGGTTTGGGAATTTTTTTTTTTCTTTTAGAGAGAGATTTTTGCTATAGAGCACATGCACTCACCAGAAAGACAGAGAGAGAGAGAGAGAAAAAGAGAGACAGAAAGCAAGAAATCACCCTCCTGGGGGGATGGCCATGGCACAATACGTTTTCCTCCATTGTTATCTCAGGATTTTGGGCACACATGCACACGCCCTAGCATGAGTTTTAAGTCACTGGGTCTGGGACTCAAACTGCAGTCGATTACTTAGGAGTCTGGCAACTTAACTATTACACCATCTGCTGATTCCCCCCTTTTTTCATTAAAACAAACAAACAAACATGTACTCCAAGAAAAGGAGAGAGAGAAAGACTCCAACAGGGTCCCGATACCGCACTCCGCCCTGCCTCGACCATGGGCACGCGCCTGCCCAGTGCACTAACCCTAACCCTAACCCAGAGGTCTCTGGGCTTGAGCCGGGAATCTCCCCCTGTGGGTCAGCCTTACAGAGCCTCACTTTTCCTGCCGTGCCACCGTCGGCCCCATTTTTGCATTTGGATGAAGCCTAGATCTAGGGACCCACAATCTCCTTCCACGTGACGTCGGGACCACGTGGACCTCGAAGGTGGGACCCATCCGGAGGCCTGCACTCGTTACCCCCACTGCGTGCTTGCAGACTGCACTGGGCCTTCAGGAAGAGGGGCCGAGCGGGAACGGACCACAGAGGCCACGGCAGCAGGCCGTCTGCGAGACCACTGGCAGGTCGGTGGAAACCACCGGGACGGTGGGGCAGACGGGACCGGGGCCTCTCAGGCCTCGAACGACACACGGGGAGGTAGGACTCAGTCCTGAGACACTGGGCTCAGTGCAGGGGACCAGACAGGGAGGTAGCTGGTCACATTCAGATTTTAGAAAGATTATCCTATGGAGGAAAGAAGAGCACTTTTGTAGGAGTGAGCTTATGAGATGGGAACTAGTTGGACTTTGGAAAGAGTAATCTAGACACAAGTGACAAGGACCTCAACTCAGTTACCTTCACTTTTTTTTTTTTTTTTTTTTTTTAAGAGATTTTTGTCTTAGGGCGCTCATTGGAGAGAGAGAGACAGACACAGTGAGAAGAAAAATGATAAATCACCCCTGGGGGGCAGGGGGAGGTGGCCATTCTGCAATCCCTTCTCCTCCATTCTCCTCCTGGGATCTTGGGCACGCACACACATGGGCCCAGCATGAGTTTCAAGCCACTGGGTCCAGGAATAAAACCATGGTTGACTAAGTGGGAGTCCAGTGACATACGCCACCTGCTGGTCCCAGTCATCTTGGCTTTTCTTTCTTTCTTAAAAAAAAAAAAAAAAAAAAAAGTTTATTTCCTGAGAGGGAGTGAGATGGGAGAAAGAAAAAGAGAGAGACAGGCGCCCTCACGGGGTCTTCACGCCATGATCCTGCCCCAAGTCCAGCCAGTCTGGGTCACGGGCAGGAGTGCAGGCTGAGTGTGCTCGGGGCGGTCCCAGGATGCAAACAGGACTTTCTCACGGGAGCCCAGCTGTGTTCCCGCTGTGCCGCCAGCTGGCCTTTAGCTGTTACTTCTGTCTGTGGTTACCTCTGCACTCCCCCCATCAGCTGTGGGGCTGTAGCTGTGCCGCTCGCTCCCTGAAAGGCAGCCAGCCGCCTCCTGTGTCTGACTGTTCCGACCTGCTCCTGTCTCCAGGCCCTGCTCAATTCCATCCCACTATGATGTCATGACAGAGTGACGTTCGGTCCAGCTGTGCTGTGCATTCTTACACGCCTACCCATCTGTCCATCCCCACCTACCCAACCCTCCCCACCCCTCCAGCCAGCCCTTCCCCCATGCCTTCATTCGTTCACTCATCCAACATTTCCCGAGGTCCTTCCGAGTTCTGAGCACCGCGCTAAGTCCATGCAATAAGGAGACACTATTCTTCCAGGAACGACGAGACTCGTAAGCAATAACAGACCCAAGCCCTGAGGGCCCCAAGCACGGTTTTCCTGATGTCCGGGCAGGGCAGGACCAGGACAGGGAGGAGCAGCTGCTCACGAGAGGAGGAAGGTGCTCCTGGCCCTCAGGCTCTCCGAAGGGCCCAGCTGGGTTTGACTGCGTGGCCCTGAGCACCCCTCAATAACGCCTTCCTGCATGTTGGCCTCGTCTTTCCGAGGGGGCAGCAGGAACCCTACCCTCGAGTCCCTACCATGCACACATTTGTGTCTCATTGTATTTTATGAAACAGCCAAGCGCCGAGCAGTGCTGGGCACGGTGTGGGTCCTAACCCCTCCCTGGCTAGCCCGAGGCTGGCGGGTAGCTCTCCCCCTCGGCAGGTAGCTCTCCCCCTCGGCAGGTAGCTCTCCCCCTCAAGATCTTGTATGTGAAGACCACACGGGCTGCTCCTTCCCCCCGGCCAGGCCCTGTGCTCCCCCTTGGGACTGCCATACGCCTCTCCCCTCTGGGTCTTCTCAAGCTTCCTAAGCAGGATTTAGGGTGATAGGAGGGCAGGAGTGGGTACCCCATGCTGTGGCGGGGCCCCCAGGCAGTATTTTTGATGGTTCACCATGCGACAGAAGCTGTAGGAACACCTGGCCGGGGAGGACACCACAGGTGGAGACGCGGTGTGAGGCTCCCAGGGCCCATCTTGCGGGCTGGTCTCCTGCCCACTGGGGAAACTCTGGGCACCCATGAATAGTTATTCCTGGAGAGAAGGAGGCCCTCCCTCGTGGGGCACGGGCTCAGTGCTCAGGCCGTCCCATTTCCAGGAAAGCCTTTCCTCCTAGTGGCCGCACTCTGCTCCCCGTTATGCTTCCTCCATGGCCCTGTTCGGCCTCACGGAGCAGGGCAGGGGCTCCCTGTCTTCCAAGGAGGCTTGGCGTATTTAGAAGCAGCTGGTTCTCGTGCTGCAGGTGCTCCAGGAGGCCGACCTCCCCTGCCCCTTACAGTTGCTGACCTCACACGGTTTCTACAGACGCTCGCCACTCTGGCCGCTTCCTCGCGGCGGTCGCCACCCCCTCAAAATAGAGTGGCCAGGACGGCAGCTGTCTGGGTGTGGCGTAAACAATGCACCTGAGAGAAACTTCGGGGCTCAGGGGAATGGACCTTGGTGCTTCCACGAGGGAGGAGGCCGCAGCCGCCCCCCCTGCCCCCGAGCCCCCACCCAAGCCTCTGGAGCACCTGCGGAGAGGTGGCGACTATGGCCGGAGGACTGCCACCTGCAAGGCCCAGGCTGCTCCTGTGAGGGTGCATTTGGACTGAGGGTCCTGGTTTTGTTTGTTTGCTTGTTTTGTATTAAATTACAAACACGGTAATTTGCGTGTAAGATGATCATATTAGGGTGCGAGCACTCACCAGAGAGAGCGAGAGAGAGAGAGCGAGCGAGCTAGCCCTGCCTGTGGGCGTGGTCACACCACTTGTTTCCTTTTCCTTCGCCTCCATCTCTCCCTCCTGTCCTGTCTGGATTTTGAGCACGCACACACATGAGCTTGGCATGTTTTTCAAGCCCCTGGGGGCAGGATTTGAACCGCACTTAGGTGCGTGGGATCCTGCCTTCCATGCACAGCATTTAACCACTGCACTTCAGGCGGCCCGCAGGTCTGTCTCATTCATTCCACAGCTTCACCCATGAAGGGAAGCCAGGGCGCCACCTTCTGCACCCCAAAGAGCTGAGTTCAGGCTTAGGGGAGCAAGACTGTGCTGTTCCCTATAGGGTGTCTTATGTGTGTGTGAGTGTGCATGTGTGTGTGCGTGTGTGTGAGAGAGAGAGAGAGAGAAAGAGAGAGAGAGGGAGAGTTCTGCCTGATCCAGGAATTCTCCTGGATGGCAGAATTGGTTTCCATAACGACTTTCTGATATAAACATATTTGATAAAAATAAGTTAACAGCGGAGCCGTGGTACAGCACAGATTCTCAGAGCATGGAGAGGGAGAGGGAGAGAGAGGGAGGCCTCCTTGAGAACTGCATTTTCTTCCCTTCCACCCCTCCCGCCAGCCTCGCTATACAGGCCTGCCACGAACCAGCTAAAAAGCTTTGTTTACCGTATTCCTGCGCGCACCGCCCCCTCCTGCCCGCGTACCTTCTACTCGGCCCCCCGCTCCTTAGTTACCTGAAGCACTACAGTATGTATGGGATAATATGATAAATTCATTTCCAATTCACTGCATTATCCCTTGAATATTTTAATGACTCATTGAATGGAGTAAAAAAAGCTATTTCAAATGAACAATTATGCTGCATTAGTCTAAGGGCTGATTATATTTAAACACTGCTTACACGGGTAACAGGACACAGCGACCTCGGCATACGAGAGCTAATTTGGCTCTTATCTCCAAATAATTTTACACGCAAATTACCATGAAAACCTAAAGGGCTTTAAAAACATTCATCAAAAGAGAATATTCCACTTTGTAGCTACATTTTATTTAAATTATTTTGAATGAGAGCAGAGGCATCTCTGGTTGGGACAAGGACGGAAGAGTGGGGCGCATGTGATAAGGAAAAGGCGGGGTGCTCGGTCCTGCTTAAAATAAAAGCAGCAAGTGTGGGGAGGGAAGGGGTGCAGCCCCAAGGTGGGGAGCACACCCCGGGTCTGACCACACCTTGCAGCCTAGCCCTGCACCCTGGCTGTGACTCCAGGGGGACTTGATCTAGTTTTGGGGGTCAGAGGGCGGCTCCTGGAGGCTGGGCCCCAATTGCCACCTCCACCGAAGCAAACCTGGGCCATCCTAAACCCTGCAGGCCAGGTCTGAGTCCACCTAGACTTAGAAGGCAAAGGGCGAGCTGTGTGGGCATTGCCTGCAGTTTTTACTTCGCTAACCATGAGCACAATAGTAAGAGAACTTGCAAAATCAAGTATCTGCTGTGGCCAGCCCTCCGTCTCGGGGCTGGGGGAATCACATTTATCCAGGGCTACTACTCTGTGTCAGGAGCCTTGGTCTCCCAGACCCTGGGAAACAGAGGTTATTCTCACACCCCGTTTAGTGAGGAAAGGAGGCCAGACTCCCCGTGTGGAAGTGGCAGAGCCCAGAAACTGCCCTGGCTCACCCGACTTGGAAGACTAGGCTCTCTTCCCCTCGGGGGATGAGCCCTCTCTGTGGCACACGGACTTGAACACACGTCTCAGGGAGCACGTGTCACACCTTCAGCGGCTCGTCACTTAAGACGGTCCCTTGCAGTAGAGGACAAAGCATGCACGGGGCGACTCTCAGTGGCAAACTTGAAAACACAGGGTTAAATAAAGAATTCGTTACCAATCCCATCTCCCGTGTTTGACCTTTCACCTGAACTCGTGGTCATGGTGAAGGCTGTTTATTGTCTGTACCATTAACTGGGTTCTAGGTACGTAGAAAATCACCTCATATAATTTTATACACACACACATGCGCACATATATGTATATATGTGTGTATATGTGAGTGTGTGTATATGCACGTGTATGTATATGCATGTGTATGTATGTATATGTGTGCGTATATTTATATCTTGGGAGGCTTCTTTGCACATGTAATTCCCTTTTTATTTTTTTGTCTCAGTCCTCAAGAAAAAGGAAATGCGTCTGTTTTTTATTTTTAGTTTTACTTGATTGATGGCTAGAGAGCAGGTATGCTTGCCAGAGAGAGAGAGAGAGAGAGAGACAGCATCCCTGGTGGGGTGTGGTGATGCCACGATCCCCTTTTCCTCCACTTCCCCATCCCATCAGGATTTGGGGCTCACATGCTTGGTATGTCTTTCAAACCAATGAGATTGGGATGCAAATCGCAGTTAGCCATGTGGGGCCCAGAACCCAGTGCACAGGGCTTTTCCTCTATACTATGAGGCCAACCCAGCTTTATTTTATTTTATTTTTTAGGTTTTTGCCATAGGGCGTGTGTGCTCACTGGAGAGAGACAGAGAGAGAGGGAAAGTGAGAAATCAACCCCCAGGTGGATGGCCATGCCGCAATCCCATGTTCTCAATCTCCTCTTAGGATTCTGGGCACACGCACATGCATGCACCTAGTGTGATTTTCAAGCTGCCGGGTCCGGGGCTTGAGCCGTAGTAAGCCATGTAGGAGTCCAGTGCCTTCACCACACGCCACCTGCTGGCCCAGTTTCACTTTCTCTGTAGTTGACCCCTAAAGCGGTGCATGTTGGTGGGGTGCAGGGGGGCTCTGTACGTACTCTGCAATGACCTAATTGGGACACTTCGCGAAGCCATGGCCTCGGACTCTACCACTCCTTGGAGGGACGTTCAGAACCTCTCATGTGGCCCTCGTGAAGGGTACAAGATGGAATTGTCACTGCGGCCATCGTGCTGCTTCACAGAAGAGAAACTGCGGTCTCAGAGAGGTCAAGAACTTGCCTGAGATCAGAGGTGGGACCGGCTCCTCCAATGCAAGCGTCCCGGCACCTGCTAACCACGGACCAGGAGGACGCAGGAGCCATGACCCTGCTGTGCTTACTGGGCCCCATGTGTCTCACCCATCTAGCACGAGAGGCTCTTAAAGGAAGACACTCTTAGTTTAGTTACAGAAAAACCCATCCCTACAGACAAGCAGGTGGGGTAGTGCCTCTGAGAGGACCTTCTTTTTTTTTTTTTTTTTTCTTTTAAAGAATTACTTAATTTTATTTGCTATTAATATTTATTTTTAAAATTTGACCAGACACACACACAGAGAGAGAGAGAGAGAGAGAGAAAGGGAAAGTGAAAAGGCAAACCACCAGGTCCAGGACTTGAACCACAGTCAGCCATGTGGGAGTCCAGCACTTGAACCACCACACCACCTGCCGGCCCCTTATGACAACCCTTGATTCAACCGGGAACTGGCTGCATTTACAGCTACTGAGGGCGGAGGGCACTGAATGGAAGGGAGGCTGCACTTGCCAGCTCCTTTTCTTTCTTAAAACAAAAAAGATATTCAGGGCAAATTTTAGAATCATTGACGGTTTCTAAGAAGATTTTCTTTTTTGGAAGAAAAAAGGTACTCTTGTCTTCCTAATTGTTCTTAGGGCTCTTTGTCATCAGTCATGATATTCTTTGTGGAAAGTATTAATACACCACCTTCCTCTGTTCAATATTCTCATTAACAATAAAAAGCCTAATGAAAATATCTGCATGAAAGCCCTGAGCACCAATTCCAGAGACAAATAGAAGGCGAACCAATAAGCGTTGCTTTTTGAAATGAATGATGCAAATTAATTGATACCTTAATTAGGCTTCAGCATGAAGACTTGGAGTTGGATTAAACGCAAACTGAAACACATCTTTCTGGAAAAGCCAAGGACAGCGCACGGGGTGGGGGGGGGACACGGTACCCATCAGAGCTGTTAGTGATCCCTCCCCTCAATGGCAGCATCTCAGAGGAGGGCCACGCCCGCTCGGCCAGGCTCCGTCTGCCCTAGTCTGGCCAGGTTTGGGGCCGGAAGTCTAGCTCCGCTCCTGAGCTAACGGGAGCCTGCAGGTGAAGGCAGGTGTGGGAAGTCCCACCCCTGGTGTGCCCTTGGGCCCTTGCGATCCCATCACTGACATGCGAAAGCCTCCTGGCTCTGTCTCTCTAGAACAGAGGCCCAGAGGGCAGGGCCTTCCTCGGTTTATATATGTTTAACCCCGGCGCTGCCTGACTGAGGACACTCTAGCCATCACACAGTGAACACCCATGAAGGCTTACTGTGCCCGCTGGGCGTTGTTCTAAGCACTTGACTTAAAATACCTCCGTTAAGCTTCAGGACAACAGTGTGAGGGGGAAACTACAAGTGTCTTCACTTTGCAAGTGAGTATAGGAGTCAGAGAGGCTGAGCAGCTAGCCCAAGATCCCACAGCTAATAAAGGTAGATTCAGGATTTGAACCACAGCAGTCTGACTGCAGAGTCCTTGTTCTTGCCCACGGTGCTACAGGGAATGGCGTTCAGCTTATATGTGTTGACCTGGATGAGCAGAAGGGCACCAAGAATGCCTGGGCCCTGCGGCTGGGCTCTCTCTAACTCTTAGCTTTATTAAAGTCACCCACAGAGCCAGTTCTTTGTCCGACTTCGTACTAGACCCTGCCAGCCTTTCTACGGTGTGGGGTGGGAGCTACAGATGGTTCCCGTGTGCCTGAGACCTGGGCAGCCTGTCAAAACACTGGCCCTACTGAGGAGCCCCTATGCCCATGACTGTCACCATCCTCAGATCAAGGCCAGCCTAGATGCCACCAAGTTTGTGCCTGTGGTCACTGTGACCGCAGAGCCATTGCTGCTCTGTGTCTGCAGTGGTTGGTGGCATGCCTGATTGCTGAGGCTGCTTGGGAAGTAATGCTGTGCGGGGCGTAGTTTTACAGGGTCCAAAACGCTTAGGTGCGCTTTGTTTACCAAGAAAGCGTCCCCTGGAAGCACCTACCAGGAAGCGTAGCCAGAAACAGAGCCTGGGAGTGAGCTGGGGTGGCGGGCGGGCACAGCGATTGTGTTTCCCCCCGACAGAGAGGGCGTGGTGCTCGCCGCCATTGGGGTCGATGGCAAGCATGTGGCGTGACCCAGAGCGGGTGCCACATGTGGCAGGAAGGGCGCTGGGTGGAGGCTGGCCTGACCAGCCGCAAGTGAGAGTGGCCATCTGCTTTGCTACCCCGTCAGCAAAGCGGGGCATGCCTGGATCACAGAGTGATTGCACTTTCAAAAGTTTCAAATTGCTTTCCCCCTGATTATGGCTCCAGGTGAGTAATGGTAAAAGCAACCAAGGCATGCCAGCCCTGAACCCTGTGGCCCTCCTTCCAGCTGCTAGCCACTCCGGATGCCCGCTCAAGGTGGGGCTCCGTCCTCTCCGGACCTCCCAAGGCCCATGTCTGGGACGAGGGTGCCCAGGTCTGAACCCCCCACCCCCAAGCTCACAGCCAGCTTCAAAGCTCTGTGTGCGAGCCACAGCAGGCACCAGACGGAGAAGTGCTGGGGCTGCAGACGGAGCCCCCCTTCCTTTGGCTGAGCCCAGACTGGATAGCCGCATGGGTTTGGTTTACACCCTCTTTGTGGCTGGCGGAATCTGGGGGCCGGTGGGCTAGCCACGTGGATATAGCCGAAGAGTGGCGCCGCTTCCTGCCCGGCACTCAGATGAGGGGAAGTGGGTGACGATGCCACTGAAACCCAAGCCTCGTCCGGCCCGAGCGGGGGGCTGAGGGCAGCACCCGGGCAGGTGGTCTGCTAAGCTCTGCGGCTCAGCAGCCTTGGCTGACAGCTGCCACCTGCCACCTGCCACCTGCTCCGCTTCTGAGCCAGGCTGCCAAGGCCCAGACCAGGTGCAGCACCGAGATCTGTGCCGAGCAAGTGCTGGGGGAGCCGAGTGGGTGGCAGGGCTTCGGGCTGGGGACAGGTGGCCGCATGGTGCCAAGTCCCCTTGACTCTCAGATCGTCCCTTCCACAGCTGCCTTTGCACTGGGCCTTCAGAATGGCCGAGCAGCATCCTCTTACAGGAAACCATGTGGTGCGTGGGGCAGGCTGTGAACGTGCCCTTCAGAGCCATGCTTCTCTCTCCGGTTCATCCTTCCTGCCCGCTGGGCGGCCCACGTCCAGGAAAGGGAGTGCTCCAGACGGGGAGAGCGCCAATCTCTCTCTCTCTCTCTGGGGCTGCATGCTCTCCTCTCTGTCCCGGAGGCTTGGACCTGCCCCTGCTCTGACCCTTTGCGTGTTTATGATGTCCCAAGCCCTTGGCCGGGTGAGGAGTGCTTGGCTGGGGCCTGCTCCATGGAGACCGGTTCAGGCCCTGGCCAAGAGGTGCTGCTGGAGCCTGCCCCGAGGAGGTCCCTTCCAGGCCATAGCTGGGGTGCTTCCAGGCTGGGCCTGAGCTCCCTCCATGGCCGCTCTTCCCTCGGCATTCCACTGGGTGGCCCTTAGAGTCCCTGCCTCACTCAGGAGTCAATAGCTGGTTAGGCCAATGGCCCTTCCTTTGCCCACGGCTCCAAAAGGACAAACACCACCCCCTGCGTTTGGCATTCTTTACGTTTTCCAAAGTGCTCTCAGTCCGCCATCTTGCCGTAAAGCCACTGTATGGCTCCTGAGTGACGGGAAGAACAAGACGCCAGACGGGTCCAGGGACTTGACAGAGCGCGCCGAGTGGGTGACTGGCCTAGACCCAGGTGGAGCCAAACAGCCTTCCTGCTCTGGGCTCCCGCTGTCCTGTGGGGCGAGGTCTTTCCAACGACTCAGAGGTCCTCTGCGGTTTGCCAGGGCAGTGTGGCGAGCGTTTGAGGCCAGTGTGTACCTCCCCGGGTGTGCTGCCGGGACCTCGTGAACAAAAGGGCCAGCAACCCAGAGCCTTCCGGAAGCCGGTGCTGTGGGAGAGGGCGTTCCAGATCGGCGGGGGTCAGAGAGGCCCTTCAGGGAATGGGCTCAACCTAGTCCAACCAGTGTCCGGACTTGGCCCCCTGCCATGCAGCACCCACTCACAGCCCACCCCTTTCTACTCCTCAGACCTGCCCAGAAAGGGTGGGCCAGGCCCCTTCCCAAGCCTCTTGGCCACACAGGGACAATGGTGGGCATGGCTGCTTGCTTTTGCACACCGAGGAAGACGTGGCTCGCCTCCCCCAGGCCTCCTGCCCCATCCAGAGGGGGAGCTCCGGCAGGTCCCCTGACCCAACCCCTCCCAGTTCTGTCCTTTTGACCACAGATCACCCCCATGTGCAGGCCCGGGTCTAAGGTGTGCTAAGGCCTCTCACATTCTCCCTGGCAATTGGCGGCGGGAGTGTGTGCACTGCAGACAGCAATGACCGCGGCCGGGCTACTTGTCCCCGGCTGAGAGCTGGCTCCCACGACGCCCACTGCGGGCGCTGGGTGCTTTATGAGCTCATGGGACAGCTCGGGTGGGCTGACACTGTGTGCTGTGGCGCCAGCCGTGTCACCCCTCCTGTCCTGGCCTTCCCATCCTGAGTGCGTCGGAGAGGGCCTTTCGGCCGGCTTACCTTGATGTCTGTCACCAGCCAGTGTCTCCAGAATCTCGCTCTGGGCTCGGACCTGCTGGGGGCGTCCGGGTCCACCATGACCAGGATGTAGGTTGCGCCCTGTAACACACGCAGCAGAAGGAATGGAGTGTGGTGAGACGTTGGTAGGAAACGCCAGGGCAGGTGCTCCCTTCACCCCCATTCCCGTGGGAACGGCTGACCCACACCTGTCGCCTCCTGCCCGGCTCGTGTGTCCTGGTGACATTCCGCACATGTCCCAGGTTTATTCTCCGAGTAATGCAGCCTGTGACACGGCAGCAGGACTCCTGGCCCACCCTTTCTGCAGAACCCACCCAACGGGGCGTAGTCACTGAGCACCTGGGAGTCCCTGGCACTGTGTCAGGTGCCCTGGGGGAAAGAAAGAACCTTAAAACAGAGCTTCTACACCCCAGGTGTCTGGCGCTCGGCTGGACAGCAGTACCTGGGAAAACCAGCACTCTGCAAGGCCGTCCCACGCGGGAGCGCCTGGGTTCATGTCCAGAGACCTCCCTGAGGGCATCGAGCAGGTGCGTGCCCATGACCGGGGCAGGCCGAAGCTGGGGGGCGGGTGAGTCATGGCAGTAAGACCCTATTGGGGTGTTGTATCTCTGTGTCTGGTGGTCATACAAAAAAAAAATTGAATTCACTTTCTAAAAGAATTTTTCAAAGAAGCTTCCAGTGTCGTTGGAGTGACTCCTCTGTGGACGTGGCCAGTGCAGCCAAGTTCTGTAACGGTGGGGCACAGAGACAGTGCCGGCCCCTGACGACACCCCACAGCCAGTGTGCAGTCCTGTGCCGTCTGCGTTGTGTATGTGCACTCTAGGATTCTCACACACGACAAAATGCCTGAGCACGCATTTCTCAGGACACCACCGTGGCTGGGTGACACGTGGCTACACAGAAGCAACACGTGGCTACGTGGAAGCTTACCCTACGGCAGGGACGGTACCACAGTGGGGCGCACCAGGGCCATTCCTTCTATCCACTGAACACCTACTGTGTGCCAGCAACTGCCAGCCGAGGAGGCCAACAGAGTGTAAGACGGTAAGATCCATGCTCAGGAAGCTTCTATTCTCGGTGGGAGTCATAATCGAAAATCAATAAACGAGTGAGGAGACATCAGACTGTGACTAGTTCTATGATGAAAATTAAATGGGGCACAAAGGCAGGGAGCAAACCACGACAAAGGCCTTCCAACAGGAAACCATCGGGCTTTGAGGGACAGAGGGAACCCCAGTGTGGCTGAGGGGAGCAGGGACTTGGCTGGGTGGGGGAGTGGGCAGGGGCCAGGCCGTGGAAGGCTCTCTAGGCCTGCTTAGGAGGGGGGTTTACTCCAAGTGACACGTGGCACCATTGGAGGGCTTTGGACAGGTGGAGACAGGTTCCAATGCACATTTTTTTTTATTTTAATTTTTTTGAGAGAGATTTTTGCTATAGAGTGTATGCACTCGCCAGAGACACAGAGACAGAAAGTGAGACATCACCTTCTGGGGGGATGGTCACACCACTGCCCCTTCTCCTTCATTCTCCTCTTGGGAGCTTGGGCACACACACACACACACACACACACACGTACCCAGTGTGAGTTTTAAGCCATCAAGCACGAGACTAGAACTGCGGTTAACTACGTGGGATTCCAGCGACATGATCATTATGCCATCTGCTGGTCCCTGGTGCATGTTTTAGAGGACTGGTTTGGCAGCCGGGTGGAGAATAAGAGGGTAGCAGAGGCTAGAGAGGGAGCCAGGAGGCCAGCCGGGAGCCCACCGTGGCAGTGTGCCCACGGACGGCGGGTCCTGGGCCGGAATAGCAGCCACGAGACAGACAGACACGGGCCGGGGAAGTGATTTCAGGTGGAACGACAGGGTTTGCTGACGGACAGATGGCCGGCAGTGAGGGGTGTGGAGGACCCAGGTGCCTCCTGGGCTTCGGCTCGGGCAGCTGGGCCACTTGATGACACAGAGCAGACATGCAGGTGGGGGACACGGAGAGCTTTAGGCATGGCAGTGGGGGTGCCTTAGAAGCCGACAGGCATACGTGCACTGCCTGCAGTTCTGGGGCGAGACCAGGACCCGATGCAGACACCTGAGAGTCACTGCAGACAGATGATGGTCTTTAAAAAAACTTTTATTTCTTTTCCCATGAGAAAGAGCGAGAGAGAGAACGAGTCAGTATGCTCAACAGCGTCTTCCGTGATCCACCCCCAGCCTCGGCTGGCTCTGGATGGTGGCCACGTCCAACCCGGGTATGTCCCGGAGGAGTCCAGACACGAACCTGGGACCCTCCCGTGTGGGTCAGCCTGCAGGACTGTGTCAGCACTGTGCCGCTGTCTGGCCCAGAGGGTGGCCCTGAAACCACAGAGTAAGAGGACGATGCCCGGAGAGGTGGACAGAGAAGACAAGAGGCCTCACGACCGACTCAACACGCCCGAGGAGACGGGGACTGGGAAAGGAGGCTGGATTGTCGTGTGGCAGGACCCACTGAATGTCTGAACAGGCCACTGCCACGGCAGACTGTGGACATGAGGACAGCACATGATGGGGACGCAGGGGAAGCCTAAATCAGAGCGAGGAAAACCCCATGCCGATGCTCTGAGGGGAGTGCGAGGAATTCCACTCCAAGGGGATTTCTGCAGATAGGGCTGTGATGCCGCGTGGTGACTGCAAGGGCGGGCGGGGAGCCCCGATGAGGTGGACGGCGGTACTGCGAATATCAGTCGGGAGACAGGGACGTGGCACCAGCACCCGGCAGACACATATCCCCACAGAGCCAGGAGCCGGCACCCGGGCAGGACCGGCCGGGGGCAGTGCAAAGGCAGGGCAGGGCTGGGCTGGGGAGCTTGTGGGGAACACGGCAAGGCTATGGCGGGACTGGACACTCAAAGCGGGGCGGCAGGGAGAAGGGGTGGAGGAGAGCGTTAGGAGAGCGGGGAGCTGTCACAGACTCAGAGAGAGACGAGTTCAAGGAAGGGGTGAGGATGGGGTCAGTGCTGCAGCCGTTGGGGCACGAGGACTACCAAGGGACCATCTGCTGTGACCATGGCCGGTCACTGGCAACTCCCCAGAGGTGAGCACTTTACAGCTAAAAGCACCGATTCGAATCTTAAAATCCAGAGGAGGAAGCAAACCATGTGTTAGACACTATGGGAAATGAAGGCAGAGAACGTGAAGGACAAAGAAACAAAAAACACAGTATTGGAGGGAGAAAGCCACATACCCAAGAAGAGCCTTGGTGTGTGTGTGTGTGCACGCGCGCGCGTGTGCGTGCGTGTGTGAGCATGGGTGCATGCAGTGTGATTCCAGTTCCCACAAGAAATCTGTGTATTTGATATGTCCAAGAATTGGTTCTAGCTAAAGCAATAAAAAATAAAAAATAAAGAGAAGCAAAGTATAAATATGTTTTTTTAAAAAAATCATCTCTCCTTTTTTCCTTTTTTTTTTTTTTTGCAAATGACATGGTTGTCTACATGAGAAATCTAAAAAAGAATCAGCTGAAAACAACAAGTCTAATATTCAGCACAGTAAGCTGTTACAAAATGTACATAAAACCAGTACTTTCCTAGGTACTATTAATAGTCATAAAATATACTTTTAAAATCCAATTCACAATTGTAACAAAAAATGTAAATTATCTAGGAATAAACTTGATAAAAAATGCAAGACTTATAGAAGACAACAGAAACATTGCTGAGGTTCATAAAAAGAAAGCTTGAAGAGATGGAGAGAGACATGCTATGGTTTTAAATTGAAATAACCATTTTGCAAAGATGTCAATGAACCTTTAATTAGTTTGTTAATCTCACACAATTTCAATCAAAATCCTAAAGAGAACTTCACAGAATGATTCTAGAGCTCATGATAAATGCCAAAAATAAACAAACAAAAGAAAAAATTAGTCTAAACAATATTGAATAAAATGAAATAGGGGATGATACTGATTTTATAGGCATTGAACTATATTATAAAGCTACAATAATTAGAACAATTCAGTGTCAAGGAATAAATTGGGATGCAAACTAGAAAATCAAGAAACTCAAGTTTATGTGTGACATTTAATGTATGACAGTTATTTCTAATCATTGGGGAAGGATAGGTTGTTTTATAAATTCTGTTGGGACAGTTTTGCTCACTGTGGAATAAACTTAGGTCTATAGTTCTTTCAGACACTAGAGAACTACCATATTTAAATATAAAAATGAAAGACAATCTTTTTTTGAATTATTTCATTTTATTTATCATCACTATTGTTTTTCTTTTAAAAAATTGCTACAGGGCTCATATGCTTACCAGAGAGAGACAGAGAGAGAGAGAGAAAGAGGGAGTGAGAAATCAAGCTGCCAGGTCCAGGATTCAAACTGCAGTCAGCCATGTGGGAATCCCGTACCACAAACACCACATCACCTGCTGGCCCCAAAAGACAATCTTAAAAAACTGGTCTAAGGGACCAGCAGATGGAGTAATGGTTATGTCACTGGACTCCCACATTATTGACTATGGTCAAGTCCCAGACCTGGTGGCTTAAAACATTCGGAGCATGTGTGAATGTATGCCCAAAATCCTGAGAGGAGAATGGAGGAGAAGGGATTGTGGCATGGCCATCCCCTGGGGGGGTGATTTCTCGCTTACGGTCTCCCTGTCTCTCTGTCTTTCTGGTGAGCGCACATGCCCTATAGCAAAAATCTCTCTTAAGAAAAAAAAAAAAAAAAAAGCTGGTTTAATAGCATAATATTAAACTCATACAATAAAATACCCTGTTAGATCTTTATATACTAAGATGGAAAGACATCTACAATATCTTATACATGAAATAAGCAAGTTACAGATTAATGTGCATGATATCATCTCAAATGTGGAGGAAAACTTTACACATCTAACTATATATATATTTATAGATATATTTGCATATGCATAGAAAATGTCTGCAAAACCACATACCAAACTGTTAACGTAAATGACATGAGGGAAAAGATTGATATATTTAACCAGATATAATTTTGAATCTTTTATATGGCAAAAAAAAAAAAAAAAAAAACACACACACAACAAAATAAAATCGAAAGACAATGAACCGGGGGCAAATATTGGGTTGTCAGAAAAGTCATGATGTGTTTTTTGTGCAGAAAGACGTAGAAAAATAAATCATGACTTTTCTGACACCCCAATGTTAGCCAGATTATGAGAAAGTGCTAATATCCCTTTTAATATATAAAGCACTTTTTAAATCGATAAAAAAAGGCTAATAACCTAATGAAAAAATAGGTAAAACCACATGAACAGGCAATTCATAAAATAAATAACAATCATTGGTAAATATACAAACGTTCAATTTCACTAGGAATGAAAGATACACACAAAAAAATAGAAAAACCCGTATTTGCCTATATAATTGGCAGGCATATTTTTTATGTTTATCCCCAGAGTTCATAGGATATGTAGAAACCATGACTGAGTCAAGACATTCTCTGTGCCCTATAAACTCACTGTCTTTTTAAAAAGAGGAGGAAAAGATAAAAAACGTACCACACAGATACTTCATCTCCATGGAAAGAAAACTAGAAACACAGAAGTTAAACGTTGACCAATGATCTCTAAGTGACAAGATAATCGAGAACTTTATTTTGGATTAGCAAATAATCTCATCTTGAATAAATGTCATTGGCTACCGTACTGCTACTGGTGAAGCTATGGACTTTTTCTTCTTTGTGTTTTTCTGCATTTTTCTGAAGTTTCTGCAATGAAATGCTTTTATACTTACAAGAAAAGATTGTGCTAAAAAAAAAAAAAAAAAAAAAAAAAAAAAACCTGTAAGAAGTCCAAGAATCCTCATTCTTTTCCTATTAAACAATACCCAGGGTGTTCTCCAGGTAGGCTTCTCCTCCTGTCCCCTTCCTGCCCCACTACCCCTCCCCACACCCACTGCAGCCCTCCTGCACTGCCGATTCTTGATCTAGTAGACAGTAGTCCTTGGAGGTGAGTGTGTTGCATGCACCCTCCCAGGTGGGGAGATGTCTGAGGTCTACCCCAGATCACCTCCCTGCTGAGAGGCCCTCAACAGACATCTTCAAAGTCTCAATGGGAAAGAAAGGGCTTCTAACTGAGCACAGTGGTGTACACCTGTAATTCAGCCAATCCGGAAAATGAGGCAGGAGGACCATGAGTTTGAGGCTGGCCTGCACGACTCAGCCAGACCCTGTCTCTAAAATGATAAACAAACAAATAAAAATTTTTAAAAGAAAATAAAGAAAAGGATTCTAAGGCGAGGATCTTAACTCTCAATGCAATCAGGGACCTGCATCGTCCCTGCCCTTTCAATGACCTTCATTATAAATGTTCAGGACAGACACAACCCATTTTTTCCAATACTCTCTTTTCCATATGCCATTGGTCAAATCGGTGGACATGGACTTTGCAGACATGGACGGCATGTGTGTCTAGATGTCTCACCCCAACAATCTACCAGAGCCGCTAGGGAGCTCCTGTCAGCCAAACCGATTTCCAGAGTGGTTGTAGCATTTACAGTCCCACCCGCGGTGAATGAGGGTTCCAGTTTCTCCAGAGCCTCACCAACGGTTGTTACTGTCCGTCTTGATCGCTGCCATTCTAGTGGGTGTATAAGGACATTGCGTCTCTAATTTGCATTTCCCTAAGGACCAGGATGTTGAACAGCTTTTCATGTTCTCATTGACTATTCATGTATCTTCTTTAAAGAAATGTCTATAGTAATATTTTGCCCATTTTTATTTGACTTTATGTTTTTCAGTTTTATTAAGTGGGGCACCCGTACACACAAGGAGAAAGAGAGAGAGAAAGAGGGAGAGAGACAAATAGCCCTGATAGGGTCCTACATCACGACCCCTGCCCAGGGCCCTCCCAACCAGCCGGGGTCATGGCGCGTGTGCCCAGCATGCTCGGGTTGACTGGGGACCCGAACCCGCCATCCTCCGTGTGGATCCTGCACCCCGAGTAGTGTGCCACTGCTGTGCCGTCTTGCCAGCCCTCACCCACTTCTGAGCTGTGTTATTTATATTATTACTCCAGATGGAATGTTAGTAGGTGCGCCCCAACTGGGACCTGGGGAATGGAGGCAGGGGTGTGAGAGGGAGCAGGAGACGGCGAGTGTTTCCACGGGGGAGAGGAGGGCTAGTGCCCTGGAACCCGCTCAGGTCGTGTGAGAACTGGGTTTGCATGCCCTTGCCCTTCCAGCTTCTTCCCTCAGCTGCCGTCTACACGAGGGGCATCTACTTACTGCAGCTCGCGACGACACTTTAGTTCTTGTTGAGAAATGTCCCCTCACCCCAAGCTACTGCTGCAACCCAGGCGAGCTGGAGCACCATGACTCGGACTCCCGCAGGCCCAGCCGGTCAAGTCCTCTGCCCACCGTCCCAGAGCCTGCTCTTCAGTTGCAAACCAGCCCACCCAGGGCCACGGCCTCCACCCCCTCCTTTATCGGCGGAGCCACCATCCTCCGTAGGGCCAGGGAGCTGGCAGCTACGGGCAGCCCCAAGCCCCAGAACCCACCAAAAGTATCCAAATTAGCAACCCCACACCTGTTTACCTTGCTCACCTCCCTCATTCTTTTCTGCAAAAACCACAGTGAGCGCTCACCCGCCTTTCTGCCTCCTGAGTGGCTCTGGGGGTCTCCCCGTGGGCCCCATGTGGTGTGCTTCCCGTTTCTGGGGATCTGGGACTACAAACATCTTCCTTCACCACCATGGTTTATGCTGGGGGCCCTTGCTCCTTGGTGCCGGCATGTCCATCAGCCCGTCTGGAGGCTGCGAGAACCGGGGTACATGCAGCGTTGCTCTTACCTAGATGATGGGCGTGGCTTACTGCCTTCAGCACTCACTTACCGGTGAGTGGGAGACCGAGCTGGCCTGACCGGGGAAGGTCAAGGTCACGTGGAGTGGAGGACCATTTTCTCCAGGCCAGGGTTCTCACCTCTGCCTTGAACATGAGGATCACCAAGGGAGCTTTGAAAGCCACCAGGGCCAGGCCCCTCAGGAGCGGATTTTGACATAAGGGGGCCCAGCTGTTGGTGTTGGTTTGGAAGCGTCCCAGGAGACTCCAACGTAGGGCTGGAGCAAGAACTACAATCCTGAAGGCTGGCTCCCCAAAGCCCCGGCGGACTCCGCCACGGACTGCAACCCAGGGCCCTTTCCTGCAAGGGTGCTTCCCCAGGGCGGACTGGGCATCCTCTTCAGAAAGAGGGTGGGCTCCCCTCGACCTCGGCTGGGGTTCCTTGTACCTTGGACCCCAAAGATGAAGGGGCCCGAGCACACAGTGGAGAAGCCAGAGTCAGACACAAGTCACCCTGCGCTCCCACTATTCCTGACGGTGTTTGTTGGGTACAGATTTAGCCTGCAGTGGGCTGGTAGTGTTTGAGCCTCCCCCACAAAGTTCTGTATGGGAAATCTAGTTAAGAGCCTTCTTCCTGGGGGAGGCTGAGTGTAACAGCTGCCCCTGCCAGGCTGATGGTCCCACCAGGGTGCAGTCTGGGCACTGCCACTCGAGCCTGAAGCCTTTCATGTCGGGGGACGGGCTCACATTTCAGGCTGGTGTCCAGGAGGCCAGCCTTTATCTCCGCAGCTGCTGACAAGGTCACACCCTGGGATGTGTGGACGGGGGCTCCTCTCCAGGAGCAGGGGCTCACACCACGCTTTGACACTTTGGAAAGAGGGGTTGTAAAGTCCTCGTGGGTCAGCTGTTCTTCTCCCTGGCCTGTCTTTCTCTCAAGGCTGGGAAGCTCAGTGAGTGGATTTCCCATCTCCACTGCATGGAGGAGAAGCCAAGAAGATGCAGGAGAAAGTCTCTAGGAGAGGGATTTCTTTCTGGATAGAAGGCAGAATTTCACTCAGAGAAAATCCCGAGTGTCTTTTGTCCCTTCACTAATTCCCCTTCTTCCTGCCTGGAATGTGGATGTGATGTTGGATGTGTAGCAACCACCCTGCAACCAAGAGGGGACAAGTGTGAGGTTAAAGGCCTACGCATGAAGGCCAATGGAGCAAAAAAAAAAAGGAAAACTTTGGTCCTCGAGTTATGCATCAACCTGGGATTCCAGCCTCTAAACTTGTTGCATGAAACAAATTCCTTAAGCTCCTGTGCTAGGGGTTTTTCTTCCTTGCCTCCAGACACATTCCTATTAACACATAGGCACATTTTCTATGTGCGTTTGTAAGTGGGTGCTGAGTCTGGTCTTCAGAAAACTATCCCGATTGTGAAAAGGTTCCCTGAGCCAATGCCAGAGGCCTGGGTGCCCGCCCCCGCGGCTCTGTGGAGGGCTGCGTGTTTAGGGTGTTGCCCCCTCTCACAAGCGGAGGTTATTGGTCTGCAAAATGGCAATAATACCTGTGTCACACCCCAGGATTATTCTAAAACCGAAATGAATTGAACATGTGAAAGTATTTTCGAGACTGTGAGGCAGTGTCTATGGGTCGGGTTTTGTTACTGTGAACAAATGGCACCAGCTTTGTTCCTAACGGTCCCTGGAGTAGTGGTTTCCTTGACAGCCGAAGACTTCCTCCAAACGGTCCGTCTGCGGCTGCCTGGAGCCAGAGACGGCGCTTGCCTGCACCCAGCTCAGAGGCCACTGCGGGCCCCAGCCGCCCCTCCACCAGCCCACGTTGGGGGGCTGCTCGGCTTTGTATGCAGCTTGCTCTCTTCTGAAACAAGTTTATTTATTTCATGAGAAAGAGGGGGTACCCTCAGCAGGGTCACACTGAGGTCCCCCCGAGCCTTCCCAGCCAGCCAGGGTCACATGCACATGTCCCTGGCATGTGCAGGTTGACGGGGAACCAGGCCCATGGTCGGTCACACAGATCCGGCTTCACTGCACAGCACGTTAGCACGGCACCACCAGCTGGTCCGCCATACCACGTCTGGTGGGCTACAGAGGTGGTCGCAACACAGAGACATCGCACCCCACCCTAGCCCTCACTTCCCTCCAACTCCCTCTCTGTGTCCCCAGGGCACCGAGCCCATCTGGGGGTGGGGCTGAGTGCAGAACCCAGACACTGACGGCAAACCTTTAGGGCAAAGCAGCGAGAGCCATGCTGCCCCTTCCCCCTCCCACAATGGGTGTCCCTCTCTGTCCTGGGGAGGCCGCTCATTCTGGCACCACGCAGATTGCTAAAGAGGACTGTCACCTGGAGCCACGGACTGACTCCTTCAAACTCGCACCTTTCCCAAGACGGACACCGGAATGCATCCTGTCCCTTTGTCCTGCAGCCCCATCAGACAATTGATGGCGGTTGTCACATCTCTAGTTACCATCCCTTCAGGCTGAAGGCTCCCGCTTCCTCAGCTAGTTCAGCACTGGGCCACATCCCACCCCTGCCTCAGGGGTCCACAGGCTACCGAGGAGTCAGCCATGTCAACAGCCACAGCAGTGCAGTGTGACGCGAGGGTCCAGGGGACAGAGTACGCTGAGGTGGACTGAGATGTGGGTCTTCGTGGAGAAGTGGTATTTGATGGGGAGGTTTTATCAGGGCTGTGGGTAGGGATCCATGGCAGGGGTCGCAGGTTCGAGTCTGTTAAAGCCATAATTTCCCATGCTCTGAGTCGCATTCCTGGGAATGCGGGGCCACTGCCAGGAAAGTCCTCTGAATAGAGACAGTTATTTCGAGTCCACAGGTGGGAACTCGAGCTTCAGAGGGATCTGCCCCAGACGGCATGCATTCGCGATGCGAGTGCTGCTGGGGTGGCGTGGCCTTGGCGAGCGGCCTCAGCTCGCTGCGGTGGAGCTGATCATCCTCGGAGCACCTTTCTCTCTCTCAGATGCCAAGGGGCTAAAGAAGTGGCTCGGGATAGCCGGGCAATGGGTGTGAAGTGACCGACAAACACCCGAGGTGGTGGGCGAGGGGGCCGCTCCTCAGGGACTTCAAAGCACACCTCTCGTTTGTAAACGCCCCCTCCTCCCCAGCACAGAAGGGCAGGGCCAGCTCAGGGGCAGGGGCAGACTGGGCTGACTCCTACTCATGACAATATGGAATGTCCTTACGCCTCAGATGCCCGCTCGCCGAGTCTCTGGACGCTGTGTGAGGCCCCACATCCGCACTGCGAAGACGTGCTTGCTGGCAGCACGTCCCAGGGCCTTCTGCACCACGCTGCCAGGTCCTCTGGGGACCCTGGACCTGCCAGCTGCCTGCTCGTGATGGCTGGGAGGGCGCCCTCGCCGCTCATGCCGTTCTGACTGCACGGCCCAGGGGTGGAAAGGACTGTGTCTCACGGAGCCCAGTCGAGTGCCCCTCACTCACTTTCTTCGGCAACGACGCTAGAGCGGGTCCTGTCCTGGCTCGGCACCCCTGGCCCGCTTGGCCTTGCTTACCAGCAGAGCAGCCTGGTGGTGCCTTACCATCGGAGTCATCTAGTGGCATCCTGCCCTTAGAGCAGTCTAGTGGCGTCTTACTAAGCCGATCCTTGGGGCTGGGGGCGGGGTGGCTCGGCCCTCACCTGCTCACCCTGTGGGGACGTATCTGCACCATGGTCAGTCTAAGCTACCAAAGCTTGAGGTCACTGGATGGAGAACTGGGACCATACGCAGACGTAGCTACTGCCCAGTGATCTTGCCAAACCTCGCTGCACACCCTGACTTAGGGATGGGCTCCTAGCCGGGCGTCTGAGGCCATGCAGTACGCTCTAAGGCGACCCGTGGTCCCCTTCCATGGCCCAGGCAGACCAGGGACCTTTCTCGACTCCCGCTCCCCAGCCTTTCCTCATGCCTTTGTCTGTACTGGTCTCTCTGCCTGTTGGAAAATCCTCAATCTTCAAGACATATCTCATCTACGAAGACTTCTCCCTGGCCTTCTGGAACCAGAGGAGATGCCTTCGTTCTTTGAACCCCGATAGCGGTTTGCTTATGCCTTTTCCGGGCACTCCCCATATTCTGCTACGCACTTGGTTGTCTGGGGCTCCTTCCGGTTCCTCTCATTAGATTTCTTTTCTCGAAGCAGGGACTATTATTCCTGTGTTGCACCGAAGTGCCTGGTATGTTCTCTTGCCCATAGTAGGTGCTTTAGAAATATTTGTGGAGATGCATTACCCAGCTCCTCTGTTAGGGTCGGACCTTGGTTTCCTGGTCTCAGAGCTGGACGAGCACATTGCCCCTGTTGGTCATGATGGTGCGTTGCTCAGTACGGAGCCTGGGCCCGGGGGCTGCAGCCTCCTGGCTCTCACGCCCATGCTGCCCCCTGAAGTCACGATCGGTTCAGCAGACCCGCCATCTCCCGGAGCATCCGTGGAAGGCACTGGCTGGCCTGGCTCCTGGGGAGGGCTGGCAAGCTCAATGTTTTCTAAATGCTAGGCCTGGGCCTCCACTGACCCGGGAAGCCTTGGCAGTTGGGCCAGAGCCGGGGCATGTCCGCGAGGCCCGGCCCTGAGCTGTGGCCTGGCCTCCGCTGCTTCTGGCCTAAGCCACGCAATCGCCAGGGCCCCCAGTGTGAAGGAATTTGCGTTCTAACTTTAGGTGGCCACGTGGCTGATGGCTGTGTTTGTGAATATCTCATTCCTACTTTGGTTGCCCAGCTGGTGGGAACAGAACGGGCAGTCATGGGACTGTCATCGTGCGCTGTCCAGGTTAACATGTAGCATTTCTATTACTATTAACAGACTTTCTGCTCCTCACTCCATCTGTTCTCTGAAATAATTGCAGTTGTACAGACCATGCCTTCGCTACAGGCAAGCTCTGGGGAAGAGGATAGTGCTTTTATGAGAAAAAAAAAAGTGTTAAAAAATAACAGCAAACATGAGAAGAGAGTGGGAATGGAGCTAGCAGCAGGTTTCCAATTTCTTTCGGATTCCGGCCTGCAAAGGTGGCGTTTTTCACACTTGTTCGGGGTGACCAGGCCCAGCTAGAAGGGGATAAGTGGCCGGGCTGGCGGCTCAGCCTTTTGGAGGTGGTGGTGGTCGCCTTAGGATTTGGCCCCAGTCAAGGAGAAATGAGGAGAGGTGGGTGCACCCTTGGGCGGTGCCCCAGTGAGAAGCGTCCTGGAGGCACAGACCCTGGGGAGGAAGTGGGGGCTTCGGGAGGTGGTGCAGCTGGACGGCATGGCCTGGGGGCCTGGGGGCCATGCGAGCGGACAGCACGGGCTGGTGGGCAGGCCGAGGTTTGGACTAGACATGTGTTCTGTTTCTCCATGTGCCAGTGGGAGGGCATAATCCCAAAGGCCGCCAATCCTGCAGGGTTACAGGGAGGACGAGCGGGTCACTGTGACACATCAGGAACTCCAACGGAGTCCAGGTGGAGACCGCGAAGGACACTTAGGACCTGGTGTGCGAGACACCGTCACCACTGAGGTGCCAAAGACGACTCGTGGGCCTGGACCGCCACGAGGCGTGTGTGGTATGGGGCTGCCGTCTTCCCGGGGGTGCGGACGAGGCACAGCTGTGGCCTGGCCGCAACCTGCCAGGCCCTGCCTTCTACTGCTGCCGCCCCTCTCGGCCCAGCCTGTCCCCGTGCGGGACTCAAAGCCCAGCGACCCGTCATCCCAGGAAGCGGCACCTGCTGCCTCGCCTCACCTCACCTAGGGCCCCGCGGGAATGGCAGAGGACGGGGACTGCTGAGCTTTCCAGGAGGGAACTTGACGTGCGAGAAGTGGATTCAGGGCTACAGTCATGTGAGTTCTGAGTCTCCTTCCAATTTCCAGGAAGTGTTTTCATTTGAAAGAAATCCACAGAATGTGACTGGTTGGCTGTAAATAAGACATTTGTTGGGGAAAATTTTTTTTTTTTGGTGGTACACGATACCGTTCTCCAATGCCATCCGGAGAAAAAGGAAATGGTGGCGGGGCTGCAGGGAGACTGGCCCACAGAGGGGGACCAGGTCTGTCCGGAGATCCCGAGTACGCTGGGCATGTGCGTGCCCGTGACCCGGCGCTGGCTGGGGCTAGGGGCGGATCACCGTGAAAAGGCTCCATTGCGGGCACTGTCTCTCTCTCTGTCTCTTTAGCTCAATAATAAATCAATGAATCGATAGTAAATTTCTGGAAAGGCTCAGACCCTTAGAGGGATCTTACCCGACCATAATTGGAATGCAGACACCTTGCAGGTGTGGGCAGACTGGCCTCCCTTCCCTCCAGATCGCCTCTGAACCAGTCAGCATGTCCCAGACCATCCTGAAAACGAGGTTCAGCGGGAACTGGTGGGCCTTTAATCAAAAAATGTTTAAAAACACAGGCATGAACAAGAATGCACCACCTTGGGCTGGCTGTCCCCAGAGAACCTGGTTTACTCGGGAAGGGACTGGAAGGGGGAGAGTTTTGAGTAATTTTTGACTATTGATAAATTTTTGGAGTCAACTTGGGAAAATCCACATGCCCTCCTCTGGCCAGAGACTTGAATGGAAAGAGTGGGAATCAGAGAGCGTCTCTGCTAGAAACTAGGCACAGTGTGTCAGCTTCAGGCGTGTTTTCTCCCAACACCCCTCGAAAGCCCCAGCAGGTCAGCTGGGTGCCTGACACCCACAGGTGCACAACACATGTGCACGCTGAATGCACGGACAAAAACCGAGAACCACATAACTGATAAACATGCTGACAGCCACCACCGCGCAAGGACCTTCCCATAAAAACTGAACCCTGAGGTCACCGGAGTAAAATAGCAGCCATGCAGCTACTAACAGCAGCGGCACAATAGCCCCCATTCAGAGCTTTCACGCTGTGTGACAGCTAGCCATCTCCCTTGCAGGGTCAGCACTGTCATTGCCATTTTAAAGATGAGGAAACCGAGTCTTGGGGAGATTAATAACTTGGCCAAGGGACATCCTTAGTAGGTGGCAAAGGCAAAATATCACACCCTGTTCTGTCTGGCTTTGCAGCAGGCTCTCCATCATTGTCTCTGTTTCTTACTGAGAGACAGGAACAGGGTTTCTGTAAGTGCATGCACGCCTCCTTAATCTGTTCTCTAGGGGGTTCTTCAGAATTGTGTTCCCCGGTGAAGAACATCACCGGCAATTCAACATATACTCCAAAGTGACCAGGAGAGCACATTGTGAATTCCGAATGTTCACAGCATAATGTAACGTGCAATGTTGAACGTGGTGAATGTGTTTATAGCCTCGATTTGTTTGTTACACATTTTATACATACTTTTAAAAACATACTGGACCCAGGGCCGGCAGGTGGCATGGTGGCTAAGGGTACTGGACTCCCACATGGCTGACCGTGGTTCGAGTCCTGGACCTGGCAGCTTGCTTTCTCTCTATCCCTCTGTTCCTCTCTAGTCAAGTTAAAATAAATACATAAAGTTAAGTAAAATAATTCTTTTAAAAAAATACTGAACCCTACAAAGATGTAAAATGCCTATATGTAAATAATAAATTACAATAAGTAAATAAGTCATTTTTTTAAAAATAAGATTTCTTTAGGGGGTAAATAATTTGGTGGGAAAAGAAACTGTATTTGGTCTTTCAAAAGCTCTCAGCTAGGTTACTTTCAAAATTAAGAACCTTCAGTGCCAAATGTTAAGTCATGGATAGGGAACAGCTTAGAGATGCCCCACACAAAGGTAGGAGCCACCGTTTTCCCCAGTCACCTCTGCATCGCCATCTTCCTGAGTCTGGTTCCAGGCCCTTTCTTCCATGCCGTTATTAAATGGTGTGGGAGAGGGAGCGCACAGGATCCCCAGGTAGTCAGGTGGTCAGGGAGCCCCTTGGCATGTGGAAATGCCACCAGCAGGGCAGGTCCAGAGTGACACGAGTGGCTGTGTGAGAGCAGAGCGGCAGGGAGTCCTGCACGTCCCTCTCGGAGTGCAGCTCAGAACGGGACCCCAGAGCTGCTGCACATGGCTCCTGACGGCACCGAAGAGCGCTGCGGCCGGGTCGCGAGGCTGGGCTCCCTGACTAGGGAGTGCGTGTGAGCCAGCGCGCTGCCTTCCTGTGGACTGGTCCCACCCCTGCCCAGAGCCCCGTCCTCGGCTTCCAGTGCTGCAGAAAAGGGCCGCTCCGACAACCGCATAGAAGGAACGGGAGAGGGAGAGGCCACGGAGGACAGAGGAGGAGACGAGGCGCGGTCACTAAGAGTAGACAGTCGTGCACACCAAGTCCTGGAAGGCGGAACGAGAGCGACTCACGCTGGAAAAGGAAGCGATTCGCACAGACAGAAGGAACCATGGGTCCTTACACACGGGCGGTAAATCATCTAATTCATTCTCCTAGGAGGTGAGACAGGTTGAAAATACAAATTGTTCTTTAAAAGGTTTGGAGGCACCTGTGGGTGTTCGATTCACAATGGATCCTCGAGTAGCCGTGACTTTTAGGAGGAAATCCTTAAGGACTGGAGCAGAGAGAACCGCATCCATTAAAAGTCTCTGGGCAGGGACCAGCAGTTGGTGTAATGGCTATGTCGCTGAACTCCCATGTAGCCGACTGCCATTTGAGTCCTGGACCCGGTGGCTTAAACTCACACCAGGCGCATGTGCGTGCGTGCCCAAGATCCCGAGAGGAGAATGGAGGAGAAGGGATTGTGGCGTGGCCATCCCCCTGGGGGCTGATTTCTCACTTTCTATCTCTGTCTCTCTGTCTTTCTGGCAAGCGCATGCGCCCTATAGCAAAAAAAAAAAAAACTCTTAAAAAAAAGTCTCTGGACAGGGACCAGCAGATGGTGTAATGGTTAAGTTGCTGGACTCCCACGTAGTCAACTGCAGTTCGAGTCCTAGATCTGGCGGCTTAAAATTCATGCCAGGAGTGAGTGTGTGCATGTCCAAAATCCCGTAGAGGAGAATGGGGAAGGGACTGCTGGGTGGCTATCTCCCCTGGGGGGGTGATTTCTCACTTTTTGTCTCTCTCTCTCTGTCTCTCCAGCGAGTGCATGTGCACTATAGCAAAATCTCTCTCTTAAAAAAAAAGAAAGAAGGAAAGAAAGAAAAAGAGGAAAGAAAGAAAGAGAAAGGAAGGAAGGAAGGAAGGAAGGAAGAGAAAGGAAGGAAGGAAAGGTCTCTGGGCATGGTGGGGCAGCTTGCACACCTGGGCGTGCCGTGGCGCAGCTGGGCCTGGGGTGCCGATCTGATGCTCTTGTGGGGCTGGAGGAGGTAGAAAGACCCAGGTGTATTTTGCAGGGTAGATACGAACCCTGCCTCTAGACGCCACGAGGAAGAGCCTAGAAATGAGGGCTGCTGGTCCTCAGCCTCGTAGTTAAGGGAGCTGGCGCCCATGTGGCCAATGGCAGTGTGAGTCCTGGCTGGGGCTGTGAACACATGCTGGGCATGCGTGCATGTGTGCTCTGTGCCCCACGTCCTGATAGGATGCAGAGGCAGAGAGCAGGGGCTGTGGTGACCACGCCCTGCTGAGGGGGTGATTTCTTCCTCGCCTTTCTCTAGCTCTCTTCAGTGAGTGAATGTGCCCGCTGCCAGGTCAAAAACCATCTGAGGGTTGATGGCCAGAAGGTGGCAGAGCAGTAATGCAACTGGACCCCCATGGGAAGGACAGTCTGGGTTTGTGACTTGAAGCCTCTTTGAACGCGTTGGGCCTGTGTACACCCATGGGCTGGGCTGAGTGAGGCTAGGGTTGGATCAAGGCATGAGGATTCTGTTGGGAGTGTTCTCTCTCTTTCTCATGAAAGGTGTAAGTAAACTGGAAGGAGGGAAGGAAGGAAGGGAGGGAAGGAGAGAGAGAGAGAGAGAGAGAGAGAGAGAGAGAGAGAGAGAGAGAGAAAGAAAGGAAGGGAAAGGAAGGGAAAGAAAGAGAGAGAGAGAGAGAGAGAGAAAGAGAGAGAGAGAGAGAGAGAGAGAGAGAGAGAGAAAGAAAGGAAGGGAACGGAAGGGAAAGAAAGAGAGAGAGAGAGAGAGAGAGAGAGAGAGAGAGAGAGAGAGAATGCCGAGGGTCGAGGGTCGAGCACGTTAGCTCTGGAAGCAGCTGTGGTGAACTGCTGCCGTCAGTGCACCAGGCTCCCAGGAGGCCTCCAGAGCCCCAGGACGTGTGTGCAGCACCATTTCGACCACCCCTGGGCAGGCCAGCTTCCTGGGCGGGGGATGGCCTGGGTGGGGCACGGCCTGGGCACAGAGCCCTTCACTTAGAAGGCCCGGAGTTTGGTTTAATGCTGTTGTTGCCTTCTCGAAACTCCTGCTAGTTCTGAACTAGGGCCCTGCGTTTCCATTCTGCGCTGAGCCTCTCCTGGCTAGGAGCTGCTCGGCTGGCATAGTCACGGAGGAGGGCGAGACGGGTGACCACACGAGACAGGAAGAGGGGCGGGTAGCGGATGGACAGACTCCGCAGTAGCTGGGGCCCAGCTGAGAGTCACACACGTGCTCTGCTGAGATCATTTCCCAGGGAGAGAATGAAGCGAGACAGATCTGGTCTAGGGGACCCTGGGACACACCTGCTGGAGCTCAGTGACCTGCCACCTGGCCATTCCACGGCTGAGAACACCCAGACAATTCCGAAATCATCTGGGAAAGAGAAAAATTAGGCCTCATTGGGCCTGATCTCAAGTGGGTGTTTGGGGGTTGGAAGGTGTCCCCCTGCTCCCGAGAGAGTTCTCCAGTGGTGACGTCAGTGATGCTGGGGCCACTCCCGAGGTCTCCCGAGGCTTGAATGGGAGGGGAGCAGGTGAAAGGAGGAAAAGGCAGTGCCTCCCGCTGCCCCCCTGGCTCTCATGGCCACTTCGAGGTGACATTTCGAAAACCCCTTCACCTCGGGGGTCTTGGCTCTTCCATCCTCAGAGCACGTCATCTCAAACCCTCCACAGGAAGCACAAAGGCACTGGCTTCTAGTTCCCGAGAAGTGCCCACAGGTGTGACTGGGAAAGGGAGGAACGCTCCCCACCACCACCCTGCGCCCCGAGGTCCTCCCGTGGGAACAGAACAGCTGCGAGAGAGGACCAGGGCGAGGGCGAAGACTCCACAGGCCCGGCGCGTCTCTGAACAGGCACTGTCTGGCTGACCAGAGAAGCGACTCTCGGCCTTGCACCAGGAAGCCGGCTCACAAGGCTTCCCACAGCCCAGGGAAGTCTCGCACGCGATCCGCTCCCCCTTCACGGTCTCAGGAAACTGGCTGGGTGCGTCCTTGGCGCAGGGCTCAGAGCACTCCCTTCCAGCCCAGGGCTGCCCTCGCCCGCAGCAGGGCTGCAGCTTTGCCCTGGGCAGGATCCCCCCCTGCTCACGACCCCTGCCCTTGGTTGACTGGACCGTGGTGGGCAGCCGATCCTTACCAGCCAGTGTATACCAGCCACCAGAAGGGCTGGCCGGGTCTTCTCACGCTTCGGCACACCAGAGCCCCGCACAGTGGGTCACACACAGCCACAAGGGCCCGGCGTCTGAGTGTGAGCGGGAACTCGGGTCTGGGGACCACCTGGGCCACCAGCTCCCCTCACCCTCATAGTCCCGACATGGGCCGTGCCTGCCGTGAACGGAGAAGGCAGTGAGGGATGGAGGCAGCACCCCGCAGCCCAGGGAAGGGAAGGCCTCCTCCGCCCTGCCGGTCTCCGTCCGCATCCTCCCACAGGCTGTGGCTCCGTGTCCAGCTGTGTGCCCTGTGGGCTGAGCGTCCGCCCTCAATGGCAGTCGTCCCACCTCCATTCTGCCCTGCCTCTGCCTCTTACGGTGCCTGTCCTCTCTCAGTCACTGCCAGACAGTATGTCCTTAAACGCCTGTCCCGGACCAGACCTGGCTCCTCTGGACAAGCTGCTCAGTGACCCTCAGGCTGGGCACGGTGCCTGGCCCGGCACGGAACAATGCACAAAGGAATGGCTCCCAGCCCCGTGCTCCTGCAGGGCCAAGTGGGACAGGGCTGGGCACACCGAGAAGGGGTGGCCCTTGGAGTGAGGCTCAAAGCCCTTCCCCTGCATGGGCCCCGCCTTCGCACTGGTGCTGGGAGCTCCCGCCTGTGTCCTCAGGATACGACCCCAGCCGCGTGTGCCAGCACCCCATCAGCTGGCTGGCTCGCTCCCCGTCATAGCCCTCTGAGGCGTGGAAGAGGGGGCTTGCGAGGCAGACTGGGAGAAGCGACAGCCTAGAAGCGCCGGCGCCGAGTTCTGCTGCTGCGTGGCCAGGGCCAGTCCTTCCGCACTCCGGGCCACACTGCAGGGGGAAGAGGCCAGTGGGGCTCTCAGGGAGGGGCTGCTGCTTTTAAAGGTGCTGAGCCCTGGCTGGGACGGAGCCCAGTGACCTCTGTGGAGCCAGCCTGGGGCTCCTCATCACCCCGTTCTGACAGATTCTGCTGGCCTGCCCTGGCCTCCAAGGCCAGGGTAACCAGTGTGCCCGCTGCGATCCTCACAGCCCGAACTCACAGGAGAGGCACAGGCTGCGGAGAGCTAGGCCTACACCCCACCAAGCCGGTGTCAGGTTGTCGCACAACCCCAAAGCACCATCCCTCTGTTCCCTTGTGAGTGGGGAGCCACAGATCCACCTGGCCAGCGAGTGCCCAGACCCACCTGGCCGGCGAGTGCCCAGACCCACCTGGCCGGCGAGTGTCCAGATCCACCTGGCCGGCGAGTGTCCAGATCCACCTGGCCAGCGAGTGCCCAGACCCACCTGGCCGGCGAGTGCCCAGACCCACCTGGCCGGCGAGTGCCCAGACCCACCTGGCCGGCGAGTGCCCAGACCCACCTTGCCGGTGAGTGGCCAGCCCTGGTCCGTGGTGGGAAGGAGTTTGATGGTGGCATCATGGACGACATGTTTGCTCTGCCTTGCCTCAGGCTCAGGCCCACCAGGGACAGCGTGAGCAGGACAGTGGCAAAGGGAGGTGACACATCTCTGGAGGGAGTCTTAGAGACTAATGGTGGCTCAGTCAAAAACTCAATGCCCTGCAAGGTTGATTGTCATGGGAAGGTTTGGGGTTCATGTCCAGAGACCTCCCCAACTGCACCGGGCACATGTGTGTCCATGATTTGGGGCTGGGGGTGGAGCAAGCCATCAAGACCCATGGAAGATCCTTCTCTCTCTCTCTTTTCTCATGGAGGAACTCAGCATATTTTGAAGTGGACTGTGTCTTGGTGAACAGGGCTTCAAGAGAAGAGCGACATCACTTCTGTAATTATGAGTGGTGTTCATTGCAGGCCCCCATCCCCTGCCACCCCGTCACCTTCCTTTACAACTTTCCTGACTTTTTAGGGAAGATTATTCCTCCAAGGCAGAGAAAGGAAGCCGGGGTCTTGGGAAGTCTGTCCCGAGGGCCCACCCCAGGACCGCGGGGTCGGAGCTGGCTTTGGATCTCGTAGTCTTTCTCCTGCCACGGCCTCCACAAGTCCCGAGGGGGCTCTTTGCCTCGGAGGTCTCTACATGTACAGCACATCCTTAGACAAGGGCCTCACCTGCCCATCTCTGCCACTGTCACCCCTCCTTTCCTACGGATGTGGGGGGGCCTCTAGTCAGAGCCGCAGACCCCCGCCAAGTGCTGGTGTCCCTGCCCAGGTGGAGGCCTTGGCTCTCGTGCTGGTCCTGACCCTAACGAGCTGGGTAACCTGGGGTCTCCTCACGGGTGGGGCAAGGTGAGCCGCAGGCCACGTGGAGAGCTGCTCTGATGTCAGAGGCAGGACTGCATGCCTGCAGGTGGGAGGTGACCTGCCCCTGCCTGGGGCTAGCTGCCATGGCCCCGTCAACATGGTTAAGTCTGGGCTCTCCAACCGGAAAGGCCGGCCACACGGGGGAAACCAGAGGAAGGTCTGCGTCCCCCGTGCCTCCCGGAGCAGCCCTGCTCAGCACTCCTAGACCTCAGAAGATGCCTGGGCCTGAGGCGGTGGCCAGAGAGCTTTGGACCTGGCCAGGCAGGTGCTCTCCATGGGGTGACTGCTCAGCTCTGCGAGCCAGACACACCGACAGAGCCAGAGTGACTTCCAATGCCTAAACATTGTGAAACAAGTTCTACAACCCAAGCCTCTTAATTCTCTTCTTCTTCTTCTCTCCCCCCCTCCCCCCCAGTGCTAAAGCTCTTTCTCTCTCTCATTCTCTCTTTCGGGGGGAATTCAAAAACCATTTTATGCCTCATTACCTGCACGCCGTGAGTGATGTCTGTCGGTCCCTGTGCTGTAAATACCTTAAATCATGCTTCATTAAGAATATCTATGGTGCTATTAAAGAGCTATAATAGACAACGAGTTAACAGATGATTAAAGATGAATTCCATTTGTGTCAGTCACCAGCCAGAGAGAGGAGAGGCTGGAAGTTCTCAACTCATTATCCAACGGAGAGCAGCTCTCTCTGCCTCCCGCCCGGGTTAGTGAGGAGCGGGAAGGCGAGGAGGGATGTTTGCCTGCCCGGGGTGGAGCCGGGGGCAGAGATGTCGAGCTGGGCTGCTTCATTGGAGGATGAGCAGGTGGGACCAGCCTGGGGGGATGTGGGAGTGGGACCTGAAGAGGCTAAGAAGGGAGAAATGTGCACGTGTGCACGCGTGGGCGCACGTGCTCTGTCCCTGTTTGGGAGGGCCAGGAGCCTGCTCGTTGTCTGACGGTGCTGTCAGCTCTGCCTGGCTGTCTTCATGCGCAGAGCCAAATTCCACTCGGAATGGTTGACCATGTGGGAACCTGCTTCCTGTAACCACGAGGCCAGGAGGCTGGCCCCTGAGTGCATTCTGAGAAGGTGGTGGCACACGCGGGCATTTGATAAAGGGAAGAAATGGTGAGTTGGAATGGGGCTAGTGGGCACACAGGGACTTCCCGGCTTGGTGTCTCACTGCTCACCAAGTATGTCCCTGCACGGTAGCTCACTGGAGCTCCCAGCAGCCCTGTGAGCAGAGAAGATACTGTCACCACAGCCTGTAAGACACAACAGGACAATCTGCTGAGAAAGCACAGGTGGCAGGCTCAAGAGCTCGGGCCACGTGCCGGCCTCGCAACCTAGTGGGTACGAAAGCTGCCTGCAGCTGGAGTCCTGGCCCTGGCGGCTGGAAAAACCTGCCAGGTGCATGGGCATGCATGCCCCAAATCCCAGCAGGATGAGACATGGAGATGGACTTGCAGCATGACCGTACCCCACTGGGAGGCGCTGTCTCCCTCTCTGATTCTCTCTTTGGGGAGCATTTGGGCCCTCTGGCAATTCGCAGCAAACCAAATCAAACATGGGCCAGATGACTGATGTTCTTACCCCAAAACCCCTGGTTTAGGGCTGGGGTTGACAGGACCCTTCTGAACATAGCAGAGAAGAAGGAGGGGCCCAGAGTGGATGGGGCCAGTGCTCACTAACCAGCCTCTGGACACGAACCACCAGATGGAAGGACTGCCTGGTAGTCGGGAGGGACTGAAGAGGGACAGGGAGGGAACAAAATCAGAGGCGTTTTTTTTTTTGGTGGGGGGGGGCACATGCGCTCTCCAGAAAGAGAAAGAGTAGTGAAAAATTATCCCCTAGGAGGGATGGCCATGCCACAGTCCCTTTTCTTCCATTCTCTTCTTTGGGTTTGGGCATGCACACACACTCATCCGGCATGTTTTTCAAGGTGCCAGTCTGGGACTTGAACCACATGGTAGGCCATGTGAGATCCAGCTGCCTTCACCTCGGTGCCACCTGCTGACCTTCTGCTGGGAGAACTGGGAGCCAGAGAAGAATGTCACGTTCCAACAGGAAGGTGAACAACCGTGAGGCGGGGCTGCAAAGGGCTGGGCAAAGCCACCAGGAGGGGTTCTTCTTGGTCTAAGAAAATAATACATCTTCATGGCTAAAGTGTGTGTGTGTGTGTGCACATGTGCGTGCACGCATGACAGAGAGAGAGAGCGAGCGAGTGAGCGTGCCCCGCTGGGAGGGCATAGGCCGTGGCCTCGCCATGCACATGAACCTGCTCTGATGCCTAGTCTTAGCTCTGTGCCGCCGCCCGGTACCAGCCCTTCCTCCTGATGCAGTTTGCAGGCTCCATGCGACATGGAGTTGCTGTTGCCGACAGCCACAGCCTCTCAGGACTGGGGAGGCAGGGAGAAGGGCCTCTGGTGCATGAGATCCGAGTTTAGCAAGGAGTCGGAATGGGCTTGGGCTCAGCCTGCACCGGCTTCCTGCCATGTCCCACTTCCAGGAAAAGAAACGGGCTTGTGGGAAAGAGAAAACAGACGCGGAAAGCATCTTGGGCATCCAACAGTTCTTAGGAAACAGCATTTGGGCCAGCATCAGTGAATCGGCGACGCTCAGATCCCGCTCCCATTGACAGCCTCGCAAACCGAAGGGCGAGAGGTGGGGCTGGGTGGCCGCCTGTCAGAGACTGCCCGGATGGCTCTCCCCACAGCCCTCAGCCCACACCGGCCTGCCGGGTGCTGCTAGGAGGCTCCTACACGCAGGCCTTTCTGATCAGGGGAGGCAGAGGCCCTGAGCCAGAGGCCCGTCCATCTGGCTGAAGCCCTGCCGCACCTAGGGCCTGAACAGTCTTCCTTCATAACCTCCTACTTCAGTGCTTTTGGAATTAACTTCCCGAAAAAATATTTATTTATTTATTTATCATTATTATTATTTTTACATTTGCTACAGAGTATGAGTGCTCACCAGAGAGAGAGAGAGAGAGAAAGAGAGAGAGAGAGAGAATGAAGAAGCAAGCCTCCATGTCCAGGACTCACACCAGCCAGCCATGTGGGAGTCCAGCACTTCAACCATGCTACCTGCTGGCCCTGGATGTGACTCTCGAGAATGAATGCACTCCTTCAAGGAGGTGCTCTGGGGCCCTCTGTGACATACTACGACAGATCCTTGGGCTTCGAGAACTAGAATCGCCAGGTGTACTCTTCTTGTTCTACAGGGGGAACTGAGGCTCAGGAAGCCTAAGTGACTTGCCCAAGGCCAACAGAGAGCCAGGGCCTTCCAGCTCCCAGCCCAGTGCCCTTCTGCGGTGCACCCGCTGCACGTCCGTCACTCGGGTCCTCATCCTGGAGCCCACGAGTACAGAAAAGTCCTCTCTTCTTTGCTCATTGGAATTCCATCACCCATAGCTGCCGGAGAAAGAGGACACTAAACAGCTCCCCGGAAAGCAAGGCAAGGACTGGGGGAGGGGGCACGCACTGGCCCTGATAATTGAATCTCGGTGCCGAGACAGCCGGACGCACTGCAATTGAGTTAAGTGGAAAATGCCATTTCCGTGTTGTTGGGAGCCTTCGCGGCCCAGGGCCCTGATCATTTACTCCAAGCACCTGGTGGTCTCATGCATCTGACCCCTGGCGCCCAGCTGAGCCACAGGCCAACTGGGATCAGCCGCGTGGGGCAGGGAAGGAAATTAATTTTCAATCCCGAGGGACTGCGGCTGGGCGCTCGGCAGCCTCTGTGATACAGACCTGGAGGAGCGAGCCCGGTCCGTCCGGGGGAGTTATTGGACTCCTGAACGCTGCTGGCCGGGAAGAGCGAGAGAGGGAGGCAGGGAGGGGTCGAAACTGCCTTTACTGGGAATCCCATCTCTGAGATTTAATGGACATTCTCCTGCCGGACATTTTGCCTCTTGCCCATTTCTCTTCCGAATATTGAATTTCAAACTCCTGCCCTCCACCCCCAAAGCTTCAACCCCGATGAAGTAGAGCCCTGAGTTTCTTTCTTCTCCCACCCCCACCTGTGGTACTGAGGCAAGACACGGCCCTGGCAAAATGGCCTTGCTGTGGTTACACAACTGTGTGGGTCCCTCCTCTGCCTCGTCTTTGACGATCATCCAAGGAGCACAAACCTCCCATTTTCTCTGAACCCAGGTAAAGAGGAGGAAGCCTCGGTCCACTCTCCCCCCAAGCCCACCTTTTCAAGTAGTTGGCAAGTGAACAGCAGTTAAAAACGCACCGCGAAAACCCCACCAGAAAGAGCCTAGAAAAATCTGTTTCCCAACACAAAGTTGGTTCCAGCAGAGTCTTTTGTGAGTGTGAAGAAAATATGAATTATGGTTCCTGGCCGTACAAAGTCTTCACTAAAATTAAAAAAGAAGAAAGGAAGAAAACACTGCATCTGTTTCCATTTCACTTGCTCACATGTTCCAGTACATGGACGAGGCGTCCGCCTAAATTCACCAGGCCCCGAGCAATTAACAATGAAAAAAATTATACATATATATGTGTATACACACACACACACACACACACATACACACACACATACACACACATATACACACACATATACACACGTATACACATATATACATGTATATACGAACATATATACATGTATACATATACATATATACACGCATATATATATATATATGTATATAAAAGAAGACTAGAAGTCGATGGTGGGCTTTGAAAAGTGCGAAGTGCTAAGATGCGTGCGTTAATGTCTCCTTCCTAACTACTGCATTCCTTTGCAGCCCTGGTGCTCCGCAGAAACCGGAGTGAGGTCTCTAAGAAGGAACAGGGCATCATTAACGCGGCCAGATCCCTATCTCAGCCCATGGCAATTACAATTACCATCTGAGGAGCCTGCAGGGCTGCCAGGCGCTTTCATTACCCGGGAGTGAGGGGTCATTCACCTCCGGCCCCCATCGTGGGCTAAAGCAAGCATTTTCCACACTAAAGCTTCCAGCTTCATTTAAACCTGTAATTGCTTTGATTTCGGTATGTACGGAACATGGAGACTTCATGACTAAGAATTATATTAGTCAATAAGTTTGCTACTTTTAGGAATCATTAGTCAGTCCTGTGTTAGTCCTTACCCACGCTGGTCTGAACCAGGGAAACAGATCCCCTCCCCACCCCGTGGGGACCAGAGAAATCGCCCTCCAAGACCACCTGTTTCAAGAATAATTGGCTGATCACGGTGGATGCAAAAGGGGAGCGTTTATTCCCGCTTCCACACGAACAGCAGTCAACACCAGGCACCAGGAAGAGTTTTGTACACGGTCCTACATTTATTTAAAACTTTTCGCTTTTTAAACTCCTTGCCATCTATTAGCTCAAGCTAGGAAGGTGCCTCTGTCTCTAGAGACAGGGTCTCTAAGCTGTGGTCTGGGTTAGACGGGAATCCAGAAAAGAGCGTGTCCTGTCCTGGCCTCGTAGTCATCCCTGTCTATAACTTGCCCTGTGGCAAATTCCTCTCCCTGCAGGAAACCGTGTGCAGAGCTCCCATTACCTTCCTCTGGGGATTGGAAGTCCACATCCTGGACTTGGTTTCCACTGCTCAGACTCTGAGGTTTTGCCTCCTGGAAGCCCAGCGCTCCTCTGGGCTAAATGAATGATGGCCCGAGTCGTGGGCGGGTCTGACCAGGGGCTCATCAGCATAAAGGTATAGAAGCACGTCTCCAGGCCTCAGGCAGAACCTGGACGGGGGATCAACAGATCACAGGCGATGAGTCCTGGTTGGGATAGTTACACCAACTGCTGATTGCTTTTGAGAAACCGGGTCCTAGTTTACAAGACCAACGAACTTCCTGACACCAGAACCCAGAGACTTCAGGACAATACGAAACATCCATACGAGAGAAGAGAATGATCCATCCAGCCCGTTTAATACATGCAATGCCACACCCACACAGGCGGTATCACCGTCTCCCTACGGAAAACCCCAAGGCACAATTTCAGGTGCTGGAGAACTGGACGGGTCCTGCCCTGTAGGGACTGACCGAGTCGCGAAACGGCCTCAAGACTCCTAGCAGCCCACAGGTGTGGGAAGGGCCCTGGACGTGGGCCTCCACCTCTGCTTCCTCCTCTCTATTCCCACAGGAGCCTGACTGGGAATTGTCTTCGGAGCTCCCGGATCTCCCAGGACAGTTCTTGCAGAGGGTCACCCCACATGCATCTTCACTTCCTGTCTGCTCCTGGGGCACCCTTGGGGCCTGGCATCCACTCCCCCAGTGCGGCCAGCAAACATAACAGCGTTATAGAGGAAATGATATACAAATAAGCAGTGTTGGCCCGCGTGGTGGCATGGCGGTAACGCATGAGACCTATGTAAGGGAAGTCTCAAGTTCACATCCTGAAACCCCCTGGGGACACCTATCAGCACACCTGTGCCCAGGATCCTGGCCAGCTGAGAGTGGGGTGGGTGTGACATCAAGATTCTGTTGGGGTGTCTCTCCCACCCTCCCATGGAAGGAGTAAATGAACTAAAAAAATGTTTTTAAAATAAGTAAAATAGGGACCAGTCTCAGGAACGTCCCTGGTGGCAATGAATTTGCATCTGTGCCTTGAGGACACCCAAGACTTAAAGCACCTCCACACTGCCAGTAAGAGGTGGAGGAGTAACCAGGACCTAGGGCTTCAGAAGCAGAGGAGTTAACGTCTTTTCTCCTGTCGTCATTTGAGAGATTTGAATTCCTGATCGAGCGATTTGTCGGGATTGTTGTGTATTTACTATAATTGCAGAACATCAAATGCGCATTGACGTAATTACCATAAATATGTGTAAAGACATTAGAACGTGTAATTATGTCATATAATTCTTTAATAAAGCAGGCGGAGGAAAAACCGCTCTGCACATGCTCACTGCACACTGGCTTACTCTTTCTATAGAAGGCTTTGTTTGCTGCCCTCCCCTCTGCAAATTAGAGAGACAGCTTCTCCACTTAGGATGGACTGGAAGGGGAGGGAGGTTAGAAAGTGTGCGTGTGCAAACTCGTGCAAGTGAGCGGGCATATGCACACACACGCACGCATACACGCACACACACATACCAGCACAGAAGGGCATTTCCGACCTGGGGCGGTGCCGTGGCCCCAGTGTGGATGGCGTGGCAGTCCCAGTCTGCAGTCGGGTTCCCGCTGCTCGTAGCAGTGCAGTCTGTGACCCAGGCCTGACCCCCCTCTCCTTCCTCTCCACACTTCTCCCCCCTGTAATTGCCTGGGCCGACCTGTGCTCCGCAGGGGTGGATGTGTCAGTGCACAGGCCACGCAGTTGGGTGACACTGAGAGCTCCTGGGAGACGGACACTTGGGAAGATGTTGACATTATTCTGAACCCAGGGAACTTTTGTCAAGGTCTGAAGAAATGAAATCTCCCGGGTGAGATCACTGGGTGTTCAAGCGGAGCCTGGAGTGGCCCGATTGTCACCGAGACTGAACAGATTCGAACCCTTCCCCACCCTTGGAGGACCTGTTAGAGGCGGGGTCAGCATCAAGATCTGCATTTTCCTGTTGCCCCTTCTTGCCCTGCAGGGCCTTGGGCGGTCAGGCCTCCCTATAGCCCAGGACTGTAAAGATAAAAGAGCTTGAAATATTCTGTTCTCAGATCTCAGACTTAAAACAAGAACGAATGCTCCAGGGCCAGGCAGTGACATAGTGGAAAGACGACTGGACCCGCGCAGTAATGGTCCTGGGTTTGTGTCCTGGGACCTCACTGAGCACGCCAGGTGTGCACGCATGTGATCCCATGAGCACAGTTAGCTGAGACTAGGGGTGGGTGTAGCCTGCGGACCTCGCTGGGGGGGTCCCACCTCTCTCATGGAGGAGAAAAACAAATAAACAAAGAAACTTATTTTAAAAAGAAGATATACTTGGATGAGCTTTCTCAATAATGATATCGAAAGAGAAATATTATAGGAAAAAGACTGATGGTTTAGACTATGCAAAAATGTACAATCTTTCTACATAAAAAAACACATAAATATAGTAAAAAAAAAAAAAAGGCCAAGGCAATATTTGCATCATAGAACAGATACCCTTAACGATTTGAAAAGCTCTGACCAATCATTAAGAATAAAGTCTGAAAGAAAAGACGAGGCCACAATGGATGGATACATCACAAAATAAACACAAATGACCCAAAAGCTTTTTTGGGGGAAAAAAAAAACTAAGTTGTAATCAAAGAGGGAGGGACTATTTTTCACCTATCAAATTGGTAATTATTTTAATAAGCCATAATACACAGAGTTGGTGAAGAGTTGAAGGTGTGGGAGTAGAAACTGGTCAGCCTTCTGGGGGGCCAATTTAGCAATATTAGAAACCTTGAAAAAGACCTGTTAATCCCTCTTCCAGGATCTCATTCTAAGGAATAAAAAATATAATCAGGTATTTGGGTATAATTTTTCCAGATGCCAACTTACTTATAACAGTGAAGGGAAAAAAAATTCCCAAGAAACAACCCAAGGACCAGCAAAGAGGAACTAATTAAATGCAGTGTGGTAGATACCACTCTGTGAAATACTACTCAGCCAGGAAAAATGATAGGTGAATGTTTGATGACAAGAATTGATGACTATGTAGAAAAAAATTATAAACTAGGTTGTAAAGTAAAATACAATTTATATATATAAAGAAATCTATATCAAGGAGGAGAAATTTATACCAAAGTATTATTCCTAGTCATCTTTTAATATGGGAGTAGAAGCATTAAACTTCTCTTTCTTCTTTTCTTTTTTTTCCTTAAAAATCTGGGCAGTCTGGGACCAGCAGATGGCATAGCAATCACATTGCTGGACCCCCACATGGCCGAATGCTTGTTTGAGCCCCAGACCGGGTGGTTTGAAAATCACACTGGGTGCACGTGCGTGTGTGCCCAGGATTCCAGGAGGAGAATGGAGGAGAAGGGATTGTGGCGTGGCCACCCCCCTGTGAGGACAGGGGGAATGTGATTTCTCACTTTCCCTCTCACTGTTTGTCTCTCCAGCAAGCACACACACCCTAAGACAAAAGCCTCTTAAAAAAATCTGAGTAGTCTGAAATTTTTAAAAGTATATTTTATGTACGTCTGTACAGAGAGCGAGCAAGCCTCCCCAACAAGGTCTCCAGGCCGGGACCCACCCCGTCTCAGCAGCCTAGGCCACGGCACACGACCACATGCCTCATGCACTCAGGGAGGTCAGGATGTGAACCCTGGACCATCCCTATATGGATCCAGTTATGTCTCCACTCAGCACCAGCTGCCCCACCCCACTTGTAAAGTGACATTTAGGCTACTTTTAAAAACAGCGTCCACACACACACACACTCACTCACACACACACACTCACACATCTGACTTAAGGCCCTGTGACGGTCAGAGAACCCCCATTTCCAGAAAAGGCTCTGTGCCACATGGGGCTCATGTCACCTACAGCCTTCTCCTAGGCTCTTGCTCCCGAGCGCTCAGGAGGGAGAGCTGGGGTGGGTGTTTAGAGGACCACCAGGAGTGGAAAGGTGGTGCTCTCGTGTCTTGTGGCTTTAACGCAGGAGTGAGATGCAGGAGTGAGACCCGCAGCAAGGGGAGGGTAGCACCAGCTCGGGAAGCCACGGTGGGGCCAGGAGCTGTCTGAGGTAGGGCTGCTGGCCCGGGACTGCTGCGCTGTGTTCCTCTGAAGTCACAGGGGAGCACTTAGCTGGGGAGTGGGCGGGGGCTTAGGGAGCCGACTCCGGTGGGATGGAAGTGCAGAACCATCCAAGTGGCGGACGTGGGTTTTTAAACTGAGTAGCCAGAGCCAGCATTGAGTGCCGAGGTATTCCCACAAAGCTCCTCTCTGTGTGGGTCTTACTCTGTGCGAGCTCACGGTGGCTGTTGGGTGAGGGACAGGACGTGGTGGCTTGGAGCAGAGGAGAGCCACCCGGGAGCACCACCTGGGAGGAGCTGTCCACGCCTGCCGTGGCGATGTCCCGGGGTGCCGGGGGCGGCAGGCCGGGTGTAAGGGACCGTGGAAGGTGCCACCTTTTGTTATCCACACATCCCCACCACCGTTTTCCAGGGAGTGGGGACACGGGGGAGAGTTCTTGGAGGTGTCCAGAGCTGGGGCATTCTGTTCTTGTTGCCACTGTGATTAGGGAGCGGCCCTCCATGTCCCAGTGAGAAGGGCTCCCCTGCTGTCACGGGAGGACGCTGCGGGGCTGAAGTGGTGACACCGCTGTCACGGGAGGACGCTGCAGGGCTGAAGTGGTGACACCGCTGTCACGGGAGGATGCTGCGGGGCTGAAGCGGCGAGAGGAACGCCCAGACGGCCACGCTCGTTCGTATCAAGGTCCTTTCTCGGATGCTGGGCAGACAGCACGGGCGCCACAGCTGACCTGTCCTCAGCAGTGCAGACTCGAGAAGGCGCTGGCTTTCCTGGTCGCTGTCCGTCTCCGTACGAGAACTTTCTTCTAGTTCCATCCTGGTGAGTGTAGGGGAGAGGGGCATGTCACGTCCACCCCGGGCGAGTGTCTGGCTCCGGCATCCTCGGAGTGTGTCCTCGGAGGCGTAGCGCCCCTCGTACTCAGATGCCGGGAGTACGCCATCACTGCCACTCCTTATCACCACGATCCTGAGGAAGCCAGGCGGGGCGGGCGCAGGCGTTTCAGAGATGAACAAACTGAGACTCAGGGAGGAAAACGAGGTCTGAGAGTCCCATGTTAGGGAAATAATGGAGCTACGTGGAGAGGCACGGCCTCTGGTCACAGCCGCATCTAGAAGTCAGCATGGATGGGTGTGTCCCGGCACACACAGACGAAGCGAGAAAACGCGGGGCTCCAGGAGGTCGCAGACCAGCTCGTTCCTCTTTTCTACAAGTACGCCTTCTGTCTTTGACCAGAAGAGCCTGGCCTCTGAGGGAAGCCCAGGCACAGCTCCCGGGGAGCCCAGGCACGGGGCCAGCAGTCTGCCCTGCGGAGCCCACGCCCGAGAGGAAACCGAAGGTGGGAAACTGAGGAGCTCAGAGCCAGTGCTTGGCCACGCCCGGCATGCACACTGAGGGTGAGTCAGGCTGGGGTCTCGGGAGTTTCCACGAGAACGGGGCGGGGGGCGGGGGGCTTGAGCACTGTAGGGGCAGCCGCTCAGACCAGAGCCCGCAGAGGGAACACCCAGAGACGCCCAAGAGCCAATGTGCCTTTCTGGCCCAGAGGAGAGGAGCCTGGGGCCTGCTTGCAGAGGAGCTTGGCTGGAGCTGGCACGGGGGTGGCACTGGCCGCAAGGACTCGGGGTGACTCTGCAGCAGCTAAGGCCGACGAGGCTGTTAGAAGACCCACCTCAGCGACCACGGAGCTGAAGCCAAAATCTTAAACCCCAGACCCTCTGGCACGGCATTCAAGGCCCATTTCGCCTCCGGCTGGCCTCCTCTGCTACGGGGCCTGTACCTACACTCTAAGTCTGGAGCCTGCCCGTCAGCCCTCCTCTCCTGGGATACTCTGCACTCCCTCCTCTCTCCCTTTCCTTCTGCCTGTGTTCCGCAGGTCCTTTTCCCATCTCTTTGAAAAATTGTGCTAGAATACACACAGCACACAGGTGCCATCTTAACCCGTTCTCCCATGCGCAAGAGAGACAGGGAGAGAAACACCCTCCCAACGGAGCCTGACACCGCAGTCCACCTCGGTTCTGGGGCACAGGGTCAGGAGCACACGCGTGCCCAGGGTACCCGGGGAGGTGGCGTGAACTGGAGCCCTCCCCATGTGGGTCAGCCTTGCAGAGTCACTTTTTACCACTGTGCCACTGCCAGGCCTGCAGCGTGACCAGGACAAAGTGCACGAGTAGTAGTCATGCACGTGCGACGCGTGTGCAACCAACCCCCGAAGGCCTTTCATCCTGCGGAAGTGAGGCTGGACGCGTTGGCGAGTCCCCAGTCCCTCCCCAGTCTGCTCCCTGTGAACTGGACACCTCGAAACAGCAACTTGGGCAGACGAGCCGGGAGGGGGGTGCTGAAGTGCAGCTACGGCAACCAGGGCAGGAGGACTCCCGCACAGTGAAAGCTCTCACCCTGGGGCTCACCCTGCGTCTGGGACCACTCCCCATACACGGACAGGCGTTGACTCTGAAATACACCAGAACTCATATGTCCTCAGAGGAGGAAACAGGTTCAAAAGACCAAGTCATTCATCCCCCCTGGGGGGTGACTTCTCGCTTTCTGTCTCTATGTCTCTCTCTGTCTGTCTGGCGAGCGCACGCGCCCTATAGTGAAAACCTCTCAAAAAAAAAAAAAAAGAGACCAGGTCATTAATGCGACTCCTCTAAAGTCACTTGGCGAGTAGGAGCGAAAGAACTGGGGAGGGCTTTGTTTTGTTTTTCTTTATTCACGACAGAGAGCATGTGTGTGCACGTGAGACCTCGGGGGTTCCTCTCCAGGGCCTGGCCAGGCTGCGATCCCCCTCCTCCAGCCCACCAGCTCCTGGGCACACACATACCCGCCCAGTGTGTTTCGGACTGACTGGGCCGGGATTCGCACCGCAGTTGCCATGTGGGATCCACTTCTCTCAGACGGCCCACTGCCTAGCCCTAGAGCTGGGGTTCGAGCTGAGAGCAGAACCACTTTCCTAAACGGCCTGCTGACTTCTTTCAGTCACAGAGCCCGGGGTCTGAGACGGGAAAGGTGACCGAGGGAGCTACAGCAGCGAAGGGCCCTCTCCGGCCTCACCTCCTGCCTGGGCACCCAGAGCACGTTCACACACTCCCCCCACACCCTCAGACTGCTTCCTGCTCACCCTGTGCTGTTGCCCATAAAGCACCCTCATGCCCTGGGCCCTGGGCTTGGTTAACTCCAATGGTGGGTTACAGTCTCAGCTCAGGTGCCTCCTTCTCCAGGAAGCCTCCCTAATTACCAGGAGGACACAAACAGCACTAGCTTGCACCCCCCTCCCTGGGGTGACTTCTGCGCTCAGGTAGCTTACTCCAAAGAAAAGGCTCCTTCTTACTGGGATGATCTGTTTCTAGGCTCTCCTCTCTCTCTGGTCCTGCTGGGGAGCGGCTGACTGCCCGGCCTCTGAACTTCACCCAGGGTCCGGCAGACTGTGACTTAGGAGGGTCACAGGGCACTGGAGAAGACAGAGCCACCAAGAGGCCTAGGAAACTCGGGCTTCTGCCAGGGCTGGATCGCACCTCCATGCCCTAGGCGGGGGCCACAGCGTCCCCAAGGGGAGGCGGCCGAGCAGCGAGAGCTATGGTGGAAGGGAAGCAGCTCCCATTCATTAGCATTTGCAAGGGCTCCCGGCGCTGCAGATGGGAGCCGCTCCTCCCAGGCAGCTTGTTCCCACTAAAAATAGAGCAGCACGGCACCTTCTTGGAGCGAGCGGGGTGGGAGGGTGGGAGAAGAGGGGCCAGAGGTGGAAGGAGCTGACGAAGGCCCAGGGGGCAGTGCCCGCTGCACCCAGCCCCGCGGGGACCCCGGCCCGCCGGGCGCCCAGCCCCTGAAGGCCCCCAGCCGCGCCATCGGTAGGGGTCAGGGCAGCGGCCGCTCGTGCCCGCGGCAGGGGAGGCAGCCCCAGGCGCCAGACGAGCCCTCTGTACGGCGGCCCAGGGCGGGGTGGCCCGCGGGCAGCGCCTGGCTCGCACCGCAGTGGGCAGGTGTGACGGCGAGCGCGGGAGGCCGGCGGGGCGGCGGGGCGGGGCCGGCGGGCGCGGGGCGGCCGCGAGTGGGAGAGCGCGGGGCTGGGGCGGGCCGGGAAGAGCCGGCGGGAGCGGCGGGGCCCACGTCCTCCTGTGACTCAGGTCTGACTCAGTGCCATTTCTGAAGCAGCCCGGGGGGCGGGGGGAAGGTGTTTCTGCAGATGGCAGCACAGCTCCTGGCTCCGGGCGGGCGGGAATCACCCGGGTGCCCCCGCAGCTGGTCCCGGCGGCCACCCACGGCGACCCGGCCTCGCTGGCCTCTCCAACTTCGCCTCCCGGGCCGCGACGCCCTTCCCCGCCGCGAGGTGGAGCGCGCCGCCACCCCGGCCGCGCTCGGGAAGGAGAGAAGCGCCTCGGGGAACAGCTAAAAACGGGAAGGCGCTGCGGGCGCGGCGCGGGGCGGTGCCGGGAAGGAATCCCCTCCGCCCCGCGCGGCCCCCCGCCCCCCATCCTGCTCGGAAAAGCCTCGGAGTGTGCCCGCGAGGCGGCGGCGAAGGAAGCCCGGGTTCCAGCCACCCCCAGCGCCGGATCCCGGAGAACAGGGCGAGGAGTCTCCCCACCGGATCTGGTGGGCGGGAGGCCGGGCGGGGGGAGCGGCAGGCGGCGGCGAAGGGGGCGCGAGCGGCGGCGGGGGCGCCCCGAGGGGCCTCCCAAGGCGCACCCAGGCTCTCTCCGCTCGGGACCTGGGCCTCGGGCGGGCCCCGGGCCGGTGGTGCGGCGAGCGAGCCGCGAAGCCCTGCGCCCTGCAGCCCGCGCTCTGCGAGTCCGCCGGGCCTGTGCTCACTGAGCGCGCGAGGAGCCCGGGAAGTCGAGTTTTCCGCTCGCTCGGCCCAGTGTTGGTCCAAGGGCAGGTCCAGGGCATAGTCCTGCTGTCCCACCTTCAGTTATGGGGCCTCAGCCCACTGGCCCGCTGGCTAGTAGGTGTGGCACGGGGCAGGAACGCAAACCCGGGGCCTCTAAGTCTTTCCCTGGGGCTCTTCCCGCACGTAATATTTTGGGGATACCTTTCAGGTACCCAACAAGATGCTGAGGGCAAAATGATGAACAGGAATTGCTTTCTGACCTCAAGAGCCACACAGCCCAGTGAGAAAGAGAGAACATAGAATTACAGATGAAAATGCAGTGTAAACCGCACTGTTCTAAACACGGAAACAGCTTCCGCAGCGGCCCAGGTCGCGCCAGCTGAACTGCGCCGCCAGGATTTGAACCCAGACAGTCTGACTCCAGAACCCGCCCACACTTAACCACTACACTAAACTATCTCTTCTGTGCTTAACTATATAGCCTTAAGTGGGGAGAGACAAACCAGGAAACAGTATGTACAGTGTGCTCCTAATTAAAATACAAACACGCAGGGGGAAAAGACCAGAAGAGTATGTGTCAGAATGATGGGCAATTTTTTGTTGTTGTTTCCTTCTTATTTTTTAATAAGCTCCATATTTTCTGCATGGAACATGAATTTTATATAAAAAAAAAACAAACGCAGTGAATGTTATTAAAGTACAACCCAGCTACAAAACTTCCAAAAGACGGTGACGTTTGAGTGTGTGAGTTGGTCCTACCGGAAGCAAGGGAGTTGATCGAGTTGAGAGGTGCGGAAGGGGACACCAGGGAAGAGAATTTGTACCCAGGAGTGCGGAGAGGCACAGGACACTGAGAACGCGACCGGAGAAACAGCAGTCTGTGTGGTAGAAATGAGGGGGGAGAATACAGGAAGGCCTCAGGCATATTTCCGGGGTAGCACCTCAGAGGGAATTCTGAACCCCTAGTTTTATCCTGAAAGCTGCCCCGGGGCGCGAGTTCTCTGGGGACCTAAGAGCCATCCAGGAGAGGGCCGAGGTTCCTGAAGGGTATCTCTGCGTTATAAACCTTCTGTCTTTGGAGGCAAAATGGCTGGCGTGGGGCATTAAACTCCGTCAGCATACCTGGGTCAGAAGGTGCCACCGTGCTGGGTGGAAATCCCCGCGGACGGGCGGTTACCGAGCACAGTTTCATTAATCTGGCCCTGTTTCATAACTCAGTTTCACTCTCCCTCGGATCCCGGCCTGCAAAGACATGGCATCGATAACCCCCACTGGCGCCATTCTGCCCGTCTCTCCGAGGTCTCCTCGCGCCCTGGCTCTAATATCGGCCTCGGCTTATTAAAGCACTAGATTTTCAGGTTGTGGATGGCAGGTCTGGTCCTCTATGCCCAACCTAGGCTTCCCAAAGTACCCCGGTTCCCCTTTCCCTGCTGCGGAACCCAGGACAAAGGCTGTTTCGCTGCTCTTCCTCCTGGCTCTGGCCTGCGGGAGCATCCTGCACCCCTTTGCCCCGCTCCAGGAGTGCAGCAGCGGTGCCCGGGACGCAGGCGCAGCTTCTCCACAGACTGTGAGTTCCAAGCTGGAAATAGAGGGGCCTTTGCTCACGTCACTGCATGAAATTCACCATCTGCCACTTGAGCAAGGAGACTCGGGGATGTCTAATGTGAAGACGCAGCTCTTGCTTGGGAAGTTGACTGCATTTGGGGGTGAGGACCACAGCTGGCATGCTAACCTGGGGACCCCAGGGATCTAGCCTAATCTAGCCCCAACAAGGGAGAAACCTACCGTCAGAGCTCACCTCCCTTCCAACAACTACCCCCGTGCACGTGCAGACTACGGACAGCAAGACCCGCACAGCCCAGCTGGCCGGCCAGTGGCCAGGGGTACAGTGGAGTGACCAGCTAGGCAGCTGGGTGGGAAGGCCCCCTCTCAGCTTCCCTTCATGTCCTTTTCGCCCCTGTGGACGGCGAGGAGCCGCCGTGATCTGGGTTCTGGCTGCTGCAGAAGGGAAACACGGCCTGGCCTCCCCTGCTCACCGCCTTCTAAGTAGGGGAAGTCAGGGGTCTCGGGTTCATCTGGCTGTGGCTGCCCTGCAACTGCTGGTGGCTCTGCCAGGTCCGTCGGCCTGCAAGGCTCGAGGGAGTCTCGAAGGAGAGCTCTCTGCTAGCTGTGCCTGAGGCATGCGTGCCCTCCTGCATCCTCCCCACCTCCTAGTAAGGCCTGCACAGGAGAGCTAGGTTCTCTTCTTGCTGTTTATCCCACACAGAACTCAGCCTCAAATACACACGGATTCTAAACTGCAAACCCAGCCAGCCAGCACATGCCGGTTCTAGGCAGCGCGCTGAACAGCATAAAGCAACACGTCCAGGGCAGAAGGCCTGCTCTTGCCGCCCCTGCCCCACCCAGACCCCGTCCTCCATCTCAGTTAACGACGACTCCAACCTTCAGGGCTCAGGGCAAGAATCTGGGTGTCGCTGATGGTCCTTCCCCTTTCCCTGTAGCCCCGTGCTCAGTCCAGCAGGAAATCCTGTTGGCTCCACCTTCAGATTCATCCAGAATCCGGAAGTGGCCCTGACTCCCCTCCTTGTCATCCCCTATCTACACCATTGCCTGGCCTCCAGCTTCCATCAGGGCCTCCAGGGCTCACTGTCAACACAGCAGCCGACGGTGTTAGAACCCAAGTGAGAGCACGTCTCCCCTGCTCCCATCCCTCTGACAGCTCCCCACTTCGCCCTCGGCAAAAGCCCGTCTATGCACACACTGCGCGACCCTCTGGGACCTGTACAGGCCACCCCCAGGCCCCTGCCCTCCCATCCTCATCCACCCCCGCCTCTTTGTCATTCCAGCCTCCCCAGCACACTCCTGTCTGCGGCCTTCGCATGGCCAGCCCCTCCGCCCGATACCCTTCCCTCTCGACTTGTCTTTCAGCCTCTTTGCGGACACGGGCTCACTTGATGAAGTTGCTGTTTGTACGCCCCTCTCCACCCGTATGTTAGGTGTAGACGTGGTGGGATGAATAAGGGGAAAACTTACTCAGACCATGACTTTGCGAGGCGGGGCCTTTCGGAAGGGCTCAGGATCATGGTCACTAGGGTGGGGTTCCATGGCTGAGTCCTGATGTGTTTATAAGGAGGGGGACTGAGACAGGGACTCATGGGCACAGCTGCTCTGGCCTGCTCCTGCCTTTGTGATGTGACACCCGGGGACTCTGCAAGGTCAAGGCCCTGGCCCTCTGACCTCCAAACCGTGAGCTAAATACACCTCTAGTCTCTTCAATCTCCCAGACGTGGATATTTTCTGTTATTGGCAACAATGGACTAGACCGGAAGGTCACACTGCCCTGCTGTTTAGATTTCAAATGCCCCTGGGCTAGCCGCCCTTGCTCTGCCCTCATGTGGCACGGAGGTTGAGGACGCTGTAAGATACACCTGACACGCCTTTTCTAGTGTGTTTATTTTTATGTCTCCCCGAGCTCACTTTCAGAATCGGGCCTTGCCTATTTTGCTTATGCATGCATCCAGGACTGAATGCCTGGCACAATGCAAGTGTTTAAGGAAGGAAAAATGTGCGTGTCTGAAGAGAACAGTGGTCATGGGTTCACACGCACTCCCCAGGACACCATGCCCCTCCACAGCTACTCTGGCGTCTCTGCATCTCTTCCCAGGAGAGAAGGAGCTGTGGGTCTGCTCCTTTTCACGGGAAGAGGAAGCAGAATTGAAAATAGGATTCCTGTAGGCCAGCTACTCAGGAGGCTAAGGTAGGAGGATTGCGACACAGTGGAACCGCATTTTAAAAAAGCACACGTGGAAGGCATCTCTGAGGCCGCCGAGTTGGGACCATGAGCGAAGCTCACCTTCCTGAATCGAAAAAAATGTATGGACAAGAAGTTATCACTGAAATTAAATGGTGGCAGACATGTCCAAGGAATACTGCAGGGATTTGATCCATTTATGAATCTTGTGAATGTGTGGAGACTGCAACTAGTGGGCAACAGAACAACACTGCAACGGTGGTAATACGAGGAAATCGTATCATCATGTTAGAAGCCGTGGAACGAGTATAAATAATGGCTGTTCATCAGAAAAACCCATGTCCCCTCGCCAGTGGGCCTGTTTTACTATGATGTAAAAATCAGGTCATGTACATTTTCATAATATACTTTTTGTTAAGTTAAAAAAGAAAGCACACACACACAAACATACATATATACTCGAAATTAAATGGGGTCAAGAAAATGAGGAGACAGGCCACAGACTGGGAGAAAATATATGCAAAATACATACTATCAATAGAGAAAAGACTGATAGCCAAAATATAAAAAACACTTCAACCTCAATCACAGGAAAATGAACAATCCCATTAAAAAAAACAGACAAAAAAATCTGAACAGACACCTTACCAAAAAAAGCTATATAGGTAGAAAATAAACATATAAAAAGATGTTCAACATCACACATCATTAGGAAATTGCAAAGTAAAACGACAGTGAGATAGCACTACACACCTACTAGAATGACCAAATTCCAAAAACACTGACAACATCAAATGCTGATGAGGATGTGGAGCAATGGGAACTCCCATTCACTGCTGGTGGAAATGTAAAATGGGAGGGCCACTTTGAAAGCCAGTTTGGCACTTTCTATCAAACTAAATATACTTATCATATGATCAGTAATTATACTCGCTGATACTTACCAAAAGGAGTTGAAAGCTCATTTCTGCACAAAACCTGCACACAGATTTTTATTCATAATTGCTAAAATATGGAAGCAGCCAAGATGTTCTTCAGTAGATGAATGGATAAATGCACTATGGAATAGCCATACAATGGAATATTATTCAGTGCTAAGAGGAAATGAACTGGGTTGGCCTGACGCCTACTGGTTAAGGTAGTTGAATTCCACATAACTGATCGCAGTCTGAGTTCCAGCCCTGGTGGCTTGAAAAATGCAACAGGTACACATGTACGCATGCCCCAAATCCCAATGGGATGGAGAAATGGAGGAGAAGGGATTGCAACATGATCAAGCCCTATTAGGGGGTGCTTTCTCCCCCTCTCTTCTCTTTCTCTCTTTCTGGTGAGAACGTGCACCCTCTGGCAATGAAAGAAAGAGAGGAAAGAAGGGGGAGAGGGAGGCGCTGTAAAGCCATAAAAGCCATGGAGGAACCTCTAATGCATATTGCTAAGTGAAAGAAGCTGATCTTATATACTCTGATTATTGTATGTGACATTTTGGAAAAGGCAAAACTATAGAGACAGCAAAAGAAGTTGCTAGTTTCCAGGGGTTGGGTGTGGACGGTGGACAGGAGGAGTACCGAGGCTGTTGAGGGGGTGGAACTATTCTGCATGATAACACGGTGAGGGCTGTACGCCGCTACACGTTTGTCTGGACCCATGGAATGTTCAGCACCAGCACAGAACCCAAGGTGAGCCACAGGCTTTGTGTGATAATGATGCCCGGGTAGGTTATCGCCTGTACACAATGCACCTCTCCAGTGGGAGGTGTTGATAGAGGGCAAGTGGGGTGTGTGGTGGGGAGTCGCTGGGCTGGGGGTCAGGGAGGTATATGGGTACTTTCTGTACTATCTGCTCAATTCTGTTGTAAACCTGTGACTTCTTTAAAAAAATTAAGTTTATTTTTAAAAAGTTGAATGGGCCATTGGTCTTTTCAAGCAGAAGATAAGCAGTCCCTGAATAGCTTCTTCTCACTTCTCCCGAGAAGCTCATCTCAGAATGTGCAGGGTCGGGGTCGGGGCCAGGTGGGGGCGCAATGGTAATGCAGCTGCCCATGCGGGAAAGGGCCTGGCTCCTGGGCTGGGGCTTCCCTCAGCACACGGGGCATGAGCGTGTGGTCTGGGCCTGTGGACACTGGGGTGGATCACGGTGTGAAGGCCCCACTGGAGGTGTCTCCCTGTCTCTCTCTCCTATGGAATAAACAAGCTTAAAAAGATTCTTAGGATCAAGGATGGACCTAGTTGAGGATGTGGAGGGAACACTTCGGAGAATCTTCTGCTAGGACCCTGAGCTGTTCTGCACCTGCTCAGCTCACAAAGGAGGGCAGGAAAAAAAGACCTCCTCGCTGTTCCCCGCCCCGTACTCCCAAAGTCCAGGTGAAAGCAGGATCCTTTCACCCGCTGGAGGGCTGCTAGGTCCTGAGGTGGGAGGGCGACCCAGAGAAGCAGGACAGCTTGACGGGTGACCCCGGAAAGCAGCAGCGGGAGTGCCTCATCCAGAAGCCAAGCTCGAGCGAGCCGCTGGCTCTCTCCTGCAGCCGCTCTGTGCCAAGGACCACTCATGCCCAGGCTGGGTGGGGCCCGTATATTGTCACCTCTCTCCCCACCATCGCTGTTGTAGGAAATGCAGTTTCACTCCTGTCCCTGGCACCAGAAGACTCAGAAGAAGTCTCTCCGGGATGACAGCCACCACACACGAGCAGCCTGGTGCATGCTGAGGTTTCTGTGTGTCACCTCGACGCGTCCCAGGCCAGTCCGATGACGAGGGTCTGTTAGACATGAAATCGAGCCTCTTGCCCAAGGGAACATGGCCAGAAGATTGCAGAGAGCGCCAGGGTTTGCCCCCAGGTCTTTTTCTTCTCTCCACACCCCCCCCACACACACACACTTTTATTCCCATGAGAGAGAGAGCATGGGGGGGGGGAGAGCAAGTATTTTTCCCCACCCTCTTGCTCCAGCCTCCCAGTCCGTCAGAACTCCCGGCTCATGCCACCATACCCAGCCCACTCAGGCTGGGCCAGGAGTGATCTGGGCCTCCATGTGACCCCAGCCACTGCACCCTGTGCCCCCTCATTGTACGACAGCTGAGCCTAGGCCAGATCTCGTCTCAGAGCTACCTCTACCACCCACAGGCTTGGTGATGCACATACAGACAAAGCCTCAGGTAAGGGGTGGCCGCGGTCCAACCCCGTCCCCTCCAGCCCTGATCCTGCCGGGGAGTAGCTGAGCAGCAGACCCCTTCCCAGAGCTCAGTGGGGTCCTAGGAACACAGGTGCCACCCTGCACCATGCAGCCTGCTCTCTGGGGTACACCAGGACCACGTGGGAGCTTTCTACTGGGGCAGGAGAAACGGAAGGAAATCAATAATGTTCTTACAAGTACTTGAAGAGGCCGAAAAGTATTGGGTCCCTTACTACGAATGACGGCTTTGCTTTCAAAGGTTTGGATTTCCTGGCTAAATCTGGCTCCAAATTCTGAGTCCTGACTTTCAAGTTCTTTTTCCTAGATCAGGAAAGACTGGACCTAGGAGAGAGACAATTCCTGTAGGCAAAGCTAAGTTGCAGCTTCAGCTGAGCAAGGTCTCTCCCCCCATCCTTTCCTGGCGGGGACAAAGAGAAGGGGGGAGAACCTTGAGGCCTACAGAGCTCCTGGAGGGCCCGCCCCCGCCCCTCGCCGTTCTCCTGCAGCCCACCGTGGTCTTAGCGTACTTTCCTTCTTTCTCGTCAATGTTAGCCATGGAGGGAAGGATAAGAAGAAAGATGCCTTAGGAGACAATTTTCCGTATTTCTGTCCAAGCGTAGTTCACCAAGATCGCATTTAAAGTAGCCCTGCTGACAGAACTGTGGATGAAACAGGCCACGGTCCGCAGAACATCGTCAATACTGTCCTTAACATACAATTTTCATTTTTTAAAAAAGCTTACTTTTATTCATGATAGTGCATGTGCACGAGAGAGACCGTGGACATGGCATTGTCACTGCGGCCCCTCCTTCAGCCCTCCGGCTTGTCAGAATCTTGGGCACGAGTGCACATGCGTGGTGTGTCTCAGGTCAACCCGGCCAGTGGTCTTACCCAGGGTTGGCCATGTGGCTTCCAGCCCTGCAGTTCAGTGTGCTGACGGCTCCGGAAAGGCCCTGATACTCACTTGAATTCCTGGCAATAAGATCACCTGCAGCCTGAGGGGAGCATGTGGAATGGTCCCCTCAGGGGGTTGGTCTCCGATCTTGACTTCGGGGTGTTAGGGGAGATTTAGGGCTCGGCCTAGTGTGCGAACTTCAGGATTTACAGGGTTGGGACCTCTCTCTGACTCTGGCTTGCCCCACCCCCCCATGCCTGGTCACTGCGTATGTCCCTACCTAGGGACAGTTCAGTAAATGAAGGTAGAAACCCAAGCCCAGCCAAGAATTCCAGGTCTGGACATCTCGGTCCCCTCACTCGCTCTGTGTGGAGAGCCCACGCTGCTGTTGTGACGTGGGGAGTGCGCAGACCACCAGCACACGATGCCTGGAACATGCCTTGGGCAGCTCAGGAGTTGAAGGAGTTTCAGTCCAAAGAAAATAAGGTCAGGACAGCGAAAAGGAAAGAAGTCAAAAAAAGCCCCTTTTTAAGTAGCTGGGAAAATGAGGAGGCAACAAATGATTATTTCAATTGCTATAAAAATGTATCTTATTAGAAGATGAGGATTCATCATTGACACTTGAAAGCCTGCAAAGCAATATCCAGCACTATAATACCCCGGTCTCCATGCAGGAAGAATGACTTATTAAATCGGAAGATGAATGTTTTGCAGTTGAGTTAACTGCATCTGTTAAAGAAGAAATAGTTATAAACTTGCTGAGAGCTGCCTCTTGCCAGCCCTGGACCCTCTGTATCTTCCAGGATCTTGAGCCTCCCACCTCACCCCAGGCTTTCACGTTTCTAGGGCATGAAAATTCAGGAGTAAGAAAGAAAAAAAAAGTGAGCAAATTAAATGCAAACCAGATTTTTTTTTATTATTATTAAAAAAAAAACCAGTTGCATATAGTTCGATTGTTGCAAAGTGAGACAATGTAAATGCGATGCATTCTTATGTAGAACAGCTGTTCCTTCTGCTCCCATGGCAGCCTCAATAACGCTGCGCTTCTGTTCTGCATGAATAAATATGTATAAAACGTAACCCTGCAAAGAAATAAAATCCGATAACTGAAAGATACCATTTCTTAGATTCCGGGAGCAACGTGAGGCACCAGCTTTTCTGATTCTTTGGTATTTATGCCAGAAGCCATTGAAATGATAATGTAGAATTTATTATTATTTTTTTCAGGGGCAAGTAATTTCCAGCTGTTCAGCAGGGCTTTAAGAACCGGAGGTTCTAGTGGCCTCCCCTCTCCCCCCGCTTTGTTTTCTCGGTAAGGTCTGTGGCTGTTTCCTTGCCCCCCCCCCCCCCCCCCGAGGCCATGTACCTGCAGTCTCCATACTAGAGAGCCACCTCGTTCGTGAATAATGAATCTACCCCAGGAGTCGGCTCCGTGCACCTTGGCACCGCTGAGACTGCACCAAGTGAGCTGCAAGCCCCACTTGCCCCTGTGAACGAGGGCACTGGTGATTACACGCAATTCCCTGCCCGCCAAAGGTGACTCCGCTCCTTCCTCCCCCTAGTCACGAAACCATATGGGGTGGTATTTCAGTAATAATCTTTAAAAAAATTATTTTTAGAGAGATTTTTGCTCTAGGGCATGTGTGCTCACTGGAGAGAGACAGAGGGAGAGAAAGCAAGAAATCAACCCCTCTGGAGGGATGGCCACGCCGCAGTCTCCTCCATTCTCTTCTTGGGGTTTTGGCCACGCACGCACATGTGCCCAGCATGAGTTTCAAGCCTCCTGGTCCAAGACTCAAACCACAGTCAGTCATGTGAGAGTCCAGTGCCTTAACCATTATACCACCTGCTAGCAGAATAGTCTTAAACTGTTTTCTTCAAGAGAAGACTGCTGGCCAGCTTCCGCACTTTCTTGTCAATGAGAAAGCACTCGGAGCCGGCGCACAGTGGGCCTGGATGTGTCCCCTGCCATCTGCCAGGACGGAGGCTGGGCATCTGTAGGGGTCAGGTGTCTCCGAGGTCCAGGCCGCCGGCCGCAGCCCTCGCCTCCCGCCCTCCCCCTGGCGTTCAGCCTGCTCACGCTGTGCAGAAACCTGGCGGAGTCTCCGGCTAGGCTTCCCACACCCTGGGCTTTCCGGGTCTCCCTCTCCCCACCATGACTGCTGGCTTTCTAGGTGGGACCTCAGCCCTCCAGATTCAGCTCTGACGTCACCTGCTCTGGGCTGGAGGTGGCGCAGCAGTAGAAGCCACGCTCTTTGAGGCTGAACCCATTGAGGCTCGTGTCTGGGGACGTCCCGGAGTACACCAGTCATGTGTGCCCATGATGCAGAGTTGGCTGAAGCTGGGGTGCATGGGGGCTTCAGGACCCTGCGTGGGGTGTTGTCTCTCTGTCTCTGTCTCTATCCTTCACAGAGAGGAGAAATGGATGAACATTAAAGTTTTGAAAGTCGCCTGCTCTTAACCCCATCTTTATCGTAACCGCAGCCCCGTGCAGTGGCACGCCTGTGTAGAGCCAGGGCCCTGGGGCCTCCTCGAGGTCCATGGGCTTCAGCGTGTCTGGGGACGGTCTGCATCACCCGGGTATAGTGTCCATGGTGAAGCCAATGGGGGGTAGGGACAGTGCTTCCTTGTCAGCATCTATTAGGTCTTCAGGAAAGTCATGACGTGTTTTTGCACGGAAAAACAGAAAAATGTGTCATGACTTTCCTGACGACATAATAAATGTAAATTATATACCATGATGTCTGGAACTGAGGAGCACTCCATAAATATTAGCTGTTGTTTTAATTTTTCATTTTTAAAAAAGTTGCCAGAGGGCTGTGCACCCACTGCAAAGAGAAAGAATCCCCTTGTGGGGTGTGGTCACCATCGTCCCTTGTCCTCCATCTCTCCGGGGTTTGTTAAAGGACTGAGTGAGTGAACGACACCAGTACGCAGCTCCTCTCATTCTCAGGATTTTCCTTCTGGCCCCATTCCAGGAGGGTTGGCATGAGAAGACTCGGAGCACTTGAAAAGCCGGGAGCTCGGGGAAGAGGCCACTGCTCAGCCATGACGGTGCCCGTGCCACCATAATGCGACCTGCCCCTGCCTCAGCTCCTACCCGGGGCATGTCACAACCGCTTCCCGGATGGCAGCGTGCCCTTCTAGCGCCTGGGCCGCGTGGATAAACAGCGCTCGAAGTATTTAAGCATTTACTAGAAGTAAATACATGAACTAAGACTTGTTCCCCCACAATGTGAAGGAAACTACTCAGGTGGGATCTTGGCTTCCTCAGAGCAAAACCAAATGTGACTTGGTTATCAAGAAAACCTAAGAGGGCCAGGCATAGCAGCACAGCGGGAAACACGCTCCCTGGTGCCGAACCACTTAGGAGGGTCCTGGGCCTGCACCCCAGGGCTCCCTCCCGTGCACACCAGGTAGACACGTGCCCGTGACCCCGGCTGGCCAGGGTGGGGTAAATCACGGTGTTAAGATCCCATCGAATGTGCCTGTCCATCTCTCTCTCTCTGACACACACACACATAGGATGAACAAATAAATGAATGAATGAATAACAGAAAGCAGATTTCTGTTGATGTTAAGGGTAGAAGGAAGACCCCGAGTTTTGATGGGACTCTTCCCCTGAGCCGGGTGAGCCGGGCTCGTTATCTGACCTCTCTGGGCTTTGACCCTCATCTCTGAAACGGGGATGGCAACAGTGAGTTCTCGCCTGGGTCTAAATGTAAATCACACAGCAGGACGTCTGGAAAGAGAAGTCTTCCAGAAATGTTAGCTATGTTTTAATTTCTTTAATTACCAGAGGGTGCATGTACCACTGGAAAAGAGAGAGAGACAGTGAATTCCCCAGTGGGGTGTAGACCCCAGAATCTTTTTTCCTCCATTTCTCCATCCTGACAGGATCTGACTCTTTTGACCCCTAGGCTCTGAGGCTGGCCTGAATAAGGAAACCATTAGCGAACGATTAAAGAGATGCTTTCACCGATCGTGAGTCAAACCCTGGGCTGTGCCGGGCATCTGAGCCCACAGGGTCAGTTGGCAGGTCCTTGGGACTTCCATGCCTTCAAAAAGGGCAGGTTCTCTGCCCTCACCTCACAGCCCAGCACAGCCCAAATGCCGCATCCCTGCACGGCCAGCCAGGGTCACAGGCACTGACTGCACCCCCACAGCCGGGAGGGGCTGACTGCACCCCACATCCAGGAGCACTGAGTGCACCCCCACAGCCGGGAGGGGCTGACTGCACCCCACATCCAGGAGCACTGAGTGCACCCCAGAGCTGGGAGGGGCTGACTGCACCCCACATCCAGGAGCACTGAGTGAAACCCAGAGCTGGGAAGGGCTGACTGCACCCCCAGAGCCAGAACTGACTGCACCCCCACAGCCAGGAGGCTCCAACTACACCCCCAGAGCCAGGAGGCGCTGACTGCACCCCCACAGCTAGGCTGTCCAGAAAGCCAGCCGGGAGGGAGGTGGGAGGCGCAGGCCCCAGGTGCAGGGCTGGGAAGCACCCCGCGGCAGTGGGAGGCCCACCCACCCGCCTCGGTCCTGTTACGAAACCTGCTGGGACACACGCACATGTGGGCAGCCGGGGGCTTCCTCGAGCTGGCGACAGCTTCTCCCTGTGCTCGGCAGAACGCGAGCTGCTCACATAAACAGGGCCGTGTGGACACTCAGACACTCGGCAGGGCGAGCAGGGCGGCGGGAGGGGGGGAGCCGTTTGTGCAACCCCTCATCTCACACACTCACAGACACACGCACGCACACAGGCTTGGCACCTTCCCGGCTGTAACGGCGAGGCGGCAAAAGGCTGTGGTCCTTGTCTCCTACCAGCAGGACCTTTGTGCCCCGCCTTCTCTATCTCCACCCACACTCCCTGCTGGGAAAGGCACCCCAGCCGCCCTGCTGCTGCCGGCTGGGGGTTGCAGGTGAAACAGCGCAGGTCCAGGAGCTCACCAGGGTGAGGGTGGAGAGGGAGGGCAGGGCGCCTGGAATTTAAGGTCAGAGCACATAACAGGCTGGCGTTGGAGATGGTCTTTGGGAGCCTCTACTTAGAACTGATCACACGTCCAACAGGACAGAACAGTGGGCAGAATGGAGGGGCAGCCGGTGTTCAGGGGTGAGCTCTGCTGGGCGGCAGCCCTGGCCTTTCCGCTCCATCAGAGACAGGCCCCAAGCTCAGGGAGCGGAGCGGCAAGCTGACGCGCCAGGCCACGCTGGGGCCGAGGGGAGAACGGCGTGCTCTTCAAAGCGCCTGCTCTTTAATGTGGTGTTGACAGGCCACCAGGACAGAGCGAGGCTGGGAAGGCAGTTGGAATGGCGTTGGGATTTATCTCAGAGCAAGCGGTAGGAACGAGTGAGAAGGGTCATGGTTCTTGACCCCAACTCAGTGTGTATGGGCTGGCACTATCTAATTTTTTAAATTCTTACCTGTTTATGCATTTACTGCTGGAGGGTACCTGTGCTCAGTAGAGACAGGCAGAGAGACAGAGAGACAGAAGAAAGCACTCCCTTGGAGAACGATCGCACTGCAATCCCTCCTCTGTTTCTCCCTCCTTTGGGGGTTTTAGGCACGCTCGCACGTGCACCGAGTGTGTTTCTCAAGCCGCTGGGTCTGGGACTGAAGCTGTGGGTCAGCCACACGGGGTCCAGCTGCCTTCACCACCAGGCCACATGGAGCTGGCCTCCTGGGTCACTTCTGTGGCAGGAAAGGAGGAGGACTTTCACACTGCAAACGAGATGCCGCACACGCCCAGGTGTGGCCGCACCTCACAATGGCTCCGCCAGCCAACAGGGCTGCCTTCCTCCCTGGGACTGTCTTGGGTCTGGGCCCAAAGACAGAGGAGAATGGGGAAGGCGGCCACCCACAGCCCCTATCTGAGCTCCAGGCCCTAATCATGCAGTTGCCCCCCTGCTGCATCCTAGGGAGTATGTTCCAAGCCCCCCGTGTGCCCTCAAACCAGGGACAGTACCAAATCCTTGTACGCTGTTTCTTCCCGTAGCTGCACAGAGGCCTAAGGAAAAGTTGTGTTGTTTTGGAGAAGTTTTGCTATAGGGCGCGTGCGCTCACCAGAAAGACAGAGACAAAAAGTGAGAAATCACCCCCCAGGGGAGATGGCCACCCACAATCCCTTCTCCTCCATTCTCCTCTTGGGATCTTGGGCACGCACGCACATGCGCCTGGTATGAGTTTAAGCCACTGGGTCCAGGACTCGAATCACTGGACTACGTGGGAGTCCAGTGACATAGCCACTACACCAACTGCTGGTCCCGAAAGTTGTGTTTTAATGATGAAGAGTGTGTGTGCATGAGAGAGTGAGCGAGGAGAGGCACCCGCAGCAGGGCCCTGTCGCGATGCGGTCCCCTTCCCCCAGCCCTCCAGCTCCCCAGGGTCCTAGCCGTCCACATGCATGCTGGGATGTTTTCAGGCCAACCTGAGACCCAAACCCACGTGGCCTCCAGCACCGCAGTCTGCTGGGCTAGAGACCATGCCACCAGGGCTGGGCTGATGATAAAGTTTAACTTGTAGTTAGGCACAGAAAGAGACTAAAAACGAAAACCTATAACAAAACAGGACAATTTTAACAATGTAATAAAAGTTATTTAAAACTGTCTGGCACGTGCCAGACATCTGGGGACAGCCCCTACGCCCCAGATCCCGCTGTGATTACTCCAAACAAATGTCCCTAAGCCTGCTCACCCCGCCCTGCTGGGCTTCCCCACTGGAATGACCCCAGGCCTCGTCGCATTTCCTGGCACTCCCTCTGGCCGACCCTGCTGCTTCCTCACTGTGGACCCTGTGCCACGTGTCCTGCTTCCAGGGACTCTCCTCCTCCATGCCAGTCATTTCCGTGCCTGTGTCTCATCAGACCCGACCGAAACAGGGCCTAGGTGCCTTACAACAAGGGCGTCTGTACACCATGGGGTCACAATGCTTGTTTAGAGGCTCAGAAATCCAGGACCTGGAAGGGTCATTATCACATTTTTTAAGATTTTTGCTATAGGATGTGTGCTCTCCTGGAAAGACAAAGAGAGACAGAGAGACAGAGAGAAAACACACACATCATCCCTTTCCCTCCATTTCTCTATTTCTCCATCCTGTTGTGATGTGGGGCCCACGTGCACATGCGCTTGGTGTGCTTTTTCAAGTTGCTGGGGCTGGGATTCGAACTGCAGTCAGCCATGTGGGGGCTGGCTCCCTTAACCACTAGGTCACTGGGCCAGACTTACAATTATTCTCAATCACTCTTGATTCGGATCCTTTCTGATGTGGGAATCGCTCCAACGAGCCAACAAGGAGCCCTGCCCACCTTTCCAGTTGAAGCTGGCCTCGGAGGTGTCGGTGCCATCACTGCCAGCCACGTCAGAACTGACACCAGTGAGTGACCTTGTGCCCCAAGGGCGAAGGCCAGGCTTTGTTTTTTTGTTTGTTTTTTAATGAGAGAGAGAAAGGGAGGATGGAGAGACAAATATTCATGACAAGGCCTTGTCATGTCACCGGACTCTGCCCCAGCCTCCCAGGAGGCAGCACTGCAGCCATGTGCCACTGTGCCCTGCCCACACGGGCTGGCCCAGGAGGCGAGCCCAGCCAGACATGCAGTCCGCCTCTCGTACCACTGCAGCCGGACCACATGGCCAGGCGTGTCTGTCACCCCTGTACTCTGCTGCGGGGGGGCTGTATCTGCACACGTATTAAAAAAAAAAAAACAGCAGAGTTGAAGATGGCACAAAATTAGTTCCTCCGACAGACAAATTTGCTCCCGAAACACTCTGCCAACCTGCTAATGAGTCGTCTTGAACCTTGCGCAGTGTTACCTCTAATTTTGCAGCCTGCGAGGAGTTGAGTTCTGTGGACAGCCTCGCGCTCGGTTTGGAATTACAGGCTGAGCGGCGGCTCACTCCTGCTACTGTGCTGTCAGTCTTGCATTAGCACATTACAGTATGGTACGCTGCACGCATCTGCTCGTGCATGACAGGGCCTCGCTGTCCTTTGTTGAATAATGTTGTCTTATATGATTGTTAAGCAATTATTTCATCTCTAGCGGCTTAAACTTTGATTACTGTATACTATTTACGGGGGATACAAAACGTGGTGGGGGGAGGACTCTGCCATCAGCCGATTTCATGAGTTCTCAGCTCTGGTGTTCACAAATCTTTACGGTGAAGTGCAAAGGGTTTCTGACACCTGGACACTTGTCGTCACATCTGAGAAGGGAGGCTGAGAAGAGCGTGGAGGGGACGTCTTGACTCAAGGCTGAAGAGTCTGCAAGTTTGGAGGCCACGTAGACAGTGTCCCTTTGCACTACACCGAGGGCTCACACAGACACCTCGAACGCAAGGGCCTCTTAAAAATGAATGCAAAGTGCGCCTGGTTCTACCACCTACTTAGAGGCGGTTATGAAGGTGGGAGAGCTGTGATCTGAGATTCGTAGCCCAAATCTGGGAGAGAGGCTCTCCTAATTAGTAAGACAGGGAAGACTAGAAAGTTGCTAACGCTAGCCGGCAGGGCTCGGAGCCGCTGTCACCACCGGGAGGGTGGCATTGCGTCCGCTGTGGAGCCCATTATACTGTCAGGTGTGTGCTGTCCTCCTGGGAGATGGCGGAGCACTCGGCTATGGGGGGGGTTGGGGAGAGGTCAACTGCGGCTCCAGGAGGAGAGGTGGTCACGGGAGAGCTGGTTGGCAAGACTCGCTCGGTTCACCGTGCTGAGGAGCCCCCGAGGGGAGAGAGAATGTAGAGCCTCTCCAGGGGCAGCACCTGTCCCCAGGGCTTGGCCCTCCTGCTCCCCAAGCCCCGTGCCCTCTGGCTTCCTCTCTCATCCTCTGAGCACGCCCTGCCCTGCCCCAGCCTTCACGTGCAAGCCCAGCTCATGCCTCTCCGTGCTCCCTGCGTGCCTTCCCCTCCTTCTGCTGCCTCCTCCGGTGTGAATTCTTCCCTCCGGGTCTTGCTCGCCTGCACCCTCTGCCCTCCCTGAGAAGGCACCTTCCTCTTCTCTCCGCTCGTTCAAGTCCTGCCCATCCTTCAAGGTATGGCCAGGCTCGGCTCTTCCAGAAAGCCCACCTGCACGTTCTCTGCGTCCTCAGCCACGGTGGCATACTGTTAGACTGTTATCAGGCTACATCTTTTCTTTCTTTTAAGTTTATTCATTGATCTCTTCCATGACAAAAGGAGAGGGGAGAGAGAGAGAGAGAACAGGCACCTGCCGGTCGGCCTGATCTTGCACATGCGTGTGTGTGCAACCCAGAGGTGTCCCAGGATTTGAACCAGGACCTTTCCCATGTGGGTCCAGTTACACACCGCTGTGCCACTGCCTGGCCCCACTGATCAGGTTACGTTAACACCGGGTTCACTGCACACTCCCGGTGAAATGTACATGTGCTGGGAGTGAGAACGGAATACGGTACACCTCGGCACACGGTGCGTTCGGCCACGCAGCGGCGATGGTGACGGCACTGGAGGCACACGTTACCTGCCCCGGCGTGTGCAGACCACCCTGGCTCGATGCAGTTACTGCAGGGGCCTCTCATCCACTGACGGCTTGCGGGTGCTGAGTACTTTACACAAGTCACCTCACCGGACCCTTCCAATGATCCTGTGAGGCTGTTTCTCTTCTTTTCCTCTTTTACGGATGAAGAAGCTGAAGTTTCGTGGGTTCAGGTGACTTGCTCAGGGTCACACGGGTGGTCGGACGGAGTCAGAGTTCAAGCCCAGGTCCAGCGGATTCGAGTACCCTCCCTGCTCCTCAAACACGGGACGTGGGCTGGCGTGCTCTTCGCCCTGGGCTGAGCCAGCTGATGGAGTCCCTGTCACCCCGGCCCAGCACCGGCCCAGGACACACTGTGGTCCCTCTGGATTCTGGGTGGAAGGTGAGGGCTGCCTGTCACTGGAGCCACGCTGCATTCTCTAGTTTCAGGGTAAAAAGGACTCTGAAGAAGCCGGCTCGGAGGACCCAGAAGCGCTGCCTGTGGCCGTCTCGCCGCCATCTGGCGTCTGCAGGGCTCTACCTGAGGTCTCTGTGAATTTCCGGACGAAGTCAGGACCATGCATGCAAATGCATACCCACATGCGTGTCACGGGGCCCTCCAGGAAAGCCAGCCCCGTGTCCCAGCCACATCGCCAGTATGCGAGAGCGGGCAACAGCTGTGTTCGGGAGTTGGCTTTGTACCGGTTTATAGGTCACCCCAAGAACCTGCCTCAGTACTTCACAGTCCAATGCTGCTGGTCTTAGCCTGTTTTCTGGGCTGTGAGAGCATATCACAGACTGAGAAATTCAGTAAGAAAAGAAGTCTATTTGGCCCACAGCTCTGGAGGCTGGGAAGTCCGAGGACATGAAGCCGGCATCCACCGGTATCTGGTGAGGATCATCCCACGGTCAAAGGCAAGTGTGTAAGACAGAGAAAACGGGGCCAAACAGGACCCACTCCTGCAATCAGTAAGCCACTCCCATGACAACAGAATCAATCCATTCACAAGAGTGGAGCCCTCATGACCCAATAAGCTCTTAAAGGTCCCACCTCTTCATACCATCACGAGAGCAATTAAATTTTAACACGTGAACTTGAGGGGGCATACTCGAACCATAGCATCTGCTAGTCATTTTTTCTACCCTTTCTTAGGAAACGAGGCTCACTTCTCTGTGATCTTTAAGTATAATTAACATAGGATTCCAAGTAAGGAGAAAGGTTATATTTACTTCTTCTTTCTCTCACTCACTCATTCATCAACCATTTCTTCTGCAATGAAACGCTTACTAGACAAATATTCTCTCCTCCAAATTACCTCTGTGAGGCACTAGGACTGTCACATGAGTAACACTTTCTTCGCAGAAGCTATTCAGGGTCTGCCTCTGCACATCTCAGACAGGGGAGTGGTGATCAGAAGCAGGCACCAGCTGTGGCGTGTCACCTGTCACGTGCCAGGAGAGGCAGAGGCAACTCCTCCGTCTGGGCGGGTTGGCGAGAGGTGTTCAAACAGCCCACAGCCAATTGGACATGGCCCTCAGATTAACAGCATCTTGTCACCATGGCTGCCAATTAGTGGCTGGGGGAACTATGAGTGTTTCTTAAATTCCGGAGTCCAGACTTTCTCATCTTTAAAACCTAGCTGGGAGCAGTACCTAACTCATGGAGCTCGATGGAATCCTGTGTTAAAGCATTCAACACCTTCTTTTTTAGTTTTGCCATGGGGCACGTGCACTTACCGGAGAGAGAAAGAGAGAGAAAGAGAGAGAAAGTGAGAAATCACCCCCCTGGGGGGGGGGGGGGGGCGGCCACACCAAAATCCCTTCTCCAGTCTTCTCTCAGAATGTCTGGGCACACACACACAAATGTGCCAGGCGTGTCTTTCAAGCCACCAGGCCTGGGACTCAAACCACAAAGTGGGCCATGCCGGACCCCGCTGCCTTAACCACCATGTTCCTGGCTGGCACACTTCTTTGTTTTTTTAAGTGTATTTATTTCTTCCATGAGTGAGACAGAGACAGAGACAGGGAGAGACAGCACTCCCGGCAGGCTCCTGTTGCCACGACCCTCCCTTTTTTCCTGAGCCATGCAGGGCCCTGCACTTAGCAGCCATTTGGGGTGAGGCTGAACACCCCAGCAGCCCTCCTGTCCCAAGCGGGGGCCCAGGTCGTCCAACCCCTCTTGTCACTCGGCGTCAATAGTGACAGTGACAGGGATCTGGGGCCGGTCGGCCCACCTGGCTGGGAGCCCGGCACTGGCACCTTGCCCGGGGCAGAGGGGGGCGGTAGAGGACATTGTTTGCAGAGTGTCCACTGGGGCAGGGGCTTGCAGAGGGTAAGAGGGACTGGAGGAGGGCCGGGGGAATGGGACTACAGGGGGACAAGCATGTATCCTCATTTTACGTCTTTATTTTTTAATCCTCCAAGTTGCTGGCCTAAGGAAACACCTAGTGTATTTCTTTAATATTCACCAAGTGAAGTTGTATGGTGTCCTCCAGCACTCCATGTTTTATTCTCTTAAAAACTTCTTCTGAGGACCAGCACATGGTGTAATGGTTACGTCACTGGACTCCCATGTGTTCAACCGCAGTTTGAGTCCCAGACCTGGCAGCTTAAAACTTGCCAGAGGTGTGTATGTGTGTGTGTGTGTATGTGTGTGCGTGTGATCCTAGGAGGAGAACGGAGGAGAAGGGATTGCGGAGTAGCCAACCCCCTGGGGGATGATTTCTCACTTTCTGTCTCTCTGTCTCTCTCTATAGCAAAAATCTCTCTTAAAAAATCCTTTTGAACTATCTCTGGAGAATGTGCATGCATGCACTCTGACACACACACACATACACACACTGGTAATAGTAGTTGCTTCACAGGTAGGAAACTGAGTGGGAAGGAGACGGCTTTCACTGGGACTCATATTTATATACTTGCTGGCTCACAAATGGGGCAACAGCAACACCACAGACAGGAGTCTGTGGAGCAGCCTGGGCCAGACCGGGGAGCTGGAAGCCACACACTGACCAGTTTGAATCCCTGACCCACTTGGCCTGAAAACACCAGGTGCCTAGGATCCTGAGGAGTAGAGGACTGGAGGAAGGGGTCGCACTGAGCCCCATGGAGGGTCTCTGTCTCTCTGTCTCTGGCACATGCACATACTCTACTATAAAATTTAAAAAATAATTATTTATGTAATTTTATTTATTATTATATATTATAAGTTGACCAGAGAGAGAGACAAAGAGAGAGAAAGTGAGAAAGCAAGCTGCCAGGCCTGAGACTCGAACTGTGGTCAGCCATCTGGGAGTCCAGCGCTTGAACCACCGTGCCATCTGCTGGCCCCTATTATGGATTTTTTTTAAATGGGAAGTGGAAGTTTGGTTGCCCACCTCTGTGCCCATTCCTAAGGCACCACGCTTGTTGCCAGGCACGTCTGCAAACCACGGAACGACCTGAGGACCAGCCTCTGCACCTCACGCAGGCGGAAGCATGCTGGACTGCCAAGCCGGAGCCGGTGTCCACCTCGGTTCCAGTCCCCGGCCAGGTGGCTCTGAAAACAAGTGTGTGTGTTTGTGTGTGTGTGTGTGGGGGGGGGGGGTTGCAAATCCTAGCAAGCTGGGGGACTAGGGGAAGGGGCTGCGTGGTGACCGAGCCCGATGGAGGGTTCTCCTCTCATTCTCACTCAGGTACACACACACACACACACACACACACACGTCAGCTTCATCATAAGTGAAACAAAGCCAAATATCAAAAGCCCCCTAGATTTGATTTGGAGTCGAAGGCCTGACTTTGGGGGAAATTTTTCTACTCCACAGGATTATTGAAATCTGTGTGAGTGTGAAGGAGGGGAAGAGGGGTGGCAGCAGGGGGCAGAGACTGGGCCACCTGCATGATGTCTGAGCTCCTCAAATCCAGAACAATAGAATGAGCTGTGGAGAGGCAGCCCTTGGCTCCGGGGAGGGGACGCCTCCCTCCGAGAAGATGCGCCCTGCTCTTCTGCTCTGAGGCCCTGGGGAGCTCAGAGTTTAGGGAGACGGTAAGTGGGAGAGAGAATTAAAGGCAAGAGAAGTCTAAGGAAGTCATCAAAGCACAGCCAGGCAAACCAAACCCTGCAAAAAGGAGGTAAAAGGTAATGCCGTAAATTACAGCTTAAAAGCCTCGTTTTGGGCAAATTGCTTTTTAACAAGCAGACAAGCTCTATCAATAGCATCTACCGTATGTTTTTATAAAGTGCAGAAATATGTTTTTAAAAGGCCAGTAAATAAAGTTCCTATCGATTTGAACTCCAGTGTAATCTGGTTTTCTGTCTGCCACCAACACTGGTAATAAGGCAGAATCATGTAATACGGTATTTCAGCTAATGTGACCATACATCACTGCAGGGACGCCCTGCTCAGTGGCGATCTATCATTTTCTATTGGTATTGCTTAGCTGCAGAATTTATAAACTTGCTCCAAATTGATGCAATGTTCAATTTTCTTTTCCAATTTATTTTTGGTTGAGCCAAGCAATATTGAGGTCTCTGAGCGAGTGCTAAGCACTGCCAGATGTTACCTGGAAGACCTTACGCTCCTCCAGAGGAGCGAGGACAGCACAGGCTGGTACTCGCCACCCTCGACAGGCAGAGAGATGGAAGGACCTGGAAGCGGAGGAGCGATGGAGAAGAGGTAGCTTCCTGCCCTATAGACCCAGCGAAGAAGGTGCTCTAGGGTGCCCAGGGCCAAGGGTGAAGGGCAAGAGAATATTAAAGGGAGAAACTGTAGGAAGGAACACTCAAGCTTCCGGGAATTTCATTAAGATGCAGGTGCCGATTCAGTGGGTCTGGATGAGGCCTGAGACTGTGCACTTCCCACAAGTGGCCAGGGGTGGCAACGCTGCTTGTCCCCGGACTGCACTTTGGGCAGCAATTCTCTAAACTTTTAGGAGATTTTCGCCAGTAAGTATCCTCAAGTCATGGACTTAATCTTAGCACTGGAAAGAACCCAAGCAGAAATCCAGAGCCTTTTCCAGTCTTCACATGGGGGAAGTATTCCGAGCTCTGTCTTCCAAACTCCCTGCTCCCCTCCTCCGTGCCCCAGGGGCACAGCTCAGCCCCCCTTTGTCATTCCGCTTGCCACGTGGCACTGTAGTGTCCACTGGGCGGGGAGTGTCTAGGGACCATTCCGTGTTCAGAGACTGCCCGGCAGGACAGTGCGGTGGAGAGTTTGAATTCGATAACGTGACTTCACGCCCTGACTCTTCCACTTACAGGCAAGTGTGAGTAACTCTTAGACAAGTTAGGATACCTCCCCGAACCTTGGCTTCCTCACTAGTAGCTTGAGAATAAAGTTCTCTCCTTACATCGCTGAACTCCCACGTAGATGACCGTGGTTCGGGTCCTAGACCTGGCGCTTTAAGACACACCAGGCACGTGTGAGTGTGTGCCCAAAATCCTAAGAGGAGAATGGAAGGGAAGGGATCACAGAGTGGCCATCCCCCTGGGGGAGGATTTCTTGCTTTCTATCTCTCTGTTTCTCTCTCTCAGTGAGCAAATGTGCGCTATAGCAAAAAATCTCTCTAAAAATATATATATAAGAAAAGTTCTTTCCTTATAATCTACCCATCTTTTTTTATTTTTATTTTTTATTTTGCTATAGGACATATGTGCTCCCAGAGAAAGAGAGGAAGAGAGGAAGTGAAAAAGCATGCACCCGGGGGAGAGCCATGGCACAATCCCTTCTCCTTCATTTTCTTCTTGGGATTTCGGGCATGAACCCACAATGTGTAGTGTGATTTTCAAGCTGCAGGTCTGGACTCAAACCATGCAGTGGGTCATGTGAGATCCAGCTGCCTTAGTCACCATGCCACCCAGCTGGTCCCCCAATCTACCCACCGTATGAAATCGGGTAGCATATAGAGAGACTGACACAATACCAAGAAGAGTCAGCTCCCTCTTGCGTTTATGCAGTACACACTCGCCAACAAATGGATGGGTACCAACGTGGTAGACGAGACAAGAAGCGGCGGCTCTCACTTGACCACTCGGTCGGAAGAAACCAGGGCCCAGGGCAGGGTGGGCGGGCTGGCTGGGGCCTGACTCTCCTACTTTCTGTGACCTCTCTCCTGCTTTCGCCTACATTTCACCTCCCTTCAATGAAATTCAAATGACAAATGTGTAAAACGCTCACTTTCAGCCTCTTGGTCTGGTGAGATCTGTACCATCCAGAGGGGAAAGCTGAACATGACAATATGGCTGGGCAGGATATTTCTAGCACATCATGGGCTCTTCTGCATGTGGCATTCAGGGTCATGTAGGTAAATGCTGGAGTTGTTTCAGGAGTCTCAGGGAGATAACGAAAGCTCGCAGTGAAGTCCACACAGGTGCCCCGACTCAGAGCTGAAGCAGCGGGTGCTGCAAAGACTTCACTGGGGCGTCTGGCCTTGCACCATCTTTCCATCATAACCAACGCCTCACTGTAGTTTAAGAAAGCCAAGAAGGAGGAAGTGGAGTGACTAAGTCGTGCTTAATTAATCTGACTTAGGAGAAATGAGACTTTAATAAAGTCTAATGCTAAAATGGCTAAAATAATTTTCTAAGTAACATCTTCTCTATTTTTCAAACTTTTATAATAATCTTATCACTTATAAAAGAGGATTCTATTCTATTTATAGCTTGTCTCTTAAATATAAAATGATAAATACATGTTAAGCCTGATCAAATCTTTTTTGACATCAATCGAGATAATATTTTACTGAATTATTTAAAAACGACATGTATAAGTTATATTTTTTCTTTTTAATTGTGGCAAAATACACATAATATAAAATCAGTTTCGTAATTTTAAAGTATACAACTCAGTGGTGTAGAGTGCATCACATTGTTGTGTAGCTGTCTCCTCCATCCGTCTCCAGAACATTCCAGACTCATTAAACGACTCCCTTTTCCTCCAGCACCCAACCTCTGGCAACCATCGCTTCACTCTGTCTCTATGAATCTCATTTCTCGGGGTATCTCAAATAAGTGTAATCACACAGGTTTTGCCTATTGACATGGCTTATTTCACTCAGCATCAAGTCCTCCAGGTTCACCACGTTGCAGCATGTGTCAGAATTGCCTTTCAAGGCTGAGATACACCCACTGTCTATGTATAGACTGCATTTTCTGTTTATCCATTCATCCATCGATGGACATTTGAGTCACTCATCTTTTGGCTATTGAGAATAGTGCTATGAACACAGGTGTCTAAATCTCTCTCTGAGATCCTGCTTTCAGTGCCTTTAGTATAAGCTCAGAAATGGAACTATTGGATCACATGATAATTCTATTTTCAATGTTTTGAGGAAACACCATGGTGTTTTCTTCCAGTGGGGCTGCACCAGTTTACATTCCTACTGACAGTGCACAAGGTTCACATTTTTCCACATTCTTGTCAATACTTATCATTTCCTTTCTATGTATTGTTGTTGTTTTTCTAACAGCCATTCTGATGGGTATGAGGTAGTATGTTATTGCAACTTTTAATTACATTTCCCTAAGGATGAGTGATGTTGAACATCATTTCATATGGTTGTTGGCCATTTAGATAGTATCTTTGGAGAAATGTCTGTTCAAGTCCTTTGCCTATTTAAAAATTTGGACTGTTTGTTCTCCTGTTGCAGGAGTTCTTTATATATGTTTGATATTAATCCCTTACCCTAAATATGATTTGCAAATTTTTTCCCATCCTGTAGGTTGCTTCCCCACTCTGTGGTTGTTCTTCGGTGCATGAACTTTTAAAATTTTTGTTGTAGTCCAGTTCAACTATTTTTACTTTTGTTGCTTGTGATTTTGGTGTCATATCCAAGAAATCATTGCTAAATCCAATGTCATGAAGATCTTCCCCTATGCTTTCTTCTAAGACTATTACAGTGTTAGCTTTTCCATTTAGGCCTTTGATACATTTTGAGTTAATTTTTGTGTATAGTCTAAAACAAGGGTCATAGGTTATGTTTTAATGCAATTCTTTCCATATTATCTTCACTATCACTATGACTATGACAACAAAATAGCAACATAAAATTTGAAAATCTTGAGGGTAACTTTTTTCCCCAAAAAGTGGCATTAAAGTTAACAAAAATTAAAAAACGTACATGTAAATATGTCTGTATTTCCTGCATTTAATTTCTGAAGTTTTGTATACACTTTTTTCCCACTTGGGCAGCTTTTCTGTTTGTTTGTTTGTTTTTTATCATGACTCACAAATGTTGTTACCTTGGATTAATTACTAAGTCTCCCTGATAGACAAACTGGAGCTGATGGTGCTCAGCCAGGACTGTGATCCAGGCATAAAGTATGTGCTCAAGAAATGTTAGATTTCTTCTGCCTCTTCAGTGAGTTCTCCTGTTTACCTTCATCTTGAATATTCTACCCTTTCCTCTCCATAATAGTACCAAGTAAATAACAAGTGATTTAAAGACAACTCTTTCAGGAAGGCTTCCCTGACTCAAGCTACTCATTCTAATCTTCTCTTCCTTTGCATGTCCTTGGCACTTTAAGGTTACCCTTGTGGTTTCCCTGACTTGTGGTAAGCAAAACCAGGATAGAAAGACTATATTCTGCTTCTAACACTGACCTTGGTAGGCAGTGTGTGATCAAATTAGAGATTATGTTCTGGCAGGTAGCATGGTTTAATGGGTTAGGTGAAGACCAAGGGGCCAGAAGACTCCAGGCTAAGCAATGGCTCAAGTACCAATTTAATTTGGAATTAGAACAAACACAAATTTATTGGGCTTTAGTTTTCATAACTTAAAAATGGACATAACAACACATCACCATGGCCGGCCATAGAAGCATGGTAGTAACACAACACTTTGTGATGCCGAAGGTCCTGGACACTTCCTAAAGTCCTCCTGTACCACTGGTCACGCACACATGTGTTCATGATGCTGACTGGCTGGGGATGGATTATGGCTCGGGATGAACTGTGGTATGAAGACCCTGCAGGGTGTCTTTTTCTGGAACACTCTCTCTCTCATGGGAGAAATAAACTTTAAAAAATGATACATCATTGTGGCACTGGTAAAAATGATAGTTTCAAAAAGCACTGAGACAATTTGCTTTGTGAAGATTTTTTTTAAAAAATTGATCCCATCATGAATTTTTAACTATTAAAAATCACAGGGCCCTTGAGCAGGCTCTTGTGCAGTGGTAAAATGGGCTGCTCGAGAGAAGCTGGGTCCTGAGTGGTGACCATGGTTCATGTCCCTGACCTGAATTCTGAAACACACCGGACACTCGTACAGGTGCCCAGAACCCAGTGGGCTGGAAGACTGGCGAAAGGGGGCATGGCCAGACTCTGTGAACAGTGCTTCTCTCTGTCTCTTCCCCCCTTTCCTTTCGTGTGTGCACATGCTCTATCATGAATAAGGAAAGAAGAAAATCACAGAGTTCTAAAGAGAATCTGTGGGTTGGGAGGAAGATGGATGCCATAAAACACGTTGCAAAGTAAATGTGCAAGTAATTTGGGGGGTTAGTGGGTTCCCCAAAGCCTATCCAGGGTCTTTGGACTATTGTCGGATCCCAGAATATGGGTTCTGTTCTATGCAACTGCGTATCACAGCTATAAAACCCGCATACGCTGCTCCTCCCTCAGGGAAAATTCACTAAAGCTTGGCACTTGCATCAGCCAGCATCACTGCTCAGGCTGAGACAGGGTATTTCCAATAAAACTGTCATGCTGGGTCCTTTTGCTGAAGGATGTGACTGTACATGGTGGCCCTGCTTTTGCTATTATGAGCTGAAGGCCTGGGGACCCACCCACGGTGGAGGCCAGGGACTCAAGCCTCTCTGCCCTCCCAGAGCACCTCGCAGTCACAGAGTCTCACTCTCTGTAGCCCACCACACAGTGGAAATCTACCACATTGCAAATCTCAACACAACATAAAGTGAAACAGGAATCTGGATTCGTTTAGATAACTCATGGTTCTGGGCATTTCTGTCCAAATTCCCATATTCACCCCATTCTTTTCCCATGTGGCGATTACGGTGATCAGCCCTCGGGATCCTCCTCAACCTTCTACAAGTACACTGCCCTGAAACGCAGAGCCGGGAAGTAGAGCACTACATTTCCCAGGCGTCTTTGCAGTTGGGATTCTGGCTGCAAACTCGGTTTCACCAGTGAGATGCCCTCACACAGCGAAGCCAGACAGAGGCCGGGTCCTATTTCCTGGGCTGGTGCCGACGTGAAGACCTTGTGGCTCCAGTTGTGGCATCAGTTTTGTGGGTATGGGGAGAGAGACAGCAGCAGAGACACCCACCCTCCGTGTTCTCACGTCTAGTCACTGACTTTATGGGAGGTGAGAAGCTCCTGAGGCAAAGGGGGCAGAGCTTCCTGATCCCGGGATGGTAGTGACCTAGCACGTGTTTGAAGTCAACAGTACTCCTCTACCCCTCCCCCCCGGCCTCCCTAGTGGCACAGAAAAAGCAGCTGTTCTGGTGGGTCAGTTTGCTGATTTTCTTACTGTGGAGCCACCCCTGGAGGTCGAAGCTAGAGCTCAGTCCACCTGACGACAGGGCCAGCGCCCGGTTTCCCAGTTAGCTCCCTCCCTCCCTCCAACAGCTAGGGTTCGATTTCAGGCTCCTGTCAGTCAACTCAGGGTGCCGCTGTTTCAGGATTAGAAGAGGGCGCAGGCAATAGACTCCCACACCCGGGGCTGGACTACCTGCTCGGCTGGGCTTGAAGCCAGACACAGGCCCTCTCCTGAGCTGTTTTACAGTCAGTGCGCCCTGGCGGGGAGATTGACCCGGAAACACTAGACTTCCTCACCAAAATAGGTGCCATTTGTTTTATGCTTATTGGCAGAAATCTGGGAAATTCATAGTAAAGTGCTTAATTAGAGAGGAAAGAAGATAATATTCAATCGGGTGACTCTGAACAAAAGAAATCCTAGACCCGACGTGCTGGCTGGACTGTCTGGGTGTGATTCTGCCTGCGCAGTGTGTGCACCGATGACAGCTAAACTCGATGGAATCCTACACTAAGTGAAACGCAGATGGTGGAAGTTCCTCGATATAATATAAAGGAATTGAACGTAAATACCTAGAAGGCTGCGGAAAAGCCAGAGTAGGTTTATACAGGTAGCCCCATCCTGTGCTCCACAACTCTGTCCCCTGAACACGTTTCCTTCAGGAGCCTTTGGAAATACTTTGGTAAAGGCAGTGTCAAAATTCTCTTTTGCTTGTCTTCAAAGTCTATTTTTGGTTTTCAGCAGTTCGTGTCTAGGTACTTTTTGTTTGTTTGTAAATGCTGGTTAAGGTTCTCTGGGTTTCTCAGTTCTGTGGTGTTTCCTTTCATCACTTTTGTAAACTTCTTGGCTACTATCTCTTTAAAATTTTCTTCTGTTCTGTTCTCTATCTCCCTTCTTTCTTTCTCTTTTAGTTGCCAGAGGATCCACGTACTCATCAGAGTAAGATAGAGAGACGAAAAGAGAGGGAGAGAGCACCCTCCCCCAACGGAGCTCTCAATTGTCCTCCAATTCGACATCCTGTGGGACTTGGGGGCACGCGTGCACAGGTGCTGGTGTGTTTTTTAAGCCACTGGAGCCAGGCTTTGAACCACGGTCAGCCACATGGGATTCATCTTCCCTTAGCCACCAGGCTGTGGGCCGGGCCCTCTCTTAACAGTACCCCCGTTATCTGTGTGTTAGACTGTTTTATGCTGTCCCACACTTCCCCAGGGCTCTGCCGTGTTCCCTGCTCTCTCTCTATGTCGCTTATGCATTTCCCCTGCTCCGTCTCCAGGTTCGTTGATCCCGACATGTGGTCTTACTTGCTGATAAACTCATCTTAAGTTCCTCTTCCAACAGCCTGTCTAGATTCCCTGTCTAGATGGAGGTCCTGCCTTTTGGCCAGATTAACTCCCAGGTGATAAGATCTATCCCTGAGCCCAGGCTCGGTGCCATGGGCCCTGCTCCCCCGGGGCATGCTTCTCCATGCCAGCTTGCCTCCCAGTCACTGCCTACCTAGTGTCCCTCTGCCCTGGGTGAGTCCGATGTGTGGCTTCATGCAGCTGCCTCAGAGCTGCTGGTAACGTGGTTAGGCGTGTTCCTGCTGCCCCACGCCCTGGTGTAGCAGGAGGTAAGTGCAGAGTGGAGTGGGGCCGAGAGGGGGAGGTGTGCTAATCTGGGGGAAGAGACAGGAGCTGCGTTTGGAAAACCGTCATCAAAGCTCAAGTGTGATCTGAAGCGGAACGAGGCACGGTCAGAGCTGGCACCCATGAAAACTCACTGAGGTCTGCCCCTGCTGACCTATGAGTTTTGCCCCAGTGGCTTATTTAACTGACGGCTCCCGTATTCGGTAGGAACACCATGAGCACTCACTCCATCCTGCCCTCTGAGAGCCACTGTCAGTCCAAGTGGGGTCTCCTCTGATCACCCCTAATCTTTCAAATGGCCAGTCTCCCTTCATCTTTGCTCTCAGAGGTTTCTGGGGTCGGCTCGGGTGCAGTCCTGCCCTCCTGCTCCTGACATTTTGTCCAGTAAGATCCGCCTGTGTCTGGATACTTAGAAAACCACGCCCTCACTTCCCCGACCTGCCCTCGGCTCTGTTGTGGCTCCAGCGAGGCCCGGCCATTGTGCGGACTCTCCCAATGTGTAAAACGGGCAGAACCAGCACACGCAGAGGCGGGGAGGTCATCGTTGTGATGCAGGAGAATTTCAGGGGTGTCAGGGGCCTCAACATCTCACTACCTCATATACAGTGCCCCCAAATCCGCCGTGCACGCCTCTCCCCTAGCTTGCTAGCTCTCAGCCGACACCGACACGTAGCACACAATGGCGTCTCTTTCTCTAACATATGCAATGTATGTAGTGTATTCGAGTCTTTTATATGTGGTCTGTTTATACATATGGCTAAGTCAAATATATAAACGAACAAGATATCTATACCTACGCCTATCTATAACTATATGTGCGTGCGTGTGCTCGCGCACACACACACATGATGTCTAATAATACTAAGGCTTAGTGTAGATATTGAAATGTGAGAAAGATTTAAGTAAATGTGGAGAAACCCTTAAAACTGAGTAAGTTTCTCTATTTTTCCTGCTAATTGAGAAAAACACGATCTCGTTCTCCTCCTCTTTCTCCCCTTTAAACGGAAGATCGTTCGGCCTCTTACCATGGCAAGTCCCTTGGGACAGATGACGCCAGGCTGCCATGGGTCAGTGGTGTGTGTGACGTGTTTCAGCAGAGCAGACGCGGGTGGCGGCGGGGAGGCGGAGCAGAGAGGACGCTGCCTGGCCGGAGCCAAAGGCAACGCAGAAAAGACCGGCAGGTGGAGCGCCATCACCCAAGGCACACTGTCTCATGCTTCACCCAGGTTATCTCTGCCATCTGACACTCGAGAATTAACTCTGTGGCTTTAGTACAGGTAAAAATAAAGCCACACATTTTGCTTTTCTTTGCAAACCTTACAACCCTGTGAGCTGGATATTATTAACACCGTTCCATAGTTGGGGAAACTAGCTTCGAAGGCTGTTCAAATCCACACCCCTCCCTCTCTTCTTTCCTCTCACCAAAGGGTGCATATGCTCCACAGAGAGAGACAGGGAGAGAAAGAGAGCCAGAGAGAAAGCACACCCGACAGGGGCGGTCACACTGCAAGGCCTTCTCCCCCATTTCTCCATCCTGCGGAGGTTCTGGGCATGCGCGCATGTGCCTGGCATGTCTTCCAAGTCTCCAGGTTGGGGCTCAAACTGTGCAGTCTGCCATGTGGGATCCCGCTGCCTCAACCACCATGCTACCGGTTGCCCTTTCAAATCTACTTCTCCCCCACCCAGAAGTCTCCTTGGAACAAAAAACTTGTTAATAACCATGTACCCCCCCCACCCTCCCTGGACGTCTGATAAGGCCTCAAACTCACCATGCCCAGCTCGCACCCGTCCTCTAAGCTGACTCTTCCCTCAGCCCTTCCCATTTTCTGTCAACTGGGCTGTGTCTCCAAAACCCAGATGTTGAGCCCTCACCACCAGTGTGATGGCATTCGGGTGGCACCTTGGTGACCAGTTCTGAGGCCCGCTGACAGGATTAGACCCTGAGAACAGGGACGGCTGAGGGTGTGCCCTCTCTCTCTGCCACGTGAGAGCCCAGAGAGGTGCTCTCATTCCACGTTGGGGGAGGAGGGCCCACCCCATGAAAGAAGAAAAACATTTTTTAAAAAGGGAAGAAGGCAAGGTTGGGCGCAGCCGCATCGGCACACAGCTAGCACCACCACTTGGGGACTGGAGGCCACGTGGAAAGCCCGGGTTTGGTTCCTGGCGTCAGAATGCACAGGAGGCAGGTGCACGTGCCTGTCATCCAGGCAGGTTGGAAGGCTGGGTGGCAGGACGGCTGCCGGAGACTGTCGAGAATACCAGCCTCTAGCGTCCCTCCTCTCCCTGTCTCTCTCATAAAGAAAACAGGAAAATATTTTAAAAGAAGAAGGCAAGGCTGTTTGCAATCTATTTTAGAGAGGCTGCCATACAAGAAGTTAACAGGGGTCTGAGTGGGTAGATGGGAAGGCTCAGCTCTTCAGAGGAACTTGGAGACGATGGCTCGGCTTCTCTGCGCAGTCGGCCACATGGGATCCACCTGCCTTGACCACCATGCCCCGGCTACTCCTCAGATCTATTTCTATCTCCCACCCCGATACACCCGTCTCCAGGGTGCATTGATTATTCCCATTTTTAAGTAAAGACAAACAAAACCAAACACCAATCTACCTCTGGTACCAAGCCCTGCGTCACCACACCAAGCTAGCCAGCCCCTGGGCCTTGTGGCCTGGGGCAGACAGAGCCCCCTGTGCCGCTGTGGCCGTGGCGAGGACAAAGGCCCAGGTGCCTCTCCCCACAGCTTGGGTGGCCTGGACACCTGGACGGCAGTTGCCACTTGGTCACCAGCCCTGGCCCCTGCCCAGCTCCTGACTCCTCAGACTTCCCTATAAGGACAGCCCTCCTACCCAGCAGGAGTGCAGGTTCCAGCATCTCACAGAGGATCAGAGAGCCCTGGGGCTTCTTCTGCATAGAGAAGCAGGAGCTGGGTGAGAGGCAGCCCGGCCCTGCCCAGGGAGGCCAGATGGACACAGAGCTTTTCCAAGACAGAAGTTCCGGACTCGAGGATCCTGAGCCTAACTGGCAGCCTGGGCGCGCAGCGCCGGGGTGGGGTGGGGGTGAGCCCTGAACCCTTCTCATCACACTGCACAGGCCTTATAAACCGAGGTTCCGGCTTGACGGGCTGAGGCCGCAGGGACACCTCCGATGCGAACGCCAGATCTCGAGTCTGGCTTGTTCTAGGTGCCCTGCGCTCCCGGGCCTTACGCGGGAAGAGTCCCCCAGGAGCTCCGACATGCCGAGAGCGGGCTTTCCTTTTTCCTGGTGGTAACATGTATGCATTTAAATGTTTACTTATTTAGGAGCAGGATTTCTCGACCTGCTGCTTCAGAGGCAGCCATGGTGCTGGGAGTGAACACGCACATTTGGGAAACAGACAGCGGGCTTCATCCCTGACCAGCTGTGTGACCTGGGGCAAGTGGCTTACCCTGTCTGTGCCTCAGTGTCCTGGACTGTAAAACAAGGGGAGTCACGGTTGTGAAGACTCAGGGGACTGTTTCTAAAGTGCTTGGAGCAGGGGCTGACACGTGTCGGGCTGTGCTAAAGGAAACGACGCAGCGGGGCACAGACAGGATGAGGGGACGAGGCACCCCAGGAAAGGCTCTCGGGGCTCAGACCTTGATTCCTGTTCACCTGTCACTCTCCACCGAAGTGGCAATTCCTGAGAGGGTGCAGGGGAGGGTGTGCACAAAGGGTTAAACCCCCGAGTGCGCAGAAAAACAAGCTCCATCTGGTCCCTGGGACAAAGCGACAGCCTGCGAAGCCCCCAGCCCGGGCTCCTGCTCAAAGGACACGTTGCTTTTTAAAATCCCAACTTGTGGCTGCCTCGATCTATAATCCACACCCTCGTGGTTCGAGCAGGGCTCACACGGCAGGGGGAACGTGCAGTGAAGAGTCTTCCCCGTGCCACCCGGTTACCCGGAACCCAGCCTCCACTCTGAGGGCCTCACCTTATTTATTTATTTATTTATTTATTTATTTTAAGTTAATATTGTTCTTCCTTCCATGAAACAGAGAGTCAGAGACAGAGAGACAGCATTCCCCACAGGACCTCGTGCACGGCCCACACAGTCTCAGCCAGCCCTGACCACAGGCACGCGTGTGCTCCACGTGCGCAGGGCGGTCTGGACGCGGACCCAGGGCCTTTCCCATGTGAGCCTGACTGCGTGTACTCTGTGCCACCACCCGCCAGCGCCTCGTCTCTGACTCCCCGTCACGGCCGTTATGGCTCTGCTCCTGGTGAAGAGCTGGAAGGCTGACAGAGCAGAGGCCCCAGCTCAAGCTGGGAGCAGGACTTCTGTCGAGATGCCCAACGTCACGGACTGTCCCCGGACTCTGCTGACTTCACGTCTTGTCTTTGTTCATCGACACAGAAAGGGGGCCGGCCTGTGAGGTGGCGACTAAGGCAGCGGGTCCCGCATATCTGACTGCGTGGTCCGAGTCCTGGACCCTGTAGCTTGGAAAACACGCTGGGTGCACGTGCGTGTGTGCCCAAAATCCCAAAAGGAGAATGGGAGGAGAAAGGATTATGGTGTGACCATGCCTCATGGGGGTGCTTTCTCACGTTCTCTCCCCTCCCTCCCTCACAAGCACAAGCACCCTCTGGCACAATTTTTTAAAATCAGGGAGACAAATAAAGCCACTCGCCCCATCTGCATGACGGGTGGAGCAAGGGTGATGGATGAGGACAAGCCGGCTCTGCGAGGACGCTGGGGGACCCGACCCTGGGCTGACCTACACACGGAGCAGCCTGTGGCCCTGTGTCTGCCATGTGACCCCAGGACCCATCGAGGTGGAAAGGGAGAGCGAGCCAGGATGAAATCAAGGCCTCTCAGCAGACTTTTGCTGGAGGTGGGAACTCTCGGCTTCCACCCCACCCCATGCCACGTGCCCACGCCTGGGGAATGCTGAATCCAGTATTGACACTATCCTGCAGAGCAGGGAAGTAATTCACAAAAAGTTGGGCAATTCAAAGTTACAGTTTCCACAGCAACCAGCACTCAGACCATTTGGGTAGCTGCAGCCTTTTCCTCTTAGCATTCTCGCTCTCTCTCTTTTTTTTTCCTCCCCAAATAGCATTTTTCCTTATTATTAAAGTAATACACGTTCATTGGAGAACATATGGAAATTACAGACACGCGTAAAGGATAAAATAAAAATCACCCCGAACCCACCCCTCGAGGCGGTCTAATGTTAACATTTTGATGTATTCTCCATTTGTCTAGTTTTTTATTTTCGCATGCATAAAAGATAGACTTTCTGAAAATTGGGACTATTGTGAAATCACTGTTTTATCATTTGGTTTCTTGCACTTAAAAATATATTGTGAGACTTTCCAATAGCCTTAAATTCTTTGAGAACAGGATTTTTAATATCTATGTGGTCCTTTTCCATATGAATAGAGTACATTTTATTTAACCAATGTATTGCTGAACATTTAGGAGGTTTTTCTTTTTTTTCTCCCTGTTATTTTAAATTACACTACAATGAACCCCCTTTTACATAAATGTTTGTGTATGTCTCTGGTTAAGTAATCAGATTAGATTTCTAAAAGTGACATTACTGTTCTAACAATAAACATGCTAATGATTTTCGAGACGCATTATCAAATCACCCTCAAGAAAGATTGAAGCAACTTGGACTTAGACATGAAATATATACTCTATTTTTAAAAAGACCATGAACTGCCATTTGGTGGTTTTACATAAAGTTCCCATGATTTTTAAAAATTACATTTCTTTGAGTCTTAAATAGAATTAAACGTCCCCCATATTTTTAATGAACTTTCTTTTTTCCTTCATCACCAATTAATAACCTTTGTCTTCTTTTTCTGTGGGGTGTTCATCTTTTTTCAGGTTGACTTTTAAGATCCCTTTATGCATAAAGATTAGTGTATTATCAAATTTTTATTTTGTTTATGGCATTTTTAAAGTTTATTTAGCTATTTATTGAGAGAGAAAGAGACAAGCACTCTCAACATATCTCACACATTGGAGGCCGTGCTTGGCAGGCTGGGGCCACATGGGAGGCATGGGTTCGATTCCCCCTCCAGCTCCACAGTGTGCATGCACTCTGCATGTATAAGTGACCCCCCAACTAAGTCCCTGGTCTTCCATGTGGCTTCCAGCATGACCAAGCGGCACCTGCTGCCTGTGCTACTGTGCCTGGGCCCATTTATGGCATTTTTTTAAGCGTGGAAGTTTCAAAGATTGTTGTAATTCACATTTCCCTCCATCTTTGCTTTTCTTTATGACTTCATTCTTGATTTTATGCCCAGGCAGACCTTCTACACTCTGAGATCAGGTAAGTATTTCCCTGGGTGTTGCTCTTCTGTACACCTGATGGCAGTGTGGGTTTGACTATGTTGACTGCTCTATTTACATGGGTGTCGGATAGACAAGGGCCAGGCCTTTGCTTCTCCGTGGTCCCGAGGTAGGAGCCTCCCCGACAGGTCTGAGGTGGAGGCTGGGCTGACCTGCCTGTCGCCCCTGCCTTGTGGCTCGGCCTTGCAGGCACCTTTGCACGGGCCCTGGAATGTCACTCGTGAGTGGAAGAGGCAAGCGGGGAGGAGAAATAGCTGTCCCGCGATTACATGCTGGAAAAGGTACACCTCACACGGCCTCGCTTCCCATCTGAGGTGGGGGCGGCGGAGGACGGGGAGGACCAGATGTATGGGAGCTGGCAAGCAGCTTCAGTCTCTGCGCGTCAGAAATCAGGGGATGCGATTCCAAACCTCAAATTAACCATCACTCTATTTGCGAGATGAAGAGCGAGAGGCAGGTTCGCCAGTTTGCACATCCCGAATACTGGGTTTTCATGGAAAGAGGAGCTGGGGTGGTGGGAACCTGGGGTCCCTGTTCCCCTCATGTGGGTCTTCTCTTCAGTCTAATCCCGAAAGGAGCCCTACAGTCAGGAAGTACCAGGTGGGATGGCATGATTGCAAACAGAGGATGATCACCTCAGGCCCCCATGAGGGAAGCATCACCATCACCACCATTATCTTCATCACCATCACCACCACCACCACCACGATCACCACTACCATCACCACCACCGTCATCTTCATAACCACCGCCATTACCACCACCACCATTACCACCTCCATCATTATCTTCATCACCACCATCACCACCATTATCTTCATCACCATCACCACCACTACCACCAGCATGATCACCACCACCATCACCACCACCATCATCTTCATAACCACCGCCATTACCACCACCACCATTACCATCACCATCTTCATCACCACTATTATCTTCATCACCATCACCACCACCACCACCACTATCCTCATCACCATCATCCCCACCACCACCACCATCACCACCATCATCTACTGAATGCTTCAGTATCAGGCACCTATAATCTTTACATACATGGTCTCCTGTAATCTTCATCTAATAATCTTTATTCAAGGAATATTTATTAAGTGGCACAGGCCGTTCTAGTGCGTGGGATGGCTACCAGAAAGATTTCTGCCCTCGTGGCGCTTACATTCTAGCCATACGATTGAGCTAGGAATAGACGCAACAGACAGACGAGTGAACAGCATAATAATGCCGCCGGGTTAATGTGTTCCACTCTAGGTACTTTTGCATTTTAATAGCAGAAGGGCATTTCCACAGCCACTTGGCAGAGAGAGAGATGGGGTGGAGGGTGCAGGGGTGTGCACACCTGACCGGATTCAGGGAGCCTCTGTTTCTTGTCCTGCTGCCCTTTACATCGACTTGCACTGCTCAGCGGCGGGATGGTGGTCACCTGTCTCCCCCTGGCGTCAGCTCTTCCCATTGCAGCCCCAGGAGCCCAGCAGAAAGCCATTGCCACCTACCTGCAGGGCCTGGGGAGCCACGCTGGGGAGCAGTCCTTCCCAGTCCTCTGGGACCCCAGGCCCAGGGGGCACGGCACAGGCCCAGTGCACTCCCAATGCACTGGGAGGACATGGGCCTGGAAGGTCCATCACCCAATGTCTTCCCCTGACTCCCCAGGGTTAGGGTGCAGGCCCAACAGGTAGTAAAGAGAGGAGGGTGCCCGGTGTGTGCACCCCTCCACACCCACCCCACCTCTCCCTTGGCTAAGTCTCTTGCAGTTGGTAGGCTTCCACTGGCACGTTTGTAAAGGGAGATGACAGAACAGGAGGAACCCCACAGCCACTGTGGTAGCACACACTGGAGGCCTTGCTTGGCAGGCCGAAGGCACATGGGAGGCTCAAGTTCGATTTCTGGCCCATCCTAAAGGCCAGGAGTGGTGGTGCTGCCTGTTGTCCCAGCTAGTCAGGAGGCTGAGGCGAAGGACGGTGACACAGTAAGACCCGGTCAAAAGCATTCAGAACCCCCACCTACTTCTCCCTGGCACTGGCCTAGGGGGCTGGCTTCTTCCGGATCCTGGAGCTCAGTGGCCCAGGTGGCAGTTGGGCAATATCGCGGGAATTTGGGGCCACTGCAGGCTGCCTGTAACCATGAGCTTTGGAGCCTCCACAGACCTGGGTTCTGATCCGAGCTGAGCTTAGTTCCCCATATGTTAGACGAAGGTGCGATGGTTTCGGTAATGGCTTATCCCTCTGAGGCTCCTGCGTTGGGACTTGGCTGTGTTGTTAAGGGGTTAAGTGAAAGATTAATCCCTTCGTGGTGTCCTAGGGCAGAGCCTTTGGGAGTGACCATTCAAGGTGCCCCCATGACTGAGTTCTGATGGCTTTATAAGGGGAAACGAGACCAGAGCAGGCAGAAACTTCTAGACAGCCACTCTGCTCAAGATCCTGCCCTCTGTCACACTGTCGCTCCACCAGAAGCTGGTCCTTGGACCTCAAACCTCCAGACCATGAGTGGATAACTCTCTCTCTATATATAAATTCACATCCCAGGCATTTCTGTAAGGAGCGCGGCCATGGGCGAAGACTGAAGAGAATCCTGTGTGCACGCTGGTGGCTGCAAGGCTCAAGTGGGATCACGTCCACACGGCAGCTGGCCCAGGGCCCGGCAGGTGCGCACGCTCCATGCACGTGGCCGTGCGTGAACGTCTGAGGGTGGCCGGGGTGGATGGGCTCAGGAAGGAGTACGGGGCAGTGGGAGCCTGGGACGCAGCTCCAGGTTCGTCATCGACATTAGAGCTCACTAGCGTCTGTCAGGTAGTGACGAGACTCAGGTGAGGTCCTGCGGCCCTGAGCAGGTGGCACCCGCTCTGAGCCGCACACCCAGGTCCTCCTGCTGGCCTTGGGAGAGTGGCTGCCCCTCTGTGGGCCTCTGTTTCCCTCCTAGACTGAGACCAGCACCTGCCTGGCTGGCCCTCGGGGCGGGATAGAGACGAGGAGTGTGGGGTTACAGCTGGGTGTGGCGCAGACAGAAAGGGCCTCGGAAACAGCAAAGCCTGCCCTGTGATTACCAGGACACGAGACCCCAGAGCTCCACACTTAGCCCCAAGCCAGCATGAGTCCCGCCGCCTGCGAACTGCCTGTTCTCTGGCCCGTCTCCCAGGCATACAGAGGTCTCTGCACTCGAGTCTGCATTCTCGTAGGACAGACAGACACGACATGAAGGGTGAGAGCACTGAGGTGGACACCAGGCCGGGGGGTGGTCTCTGTCCACTCCAAAGCCTTGGTAGGAACACACGGGTGAAGGAAGCAGTCCCCAAGGGAAGCTAAGCCACAGGGCAGCTGCCCGCTGGGCAGAGCTGGACCGCACTCGCGAAACCTTGTGTGTGAAGAAGGAGCTGGAACAATGGTCAGGAGACCGGCGGTCTTCCAGGCTCTCAGGCTAGCGGCAACCCGCTGTAGGATTCCGACTCTATGACATCCGGGAAAAGCCGCACTACAGCCAGGAAGAGGGCAGGTGCCAGGTCTGGGCTAGGGAGGGACGAGCAGGTGGTGCATGAGGACCCGGGAGGTGAATCTGTTTGGCGTGACGCTGTCATGGCGGACGCATGTGGTTACGCATTTGTTCACACCCACAGAAAGCACCACAGCCAGCGTGAGCTGCGGTGTGGGCCACGAGCTGTGTGTGTTGCACAGGCTCGTCGCTGTAACAGGTGAGCCGCTCTGGTGGGGACATGGGTGATGGCTGTGGTGTGGGACCGGCGGAGGTCTGTGGGAAAGTGCTCTTCAGTTTCACTGTGAACCTGAAACTGCTCTAAAAAATAAAGTCTATCAAAAATAAGTCAATAGGAGCCTGCAGACGGCGTGGTGGTCGGAATGCTGGACCCCCACATGGCCAACTGCAGATCGGGTCCAGGACCTGGCGGCTTTCTCTTGCTCGCTCTCTCCGGTGAGCACATGTGCCCTACGGTAAATTTTTAAATAATGGTAATAAATAACATTAAATAATTCTTTAAAAATAAGTAAATAAATTAGTCAATGATATCCTCAAGCTGTTGCTTCCTCAGCTGTAAAACAAGGACTCTAATACCTCTCTGCTGATCGTGACACCCACCAGGCCGCGGTCAGCGTCGGGTGAACTCTACGAAGCAGTGCGCTCCCCGAGGTGTCAGGGCTGCTCTGCTCCCTGGGGGACCGAGAGAACTCATCAAAGTCCTGATCGCCCTGTGACAACTGTCCTCGCCGGGCTCCAGCCTGCACAGCGGCCACACCCTGGTTCTCAGACAGTTCTGCTGAGCACACGGGCTGCGAGGGCGCCCGTCCTGCCAGCTGCTCCGACCAGCAGGGGGTCCGCAGCACCTCCTCACCCCCGCTGATACAGTAAGGGACATGATTACCCTTCTGAAAATCCACAAAACCTTTCTCCAGACTCCCGCTCTCTCTCCAGCGAGACCAGGCGAGTCACCGTAGCATTCAAAATCCATGTGTTCTCCGTCTAAATGGCTCCGACAAAGGCCGGCAGCTATTTTGAAATCCGAGAGGCCCGGGCTGACGCTCCCAGAGGACGCTGTGAACAGATCTCAGACATGCAAGAGCCCCACACAGACACCGGCTGAACGGCTGCTCTAAAACCCAGGATGCGCAGCCCTCGGACGCTCCTTTCCGTCCCACATGCCTCTCTGCGAGCAGCCCACACGATTCTTTCAAAGGCACATTATTTGATCTGAAAAACATCTGGAACCGGTTTCCCCAGCGCTTGACCCAGAGCTTCCCGACGACATCAGACACGGAGCCAGTGCCCCGCCTGCTGGACGCCCGAGGGAGCCTTCTGGGCTGGGGACTGGCCTGCTTTGTTGAGCCGCTCCTGGGGTCAGGCTCGGGTCTGACGGGAAGTGCTACAAGCCTGAAGCCAGGCATAAAGGGGCCGTAGTAAAGATCAAAATTAGGGCGCGTCCCAGAGTCGGGTGGTGGTGTGGGAGTAACAGAACGGGACCACGTGGGAAGGCCCGGTCCACGGCGCAGGCAGCCAGGAGCACGCGGGGTGTGCCTGGGATCTGGGCGGGCTAGGGCTGCGGTGGGTCGTGGGGCGAGGACCCTGCAGGGGCGGCTTTCTCTGTCTCTCTCTCATGGAAAATAATAGTGAATGAACTTTCATTTATCTTAGAGATTTTTGCTAGAGGACCTGTGTGCCTCCAGAGAGACAGAGAGAGAAAGTGAGAAATCACCCCCCGCCCCCCGGGAGATGGCCACATCACATCCCTTCTCCTCCATTCTCCTAGGGTTTGGGCATGCATGCACACATGCCTGGCGTGATTTTCAAGCTGCCAGGTCTGGGACTCAAACGGCGGACAACCATGTGAGAGTCCAGCACCTTAACCACTATGCTACATGCTGGCTTGTAAATTAGCTTTTTTTTTTTTTTTTTTTTTTTGAGAGAGAGATTTTTGCTATAGAGCACATGCTCTTGCTGGAGAGACAGAGAGACAAAGAGAAACAGAAAGCGAGAAATCACCCCCTGGGGGGATGGCCAGGCTGTAGTCCCTTCTCCTCTAGGGATTTTGGAGATGCATGTGCATGCACCTGGCATGAGTTTGAAGCCACCAGATCTGGTACTCGAACCGCGGTCAGCCATGTGGGAGTCCAGCAGCGTAGCCATTGTGGCATCTGCTGGTCCGCCGTGAATTACTTTAGAAAAGTGGGGAGGGGGTGTCAGAGCTGGCCACCGTAGCCTCGTTGCTATGGGAGCGGGATCCCACATGGCCAACTGTAGTTGAAGAACTGGCCCTGGAGGGTTGAAAATCACACTGGGGGTGTGCGCATGCCCCAGATCCCGACAGGATGGGGAAACAGAGGAGGGACTGCGGTGTGGCCACCCTCCAGGGTGCTGTCTCTCCCTCACCCTGTTCCTCTTTGGTGAGCACATGTGCCTTCTGGCAATGGGAATTTCGAAGCTCCCTAAGACCAGGCCGTTGGTTGGTCACCTAAATACCACTGACCGACCGTGAGGTTCGTCCTTCACAGCGTCCCCTCGTGGGAGTGTAATCACGGCCATTAACGTCCCAGCGTCACGGGAGCCCATCACGGACAAGGCGGGGGCTGCTTTGTCTACACAGCGTCAGGCGGGGGGGCAGGGCCTGCTGCTCCATCATGGCCTGCCCCTGTGTGTGGGTGGCTGAATGTCGCCCCAGTCCTGCTATTTCCAGCAATCAGGATGCATGTGAGGGGTGGGGTCATGCGGATGGCAGAGCGGTGGCCTGGAGGGCAGGACCCTGCCAGTGGGGACGGGTTCTCCCTCTCCCCAGCTGTGGCCGGCGTGCCCTGGGGCAGCTCCGTCTTCTCCTCACCCTCTTCCTCGCCCAGGGTGGCAGGGAGGATGTGGAAATCCAGAACAGGAAGTTAGAGATGCTGGCAGTCCTCGCTTCCCTTCCACTGGTCCCACTGCGCTCAGGGGCACCCCAACAGACGGCCGGGTGGCCGGGCTGGGATGGAACACAGCAGGGCGGCATTAGCAGACAGGCCAACACCCCCACGGGGCTGCCTTGCAGAGCACCGCCGTCCAGCCCACTGTCCATCTCCCAGAGCTGACCGGTCCCAACAGGCCACACCTGCCCTCCCCGCTGGCTTCAGCGTGGGCCTTCCACCAACGCCTTCCCGCCTGTGCTGAAATACGGCAGCGGCTCTTCGGAAGTCCTGGAAACGCAGAAAAACCGCAGGCTCCTTCTCCTTCCTCTCCGCAGTGAGCCTTTCTCCTCAGCTTCCCTGACTACCAGACGCAGGTCCACGGCCTCCAGCCCCGCCCTCTGCTGCCACTGTCACTCCGCACAGACCTGCCACCTGGCAGCACCCCTGGGCAACACTGTGTCCTCACGTTGAGCGGGTGCCGCTGACCCTGGAAACCTAGTACCCCTCAGTGTCCCGCAGCCGGAGAGAGTAGTGACGCTGGTTAACGCACGCTGCACGCCGACTGGAGGCCACACCCGCCGTCACCACTCCTGCGTGTCCTCAGGCCCCCGCCCAGCCCGTCGCCTCCATCCCCTCCGCCATGGCACTCGGGGTGCCTGCCTCTCCAAACACACCCACATGTCTCTCTCTCCCTCTGGTGTTGATCCTTCAGCCCCACAAGGGGAGCTCCAACGACCACCTTCCTCAGCCGCGGTCCCTCCCTTTCCACAGAGCTAAGGAAGTCGCCCTGCCGCAACCCCTGGCCCACAATGTGCCAGCGCCCCTCTGCCTGGCCTGGAGCCTGGACAGTGGTTCCCCAGGCCAGCCCGTGGGCTCTGGAGTCAGGCAGGCCTGGCTTTGGACCTCCCTTCCCAGCTCTGCCCTGGGCGGGCTCCTGGCTTTCCAGGAGCTCCTCCCCCTCCACAAACAGCGCCCCCTTCAGGGGACCCAGCCCATCTGCTCACAGTCCCTGTGGGCTGCCCAGGGCCACCTTTCATCCAGGGATGGGCGCGTGAGCCAAGCCGGACAAAGCCTGTGTTATTTCATGGTCTGTTTCCACTGGGACTAACAGACCAGTCAAACATAAACCCAAGGTTCTGGGGCTGTCTTTGTCATCACGAGGGAACTGTCTGTAAATTAAAATGGCACAGAAAAAAGGCAGTCTAGGGACAGATTCCTGGTGACACCCAGCACCTGGATCCAGCCGTGCCTGAAATTATCCCTGGACTTTTCAGGTTTGCTTTTTTTAGTTAAATTAAAATAAAAAAATGAATAGCCACAAGGTGTGTGCACTCAGCAAGAGAGAGACAGAAAGGCAGAGAAAGAGAGGGAGAAGCCACCCCACAGTGGGGTGTGATCACGCCACGACCCCTTCTCCTCCATTTCCCCGTCCTGTCTGGATTTGGGGTACGCATGGGCACATGCGTCGGATTTGGGACCCAACTCCCTTACCCACTAGGCCCTGAGGCTGGCCCAGGCTAGAGTTTTTAGTTGTGTGAACCTGTAAGTTCTTTGTTCTTTTTTTGGTGTAAGCTGGTCTGAGTTGGCTTTTTGTCACTTGTCCCCAACAACCAGAGGTGTAAACTTGCACACTTGAACTGATGACACATGAGCAGTACCCCGCGTAAAGTGGCAGTGAACGGTGCTTCGATAACATGCCAAAGTTGCTTCTCAGCCTGTTCCGTTTCCGGAACCTTCGGCCCTGCAGGAGCACAGTATTCCTTCTCCTTTCCTCTCCCCTGCGTCACTGAATCTTCCTTCGTGAAATCCTTACTGTCTTTCCTTCGAGTCTCTACGTCCCAGACCACTCTTCTCCCCACCCGGCCCTCGGGCTGAGACAGGATGAGTTTGTCAGCAGTGGGAGATGTCAGGACATGGCAGGGCGGTGTCTTCTCTGTACTACGTGCCCCTGACCCAGGACAAGCAGCATCCACAGAAGCTAAATCAAGCCAAGACTTCCAGGGGTGTCAAATCCCGCCCAGGAAGGATGCCAGGTGCTAGAAAAGTCTTTGCTGCCATCTAGTGGCCATCTGCCGCAATAGCAGCAAGCCGACGGAGCCGTAGGCTAGGGCTCCCTCCCCCGGGGCCAGTGAAAGCATCTGCCAACCTCCAACCTCCAGGACGTGCGAGTTAATGGCGGTGTCCAGAGTCCTGTCCCACCTGGCAGCAGGTCCTCTCCCCGCCCCGCTCAGCACCCCTCCCCCTCCGGTCTCAAGAGCTAGAATCACAGCCGCCTTCCTTTCCCTGTGCCTTTCGACTGTCCGTGGCTGTGCCCAGGCCGAGGACCCCCGGGGAGGAAGGCCGAGTGTGAGCACACGTGTAAACGTGTACGAGAGCACACGCGTGAACATGTGGGCTGGCATGAGGAGGAGGGGGAGGAGACCTAGAGGCCTCGTTGCGTGCTTGCTCAGCCCCCCAGCGGAAGGGGCATGTGGCAGGTTTGCAAACAGAACTGCCCATCGCCGATTCGTGACCTCGGCCTCAGAAACTGTGGGCCACCCCCACCTGCTTGTTCTCTGATGGTGGAAGACGCACCGAGAAGGAAAGAGAAAGTGACCCTCTGCAGCCGTAGCCGCGCGATGCCCCCTCTGGAGCGTGTGGCCTCGCCGTGCCAATGTGCTGCAGGGCTGCACCCAGCGAGACCAAGGACCCGGTGAGCACTCTGCCACACGGACAGAAGGGGCCGGAAGGTCAGCGCGGGTGTGCACGCTGGTCCCACCCTGAGCAGCACCTTCTGCCAGGCCCACCCTCTGTGACCTGAGGCCTCTAACCTCAGTCTTCCTACCAGAACACAGCAGGAGGCAAGAGGCCAGCCTCCACCCGGCACTCAGGCCCAGGAGGGGAGGGAGAAACAGTGGCGAGGAGGCTGGCAGCAGCCCAGTGCCGTCTGGCCCTGGGAGCAGCAGGGGCCCTGCCTCTCACCTCCATGGCCCCTCTCGGCCTGTCCAGAGCCCTGAACCAGGAGACGCTTCCAGAACAGGATGGTACTGACCACGACGCAGTGAGAGAAATCGCTGTTTCCAGCTCCTGCACTGCTTTAATCTTCTGTTTAGACAACTGTGGCCTGAAACGGAGTGTGGCTCACTACGACGACCCAGAATCAAGATGCTCTGACCTCGGCCTGCTGAGGGGCAGTGAGGTCCTCTCACAAGCAAGTCCCTCCCACTCAAGGGTCATTTCTGAAGGCCCAGCCGCTCATATACTGAGGGAAGACTCTCCCTCTGCCCCCCCCTTTTCTGTGCTGATTCCAAACCACACACCAGCTGGCATCCACACTGACCTCAGAGCCAGGCTTGGGGCTGCAGACTCAGCCGTGGAGCCCAGAGCAGGAATTGGCCTGGGTAGAGCAGCCCTGTCCCCTCACCAGGGCTCCCAGTCTGTAGCAATCTGCCCCCAGCCTCCTCCCGAAGACCGTGGCCACTCCAGGGAAGACACCCCTCATGGCTTCAGCTGCTGGTCCCACCAGACCCTCCCAGACGGCTGTGCGCACGGCTTTGCACGCCCAGGTGAGCAAGCTGGGGGTAGTGAGGACGCGCAGCCCCTCCCCTCCAGGCCAGGCCTGCTCACTCACCTCCAGGGCCCCAGGGAACTTGACGATGGGCTCCGTCCAGGAGGTGATCTTCTGTCTGTAGTTGTTGCAGTCAGGGATGAACATGCAGCCAACGTTCCCCAGCTCTGGGTACAGAACTTCAAGGCCCCTGAGAAGAGAGGGCGGTGGTTGCCCTGTCAGGGTCTTAGGGGACCCTGGGGTCCTAAGGACTTAGCTGAGCACTGTAGGACGACGTAAAGCCAAACAGGATTAAATTCTAAACCTGCCGCTAACCAGTTTATGACGCGAGCATTATTTGACCTCCTTGGACATCAGTTTCCTCACCTGTAAAAACGAGGGCACTCAAAATCCCGAAGAGAGAGAGAGAAGGGATTGCGGCGCGACGTTCCCCAGGAGAGGTGCTCTCTCCCCTGCCCCTGCCTTGCTCTCTCTCGGGGAAGTGCACATGCCCTCGAGCCAAAATAATAAAATGAAATACCATAAAATGCGGTCACTAATAGTACCTACTTCCTAGAGCTGGCTGGAGTGAGGAGTGCCCGCGCTCAGAGCAGGCCTGGCATGTTGGAGTGTCCAGAGCCACCACAGTGTGACTTCCCGAGGAGAACACGCATCCCCAGCAAACGCGCCCGGCGTCTGCGAGCAGGACTGGGTTTATAAGAACAGTACGTGTTCGTCACTTTTAGGGAAAGTTCTTATTACAGGAAGAAAGATGTAGTAAGGCATCACAGCCTCCTTCATGGGCAGAGACCTTCCACTCCCCCAAACAGTCAGGAGCTCGCCGTGCCTGGAACCCATCGCTCGCTGAGTACAGGCGTACCTCGGAGATGTGTGGGTTCCAGACAGCGACAAAGCACACGTCGCAGTAAAGTGAGTTGCACGAAATTCTTTCTGGTTTTGCAGAGCATTTTAAAAGTTACACTTACACAACACCGTAGTCATCGTGGGCAGTAGCATTATGTCTAAAGATACAGAGTATATATCTTTTTTTTTTTTTTTGGAGAGGTTTTTGCTACAGGGTGCATAAGCTCACCAGAAAGACAGAAAGAGACAGAGAGACAGAAAGCGAGAATTCACCCCCCCAGGGGGGATGGCCACGCCGCAATCCCTTCTCCTCCATTCTCCTCTCGGGATCTTGGGCACACACACACGTGCCCAGTGTGAATTTAAGCCACGGGGTCTGGGACTCGAACCACAGTTGACTACACGGGAGTCTAGCGACATAGCCATTACGCCAACTGCTGGTCCCATATATATCTTTTTTTCTAGTTAATTTTATTTATTATTATTATTTTTAAATTTGACCATAGAAAGAAAAAGCAAGCCCCCAAGGTCTAGGACTTGAACCATGGTTGTCCATGTGGGAGCCCAGCATCTTAACCACCACACACACCACCTGCCAGCCCACTCAGTGCATATGTCTTAATTTAAAAAGACTTTTAAAATTGCTAAAAAAAAAAAAAAAAACACCACGAATAATCATCTGAGCCTCAGGGAGCCCTCATCTTTTTGCTGGCGGAGGGTCTTGGCTGCTGGCGGATCAGGATGACAGTGGCTGAAGACTGGGACGCGGCAGCAATTCCTAAAACTAAGAGCCATGAAGTTTGCTGCATCAGCTGACTCTCCCTTCCATGGAAGATCTCTGTAACTCGCGGTGCTGTCTGACGGCATTTTACCCACGAGCAGGATTGGCGCAGTCCTCTCACACCTGCGCGCTCTCAGCTCAGGGTGTTCTCGTCTAAATCCCTGTGGTCATTTCGACAACGCTCACGGCATCTTCACGAGAGGAGCCGCCATCAAGAAACCACTTGCTTTACTCATCCGTAAGCGTCAGCTCCTCACCCACTCGGGTTTATCATGAGGTCGCAGCAGTTCAGGCACATCTTCGGGCTGCACTGCCAGGTCTGGTCCTGTTGCTATTCCCACCACAGCTGCCGTTACTTCCTCCGCTCAAGTCCTGAACCCTTCAAAGTCGTCCACGAGGCTTGGAGTGAACGTCTTCCAAACACCCATTAATGTGGATATGTGTACCTTCTCACAAATAACGAAGGTTCTTTTTCTTTTTTTTTAGGATACAGAACGTGCACACGTGGGGGGGGGGGGCACATTCAACAGGGTCTCGTCACGCTGTGACCCCCTCTCCCCAGCCCTCTAGCTCAGGAGCACCAGCATGTTTTCAGGCCAAGCCGAGGATCCAAACCCACGCTGGCCATGTGGCTTCCTGCACTGCAGTCCAGGACACTGCGGACTGCACCACCTCGGCTGGCCCTGAATGTTCTCAACTGCATCGAGAATGGTGAATCCTTTTTTATTTTTTAAGAGAGAAAGTTTTGTTATAGGGTGCCTGCGCTCACCAGAGAGACAGAGACAGAGAGAGAAAGTAAGAAATCACTCCTCTTCGCCCTGGGGGATGGCCACACCACAATCCCTTCTCCATTTTCCTCCTGGGATTTTGGGCATGCATGCACACGTGCCTGGCATGAGTTTCAAGCTGCCAGGTCTGGGACTTGAACCATGGTCAGCCATGTGGGAGTCCAGCGCCTTAACCACTATGCGACCCATTGGCTACAGTGAATTCTTTGCAGAAGATTTTCAATTTACGATGCCCAGATCCATTGGAGGAGTCACAGTAGCTATGGTAGTTACAGTCTTACAAAATGCATTTCTTAATTAATAATCCTTTGAAAGTCTAAATTATTCCTTGATGCACAGGCTGCAGAATATAGTTTAGCAGGTTTGAAAACATGAACCTCCTGGGGCCAGCAAGTGGCATGGTGGTTAAGGGCGCTGGACTCCCACATGGCCGACCACAGTTCAAGGCTCAGACCTGGTGGCTTGCTTTCTCACTTTCTCTCTCTCTCTTTTTGTCTCTCTCTGATCAAACTGGAAAATAACAATGATAATAATAAAGTTAAATCATTATTTTTGAAAAAAGAAAATATGCCCTCATATTAAAAACAAACAAACAAACAAACAAAAACATGAACCTCCTTTCACACCTCCATTAGAGCTATGGAGTGGCCAGCTGCACTGTCAGTGACCAGTACTATTTTAAAAGGAATATCTGTTCCTGAGCTGAAGGGAGCAACCCTGGGCTTAAAATATCTAGTAAGCCCTGCTGTAAACAGATACACTGTCATTAAGGCTTTGTGATTCCACTTACAGAGCACAGGCCTGTCTAATTCTTTTTTTTTTTTTAAGAATTATTTTATTTTACTTTATTTATTTATTTAATTTGACCAGAGAGAGGCAGAGAGAAAGAAGGAAAGTAAGAAAGCAAGCCACCAGGTCCAGGACTCTAACCATGATCAGCCATGTGGAAGTCTAGCACCTTCACCATGCCACCTGCCAGCCACAGATTTAGCCTAATTCTTTTTTCTTTTGAGAGGTTTTTGCTATAGGGCGTGTGAGCTCTTCAGAAAGACAGAGAAAGAGAGACAGAAAGCGAGAAATCACTGCCTGGGGGAGATGGCCATGCCGCAATCCCCTCTCCTCCATTCTCCTCTTGGGATCTTGGGCATGCATGCACATGCACCCGGCGTGAGTTGGGTCCGGGACTCAAACCACGGTCAACTGCATGGGAGTCCAGAGACACAGCCATTACACCAACTGCTGGTCCCTAGCGTTGCAGAATGGGAAGTGAGCGCTGGCTTCAACATCGAGGCACCAGCTGCATTAGCCGCTAACAAGAGAGCCCACCTGCCCTGTGAAGCCCGGCCTCGACTTCTAGCGATGGAAGTCCTAGATGACCTCTTCGTCCGGCAGAGGCTGTGCCACCTGCTCTGAGGGTCTGTGTTAGTGTAGCCGCCATCATCAGTGTCTCAGTTGGGCCTCCCGGAGGACTTGCTGCGGCTTCCACACCAGCACTCTGACGTTACGGGACGGCTTCTTCTCCCAAACCTCAGGAACTGCCCTCTGCGGGCTCTAGACTTGTCTTCTGCAGCTTCCTCACCCTCTCGGCCCTCACAGAACTGGAGAGAATTACAGCCTTGCCCTGGATTAGGCTTTCAAAGAAAGTTGTAGTTGGCTCGCTCTTCGATCCCGGCCCCTCTTCTCCACATCAGCAGTAGACTGACTATGCGTTCACTGGAGACGCCATTTTCGTTTTCTTCAAAAACTTTTCCTTTGCACTCAGAGCTAGCTTTCAGTCTATCTAGGCTTTTAATGAACGTTTTCATGAAGCTTAACCACTCCTAGTTTTGGGGGGTTTTTGTTTGTTGTTTTTGTTTGTTTGTTTTCTAAGAGGGTTTTTGTCATAGGGCATGTGTGCTCACCAGAGAGAGAGAGGGACAGAGAGACAGAAAGTCAGAAATCACCTCCTGGGGGTGGCCACGCTGCAGTCCCTTCTCCTCCATTCTCCTCTTGGGACTTTGGGAACCCACGCACACGTGCCTAGTGTGAGATTTAAGCCGCCAGGTCCAGGACTCAAACTGTGGTTGACTAGGTGGGAGTCTAGCGATATAACCATCCCGCCATCTGCTGGTCCCAGTCACTCCTAGTTTTTGATGTAAAGTGTGAGATGTGCAACCTCTCCGTTCACTTGAAAGGAGGTGGAGGTGGTGCAGGGTCATGAACTGGCCTCGTCTCAGCCTCAGTGTCTGAGGCATCGGCAGGCCCGAGGTGGGGGAGATGAGGGAAGGGCTGGAGGGTGAAGCAGCCAGCACGCCCGCATTTCCCGGTGAAGTCTGCCGTCCTATACTGGTGGGGCCTGTTGCACCCCGAAACAATGACAAGAGTAGCCTCAGAGATCAGTGGTAATAGATCTTTGAAACAATAGTCTGAATCATTGTGAGAGTTACCAGACCACGACAGAGAGGCGCGGCAAGTACACACTGTTGGGAAATGGCCCGACAGACTTGCCCACAGAGGACTGCCACACACCTGCAGTCCGTAAAAAGGCAGAACCCAGGGACTCACGGTAAAACGGGGTATTCCGGGACCAGGCAGTGGTGGGCTAGTTAGGGTGGCTGGACCCCACACGGCCGACTACACAGCCAGAGAGCTCGAGAAACATGCCGGGTACCGTGCGTGCCGCCCTAAATCCTGACAGCACGGAGAGGTGGAGAGAGTGCGGCTTGGCTGAGCCGATGGGGGTTGCTCTCTCCCCCCTCCTCCTCTCTAGCTCTCTGGAGAGCTTATGCCCCCTCTGGCAAATTAAATAAATAAAAATAAAAACAAGTAAAAAACAAAACACCACACACACATAACATTTTAAATTTTTTTTTTTGAGAGGTTTTTCGCTATAGGGCGCGTGCGCTCGCCAGACAGACAGACAGAGACATAGAGACAGAAAGCGAGAAATCACCCCCCAGGGGGGATGGTCACGCCACAATCCCTTCTCCTCCATTCTCCTCTCGGGATCTTGGGCACGCACGCACACGCGCCCGGTGTGAGTTGTAAGCCACCGGTTCCGAGACGCGAACCGCGGTCGACTACGTGGGAGTCCAGCGACATAGCCATTACGCTAACTGCTGGTTCCCACATTTTAAATTTTTAAAAGAGAAAGAGCAATGAGGGGTCTGTCTCCAACCATCCTTTCCTGAAGGGGAAGGCCTTTTTCTAAAGGATTTAACGGCATAATTTTTTTAGGAGAAAACTTGATTTATTGTTCTAAAATCAATGTGTGTGAAAATTCAAATGTGTAGACGGTGGAAGAAAAAGTGAGTTTCTCTCTCCCTCTTGCCCATGTCTTGGGGATGGCTTCTAGAGGTCACCCTCCTCAGCCCCTAAACTGGCATGCAGGTGGCAGCAACGTGGCCTGACGAGCCCCCAGGAAGTCCCAGGACCCCAGGAAAACCAAGACTTGCTTTTCCAACCAACAGAGTCGGTGACGAGAGGGCCGAGTCCAGGCTTTGCAGACCCAGAGCTGGGCAGGCTCGTGCCCTCGGGAGGAAGGCGGAAGCTAGCCTCTTCCCCAGAGGCCACCTGTGGCCCACACTCCCTGACGGGCACTCTGTCCAAACATCCCTGCAGCCCGTAAGGGAGGAAAGTATCTGTGCTCCCACACACCTTCTTCCAACTGCCACTTCTTACTCACTTTGCCAGGAGTGCCAGGGGCAGTCCCTGGGTGCCGACCCCCATGTTTGGGGCCCACAGCCCTCGCAGTCCCAGAAGACGCACCCTCTGGGAGGCAGGAAGGAGCCCGCTTCAAAGCCCCTCTCTAGTGCCAGCGCCACTGCCGTCCTCCGACCAGGTGGTCTCCAGACAGAACGCGTTTTCCACCTGCCCCACAAAAGCGGGCCTGGGAGCTGGTGCCCCTTGTTCCTAAAACACCCTCCCTGAGGCTCTGGTCTCCCCACTCCTGCCTCACCTGCACAGGGCGACGTCCTCGTCCATCAGGGCCTCGTACTCGCACAGGTCATTTTCTTCCACGTCTCCAGCGACCACCACCAGGAGACCCAGCCACAGGACGGCGGCGGCCAGCCCCATTGTCCAGCCCACAGGCTCCTGGAACAGAGGAGCCTTGAGCATGGGGACCTTCCGCAGGGGGTTCCAGGCCCCTGCCCAGCCCACCCAGACCCACCTGGCCAAGAAGCTCAGTCAGCAAAGAGAGAGCGGTGGCAGCTGCAAGCCTCCAGCTGCTGAGCCACTGCCACGTGGACGAGAGGCTCCGGAGCACCTGGGCAGCCCAGCGGAGGCCCTGCCCGGCGGCCCGGTAGTGCTGTCACTCCTGGCTGGCAGGGCAGAGCGCGCCTGCAGGGAGGACCTGCTTACATAAGCCTCCTGCCCCGCCCCCGCGGTCAGCTGGCCCAGGGCCTGCCTGCCCCTGGCTGCCAGGCCAGGCCTGGGGCTGTGTGCAGTGCTGGGCTTGGTCAGCTGCACTTCCAGACCAGGGTTCCTCCATGGCGGCCTGGACAGCCAGACCCGGGACAGGAGAGACGGCTGAGCAGAGCGGCTGTGAAGGGCCAGACAAGGACAGAGGCCCAACTGGTACACCTTGCGGCTTGCTGAACTCAGCACGCTCCCAAAATACTGGGCTCTGGAGGAGAGGAGGCCCGCATGCTGGTCTCAGTGCCCGGGGTCAGGGGACTGCCCAGGACAGCCAGTGGGGCATGGCGGGGACAGTCCTGAGCCTGTGCGGGGACTCTGCTGAGAACTCAGTGGCAGGGAGGAGAAGAGGCGGCACCCAGAGCCTCAGCCGTGCTCCGTCCTGCAGAGCCAGAGTAGGTCTAGGGTTCTTCCCGGCAACGCAGGACCCTGGCTTGGTCCCTGCGGGCCACAGTGCCTCCCTAGGACCCCCACTGTCCCTTTCAAAGACAAGCTAAGTTACTCGGCACCCCTGCACCTTTTAAGGAGGGCAAGAGCCCAGCCTTGAGGCGCGTCAGGCGAGGAGAGTCAGATGTGGCGCGTCAGGTGAAGAGCGTGTCAGGTGAGGCGTGTCAGGTGCGGCGTGTCAGGTGAAGAGCGTGTCAGGTGCGGAGCCGCGTTCTCTGGGCCCCGCCCTCGTCCTGGCACCTGTGGGGGCTGCAGGGCCCGGAACTGGCCCCCAGGGAGGCCGGACCAGCCGGCATGGCATGCAGCGAGGTCCCCCGGGACACCTCAGTACCGCCTGCTCTGGCTCAGATCCGGCACCACGGCAGGTGCCCTCCTCTGGCTAGGACTCTCCACTAGCCCCTGAAGTGTGCCCAGCCTCCCCTCCAGGACACGCCGGGACGGCCTCACTGAGGTGGCCGTGAGGACAGGGCGGAATGGTGCGGCACTGGGCAAGGTGGGGCACGCAGGACAGCCGACAGCTGCTGTGGTCTCGGAGCGCCTCCCAGCCCTTCGGCTGCCACTCAGGCATTTTGCCACCAGGGGTGGGCACCCTGTGGTCCCCGTCCCAGGCAGCTCCCAGGGAACCATGCTGCCCAGACGTGTTCAACGTGGCGGCCACCGGAGAAGCCAGCCCTGCTGGGTGCCGACAGCTCTCAGCACAGACAGCGACGGCCGCCTGGAGGCGCGGAGCAACCACGGTCCAGGGCCGCCCCTGCTCAGCCTTTCCACAGCAATGCCCCCTGCTCTCAGGGCCGGCCACTCTCGTCATCCACTCCTCGGCCAACCTTCTGACATGCGTACCGTCATCGCCCATGTGACAGTCATGGAGGAGGCCAGACAGGTTAGCTAACCTGGTCTTGGTCACACAGCTAGAAGTGGCAGACCTGGGATTTGAACCCAGGTAGTTTGGCTCTAGAGTCCAAGCCCCTCACACTCTGCTCCATTGCCCCTTCTTGCTGCCCTGGTGTCCTTCCACTTACTCCCTCTTTTTCCATTGCCTTTGGGACAAGGCCCAGAACCCTCCGTGGAGCCCGAAACGCCCTGCGAGACCTGGCCCTTCCTCTTCCCCAGCGGTGTGGTCACCCTCCCCTCGTGCACCGTCACTCCAGCTGTCCCTCCCATGCTCTGCTGCCCCGGGGCCCTCACCTGCACCGCCCCACCTCCTGCCCCGGGGCCCTCACCTGCACCGCCCCACCTCCTGCCCCGGGGCCCTCACCTGCACCGCCCCACCTCCTGCCCCGGTAGCTGGGATGCCACGTCCTCGGAAAGCCTGGCTCTGGCTTCCAGGCCGGCGAGCCCTTGGGGCCCCTGGTCCTTTCCATTAGTCATGTTTGTCACGGACTGTTTGGGAGCTATTTCCTCAGCCTTTAAGCTCGTGGGGTCAGCACGGACCCCGGGCCCGGATCCTGGCCGCCATGCCTGGCACATAGCGACGCTTAACATGTGCCACCTCCGCCTCCGACAGCCCTGGCCTCACTTAGCAGCTCCTCGCTCTCCACAAACACCACCCGGAAACCAAAGCTGAGGCCGGCCCCTCGCCCGGGCTCCCTTTTGCTCCTCTACCCAACCTCCTCGGCCTCGTCTTCCCGCCCTTGAGGACTGACCGCAGGCAGTGCTTCGCGGTGTCGTCAAACCTGCTCTTCACCCCAGGACTTAGGACTTAGCGTCACACCTGAACCCACGAACCTGGGCCATGGTCCAAGCGGGAGGCGGCGCCCGCCCCCCCGCTGCTGTGCCCAGGTGCCCCACTCCTGGACGTCCCCCCTCCAGGTCCCTCAGTGCCCCCTGCGGCCCTACCCACTCCTCTGGCAGTAGAGAGACAGGAAGGGTGGAAGGAAGAAGGGAAGGTCGCACCAAGCTCTTGTCCCCTGTGGAAACGGAGCGGGTGGAGGACTGGCTGAGCTAACCTTACAGGAGTCCTGGAAAACACCCGGAGGTTGAGCATCCCCAGGTGAATGCCCAGCTAGGAAAAGCCTCCTTCAGAAGAGTTCTTTTCTCTCTCCCTGGATCCCCCTCCTCCCCAGTGCAGCAGCATCTTGGTCTGGAGGAGGCCACAGCTCAATTCCCGGTTCTTGCCCTCAACCCTGAGGGGACAGCACAGACTTCACCGTCACAGGCTAAGCTGCCCTAGGGGCTGCCTGCATGACTACTCTATTTTGCCTAAATCATACCTCAGGTGAGAAAAGGGGCAGGCACTTGCTCATGAAAGCAGCAGAAACTACAGACCTGCAGACAACTGCGTATAATAGGCAGCCTAAGTCCCCGCGGAGTAGCTGGGGTGGAACTCTTCAGGAGGTTAAACTGTTCAGTAGCAGCTGTAGACCTGGCCGCTATGGTGTGGTGGGTAGCTTACCAGAGGGCCGAGTGGGAAGCCTCAGGCACTGGACTGAGTGTGCACACATGCCCAGGATCCTGGCAGGCTGGAGGACTAGACAGGGGTTCGAGACGTGACCAAGCCCTGGGGAGGGTGCTTCTCTCTTCTGTGTCATGTATGTACACATGCTCTATCATGAATAATAATAAAGCAGCTGCATATGTGGGGAATCGAGAAGGCCACGTGCAGGTCCACACAGGACACGTGCTCAGAAGACCTAATGTTTCATGTCAGGCTGATGCTGAGGCTCAGACCAAGCCCAGATCATCAGTAATGGACAGCCCTAGTACACAGCCAGCCAGAGAGGAGTGGGAGAGACAGCTGGATTTTTTTCCCCAAATGCCCAGTTTTCAACAACAACAACAAAATCACAAAGCATACAAAGAAGAAGGGAAAACATTCCATTCAAAGAATGAAGTAAATTGACAGGAACTGTCCTCGAGGAAGCCCAGACATTGAACTAAGCAGACAGAGAATTGGGAATAACTGTCTTAAATTCACTCAGAAAACTAAAGGAAAACACAAACAACTATAAGAATTCAGAAAAACAACATATAAACAAAGTGAGAACAGCAACAAGTGATAGAAATTATAAACAGAAACCAAACGAGAATTCTGGAGCTGAAAATATAACAACAAAAGTGATAAATTTAGAATAGAGGCTCAGCAGCAGATTCAGCAGCAGAGGAAAGAGTCAGCGAATGTGAAGATAGGACGATTAAAATGATTAAATCTAAGGAGCAGAAAGAAAACCAGTGAAGACCGTGAGCCGAGCCTAAGAGACTTATGGGACACCAACACACAGACCAATATATGCAATATAAGAGTCCAAGAAGAAAAGAAAGAGAGGGTCAGAGAGATTATTTGGACAACTAATGACCTACAACTTCTCAAATGTGATGAAAGACAAGAATCTAAAAACTCAGTAAGCCTACTGAACTCCGAGGAAGATAAACTCGAAAAAGCTAAAGAAAAAGAGAGAATCTTGCTCTTTTTAATTTTTTTTTAGTTGCCAGAGGGCATGTCCACTCAGAAAAAGAGACTAGAGAGAAATTCCATTGGGGTGTGGTTACACCAAGTCCTTCCCCCCCCCCCCCATACTACCAGGATTTGGGGCACACATACACCCACGTCTGGTGTGTTTAGCCACCAGAGCAGAGATCTGAACCATGTTTGACCACATGGAATCCAGCTCCCTATACACAACACTTAATTTCTGGGCTGTAGGGCTAACCCCAAAAAGTCTTCAAAGCAGCATGAAAAGTGACTCATCATGTACAGAGATCCTCAGTAAAATTATTAGCCAGTTTCTGAACAGAAGACTTGGAGACCAGTAGGCATTGGAATAATACGTTTAAAATAGAGAAATACAGAAACAGTCAACCAAGAATTCTACGTCCAGCAAAACTATCCTTCCAAAATGAAAGAGAAATTAAAATGTTTTCAGTTAATTAAAACAAGCTGAGGAAGTTTTTTTAAATTATTTATTTATTAATTTATTTTGGGTGTGTGTGTTTTAATCACTAGAGCTACTCTATAAGAAATGCTAAAGGGAGCCATAGGCCAGCAGGTTGTATGGAGGTTAAGATGGCTGGATTCCACATGGCTGACTGTGCAGTTCAAGTCCTGGACCCAGTGGCTTAAAAAGCACATGGTGTGTGTGTGTGTGTGTGTGTGTGCATGCCCAAAATCCTGAGTGGAGAACGGAGGAGAAGGGATTGTGGTACACCCGTCCTGTACGGGGGGTAATTTCTCACTTTCCCTCTCTCTCTATCCCACTCTCTCCATCTCTCTCTAGTGAGCACATGTACCCTACAGCAAACTTAAAACAAGCAAACATGAATAAAGGGAGTCCTCCTGGTTGAAATTAAAGCATGAAAGATGGTAGCTTGAAATTGGGTGAGGAGGGACCAGCAGTTAGCGTAATGGCTATGTCGCTGGACTCCCACGTAGTCGACCGCGGTTCGAGTCCCGGACCCGGCGGCTTAAACTCACGCCGGGCGCGTGTGCGTGCGTGCCCAAGATCCTGAGAGGAGAATGGAGGAGAAGGGATTGCGGCGTGGCCATCCCCCCTGGGGGGTGATTTCCTGCTTTCTATCTCTCTGTCTCTCTCTGTCTGTCTGGCGAGCGCACGCGCCCTATAGCAAAAACCTCTCCAAAAAAAAAAAAAAAAAAAAAAAAGAAATTGGGTGAGGAAAGACGAAAGATTTTAATAAATACATAAGCAAAAAAGTAAAGGAAAGGAAAGGCTTATAAATTAACTTTTTTGTTTTTTGAATGATTTTTTTTATTCATTCATTTATTTTAATTTGACCACAAACACACACCACATGGAGAAAGGGGGAAAATGAGAAAACAAGCCACCAGGTCCAGGACTTGAATAAGGGTCGGTCATGTGGGAATGTCCAGCACTTAACCACCATGCCACCTGCTGGTCCCACAAATTCACTTTTTTAAAATGCAGGATTTAAAGACAATGAATAAAAATAATTACAGGGCCAGCTTATGGCCTAGTGATTAAGGAAGCAGGGTCCCACATGGCCAACTATAGTTCAAATCTGGTACCAGTGGCTTGAAAAACACACAGAGCATATGTGTACGCATGCCTAAAATCCCAACAGGGATGAAGAAATAAAGGAAAGAGATTGTAGTGTGACTGTACCCCATAGGGAGAATGTTTCTCCCTCTCTCTCTTCATATCTCTGTCTCTTTCTGGTAAGCGTACATGCCTGCTGTCAAATAAAAAAAAAAGTATTGGAATGGCATAATTGTTATGTCACTGGACTCCTGTGTAGTCAACGTGGTTCAACGGCAGCTTAAACTCAAGCCAGGTCCATATGCACCCATGCATGCCCAAAATCCTGAGAGGAGAATGGAGAAGGAGGGATTATGGTGTGGCCATTCCCCATGGGGGGAGTGATTTCTTGCTTTCTGTCTCTTTGTCTCTGTCTTTCTGGTGAGCACACACACCCTATAGTAAAAATCTCTCTTAAAATAAGTAAATAAATAATACAAAAAAGTATTAACCTATGTTAGTGGGTATGCAATATATGAAAATATAAATTGTGACATCAATAATAATGTAGAGGGAGGATAAAACTGTACAGAAGTAGAGTTTTGTATGCAATTGAAGATAAAGTGGTATCAATTCAATTTAGGTTGTTATAACTTTAGAATGTTATGCGATTCTCATGGTAACCAAAAAATATGTCTATAGAATATATACAAATGGAAATGAGAAGTAAATCAAGTGTGTCACTACAAAAAAAAAAAAATCAACAGAAGACAAAGGGAGGTAGTAATAGAAGAAATGGACAAAAGCTAAAAAAAAAAAAAAAAGAAAAGAAAACATAGAAAACAAATTAAATGGCAAAATAAGTCATCCCTTATCAGTAATTACTTTAAATTCAAATAGGTTAAACACCTCAGTAAACAGTTATAGATTGGTAGACTGGATTTAAAAAAGACATGATCTAACTACATATGCTCTACAATAGACTCACTTTAAGGACATACATAGATTGAAAGAGGAAGAATGAAAAATGAAATCCTATGGACACAGTAACCAAAGAGAGCAGAGGACAAACACCAGACATAATTTACTTGAAGTCAAGATCTGTTACAAGAGTCAAAGAAGGACTTTGTATATTGATAAAAGGGTTCATTCGAAAGGAGCTATAACAATTAGAAATACATACTCACCAAACATCAGAGATCCAAAATATCTAAAGCAAACATTTTCACAATGAAGGGAGAAATAGATAACTTGCCAGCAAACATTGAAGATTTCAATACTCCACTATTAATAATGGATTAAACAAGTAGGCGGAAGATCAGTTAATAAAAAGGGGGTGGGGACAACATTAAAAGCCAATTGGTTATAACAAACATACATAGAACACTCCACTCAAAACCAGGAGAGTACACATTTTCTTCAAGTGTGCATGAAACATTTTCCAGGAGAGACCATATGTTAAACCATAAAACAAGCCTTAATAAATTCAAAAAAAGTAAATCATACGAAGCACCTTTTCTAAGCACAATGGAATGAAACTAGAAATAAATGGCAAAAGAAATACTAAATAAGTCAAAAATGTGGAAATTAAATAATGTGCTCTTAAACAAACAAAAAGCCACAGAATAAATCACAAAGGAAGTTAAAGAATAACTTGAGAGAAATGAAAATGAAAACACTCTACCAAGACATATGGGATGTGCTGAATTTGCTGTAATACAGCTGTATTTGTTGTAATATAGCTGTAAATTCTGTAAATGTAGAAAGACTGTAAATGCTTACTTTAAAGAAGAAAGATCTCAAATATACAAACTAAATTTATACCCCAAGGAACTAGAAAACAGCAAAATAAACTCAAAACTAGCAGAAAGAAGAAAATAAAGATCACAGCACAAATAAATAAAGAACAGAAAAATAACAGAGAAACTCAACCAAACCAAAAATTTGTTCTTTGAAAATGATCAACAAACCAACTTTCAGCTAGATTGATTAATGAAAAAGAAGACTCGAATTACTAAAATCAGAATTGAAGCAATAACATCATTGTAAAATTTGCATAAATACAAAATAAATAATATTTTTCAGAAAGGATTTTGAGAGGTTAATGTTAATAATTAGATAAGGTTGTGGGTATCTAACAAATTGGATGGCCTAGATAAAATGGACAAATTCCTGGAAACATAAAACCTACCAATAATGAATTGTGAAGAAATAGAAAATCTGTATATATATGTAACTAGTAAGGAGATAGAATCAGTGATGAAAAATCTTCCCTTGTAGAAAAGTCCTGGAGCACATAATTTCACTGACTCATTCACTTTTTAATGCCAAATATTTAGAGAAGACTAACACCAATCAGTCTCAATCTCTCAAAAAATTGAAGAGGAGGAAATACTTCCCAACTCATTCTATGATGCCAGCATTACACTGATGCAAAAACAAGACACTACAAGAAAACAAAACTAGGGTACCAGCAGGTGGCGTGGTGGTTAAGGTGCTGGACATTCCCACATGGCCAACCCTGGTTCAAGTCCTGGACTTGATGGCTTGCTTTCTCACTTTCTCTCTCTCTATGTGTCTCTCTGGTCAAGATAAAATAAGTAAATGAATAAATAAAAATAATTTTTAAAAAAAGAAAAAGAAAACAAAACTATAGGCCAATATCCCTTATGAACTGTGATGCAAAAATCCTGAACAGAATACTAGCACAGAGAACTCTACAGCACATTAAAAGGATTTTAACCCACGACCAGATGAGATTTATTCCTGGAATGCAAGTATGACTCAACATTCAAAAACAAATCAATGTAACCAACACCACAGTAATTTTGTTGATTAATGGTATGAAGGAAAATACCACATGATTATCTCAACTGATGCAGGAAAATCATTTGACAAAATTCAACATTCTTCATGACAAAAACATCCGACGACCTAGTAAGAGGAGAAATTTCCTCAGCCTAATAAAAGCCTTATATTAAAAATCCATAGCTATCATTTTATTCAATGGTGAAAGATTTAAAGTTTCCCCCTAAGATTGGGTATGCAGGGACCACTTCTACTGAACATATATCGGAAGTTCTAGCTTGAGCAATTATGCAGGAAAATAAAAGACATTCAAATTAGAAAGGAGGAAGCACAATTATCTCTGCTTGCAGATGAGACAATCTTATATATAGGAAACCCTAATAATAAAAAGAAAAGCTATCAGAGTTAAAAAGCAAATTCAGCAAGGTTTCAGAACACAAAATCAACATATAAAAATCAAATGTAATTCTATACTCTACGGTGAAGAATCCAATTATAAAATTAGGAAAACTACTCCATTTACAATAGCATCTGAAATAATAAATTAGGAATAAATTTAACCAACAAGTCAAAGATTTGTGCACTGAAAGCTATAAAATTTTGTTAAAAGAAATTAAAGATCTAAATAAATGTAAAGATATCCTGCGTTCATGTGTAGAAAGACTTAATTTTGTTAAGATAACAAAATTAGAGGCCAGCAGGTGGCTGGTTAAGGTGGTTAGATTCCCACATGGCCAACCCCAGTTTGAGTCTCGGAACTGGTGGCTTGAAAATCATGCTGTGTGTGTGTGTGTGTGTGTGTGTGTGTGTGTGTGCATGCCCAAAGTCCCAAGAGGAGAATGGAGGAGAAGAGATTGTGTCATGGTCAGCCCTTCTGGAGGGTGCTTTCTCACTTTCTCTCCCTCTCCGCCCTCCCCCCATCTCTCTCCAGCAAGCACATACATCCTATGGCAAATTAAAAAACAAAACGCAAAAAAAAAATTCAGGCAAGAAAAGGACACTATTAATATTGGGAAAAGAAGGCCTAGAGAATGGGAGAAAATATTTGTAAATCATACATCTGATAAGGAATTAACATGCAGAATAACAAACTCCTACAGCTTCACAACGAAAACAAGACAACCTGATTCAAAAATATAAAAAGTATTGGGAACCAGCAGTTAGCGTAATGGCTATGTCGCTGGACTCCCACGTAGTCAACCGCGGTTCGTGTCTCGGACCCGGTGGCTTACAACTCACGCCGGGCGCGTGTGCGTGTGTGCCCAAGATCCCGAGAGGAGAATGGAGGAGAAGGGATTGCGGCGTGGCCATCCCCACTGGGGGGTGATTTCTCGCTTTCTATCTCTCTGTCTCTCTCTGTCTGTCTGGCGAGCGCACGCGCCCTATAGCGAAAAACCTCTCCAAAAAAATAAATAAATAAATAAATAAAAAGTATTGAACAAACATTTCTCAAAAAAAGATATACAAATGGCCCCCAAAATACACAAAATGATACCAACGTCAGTAATCATTAGGGAAAAACAAATCAGAGCCATGATGATATGCCAATTCTCACTGATTAGGATGGCTATTACGTGCATTTTTAGGAACCACATAAAATTACACGTGTTGCTGGAGAAATTGGAACCCTCATACATCCCTGGTAAGAATGTAAAATGATATGGCTGCTACGGAAAACAGTTTGGTATTTCCTCAGAAAACATGAGGCCATATGATTTAGTAATTCCACTCCTAGGTGTATATATAAAGGAATTAAACGCTGGGACTTGAACCAATACTAGTAGGTCAGTGTTTATCACAGCCGAAAGGTGGAAACAACCCAGGTGTGTATAAATTGATGAATAGATAAAATGTGGTATACACATGCGACAGAATATTACTCAGCCATAAAAAGGAATGACATTCTGATATATGCTACAACATGGGTAAACTTTAAAGACATTATGTTAAAAGAAATAATCCAGGACAAATATTGTATGATTCCATTTATAGGAACTTCATACAATCAGAAAATAGATGAAGGGTTAGTAGGGGCTGGAGGGAGGGGAATGGAGGACTTAGTGCCTGTAGGTTATGGAGTTTCCTTTCAGGGTAAGGAAGCGTTTTGGAAGGCAGCCGGTGGCCCTACTGGTTAAAGCGACTGGATTCCACACGGCTGACAGTGTGGTTGAGTCCAGGACTCAGCAGCTGGAAAAACATGACAGATGCATGTGTGCACATGCCCAAATCCTCAAAGGAGGGAAGGAGGGAAGAGAAGGGATTTGGGCATGACCAGGCTTCATGGGTGGGGGTGGTTTCTCACTTCCTCACATGCGCCCTCTGGCAATAAAAAAAAATAAAATAAGGGACCAGCAGTTAGCGTAATGGCTATGTCGCTGGACTCCCACGTAGTCGACCGCGGTTCGAGTCCCGGACCCGGCGGCTTAAACTCACGCCGGGCGCGTGTGCGTGCGTGCCCAAGATCCCGAGAGGAGAATGGAGGAGAAGGGATTGCGGCGTGGCCATCCCCCCTGGGGGGTGATTTCCTGCTTTCTGTCTCTCTGTCTCTCTCTGTCTGTCTGGCGAGCGCACGCGCCCTATAGCAAAAACCTCTCCAAAAAAAGAAAAAAATAAAAAATAAAATAAAATAAAGATTTTGGCAACAGATAGCAGTGATGGTTGCACACCACTGCAAAGATCATAAATGCCACTGAACTGTCACTTAAAATGGTTGGAATTGTATTATTTATACTATGTAATTTTACCACAATAAAAAATCACACACACACACACACACACACACACACTCCCAGGAACTTGTGTTTTGTGTTTTGTGTAGACAGTTTGAGCAGCCTGTGTGGACCATTCTTTCTTCCCATCAGCTGTGCTCTCTCTCACTCTGTGTCTTTACGCAGGCCGTTTTCTCTGTAGCGGGCACTTTCCTTCTGCCCCAACCCACCTGGCTGACTTTTGCTCACCCTTCAGGTGCTATTTAAACATGACGTTCCTCCAGGAACTTCCTTGGAAGGCCTCTCACATCCTCAGATAGGATCTGTAATGCAGCCACCATGGCAGCAGTATCTAGGCATTTTTATTTGCCTGTTACTCGTATTTCTCTGCAATTAGACCGTTAGTTCTACGGGGAGGACGAGCAATGCCTGTGAATTGCTGGACCTGCCACCCAGCACAGGGCCTGAAAATGGCAGGTGCTCAGCTGCCACTGAGGAAGGGAGGAAGTCGGGGAGGGAGGCCCACAGATCACTGCACCTTGCCGAACGCACTTGGGCTCGCTCAGGCTGCAGGAGCACTGTTTGCTCCCATGTCAACAGCGTTCATCAATTTCCGTTTTCTGTTCTAGCTTTCTGTGTACGTATTTCACCCTGTGTGGGTCCTACTTGTCCCTGCATTCCCCACAGTACTTTAAACACAGCAAATGCTTAATAACCAGTTAATTTATAGGCATACACATTTCATAAGCTCACACGTGAGGCCAGGTGGTGGCACGTGGTAACACCACTGACCCACATGGGAAAGTCCTGAGTTCACATTCCAGGGCCTCCCTGAGCAGTCTGTGATCCAGGTTGCTTGAGACTGGGGGTGGATCGCAATGTGAAAACCCTGGCAGGGATGCCTATCTCTCTTTGTCTCTCTCTTTCTGAAGAAATAATTTAAAAACAAAAACCAGATGCTGTAAACAAACTACCCTGACCTCTGGTTGTCTTTCATATATAAAGAATAAGACAGAACCTCAAAATCTCCCAAAATGCACTGGGTCCATCTTTTAGTTACTAACCATGTTTTGCTTTTTTTAAAATGTACCTTTCATTTCAAATGACCGGTTTGGGAAGTGGCTTGAAATGTAAAAGTATTAAAATGTAATTTCTTTTGTTGTTATTTTAAGAAATGCTTACTTCCCTTCTACCAAGCAGAAGGTAGCGAGGCAGTGGGTGGTGGTGGGGTGGCAGAGAGCTCAGAGCTACATTTTCCAGGCAGTTACATCTCCGTCCCCGTGTCAGGAGGGCGTCTATGAGATAAGACCCGCCCTGGCCCCACCTGCCCACCCACCCCGCTTGTTATCCAAAGTCTCTGCAGGACTTCTGGCCAGAGGCTGGGGTCTCTGGCCCCTTGACTCAAACTCTCCTATCAGGTGGTTCCACCTCGCTGGTCTCAGCAACCAATAATCAGTTTTATAACCCCTTTCTTCAGCCTCTGATTTCACACAAGGGGTCTTCAAAGAGTTCATGGACAAGGTGTGTTGTGAAAACACTATGCATGAATTTCAATTTTATTGGTACCAAAATAAACACATATTTTAATTGTATTTTTCCACAAACTTTCTGAAACCTCACATATTAATGAATCACTTCCCTCACAGCATGGAAGGCCCCAAAGTGCTCTGAAATGGCGGCATTTTACATATTCATTTGCTGAGGACACCCTCAGAAAGTGGAGCATTTTGCTTGAGATAAGAACTGAACTTCGGGCTTACCGGAGCTGTGTGTTTACCTGGCCCTTCCTTTTGGAAAGATCTACGCTCTGGTTCGCCCCACATTTCTAAGGATTTCAAAGGGAGGAGAAAGGGATTCTTCCTAGTTCCTGGGAGAGGAGTGAGGACCCCACTAAGGAGAAAAATTTGCTAAGTCTGTCGGAAATAAGGCCCCAAACCAGTACTCGTCCTAGGTCAGACTCGGCAGTGAGAAATGCTCCGAGGCACCCTTTCTGGGAGAGTTAGAGAAATGTCTCAGGGTCAGACAAGCACCTAGAAATGCCACGAATCACACCAGGGTGAAGAACCAGAAGTGCCACCCTTAACACTAATTCCCGTCAGCTCCCAGACCGACACCCGCCCCTCCTTTCGTGGGTTATGACAAATCTCTACCTCCCTCCAGGCAGAGAAGAGCCCTCCCCTTACCCAGAGCAGTGCGGGGGCTGGCGTGAGGCTGTGGGGAGGCGGGAAACCTCAGCAGGGTTCTGGCTGGAGAAGGTGGGGAAACAGCTCCCTCCAGGATGCCCCAGGTTTGGGCCCTTCCAGGAACTGGGATCCGTGGTGTTGAGAGTATGAGAATGTTTGCTAGAAAAGGTTCCTGGAGCCCAGGAGAGGGAGCAGCAGTTGGTCGTTGGAGAGACAGTTGGAGAAAGTTCCAGGGAGGAGCTAATATGTAGGATAGGAGCGAACAAAAAAGGATGGTGGGTTTCCCGGTATTCCTCCATCCAGGGATTCTAAGGGAGAGTGGAAACGCCCAGACGATTCTCTTACCATTCTCTCGTTTTTCGAGGTACACCACAAGGGACTGGATGGTGGCACCAAAGCGACATGCCACACTGAAGGCTGACTCACATGGGAAGGTCCCGAGTACGTCTGGAAACTTCCCTGACTAAGCTGGGCACACGTGTGCCCACGATCCGGGGCTGGCTGAGGCTGGGGGTGGGTGGTGGTGTCAAGACTGTCGGGGGTGCTGTCTCTCTGTCTCTATCTCTCTTGTCCATAGAAAAACTAAATAATAAACTTAAAATGTATACCTACACCATGACTAGGCGGAAGGGCCACTGAAGATGCACAAAGAGAAAGCTGCAGAGACAGATACGGAGGGAAGCAGAGGAAGCCCACTGACACCGGAGTCCGAGGCAGCTGTCCAGCGTCTGGCCGTGCCCTCCTCCGGCCTCCTCCGCCCTCCTCCGCCCAGCTTGTGCCGATGCCTCCTCAGGCTCCCCTCAAAGGGCCCTTCAGTCGTACAACACTGAAGCGGACACCCCACTACCAGACCTTCCCCCTGCGGAGTCTCGCCATCTCAGGCAGGCTGTGTGTTTCTGGAGGGCAGCTACCCTGTCTTGGGATTGAGAGGGCTCCTGGAGAAACCTCCTGGCGAGGAGCTTAGGCATCCCAAGCAAAGGCCACTTGTAAATCAAACTGCCCCTCTCTGGTCACCAGATTGCCTCCTAAGTCAATAGTCACAGGCCCTGAATGACACCATGGCTGCCCCAGGCAGGGGCTTGGGTGGAATCCCTTGAAGGAAGATTTCCGTGTAGGAGCCCAATACTGGCCCCTTCCAGATGACTGCGTTGGAGGCAGGGGGCAGCTGGAGGGGTGCCAGCGCCTCCGTGCCTGCTGTGGTGAGAGCCACACGGAGCGCTGCACTGTCCCCTAGGCTGGGCCCCTTCCTTTTCTGCCCACCCCGGTGTAAGACAGGAGGCAACATCGCAGCTCACGTGCTGGCCTGCTCATCTCCAGTGAGGATTGCATCTCTCTGATGTCCCATTTCACGACACAGCCCTGTCCTATCACGCCATGACAGCATCCCTCCACATAGGGCCCGTACAGCTAGTTCCTTCTTTTGAAAACAGGAAATTAATTTCAAGCAGACCAGAGACTTTTCCGTCTTTCTTTTCCTGCTGAGTTTCAGCACCGAGGGCCACACGTTCCAGGCACCGGGTGAATATCTGCCGGGCGGACGGACAGACGATGGAAGCTCTGGACCCTTCACGCCTTGCTCTCTGCCCAGTCGGGGGCCTTGCTCAGGTGTGCGAGCTGCCTTCACCGCAGCAGTGCTGACCAGCTTCCTGCTGATCCGGATGACACTCACGAGAGTGTGCGCTGTTCCCTGGTTTCCCTGGCCCATGCACGCGCACGCCTGTGCACCAGCACCCCGTGGCCCCAAGGCTGTGCTGCTAAGACAGTGGCCTAAACCCTCTGGTGGCAGAGCCTCTTGTGACTGCTCCTGTGGGGAGCTTATGTAAGAGAACAATCGCTAATTATTCCCTCTGTGTTGGCTCAGAGCCGTAAGGCACTGCCATGTGACTGTTAAAGGATCACTCGCATACAGATATACTGTGAACACATGTGAACGTGGTTATTTAAGGGGCAGCTCATAGCCTCCTGGTTAAGGGAACCAGATCTACGAGGCCAACCGTAGCCTGAACCCCAGCCCTGAGGGCTTGAAAACACACCAGGTGCGTGTGTGTGCACGCCCAGGTTGGGGAAATGGATGAGGAGGGGCTGGAGCATGACCACACTTCACTGGGGGGTCCCTGTCTGGTGAGCTCACATGTCCTCTGGCAATTTAAAAAAATATATAACTCATTTTTAGTGAGGAAACTGGTAAGATCTTTGGAGCAGTTCAGAGAGCAGTCCAAAGAACAGACACTGATAGATAAGGGTAGAGAAATGGAGGCAGAACTGGCCTCCACAGTGGGAGAGGGAACTCAACTGGGCTCTCACCAGACAGAACTGTTTTTAACCTGTCTGTGGACAAGAGTTACTCTATGTTGCTATTAGTTACCAACAAGGCACGGAGCTGTAAAATAGCTCAAGCCAGTGAAAGGCTCTGAAGAGCTGGAGGAAAATGCTGTAAGCAGCATGTCGCTTTCCACTGCAGACACCTGTCATTGTTTTCACTTACTACCAATTTCCTGACCTGACAGAGATGACATTTGAATCAATGGGAAAAGACAGATTATCCGACCAATGACATTAGGGCAATTCAATTTTTTTCTTTTCTTTTTCATTCTTTTCTTTTTTTTTTTTTTAAGAATTCTGGTATTTTTTACTTGTTTATTTAGCTACAGGGCATATACATTTTCTGGAGAGAAACAGAGAGAGAGGGACAAAGAGAAAAACTGAGCAATCATGCCCGGGGGTGATTATGGAGGGCGATTTCACCCCTTCTCCTCTGTTCTATTTTCAGAATTTGGGGCATGCATGCACATGTGCCTCGCTTGTTTTTCAAACCGCTGGGTCCAGAACTCAAATGGTGCAGTCAGTCGTATGGGATCCAGTCACCTTAACCACTACACCACGCGGAGCTGAACTGGGACAATTCCATTTCATATGGAAAAAATAAAATCATATTGTAATGCCATACTTTACACAAAACAAATTTCATGGGATTAAAAACAAAATACTAAATTAGCGATCTTTAAGACTTTAGAAGAAACACAGGACAATATCTTTATGACCTTAATGTAGAGAAGGCAACGTGACAGAAAAAACACAAACAATGCCCCAAAAGATCCGTAGATTTGACTGTTTTGGGGAAAAGCAGATGGTGTCATTGTTACATTGTGGGACTCTCATATAGTTGACAGTGGCTCAAGTCCCACACCTGGTGGCTTAGAACTCATGCTGAGTGCATGTTCAGGTATAACCAAGATCCCAGCAGGAGAAGGGATTGCGGTGTGGTCATCCCCCTCGGTGAGTGATTGCTCGTTTTCTGTCTCTCTGGTGCGCACACGCGCCCTATAGCAAATATCTCTTCAAATAAATAATTAGGCTTTCTTTCATCAAGAGACCCCAGGTATGAAATATTGCATTATTATAGCTGATAAAGAATCCACATCCAGAATTTATAAAGAGCTTCAGCATATCAAATAAGAAAAAGAGCAACAGCCCGCAGAAGGTGGGGAGTGCTACCGAGAGATTGGAAGGGAAAACGACCATGAGGACGGATGGAATTGTACTCGGGTTGCCGTGGGACGCCTCTCAGAAGAGCGCCAGCATCCTGAACCATTTAAAAAACAACTAATGGGACTGACCCCAAACCAGGTTTATCCCCACTGGGGCGCCACACGCTGATGCTAAAGGACCATAGACCAACCATAGACCAGACGTTCGCAGTCGTGGTTGCTCTGAAGATTCTCACTGTGGAAGCCACTCGTGCTGCTCTTAGGGAAACCAGGATCTCATTCAGTTACTCATTCAACAACTCCCTGAGGGTCGCTCTGTGCTGGGCCCTGCAGGTATAAGATACCAGCTGAGGCGTCCTCCTCGAAGGCTGATGACGTCAAATGCTAGTCACAGACAAGGGTCCAGTCCCAAACGGAGACAGGGGCCCAGCGAGGGCTTTGGGAGCCTGGCTGCACACGCCTCTTTGGTCAGCCCCTTAACCCACTCCTGTGACTTTGTGGGTTGGGTTTTATTTTTGTGTGTTAATTTTATATTTACAGAGAAGTTGCAAAAATAATGCAGAGAACTTCCTATATACACTGCATCCAGCTTCACCTAGTGATAAGGTCTGAACCACAGGACCCAAGCTAGGAAATTAGCCTGGGCACTCTACTGTTAACGGAGCCATAGAATTTTGAGGAGGATTTTATAAGTTTCCCACTGATGCCATTTTCTGTTCCAGGACCCACTGTGGGATCCACGCTGCACTCATTGTCCTGGCTGTTATTAGCACCATCTGTAAGGGGTCCTTAGCCTTTTCTTGTCTTCCAGGATCTTGATGCTTTAAGGCGTGCCGGATACTTTGTACAACGGCCATGATTAGATCGAGGTTATGCCATGCAGATACCATATTGGTGACTATCTTAGTCCACTTTTGCATTCAGAAGTAGCTGCAGCCGGTGATTCACAAAAACAGAGGTTTACTCTGTTCATGGTTTGGAGGTCCGAGGTCCAGAGGCCAACTTCTGGTGGGGCTACAACATCGTGGAGGGCAGGATCTTGGGCAGAGTGGCTATCTGTGCATTTCTGCCTCTTCTGGTCTCCTTGTCCCTCTTGTAAACCCACCAGTGCTCAACCATAGAGCTTCCACTCTAATGACCTTACCACACCTAACTGCCCCACCCTGAAAAGGGACTGTTTTCACTTAACACCTTTATAGTCAACCAAGTCCCATCACACGAATTCTGGGGGGAATCCAAACTATAGCAGTGACGTGCCCTTTTCAGTGCATCACGTCAGGGGGATTTCATGTGGATATGTGTTACTGGTGATGTTGACTTTGATTACTTGGATAAGGTGGTGTCTCCAGGATTCATGACTGTAAACTCAGTATTTTCCTCTTTGTCATTACTAAATTTGGAAGGAAATACTGAGAGATTATATAAATGCCCTGTCTCTGCTTAAGTTTCACTGTGGTTGTTTTTAAAACACATCCCTGCATTGGGTTTCGTAAGTCTGATTTCCTGAGAGTCAGCTCTGCTTGGTTACTCAGCTGAGAACGTTCACTCACTGCTCTTTCCCCTGTCCACCACCCACAGGCACCAAGAAGCCGTGCTGTTCCTGCCGGGGGCTCCGTGTGGGTGCTCTCATCCGTGCCTGGGCAGTTGAGGGCAGCAGTCAAGCCCTGGGGGCCCTTAGAAATGGTGCAAAGGCTGGTGGACAATCTGAAGAGTCCTGATCAGAATAAGGTTCTACAGAGTCCCTGGCCCCATGACCAACCAGAGGCTTGAACTGGGCAGTGCCACACACAGCAGTAGGAACCAAAGAACACGAGCAAGCCAGGACCAGACCGTACACCCATGTTAGTGTCAGGGGAAGCCTCCTGGGGTTAAAATGACCATGGGAGAAGGAAAGAGGAGGGAGTGGCGATATGAACTAAGTTCACACTCTGAGTTGACATACTTCAACACGAAAGTGGCTACAACTTATAAAGTAAGCTTTCTTTCACCAGCAGAAACGGGCTGTCTGGGTGGCTCAGAGGAATGCAATGCTCTGGGAGACGGGCCCACGTGGAGGGGCTTGGGGTTCGCCTCCAGAGACCTTCATGAATGTGCTGGGCAGACGTGCATGCACGGTCTGGGCTCAGCTGAAGCTGGAGGAGGATCACAGGTCAAGACCCTGTTGGTCTCTCCATCTCTCAGTCATGAGAGAGAGAAACACATTAAAAAAAAAAAAGAACAAAATGGGCTGCCTTGAAGAATTAAGTATCTGTTGTGGAAAAATAAAGACAGACAGGTATATGATTCTATCTCTGAACCTGTGCACGATTCACACCTGCTATAAATATTTAATAGGTACAGATACTTCCCTTGCTTTAAATTCTAATTTCACGTTAGAGCGTAATATAGGCAGTTTCTCAATACATTTTACAAAGCTAGCTCAAGCATGACACAAAACCAAAGCGAAAAAGAGAGTACTGACTACCTGTTCTCATGAACAGAAAAACAAAAATCCTAAATATACTAGCAAGCCACATCCAACAACATGATAAAGAAAGAGTTGACCATGGCCACACTACAATGATACCACTCTGTACCCTCTAAAATGAATATTACGAACAAACAAACCAGAAAATGGCAAGAGTTTGCAAGGATGTGCAGACATTAGACTCCTATGTACTGCTGGTTTGGATGTGAAATCTTGTGCCTGCCTGATACATTTCCTTTCCTGCCCAAAAACCTTCATCTTGGCTGCTGTGGAAACATTGTGGTAGTTTCTAAAAAAAATTTAAAAAAAAAAAAAAATTATCATGTGGTCCAAGAATTTCCCTGCTGGGTATATAACCAAACAAGTTGAAAGAGAATCTTAAAGAGATGTTTGTACACCCATGTCTGTAGCAGCATCACTCATAATAACCAAAGATGAAAGAAATCAAAATGTTCATTGATGAATGGAGAGACTACCTAAGTTTAAACTTATTCTTTTTTAAAGAGAGATCTTTGCTATAGGGCATGTGAGCTCACCAGAAAGACAGACAGACAGACAGCGATAAATCACCTCCTGGGGGATGACCATGCCACTATCCCTTCTTCTCCATTCTTCTCTCAGGATTTTGGGCACTCACGCATATGCACCCAGCATGAGATCGAAGCCACTGGGTCCAGGGCTTGAACCATGGTTGACACGTGGGAGTCCAGCAACAAAACTATTACCCCATTTGTTGGTCCCAGTTTAAACTTACTTCGTAAAGTTTCACTGAAACATCAAAATTTTTATTTGAATTATTTTGAACCTATAAAGTCATTTAAAGATAATTGAGGATTTTGAAATATTAAGTCTTTTTAACTAGATACATGGGCGTCTCCATTAATTTAACACTTTTTAAAAAATTAAGACATTTAAAGTAACCTTTATTAAATTTTATCATTTACTACATATATATCTATCTATAATTTAACACACACCTTATTTAATTTATGAAGAAATATGTCCTATTTTAAGTTGACTAAATTTTTTAATGTTTTCTTAAATGTATTTTAATTGTATGTTACACACATGTAAAACCATTTTTTAAATGTTTTCATGTATTTCATTCATGATACAGAGTGTGTACAGGCACACACGTGCACAAGGGAACGAGAGAGAGAAAGAGAGAGAGAGCGCGCCTAGCTGTTGAAACATCGAGGGCACCACCGAGGGCGGGGAGGGGAGGAGGCCCAGTGCCCCACCAGTTCCGGGCGACTCAGCAGGGCCGCCCTGGCTCCACAACTCCCAGGGCTCGGCTCAGGCCGCAGTTCTTGCTGCCCGAAGGCCAGCTCCTCTCTTGGCCCCATGAAGCTTCCCTGACTCCGAGAAACTTCCTGCCTGAAAGCCTCCCTCTTGGCATCGGTCTCCCCGTGACCAACGTACGGCCCTTTCTGTCGCCCCCACGACCTCACAGCCACCGCCCTGTCTCTCTCCTGTTGTTCACAGCCAACCTCCTTGGAAGAGGGGCCTCCTGTTTCCGCATCTACAAACTGACTCCCACATCGCCACCCAGTTGGCACCCAGTCGGGAGGGTGGCAGCCAGCTCCACCTTGCCTGGGGTGGCATGTCATGCCCTTCTGCTGTGCTTTCCTGCAGCGCTTGGCACTGGAGACACCCCACCTGAAATGCTCCGTGCCTCAGTTTACCCCCACTTTGCTGGCCTCCCTCCACCTTCCCACTAACCCGTCCTGCGTCTCGTGCGGGTCCTTCTTCCTCTGCCCACTGCTCTTGTCACTGACCCTCAGGGGTCATTCCCTGGGTTCTCATCTTCTTCCTTTCTGACCGGAGAACCTCCGCTGTCCCTTGCCTCAGTATCCCCTTCACAGGAGTGACTCGCACATCTGGCCCCGGGTGTGCCGCTGCCTCCTGGACGTTTCCACACAGACTGGCACCTGTGTGAGACAGACGGCGCCGGGCCTGCCTGGGAGTCCGCCCCTCCTTCGGGGTGCTCGGTCCGGTGGGCCAGCGCCCCAGGACCCGAGCCACAGCCAGGAGTCTGCCCCTCCCCAGTCCGCTCAGAGGCCACCCCCTGTGGAGACCACACCCATGTTCAGGGCCGGCTTGCCCACCAGGCAGGTGCTACCTTAAGGGGCTACAAAAACGGCGTCCTTTCTGTCACTCAACGGAAAAACTTAACATAATCACAATAACGTAAACCTTAGTGAGGACATTCACCCTTACACCGGTGCAGTCATCAAACGAACTAACACCGTTCCACTGGAGAAAGGCCTACGAAGTCAAAGTGCCCAGGACCCACCAAAGCCGTCACACGCGGCCCAGCCACAGTGGCACACGAGACAGGGCTGCTCCGTGTGACTGGGCTGGCATCCTGGGCCAACCAGAACAGGCCAGCAGCAGGGCAGGGGCCTGCGTCCTTGCTGACTGGGGCTGGCGCGAGGACTTCAGCGCCGAGCCCCGGAGAAGTTCCTCCTTCCTGCTCGTCCACTGCTTGTTCTCACATAAAAAGAAAAACAAAAAAGCCAAAGTTGCCATGCGGCCCTGCCAGCGTGTGTGATAGGTGACACTGCACTCCATCCCCACAGGACCACCACCAGCCCTCCCGGGGTGCTGGGTGCCCGACCCTTCTTCCTGCCCCATCCAGGCTTGTCTGCCTCCAAACCGTTTCCTGCCCTGCAACCAGAGAGCTGCTTCCAACACCCTCCCTACCCTCCCATTCAGCCCCTGTTTGCAAACACCTGTGTGTCAGAGCACCTGGAGTCTGGTGAAGATGGTAACAATGCAGATTTCTAAATCCTGACCTGGGCTGGGGCCCAGCAACGAGCTTTTCTAACCTGTCCCCCAAAGACCAGGCCCTGAGAACCCCAATTTGGCCGGTCCCAGCTTGCACAGGGTGAAGTCCTCACTTTCTGGCAAGGCTCTCCATGATGTGGCATCCCTTGGCCCCCCGTTCTGCCTCTCCAAACCTGTCACCCATCCATCGCACCTGGCCGTTCCGCAGTAGGGGCGGGTCCCCTAGGAGGCATCACGCCATCGGCTTCCGGGCCTCTGCACACGTTGTTTCCTGCACTGAGCTTCTACAGCCTCGCTCCCCCAACCTTCCCGGCTGATCCAGGAAGCATTCCTTCAGGAAGGCCGCCCTGATCCTCTCTGCACCCCAGACAGGACCCCTCCTGAGGCTTCCACCTGCCCTGCGCTAAACTCGCTGCTGACTTTGCTCTGCCCCTTTCCAAACGCTGAGGCCCCAGAAGCGAGGAAGGCCTTATCCACACAGCCCTTCCAAACGTGCACCCAAGGAGGGGAGGCAGGAGTGGTGGGAGGCGGCACCTCCTTTCACCGTGGAAATCCCCCTCCAGGCCTCGGCGGAGATGAAAAGTGAAAGGAGAGGGCTTTGGAGGGTGCTGGGCCACAGGCCTGGAAGGACAGCAGGGGGCCGCTCTGCAGGAGAGGAAGCAGGCCCTCCTCCCCCTGCTTCCCCCAGCCCAGCACCGGGCAGCAGCCTCCTCAGCCCACTGCTGTCCGTGGCCCCCCCATGCCCCACTACTGGGGAGTGAAACCCACCAGGCATCCACCCTGCCGGGAGTCACCTGACCACACTGGGGCTCCCAGCCAGCTGGAGCAGTCATGTGACACGTAGGTATGCAAGGCCAGCTCCCCAGTGATGCTCTGCGGGTGACCTTGCTGCCCAGCAGCGCGGGCTCCTTCCTTCGAGCCTGCTGAGTAAGACCAGGCCGACTCCGGTCTGGGGGGTGGCGGAGGAAGCCAGGCCAGGGGCAGCGCCTGCTCGCCGCAGATATCTGGCCCCAATTTCCAGGCTGGGTTACATAACACCTGGGGAGAACTAGGCTCCCTGTCACCCACACCTTTTCCCTTTCTGTGGAGCACTTCACAACCACAGCTGCCTCTCAGAGAAGGTCTATTTTGGGAGCTGTTTTCACTTGACCTATATTAAGCACAGTCACAAGGCAGAGGCAAGGTGTGGGGTGCAGGGTGGCCCGCTGGCTCTGTGTGCCTCTTCTAGAGTCACGGTGAGACAACCAGTCAGGCCGGGCCCACAGCTGGGCGGCTGGAACTCCAGCGGCCCTCGGCCCTCACCAGGGCATCCAAGGCCAGGGTGTTCGAGGCTTGGGCGGCCCACCTTCAACTAGCACAGGCCTGGCCCCTGCCCATCTCGCAATTCTAACTCCCACCCCAGCCCAGCCAGCTGAAAGAGGACACCGGGCCCAGCACCATGGGGCGAGCAGGAGGGCTGGGAGAGTTCCCAGACCCACCGGAAACAGGACAGAGCAGCCCACGCCTGTGGCCGCAGACCCGGGAGGCTGGGCAGGGGGACTGCTGCTCGATGAGACCTGGTCACAATGCCTCTCCCTTTTCTCTTCCACTAAAGAATATTTTAAATATATATAAATATATCGATACATGTAACATATTTATATACGTGTATATATACATACATACGCACTTGTGTACTGTGTGTATAAATACATATTTCTGTGTGTATATGTATTTATATTTGTGTGTATGTGTGTACATATATGAGCATATATGTGTCTGTGTGTATATGTGTGTACGTGTGTGTATATGTGTGTGTATACGTGTATACATATGTGTCTGTCTCTGTATAGGTGTGTGTGTATATATATTTGTGTGTATGTGTATGTATGTGTGTATATATATGTGTGTGTGTGTGTGTGTCTGTGTGTGTGTGTAGCCAAGCTACAAAGACGGCCCACAGCGATGGGGCCTGTGAAATGCAGTCAGTAGGGTTTAAATCGGCCATCGAGCCCCTTCAGGAACTCCCTTTGCTGGTGAACAATGAGATCACATGACCAGCAGGGGGCGAGAAAGGGCTGCGGGGAGCCGGCCAGGCTCTGCAGGGCAGGGACTGCTCGGAGCCCCGCTCCGCTGCTCTGAAGGCCAAGGATGAAGTTAACAGAAAGGGCTCACCCGTGAGGGCTCTCTCTGCCCCTCTTCACCTGGGGCACCCCATTTTGTCCCTTCAGTCTTTTCTTTTGTCTCCCCAGAGGTCGGCTTCTCTTCCCAGGGTCTAAGCATTTGGCCTGATGCTGCTGACCCCAAGACCTACAACTCAGGCTCCTCCTCTCTCCTGAGTCGAGCCCGTACCTCCAGACAGTTGTCCCACTAAGGCATCCCATTCAGAAATGCCCGGCAGAACCTGCTCCTCCACTTCCAGGCCAGCCTGTCCCCAGGGATGTTGCCGTGCCCCATCCCCTGCTCCACCTTAGGAAGGCGAAAGGGAGACTCGGCCAGCGGCCAGCGGAGCGCCCCTGGGGTGGATTCCCTCAGCCCGGGCAGGAAAGCCTTTAGGCCTCTGAGCCAGGCGTTAGCAACGACCGACAGTGAGAGCCCAGATTCATCACGCATACCAACACCCACAGTGCCCGCACAGGACTCCCGCCAGAAATGGCTGGCAGCACCATGGAGTGGGGAGGAGACTCCCCTGGGAGCTGGTGCAAGGAGCAGGCTGAAGGAGAGAGAAAAGTTGAATGCAGAAGTGAGAGAAGGTAAAAAGCACTAGAACTCCAGCTTGGCCTTGAGGGTGGCAAAACTGAGATCACATGAGAATGTGGGGAAAGCCTTCTGGGCAAGGACACAGACCCAGGATGGACAGAGCAAAGCTGAGCACACAGAGTATGTGAGGTACTGCAATAGTTTGAATGTGTCCACCCTGATTCTTGTGATGAAATTTGGTTGTGATAGTATTAAGAGGGTGGAAACAGTCAGACTATGGAATTAAGAGGTGGAGCCTTTGGGAAGAGACTAGGATAGGTAAAGGCATCTAGTGGGCCCCCATGATTAAATGCTGGTAGTTTACAAGGAGAGAGAGAGAGAATGTGAGACCAGAGGCACAGACACAAGCTCTTGCTGTCTCTGCAAGAAGTCCCCACCAACAAGACCCTTAGTAGAAGTGACCCCTTAACCTCAGCCCTCTAAAACCTTGAGCAGTCTATAGATGAACCTCTGGTTTTTATAAATGACCCAGTGTGTGGTATTCATTTGGTAAGCAGCAGAAAAGGCACTAAAGCCGATGCTCAGAGAATACAGCCCTCTCCTAGGAACAGAAGGTGGGTGCTGAGAAAAAGGGGGAGACTTGAATTCAAACCCCCCTTTCCACCTGGGTGGCTGTTTCCTCTTCATCTCCTGCCCAGTAACAGTTGTTGCTTAGAGAAGGCCACAGAGGACCGTGGGGCTGAGGGAGGGCAGGACTGAAGCTGAGAGACTTCTGCAATTATGAGACCCCTTCAGGCAGAGGGCTGAGGGCAACCCCATAGTCTCAGTCAGGTCTCCATCCACCTTCAATGGCAGGTCCCTAGGTAACGCTGCTGCCTGGGAGAAGAAAAAACTGAAAACAACGGGCATGGATATTGCAATCAGGAAGATGCTTCTTACTTAGCTTCCTTTTTTGTCTTCTTATCTGTGGAAGGAATGTTCAAGGGTTATTTACACGTAGCACTCCACTGCCGGAGTTCTTCGCTGTGGACCTGCCACCACAGGGACACGTGTAAGGGTATCTAGTGGGTCTCTCCTGAACCAGGTGACGTAATGGGACAGGTTAGAACATTGTGTTTCACCCGGGTTGCATTGCTTGTCTTTTATCACTGGCCTGTGCAATGCAAGAACACAATTAAAATACTGTCTGTACCTTAAAACATCCACCCAGGGTTTTTGTTTTAATGACACAACTGAAAGAAAAGGTCTGACAGAAGATTTTTCTTCCTCCTTTCCTCCCTTTCTTCCTTTCCAAATGATTGATTCATTTATTACTCGGGTAAATAAATCACTTTGTGCTTCTCTTCACATATCTTAATCTAAAAGTATTATTGTAACAATCTGGAAAATATATAGGAAATGAGACCAGCAGATGGCATAATGGTTACATCGCGGGACTCCCATGTGGTTGACTGTGATTTGAGTCCCGGACCCGGCGGCTTAAACTCACACCAGGAGCATGTATGTGCATGCCCAAAATCCTGAGAGGAGAATGGAGAAGGGATTGTGGTGTGGCCAACCCCCCTCAGGGGGGTGACTTCTTGCTTTCTGTTTCTCTGTGTCTCTCTGTCTCTCTGGGGAGCGCACGCACCCAATAGCAAAACTCTTTCTCGTAAAAAAAAAAAAAAAAAAAAAAAAAAAAAAAAAAAAAAGAAAGGAAGAAAAAAGAAAACATACAGAGGGGAAACAGAAGAGCCATAATTTCACCACACAGAGGCAACTGCAGTTTACCCTTTTCTTTCTCGCCTTTGTGCTGTGATGAACAGAATTGCTGAGGTCACACTGGCACACACGTGTGTACCCTGTGTGTGCGCGTGTGCCACCTACGTCCCATCTCGTGGGTTTAGTTTATTTAACCCTGCTTCCCCTACAGGAGGGCAGTCAGCTGTTCCTTCATTCTTTCCCACTATTCCTAGTTGAAAATACATTACTCACTCATCTTTCCCTGCTTTCGGATTATTTCTTTAGATTTTCGTTATCAGGGTATTCAGGGATCAAAGTATTTGAATATGAGAAGCCTCTTAATATATATGTAGGGGAGGAGAAAAAAACTTCTCCTTGGGACTGGCAGGTGGTGTGGTGGTTAAGTGTGCTGGACTCACACGTGGCAGACAATAGTTCAAGTCCCGGACTTGGTGGCTTACATTCTCTCTCTCACTCTGTCCCTCTGTGGTCAAATACAAATAAGTGAAGTTAAGTAATAATAATAATAATAATAATAATAATAATAAACAAAACAAAGAAAAACCAACTTATCCTCTGCTTTGTAGGTCCACTACCCGAGGCCTATGAATTAACTAACAAAGTTAGAAAAAAGGTTTACTTGTGTGCACGTGGGGGTCAGAAAAAGTAGCTGTCTTATTAAACAGAGACTTCAAAATATTTAGACTGACTCTGCAGTTCTAAGCGACTCCCTATATCTATCATCTGATTATTTCCAGGCATATTTTACTAATCTAGACTCTCACCAAGCAGAGTTATAGTCAGTTTTTCAAATAATTATTTTATTTATCATTTTTACTATTTTTTTAATTTGCTATGGGGCTCACTTGCTCACCAGAGAGAGAAAGTGAGAAAGCAAGCCGCCAGGTCTGAGACTCCAAGTGCGGTTGACCATGTGGGATTCCAGTGCCCTAACGACCACGCCACCTGCTGGCCCCCAAGAGTATTACTTTTAAAACCCTTCCCAAGGGTTTCCCACTGTCAGCAGTGCAGCAGTAACAAGCTGCTCGCGGGATGCTGGATCTTATGAAGCCTGGCAGTTTGGTTCCAGTTGACCTGTCCATGGGGAGTATGCCAAAACCCTGACTTGCTGACAAAGGGCCCCACAGCGTCAGGGCCCTGGGGGTGGGGGGTGCAGTCTCTCTCTCATACTCTCACTAAAGAAACAAGCTTAGATCTTTCTTTTTAAAAAATCTTTTTGATTCGATAGGCTAGAAATTAATATAATTTTCACTTTTTAAAATTAAATACTATTTTTAAATGTTTGTTTATATATTTATTTCTTTCTACATGAACTATATCTGCATTTTCTGGCTACCTGTTAAAATGATTTACTAGTAAATTAAAATCCTTCAGATTTGAAATGCTCCACTGTTACATTAGAATATTTATGAGAACAAACAGCAAAAATAACTTGTATATTTATCTTCCCAGTGTGAAGAGAAGTAAGAATTTATTTAATCACCAAATTCCTTAATTTTGAAAAATAGAAGGGTCAGTTAATTTAATCAGAACAATTTTGATTGTTATCCTAGCTAACTTCAAAGAGAAATTGTGAACTAATGTCCAATACCAAGTTTTTTGAAAAAACAAACTCTGTGGATATTTAAAATTAGAGCTCTAAATTCCAAGGAATCTAATCTCCTGACAGCTTTGTGCTGTGTCCCGAATACTTTAGAAACCCCAATTATAACTTTGTGTTTCAACTTGATTACATCAAGCGTGTGTGCTTCAGACCCATCGCTGTGACCCAAAAACAATATTTTTATATTTGCTCAAATCTCCTACATTTACCCTCTCTTTTAGCCACAGCCAATGAAAAGGAAACAGTAGATTGCTCTAAGCAGTGCCTTTCAAGTGTGATCCGTTTTCTGTTTGTAGAGATTAAAGTAAAAAGGTTTGTTCACAAGTTTTCCCATTTTAAACCAGCTACCGATTTACTGAGATTTACACATGCATTTTCCAGAATTCCACTTCAGTATACATGAAAGGTCTGCTTGTCAGATGATATGTTTTTTCTTATGATCTCATTTCCTATTGTAAAGCAAATGATCAGAGCCTGACGGAGCTAGTGCAATAAATGCTTATTGCCTGGAGTTGACTCAAACGCAGTAAAAGTGAAACGTCTCCTTACCTCTGCTCGTGCCGACAATTCTTTCTAGACATAAGGCTGAATTTGATTACTGACTGAAAGAGAGCTCGGGCAATTCTGGGGAGCAACCTTCACTTGGCTGGCTCCCAGTGAGGGACCCCCCCAGTGGATGTGAGCACCCCCATTTGCCTCTCTGCTTCTGAGGGGCTGTGAAACACCCTCGCTAGGACAGGCCCCTTGAGACTTTCCAAGTAGGCTAGTTTGGAGAGCTGTCTTTAGCCAACCAGATTCATTTGAATTAGCCCCCAGGTCCATGCGGGGTTCACAGCTGCAGCTTTGGGGGCTGGGGGGGCTGGGGCAGGGCTGGAAGGGGCAGAGGCGGGGACAGTTGCTGCCCCCTCCTCCTCCTGCCTGCAGTGGGAGCAACAGTGCCTGCTCTCTACAGTTGCAGAACCAGCAATAGGCCTGATCTTGCAGAGAGTCCAGGGCCTCAGCTTGGCCGGGAGCCCGGTCAGCTGAGCGCCAGCTGCAGTGGCGCCAAGGCTGCACCCAGGCGGCTGGTGTCTGGACCACTCTGTGCTCAGGTGCAGCCGTCCCGCTGCACCGGCTGCACCCCCGGCTCCCCAGCTGCCCCACTCAGACTTAAACATCCCCGGTAGGTAAACCGTGGTGTCTGGCACCAGAGAAGCTATGCTCTGGGACCTACACAGGTATTTCTGCAGCAGCTAGGAGGAAACCCCTCTCCTCAATGGCGCCCGAGATCTCGGCTCTGCCCCCTGTATCCACATGCAGGAAGGCCACACGGCTCCCATCTCCGTGCCACCATCAGGCCAAAGGGGCGGGGGCACGATGACACTGTCTGTTTTGGAACCACCCCCCCAATTGCCTGGCCTTTCCACCAGCTGTGGGGTACTCTGCCCTCCTCTCTCCTTCCAGTCATCCATTGCCCCCTCTCGCCACTCATTCCCGTCTTTCTTACAAACTGTCCTAGCCCAGGCAGGCTGCTGGAACAAGAGAGCTGGGACTGGGTAACCTAAACAACTGAAATGCATTGTTCATGGCTTGGGAGCTGGGCAGCCCGAGATCGAGGCGGCGTCAGGTTTGGCACCCGTGAGGGCCTGCTCCAGTAGAGGCTGCCCGCCATGCATGCTCACGCCGCAGAGGGGCCGAGGCCCGCTAAGGCCTCTTTTATAACGCTGCGAATTTCATTCGCAAGGTGGAGCCCGCACGACCTCGTGATGTCCCCAAATCTTCTGAAACGTTTTTAAAAAGCTTTTTAAAAGTTTATTTATTTGCTCGTGTATTTATTCCCATGAGCGAGAGAGACAAAACCCTCCGAAAGGTCTCATGCGGCGACCCACCCTGGTCTCAGCCAGCCGGGGCGCTCACATGTTCTCAGGGTGTGTGTTCCCAGCTGCCAAGGCAGCCTGTGCTTGGGGAGGTCTCGGATCTTCCCGGGACCTTGCCCACGTGGGTCCACTTTGCTGCCACTGTTCCACCCCCACCCCTCCTACCTGACAGCACCACATTGCAGGTTACGTTCCGACATGTAAAACCAGGGCGCGAAGCAGCACGTGCTGACCACAGCGCCTACTAGGGTGGAACTTCCCAACCGACTGGACTTTGACTTCAGTGTAAACTCCAACCCACTGACAGGCTGTGAGTGCCTCTGTCATCAGTTCATTAAGAGAAACTGATGGGCCAGCCCATGGTGTAGTGGTTAAGGCTGGGTCCCACATGGCTGACTACAGTTCAAGGCCCAAACCCGGCAGCTTGAAAACCATGCCAAGCGTGTACGCGTGCTCAAAATCCTAGAGGGTAGAGAAATGGAGAAGGGATTGCAGTGTAACCATGACCCATGGCAAATTAAAAAATTTGCCAGTGAGAACCTGACTTGATTCACTCTACTTGTTGTGTGTGTGTGTGTGTGTGTGTGTGTGTGCAGGAATGGGAACAACACAGGGCAAGCCTGCACCACGGTGTGGACTCTTCTTTTACCAACCCAAGGAAACAGAGTCCAAATAGTTTACTAAGGGGCAGAGCTCCGGGCTGACCGCCCAGCTGTATAAAGCCCGAGTGTGTGTGAGGGGAACTCTTGTTCTGGTGATAGTGATCATAACCTATGCCTTTATTTTCTACCTTAAGGAGAAAAGGGGTCTCTAGTGTATAGAAGAAACAGAGACACAACTTCTTTCATCATTTAAATAACTGATTTCATGTTTTTGTTGTTGTTGTTGTTGTTGTTTTTTGCAATAGGGCACTTACACTAGCCAGAAAGAGACAGAGAGAAATCACTCCCTGGGGGGATGGCCATGTCTCAATCCCATCTCCTCCCTTCTCCTCCTGGGATTTTGGGCACACATGCCCGATGTGATTTTCAAGCCACTGGGTCTGGGACTTGAACTCCTGTCAGGCCAACCAGCTGTGCCTGACTGCTGCTAGCCCTGGCTTTCCTGCAGTGGCTACCTGTGCACAGGTGAGCAGGATCAAAGCATCTCTGGCCAACCCGCAGCCACCCTGACCTTACTTCCCCGTCTGCCACGCTCTCCCCAGCCCCTATGGCCGCTAGCTCGGGTGGCCGGCATTATTCACGGTGCCCGGTTCCCTGGCTCCAGGCCAGGCTCTCAGGATGTGCGTCAGAAAATGCCCGTGAGTGAAATTCCAGAGCAGAGTGAGTCACCAGGGGCGAGAAGGACAGGCTAACACCGAGTCACAACTAGAACCCGAGGGCACGTCCCAGGGCCCGGCTCCGAATGCTCACCTGTCCAAGATGAGTGGCCCAGGCCACTCATCTCTGAGCTCTGCACAGCCCTGGACAGGAAGGAGCTGAGCAGGAGGCCGGCCCCTGGTCACACCCCTGGATACGGTAACCACGGCCCTCACCTGGCTCCCCATAGGCTGGGCTTCGGGTCCCAGCCCTTAAAACCCGCGTTGTTTCCTAACACATTCTCTCCTACTGACCTGGCCCAGGACGCTGCTTCTGGACGGGGGGGTGTGACAGGCCAGCCTGGCCCCAGAGCAGAGACAGCAGGTAAGTCTCCGACCCTAGGCCCCCGCTCTGTGCATGGGCCCAAGAAGTCTTTAAGCCCAGCTGCCCACCTGTCCTGGTCTGGCCACTCCCAGCAGTCTGTACAACCGCAGGTCCCGAGTGAGGTCTCTTGTCAAGGAGAGACGTGTGAGGACAGGGCAAGGGCTGGGTGGGCCTGGCAGGTTCTTACCCCACAAGGGGCAGTGGCCCCTCCGCTGCGGCAGGGGCCTGTCACAGCCAGGCCCAGGGCAGGGTGAAGGGCCCTGCTGTCACAGAAGTGTCAAGAGGACTGTCTGCAATCGCCCTGTGCCAGTGGCAGATAGATCGGACCCCTCCTTATACACTTCGCCAGGATGGAAGGGGAGGCCGGCGGGTGGGGGGCGTCGAGCAGATGACACCCCTCACCCCCCAACAGCCCACTGTTTTCTTATCTATCCAGTAACAGCCCCTGGTGCTGGGGCCACCGGGGTCCTCATGTCCACTCTGTCTCCTGCCCCTCCCCAGGCTGAAGGGCCTCTGCCTCCCAGCTGGTACCAGGGATGCCTGCTCCAGTGCGGCCTTCTGGTTCCCCTGCACCTGCCTCTCCTGGTCCTCACCCGGCTAGTGGCCCGCATAGCTCGCAGGCAGTGGGAGCTGTTTATTTGGAGGGAGGGGACAGCGTCCCTGATCCCCTTCTCTCCCTCTCTGGTTCCCAGTCCCCAGACACGTGCCTCTTCTGTTCACATCTGGCCAGGAGCTTTCCGCCTGTCTTAGGAATGCCCTCCAGGGCAGCAGAGACCCTGCTCGCTCCCCACCCTGAGGCTGCTGTCACTTCTTTGCAAAGTCATAGCCAGGCGCCTTGGGCTTTAAGGGGCTGAAAGTCCTGCTTCCTGGGACCTGCAGGTGCCCAGCAGGGGCCGTGTGATCCAGGCGGGGTGGGGAGGGGCTCAGGCCTTGCAGAAGTGTCAGCCCGGACCACGGAGACTCTTGCTGACTGTGTTTTAGCAGATCTTTGCCCCAGGCTCTGAGATAAGGAAGTGTATCCCCTCTCCCTGCCTACATAGGCATACCTGCACACAGACGGTTTGCTCCTTCAACGGAGTTAAAAGCCTTGTGCCTAGGTGCAGGGAAACATCTCCCCATGGTCACAGCCCTCTCCCCGTGGGTGTGGGCCGGGGAGGTGGGTGGGAGGGGTGCTTGAAGTTGACTCTCGGCCAGTCCATTCTGGCTACTGACCTCCGGCTACGAACCCTCCCTGATGGCAGAAAATGCCACAAGATAACACAGAGTTAGCATTTCAGAGGCAGAGGGGCTGGGGGCGGGCTATTCAGTGGAGACTACAGAGCTCGGTCACAGCTCTGCTGTCTGGTCACAGCCCTGGGCCTGACACCACCACAGCCTAGAGTGTGCCTCCCTGGCGGGTCACTCGTGTTCCCTCTGAAGCCTCAATTCCCTCATCTGCCAGATGATGACTGCTGCCTCCTCCCCATGGGCTCACGTCTGAGTCTGCACGGGGGGCTTAGAGGACGCAGGGCTTCGCGCACGCAGGCAGTGCAGGGCGAGTGAGAAACAGCCACGATGCTAATGACGCGCGCAGCCGGCCAGCTCCCCTGTGCCACCATGGCGGCAGCCTCCTCGTCTTAGAACAGCTGGCGTAATGGCTACGTCGCTGCACTCCCACAGTCGACCGCGGTTCGAGTCCCAGACCTGGTGGCTTAAAACACTCCGGGCGCATGTGCATGGGTGCCCAAAATCCTGAGAGGAAAAGGGATTGTGGCATGGCCACCAACGGGGGGGGAGGGGGGGGTGATTTCTCACTTTCTGTTTCTCTTGTCTCTCGGGTGAATACACTTGCCCTAAAGCAAAAATCTCTCTCTCTCTGCCCTCCTGGCAGCTAGGCATAGCCCTGATAACGGGGTGTGGGGAGTGGGGGGATGGGGGGGAGAGGGAGCGAGCCTCACTGAAAGAATGAAGGTGCAAGCCAAACTCAGATTTTCAATAAGAAGCGAGAGCCAGGTGAGGCAGTGTGACTGGGGTGCACAGGCAGGGCTCTGAGGGCCCCCATGCCACCTCTGCCCACAACACCACCTGCTGCAGGCCTGCCGTGGGGAGGCAGGACAGCAGGGAACCTCAGACTTGGCACCTTGTAGCACCCGGCTCCCTGCCCTCGGCAAGGCGTCTGTAAAAGGGCGGTGGAGAGCCTCCAGCTGAGGCCGCCACTCTCAGGCTCACCTGGGATTGGAGGCGGCTGCTCCAGCCCTCGGCTCCTCGGGCTCCCAAGAGCCCCCCACTGGTGCACCCAGGAGGAGGAGAAGGCAGGCAGGTCAGGAGCAAGGTTGAGGGTCAGGGAACAGACTGCAGAGGCCAAGTGGAGGCAGCACCCAGGGGCCTTGGAGGGACCCCCAGCCGCAGCCCCCAGCCCTGACTCCGCCCAGGTCCTGCAGCCCAGGTGTCTGTGGAACACGCCCCGCCTGGTCTGAGGACAGCTTCCAGCTCTGAGCCCAGGCCCCTGCCCCTGGCCCTGGTCCAGCCCCCTCACTTTGGCCTGCTGGCCTCCCCATTTCCCCTCCCGTCTTGCCCAGAGGAAGGGGACAGGATTCTGAGACGATCTGCCACAGAGCAGGGCTCCAGCTGTGCCAAGTTGCTCTCTGGCCACCCTGCCCCGTTCTTGGCCTAGGAGGGGCGGGTTTCCCTGCGTAGCTGGGTGACTCTGGTTGGTGGGGCCAGTGAGAGGGATGTCGGGTCCAAGGAAGGCCGACGCCGTGCAGCTGCCCAGATGGTCACCACCTTGGGGACCTCCCAGCCTTCCCTGTCACCATCGGCCAAGGACCACCAGGGCTGAAGAAGGCCAGGACAGTCCCTGCAGTCCGTCTGTTCACAGCCTGCGCTCGCGTCCGCCATCCACGCCAGGCGTGCGCGTGGGTGTGTGCAGCGATCTGGCTAGGGAGCGGAAGTGCTGAAAGGGACAGGAGGGCAGGAGAGACACGCCGAAGTGGCACAGGAGGAGGAAGGAGGGGACTGCAGAGGTGGGCCTTCCCCCAGGCTGGGTGGAGAACATGGCGCTCTGGACAGCTGGGGGGAATTCCCTTCCTCTGAATATAAAAAAGCAGGGCCAGAGACCCCTCAGGTGTACCCCATTTTGCCGAGGCCCCTGTCAACAGGTCCCCACGCCTGAGTCGGCCCCAGGGTCTGAGTCACCATCTTTCCCTCCTGTGCTGTTGGACGTCCAACACCAAGGAGGTCCCAGGGCTGGGCCAAGGGTGTGGGTGACTGTGCGGGTCCCGCCTGGAGCTCCCTGAGGAACCAGGTGTGGGCGAAGTTACTGTGTTTCTATCTTGGGTCTTTATCCTGTCTGTACGTTTAATATCCCCTATCTCCTGCCTTATTGACAATCCTTTTATTATTATTGTAAGTTGTTATTGGCATGTGCATGAGCCATAAAGAGACAGAGAAGGGCGAGGAGAATGCACCCTCCAGGGGGCGTGGTCACGCTGCAATCCCTTCTCCATTTCTCTGTCTCGTTGGGGGTTGGGGCACACATGTCTGCTTTGTTTTTCAAGCTGCTGGGGCTAAGATTCGAACTGCACGTGGGCCATGTAGCATGTGGCTTCCTTAACTACTAGGCCATAGGGCCAGCCCAAGGCTGCCAGCCCTTTAACCTGGTCGAAGACTGCTACAGCCCCAAACTCGTGCCTGGTTACTGACACCCGGCAACCCCGGAAGGGCCTAAGTTCAGGACTAGATGGCCTTGACTAGAACACTGGGTTTTGCAAATGCTCAGCACAGACCTCGGCTCCCAGGAGGGCAGGCTCGCTACAGTGTGGCAGGGTCTGTTCTGTGAGCTGCGTGCCTTCATCTGGAGGCAGCAGACAAGCACGCACACACTCCGCAGATGCCCCCGAAGGTCAGCTCACGTCCCTGTCCCCATCACCAACGCCGAGCCCTGTGAGCTCTAGCAGAACCGGGACGAAGTGGGTCAGGAGGGAAGGGTCGGGGGCTCCCGGACACTCGTGTCCCCTCTCCCCTCTAAACACTGGAGCCACATGGAAACCCGTGGGGAACAGTTGGGGCTTTTTATAATCTTTATTTGTTAACAGTTCAGGCTATTTTTTTTCCATGCTGCAAGAGATGCCAATGCCTCATGGAAAAGTTGTGAAAAAAAACAAGTCTATTTTGGGGCGATCAGCCTCCTCGAAGCCGCTCACTCCCAGCTCTGCAGGGCTCTAGGAAAGAGTCCTGCCCTCCCTCAGGTCTGCAAAGGATTCTTGGGCCCAGGGGCCCTGGCCGTGGGTTGCATTTTTGTCCCCGCTCTTGTACTCTCTCTGCCTATAAGACAGGGCAGAGGGGTCAGATGGTAGAACACTGGTAAAAACATGACATTCTTTGAGGCTGACCCACTTGGGAAAGTTCAAGTCCACGGGACCTCCCCAAGTACTCAGGGCACTCACTTGCCCATGATCCAGCTCTGGCTGAGGCTTGGGGTGGACCGCGGTGTCGGGGCCCTGTGGGGTGCTGTTTCTCTGATTCTCTGTCTCTGTGTCTATCTCACTCATGGAAAAAAGATAAATAAAATTTAAAAAATTTAAAAACGAGAACAAAAACAGGGTAGCAGTAATACTGTCTAGCTTTTCCTGCTACAGGCCTGCCGTGAGCTTCAGGGCACTGTCCCGGGAACCCAGCGCCCCGAGACTTGGGGTGCTACCCGTGAGGGAGGGCTGTGTTTCATGCATTTCCCTGCCGGCATGAATGCTGGCATTAGCGCTGGTGCTCGTAGCTAAAGACAGAACCCAGCAAAAGCTCAGATTTCTGTGCTGATGGAGGAGCTGCTTCAGGGAGGAGGCCTCGGTCAGCTGTGCCTCCTGGAGGCAGCGCTGGGACAGAGAAGACCGGGTGAGTGGGCACGGGGCCTGCAGCCCCAGACCTCTGCCAGTGGGGACTGGCTGCAACCTGGCTGGGTCAGGTCCTGCTCTGAGCAGACTGCCAATGCATGGCCTCTCTGCAGGGCCGGGGATGGCTGGCCTCGAGGACACTTCATACTCCCGATCCTGTCCCCTTAGACCTTTTGCTCATGTTCTCAGGAGACCTTGGGGCACTGGCTTAGATGGTGCGAATCCCACCCTGGCTCTCTGTGTGTGACCTCTGCTGCCTTCTCTCCACGCGTGGGGACTGGGCCCCTTTACTCAGACACAGAGCACAGGTCTGTGGGCAGAGCAGGAGGAAGTGGAAGAGTAGAGGGATTTTAGCATGGGAAGGGACAGTAGAAAGGCCAGGTGGACACCTCGTCTTCAGGCAAAGGATAACATTATCCCAGCAGAAACCAGAGAGGCTAAGTTCCTTGCCCGAAGTCACAGAGCTGATTGCAAGGTCGGCAGCGGCGCGAGCAGTGGCCACTCCTATACTGTGGGTTCTTTCCACTTGTGGGCCTTGCCCCTCCCGCCTCGCGGCCACCCTACTACCCCTCGGGTTCGGCTCAGAGATGCCCCTTCCTCCCGCCTCGGCGACGCAGTGCCCGCTGCTTCCAGAAGGGTCCGGCTGCTTCTCCAAGCCCCTCCTTGACCATCCCCACTCCCTCCTGAAACTTCAGATTGGTGCTTTCACTGCACTGGCCGTGTAAAGCCGGAGGTGGGGTGACTGCGGAATGAGACTCTGTCTCTTGCCATGTGCCCAGTCCTCACTCACCCCCCGACAGCGCCCCTTCCAGTGCCAGCTTGGTGACTGCTGGCTGAGAGATTGCGAGCCCCCACATGGGTAGGAGCTGTCCACGACGCATGGACTCACAGAACACAAGCCTTCCATGCTAGGACGCTGCCGGTCAGTGCTGGGACGACTTGGAGTCAGAGGACCTGACCCTGGTTCAACAAAAAGTGAGGCCTAGAGAGGAGCGGGACCTGGCCAACAGCACACAGTTCCGTGAGGGCAGACTCCAGGCCTCCTGCCGGACGGGGACAGTTCTGTCCCCAGCCCCCGAAGCAGTCACATGGGCGACTGTGGGTAGCGTGGGTCCCGCCGGTTCTGCCTGCCGGGAGCTCTGGCTGGGGCCTCAGCCACGCAGGAGCCACGCGCTGACCCGGGGAGGGCCCTGCAGTCGGGCGGACTGCTGGGGTGACAAGTGTGCTCATTCTCTCTCCTCACTGTCTCCCCGGCCCTGTCCCGCTCCGTCCGACCCAGCCTGGAGTCTGCAGGGAGCGCGAGCAATGGAAGGCCAGAGACAAGCCGGGCACAGCTCGTGGAAGGCCTCCCTGAACGCGTGAGTAGCCACTGTGGACTCAGCTCTTCCACTCAACTGCCCCTCCCCAGAGCTCCACTCAGCCACCGAGCGTTTATTGAGCATTTACTCAGTGCTTGCTGAAGCACTGGGCCAGGAAGAAAAACTCCTTTTGAATAAGCATCGAGCCTTCCCTAAAGGAGTTCTCAGCACAGTGAGGTAGAAAGAGACCCAGTTAGAGAGCCCCTGTGACGCATATTACTAGGGAGCAAGGAAAGGCCGGGACTCAGACAGACGGGAGGTGTTCTGAGTGAGCGCTATCTGGAGGAAGGAGGTGAGAGTGTTCAGGCTGAGGAAACTGCTAGGACAAAGGCCAGAGGGCCCCATCTCCTGTGGGAAATGGAGGAGCCCCTGGTGCATGAGCACCGAGAGACCAGGGGCTTTCCAGATCCAGTGCCCTCACTCTGCTGGGCTCTGCCTCTCTGAAGGCCTCTGCTTTTGCTCAGGGCTGGTTCTGAACTTCACCTCAAGCATGTGCGTGCGTGTGCGTGCGTGTGTGTGTGTGCGTGCGTGTGAGGGCGGGCGGCCAGTGCCACCTGCCCCTACTGCTCTCTATGGAGACGGGCAGGGCTCGTGTCCAAGGCCTGAGGGGTGGACTCCGAGGAGGCATGGGAGCCCCAGGAGAGGGGTGTAGGCAGGGCTGGTGAGTCGCCGCCTGCAGCTTGAGGGCCAAAGCCACCCGGGAAGCTGATGAGAGGTATGGGCTGGAGGAGGGGCACGGGGTGGGGGGTCCTGCCTGGCCTGGCAGGCAGTGTGGAGGGGTGGTCAGAGAACCTGTAAGAAAGCGGGTGGGACTGGCTGGACAGCAACACCAGAGAACATTCCGGAGAACCACAGCAGAGCTTTCCTCCCAGCCAGGCTTCTCCCAGGTGCATCTGCTCGCCTTCGGGGAAATAGCAGCTGCGTGGTGGCCAGGAGTAGGGTGGTTCTGGGGCAGATGGAGGGGGTGTCTTCTGGGACAGGCTCTGGGTTTTATGTAATAAGAAGGCTTTGGTGAGGGAAGAGATGCAGGGGTGGAGGAGGCAGAAAACTCCAGGTGGAACCCGCCTCCCAGCTGGCAGGGCCCCTCTGGCTGCAGACGGGTTCTGTCCCCGACAAGTAACCCAGGCCAGGGGCCAGGCAGGCCCAGGGCTCCCGGCAGAAGGGCAGCAGGGAAGCCTGGCTAGCCAGGGGGTGGTGGGGAAAGCCGGCCTCAGGAGGGAGAGAAAGGCAAAGCCTTTCTGGACAGTGCCCCACCCAGGCCTGCCAGAGAAGCAGAGAAGGGCCTCCTGCTGGGGGAGGGCAGGAGGTGAGGGTGCCAGGAGCTCTGTGCTGTGCCAGGTGCAGCTGAGACCTGGGACTGGGATGGGAACAGAGACCCCACTCCCACCCCATGTCAGAAATGGCCCATTGCCAGGACCAGCAGTTAGTGTAATGGCTAGGTCGCTGAACTCCCATGTAGTTGACTGCGGTTCAAGTCCCAGACCTGGTGGCTTAAACTCATGCCAGGCACGTGTGCGTGCGTGCCCAAGATCCCGAGAGGAGAGAAGGGACTGTGGAGTGGCCATCCCCCCAGGGGGTGATTTCTCACTTTCTATCTCTCTGTCTCTGTCTTTCCGGCAAGCACACGCACCCTATAGCAAAAACCTCTCCAAAAAAAAAAAAAAAAAAAAAAGAACGAAAGAAAAAGAAATGGCCCGTTGCTATGGCTTCGGAGGGCTAGGCAGACACAAGACAATGGTGCCAGCAGATGCCAGCCTGGTGCCAAGGCCCTGGGGCTTTCCACAGTATGGGGGCATGGAGGGGAGGGCCCAGGGACAGTCCTGGCCAGGGCTGGCTGGGGAGGAGGCCGGGCCCAGCTGGGGTTGGGCACGGGCTCGAGGCTGGAGCTTGGTGGTGGTGATCTGTGTTTTGTGCTCAGAATCTTCAGTTGCCCTGGCTTGAGGAAAAAGCTAGAAGCTGTGGTGGAGAATTCCCAGCTCAGTGCCCTGCAGAAGGGAACCCTTGCAGGTCGGCCTGAGGAAGGTCCGTGGAGACCCCAGACAGCCAGGAGTGGAGCTTGGATGGGGTGGAGTCAAACCCAGCTCCTCAGCAAAGTCTCCAGCACCGGCTGGCTGAGTTCAGTTCCTGAGTGAGCAGGTGTTTCAGCCCCCCTCCCTGGCCCTTGGCCCCTCACTGTCCTGCCCAGTTGAAGTTCCCGGCTTAGCTGTTTCCTCAGCGTTTACAGACGGGCACTGGCTTCATCATTGTAGGATGCTCTCCCAGCCATTCCTGAGGCTGGGGCCTCCCACCTGCAAACCAGGAACTGTGGGTCTCCACACCCCACCCCCATGACTTCAGGCAAAGGGGAGTTTTCTCCAACTCCGTGTTGCACAGGGTCTCTGCCTGCTGTCAGGACACGTCAAAAGTGCCACCAGCAGGCAAGGGCGCTCAGATGGCCTCTGAGCTGAGTAGAGGGAGTGAGGCACTAGTGGGGAAGGCCCTGGCTTGTAGTCGAGCCATGCAGAGATCTCACACTGTGCCTGGCCAGTGACTCAGAGGCCGGGGCGAAGCTCCTTAACACCAAACACTTGGGAGAAAGGCCTCGAGCGGTTGAGTTCCCTTCCTAAATACAAATTCATGCTGGTGCTTTCTGTTTTATGGAGGCTGTCTTAACCTGAATGTGAAGTAAGAAGCTCCCTCAAACACTGTTAACCTCTTCTCTCCTTTAGGGTAGATTCGAAGGAGACGGGGAAGCTTCCTCCAACCACCCAGCACTTACAGGGCATGGGCCACGTGGGAAAGTGCACTGTCATGCACAGCTGGGTGGGCAGTTTCCCATCAGGTCCCCTGGTGGAGAAGCATGCTTTGGGCAATGCAAAATGCATTTTTATTTGGCTTTTCTTTTTACAGTAAGTTTCTTACTAATCATACTTTGCTTAAAGTAATATTAGATTTGTGTTCCTGAAGCACACATCAGAGGTGTGATGAAGCATGCCAGTCTGGGCTTTAAAATTTGCCCAGACGTAATGAATGGGATGGATAAAACCAGGCTGGGTGGACAATCGCAATTACTACCCGTCAAGATCACCACAACGGTCAGAATAGGAAACGTCTTCGCGAGGACCACTGTTGCTCCTGATGTTACCCCTGGGATCTGCCCATTTCACGGAGGGGTAAGCCGAGACAGCCCTAGTGTCTTCCTGGCATTTATTTCCAAGGTCGGAAGACACGAGCTCCAAGTGGCTTCAGGATGGCAGTGCGGATCGCAGGAGGCCTAGGTGGGAGGCAGGTGAGGTAGCAACGGATACCCACCCCGCAACTCAGAAAAGCCCTTCCAGGGCTCTCAAGGGTGCCTCTCCGAGCTCCTGCTCGGCCTCCCGGAGGAAAGGGGGAACGTAGGAGTCTAGGGAGGTTACACGCCTTGCCAGGCAGAGGGACCGGGCGCCAGAGACCCACGGAGACCCTCCCCGCAGCTCCGCTCCAGAGCGGGGGAGGAGGGAGGAGAGGAGGGAGGCGGGGAGGGAGAGCGCCGCTGGGCGGGGCCGCTGGGCGGGGCCGCTGGGCGGCCAATCCCGTCCTCTCCCCACCCCTTCCCCGCCCCCCGACCCCTTTCCACCAACAGAGCGGCAGGGTGGGTGGAGCGTGTCAGGCAGCCGTCCTGGGTGCGATTTTTTTTCTCCCTTTTTACCTCCCTCTTTTTTCTTTTTTTTTCCCCTTTCCTTTTTTTGTGAATGAAAAAAGGAGGTCGCGAGCGGTCCCTGGGACTGCAGCGCTAGCGTCTTAGCGGCAGCGCCTGTGCCGCGGGCCCGGGCGCGCAGCAGCCGCGGCCTCGCCCCGCTCCTTCCACCCTGCGCGCCTCCCGCAGCCTCCGAAGCCCGAGGACCCGCGGCGGCGGCGCGGCCCAGCAGCCCGAGGTCGGAGCGGCCGCGCGCAGCCCGCTCGGCGCGCCTCCATGACATTGGGCGCCCGGGGCGCGGGGAGATGCTGATCCGGAAGAGGCGGTGGCTGCAGTGCAGCGCGCGCGGCCGCTCCCGGCCCGCCGTCCGGCCTGGGCTGCTCTGCCAGAGTTTCTGATCCAACGCGACCCGGTCCGGGCCCGGAGCCCAGCAGCACAGCGGCGGCGCCGGCATCGTCCTAACTTGCATGCGCGGAGTGACCCAGACATTTCACTAAAATGAGCGTGCTTAGCAGGAAGAGATGTGGTCCTTACACTAGCAATTACCCCGTCACATGTAGTGGTGTAAGTAAATGATTAATTTCTGTTATGGCCGGGGTGCAAGCAGCCTTGGCCAACGCGCCGCTTCGCTCTCCGGCTGCCTCCTGCGCCCTACCTGCCCTGTCTCGGCTCCCGGTCCTCCCGCTCCTCCCTTGGCGATTGCTGCCGCTGCTGGGTTCGGAGGGGAGGGAGAATAATCTTTTCCGGGGTTTTCTAGGGAAACGAAGATGGCTTGATTGCCTTGGCGTGTCGTGCCCCTCCCCCTTTCCTATTTGTGTACTTGTGTGTGTGTGTGTGTGTGTGTGTGTGTAGAGTAGCGTACAAGGAGAAAAAATATCCAGAGTGGTGAAAATGTCTATTTACAAAAAAGGAATTTGGGCATTTTGCTGGAGAAGGTTTCACGACGTCTCTCTGAACTCAACTCCATTGCAGTCTGTGCAGCGGCTTTCTGGCGACTGCTGGGGGGGAGGGTTCTGGGCGTCGTTTGTGGATGTTTGGGCATCGGTGGTTTGGGCAGGCTTACCCCAGGCTCTGCTGGGCTGCCGTTGGTGTGAACGTGGCCATTCGCCTCCCCTGGGGCCTTGCTTTCCGTTGGATCCACCTTCCCCATGTGACAGTGTCAGCAACCCTAGGGCCACTTCCTTCGGCTCTGTCCACCCTGTCTTCTCTCGATGTGATGTTCCTATCCATTTGCCTTCATTTTTACCTTCATTTTCAGGATTTTCTTCCCTTTTGCGTTTTGTAAGATGCAGGATGTGGGATATTGGTTGCTAGGAGACAACCAGGCTCCCTGGGAGATTCTGTTGTTTCCTTGACAACCAGACTAGGGCAGCCACAGATGAACAAGCCTCCTATCAGCTGTGGGAGGGAAAGGGGCCCTTTCTGAGCGGTGCAAAGTGTGTGTAGGGGTGTGGGGGTGGGAATGGGAGCCCGTGAGGTTTGTAGCTAATCAGAGCACACCTAGTTTTGGCCAGGACTGAATACAGTGAGCTGGCAGGAGACTGCTTCGGGGGTCGAGGCGGGGGGGGGGGGGGGGCAAGGGACAGGCGTTGTGGGATAGGGGTCAGGACAGCGCATATTGGTGACTTTGGGATTATTGCAGGTGAGGAGTGAAAGGGGTGGATGCCCAGGGTGGGGTGGCAGGAGGCCGTAGGTTATACTGGTTGGGAGGAAGGGACATGAGGCAGTAGTGAGGCAGTCTGGTCACTGAGAGAGAAAGAGCAGGGAGAAGGGACGTGGACAGCTGTGAGTGGTCGTGCCGAGCAGTGACACAGGAGGGTCAGTTTCCCAGAGTGAGCATCGCAGCTCAGTGTTCAGTGTGCTGCCTCCGGGATGGGGGCCTCGCTCCAGACAGGCCTGATTACACGGGGAGTTGTGCTGGCTTAATTGGGCCAGTCTGTATCTAAAGAGAGATATAATTACACATATAGATGTGCAATCTAGCATTATATAATACTGCATTACATAAGGAGACAAATGCCTCCTTTCAGCCCAGACTCTCCTGGCATGAATTAACCAGGATCCAGGAGACTTCCTGCCAATGTCCTCACACCCATTTTGTAGAGGGGGAGACTGAGGCCCAGAAGTGACTTACCCTTTCCCAGACGGGACATGAAGTTTACCAGTCGGGCAGTTGGGACGGGGTGGAACGGGTGAGGCTTATAAGCATAGGGAGGTAGTTGAAGGCCAAGCCGGGGAAGTCTGAGGGGTAGCTGGGGGTGGGAGAGGGCTGCTCAGCTCGGGCCGCAACTCCAGCAGGTCTGCTATCCACACTTAAGGCCCAGTATGTGCCACTCCTGCTGGCTGGCTCACTGCCCCTTACTTAACCCTAGAAGTGACATGTCAGGTGTGCCACGTGTGTGCACTGTAAATGGCTGCCCCTGGACCAGTATGGCTCTACCAGTGTCCTGGCATCGGCCTCACTGCCAGGATGTCCCTCCTCACGCCTCTGCACACAGACCTATGGTCGCTGGAATCCACACCGGAGGGAGAAGTTCTGCCTGCTGGCGAGTTTTAGCTTTACCCGCAGTTGCGTGGAGCCCGTAATCCGGGACTCTGTCATTTACTCCATCAAAAACCACACCCAATGAATCCTCCCAATGCCATTGTACCCTCAGCTTGAGACGAGGAGCTCTCAGAGTGCATCCCTGATCCTCAGCTCAGGAGAGGGAAGAAAGCGACCGAAGCCAGTGGTTAGGACACTCTTTGCAGGGGGTGGGAGGGTCAGAGTGAGGCAGTTGCCACGGAGCCTGGGAGGGCATTGCTGGAGACCCCTGCTGCTTAAGGGTCCAGATCCTGTAAAATTCCAAGGAGGCTGCGGCTTTCTCATTGAAAAGTCCTTGCTGCACTTTTTGCTTAGGTTGCCGAGATGTGAGATGCATCCACTCCTGTGAATCCCAGTTGCCTTCTTGCTTGGTATTTTGGTTCTGCATTCCTGCATGCTGGCATCCAGTTACAGTCGGTTGGGATGGAGCCGCTGTTGCTGCTGGTGGCCTGGCTCTGGGACTGGAAGGCTCAGCTGCCAGGGTGCCTGGCAACGTCCAGGACTCTGAGCTCAGCCGTCCCTGGCCCAGGAAGGATTAGTCTGGGTCGCTCTGGCCCCCAGGTGACTTTCCATGCACATGGGAGTGTGAGAGCAAGCAGATGACCCTGAAATACAGTGCTTCCTGATATGCCTGCCCTGCCCGACCTCCTACCGCCCCCCACCCCTGCTACTCTTCCAGGAGGGTGAAAGCCCCTCCCAGCCCAGAGCCTCCTGGTAACAGCTTTTTAAACACTGTTATGACATTCTGACCACAGAAGACCTGTTCATTCATTAAAACCACCCCTCTCTGTGTGGACAGGCTTCTTCCTCTCTGCCCGACAGCAAAGGGAACTGAGGCGAGCATTTGCCTAGACATTCAGACCCAAGTTCCCACCCCTTGGCTTCCTGCAGCCACCCCAGCACTCAGGTAGCCAAATTAGCAAGCTGTCCCCAGAGTGCCATCTCTCTGGGGTCTTGCAGCCTGAGCATCGTCCTCCCCCTCCACCAACCCGAATGGGAAGTGCAGAAGACGGCGGAGCTCACTCTGAGGCTGGACAGCCCTGGGGCGGGGGCAGGATGCATGCTGGCCATAGCGGGGACCATCACATACATGAGCACTGCACCCGTCTCAAAACGGAGAGAGATGTGCGGGCATGTGACAGACCGAGCAGGGAAGGGAGGTCTGTAGGCTGGGCAGGTGCATCTGGAGGCCTCCCCAGCCCCTAGCCCATAGAGGCTGAGAGGAAGGACTCTTCATCCACAGAGGGCCTAGGTGGAGGACAGATGTAGCCAGGCCACCCCAGGGAGGGAGAGGGGCAGGGCAGGTCGGAGGCCAGGAGAGCTGCTGCCCAGCCCTGCTGAGTCCATTAAATTTCCACGTGGGCCTGGCCTGGGCATGCTGGGAAGGGGTGGGCCTGGCCCAGCTCTGCTCGCTCAGCTGCTTGCTGTGCTGCCACAGCCCTGCCCGGGACGGGGAGGGGAGGGCAGATGATGCAGGAGCATCCCAGGTGACTCCTCTCTGGGGAGAATGGGGACAGCACGGGCCTTGGGCAGAGCCCTGGGCCTTCTCGCCAGCACCCTCCCTCCCAGGAGGAGACAAGTGGCCCACATGGTGGGACTGCTCCTCTCTGCCTCTTGCACCCCTGCAAAGCCATTCCCAGAAGACAGTGCTCTCCTTCTCCCCAATGCTCCCACCAAGGAGCACCGCCGGCCTTGGCCCTCGGGTGGTGGGCGTGGCAGGCGCTGACCGCGTCACTCCTGTCCTTCAGGTCCCAATTAATGGATTCTGACATGGATTATGAAAGGCCAAACGTAGAGACCATCAAGTGCGTGGTGGTGGGGGATAACGCCGTGGGCAAGACCAGGCTCATCTGTGCGCGGGCCTGCAATGCCACCCTCACCCAGTACCAGCTGCTCGCCACCCACGTGCCCACGGTGTGGGCCATCGACCAGTACCGCGTGTGCCAGGAGGTGAGGCTGTGAGGAGTTAGGTCCGCGGGGTCCGTACCTGTCTCTGGGCTTCTTCCCAGGCCGCAGCTTGGAACCTCTGGGGTTCTCAGAGCCTCAGGGGGTGGGGGTGGGCCAGCTGGGGAGGGAACCCCTGCAGAGAGGGCCCAGGGAGCCGAGCTGGTATCTGAGACCTCGCTGTGTCCGGGGTGCCATATGGTGAGCAATCAGGAGCTAAGTAATGGGGACCCCAGAGGTTGAGGCTTGGAGAAGATGAGAGCCGAGAGGAGGAAGAAACTAACATGGGGAGGCCAAGGGCTCACGATCACTTGATTTGCAGGTGAAGCTGGAGCCTGGGCAGGCCCACGGAGCCCTCGCTACCCGACGGCCTGCCCTCCTGGCGGCCTTCCATGCTGGGGGCTTGGAGGCTGCCCTTATTTGGAGTCACAGAGACTCCAAGTGGACGAGTGTGTGAGGCACACAGCCCTGTCCCTCCACCCCCAGCTCTGCCTGGGCCCTTCGGGGCCAGCTGACACCCTGCATCCACACTGGGGCCTGAGACTCTGCTCTGGGCTCTCCTCCCCCAGGTGCTGGAACGCTCCCGCGATGTGGTAGATGATGTCAGCGTCTCCCTGCGCCTCTGGGACACCTTTGGGGACCACCACAAAGACCGCCGCTTTGCTTATGGGAGGTAGGGGCCTGCTGCCTGCGGGTGACCTTCTACTTTCCCAAGAAACACCAACTCTATGAAGTCTGAACGGGGGTGGGGGCGGGGGGGCAGGGTAGAGAGAACAGCATGGCAGGCCCTCCCGGGGGCTGGCGCAAGAAGCCTGGGCTTGCGACTGGGGGTCTGGTTGGAGTCTCAGTGCTCCGTTCACCACCTCAGCTGTGAGGTAGTGAAGACGCTGATTTCTCATTCACGAGATAGCTGGGATGCCAGCGTGCATCCGAGCTCTAAGTGCTGCACAAAGCAGAGGCACTGTTTATCAGCAGGTGTCTGTGTGAGCGTGCGGACAGGTGCATAAGCCAGGTATGGGCTGGCGTGGGGGCCCCTGCGGGGGCACGGATGGGCCGAGGTGTGCGGCCTCTGCTCCCAGGACAGGTCCCCATTTCTAACTTGCTCTGTTCATGACCTCTCCCCCCAGATCCGACGTGGTGGTTCTGTGCTTCTCCATTGCCAACCCCAATTCCCTCCACCATGTCAAGACCATGTGGTACCCGGAAATCAAGCACTTCTGCCCCCGGGCACCCGTTATCCTGGTGGGCTGCCAGCTGGACCTGCGCTACGCTGACCTGGAGGCCGTCAATAGGGCCCGGCGCCCCTTGGCTAGGTAGGGGGTGCGGGTGCCTGGGAAGGGGTGTCTCACAGGCTCCCTGCTCAGCCCCATGGGAGTCTTGCTGCGCCACCTCTCCCCCCGCGTGGCGCAAGCTCACGTCAGGAGCCGAGTGTGCTCACTGGCTCACTCACTGGGCATCTGTCACACCCGCCGGGTCAGCACCACTGAGCTCAGCACTCGGGGGAAGACGGAGGGGAGGGGTGTTCACCTGAAGTGCTCCTCAGCGTTGATGCTCTGGATTTGCAAAGACGTTAAATGCCAACATGAAGCATTGCATGCTAATTGTCAGAGAGGGAGTCAGTGCTCCTGGGGCCTGGTTCAGACAGGGAAGGCTTCTCAGAGGAAGAGGTACTGGAGGAGGTCCCTGAAGGGCCTCGGTAGGACTCGGGCAGGCAGAGGAGAAAGAGCCCATGGGGGTGGGCTGAGGACGCCTACTATGAGCAGGTCCCCCAACATACGCACGCCCCAGCTGCACCAGCACAGCTTGGTTTCCCCTCTTGAACCCCAGGCCCATCAAGCCCAACGAGATCCTTCCCCCAGAGAAGGGTCGGGAGGTGGCCAAGGAGCTGGGCATCCCCTACTACGAGACCAGCGTGGTGGCCCAGTTCGGCATCAAGGACGTCTTCGACAACGCCATCCGGGCCGCACTCATCTCCCGCCGCCACCTGCAGTTCTGGAAGTCCCACCTCCGCAACGTGCAGCGGCCTCTGCTGCAGGCGCCCTTCCTGCCCCCTAAGCCGCCACCCCCCATCATCGTGGTGCCCGACCCCCCCTCCAGCAGCGAGGAGTGCCCCGCCCACCTCCTGGAGGACCCGCTGTGCGCGGACGTCATCCTGGTGCTGCAGGAGCGGGTGCGCATCTTTGCCCACAAGATCTACCTCTCCACCTCCTCCTCCAAGTTCTACGACCTGTTCCTCATGGACCTGAGTGAGGGGGAGCTGGGGGACCCCTCGGGGCCAGGGGAGCCCCGCAAAGAGGACCACCGGGGCCACCCTGATCACCACCACCACCACCACGGGCGGGACTTCCTGCTCCGGGCAGCCAGCTTTGATGTGTGTGAGAGCGTGGACGAGGCTGGGGGCTGTGGCCCTGCTGGCCTCCGGGCCTCAACCAGCGATGGCATCTTACGGGGCAACGGAACAGGGTATCTGCCGGGCAGGGGCCGAGTGCTCTCCTCCTGGAGCCGGGCTTTTGTGAGCATCCAGGAGGAGATGGCGGAAGACCCTCTGACTTACAAGTCCCGGCTGATGGTGGTGGTGAAGATGGACAACTCCATCCAGCCGGGGCCTTTCCGGGCTGTCCTCAAATACCTGTACACCGGGGAGCTGGGTGAGAACGAGCGGGACCTCATGCACATCGCCCACATCGCCGAGCTGCTGGAGGTCTTCGACCTGCGCATGATGGTGGCCAACATCCTCAACAACGAGGCCTTCATGAACCAGGAGATCACCAAGGCCTTTCACGTCCGCCGGACCAACCGGGTGAAGGAGTGCTTGGCCAAAGGCACCTTCTCAGGTATGCGCCGGGCTTAGAAGGCAGAGGGTTTCCCCAGGTAGCTTTCTGGGGGGTCTGGGCTGGTCCCACTAGCGTTTCTAAGTGATCCCAGTTCCCAATGTCACGGTGATGCGGCCACCTGCACCTGACGCCTGGTCTTCCCGGGCTGGGCGTGTGGCTGCTCAGCATTCCACGCCTGGTTTCAGAAGGGACCCCTTGGGCCTGGCCACCCCACGTGCTTTCACCGTGCCCTCATGTGATTTCTCTCCCGCCCAGATGTGACCTTCATCCTGGATGACGGCACCATCAGTGCCCACAAGCCCCTGCTGATTTCCAGCTGTGACTGGATGGCTGCCATGTTTGGGGGGCCGTTTGTGGAGAGTTCCACCAGGGAGGTAAGGCTGTGCCTGGCCGGGAGGAGAGGCGAGAGGCGTCCGCGCTGTGTCTGGGGCGCCATCACTGAACAGTGCTTCCTGCAGCTCACCAGAGGGACGGCCTGCGAGGTCTGTGAGACGGCTGTGAGCCGGGCCCTGTGGGAAATCTGCACTTCCGGGCTGGCTCCATGGCCTGTGGGGTTCAGGCAGCTGGATCCCACGTGGCTGCCTGTGTGGCTTGAGTCTCAGGCCCGGCAACTTAAAAAACATGCTGGGTGCGTGTGCGTGTGCCCAAAGTTCCAAAAGGAGGGAGAAGTGAAGGAGAAGGGGTCGCGACATGACCGCTGCCCAGGGGGGTGCTTCTTCACAGCCCTCTCTGTCTGCCCTGAGTACACATACCCTCTAGCAAATTTAAAAAGAATGAAGGAAAGATAAAAGGAGAAGTTGGGACTTGAACTCCAAACCTCAGGCTGGCAGGTTCTGTGCCTTGCCCCTTGCCTCCCTCTTGGTGCAGCTAGAGAAGCAGGCTCAGTCCGCTGCTGTTTTAGAATAGATTTTACCACCGATGGTAGTCCGCGTGCATCGCAGAAACACTGACACTGGGGGACTTCTGAAGGTGTGTGTGGCTGGGACTCTGGTGGCCGGACCGCCCACGAGCAGCGCCAGCCTCGGCTGCTCCGTCACAGCACGGCCGAGAGGAGCAGAAAGGAAGGGGGAGGTGTGCAGGGAGCTGCGGGCGGCTCATCTGCTGTCTCTGGGGAACGAGTTAGGGTGCGCGGCTCCCTCCCCAGAGATGGCATCCGTTATTTGTGAGGAGTCCTCCCTCCGCTAGGCCCCACCGCGCGCCGTGCCTCACTGCTGTCGGGTCATCGCAGTCTGCGGGCACACGACACTGGAATCTTGGCGTCATCACTGAGGCGTGCTGAGGCCACGAGGTCAGGAGATGACCGCCACGCAACGGAGAGTTTGCTTTTGCTCACAGGCCCGAGAGGAGGGGCACCTCCCCCTGCGGTAGGGGTAGCCCCCGGGGGCACCCGGGTTGGTCAGGACTGACAGGTGCTGCAGGGAAGCAGGCTTCCCTGGCTAGTCTGGCTGATTTCAGCGGGTGGGCTCTGGGGGGGTAGGGGCTGTCCCTAGTTGTCTGGTGCCCATCCCTGGGGTGGTTAGGGCAGGTAGACAGCAGTCGGAGTGTGAGACCCCGACAGACAGAGGAGGTGGAGGGGTATGGGCTCCGGGCTGGTTGGTTCAGGCAAGGACAGGTACCCTCACAGGCCAGCGCTGTACTGGACGGGCAGCCCTGGGAGGCCGGCAAGGCTCTAGATGTCCAAGCATCGGTGTAGATGGTAGGACGGCGTGCTTCCTGCACCCTCCTTGCCCGCCCACCGCTCTCTGCTGACACGCCCACTGGCCCACACACCTGCACTGGAGACTCAGAATGGGCCTGTGTCCCTAGAAATATTCCCAAGTCTCTCCTCTCTTTTCCATTCTCCCAGAGAAGAGCCCAGCCTCGGCCTTTGGTTTTCTCAAGCCCCAATTACCCATGGCTCGGCCGTCTGGGCTGATAAGCTCTGCTCTGTGCACACGCTGAGAGTTCTGAGTGTCCACACAGTCCCACCTGATCTGAAACGGCTTTTCCTTTTGGTTGCCAGGAGGCATATGCACTCTCAGGTGGGGGGAGAGAATCCTCTGATGAGTGTGGCCACACCACAATCCTTTTTCCTCCACTCCTTCTTCCTGTCAAGATTCTGGGTACACCCCCCCAACTCTCCCAGCATGTTCTTCAAACTTGGGCCAGGACTTGAACTGCAGTCGGCCACATGCGATCGACTGTGCTACGGGGCCAGCCCTGCGAGTGCTCTGGAGCGAAAGGACTTGGTCTTCTATTTCTGCCAAGTACCTGCCACCCCAGCACTGTCCTCTTAGTAAATGTCACCCAATACGTGCATGAAAACTGAACTAGGAACAATGCTGCGTCACACCCTGCGATACAGAAAAGGAGTCTGGTGAGATTTCTAGAAAGGAAGTGCTTAGGAGGGCCAAGTGGAGAGGTCGAGGCCACAGCAGGTCTCTGCGGCGGGGCAGGTTAGGACATACACCTGGAGAGCAGGAGCTCTCGCCAGGCCCACGCTCCCGCCAGCCCGGCACGCCCAGCGCCACGCACACCAGCTCTGCGGCTGGAGCCGACTCCTGGCGCAGCTTAGACTCGCGCCTGATGAGAAAGCAGTTTTGGTTGTAGCTGCTGTGAAGAGATCCCCGAGGCCCAGCCCTGCTTCCCGCAGCCAGGGACAAGGCAGCTGGTGTGGTTTGCTCATCTAAACCCTTCTACCACACCCTGCTGGGGCAGGAGGGCCGAGGTGTGACCCAAAGGACTCCTTCGAGCCTCCTCCAAGCCAGAGCGGCTGCGGAAGGATGCCAGTGGGAAGCCAGATTGTTTTGAGAGACAAAAGGGGACTTCAAAACTTTGGTGGAAAAACGGAATTAAAGTATGAATTTATTTTGGTGCAAACAGATTCTGAAATGCACGCTTAGTGTTTTCCTAATGTGCATCTCCCAGGAACTTTCTGCAGACCTCGCACCTCAAAGCCCTGTTCACTGGTGCTGTCAGCAAGCAGGCCAGACTGCGAGGTCTTCTAGCTGGCTTTTAGGTGGGCCCAGGGTGCCCTCCCTGAGCTGGCCTCCCGGCCCTCTCTGCCCCTGCAGGTGGTGTTTCCGTACACCAGCAAGAGCTGCATGCGGGCGGTGCTGGAGTACCTGTATACCGGCATGTTCACCTCCAGCCCAGACCTGGACGACATGAAGCTCATCATCCTGGCCAACCGCCTCTGCCTGCCGCACCTGGTGGCCCTCACAGGTAACTGCCCGGGCACTCTGGGCTGTCTCTGGGGAGAGGGCAGGGAGCCCACGGAGCCATTCTGTGTTCTTCTCCCCTCTGTGCCCCTGGGGGACAGGCAGCAGCACCGAGGGAATAAGTGTGCGTGAAACACGGTCCGCTGATGTGTGGCTGTGCACGGGGACAGAGATGTGCAGGCGTGTGTGTGAAAGGCATGTTGGAGGGGTCGCCTTGGAGGCTTTTCCAGAGGTTATCTGAGCCCACCCAGAGAGGACAGAGCTTCGTGTGACTGGTGTGCTGCAGGCGGAACATGCCAAAGATGTCCAGGAAGAAGAGAACACAGCTCCACGTTTTTTCTCTTCCTCTTTTTTGTTTTAATTGCCAGAGGGTACATGCACTCACCAAAGAGAGAGAGAAAGAGTGTGCGAGAGCACCCTCCAGTGGGTGTGGGTCACGGCACAATCCTGATTCCATTTCTCCATCTTTTGGGATGTTAGGGTGTGCACACGCATGCGCCTACCATGTTTAAGCCACCAGCACTGGGATTCAAACCAGGTGGCCATGTGGGATCCAACTCTCTCAACCTTCAAGGTTGCTCCAGAGAGGAGTCTTTGTGTGTGTGTGTGTGGGGGGGGGGGGGGGGGGGGGGGGGGGGGAGATTTTTGCTATAGGGTACATGCACTCACCAGAGAGACAGAGAAAGACAGACAAAAAGTGAGAAATCACCCCCCGGGGGATGGCCATACCACAACCCCTTCTCCTCCATTCACCTCTTGGGATTTTGGGCATGCACACACATTTGCCTGGTATGTTTTGAATTGCCAGGTCCAGGACTCGAACTGTGGTCAGCCTTGTAGAAGTCCAGCACCTTAACCACTACACCACCTGCTGGCCCCAGACATGAGTCTTAATAACCTTTCCCATCTGTATCAGTGGCTGATTTGACTAGGGCTTTCACCCAGCCTATACTAGAGTACTTGGTGGGACGTACGAGGTCTGGAAATCCTCGTGGGTGACTTGAGCACCCTCCTTCCCCTGCCACCCTGCCCTGAGGAAGCTGGCTCTCACTGCAGCTGCCTCGGTGGGGCCAGACTTGTGTCGCCTTCCTGGCCTGTTGGAAGCCCCAGCCCTGCCCTCTGCCCCGCAGGGAGCCTGCTAGGGGTGTGAGGGGCACGGGTTGTGCAGCTCACTGCAGGCTGTGTGTGTCACAGAGCAGTACACGGTGACTGGGCTGATGGAAGCAACCCAGATGATGGTGGACATCGATGGGGACGTCCTGGTGTTCCTCGAACTGGCTCAGGTACCACAGCAGGGGAGGAACCTGCACCGCTCCGACTCCCGGCTCTGCCCGCCCCTTGGCAGCGAATGGGGAGGCTGGGAGGTAGAGGCAGGAGGGAGCCCATGGTCAGGGGTAGGTCCCTGGCTGGGCAGAGGCCATCTCACCCTCCCTGCCACACCCAGAGAGAAGAGAGCGAGGCTGTGGCCATCGGGGAGTTGGCGGGGGGCAGGCTTGTGTAGGCATGGCTGCCACCTACGTGAGGCCATTAAGGGCAGTGAGAGCTCTCCTCCCAAATTAACTGCTGCTCCCTTGTTCAGCAAAATCCCCATGCTGGCCCTTGTAGTGCCAGAAACCCAGCCACCAAAGATTGCGTTATTAAGTTAAAGCACGGCTGACCCGGGCTTGCAGACACGGCACGGAAAGCGGGCTGTCTAAGCCCTGCTGTCTACACGCTAACAAGGACCGCTCCATCCCTGACTTGAGAGAAGGGAGGAAGCACGTGGAGTGAGGTCTGAGGGCCGCGTGCACCAGAGGCTCAGGGCCGTGGGTGTCTGTGGCTGGGTGCCGAGCGGGCAGGACGGCGGTGGGCGGTGCTGGTGCTGCTGGGGCCTGGGAGCTGAAGTCAGATGTGCCTTCCTCGGAGGGGGCTCTTCGGGACCACAGGACTCTGGCCCACTTGCAGCAAGCTTCACCCTTAAGGCAGCAGGAGGGTGGGTGGCCTGCAAGCCCTGCCCGCCTGGTCCCAGCATGAATGTCTGTGTCCCCCAGTTCCACTGCGCCCACCAGCTGGCTGACTGGTGCCTACATCACATCTGCACCAACTACAACAACGTGTGCCGCAAGTTCCCGCGAGACATGAAGGCCATGTCCCCAGGTGAGCACGCCGCCCTGCAGCACCAGCGCGCCCTCCTGCCCAAGGGCTCTGCGTGGGTGCACTGTGCCCACCTGCCCAGGACCTGGTGGCTGCCAGCCACCCTTTAGCCCCCTTGACCTTGGGACAGCCAAGGTGGGGCAAGGGTGCCAGGAAAAGCACTGGCCCAGAGAGACCAAGAGGGCGTGGGCTAGAGTTGGTAGTTTCTTTACTATTTATTTTTAATCACCAAAGGGCACATGTGCTTACTGAGGGGAGAGGGGGAGAGAGTGGGAGAAAGCACCCCCGGTGGGTGGTCATCCCTCACCCCCACTGCTCTAACCTGTCAGGGTTTGGACATGTGCACACACAAGTCTGGCACATTTCTCAGGCTGCTGGAGCTGGAATTCAAACCTGCGTTTGGCCATGTGGGATCCGGCTCCCTTAACCACTAGGCTGCAGGCCAGCCCCGCTTTCTGACTTTTCTTGGACAGGACGCCGCAGTAGGAAACACTTTTTTCTGCCATGACCCTGTGCACACATAGGAAAATACATCCAGTGTCTACGCGCTGCTCACGCCCTGCTGATTGATTCCCAGCCTGGGAACGGCAGTCCACGGCTGGGACCTCCTGGCCCGGACGACCTCGGGTCCTAGAGCCCAGCAGGCACTGCCCGGGCTGCAGGGGCTTGGGGGCTGCCACTCCTCGTCCCTGGTCTTCACCGCACTCACTCCACTGCCACATGACTGCTGTAACCCTGCCAGGTTCCAACCCCATTCTCTCCATTTCACACCTGTGACAACCCTTCCAGCATTTTCTAGAAGACAGTGAGTTAGAAGGGGTAAACAGCTGTTAGCAGAAAAGCACTCGGCATGTGGGGATGAGAGCAGAAGTTTCTGGCCAGAATCGAGGTTCAAGGGGAGGCGAGGCTGCGTCAGGACACAGTGTCCTGTCCGGGAGCTGGCTTCAGTTACGTGGACATAGGGAGCCATGGAAGGTTTGGACCAGGGGAGTGGTGCAGCTGGCCTGGCCCACAGGGATGGGGATGTGTTTGGTGCACAGTGAAGGCTGCTGCAGGCCTTGGTCGCAGGTAGGGTGGTGTCCCTTGGCCACACGCCGGGCCCTGGGTTCCCTGTTTGTGCTTTCTCCTAACCAAGTCCTGCTGTGTCTGCCCCAGAAAACCAGGAATACTTCGAGAAGCACCGGTGGCCGCCTGTCTGGTACCTGAAGGAGGAGGACCACTATCAGCGGGCCCGCAAGGAGCGGGAGAAGGAAGACTACCTCCACCTGAAGCGGCAGCCCAAGCGGCGCTGGCTTTTCTGGAACAGCCCGGCCTCCCCGTCCTCCTCCGCGGCCTCCTCCTCGTCCCCCTCATCTTCCTCGGCTGTGGTCTGAGATGCGCTGCTCTGTCTGGCCCCGCTGCTGTGGCCCCATTCGCCCTTTCCTCTCCGCTCTTCCGTATCACCCCCTCACCTTACAGGGACAAGGGGACCCGAAAACCAGGCCCCCAAGGGCAGAGCTGTCCTCACCAGCCACCGGGCCAGCCAGAGAGGAGCCCGGCCCTGTGGGTTAGACCCAGAGACAGAGCAGGAGGCGGGAGCAGGGAGGGAGCCGAGGCTCTGGAACCTCTCCAGGCTGGAGAGCCCTAGCGAGGAAGGGGAAGCAGCCACAGGGCTGGCTTGTGTCTCGGTCTCGGCCTCTGCTCCAGTCGGGGACACACTGCTTGCTGCGCTCTCTGAGCAGAGGTGAGCGGCAGGGGCCTGCCTCAGTTGGCCTGTCTCCACCACTGCAAAGGTTGTGTTTCCACGAGGAGCCTGCTCAGTCCTCATGGGAAGTCAGGGTAGAAGTGACACCTTCAGAGCCCAGGACAAGGAAGGCTGCGCCCTGCCGGTCGTCTGGAGCACAGTGCGGCTGGCTGTGGCGACGGCTGTTCAGAGCCCCGGGCCTGGGAACGTGCCTCTGGGTGCAATGAGAAACCTCTGCCTCGCCCCGCCACACCTCAGATGTGGAGATGGCCATCGGGGAAATAGCTGGGGTGGGGGGACAGGAAGGGGCCGGGTCTGTGCACATGATTTCAGCCCCTCCCTGCCCTGACAGCACTGCTTTTTATGGGGTGGAGCAAAATTTGCAAAAACAACAGATAAAAACCAAACTAAATCACAAAGAAAAACACTCTGTCCTCTATCCCCATCCCAGAGAAAGCAAACAAATGACCCGGCCCAGCTTCCACGTGTGTAGGCCGCGGGGCCAAGGGTGCCGGTCAGCAAAGGCTGGTCGCCACTGCCCTCCCGAAGCCAGGCCCTCACCTGCAGAGGGAACCCCGGCAGGATGTTTGGGAGGAGGGCCCAGGTCCGGCAATAGGGCGCAAGCTAGAGAGCGAGGGCCCGGGACACAGCCCTTTCCGGTGCCAGCCTGGGATAGAGCAAGGGCAGAGCGGGCAGGAGAGCAAAGTTAATCCAGAGAGGAGGGGAGGCTGCAGGGGGGTTCCGCTGGAGCTTGCAGCCCCCAGGGGCCACAGCCCACCCTCCCAGTTTTGCAACCTGAAGAAGCACAGTCATCTAGATGGTCGCCTGCAACCCTGTCCAGATTTCAAAGATGCAGTCGGGGCCAGGGGGCCGGGAGCTCCAGGCTCAGGACTCCAGGGTCACCTTGCCTGAAGAGGGACCGGCGAGGGCCAGCCGGGAATGAAGGCACCCTCCGCAGTGATGAGAGCGAGGCTGGATCCTCCTGCAGAGCTGAGCTGCGCTGCTCTAAGGTGGGCGTGGTGAGCCCACGGGCCTCCTCTCCCAGTCCTTGGTGGCCAGTCAGAAAGTCGGTCGTGTGCTGCCCTCTACTGATGGGTCGGCCTCCCCTCAGCTGGGCTGGCTCCAGGTGATCCTGGGGAGCAGAGGCTGTGGGAACACTGTGGGGGGCACTCAGCACCCAGCGCCTGACCTTTGGCTTCTGGGAAGAGGGGCAGTGTGGGGCATGGTTGGACCAGGAGCCTTCTGGGAGCTAGACCCCGCCCTGAAGTGCAAGGGGACAGCGGTGGGGCTCACAGGTGCTCGCTGGGGCCCCCTGGTGAGGATGCAGGCAGGTGAGGTCCTGTGGGAGGATACCCTCAGGAGAGTGGCCACAGGGCACCCCAGCACCCAGCCCACCCCTCAGGGACCCGCCCTTTCCCCACTGCGCAGTGGGAGCCAGTCTACACCCCGCGGGAATGTGGCAAGTCGGGCCAGCCCAGGTGTACCTGGCACCTTGGAGCCCAGGGAGACAGAAGCAGGAACGCCCAGGTGGGGCCAGCCTGAAGGCAGGAGGAAGGACGCAGCCCTGGACTTAGCTGGGCTAGGGGAGAGCGGGAGGGCGGGGTGGGGAAAACCCCACACCTCTTTTTATATAAGGTTTCATATTTAATTTGGTCATGAATTCATAAATACATGAGTATTTTGTACCTAAGGTCTTGCTTGTACTGTTTTTATTTGTTTCTTCCATGAGAGAGAGGAGGCGACCCCAACAGCGTCTCCATGCTGCCACCCGCCCCAGCCTCTGCCAGCCCCCAGGCCGGGCACACGCATGCCTGGCATACTCAGAAGTCTGGATTCGAACCAGGAACCCTCCGCAGAGCACTGCATCTGACTGCTGTGCTGCCGTCTGGCCCCATTTCCTTGTGTCGATATTAATTACCAACACATTCCAAACAGGGACCTCCGCGGGGCACAGCAGAGAGGACACGCAGCCGCTAAGGACACGCTTCTGTGAAGTGCCTGCCGTGCCTGGCGGCGCTGGGCTGGGAGCGAGAGCCACCAACCAGCACTGCACCTGGGTACTGCCGCCCAGCTCGCCCCAGTGGAGGGCCTGGACAGGCACTGCCGCGGCCACCGGGGGCCTCAAAAAGTTTGTGGAAATTGTGTACTACAGTAGCACTGTGCATGGATCTTTGGGAGGGGGCACAAAAATAAACTCATACTGTAATTCCATCTTTTCTGCCAACTTTTTGAAGTCCCCTCATGCTTCAGGTGGAAGGAAGTCCTCTGAGAAAAGGAAAGGCGCTGAAGTCTGACAAACTCCCTCTGAGCTTTGTGGTCAGAGGGCAGAGAGGGAGGACCAGAAGGCAGGACGCCCCACTCCTGCAGCGGCTGAGGGGCAGCTCGTGGGCTCGGAAGGAGGGGGAAGAGGGATGAGCGTGACTGCCATGGGGGCCTCACCCTAACCTCAGCCCCCTGGACAGGATACCCAGATGGTCGGCAATTCTAGCGTCGGTTCTGCTACGCTAGCCTGAACAAGACGACATGGAACTGTTACACGCATGTGGGCACCTTGAGATGGCAAAGGCCAAAGGCCTAAGAACCCTTCCCTACAGTACCCTGGCATGACTGGAGCACTCTGGAGAAGGCTCAAACAGTTACTGAGGTGTTTTAAAAAAGAGAGAAAGTAGGGCCAAAAGGTGGCATGGTGGTTAAAGTACTGGACTCCATGGTCAACCACAGTTCGAGTCCCAGACCTGGTGGCTTGCTTTCTGACTTTCCCCTTCTCTCTCTCTCTCTTTGGTCAAATTAAAAATAATAATAATAATAATAATAATAATAATAAAAACAAATAAAATTAAATAAATATCTTCTTTTAAAAAACTAAGAAGAGTAAAGCTGGCTCCATCAAGCAGTGGTTAAGCCCTGTGCACAGGGAGCTGGGTCCCACACAGCTGACCATGTTTCCAATCCCAGCCCTGGAGGGTTGGAACACATGCTGAGCACGTGAGCATGCAAACCCCAAATTCTGATGGGACAGAGAAAGGGAGGGTTCTACCTCTCTCTAGTGAACGTGTGTGTCCTCTGGCAATAAAAACAACAGAACGAAGAAATACTCGGAGAACACAGTGTGAGGCAAAGCCCAGATGCGGCAGCCACTCCGGTCCTGTTGACACAGTAGCTCAGGTGAGGCATTTCTGTGTTGAGCCTTTTATCTAAGTCAGACGCTTACAAAGGGGTAGGCCCCTCAAATAGGGATCTGTACCCCAGAATGCAGCCCTGGGGCTCACATCCACAGGCCTCCAGCAGGGAGAGAACCTTGACCCCATTCATGGCACTGCCTGCTCTTGTTCCCTGTGGCCATGGCAGACTCTGGGGCCAGATCGGGCCTCTCCCTGCCAAGCTCGGGCAGGGCTCAAGGTTCACCAACACTCGCTGGAAAGAAGTCACTGCCACTGCCATCCGATCGAACCATGTCCTCCTTCCCTGCCCATGAGTGAGGGCACCGAGGTCTGCGTACACCTGGACCGACCACCCAGGGCTGCTCGCAGGTACCATCCTCCAGACCCTGCAGATGAGGACATACTCAGTGACCTCGCCCCCGTCGGGCCTACAAGACCACCCTGGTTAGAAGCTGCACCATTTGGGACCAGTGGACGGTGTAATGGTTACAATGCTGGACTCCCACATGCCTGACCACAGTTCGAGTCTTGGACCTGGTGGTTAAAACTCATGCTGGGCGCATGTGTCTAAAATCCAGAGAGGAGAATGGAGGAGAAGGGATTGCAACATGGCCATCCCCCTGGGAGTGGTTTCCCGCTTTCTGTCTCTGTCTCGCTTGTGAGCACAAACACCCTATAGCAAAAATCTCTCTTAAAAAAAAAAAAAAAAGAAGAAGAAGTTGCATCATTCAAGCCCAGATGAATTAGACTGCACGTGAGGGAGAAATGGACCCTAAACAACGGGCCCTCCCAGAGGAAGGGCTTTTCGCCTTCCTTTCTCTTTGTATTTCCACTCACTTTACGACTGCCCACTCCATCCAAGTAACCTATATAAATAGCTTAGCAAGCATCCTTCTAAATACGTTTGCATCCTTATATAATCACACGTGAAAACAAAGAAACCTGAGCGATGGGCCAGCAGGTGGCCTGGTGGTTAAGGTGGCTGGATCCCACATGGCCAACCGTGCTGTTCAAGTCTCCGGTCCAGCAGCTTAAAACCACACACCAGCCACGTGTGCATGCATGCCCAATATCCCAAAAGGAGAGACGAAAAGAAGGGACGGCAGTGACTATCCCCCATGGGGAGTGCTTTCTCTCTTTCCCTCCCTGTCTCTCCTCCCTCATCCCCTGGTCAGTGGGTGAGTCCTTTAGCAAATTAAAAAAGAAAGAAAGAAAAACTGAAAGGCAATTTTGTTTTTATGGTTATAGGCTATGTGCTTGCTGGAGAGAGAGAAGTCACTCCCTGGGGGAATGGCCACATCACAATCCCTTCTCTTCCATTTTCCTCTCGGGATCTTGGGCACGCATGCACATACACCCAATATAATTTTCAGGCCATTGGTCAGGAATCAAACCACGGACTTGGCCCTTAACCTCCACGCCACCTGCTGGCCAGAAAGTAATCAGCCCTTGTGTTGGCCCACCTCTCCAGCATTTCACACAGGGCGTCCTCCAGCCCGCTGCACCACGTGGACCCCACCACCTGAGGCCCTTCAGCTGCACAATGGGTTCCAGAAATTTAAAGGGGCTGGTGTTTGTAAAATAAGGCAAAGAACAGCTTCTGGGTGGCAGAGAAGCCAAGCTGCTCAGGTGAGTTGAACCCACTTCAGAAAAGGCAGAAAATCCCAAGACAAACTGGGAAACCTGTGGCTCCACCATCCCCCCTGCTTCCCACCCACAGAGGCCCAGGCACACGGCCTGGGGGGGGGCACTTCCCTCTCAGGGCTCTGTGGTGATGGGGGTGGAGGTCCCCCAATGTGACGCTCACAGACTGCGCAGTGGCTCAGCGTGGCACGTGCTCCATGCAGTGAAGGCTCAGTGCTCAGTGCTCGTGACCCCTACACCTGTGTAACCATCGCCTGAGCAAGACGGAACATTCCCACCACCGCAGGGATCTCCGCCCCTTCTAGCAGGCTCCCCCACCTCAGCAGGAGGGGACGTACAGGCTGCTCCTGAGACTCAGTGGAAAGCTCTTCTCGAGGGCAGCTGCGCTGAAATGTGGTTGTGCTGGGATAGAGAGGGTGAAAACCGGGTCTGACTATGGCGTTCAAGGCAGAGTGGGCCAGCCCTGTAGCACAGGGGGTAAGCACTATGCGCTGGGAGCCAGCTCCCACATGACTAACTGTGGTTCGAATCTCAGCCCTGGAAACTTGAAAAACACGCTGAGTGCGGGTGCAGGTGTGCGGATGTGTCCAAACTCGATGGAAGGGAGAAATGGAGGAAAGAACTGTGGGTAAAGTGTTGCGTCTGGCCCCTCCTCCAAGCAAGAAAAAGGCACAATATCTAATGGATCTGTTTGGATTTTGGAGGCAGCACAGTTCTCATTTGCCCGTGTTGCTCTGGCCTGGTCCGAGTGACCTGAGAAGTTGCTAGTTTTGAGTGGGGCCCAGATAAAGAGAAGGCTCTGCAGCGGGCCCCGCTGCTCCTGAGCTGCCCTGTCACTTAGGCACATGACACAGCAGACAGAGACCATTCGGAGCCTCTGCCAGGCCCCGATGGGGCAGTCATCCCCGCACGAGAGATGGCCATGCTGCAATCCCTTCTCTTGCCTCTGGGGATCTGGGGCGCAAACACGCATGTGCCCAGTGTTTCTCAAGCCTCCAGATCCAGGACTCTAACTGCCTAGTCAGTTATGTGGAATAATATTGGATCCATTTTTTTTTTTTTTTAAGAATTATTTTATTTAACTTTATTTATTATTATTATTTTTAAGTTTGATCAGAGAGAGACAGAGAGAGAGAGAGAGGAAGTGAGAAAGCAAGCCACCAGGTCCGAGACTTGAACCATGGTCGGCCATGTGGGAGTCCAGCGCCTTTAACCACCATGCCACTTGCCAACCCCTGGATCCATATTTTTTTTAAACCTTAGCACACAGAATAATGAAATGAATTGTAATTTGTTTTTTCTTCTTAGATGTCTAGAACTTAATTAAAAGTAGGCTACTACCAAAAAACGTAAGGCCCCCTCTACTGGTGACTTGCGATGGAAGCAAATCCTCTGCTGAAAATGCTGCAGATTAATCCTGCTGCAGGCCAGAGCCCGCATTTAGCACCGGGGCAGAAGCAGGAGCTGAGATTACATGAGATAAGGCCAGTGCTATGATCACCAACTACCCTTGATCTCAGGAAGGTTACAAAGTTCATTCTCACCCCTAGTTTTTGTAAGTATTTCTTTTTTTTAATTTTCAGAAAAAATAATTGTCTGCAGCCTGAAACTTCACGTATCTGGTATCTATCCAAGGATAATTTATTTTCAGAAATTTTAGTAAATTTGTTCTCCCACATTAGTCAGCAAAACCAAAATAAAAATTTTCTGCCTTCAAAAACAAGTGTGTTTTTACATGTCAGAATTTGAGATCACAAGAACTTCAGGAGAAAACAAACCAAAAACGAGGAGGGAAAAGCTGGACACCAGGCTTGAGATGTCGTAGGCCCGGAGGCCTCTAGCAGGGTTCACTGCTACTCTAGTATGAGAACGTTTGGTTACAAATGGATTCTACTTGTGGTACAAAGTGCTCTGGAAGACACAAACACGTATTAAACAAATAAATGGAAAGGGGAGTATTTCCAGTTGCTCACGATATCCTTGAATTTATTTCTGGAAAAAAACCTTGTTTTGTAGAAAAAAGTACATAAACCAAATATAATTTAACATGTTAATATATCTGTTGACTAGCTTTTTTTTTTTTTTTAAGTTTGCTATAGGGTGACTGTGCTTGCTGGAAAGGAGGGGGAGAGGGAGAAAGGGAAAAAGCACCCCTGGGGTTGGCAGGAGAGGCAGGATCACGCTGCAATCCCTTCTCCTCCATCTCTCCTTTCAGAATTTGGGGTATGCACACACACGTGCCTGGCATTTTTCAAACTACCAGGTCTGGGGCTCAAACAGTGCAATCTGCCATGTGGGGTCTAGTCACCTTAACCACATGCCACTGGCTAGCCCTTGACTTTTTTCTGTGTTATTTGAAAGGGAATTTTGCAGTGACATCAATCTGGGTATCAAGCATTATCCAAAGTCAGAACTGGGGTATGTGCGTTCCTGATAGAGGTACAGGGAAGCCGTAGAAAAGTCTAGATAGAATCAATTTAATTGAAGGTTTGATTAAATTTTTTGTTTAAAAATAAACAGAAGTGAGGGGGCAGGGGGAAATGACTATGTTAATTAGCTCGATGTAATTATTTCCCAATGGATAGAAACGTCGTGTTGCGTACCACAAATATATATCATTTTTATTTGTTGATTAGAAAATAAATTTCAAAAGCAAGTTAAAATCAGTATCAGTAACTAAAAGATCCTGCTTTAAAATCATTAACATGGGGCCAGCAGGTAGTGCGGTGGTTAAGGCGCTGGACTCCCACATGGCTGATTGTGATTTTAGTGCCAGTCCCAGCAGATCGAAAATCATGCTCGGCACATGTGCATGCGTGCCCCAAATCCCAAGAGGAGAATAGCAGTCAAGGGCTTGTGGCATGCCCATCATGCCCCCCCACCCAGGAGAGGTGATTTCTCACTTTCACTTGCTCTGTATCACTGTCTCTCTCCTGTCCAGCGAGGACATGCGCCCTATGACAAAAATCTAAAATAAATAAATAAATAAATAATACTATCAATGATAAATATTAGTTAAGTAACTATTGTTTGCAGAACATAGGACAGTACATGTAGCAGGCTGAATTATAGAAGTTACAGTGAATTAAGGACACTTTTAGATACTGAAAAAAAAGAATACAATCTTAGTAACATGTTTGTGATCAGGAATTAGCCCTGCTCCTGGAATAATGTTGGTACTGAGCCACTTAAAGGGGAGGCTTCAGACCTTAATCTTCAAATGGCAGCAGTTTGGTAGGAAAAAGGGTCTTTACTTTTCTCCACATCCTTTAGAAGTACACACGTGCAAGAATTTACCAAAAGATCTTCAATCATGCATGTGGCTGGATCTCATGTGGCCAGCTGCACGGTTTGAGTCAACCTGGTAGCTTGAGAAACACACCTGGTTTTGTGTGTGTGTGTGTGTGTGTGTGTGTGTCCAAACCCTGAAAGGAGGGAAAATGGAGGACAAAGGATTGTTCCATGACCACACCCCTTGGGGGGTGCTCTCTTACCCCGGGGCGGGGGGGGGGGGGTGTGATGGCCACACCACAATCCCTTCTCCTCCATTCTCTTCTCGGGATCTTGGCTCGCATGCACCTGGGCCCAGCGTGAGTTTAAGCCACCGGATCTGGGACTGGGACCGTGGTTGACTACTTGGGAGTCCAGAGACATAGCCATTACGCCATCTGCTGGTCCTGCTGTGACACAAATTAAAAAAAATAAAATAAATTAAAAAAAAAAAAACAAGAGAAAGCATATCTTGACAGTGTAGCTAAATAAAATACGTGGACTTTGATTGGATCGTCGTTGGGGGGTGGAGGGGAAAAGACATTTTTGGGACAATTTAGAAAATTGTTTCCATAGATGAGTTAATACTAAATATGGAATCACTATTAGTTTTTATGGTGTCTGATAATGTTACTGTGATTATGGGAAAAACAAACATACAAACTACTTAGGGCCGGTCCCGTGGCCTAGAGTTTAAGGGAGCTGGATTTCACTTGGACAAACCACCTGGTTCAAATGCCAGCCCACTGGCCTGAAAAACTATTGGTCATGTGTGCCCAAAATCCCGACAGGATGGAGAAATGGAGGAAGAGATTGCAGTGTAACTATGCCCCATGTTTCTCTCTCTCCCTCTTTGTGTCTCTTTCACTGGTGAGCACACAAGAAAAAGATATACTTATGTTTAGGCAGTGAATTACCTAGGAGGGAAGTTTCATATTGTCAACTCATTTCAAATGGCTCAGTTAAAAATGTGTGGGGGTGGGTGGGTGGCACAGCAGTAATCTGCTGCTCAGGCAGTCCTGGATCCATCTGGAAGATCCCGGGTTCCAAGGCTGACCCGCACATGCCCAGCTGCTGGTGCCCAGGATCCCAGCCAGCTAGAAAGCCTAAGGGAGTGAGGCAGGATCGCAGCCTGAGACCCCGTTGAGGGTGCCTGTCTTCCTCGTTTTGCCTCTCATTCTTACAAAAGAAACATAAAAAATAAAAATTAAAAAAAAAAACAAACTTAAGAGAACAATAGAGAGGTAAGATGTTAGTGAGAAACAGATAGGACTTATTACCTGTTGGTGATGACATGTATAGTATTCTCAACTGGATTGGTCTGAGAAGTATTTCATGATGGGTAAAGTCTTTTTACAAGCAAAATGAGAAATAGTGATTGACTGTTTTAAAAAATAATTAGAATAATAATAATAATGATTGGAAAAAACATAGAAAAGATATTGAATGATGAAGTGGGGAGATTAATGTCTCTGTATTGACTGACATGCATGGCATTCCCTTTTTTTTTTTTGGAGAGGTTTTTCGCTATAGGGCGCGTGCGCTCGCCAGACAGACAGAGAGAGACATAGAGACAGAAAGCGAGAAATCACCCCCCAGGGGGGATGGTCACGCCGCAATCCCTTCTCCTCCATTCTCCTCTTGGGATCTTGGGCACGCACGCACACGCGCCCGGAGTGAGTTGTAAGCCACCGGGTCCGAGACGAGAACCGCGGTCAACTACGTGGGAGTCCAGCGACATAGCCATTACGCTAACTGCTGGTTCCCCATGGCATTCCCTTTTGAAAAAGCAATGTAATACACTGTAAAATTATATGTAACCCAATGTAATATAAAGAAGATTATGATGATAATTAAAAAAAAGAGAAAAAAAAAATCTTAAAAACTGTTGGGACCAGCAGTTAGCGTAATGGCTATGTCGCTGGACTCCCACGTAGTCGACCGCAGTTCAAGTCCCAGACCCGGTGGCTTAAAACTCACGCCGGGTGCGTGTGCATGCGTGCCCAAGATCCCAAGAGGAGAATGGAGGAGAAGGGATTGCGGCGTGACCATCCCCCCTGGGGGGGTGATTTCTTGCTTCCTGTCTCTCTGTCTGGCGAGCGCACCTGCCCTATAGCAAAAACCTCTCCAAAAAACTGTAAACACGAGCACATACACACACAGAGCAACTGTGGCATAATATTAACAACTGATGAATCAATGTGAGGGTCCATGGATGGTCGTTGTGACATGGAACATGGGTGCAGGGGTGATCAGGCCTGGCACCCACAGTGAGGCACAAGTTCCTGTCCCTTGCTCAGAAAAATCTAGAGACGAGGACACTCAGAGTGGGGATAGCAAACTGGAGAGTTTACTGAAAGAGGAGGAAGGAAAAAACCGCACTCCCAAGAAGGGAGGGTTCTCGGAAAATGTTTGCCAAGGAAGAACTGAGGCAAGGGGGTTTTATTTGGCAGGAAGGGCATTTTCCGACTTGTTCTGTGTGGAGCTTGTGCATGCGGGCTCCTCGAGGTGGTGGGGGCACATGCTGGATGAGTACAGTTATTCTCCTAATTTTGAGTGGGTACAAAGGTCAGGAGATTCTTTGTCGATAAGCTTTGGGCCATAAAATTCATTATCTTATCTTCTTCCTGGAATGTGGTAGGGCCTGGAAAAAGCCTTTGTTTCAGTCTAGATCATACTGCTTGTGAGCAGTATCTCCAGCCAGGCTGCTCTGTCTCCATCTTAAAACTTAAGCCATTTTGTGATTCCATTTTTGGGCCTATAGCTAACTACATCTTTAGGGTCTCTGTCTGCTACCTCAGTTGCACTGGCCTGTCAACATTTCTGTAGGCTTGGCATTTTTCTAAATAAAATGTTGAGGGGAAAGGATGTCTACAAAAGCCTCCTGGGAAATCCTTCGTGCAATTTTGGAATTAGGACTTTAAGAGCACGCAGAATCTTACACCATCTTTTCCTTTGCTGACATGTGAGTGGTTTTATTTCGTCAAGGTCGTAAACAGGATCATACTACACTGAATGTACAAGTAAGCATCACAATCACTGAAGTGTATATACTCCTGCTGGCTTCAGGGTGCTCTCAGGAGGCTAGTGTTAACAGAAAATTCCACTTTCCTTGTTTGTTTACATTTTCAAAACTAAGTATTATCTTCAAATCGCATTAGCTTTCTTTTTAAAAAAAAAAAAATTCACGTGCACATGCCCTCAAGCAAAACAAAACAAAAACCTCACTTAGAAATAGCAAAAACCTCTCCAAAAAAAAAAAGAAAGAAAGAAAAGCCCACGGGGCCGGCAGGTGGCGCAGTGGTCAAAGTGCTGGATTCCCACAGGCCAACTGCGATTGGAGTCCTGGACCTGGCGGCTTGCTTTCTCACTTTCCCTCTCTCTCTGGTCAAATTATTATTATTAATAAATAATTCTTTTTTAAAAAATAAATAAAAGCCCTAAAAATTCTGAACGGCTTGGTTTCTCTTTGGTGACGTCTTTAAGTCATGGAACCTGAATCTTCCTCCCGCTCCCGTCGGGCCATGGGCTGAACAGGATCATACCTGGTTCCACCCAAGTAGAGCTGTACCTACGAGAGCCACGCAAGACCGGAAAGAGTTAACACTTTAAATAGCAGCAAGTGGCAGCCGAAAAAGTAAAATTCCTGGCCTCGAAACGCACCCATGAACGCCCAAGTCCCTGGCAGAAAGACTACGGGGAGCGGGGAGGCGCGGCGCGGGCGGGGGCAGACAGTCCGGCCTGCGAGGCCGGCCGCCCCGCCCCCCGCCCCGGCCAATCAGCGGCGGGGGGCGAGCCCAGCCAATCAGCGGCGGGGGGCGAGCCCAGCCAATCAGCGGCGAGGGGCGGGCCGGGGCTGGGGGCGCGCCCGGGCGGGGCCGGCGGGTCTCGGAAGGTGCGGGTTTCCCTGGGCCCGCCGTGCCCGGGCGCAGGCGGAGAGGCCGAGTCGGCCGGGGCTTCGGCCTCCGGCGTCGGGACATGGCGGCGGGGGTCAGGATGGAGGACGTGAGTGCACGGAAGTGGCGGGCGTCTGTCACTTCTTCCTGGGCTGGGCGCACAGGGCGGAGACTGCCAAAGGGGCTGGGGAGCCATGGGGCGCCGCCGCCCGGGGTGGGGACCGGCGGGGCCCGGGCTGTGGCGCGCCGTCCCGGTCCCAGGCCGGGCCGGCACACGTGGCGCGCGTGCTCGTCCCGGAACCAGGGGCCTCACGTGATGAGGCGCCGGTGCCCCGTTCCCGGCCGGGCGCAGGGAGCGGGGCCTCGCTGCCCTCCCCGCCTCTCCCTGCGGGTCCCCGCCTCGGCTCCCCAGGACGGTGGGCCCGGAGGGGCTGCTGCCCTCGGGATGGACGCCAGCGTGTCCCCGCAGACCTGTCGCCATCGCTGCCCGGAAACCCACACTGTTGAAAAACAGTGTCCTGAGCTGTTTGAAGCCAGGCACGGCAGGAAGGAAGAGATTTTCAGATCTTTCACGGGCCCAAACGAGGTTACAAAAAACCCACTGGCCTAGTTACAGTGCGCGGAGAGACATCTTATGTCTCTGCTTAGGTATATTGAGACGTTCTTAGGGGAGACACGTATGTGTGTCCAGAATTAACCGGGTTGCCCACTGGCGCATAAAATTCTTGCCCTTGAGAAACGCGAAGTTGACAGTTATCTTAAAGCACTAATTCGGGTAAATAAATTAAGACTTTCCCGTGACCCTGTCACTGAATGAAATGCTCCAGGACAAGCAGAAGACGACGGGACACAGTCCGGCCCTACCAGAGTCCAGATCCTGTACACACAGCAACCACAGTTAAACTGTCCTCACCAAATAGACAAATTTCTAACGATTCGCATGTATATTTGGGGCCTTCACAAAAACGCAATACTGTGGGAAACTGTGGATTTAAAAAATGTTTGTACCAAAACAAACTCATACTTTAACTTGTCTTCCATTAACTTTATGAAGATCCCTTCATATATTTAAAAGCAAAATCCATGGTTTTTAAGTGTTTTTCTAAAGCTTATTTATCGGCCCAGTGCTGTGGCCGGTGCCTGTAATTCCAGCTACTCAGAAGGCTTAGGCTGGAGGAAGGCCAGCCTGGGCAACACAGGGAGACCTTGCCTGTCTCTAGAAAAAGAAAATGAATTTAAAGTTTATTTATCTATGTCTTCCCTGAGAGAAGGCAGCAGCCCCTACAGGGTCTTCACACCACATTCCACCCCAGCCCTAGCCTGCCAGGTACACAGAGGCCTTGGGACGTGAACCTGGGACCTTCCCCTGTGGCCCCAGCATCCTGGAACACTGTTTCTGCTGAGCCACCAGCTCTTAATTTTTAAGGGTGAGATTCATAAGCTGACAATTTGTGGAAAACAGTGACTAAGAAGAAAGTGGATTGAAATGACTTAGGAAAAAAAACATGCAGTTAAGTGCTTCTGGTTGGTGCAAAGCTACCCTTTGACCTGTGGCTTTTAATTTGGGCTGAGTATAATCCTAGAAATCTGTTTCACCAAACAATTAGAGATGAATGTTTCCCCAGCAGTTTCTAAATCACTTTAGATCTGAGCAGGTCGTCTGCTTTTTGTGTTTTGTAGATATGATTTCCAGCATTCAGTAAAGATAAAAACTACCGACAGGTCATAGGCCCGGACACCCCCGAGTTAAGAGTCAGACACTATATATTAGCTCGGGCTCTGTGCAAGCAGCGAAACCACCCCGGCTCGCTTTAGTGCCCCCAAACCTCCCTGATGCCTTGTGTCCAGCCCACTACCTCTTCCAAAAGAAAGAGCCCTCATCCTGTGTCCGGCTCCGCTCGCAGGCTCCCCGTGCATCCTGAGGCTCCACTCCCCTCCCGTCCTAGCGCGGTGCTCACCTCAACTAGTTCCCCTGTGCTGGGTGCTCGGCCGGTTTCTCTCGTACTCCCAGTACCCCGTGCACACTCTGCTGTCATGTCCTTCCTGTCCTCTGACTTCCCCGATGAAAACGTAATCTCCTCGTACCCCTTACCTCGGGCACAACACCGTACACAACGGTCTTCGGTAAGAGCCTGAGATCGAGAGAGGGTTGTGGCTGTCTTCTACGTAGCCGAGCCCGGCAGGACTCTTCCTGCCAGGACAGTGGCTTTAAACCTGGCTAGCTGAGTTTCTAGGCTTCAGCCCACACTGCTCAACCTCTTGTGGCGACTTTGGCGACAGCACAGCTAGTTTTCAATGAGAATTCGGTATCAGTCTCCTGGAGGGTCGAGAAGCATTGTTTGTTTTGTTTTTATCCACTGGTCCTGGCTAATAAGTATTTATTTGGCTTTTTTTTTTTTTGAGAGTTTTTTTTTTTTTTTTGAGAGGGTGCGTGCGTTCACCAGAAAGACAGAGAGACAGAAAGTGAGAAATCACCCCCCAGGGGGGATGGCCACGCCGCAATCCCTTCTCCTCCATTCTCCTCTCGGGATCTTGGGCATGCACACACACACGCCCGGCGTGAGTTTAAGACACCAGGTCCAGGACTCAAACTGCGGTCGACTACATGGGAGTCCAGCGACATAGCCATTATGCCAACTGCCAGTCCCAGTATTTGGCCTTTAAAATTCACATGTTTATTCATGGTAGAGCATTATCTGTCTGGTCATGCCCAGCCCCTCAGTTCACCCTCCAACTTGTTGGGCCAGGCACTCCCACAGGGCCCTCCGTGGTTCAGGCAGACCAGGCTGGGGGTCTGAACCGTGGTCGCCATGTGGGATCAGGCTTTTCCCAAGCCACGGAGCCAGCTGATTATTTGCCTTTTTTGTCCTTGGTTAGAAACTAATGCAGCACTAGAGGCCAATCATCTGACAGGTCTTGCTGGGTTTCCCCACCTGGTTTGTGCGCACCTTAGGCCCGTGCAGTGAAGTCCCCATAAAGCCCCAGGACAGGGTTTGGCGCGTTTTCCATAGCAGAACACATGGAGGATCCTGGGGGTTGTCACACCACAGAGGGCTTGGGAGCTCCGTGCCCCGCCACGTGCCCTGCCCTGTACATCTCCTCATCTGCACCCTTCAGAATCCCCTTTATACTAAATCGGTAGCCATGAGACAGTGTCAGCATTTCCCCGAGTTCTGTGAGCCGCCCCAGGAGGTCACTGGAACCTGCAAAGATGGAGGTGTCGTGGGAACCCATTCTATAGTCAGTCTGCCAGAAGCCTTGGAGGCCCAGACAAAGACATCTGCGGTGGGAGAGGGAGGCAATCTTGCGGACGAAGGCTCCACCCATGGCATCTGACCCATCTCCAAGTAGAGGTGGGAAGGCAACTGGTCTAGAGGACACCCAGCGGGTCTGCTGCACAGCTCAGTGCTGGCTGGTGGGAGGAACCCCCACAGGGAGGGCCCTTCAGGGTGAGCGCTTCTACTGGTACTCTGGGTATTTCTAGCATAACTGACCGTTGTTTGTTTTAAGCACTCTCAATAAAGCCTCCATCAGCTTTGCAGAATGCCGTGGAACATGGCAGTGAGTCAGAGGATACAAAGTAGCAGATATGCAGGATGAACAGGTCTGGAGAGCTAATGTGCACCCCAGGGCTGTAGGTAATAAAACGGAGAATGTGGGAATGCATGCTAAGTAGATTTCAGCTGTTCCTGAGACAGAAACCAAAAAGTGTGAGATGACGAATGTTAATTTGCTTTGCTACAGTAACCTTTTAACCATCTATATGTAGCCATAGCCTTGTGTTAGAGACCTTAAATGTAAACAATGTAATTTATCAGTTAAGAAAGAATTGTGGGCCAGCAGGTGGCATGGTGGATAAAGGTGCAGGACTCCAACATGGCTGACTGTGGTTTGAGTCCCAGACCTGGCAGCTTGCTTTCTCTCTCTCTCTCTCTCTCTTGCTCTGTCCCTCTCTGATCAAATAAAAATAAATAAATAAAATTAAATAAAATAATTCTTTAAAAAAAGAAAAAGAAAAGGAAGAATTGTTGCAACAAGTGCTCCCTGGACTAGTGGTTAAGTGAGACTGGGTCCCACATAGCTGACTGCGATTTGAGTCCTGGCCCCAGTGACCTGAAATACACACGGGGTCTATGTGTATATGCCCCAAATCCAAAAGGATGGAGAGATGGAGAAGGGATTGCAACATGATCACACCCCATTAGGGAGTGCTCTCTCCTTTCCCTCTCTTCCTCTCTCTGGTGAGCACATGTGCCCTCTGGCAATTAAAATAAAATGAATTGCAACCATATGTAATAATTTAACAAAATGAATAATGTTAATGTGGTGTGGCCACACCCCATTAGAGCTACCTTCTCCCACCTCTCCCTGGTAGACAAGGGAACCAGCAGTTAGCGTAATGGCTTTGCCGCTGGATTCCCACGTAGTCGACCGCAGTTCGTGTCCCGGACCCGGTGCCTTAGAACTCACACCGGGCGCGTGTGCATGCGTGCCCAAGATCCCGAGAGGAGGGAACCAGCAGTTAGCGTAATGGCTATGTCGCTGGACTCCCACGTAGTCGACCGCGGTTCGCGTCTCGGACCCGGTGGCTTACAACTCACGCCGGGCGCGTGTGCGTGCGTGCCCAAGATCCCGAGAGGTGAATGGAGGAGAAGGGATTGCGGCGTGACCATCCCCCATGGGGGGTGATTTCTCGCTTTCTGTCTCTATGTCTCTCTCTGTCTGTCTGGCGAGCGCACGCGCCCTATAGCGAAAAACCTCTCCAAAAAAAAAAAAGAAAGAAAGAAAGAAAAAAAAAAAAAAAAAAAAGATCCCGAGAGGAGAATGGAGAAGGGATTGTGGCGTGACCATCCCCCCTCGGGGGGTGATTTCTCGCTTTCTGTCTCTATGTCTCTCTCTGTCTGTCTGGCGAGCGCACGCGCCCTATAGGGAAAACCTCTCAAAAAAAAAAAAAAAAAGACAATAATCAATATCTACGTTTTGAAGGCTTGAAAAAAAATGATCTGCTTAAATCTCTTTATGTGTTACTTTGCTTGGGAGGAGTGGAAATAAGATTTTCTCTGCATTTTAATACTTCTCATTTTCATAGTATAGTGTGTCCTCCTGCCTCTAACTTGCGTCGTGGCTTTCGGAATGCCTAGGCCAGTGGGTTTCCCTGGAAACATAATCCAGCCTGCTTCCGTTCTGCACACAGGGCTCCTTGGACATCACCCAGAGCGTCGACGATGACCCACTCCTGGACACGCGGCTCCTCCCGCATCACTCCCTACAAGCTCATTTCAGACCCAGGTTCCATCCTCTGCCTACAGTCATCATCGCAAACCTCCTCCTGTTCATACACGTGAGTTGCTGAGACAAAGGGATCCATCCCAAGGTGATGTTCTTAAAAAATATATAAGCTCTTCAGAGGCCAGCTGGGCGATATCTATCAGCATTTGAAGTCTATCTACTTTGCTTTCATCTCTAATTTAAAGAATTTATTGTGGATAACTGCATACATGAAAAGATATTGTTGAAACTAGCAATGTTGTCTGTCTCATGTCATGAGTGCCTGGGGACTGCATGGTGGTGCAGTGGCCAAACACAATACCCTGCAAGGCAATCTCACATGTGAAGGTTACTGGTTCAAGTCCAGAGGCCTCCCTAAGTACCCACATTTTGTATCAGTCATTTAAATGTTTGTCAATATAACTGCATAGTTGTTCTCTTAAAACTGAAATGAGAAATAAAAATTTCTAGGCATAATTTTTACTAGTTAACCCTTGAGGTGCTAAGTTAACTGTTTTTAACTTTTTAAAAAAAGCTTATTTATCTCATGAGTGAGAGAAACAGAGACAAAGGTACAGTATCATCAGAATGCTGATGCCACAGTCTGCCCGAGCCAGCCCGGGTCATGGCACACGTGTGCCAGCATGTTCAGGGAGGCCAGCAGGTGCAGACCGGTCACCCCCCCCCCCCCCCCCGAGTCAGCCTCCCAGAGCATTGCGTTTTACTGTAGTGACCCTGTCTGGCCCCGTTTTACTCTTTAGGAAAGAGGACAGAAAATAGCTTTTAGTATTTAGTGGTCATCTCTTTTAGATCAGATTTAGAGTGATTTTAATTTTTTTTTTTTTGCGATTTTGTCTGTTTTCTAAATTTCTTGCAAATTTTTATAATCCATTTTTTAAAATTTGCAAAAAAATGTTTTAGAACTCACTTATAAAAATAAGATAGGGCCAGTTAAGGCGGCAGGATTCCACACGGCAGACCTGACAGCTTGAGCAGCACGCTGGGCATAGGTCACGTGTGCACGCCTGAAACCCTGAAAGGGAGACAGGGAGGAGAGACTGGGCCATCCCATGGTGAGCACCCTCTCACTTTCCCACGCTCTCTCTCTCCTGCAAGTGCATGCAGCGCTGAGAAACCAAACAAACAAACAAACAAAAATAATTACAGGAGAACGCCCTGCCTCAGCGACACAAGCAGTAGCATACTGATCTTCGGTGCTGGAAGCACACGACCAACTGTGGGTTCTGATCTCGAGTCAACCTGAAACACGTCAGGGGTGTCTACCCAAGATCCTGGCTACCTGAAGGGCTGGGAGGCAGCACTCGGGGCATGCCAAGACCCAGCTGACAGTGCCTTGCTCTCTCGCTCGTATGAACAGAGTAAGGATAAATTTGAAAGAAAAAAAAAAGGTGGTAACATATTGAGTCATCATGAAAGTCATGACACATTTTTGCATAGAAAAATGTCATCACTTTCCCGACAACCTAATAGTTGTCTCCTAATTCCAAATATTAAGTGTTAACCCTTCTGCTTTCCTGTCCACCAGGTTGTGTTTGTTATTTTGGCATTTTTAACAGGTGTGCTTTGTTCTTACCCTAATCCGAACGAGGACAAATGCCCAGGAAACTATACCAACCCACTGAAGGTTCAGACGGTTATAATCCTAGGAAAAGGCATTTTATGGATTCTGCATCTACTCCTTGAACGCTTCATCCAGTACCAGCACAGCAAAGCAAGAAAGCGAGGCTACAGCATGATTTACCGCTCCACGAGGCCTCTCAAGGGCCTTGCACTCCTGGCACACTCCTCAGGTAAGCCCGGCTGTCTCTCCACTCCTCGGGGCTTGCGTGGCAAGAGACAGCAGAAAGAAAACATAAAATGTGATTGTATAGTCAAATATGAATTGATCACATTCATCTCCTCAATCAAATGTCTCATCTTTGTGAGTCATGTGTCTTGTGGCCACTAAAATATGGCTCACCCAAATGCGCTGGGGCTTCCTTAACATTCCACACAAGCCCATGCTTATTTAAACCTGTACTCATGAGGAACGTGGTAGCCCTATACCCGAGTATGAAATGCGGGATTTTCTCTTTTGCTCTGCACAAGTTTATTCATCTCTAGCAGGTGGAAATACTGTTGCTATTTGATATTTCTGAGAGTTTATTTTTTTAATTTATCAGAGAAAGCATGCTCTTGCCAAAGAGAAACAGAGTGATCACAGCATAATCCCTTCTCCCCCATTTCCCCACTCTGTCAGTATTTGGGACACACATGCACACGTGCCCAGTGTGTCTTTCAAGCTGTCAGGGTCAGGATTCTAACCATGTGGTTGGTCTTGTGGGATCTAAACCTCTTCACCAGTAGCCATGAGGCCAGAGCTAGTTTCACTTTTTAATGAAACACAGGGCTCTCCTAGCAGTAGGCGATATTGATGGTAAGTTCCCAGGAAAAAGGGACTGTTATATGAGAAAATGGATTATCTAAAGCAGAAAACCCAGTAACACGCAGGTCCTGGTCAGCAGCGCCGTACGGCGGGAAGAGGCCTAGGAGGCCAAGGCCAGCCTGTGCTTCTGCTCATGCTCCCGACGCATGGTCCTGTCCCTTCAGCAACAACAACAAATCCCACGTAGGACTTAGATTGCATGTGTGTCTGTTATTCTTTATTGTTACAGACATCTTAAAGGCTTAAAAGAATTCATTGAACTTTTTAAGGTAAATTGGGCACTAAGTTTCATGGAAAATACATATATCATGGATAAACTATGCATAGATTTCAAAATATTTTTGCACCAAAAATAAACTTGTACTTTAATTCCATTCTTTTTATAAAATTTTTTAAGTGCCTGAGTATTAAATAAATTGGTACCAAAGTGTCCACTCTTCTAAAGAAAAAGACCCATCTTTTCCATTTGAGACCAGGATAAATCTTTAAAAGTTTTGAATCCAGGCTAATTTTTTCCTTAGAAGAACGGCTCAGCAGAGTCGAACTTTTGCTCCATGTGGTTAGGGCAGTTCCTTGCAGGGCAGGCTGAAGGCCATCCCCTCGGTGGAGTTCCCAGTGGAAGCTGCGGGGCCACCTGCAGCACCCAGAGAAGCCAGCTACCATGCTGGGGGGCCCTGGCTCCCTGCTCTGGAAGGATGCGCTCGGTTCATGTCTTACTACTGATGTGCAGGACACTTTTTAGCCAGAAGGTGTCACTATAGCACAAAAATAGAAGCAGAAACCCAGCTAACTGCTAAAAGATCTCACATGACCAAGGGTAATCCGTTTCTTAAGTGATGGTCTGGAAATACTTCTGAAGCCCATAATTAGATCTTTACTTTTCCAAGATTTGACTTTCAAATTCTTGTTAATGTCACCCTTCATTATGATCTGTTCCAAACTGGTCTTTTAGTCACAGATGACATCACTCTATGTTGCTCTTAGACAGATCCGGAAAATCAAAGGGGTTGGGGAAGGTATATAACTTGTTTCTATTTTATTTAAGTATTTTTTTTTCTTACTTGGAGACAAAGATCAGATATGGGGATCAGAAAATATATTTATTTATTTGTTTATTTTTATTCTTTTTTTTTTTTTAGAGGTTTTTGCTATAGGGCGCGTGTGCTCGCCAGACAGAGAGACATAAAGTGAGAAATCACCCCCCAGAGGGAATGGCCACGCCGCAATCCCTTCTCCTCCACTCTTCTCTTGGGATCTTGGACACGCACACACACGTGCCCGGCATGAGTTTAAGTCACTGGGTCCAGACTCGAACCACAGTCTGACTACATGGGAGTCCAGCAACACAGCCATTACGCTAACTTCTGGTCCCAACAATTCATTTTATCTCACGTGACAGAACTGCTAGATATTAGTTAACTTCACCATGATCTCTGTTATTTTCTAGGGGAGAAGACAATAAATGTATTTATTATTATTTGGTGTGTGCCTGTGGAGATGGGAGAAGGAAAGGGCTTCGCTTTTCTTCCAAATTAGTAAAAAAAAATTCACCTGATTTATCGTTTCTCCTTCCTTAGATCCAAATACACTTACTATTTTTTAAATTGACAAATGAAAGTCCATGTATTACAGTATACAACATGTTTTTTTTTGTTGTTGTTTTTTTTTTTTTTTTTTTTTTTTTTTCTTTTTTTTGGAGAGGTTTTTGCTATAGGGCGCGTGCGCTCGCCAGACAGACAGAGAGAGACAGAGAGATAGAAAGCAGGAAATCACCCCCCAGGGGGGATGGCCACGCCGCAATCCCTTCTCCTCCATTCTCCTCTCGGGATCTTGGGCACGCACGCACACGCGCCCGGCGTGAGTTTAAGCCGCCGGGTCCGGGACTCGAACCGCGGTCGACTACGTGGGAGTCCAGCGACATAGCCATTACGCTAACTGCTGGTCCCAACATGTTTTGACATATGTATACATCATGGAATGGCTACATTTAGGTAAGGTAATTAACATATGTTAACCTCACGTATTCTCATTTATTTATGAGAACCTAAAAATCTGATCTTAGCCATTTTCAAATATACGTATATTGTTACTAAATACTGTCACCATGTTGTAGCTCCAAATACATTTTAAAATTATTTATTTATTATTATTTTTTTAAAGTTTGCAAGAGGGTGTGCTTACCAGAGAGAGAGAAAGTGAGAAAGCAAGCCACCAGGTCTGGGACTTGAACTATGGTCGCCCACATGGGTCAGCTACCACCTTAACCACTATACCAGCTGCTGACCCCAACTCCAATACTTCTTTTTTTAAATTTTTTAAAATTTTATTTATTTATTCATTCATTTACTTCTTTTTAATTTGACCAGAGAGAGAAAGTGAGAAAGCAAGCTGCCAGTTCTGGGACTTGAACTGCTGTTGGCCACATGGGATTCCAGCGACCTAATCACTATACCACCTGCTGGCCCAAATACATTTAAATTCTATTAAAAAAGGAGCCTATAAAAAGCTTATAGAAAATACATATTATGCAAAAACCATGTGTGGATTTCAAGATTTTTTTGTACCAAAATAAACTTGGACTTGAATTCCATTTGCTGTAAGTTTTTCAAGTCCCCTTGTATTAGTTACACAGCAAATTCAGTAGTGTGTGTGTGTGTGTGTGTGTGTGTGTGTTTCCCCCTGAAATGAAAACTTGGTCTTTCATGGCAAAACAGTAACTTTATCAGAGATCTCTGGGATCTGGAAAAGTGAACCTAGGGATTGAGGCCTCTTTTTTTTTTTTTTTTTTTGCTATAGGGCGCGTGTGCTCACCAGAAAGATAGAGACAGAAAGCGAGAAATCATCCCCCAGGGGGATGGCCACGCCACAATCCCTTCTCCTCCATTCTCCTTTTGGGATCTTGGGCACGCACACACACGTACCGGTGAGTTTAAGTCACCGGGTCTGGGACTCGACCCATAGCCGACCACATGGGAGTCCAGCGACATAGCCATTATGCCATCTGCTGGTCCCTGAGAACAGCTTGGCGGTGCTGCTCCAACCTAAAGTGGAAGCATTCCTCACTTACCTGCGCAGGTCTCCGGGAACTTCAGGGCCCTCGGCCCTCGGGATTGTGCCCTGCACACCAGCAGCTCTCTTTGGCTCCACATCTCCTTACAGGGCCTGGGACATGTCTACAGGGTCCACTGCCTTGTAGACATGCCCTCTGGGCCCTCCCTGATGTCTGTCCCTGGTGTTTAGGGCACAGTGAGGTCCCTCACACGCTCTCTCTCAAGGGAATAAAAACAAAGCCAAGGTCAGATCAAGACCTAGGCGCTCTGCTGCCTTTGGACAAGTTACCTAACGTCTCCGCTCCTCGACATCCCGTCCCCACTCAAATGGGATGACATCTGTGTCCTCACAGCTCTCATAAGGGACGCCTTAAAGTCCTCTCATCTTCATTTCCAGCTTTCCCTCCCTTCCCTGAGGTCCACGGAGGCCAGACCGTGGGTCTTCCTGGGGACCGGCCCCCTCCTGAGCCTATAGAGGGCCCTACCTGGAATCATTTCATGGCATAAGCCCAGGTAAGATGGACAGGGCTTGTTGAGAGTAACAAAAGACACTTTTAGCCCTTAGGAAACGGCAGAAGTTTTGGGAGCTCTGTACAAAAGCCAGCTTATTGTAATCAGATGCTCCCGTTCCTCCTGTCACTCAGAAACGGACAAGGGTTTTGGGAGCTGCGTCCAGGAACCCGAGGAGGACGAATGCACGTTCCCAGTGACAGGCTGTCTCCCTTTCTCCTGCACAGGGAACACGGCGCTCCTCCTTGTCCTGTGCGTACAGCACTCCTTCCCCGAGCCTGCCAGACTGTACCTTGACCTCGTTCTGGCCATCCTGGCGCTGGAACTGATCTGCTCCCTGACGTGTCTGCTCATCTACACAGGTGAGGATACAGCACTGTTGCTAGAACAACCTTGGCTGCCTCTCCCGAGCTACGAGAAGCTCTTGACATAGCTAAGGACCGGGAGCATTCTCCCCGTAGACCACATGCGGGCTTCTCTAATTTCTTAATTTACTTACTTATTTTGTGAGAAAATTTTGCTATACAATGTGTGCATTCATTGGAAAGACACAAACAGACAGACAGGCAGACAGAAAGGGAGAAATCACCCCCCAGGTGGGATGGCCACACCGCAATCCCTTTTCCTCCATTCTCCTCTTGGTATTTTGGACACGCACACACATGCCCAGCATGAGTTTCGAGCCACTGGGTCTGGGACTCAAACTGCGGTGGACTACACGGGAGTCTAGTGACATAACCATTAGGCCATCTACTGGTCCCAGACTTCTCTAATTTCAAACCACCATCAGTGGGAGTTTCTAAATCTGTGTTATCGGTAAAATTTTATCAACTAATGTGAAGCCTTTTCACTAAAAATTCAAAAAGACTTCCACAAACTTTTGTATCCTAAAGGCATCTGAGGGCCAGCCCGTAACCCGGAGCCCAGTGGTTAAGGGAGCTAAATCCCACGTGGCCAACAGCACAGCTTGAATCCCAGCCCCAGATGCTTGGAAAACAGACCAGACGTGTGTCAGTGTGGACCCCAAATCCCTACTGGATGGCGGAATGGAGAAGGGACTGCGGCATGACCATGTCCCATTGTGGCGTGCACAGTGGCTCCCTGCCCCCTTTCCAGCCTCAGCCTTGTCCGTACCCCTCTACCCACAGATTAGACTGCGTTTCCCGCTGCACTTGCTATAACAAATGGATACTTGCAAAGAGTAGTCCCAGCTAGATGGGTCACAGCTGCTCAGAGGTCCTTATATTTAACACCCCTAAAAGATGTGTTATCTCAATTTAAGTGTCCCAGAGCCCACCAGATCTCAGCTTCTAGTTGTCCCTTGGGAAGGGAAGGGTCCCAGAACCCACCAGCTCATCTGCATACCAACAAGGTGACTATCAGCTCATTTGCATACCAACAAAGTGACTAACTGCTTATTTCCCTCAGTTACAGCAAGTGTAACACAACAAAATTCATACACCACAAATGAAATGACACTGTCAGCATTCAGGATGCAGAACGCACTGGCCAGGCGTAATTAGTGATTACACCTTTTAGATTCAAGGAGAACTGTAAAACTGTCAGGTGCACATCCTGGCTGTGCTCAAGCGTGGCTGCTTCCTCTCGGAACCTGCTGAGTTAGGGGCTGTTCCCAGGGCTATATGCAGCAGCTCCTGGCACAAGCTTCAATGGTCGGGCTTTGAAGCTTCCTGGATTAGAAGTCTGGCTCCTAAAGGGCCTCGCTTTACTCATTCACGTAAAAAGGAGCTACAAGAGCACCGGCTTCGTGAGCTGAACAAGCTCATCCACACGAAGCAGTTAAACGCTGCCGCCCGGCGTCCGCATTACCGTGTCAGCACTCGCGATAACCTCGGTACTCCCAGTGCTTCGTGCTAGCTTGGTAGACTTCGAAACACTTGAGTACACTAATAAACAAGCCTGTTTACTTACTCTGCGAAACAGTTCCATGCATATTAGTATATTTGAAAAGAACAGACAATAAATTGTAATTTGAATAAATGAGAAAAGACGTCTTTTCAGAATTAGATAATTTTACTAATAATGACATCATTATTTCAGTGAAAATTCAAAAATTTAATAGAGCCAAACCACAGCCTGATGTCCTTGAAGAAGAAAAAGTCTATGCTTACCCCAGCAACATTACCTCAGAGACTGGATTCAGGTAAGGTTTAGGTGGCGAATAAAAGATTAGATAATGGGAATGAGGAGGTTTTTCCCTACAAATCACTGCAGTGCCTGGAGTTTCTGACTGCATTTGTACCTTAGTCATTGTTTCATTCATCTACTTCCTTCTAGCTATGGTGAAACCACATTTCGTAACTATGTACCACAGTTACTAAATAAGTCTGTATATTTGATACGAAATGAAGTCTAATCTCTTATTCATCCCTCGGCTGTTTTTTTATTTTTAGTGCCAGAGGGCACATAAGCTTGCCAGAGAGAGAAAGCAAGCACCCCCCATGGGGCATGGTCACCCCACAATCTCTCTTCCTCCATGTCTCTATCCCATCAGCATTCTGGGCATGCATACATATATGCCCTGTGTGTTTTCCCAGGCTACCAGGCCAGAATTTAAACCATACTTAGCCACGTGGATCTGGCCTTCTATGTACTACCCTTAATCACTGCACTAAGGGGTTGGCCCTGTTATTATATTAACACGTGAAGTCTGGGCTGGCTCCATGGCTTGGTGGTTAAGGCAGCTGGATCCCACATTGCCTACCACATGAATGGTTCAAATCCCAGACCTGGTGGCTTGAGAAACAGACCAGGTGTATTTTTCAAACCACTGAGGGGAGGAGCCAAACCATAGTCAGTCATGGTCCCTTAAAAGGGAAGTTTTGGGGGCTGGCAAGTGGCATAATGGTTAGAGGTGCTAGATCCTCACATGGCTGACTGTAGTTCAAGTCCCGGTCCTGGAGGCTTACTCTCACTTTCCCTTTCTCTATCTCTGCCTCTCTCTGGTCAAATTAAAAAGTAATAATGACAAATTGAATTAAATTAATTTTTTTTTTTTTTTTTTTTGGAGAGGTTTTTGCTATAGGGCCCGTGCGCTCGCCAGACAGACAGAGAGAGACAGAGAGATAGAAAGCGAGAAATCACCCCCCAGGGGGGATGGCCACGCCGCAATCCCTTCTCCTCCATTCTCCTCTCGGGATCTTGGGCACGCACGCACACGCGCCCGGCGTGAGTTTAAGCCACCGGGTCCGGGACTCGAACCGCGGTCGACTACGTGGGAGTCCAGCGACATAGCCATTACGCTAACTGCTGGTCCCAATTAAATAAATATTTTTTAAAAGGGACATTTTAATAGGAAAGTGGGGACTTTTTATTTTTTGCTCATAAAAAATATGGAAGGCTTCACGAATTTGCATGTCATTCTCGCATGGGGGCCATGCTAATCTTCTCTGTATCGTTCCGATTTTAGTATATGTGCTGCCAAAGCGAGCACGAAAGTGAGGATTTTTAATATTAAAGAAGGACACCTCCATGGCTGCAAGCCATGTAGGTGGGCAGCTGCCAGAGAAGGACAGCTGCACTGGGCACGGGGTTTGGTGCTACATTTATTCGAAGAGCTGATAACGGTTATTTAGCAGGGGAAGGTCCGTCTTCGTACCTGGCTTCTTTATTTGGGATTGGTAGGCTTTTTCCTGCCCCTGCCTATCTTTCTCACAGGTTAGCAATTCAGTGACCTAATCCCACACGCTCAGACAAGCCTCGGGTAACTATTAAAGTGGCCAATAAAAACTTGTTCTTTAAGATACAAATTTTTATCTAGATCATGGCCTTTCTAAAGTCCTATAGTTATAAAAGCCTTCCAAATTTCAAGTTGAAATGTACATTATAGATTTATTTCAAGAGAGGAAGTCACTGAAATGATTCGTGAAAGAATCTCATTTTGGGGGACCAGCAGTTAGGGTAATGGCTATGTCACTGGACTCCCATGTAGTCGACCGCAGTTCGAGTCCCGGACCCGGCAGCTTAAACTCACGCCGGGCGCATGTGCGTGCGTGCCCAAGATCCCAAGAGGAGAATGGAGGAGAAGGGATTGCGGTGTGACCATCCCCCCTGGGGGGTGATTTCTCGCTTTCTGTCTCTCTGTCTCTCTCTGTCTGTCTGGCGCCCTATAGCAAAAGCCTCTCCAAAAAATAAAAAAAAAGAATCTCATTTTGGAGTACTGCCCTGGCTTTGTAACATCTATGAGATTTTAATCATGCAGTCACATGTCACTTAACGACAGACGTGTTCTGAGCAACAGATCATTAGGCAGCCTCACGACTGCATGAGCATCTTAGAGTGTGCCTACCTCCTTAGAGTGTGCAGACCTCCACGGGACAGCCTACCATGCACCGCGGCTGTATGGCGTGATCTTAAGGGACACCCTGCCATTGACCAAAATGCTGTTATGCAGCATGTTACTCTACAATCTGCTGTACTGAAAAGTGGTCAGGACTTGTCTGCAAAGAGATGAGTGAGTATTGGTGAACCTGTATAATCCACTTCCGTCTTGAATATTTACAGGACTATTTCAAGCCTTGAAGAAATTGTTGAAAAGCAAGGAGACATAATATTATACCTGAAGCGGCACAACGCGCTGCTGAGTAAGCGATTGTTGGCGCTCACGTCCTCAGACCTGGGCCCTCAGCCAGACAGAATGTGAAAGGCCTGTGGCCGGACAGCAACGCAGAGGAACCCTAAGAAACTAAGACCGTCGACCTGAACAGCTGCTACAGGGACTGCAGCTTTTGCTGAACTAACATTTTACAGTTTCTGTTGGAAATCTGAATGTGGTTCTTACCTGTGTAGCTGTTTAACGTATAGGACTTGTGAGTCTTAAAAGGTATTCACCTTGATAACTTAAGAGAAGCCTGTTTTGTATATTTTAAAATTATTTAACTGCTTGGTTTATCTAGGATCAAAGACATAGTTCAAAATCTCTATGGTCAACACTTTTAATACATGATGTTAGAACCTGTAATAACTTGGGCAATTTATACAGAAAGTCTGATATGACAATATAAACAGGGTTTTAATCAAGTAAGTTCTTCCCATTTTTAAGCTGATGAGAGAAGCCATTATGCTGGTCCTTTTTCCTGTAGAGACCTACTTATATAGGAGGTATTTTATATAATGTATTGGATAACAGCTTGGGCCAGGTAGCTTTCACAGAGAATTCCCTTACTGTCAGGACTGAGGTCTTACGGTGATTTACGACGTGAACTACTGTTTTCTGTTCTTTAGAGGTGAGATGAGGGTGACCTGGACTACTCTTAGACTGACCAGTGCTGGCCGTTAACACTGGCGGCACCTTCTGTTAGCAACGGCTGAACAATCAAGAGGAAGATTTAGAAATCTCACCTTATTTTTGCCCTTATTCAAGAAGTTGCCATATATTTCAGTATTGATTATACCTTCACTGAGTCAAGTTCTGTTATAGGAAAGAAATCTGTGGTTTTACATCTGTCTTAAAAGAAAAAAGACACCTTTTTAAGTTTTGAGTTATACATAAAACTTATGACAAAAATAAAATGTATCAATTTATATAAATATTAAAATATCTAATTTTCTAGTTAAAATGAAGTATTTTTATGAGTAAATGGCATTATTTTCCCATTTTTTTCTAATAGGCCCCTTTAATTTAAACCATTAGGACCTTCCCAGGACATGCTGCCCCAGGAGGACTTTTGGTTAAAGTCTTAGTATGAGGGGAGGGAATATGTGTGATTATGTAGGCTATTAATATTTTTGGGCAATGAGCTGAATAGTCAAGATTTTATTTAAAAAGCTAGATATGAGGCCACCAGGTGGTGTGGTGATTAAGATGTTGGACTCCCACATGGCCAACCACGGTTTGAGTCCCGGGCCCGGTGGTTTGAAACTCACAGTAGGTACATTTGTGTGTGTGCCCAAAATTCAAAGAGGAGACTGGAGGAGAAGGGATTGCAGTGTGGCCATCTCCCCTGGGGGGTGATTTCTCATTTCCCTTCTCTCTGTCTCTCTCCGGCGAGCACACACACACCCTATGGGAAAACAAAACAGAACAAAACAAAAACAAAAAGAAAGAAGCTAGACATACTATATAGGAGTGTACTGATGTAACTGTACAGGTTCATTTGGTCATATCCACTGTCACTTGTGGAGGGTGAATACCTCTTTCTTTTAGATACAGCCACTGCTGGAGCGCTCTAAAAGTTTTCTACTAAGATAAAGATGATTGGGAGTCACCTGTCAGCAATCCAGTTGAATCCTTAAAATAACAACATCCACAAATTAAAGCCAGATTGTATTTTTAAAATTCAGATTGTGTTTGCATCCCCTCCTTTTCCTTCCCTGTCCTCTCTTTGTATTACGTGTGTCTCAAACTCTGCCTTCTCTGGAATTCTGTTTCTATGTTCCAGAAGAGCCTATAAACTTTGCCTTCAACTGCTTTCCTTTTCAGAAAGAAAAGGGCAATGGTACATAGTTAATTCTTATTTTTGAATTAAATTTGGATCTCTTTCCAGTTCCTGAGATTCAAAGGCTGAACTCCGCCTTCCAGAGAAAGGTATAATTAAAAAGCTAGGACATTCAGGTTCTGATGTAATGTCCATATAATCACTGACACTTTTCAGAACTCATTAATGAACACATATACAATAAATAAAACCCAATATTAGAACTAGCAAAACAGAAAAATAAGCAAGATAACTTAAATATGTTAAATACCCTATTTACTGTGCTGGTGCCTATAGTGCTAGTACTGTGAATACAAAAATTAAAGACTTTGGTTCTCACCCCACATTCTAAGGAGGGAGAAGAATAGGACTTCTAGGCTAAACGCGTAAGGGCAGTAACCTCACTGCCAGTTCACTCACTGCAGGAGCTCCGCATTGGAAGAACCCCAGAGCAGTAGAGGGTTTTAGGAATTCCAAGCAAATTCATGAGGAAGGGCACCAGGAACCACAGAGCCTAACCACCATTTGTAGTGTTGGCCAACCTGTGAGGCAGGACAAGGGGAGAAAAGTGGATGGGTGAGATCTGTAGGGCTTGATGCTGTGCTGAGGAGTCTGCATTTGTCTTGTTGATAATGGGGTCTCAAGTCAGGAAGTGACAACAGAAAATTTAGCTTTAGGAGGATGTGATTGTAGTTCAATATGGAAGAAAGATGAATGGCAGGAAGACATAGCCCTGACCCAGGACAGGTACAGTAGCACTTTGTTGTAAATGTGTATGTATATATGTATGTGTACAGATGGCTGGCTAGCTACAGATGTATATATGTGTTCCAAGTGACAACAGCATCATGACTCATTACAGTTAAAAGCTCATTATGTTTTAATATTAAAAGCTATAATGAAAAACAGTTATTTGAAAGTCCAAAGAATTGTACCAATTTATACAGCTTGTTGTCCCATACCCTTGGCAATTGTGGTATTACTGTAATTAATCCTCCCTATCGGATGGATATGTCATTGTTTCAAATTGCAGTTCTTTAAGTATGAATGAAGTTGAGCATTTTTCTCCATATTCTTTGGCTTTTTATAGGTTTTTTCTGACATGTGTATTCAAGTCCTTCACTCATTACTCTTGGATGTCTTTTTTTGGTTAAATTTTTATTTAATTAATTAATTTATTCATTCATTCATTTTAATTTGATGAGAGAGAGAGAGAGAGAGAGAAAGCAAGCCACCAGGTGCAGGACTCAAACCCTGGTCAGCCATGTGGGAGTGTCCAGCACCTTAACTGCCACGCCACCTGCTGGTCCCTGGGATGTCCTTTTCTTAACATACAATCTTCCTTTATATGTTAAGGATAGTCCTCAGCGTCTATGTATTGGAAACATGTCCTACTTTGTTTTACACTTTTTGCCTTTTACTCATCAAACACTATAGCCTGGATCCTTCTCCACCAGCACTGGTCAAAAGCTCACACCGATGAATCCCTAAAGCCACATGGCATGTCCTCTTGTCATGTGAGGGCCACAATGACTTGACCAAATTTTAATGTATTCAAATTTCTGCCCTAGGCCCTTTTTTGTTGTTGTTGTTGAGAGATTTTTGCTATAGGGTGTGTGCGCTCCCCAGAGACATAGACAGAAAGCAAGAAATCACCCACCCAGGGGGGATGGCCACGCCACAGTCCCTTCTCCTCCAGTTTCCTCTCGGGATTTTATGCATGCACACACACACGCCCCGTGCTGAGTTTCAAGTTGCTGGATCTGGGACTCGAACCGTGGTCAACTATGTGGGAGGCCAGAGACATAACCATTATGCCATCTGCTGGTCCCCTGCCATAGGTCCTTTTTGTTCAAGGGATTCTTCAAGGGTGAATGTATGATCAACCACCAGCCTCGGGCAGCCTGGGATCACGGGCAGGCATGTGCTCTGCATACTCCTGCTGGCCTCTGGATGCGAACCAGGAACCTTCTTGTGTGGGATTACTTTGTAAAGTGTTATGTTTTTCTGTCATGCCACTCTTTTGGCCCCATAAATTTTTGTTTGTTTTTACTTTACTTTTTTCTTTAGAATTTTGGTATAGGGCATGTGGAATGAGGAAAAATGAGAAATCATCCCTCAGCGGGATGGCCACACTGCAATCCGCTCTCCTCCAGTCTCTCATGGAATTTTGGGCATGCACACACACACACACACAACTCATGTGTTTTTCAAGCCATGATGTATGGGACTCAAACTGCAGAGTGAGGCATGTGAGATCCAGTGCCTTAACCTGCACGCTACCTGCTGGCCCCCCATGAATTTTTTTATTTTTATTTTTTGGAGAGGTTTTTGCTATAGGGTATGTGCACTCGCCAGACAAACGGAGAGAGACAGAGAGACAGAAAGCGAGAAATAACTCCCCAGGGGGGATGGCCACGCAGCAATCCCTTCTCCTCCATTGTCCTCTTGGGATCTTGGGCATGTACGCACACATGCCCGGCGTGAGTTTAAGCCACCAGGTCCAGGACTTGAACCACAGTCGACTACATGGGAGTCCAGTGACATAGCCATTACACTAACTGCTGGTCCCCAAATAATTTTTTTTAACTAGTCAGGTGAAACTGGAATAGAGATACAACAAATAAATCTGTAACTAGCTGTCATCAGCTAGCTGTAAACACCACAGCACCTGGACCAGTCTTAAGTATGAAGTTTTGTTTAAAGTAGGGAATGATATGAAAGTTAACTTCGGTACATACACACAATTCCATCCTCATAATGTTCTTGCAGAATAAGTATTGTCTCCATGTTGCAAATGAGTTTAAGACCACTACCAGAAATGAGCAGAACCTAGATACAAACCCAGATCCTCCTGGTTAAGTCAGTGTAGCATCCAGGCCTTAAATATGTACATGTGGATAACACCTTGTTTACAGTCAGAAAGAAAAGTAATACGTAGCTTTTGGCTGGAACCACCATCTTCCAGTAATTAACCAAAATGACAAACACAAAGTAAAAGAGGAGAGGCACCCGATATATGTTCTCTAGGCCTTTTAGAGAACATGGAGTTGTTCCTTTGGCAACATTTATGCGAATCTACAAGAAACGTTACATTGTAGACATTAAGGAATGGATACTGTTCAAAAAGGAATGCCCACAAATGTTACCATGGCAAAACTGGAAGAGTCTACAATGTTACCCAGCATGGTGTTGGCATTGTTGTGAACAAACAAGTTAAGGGCAAGATTCTTGCCAAGAGAATTAATGTGCGTATTGAGCATATTAGGCATTCTAAGGGCACCGATAGCTTCCTAAAACGTGTGAAGGAAAATGACCAGAAAAAGAAAGAAGTTGAAGAGAAAGGGACCTGGATTCAACTAAAGCGCCAGCCTGCTCCACCCAGAGAAGCACACTTTGTGAGAACCAATGGAAAGGAGCCTGAGCTACTAGAACCTATTCCCTATGAATTCATGGCATGATGGGTGCTAAAAATAAACTAATCTGTGGTCTATGAAAAAATAATAATATGTCATGACTTCTCATTTCTGTGTAAAGCATTAGGCTGACAAACCACTGAACCATGCAGATTTATAAGACCGTATGTGATGGTGTAAACAGATACTAGACAAATGATGAGGCAGTAGTCACTAATACGATCGGCATTTCATCCTAATGCTCCCACTTAACCAGCTTTGTCATCAACCAGCAAACTTAACTCCTTTGCGCTTTAGTTTCTATCTCACAAAGTAAGAAGCCTTAAGTGAAAATACACGTAAGGCTGTTACAGTGCCCAGCCTAGAACAGATATTCAATAAGTGGTGTGGTGCATAAAAGAATGAACACAGCATGCCTAAGACTGCCACCTCTACATACACGGCTGCTTGCTAGGCTAGGCTGCCACGTGGCTTATGACTAGGAACTTCGGTGTTCTATGGGTCACAACATCCCCTCATAAAAATGGCTCACTGTGCCTACAGCATTTGTACAGCGAGGTATCTGGTGAACATACGCTTTGGTTCTGAGAATCTGGAATTTCGTTATGAGCTAGGCAGAGGTGCCTGGCATGAGCCATTCCCAATAAAAACCTCAGGCAATATTAGGCAATGAGTCTCTAATGATCTTCCCTGATGGGCAACATCTCACTGTGTCGTCATGACTTACCCCTGAAGGAGTTAAGCACGCCCAGCGGGACCTCCACTGAGACAGGTAGCTTGTATCCGTTTCCTTCAGATCCCATCCCTACACCTGCACTTTGCTTATATTCTGCTTATATTCCTTTCCTATAATAAATTAGAGCCATACCATTGTATTCCAAGCCTGGAAGTCCTTTTAGGAAATCATAACTGGAAGTGGACGATGTAGTATTAGGAAATCTTATAGGGCCAGCCAGTGGTGTGGTGGTTAAGGCGGCTGAATCCCACATGGTGGCTGTGTGTGGCTCAAGGGATTGTGGAGTGGCCGTCCCTCTTGAGGGCTGCTCCCCCCCCCCCCCCCCCCCGTCTCTAGTGAGCACATGCACGCTATAGCAAAATTAAAAAAAAAAAAAAAAAAAAAAAAAAAAAGTATAAAATTTTTAAGTAAAAAGAGCACTAGAAATTCAGCCTAGCTGTCTACATTTACATCATGTCATGTACTATCGTAGAACGCACAATACAGCCTTTCCGATCTGCTGTCTGTGGTGGGACCACCACCGAGATGCAGATTTTCGTAAAAACCCTCACAGGGAAGACCATCACCCTCGAGGTTGAACCATCGGATACAACAGAAAATGTAAAAGCCAAAGTCCAGGATAAAGAAGGAATTCCTCCTGATCAGCAAAGACTGTTTTTTTGCTTGCAAACAGTTGGAAGACGGGCGTACTTCGTCTGACTACAACATCCAAAAGGAGTTCACGCTTCATCTTGTGCAGAGACTTTGTGGTGGTGCTAAGAAAAGGAAGAAGTCTTATACCACTCCCAAGAAGACTAAGCAGAAGAGAAAGAAGGTTAACCTGGCTGTCCGGAAATACTACAGGGTGGATGAAAATGGCAAAATCAGTCGCCTTCGTCGGGAGTGCCCTTCAGATGAATGTGGCGCTGGGGTTTTTATGGCCAGTCACTTTGACGGACATTATTGTGGCAAACGTTGTCTGACTTACTGTTTCAACAAACCAAAGACAAGTCATTGTTTGAATTAATAAAAGGAATTAACCTTAAAAAAAAAAAAAGAAATCACAATACATAATACTATTCTAGCCTAAAAGCTACTATCTCTCTCATTATTCCTCTTCAGTAATTATTAGGTTATCAGGAAAGTCATGACCTACATTTTTGTTTTTCTATGCAAAAATGTGTCATGACTTTCTTCTTGACCCACCCAGCAGAACAGTTATTAATGTTCACTGCTCGTGGCAGTGATTTGGCAGAAATAGTCATCTACATTCTAATTTCAAAGACAGTATGTGTTATTATATTTTTAGAAAGGTGGTGTGGTGCTTAAGACACTGGGCTCCCACATGGCCGACCACGGTTTGAGTCCAGGCCCTGGATGTTTTCTTTCTCATTTTCTCTGTGTCTGTCTCTCTCTGGTCAAGTTTAAAACAAACAAGCAAACAAAACAATAAAAATAAATAATTCTAAAAAAGAATTATAGTATTTCTCAATAGCAAGTCATTATATAAAATGATGGTGGTAAGTAACTTACACGTACTGATGTCACTATGTAAGCTTCTAGTCCTTGTTTTATAACACCATGCTTAATGAACACTTTTGGATTGGATAATGTAAAGAGGTTTTAAGAATTTTGCACAAAGCTATATACAGTCAATATATTTGCCACATATGACTGGAATTTTTGAAATCAGAAAGAACAACTATATTGGTATCTAAAAGCAGATTTCAGGTAAAACTGTGTGGGAAGCATTCCTGCACAAATCCTGGCATCTAATGGCACCTGGTACCTAGTGGCACTCCCCACGTACTCCGATTTCTTCTGAGCGATCTTCCGAACTCAGGACGTGGGGAGGAAAGCACAGCTTTGTAAGCCGGGGTGCTCGTCTAAGCTGCAAACATCAGCCTCTATTAAATCCACCTCTTTGCACTTTGACAGAGAGTTTCTCCTTGACTAAACTCTACCCAGACTTTTCTGAACTCTCTTCTCAACTAGGTCTCAACCTTGGTGTAAGGGCACGCTGACCCAAAAACTGTCACACAAGGACACAGAACAAACACAGGGTCTTAAAACCCAAATAAAATAAAAACCACAAAATGTTCGGTAAGTGCGGAATGTGCTGATCCTGCCTAACCACACCTACGCGTCTGCTCATACACAATCTCCCAGAATAGCTCTGTCAGTTGCCCGGTGAAAGGCCTCTTTTCTGGCCAGAGGGCTGAAGCACATCGGGCCTCAGACCCTGGCGGACTCTCGCTCAATAAAGTTTCCTTTTCTCTTGAGATGATTGCCACCCAAGCCTTACTGCAAACCATGACAGTCTAAAGATTTAAACTAAATGCTAACGTGGTTTCTAGTAGCTCAAGGCTTCATCCCCAGGACAGCGCCAGTTACGGAAACGTTAAGGCTTGCAGTGCCTGCCAAAGGAATTCGGGTTGTCCCGACCAGCACCCGAAGACGCAGTGTGCTCCGTGTCCCAGTTTCTCCTGGAGGGTAGGAGCCCGACGTCGGTAAGTGCCAGTGGGCAAACCCAGGTGTTCTCACATGGAGCAGTCCTTTCCCACTCTTTGTCACTGTTCACTCTGACGCGACTGACTCAACCCCCTCCCCCTCGTTCTTCTGTACCAATCGAAGTTGAGTTCTGTTCAGGTTGGGTTATTTTCCGAATGGCAGTAGCGTATTGTTGATTAAAACCTGTCCATTTCATTTCCCCTAGTGCCTGGCTCTGCTTATTCTGACACACTCCATCCCCTCATTCCATGGTGCAATAGCTTTCCCAAAGCACATCTAACCCTTTACCCTCCCACCTCCAACCCTCCCATCTCCAACAGCTCCTCCTAACAAGGCTCAGCGGGCAGCAGCACATGGGCACCGTTCTCATTCCCGCCTCCGCATACCTTTCCAATCACAGGTCACAGCTGAGCATGCATGACTTCGGTCCTCGTGTCGTCAGGGACATGCGGGCATGGTCTGAACTCTTCCCCAGAGCTCGCCTCCCTACTCCAACCCTGTCTGGCTAGTCCGTGCCAGTGCGAGCTCAGCAAGCGGAGTAACAAGTGAAAGCTGCGGCAGACGCCCTGCCGTCCAGATTCCGAGACAGTTTACATTCTAACCGTCCCATCTGAAAACCGAAGCGATAGGCTCCCGCCCGCGCGATCCTGGTGCCGAGAGGATGACAGCCCCCACGCGGAGCTGGAGCTACAGGGTGGGAGGGCCTTCCTAGAACTCCCACCCCCATCCTGGGGGACCACGTGGTTACCTCCCAGCCGGCGCTCAGACCAGAACCTTCTCTGACGGTCTGGTACCGTGGTCCCACAGCGCCATCCCAGCCGCGATTCCGAGCGGAGGCCTAGCACCCTTTCTCGAGCGCGGCTCTACCAGACCCAGGAGACGCAGCCGGCGAGTCGCACCCGGAGGCCCCCAGTCAGGCCTCCCGCCAGGCCCCGCTGGCCGGTTCTGCCAGGCCACGGCTTACCTGGAACAGGTGAAGCGGCTACCGTCCGACGACCCTGCACTGCCAGCTCTGCAGATCCTCGCCCAGGGCCTCAGCGCACGGCCCCGGCTTCCCGCGTCCGAGGAGCGATCTGGCCTGCGGTGATTGGTGGAGCCACCGGAAATGGGCGGGGAAGGGTCTGCGCATGCTCAGTGAGCCTGGTGAGAGGGACGTGTGAAACAGCCCGAGGAGACTTGGGCGCCCCCCTTCGGAGATCAGAGCCCAGAGTCAGTGGGTCTCAACTGATTAAATCTCAATGGCTGGGGGCCAGCAGGTGGTGCGGTGGTCAAGGCGCTGGACACTGCCACAGGGTCAGCCACGGTTCCAGTCCCGGGTGACTTGCTTTCTCGCTTTCCCTCTCTTTGTGTGACTCTCTGGTCAAATTTTAAAAATGAATGAATGAGTACATGAAATTAAATAAACAATTCCTTTAAATAAATAAATAAATCTCAGTGGTGGGACAGGCAGTTGGTGTAATAGCTATGTCGCTGCACTCCCATGTAGTCAACTGCAGTTCAAGTCCCGGACCTGGTGGCTTAAACTCACGCCAGGTGCGTGTGTGTGGGTGCCCAACATCCCAAGAGGAGAATGGAGGAGGAGGGATTGCAGCGAGGCCATCCCCCCTGGGGAGTGATTTCTCGCTTTCTGTTTCTCTGTCTCTGTCTTTCTGGTTAGCACACATGCCTTATAGCAAAAACCTCTCAAAAACAAAACAAAACAAAACAACAACAACAAAAAACTCAATGGCTTCTTTTTCAGAATGTACCATCCTTCTTTTTATGAGTAACTTGGGAGTCAAGGTAACACCAGGCTAGGCTGTATTTATTGCTGGTTGCTTTCAACTAATTAGTTAATTAATTAAATTGCTAGAGAGGACAAGTGCTCCCTGGAGAGACGGAGAGAGGAGAAAGCACTCTCTGAATGGGCGTGGTCACCCTGAATCCCTACTTTTCCATTTTTCCCATCCTGTTGGGATTTGGGACCTGTACGCACATGCACTCAGTTTTTCAAGCTGCTAGGATGGGGGTTCAAATCTAGTACAGTCACATGTGATTTGACTGCCTTGACCACTAGGCCATCGAGAGGCCTTGCAGGCTGGATAAAGCTTTAGGACCACACCCTCCTCCTAAAGATACAGGAGTTGAGAGCTCTGCAGTGCAATGCTTCACTGGTCTGGGGACACAACATGGACTAGATGAGAAGATGGAGTAGATGCTTTTGAAATGCAGGAGGAAAGGTCAGTTGTTTGGAGTAGTCTGGATCTCGGAGTGAGTTATGCCTCACCCACCAATGCAGGCTCACTGGTCTCTCTTGAGGGCAGTGACATTTAAAGGAATTTCAGGGAAGAATATGAGCTTGTTGGACAAATTTCAGAATAATATTTTAAAGACTGAAAGAGTAGTAATCCTCTCAATTCTCACAGCTAGATACATGAGGCTCTGAGAGCAATGCTATGGGCAAAGAAAGAACAGAATTAGAATATCACTTTGCTATTAAAAATTTAGGGCTAGCTTCCCAGAATAGCCTGTCAAAGTCTAGATCTGATGAAAGGATAGTAAATGGGAACAAGAGACCATGAATTTAATCTTCAGTACTCTTGGTGCAGAAGATAGTCAGAGAGGATGAGGAGTACTGTGGTCAGAAGCCTGCCATTTTCCTTGATGCTGATTGTATCTGAAGTCTGTCTAGTGGAATAAGGGAAAGAAGACTCCCTAAAGATTAAGGCTGAATGGGGTCATATTTGGCCATAACAATGAAGTGGGGTATTGTTGTGCTCCAGACCTTGATGAAAGAAGGCTCATGTGCTCTGCAAGGGGAGAAGAAACTGAGAGTCCCCAGTGACTCCCTGACTGGTGACTGCTTTCCATCAAGTACAAAGCCAGAAATTGAGAAGCTGGTAAATACTGGGGTGTGAGAGAGAAGCAGCAATTTTAACTAACGTCTTCATGGAAAACCTCTTTCCAAAACTCTTGTTTGAGCAAAGCCTTGAAGGAAATGTGGAATAAGCTAAGCAGGTCACAGAGAAGAGTGGTCCAGACAGAGGTGGGAGGAAAGAGCAGTGGGTCTGAGACTGAAGCCTCTCTGGTCTTTTAGAGGAACAGGAAAGAGATGTCACGGCTAAAGCAAAGTAATCAATAAAAAGGGGCATACATGAGATTGAGGCAAAGGTCAGGCAAACTGTAATGCCTGGGAGACCACTACAATGAACTCAACATTTGTCTTATCCTTTTCTGTCATGCAAAGAATATAAATGTGATCATTTCATAGGCACTAAATCATCAACGTCCTCTTCAAAGCCTTCGTAAGTAGCACTTGGCAACTATCAATTGTACAGTGCAGGGAATAGAAAAGGTAGGAAAAGTCAACATGACATAAGTGAAAGTGTCTCCAAAACAACTGTGCAGGTGAATTCCATTGAGATCTTTCTTGATGATCACTGACTTTATGTATACGTTGCCAAAGAGAAAATTTTGAGAGTACCCACAAATTTATTCTTTCTCAACTAAATACCTTTCCATTCCTTACAGATAAGCATAAGCAAAGCTGAGGATTGTAGCCTGTACTAAGTACATAGAATATATTCTCTATATTGTCAGTAATCTTAGAGTTCTGGCAGCTAATTATCATGTTCTTACTTTTCCTAAGAGAAGCCCTTGCCAGAACTCCCAGTCATGTATGGCTAAACAGACCACCTGGCTTTGAATCTACACTGATATAGTTTGAATATGTGCCCCTAAATTCATGTGTTGGGCCATTATAACATGATTATTAGGATGAAAACAAAATCAGGTTATGGTCTGAATACTCTTGCTCTCGTGAGTACTGGTGGTGGCAAGAGGGAGGGCCTTTTGGGAAGAGATTAGTGATTAGGGTGTTTAGGGTGAGGCCCCAATGATTTAATGCAGATGGATTTACAAGCAAGACTCAGACCAGACTTACTGAGAGAAGAAAAAATACATGTGACTTGTAGAGAAAATGGAATCAGGATGATTTAATCTGGCTCCCTCACCTCCTATCTTACCATGTTTGAAGGCCACAGGATAGACCATTTACGTTGTTAGTTGCACTGTACATGCACACTTGTTAGGTAATTAGACTTTGCTGTTTTGCACTATTGCATGTAATGTGCATGTGCATCTGTTTGGTTTTGGCAATGAGCCACTACTGATTGTAGTACTTTTAAGAGAAAGGGATCTGGGGGAGGGGGGTATCAGGTAGCATGGTGGTTAAGGTGCTGGACTCCCACATGACCAACTGTGGTTCCAATCCTGGACCTGGTAGCTTGCTTTCTTACTTTTAGTCTCTCTCTCTCTGGTCAAATTTAAATAATTATCAAGATCATAAATAAAATAAATAATACTTTAAAAGAGAGCGAGATTGAGCACACCTGGTTAGCTAGCTAGCTAGTCCTGCTCAGCTCAGCCTTGGTTCAGGAACTCAGCCCTGGTTGCTTTGGCTTGGCTCAGCCTTGTCTCAGCTCAGCTTGCCTCTGCAGAATGTGAGCTTCAATAGGGAGGAAGCACTCTGGAAGTGCTACTATGAGCTGTGTGAGTGCCCCCTGAACTCAGCTAATAAATAAAATGACATTGGTGCCTCATGTCTTTTATCAACTTTCTTCATCTTGGTTCAACCCACCCATCAGAGAAGGAAAGAACCTTGCCAAACATGACTTTGTCCAGTCATCACAGTTGGAGAACAAAAACAGGAAACATGCATCTTGGAATCAAACTATCCTAAGAATGGAACTGGGATTATACAATATCTTGGGGACTGTTATGGAAATGTCTTCCCTCTTGCCACTGTGGGGAAAAATAGGCCCACTCAAAATTTTATTCAAATGTCAAGACTGATGACATGATACACCAGGAGGGTATGAAATATCTTTTTACTCACGTGGTAATACTTTAGGTTGAGAACAGGGAAGCTACCCAAGTAGGTCCAAAAATAAGAGCAGAGAAAAACTGGCCTAGGTGGTTAGGGGTTGGCACTGGGTGAGGGACCTGTATCACTAGGTATTTGCCAAGTTTGAGTCTTTCACCAGCACCAGATGAGGAAGCTCTGAACTGTCCTATCAGTATGGTGGGACAGAAGGGGAAATGGTCAAGGATTAAAAGATGTCAGCAGTCAAACATCAAGGACTGAGCAAAAACCCTTTACTGTAAGTTAACTGCAAGAACACAGGCAGAAAACATAACATACAGCATGGTTTTCCAGGTAGTTCATTATTTACCTGTGATGATACTGACGGCAAGAAGGAAATTTGAAGAAGGTTCAGTGGAGAAATGGAGCATAACCTTTCTTCACACTTTTTAGTGAATGTATACAAGTGGGATCTATTATTCAAATTGTAAAATGAAATTTCTCCCAACTCATAGTCCAGAAAAATGCCAATCCATCTGAGGTTTACGAAATCCCCTGTGTTGTATATACTATCCCAGAGCTGAATTTGCCAACAGCCATTGCTTGGAGGTGATAGAAGAACATTTCTGGGAAGAGTCTTCACACACACCTAAGGACCACTCACCTATGCCACTCATTTCCACTTGCCGAAAGTGCCTGCCAGCATCAAATCCCTCAGAACTCAGGACAGCTGGGTAAAGAGTAAATGCCTTGGAATTCTGAGGACAGACTGAATTATTTTGAAATATTGCAGTTTTCTTTCTTTTTTTTTTTTTTTTGGAGAGGTTTTCGCTATAGGGCGCGTGCGCTCGCCAGACAGACAGAGAGAGACAGAGAGACAGAAAGCAGGAAATCACCCCCCAGGGGGGATGGCCACGCCGCAATCCCTTCTCCTCCATTCTCCTCTCGGGATCTTGGGCACGCACGCACACGCGCCCGGCGTGAGTTTAAGCCACCGGGTCCGGGACTCGAACCACGGTCGACTATGTGGGAGTCCAGCGACATAGCCATTACGCTAACTGCTGGTCCCAATATTGCAGTTTTCTTATCTTGTGCGATAATTTTGTGGAGAGCAGTTTCTGGTTCAAGTGTCAAATCGGCCTGAAATGTGCTGATCACTTTTTGCAGGCTAAAGTAATGTAGAATCACAGTGCAGTTTTCCTGCTTTAATTAATGTATGCACACTGTGAGGACTTTCAGGTGTTCATAGGTATTGTAGATACTGCCACTGCCTCTCAGTAAATCCAGGTCTGCCTGGAAACACTTCTTTGTGACTTCACTTAACAGATTAATCAGAGTGGTTATATGGTCTCAAATTCGGCTTCTGTGTTCAGTTAGATTTTCTTCAACAGCCTTCTCTTTAACAAGGAACCTGGCATGCATCACAGCTTTCTCCTTTTGCAAGAAATGCTCAAATGCCTCATATTCAGAGTGTAATTCTGCCCTCCACTTTTGCATCTTCCAAGTCACTTCAAAAGACTTTGACTCTTGGATTTTGTGCTCCTTTTTGGCATCTTCCTCCTGCTTCCTTAGGAGCCCCAGGCACCCTCTGAGCTTCTTCCTGTGACTCGCTGCAGCTTGCTTGATGGGTACCAGGAGGTGCCCCTGGTAGTCAGAGGAGACACTGCACCAGGGCCACAGAAGCTCCAGGTCTTCCTCACAGAACAGGACCAGGGCCTGGCTGTGCTGTGCCCATAGGGCACAGGGCACCACAGGTGGCATAACTGGGTGTTCTTGAGCTCCTGGCCAGGGCAGCAGTGGAGGCAGACTGGGCTGTGGAAGATATCCTCTATGCCTTCCCATTTCTGGTGAATGCAGGAGCCACAGAAGTTGTGGCCACAGAATGTGGTCAAGGGGTCTGTCAGGTAGTCCAGGCAGAGGGTATAGCTGGCCTCTGCTTGGAGTTTGTCAAGAGAGGCTTTGCAGGCCACAGTGTGTGAGCGGAGGTCTGTCTTAGGAGACACTGCAGTAGGTCTGAATCTCCAGATGCTGGGCAAGGGGAGAAGCTGGTGCCTCTTCAGAGTCCTCTGTCTCAGAAGGCCTCCCTCTGTGTTCCCAGTGTCTCAAGAAAGTGTTCCCTTCTCAAATGTATTTCTGCTTCCACCTCCCAACCCACACAGCAGCTGCCAAGAGGAGTTACAGTCCCTCTCAGTCACTGCTTTTTTGAGCACTTGCACCTTCTATGTTCAGTGGCTGCAAATTCACCTATCGATGGAGCCTTCTTGCTGGGAAAAAGCCTCAGCAATCAGTGTTGATGGAAATCAGTGCCATGTGTTCTACATTGAACCCAATCCAGGCTACAGGAGCTTGTCTAGGAAAAATGACAGGTTCCTACAACAACCAAACATATTCCAAGGAAAAGAAGAATATTAAAGAGATGAAGAGCATATAGCAAGTATAAATCTTAACTCATTTTTTTAAAGATTAAAATCATTTTCTAATACAAATAGGTAAGTCTGTTTCAAGAGTGAGTGGGTGGTGATTTTCTAAAATGGTTATTATGAACTTGATAATATTTTGTGACTACTAGTAAAAAAAAAGACTATATTCGAAAGAGCCACAGTGTAATATTTATACATAGAACTTGATTATATCTAGAATTTTCTTATCAATAATGAGTAGGACGAAGCCCAGCCTGATCTACCTATCTATCTTAGACATAGGATATTTGAGTTTCATTGTTTATTTTCAAAACTCATGTATAAATCATGTGTATTATATATCTATATATGTGTGTGTGTGTGTGTATAAATTTTATCCACCTATTACTTCTAATGATTATGAGAGGAAGAGACAGGCAGCTCTCACAACAGGGATTTAACACCACCATCCAGCCCACAGTCATATGCATGTGGGGGGCCCCATCATACCCAGGGAGCTCTCTGGATGTGAACACAGAACTCTTCAATATGGTTCAGGTTTATAGAGCATCCTAATTTATAGGTAGCCTACATCTAACCCCTCAAAAACTTATATCTTGAATCCCTAACTCTCTTCCTGAATGTGACTGTATTTGAAAACAAAGTTTTTCTCGTTAATGAGTGTATGTGCCCTCTGGCAAAAACACACAACACTGAGTCATTAAGTTTATCATTTTGAGCTGTGATAACATTATTACACTTATCTTAATTTAAAGTGTCCTTTAAAAGATCAGAAGGAAATGATTATAAGCGAAGACTTATAGATGAAGATAGTTAGAGATGCTCCAAATTAATAGAGAAGTGCAGGTGTTGCATCTACAAATAAATAAGATTAAAAATTAATTCATAATTATAGAAGTCAGTTTCCCAGTACTTTGGGTTTTATAATATCCTACCTACTCTTGCATATATGTAAAATAGTCCATGATTAAATTTCCATTTCCTCAAGACCAGCCTTTTGAAATTGGTTACACTATGTCAGTGCTCTATTCTAACCAAGACATCTACCCTCTTATTCCCTTCGTTGAGACTTTGAGCTTTCCCTCCATCTCCAAGTCCTCAGATCCATTCGGCAGCCACCTCATTCTCTTCAAATGTGTGCCAATTCTGCCCATATTTTCCTTCTTTCCAAACCTCTTCTCCGTCCCTCTCCTCACACCTGTGACCTCACAGAAATTTACAAATTGCGCTTGAGGAAGGAAGAAGCCCAGCTCTTAAGGCTTTAAGTGTTACGTGTGACGGGTTCCAGGCTGAACCTATCTCAGAGCTAGTTCGTTCTGTCCCGGCCGTTCGGGGACGCAGGCAGCAAGCAGAGCTGCCCTCATGCCCCTTAGTTCGCGGTGAGCCTAGACACTAGTAAAGAGCCATTTTTGAAATTGATCTTGGCGCTGCGCCCCGGGAGCAAGGACAGCTCCTCCGCCCACCGCCGCACCCTCCCCGCCTCTGGCACCGCGCGCGTCCGAGGTCGCCAGCGTCGGGGTGGACGGCGTCCGTCTCGGCCGGAAGTCGAGGCCCAGAAGCCACCTGGCCGCGGCCACTCCTGCTTGGCCCGCTCCCACTTCCGCTGCCGACTCCCCGGAAATGACGTCCCGGGGGCGGCCCGAGGCGGAAGCGCCGGTTCTGATCCCCGGTTCTCTCCTGCGGGGTCCTCGCGCCGGCGGGGCCGGGGCCGGGGCCGGCCGGGTTGGTTTTCTGCCCCTCGCCGCCGCCGCGCCGAGCGCAGTCCGCCACTCCCGGCGCCTGGCCCTGCCGTCCTGGAGGTAGAACCGGCCCCCCGGCGGCCACCACACTTCCAGGCGGTCAGCGTCACCGGGAGGGCGTGGCAGTCACCCCTTCGGGTTCCTTCTAACTGTAGAGCCTTTAGTCAAACGCGGTTGGGGGCTGGCACGTCGAGTCCTTGGAAGGCTCGGGTACGTCACCCCAGTCAATCAATGCGGGAGATTCCAGAATTAACGAGTATTTTCCAGCCTATTTTTATTTCAATCTTCTGATATATACTTCACGCAGGTCCAACCTCTATCCTGGTGGTCAAGCCAGATCCCACATGGCCGGCCCTGGATGGAATTCGAATGCATGATGCCCCAAGTTCCAAAAGGATGAAGAAATGGAGAAGGGATTGTGGTGTGATCACGCCACCCTGGGGAGTTCCTTCCCGCTCCTCTCTGTCTTTTGTCTCTGGCCAGTGCAATACACCCTCCTCCCATACACACACTCACCCGCGAAAAGAAAAAAGAAATACTTTAAGGAGTTACTGTGCAGATCACTTGAAAATGACTTTTTTTCTTTACTTATAGAGTACATGCACTCACTGGAGAGAGAGAGAGAGAGAGAGAGAGAGACAGAGAGAGAGAGAGAGAAACACAAGCACCACCCCTCTTAGGACAGTCCCGTCCCTTTCCTTTTCTTCTTGATATTTTGGAGATGTAGACACACATGCCTGTCTTTTTTTTTTTTTTTTCAGGCCTCCAAGTTCAGGACTCAAACCATGCGTTGGCTATGTGGGCACCAACCACCTTAACCATCATGCCAACAGTTGGCCCAGACTTCAGTTTTTGATATTTTATAATTGGTGCACACAGTATTAAATTCTGGGTTAAAAGTTTGTACTAAAAATGCAGTGAAGTTATTTGTGGAAGATTTTAAACAGTTCGCGTTTGAGTGTGGAACATCATTATTTTATAAAATCTTAAACTCCCAAATCACTTTAAAATCATTGAAGTATCACCAAGCCCTTGAATAATAATGTGTAACTAGTTGAAAAGAAATAATTCTGTAAGGCAGCAACTCACTGTAGCTGAGAAAAAAAGGTAGAATGCAGGAGGGCAGAAATCAATTCTGAATTTGAGCAAATTGGACTGTCGTTACAGAGTGAGCAGGAGGATCTTATGCAGATACAAGATGAAGAGATAGACATATTAAAAGTAAACAAAAACTTTATAAGATTTGCAGATTACGTTTTCACATTAAAATGTCTATTGAGGGAGGTAGAGGTAGAAGGTGTGTGTGTGTGTGTAGTTAGACCTGGAATACACGTGTAAGAGTGCCCACCACCAGTACCAAATCCTGAAATACCCCGTATTTTCATCTAGATTGAAGAAACACGTTTTCAGTGTTCCTTCACAATGTTCTGGCATGGACAGTTTCCAAGGTATTTCAAATAGATATAATTCTCTGCCTTGACCCAGCAAATCTTCAGCTGATTGTCTCTGAAGATGGAAAAATTGTATGATATGGAAAATTAAACCAAAGTTTTATAATAACCCAAGGAGATTTTATCTGCGCACTTCTGTCCTGGGTTCTAACGGACTCAATTCTGCTAGGCATTTCTAGGAGGTAGAAGTGGGAAACTAACCTAAATGGACACTGAGTGTGTGTCGAGGCTGTCTTCCTAGGAACTAGTGGAATCAGCCATCAGTTCTGGGCAACTGATATATTGAGAGTGGTTATGTTGCTTCCTGTCCTAAGAGAATCCAGCTTCTGCCAGGGGTAAGATCCAGTAAGATTGGCATTTTTTTCTGGACAATAAAAATGAGTGAGGTTTCTTTTCATAATATGAAGTATAGGTCTCTTCTCTAAAGTGTTAATGATTCTTTTCAGGAGCTGTTGGGCTGATTGCACATCATAATAGATTCTGAATCACTTCATAAAAATGAAAGATGGGACCAGCAGTTGGTGTAGTGGCTATGTTGCTGGACTCCCATGTAGTCGACTGCGGTTGGAGTCCCTGACCTGGTGGCTTAAACTCATGCCCGGCCCATGTGCGTGCGTACCCAAGATCCCAAGAGGAGAATGGAAGAGAAGGGATTGTGATGTGGCCATCCCCCACCGGGGGGTGATTTCTTGCTTTCTGTCTGTCTTTCTGGCGAGTGCATGTGCCCTATAGCAAAAAACAACAACAACAACAACAAAAAACAAAACAAACAAACAAAAAACAAACCTCTCAAAAAAAAAAAAAAAAAAAAAAGGAAAGAAAGAAAGATGTAGTAAATGGGAAATGATGTCGTTTCCATTTTTTAAAGGTAATCATTCCAGTTAATGACTATATCTGGATTTACATGGTACCAAGATTATGCTATGTGCATTAAGTATGTTCTGGAGATCTAAAGTATGCCACAGTGACTACAGTTAACAGTAATGTATACTTGAAATTGATTAGAAGTTTCTTTTTTCCATGAGTAAGAGAGATAAAGAAAGGGAGAGCAGAGAGAGAAAGACAGGACTCACAATAGATTCCTGATGCCACAATCCATGCCCAACTCTCAGCCCCAAATCATGAGAAAGCATGTGCTCCACCTAATCATGGAAGTCTTTGAACTAGAGTCCGGAACTTTCCCATGTGGAATTCAATCACAATAAGGCACGGAGATGAAGCAAGCATGAGTTGCTGGTGGATAGTCTAAGAACAGTGAGGGAAAGAGGGAAACCACCAGACATCTTATTTTTCTAAAGGATGCATGGCCCACAAATTTTTAATAAACACTCTTCATGTTCTTAGTTTAGTCTTTCAATCTAGTTTACAATATATTCAAACCGGTAGGAAGCATTTTTTTTTTTTTTTGTGGGAGTGCGGGGAGGAGAGATTTTTGCTATAGGGTGTGTGCTCTTGCCAGAGAGACAGAGAAAAAGTAAGAAATCACCCCTTGGGGAATGGCCATGCTGCAATCTCTTCTCCTCTTTTCTCCTCTCGGGATTTTGGGCACACATGCACATGCTTCCAGATCTGTGAGTCAAACCACAGTCAGCTATGTGAGAGTCCAACGCTTTAACCACTACACCACCTGCTGGCCCTAAAGTATATGTTTAATGTGGACAATTGCCAAGATAGTTGATCGCCATTCCCATCCCAGACGTGGTGGCTTAAACCTCACACTGGTTGCGTGTGCGTGCATGCCCAGGATCCTGAGAGGAGAATGGAGGAGTAGGGATTGCAGCTGGGACATCTCCCCCTGGGGGGGGGGGGGTGATTTCTCGTTTTCTGTATGTCTCTCCAGCAAGTGCATGTGCCCTATAGCAAAAGTATCTCTCAAATAAATAAATAAATAAATAAATAAATAAATAAATAAATAAAGTAAAATGAGAACTGAAGATAGCCAGAAAACAGAACCATGGTTAACTTAGAAAGCTGTTTCCATTGCAGGAGTAGAGAAGAGATCCAGGGGCAATGATTCCAATCTTCCATACCCTTTACAGAAGATGCAAGCAATGAGAAGATGGGAGATGTCATCAGGAGCCTGTCACTTTCCTAATGCTGATCGCTGATTTAGGTGTGTGCAAAGCCTTTCCCCAGAAATACTCATTTGTAGCCTTCTCCAAGCAATGGCTGCTGGTGAACGGACTGCTGTGCTGACGGTTGTGGCCCACAGGATTTAGTAAACCATACATGGACTGGCATTTTTCTGGAGTCTGAGTTGGGAAGTTTCATTTTACAGTTTGAAAAATAGATCCCACTTTTGTACATTCATGATAAAGTGTGAAGAAAAGCTTATGCACTATTGGGCCTTTTTCACAATATCTTAAAATCAGTGTCTTCACAGAGGAATGATGAACTAGCAGGAAAGTCATTCTATATGCTTTTTTTTTCTCTGTTCTTGGAGTGCATTTGTAATAAAGTCTATCTAAATTCTACTTATTTGACAGTTTTCCTTTTTTAATCTTCCCTTTCCCATGATTTCTCTCTGTCCCATCCCTGGGCAAACTGATAGAACCCAGAGCTCCCTCTTTGGGGTCATGTGTGAGGTTCGAACCCAGGAACCACCTGGTGGTGAAGGACCCTCGCATCTGTGCCAACCCTTAACCACCAGATGTCTCCAAGCTAGGGACATTTTTCACTTTCTCACTTTTGGGTCTACTGGGTAGCTGCCCTGTTCTCAACATAGTGTCCATAAATCAGTAACAAATCCTAGAGGACTTGTGTGTAAGGTGTACCTGTTTCAAGGAAGTCATATGGCATTCTAGCAGGGAAAGACAATGGTGTGTTAAACTTAGGGGCACCGATGGCATCTGGTTGGTTCAGAGCACGTGCCTGATGCAGTACAGGAAGTGGTTTTTATAACAATTAGGTTAAAGCAAGCTCAGGTAAGACAACCATGCTAGGAGTAAATCAGGGAGTGAGTAAACATATGTAGTACAGATTAGCTCAGCTTGGCTGCCTGCATCTGTGAGTCATTACTGAGAAGGTATATATTTTTGAGAGATCAGTGTTGGCCAGAGGCTACTCCCTGTGGGAGAGGACTGAAGAAAGCCATATATGAGAAAAACAATCTGTGTCTGTACAAATAGTTCATAGTGTTAACTACATGAGGAACAAAACTTTTCTTTGCCTCCTGGTGTGTGTGTGTTGTCTCACCAGTCTTGACATTTGAACTACATTTTGTGTTTGTACTAACGTGCTGCCGGGTGGACGTAGGTGGGAGTGGCCATAGCATTCCGTATTGCATAATCTCATTTAAATTCTTGAGATATTCTGATCCCAGGATGCATGTTGTATTTTTGTTTTGTCTTTTAACTACAATAATGGTTTTTGCCCCTCATTTTCTATAATTTTCTATACTATTGTACAATGATGGGCTATATAGACAGAAATGGCCCTTAGATTTTAATGGAGTTGAAGAATCTGTCACCAAATGACATTGTAACTGTCAAAACATCATAGCACAATATATTACCCATGTGTTTGCTAAAGCTGGCGTGTCATAAGAAAGTATAGTACATACAATACTATATTATGAATATTCAAGTTCATAATATAGGAAAAGAATAATAAACAACTATTACTGGTTTATATGTTTACTTTTCATTGTTGGTTTAGAGAATGCACTCCTACTACATATTTTTAAAAAATTGTTATAGAACAGTATGCCATGTGATTCAGACAGCTGCCTTATATATCTCCTCTTTACCACATCTCCTGATTGAATAATTTTTCTTGCGTTTGATTTAATCAAATTTTTATTCATCATGGCTCTTCCAGTTGGACAAAATGTGGAGGTCGAAGACAGTAATTTTGACCCTCAGTAGGCCTAGGCTAATGTATGTCATTGTATCTTTATTTTTAATTAGAAGGCTTAAAATGTGAATAAATAAATATTTTTAAATAGGCAAAGTGTATAGCATTAGCACATAAAATATTTTTATAGCTGTATACCCTATGTCTTTCAAAAAATTTTATTAAAAATTCGTTTATTTTAATTTGACCAGAAAAAATTCATTTTAATTAGACCAGACACACACACACAGAGAGAGAGAGAGAGAGAGAGAGAGAGAGAGAGAGAGAGAGAAGGAAAGTGAGAAAGCAAGCCACCAGGTCTGGGAGTAGAACTGTGGTTGTTCTTGAGGAAGTATCCAGCACCTTAACCATCATGCCACCTGCTGGATTCCTGTATTTGCCTTTTAAGTATTTTTGCAAAAGAATCAAAAAGCTAAAAAGCTTAAATTTCTGAAGTTGTTACAGTAAACTAAATTATTGAAGAAAAATGATTTTTAAATAAATTTTGTGCAGCCTAAGTATTCACAGTAGTATAATGTCCAAAGACTGTAGTTCGGCTCTATTTAGATACATAAATACTCACCATTGTCTTACATTTGCCCAGAGTATTCAGTAGAGTAGCATGCTGTGCAGGTTTGCAGCCCAGGAGCAATAGGCTACACCATATAGCGTAGGTGTATAGTAGGCTATACTATCTAGGCTAGTATGAGTACCCTGTGTGTTTGCTCAAGAATAAAATAATCCAAGGGCACTTTCCTTAGAACGTATAACCATGTTGGTTATTGCCCATGTCTCACGAGGACGCTGCGAGAGCTTTAATGTATTGTTATTTGACATGGAAATGAGCTCTTTCTATAGCATTTTATACTTGCTCCTTCAGAGGTCCGAGGTACCTTGTCAACTTCTTTCTTGAGACGGCCTGCTCTATTGGGTAGATGAGGCCAGCCAGAGACACTGCCCTGCAGACCCAGACTCTGTAGGTTCTATTTACAAAAAAGGGTTGGAACTTGCCAGTGCTTCTCTTCTGCCTTATCCTCGTGCCTCACCCTTATTTATGGTCACTTGGTCATTTTAGCGACATGATAACCGAGGTTGCTATAAAAGTGCTCCCTGGGCAGGAGGAGATCAGACAGGGCTGGGGGAGAAGGCAGTGGCTTTTTATAGGATCCGCGGTAGCAGGACGACGTGTGCAGGGCCGCTGTCCCTGATCTCTGGCAAATAAGCGTTTCCGAGTGGCCGCGCCTCTGTGCGAGGGCTGCAAGGGCGACCCAGCGCCCCGCGCGGGGAACGCGGCCCTGGGCGGTGGCCCTGCGAGCGCGGGCCCTGGGAGGAAGGACGGCCGCTGCGCGCGCACTGCGGATCCTCCACACCGGACCTCACGCGCCCGGAGTCTCCAACGTCCCGGGAGAACACGTCAGTCTCGACCGGAAGTCTCCCCGGGACCGGCCAGCGTTCCATCCCCCGTGACTTCCGCTGCTGAGTCCCCGGAAATGACGCGCGGGCGACCGATCCAGGCGGAAATGTCGCGGTTTTGTGGAGGTCTATGAGGAGAGGGAGAGGGCCAGGACCCAGCGACACTCATCCCACCGCTGTGTTTTCCATTGTGCATTATGAATTTCTCTACTCGGTCAAGGAGTTCTTATCCACCTACGCGGTCCTCTCATGCTTTCTGTAACTGTCCCCTCCCAAGAGTGCCTGGCTGAACAAATTCCTCAGAGGACATGTCACATACTTGAACAGTAAACTTCTAAAGTGTAATTTTGTATACAACCGCCCCCCCCCCCCCTTTTTTTTTTCAACATCACCAAATAATTTATTTGGAATCAAAATGAAAAGAACATTCAAATACTTCTGTAGTTGTACAACTGACTCATCACACATTACTGGATTAATGTTACTTTACTCCTTCAGGACAGGGGTTTATCGATGATTTCAAATTTGGGATCTTCAAACTTGAAGTTAGGGAACGTGTTCATGTCCGCTTTACCATACATCTGCTTCAGCTTAAGAAGCTCCCTCACCAGATCCTGCTGATGTTCTGGGCCAGTATCAACAGGTGCTCCAGTTGTCTGTCGTTTAGATTTGTATTCTCTAATCTTGTCCACGGTTTCTGTACAGGTCACATGCTTGAACAGTAAACTTCTAAAGTGTGATTTTGTATACAACCGCCGTATTCAAGTTCCTTATTAAATGCCACCACTGTGACACCAATGTTCCTCCGTAAATGGACTGAGACTGCTGATTGAATGATGGAGGAGAACCTGAAGAGTCTCCGGAGAATCATGGTGACTCTTTGTTACTTGCACTCAGTCTGGAACTGCCAGAGCCACGGCCACCGCCACCATTCTCTGCCCGTTTTTTAAAGAGAAATGTTTTGCTATAGGACATGTGTGCTCATTGGGGAGACACAGAGCTAGAAAGCAAGAACTGCCCCCCACCTGCCCAAGGGTGGCCACGCTGCAACCTCTTCTCCATTCTCCTCTCAGGAGTTTGGGAATGCAGGCACACATGGCTGCCATGAGTTTGAAGGCACCGGCTCTGGGACTCAAACCGGGAAGGCCCTGTGGGAGTGTGATGTAACTATTACACCATCTGCTGGTCCCTTGACAAACCCCAAAAAGATAAGATGGTTTAAGAATGAGATCTTGGGCCAGCAGATGGTGTAGCAGTTACTTTGCTGGACTCCTACATGGTCAATAAGAGTTGATCCCAGACAGAGTGGCTTGAAAATTAGGCAGGCACCTGTGAGTGTGTGCCCAAGATCTCAGGAAGAAAACGGAGGACAAGGGATTTGGGTGTGGCCATCCTCCTGGGGGTTGATTTCTCAGTCTCTGTCTGTCTCTCAGCAGTGACTGCATGCTCCCTAAGGAAAAATCTCTCTTTAAAAAAATAGAAAAAGAATGAGGTCTTCTTAAAATTCTTCTTCTCCTCCTCCTCCTTCTCTTTTTTGTAAAAAAAAAAAAAAACCCTCATCTTCAATAACAGCAAGGAAAGAGTGCTGGCACATCCATGTTCTATTATCTGTGATTTCCTTCTTAGCAATTTCGTGTGTGTGTGTGTGTGTGTGTGTGTGTGTGTGTGTAAACTTAAACTCTTTATTTGATTTTCTTTCTTCTTCCTCCCTCCCTCCCACCTTCCTTCCCAGCACAGCTTCAACAATAGTTACGTTAATATTGTTTATGAATGAAACTCATTTCATGCTTTATAAATCATATCAACAAAGACTTCAATAATCATATCATTTCTTCTTTGAATATTTTAGAATTTATCACTGAAAGATAAGAATATTTTAGAATTTATTACTAAAAGATAAGAATATTTTAGAATTTATCACCAAAAGATAATAGGGTTGTACTTATAGTCTAACTTAATATTTAAAAAGAATATTTATTAATAAATGTTAGGACATCCTATAAAGTCGAAGCAAAGACAAGTTGCTAATGAATCATGTGAGAAAAGTGAAGGGAAGCTGGAAAACACTGATGATATCTTGTTTTTAAGAGAGGGTGCATAGCACACAGGTTTTGAAAAAGATTATTATTCACATTCTGAGTTTATATTTTCACCCATTTGTCACTTATTTCAAAGTAGATTGAAATACATGTGTAATATGGACCTCCAAGATAAACTATTCAGCACTGAGGGAGGCAGTGGCAAAATTTACAGGGTGCTCCATTTCTCTTTAAATATGAGGGGGCTTCAAAATCCATGACAAATTGAGAATTCAAGAGACCCAGAAAACAGATGATTAAATTAGAGGGGTTTGCTTGCAGGCGTAGAGAAGGCGGGAACCAGACACAATGAGTACAATCTTCCACGCCCCTTAACATATGATGCAATTATCTTAGAAGATGGGAACTGACACCAGGAGCCAATAATATTCCCGATACTGATTGCATCTAGAGACTGTCCAATGGAAGAAAGGAAAGGAAACTCCCTGTGGGTTTATAAACCCAGGCCAGGCAGATACTGATCCCTACAGTGTAAGGAGAACTTGAGCTGTGTTGTGTCTTCTGAGTCAGATCGACACGGACACATTGTCTCTGCAAGAAGGGAGGAACACAATATCCCGTTGCAGACACAGAAGAGCTCTTCTCCCCACTTCGATCCCAGACCTGAGCAGAGCTTTGACAGGTGAGCACTGCAGACCACTGGTGGTGGTGGTGGGGGGATTCAGAGAAGGTGACAGAATCTCAGAAGTGTCAGAGCAGGGCCACTAGGCTGGCTAGAGGGGCGTGGCATGACCGAGCAGGGCTGCTCATCACAGTTGGTGAAAGTGTAGGAAGAGGAATCTGGGAGGTTCCGTAGAGAACAGAACATGGCCAGTGAATTCGTATTGAGTATATTATCTCACTGGCAGTGTGAATAATTTAGGAGGTTCACAGGAGGGATCTGCTGTTCACGTGGACCACAAGTGAGGGAGGAGGAGGTGAGCAGAAGGGTTCCTGAGTGAGTGCCTGCTATGAGGCAAGCACTATGATCATTGCTGCTGCACTTTCTATTTTAACGAACTCCCTAAGTAAGGTTTATAAAAGACTATCCACTATTTAAGGGAAGATTTTTATTGTTTGAGGTTTGTTTTGATGACATGAGTTTTGTGTTAGGGACCTCAAAATGACTTTGCCCAATATTAACCTAATTTCAAGCACAGCATTGAGGCAAATCAACAAATCTACAATCCAAATAAGATAGACTAATGCACAGACCCTGTAAATTGTTAATTTGGGCACACTGGATTGTTTAGAGTCAAATGTCTTGAGAAGTTTATATCTACCAATGTCTATGATCACAATGACGAAACGTTCATGAGGGCAGTTACGTTGCTCCGGGCTTCCTGAAAGGGTTATACCTAAGGAGCCAGCTCTGCATGGTGCAGAAAGCTGAGATCAGGTCTCCAGTCTAATCCGTCTAAGAAAGGATGTCCTAATGCCTGGCTTTGTCCTTTCCCCAATTTCGATTTGGGCCATTTCTATAAGGTTGGAGGAGTAAAGGCAGGGAGAAATGGGTGGAGGGGGAGGGAAAGTGTAAGCAGGTTTGGACTGACTGAGGAGTAGCGAAGGAGGCTGGTGGGACTTTGGGTCTATGAGATGTAAGGCAAGCTTGAAGGAGCCAAGAAAAAAATAAGGAAAAAGTGCTTCCTCTGAATTGTCACTTGGCCTGTTCTACTGGTGCTTGCATCTGTTCTGTCACTCTGATTTTATACAAACATCAATCATGTTAGCTTAGGGCTCAACCGTAAAAGCCGTATTTTAATTTAAATGTTTATGAGTTTAAACGTTATTAAAAGATAAGAATTATTAATTTTAAATATTAAAACATTTTTGTGTCCAAATACAGCCACTCTCTGTGATAGGGGGTTAGGGCTTCAAGATAGGAATTTTGGAGGATTCAGTTCAGCCCATGAGGCCCCACAAATAGACTAATCAACTCACGCCCTACCTCCCCACCTTGCATAAGTGAAGATAGTCCTATATACAGCATAGGTCTGATGTGCGAATATTACACTGTGTCTGTTTCAAACGTAGTCTCTTTTCAATAGTCATAAAGTATAACGAAACCTACAATTATCCTAAATTATTAGATATCTATTAGTTGAATGATCTTACCTATTTGTATCAGCGCCATATGTGTTTGATTCTGGGCGGGGGAAGGGTATAGTTTTGTTGTTGCTCTAAATACTGTTCATTGCTTTAATACATTTTTATTGACTGTTTTGTGCAGACACCTGATCACTTGCCCTGAAGAGTGGCCTGCAGTCTGGACCGTGCTCATCGTGGTCTCACCTGGCACTGATGCTCATCACCTCTTGAAGCTGAGGCTCTTTCCCAACAAGAAGGCTCCATCGCCATTACAGCTGCATTTGCAGCTGCTCAGTGTATCAGTAGGTGGCTCAAGTGCCCAACTGAGCAGTGACTAAGGGGGACCATAATTCCTCCTGTGGGGGCCGTGCAGGTGAAGAGGAGGAAGCAGAAGGGACCACTTGAGACACTGGGTTTCCTGCAGGAGGCCTGAGGCAGAGGACTCTGAAGACTTCCCAGCTTCTCGCCCTTCCCCGAGTCTGCAGATCCAGACGTACTGCAGGGCATCTCAGGCGGATCCCTCCTCCACCATGGCCTGTGCAGCCTCCGTGGCTGAGCTCCAAGCAGAGGCTAGCTGCCCCCTCTGCCTAGACTTCCTGAAAGACCCTGTGACCACCGACTGCGGCCACAACTTCTGTAGCTCCTGCATCCACCAGCGATGGGAAGGCCTAGAGGACATTCTGCCCTGCCCTGTCTGCCTTTACCACTGCCCCAGCCGGGACCTCAGCAGGAACACACAGTTAAGCCACCTGACTGAGATCATTAAACAGCTGCCCACCAAGAGGGGCAAGAGAAGGCGGCAAGAGGAGAAGCCCCTGTGTGTGCAGCACAGCCAACCCCTGAACCTGTTCTGTGAGGAGGACCTCGAGCTGCTGTGTCCCCGCTGCAGTGTCTCCTCTGACCACAAGGGCCACCTCCTGGTGCCCATCGAGGAAGCGGCAGCAAGTCACAGGAGGAAGCTCAGAAAGTACCTATGGGCTCTGAAGAAGCAGAAGGAAGATGCTCAAATGGGTTTAGAAGCTCAGTTCTCAAAATCCTTTGAGTTGAGCAGGGAGGTACATGAACAGAAGGAAGAATTACACTCTGAATATAAAAAATTTGAGCAAATCCTGAACAAGGAGCAGGAGGCCGCGTTATTGGATTTGCTGATTGAAGAGAAGTATGTTGAAGAGAAACTGAAGGAAAACATCAACCTGTTATCTCAGCATATGTCTAAACTGAAACGTCTTCAGAGGGAAATCACAGAGAAGTGCCTGCAGTCTCCGGTGGAGCTGCTGACAGGGCTCGGGAGTGTCCATGACACCTGGGAAACCCTGGTGACCCCATCGTTGTTTTCACAGGAGCGGAGGAAAGAGAGCTACCACGTACCTGCGCTGTATCTGGGCCTGCCTAAGCTAGTCAGGACATTTAAGGTAGATTTAACACTGGATCCTGAAACTGCCCACCCCAATCTCATGGTGTCAGAAGACAGAAAAAGTGTGACCTACGTGAGGACACGATCCAACTTGCCTGACAACCCGAAGAGGCTGACCCACTACCCCGCCATCCTGGGTGCTACAGGCTTTGATGCTGGCAGACATTTCTGGCAGGTGGAAGTAAGAAGCACTGGCAACTGGGCCGTAGGCATGTGTAAGGACTCATTCCCCAGGAAGGCCCTGACTTCCGCCTCGCCCAAGGATGGCTGCTGGCAGATTCAGCACTGGGTTAGCAGGTGGGACACAGGAAGACTGCTACAGGTTGGCATCTTCCTGGATTATGAGCAGGGAGAACTTTCCTTTTATAATATGGACCGCAGGTCTCATATTTATACATTCACTGATACTTTCACAGAAAAGCTCTGGCCGTATTTCTCGATTGGATCTACCACAAACTCCCTCACCATCAGTTCAATCACAGATGAGTGGTGAACAGCCAGTAAGACCTCGCATCCTGCTTTATTTTCTGTGTGTTTGCAATAGTTTCCCATGGTATTGTTTAAATCTAGTTTAATTGCTAGAGAAAACTGCTTCCCAAGAGCTGGAAGGCATATTTTAATATACAGAAGAAAGTTTTTTTTTTTTTTTTTGTTATTTTGATCCAGTGCAAATTACCACTTTTTCTTACCAGGCTTTTCTCATTGCCAAGAAACAAATTTTATCATCTGTGATGATTTCACACTCTTGTGTGTTAAGACAAGCCTGAGATTCAGTGATGTCGTAGGACTCGCAGAGCCTAGAGAAGCTCCCCAGTTGTGGGCTGTATATGTACATGACCTTAACCAAGGCTTGGCTCAGAAATGTGTGTGGCACCAGATATCTTGCTGAAAGCATGAAGCTGACAGGACAGTCACTGCGTGATCCACGATATTCCCCAGTGTAAAGGAGTGAGAGTCACTCTTCAAAGAAACATGAAACCTAGTCAGTGTGGGTGAGAAACACGGACTAACACGCTGGAAGCCGCTCTCCAGATGACACTTCAGATGAAGGAGCTGGGCTTGTGCATTCTAACCGAGCACCTGAGTATCTCCCCAGCCCTGCCATGAAAGTGCCGAGACTTCCTGCAGCAGCAGCAGGAGCTGTTGTCATGAGCAGCTGGGAACATGAAGATGCTCCAGTGTGGGAATGAGGGTGGAGATTCCCTGAAATAGGTAGAGACATGCGATGTCTGCAGACAATGTTAAAGGGTTATATGCTGCTTCAATTGTCATGTGACTCACATGAAAATGATTGTTTTTGAGTGGAACCACTCAAAATGAGTGGAAAACACTCATTCCTGGGACTTTCTTTGCTTACCAAGCTTCCTACAGTGGCCTAGCCAGTGCTCAAGGTACTTGAATGGTGTCAAGAGCCAGAAATCATGATAAAGAACTGGATTCCTGGGAGGCACGATCTCTTTTTCAAGCTCTGCACAGAGCAAGTGGTCAGGCCTGAGCTCTTACAAAGGGCTGGCCTCATGCAGGCACATCATCTAACTAACTCCCCACCTCCCTCTGGGCACAGAGGAGGGTGTCTGTGCCTGTCCTACATTCAGGGAAGCTGTGGCTGTGAGGACTCCACCCACCAAAATCTGGAGGCTTCCTCAAAGTGAGAGGGGAAGAGCCCAGTACACCAAGGGGGTGGAGAGGCAGCAGAGAAGCATCAGGATACCCTTGGCTGTGGGTGAAGAACCTTGGAGTTATACAACAGAGCCAAATGTGGACCTCCTTAGATATTTTATCTGCAAGGGGGGGGGGGGGCTGCCACTTCTGCCCTTAGCCTCTTGCAATATATCATGTGCTAGAAATCAACCCTTGCCAGCTCGCAGGTACCTGAGGAGGCCTTGGGTTTCCCTGGCTGAAGGGCAATGAGAGTTCACACAGGGAGAATGGAAGGGCCTTTGTTGTGAGGCACTCTGGAGGCTCCTGCTTTCCATGCCTCACCGCGGATGTTTCTGATGAATGAGGGGACCCAGGGTCAGTGTAACACACTGACCTTCAGACAGTCTTCAGCACGGGTGGTCTTTACCAACAACGCACACTTGTACAGGTCACTGAGCCTCTGCCTCCAGGACACCCCTTTTGGTAAAGAACTTGCCTTACAGACACAAAGTCTAAGTCAAAGCCACACCTATTTCTATATGTATTAAGGCTATAATACAGGACCTCCCGGGATACTTCAAGTCTCCTGTGAAGTTCTGGACAAAAGCTCATCTCGTTTGTCAGACCATGATGCTGGGCTCCTGCACAAGTCATTCCCTAGAACAGTAACTTCCCTTACTGGAGCCTCGTGGAGACCCACAATGGCTTTCTGAAAGAAGTACAGAGTCACTGCATCAAAGTGAGACAGGAGATAGCAGCTTCGTTCCTGATTTATTAGGGCAACCCCAAGAACAAAACTCGATAGAAAGAGATTGAGACAGAAGATGGCGTGTGGGAGATGGAGACCAATGATAAAACCCAATAGGACAAAGAAGCCATAGGCTCCCATCCATTGCAATTTGTGGTCAAGCATATGCTGAGACCGTAGGTGAACCAAGATTGACCTTTGCTTCAGTAGCAAGCTAAAATACACCCCTGGGAGGAGGTTTTAGATGCTAGTGACACATGGGTTGTTCAAGCATGTTAAACTAGAGAACATGCACACACATAAGCACTTTTACAGGGGTTCTCAAGGCCACCCTAGACTCTAAAAATCCACCCCCTTTATGAATATGCATGGACGTCTCCCATAAAGGGAGAGCCCTGCAGGCACTCAGCGCTGTCTCCTATGGAGCAGCCCATTGTATGGTGTGTTTCCTTTTTTCCTCAATAAACTTGCTTTGCTTCCATATTTGACTTGCACTTGAATTCTTTCCAGCAATGAAGTCAAGAACTTGAGAGACCATCACACTGGTGACATAATCACCAGTTGGACATCAGGGGTTCCTAAGAAATAGTCTGACTCTGTTTTCACAGGGCATGCCTGCTGACAGCTCTGAATCCTCACTCTTGCCTCTTTGCCTTAACATCCATCTTGGCAATCTAAGCAAGCCCAGGTGTTCCCTCTTGGTGTAGGAAGGTTTGAGCATACAGGGATATCCCGGGTGTGGGGGTCAATCATCTTGGGACCATCCTCTGATCACAAGAAATCCCAATTCAGTCTGATTTCCCTACTTCCTCAATCCATTTCCAGATCATAGACAAGCCTGCCCTGCCCTATGGAAAAACCTGATACGAATTTGGTAAATATAATCTGATACCCGTACTCCTTAGTAAAATGGTATTCCATGTACATACACAGATCAGTTCTTATCATATATTCATCTATGTGGTTTGTGGTCACCTTCATGGGGTATGGCATCACACACTGTACATTTTCACATTGTGTTTATTCCTCAACATTATATTTGGAGACCAGAAGTAAGATGGTGACTTGTGGGACCAATAGATGTTATAATGGTTATGTCGTTGGACTTCCATGTAGTTGACTAGTTTGAGTCCCTGACCCGGAGACTCGAACTCATGCTGGGCACACACATGTGTGTGTGTGATCTAAATTCCAAGAGGAGAATGAATGAGAAGGGTCTGCAGCATGGCCATTGCCCCCCCCCCGGGGGGGGGAGGGTGAATTCTTGCTTTCTGTCTCTCTGTGTTTCTGTCTCTCTGTCTCTCTGGTGAGTGCGTGTGACTTACACTACAAATTTCTCCAAAAAGAAAATAATAAAAAAAAATGATGATTTGGAAAGATAGTTGCACAAGATTGGGCAATTTGGGTGCATGTTTATGCTTGCATATTTCATTTTTTTTTTTTGGAGAGGTTTTTGCTATAGGGCATATGCGCTTGCCAGAAAGACAGAGAGAGACAGAGACAGAAAGCAAGAAATCACCCCCCAGGGGGGATGGCCATGCCGCAATCCCTTCTCTTCCGTTATCCTTGGGATCTTGTGCATACATGGACAGTGGCGTGGGTTTAAGCCACTGGGTCTGGGACTTGAACCGTGGTTGACTACATGGGAGTTCAGCATCATAGCCATTACGCTAACTGCTGGTCCCTATGCTTGCATATTTCAACACTGTATAATGGAAATTTTCCAACACGCAGAAAAGAGAGGTGTGATATCCTTCAAACCTCTTTTTATAATTATTCACATATAATTCACTTCACACAGTTTTTATAATTATTATGGACAATCTTATATAACCAACACTATGTTCTCTTCCATATATTATATTGATTCAGAATTCATAAATCATTTCATTTCATCCATATTTTAGAATAAATCATTGGAAAAAAACCTTTTTAAAAAATTTGTCAGAGGGCATGTGCACTGGCAAGAGGGTGGGAGGGAGAGAGAGTGAATGAATATACACCCCCCCCACACACAAAGGGTAGGGACACACTGCAATTTGTCTGTTTTCCTTTTCTTCTTCATCTCTTCAGGATTTGGGGCATGCATGCACAAATAGCCAGCATGTTACTAAGCCGCCAGGGTGAGATTTGAATTTCTCTTGGCCATGTAGGATCTGGTTCACTATGCACAGTGATTAACAATTGCACCAAGGGGTTGGCTCAAACTGTTTTTTAAACATCAAGTACAATGCAATCAACACAGTTAATACATTTACGTATAATTTCTTGGTGACAAATATTAAGATACAGTTCGAAGGTAAAACAAACCTAGCCTGGTGAGTACCTGAGAAGAGTGAGGGAAGGGTAGAAAGCATTAATGAGTTATTTTATTTAATTAATTTATTTTTTGAGAGTTTTTTGCTATAGGGCACATGCGCTTGCCATAAAGACAGAAAGAGACAGAGAGACAGAAAGTGAGAAATCACTCCCCCAGGGGGGATGGCCACGCCGCAATCCCTTCTCCTCCATTCTTCTCTTGGGATCTTGGGCATGCACACACACGTGCCCGCCATGAATTTAAGCCACTGGGTCCAGGACTTGAACCGCGGTCGACTACATGGGAGTCCAGCGACATAGCCATTACACTAACTGCTGGTCCCATGAGTTCTTGATTATTACATTGAATGCTTCCCTCACCTGATATGGACAATGCTGGTAAAGGACCAGAGTTTAAGAAGCTGGTAAATTAAAGATGAGTAGGGAGGGAGAGGACATCAAGAAATCTGCTCAGCCTGGAGGTGTATATTATGCGTCAACTGAGGATTCTCACTAAGCAGCTATAACTTGGCAGTCCATATGGAAGCAGGGACCAGGCTCAGACTGGTGACCTAAATATAATATTCATCTGCAGAGTAATGGTTTCAAAGGGGTGGTAATTTCTCGCTTTCTGTCACCTGGAGGGGGGGTGATTTCTTGTTTTCTGTCTCTCTGTATCTCTCTGTCTTTCTGGTGAGCTCACATGCCCTATAGCAAATACATCTCAAAAACAAAAACAAAAACAAAATACTCTATTTTACTATCCTTTCTGTATCTGAATATCTAATTCTTCAGGAGCTTTGGACAAGAACCAGCATGGGTATTGAGTCTGATCACCCAACATTCTCGTGTCATAACAACAAAGGGTTAATAACATGGGAATCCAGGAACCAACCCCAGGTGACTCAGATGGTCTGAGACCAGGCCTGGGTCCAACCCAGGTGGCCCATGCACAGGTGGAGCTGCAGTGTGTGGCCTTGCTCTTGCCTCAAGTCCCATTTACATGAATTTGAGAGATTCTCATGTGATTAAGGGAATGTGGCCAGACAAGGAGATGGGAGTGGCAACGGAAGGAAACAATGACTAGATTTGGGACAACTGTGACAAATAGGAAAGAAGGGGCTAAAAGAGACCTGGGAGCTTGGAAACAGAAGGAAAGGGATAAATGAGGCTGCAGGAAGGGAGAGAGAGAGAGCTCACTTGGCTGAGTTGAAGGGCTTCCACACTGAAACAGCATTCAAATTAGCCTTGTGGGGTTGGTTCTGAGTGCAGCAGTTAAATGCCACATGGAGGGAGCTTGATCGTGAGACTGCTATTCTAATTCTTCCCGAGACTCCCAAAACATTAAGACAAGAAGTCATTTTAAAGCTGAGGTGTGTCCTGGCCTATTCAGGGAAACTATGCTCTAAACTCCATCTTCTAGACTCCCGAAATATTCAGACAAGGGTGACCTCTGTCCTCTCGCTGCCTCTAGCTGTCTATCTCTCTGTCTGTCTTGCGTGCTATCTCACTTTAAATTTTTAACTATTAATAAAAGTTTTTCAACCACTTCTCCTCACCTTGGGCCTTTTCTTTACACTTGCTAATTTCAGAAACCATTTTAATGCTGAGGTGTGTTCTGGCCTGTTTGTGTGGCGTGCTAGCATGCCTCGCTGTTTTCATTTTTTACATGTAAAAAATTTTTTCCCTATTTTTTGGGAATATTTTTCTAGTTTTATTTTCTTTTTGCTTTTATTTTTTTAACCTTTCTTTCCCACTCTATGCTTCACTCTCCACACACTTAATGTCTAGATAGGCCTAAGTGCACAGTAGCCAAGCATCTGAATACTTTTAGAGTCATTGAAATCCTCAATGCTTATTGAACCTCCTGCTTTAAGGAAGAAATTTCTTTTTATAAATCTGAACTAGTAATCTCTTTCTGTGGATATCACATTGTGAAGCACAGTGGAGGAGGGATTTTGTCACAGAATGACCAGAAACCACTGCAGAGACACAAGAAACATGAGAAACTAGGAAAATATCTCTCCCCTAAGGGAAAAGAACAATTCCTTATCATCCACAGACAGTACAGTAGAACTTGTGGAAATGTCTGATAGAGAATTCAGAATATTCATAGTGACAAAACTAAATGAGATGCAAAAGCTGAGAGATAATGAACTCCAGAAGATGCAAGAGAAAAGAGACAATGAGTTCTAGGAGGTGTTGAAGTTCTTCCATGACTTGAAAGAGGAAATACACACCATAAAAACGAATCAAATGGAGCTGTTAGAGATGAAGGCTGCCAGTCAAGAAATCAAAACCTCCCATGAAAGAATTAAAAGTAGATTAGTCCATGCAGAAAATCGAATCTCAGATGTTGAAGGCAAAACCTCTGATCTAGAAAAAACAACCAAAAAAACCTGAGAAAATAACCCCCACAAACGAGAATACTATACTAGAAATACTAGACAGCATTAAGTGCCCCACACAACCAGATAATCAGTATCCCAGAAGATGAAGAAACTAATAAGGGCATTGATAATCTGTTCCATGAAATCTTGGAAGAAAACTTTGCAAATCTAGAGAGGCATTCAAATATCCAGACCTAGGACCAGCAGTTAGCGTAATGGCTATGTCGCTGGACTACCATGTAGTCGACCATGGTTCGAGTCCAGGAACCAGTGGCTTAAAACTCATGCCAGGTGAGTGTGCGTGCATGCCCAAGATCCTGAGCGGAGAATGGAGGAGAAGGGATTGCGGCATGACCATCCCCCCGGGGGGTGATTTCTCGCTTTCTGTCTCTCTGTCTCTCTCTGTCTGTCTGGCGAGCACATGCGCCCTATGGCAAAATCCTCTTAAAAAAAAAAAATCCAAACCCAAGAAATACAAAGGAACCCTAATAGAATCAACCCAAGAAGATCTTCTCCAAGGCACATCATAGCCAGACTGGCCAAATCTACAGACAAAGACAAGATACTAAAATTGGCAAGAGAGAAACGTCAGGTTACTCATAAAAGTTACCCAATCAGGCTAACCTCAGACCTCTTATCAGAAACAGTGCAAGCAAGGAAAGAATGGGAAAATATATTCAAAGTGTTAAGTGCAAACCAGTTTCAACCAAGAATACTATACCTGGCAAGATTATCTTTCATATGGAAAGAAAGGATAAAAACATTCTCAGATAAACAAGACCTGAAAGAATTTGCCAATAGCAGACCCATTCTTCAAGAAGTTCTGAAAGGAGTGCTCTGCCAGGAAAACTAAAGACACATACAGAAATAAGAGAACAAAAAACAACCAAGAAAATGACAAATTTAATGCTAGGGACAAGAAATATCAGTAATAACATTGAATGTTAACTTTCAGGATTTAAATGGAAAGATTGGACCACAGTGACACTGCATATTCAACAGAAGAGAGTTTGAACAGAAGACTGAACTGGCAAAATAGAATTTTATGACTTTTGAATGAAACGTTACTGATGTTTGTTTGTTTTTTACTATGCTTTGTTTTCCCAATTTAAGCATTTTACTTTCTTTTGAGTTGTTGATAGGTTCAACAATTCGTTAAAATATTTTTCTTGTTTGTTTCTTTAAATGGAAACATAAACTTTTCTTCCTTCCTGACTCCTCTGGAACTGGAAAATATTTGGGAGCATTCTAATTTTGTGGCACAAGGGTTATTTGCATAAGTTCAATAATGCTTGTCACATTGAATCAGAAATTGGAAATACTCATTATTGGACAGGGCTTTGATTGGAATGTCTTATCTAAAGATTAATGAGAAAGCTATGGAACTAGGGACCCTAGTTCCTCAAGTAAGCTAACGGAAGCTCTTAGAAAGATGGCCTGGCACCATAAATAGTTCTGCCTGGCAGAGAGGATTAGAGAAGATATATGAAAGAATTTATAACAAAATAACCTGAACTTTTCCAGCCCAGCATTGTAATGAGTAGAGATTGCAAAAGAGCAAATGCACCAGAGGATTATCTTGAGAAAGACTTTGAAGGAAGAAAAAGAGACTGATCTTTGCTCGCAGGTGGTATATCACAGAATACTTGGTAGGCAGCGCTGAAATGAGAACTTTATGTGTGACTTGTGTGCTGGGCATTTACTTTTCAACAATTTGAGTATTTGACATGTAAATATTTTCTCAAAAATATTTGAAACCATACTGTTTGTTGTTATAGAAACAAAATTATAAGAAATATTTTGAACACTATCTTTAAAATTCAATATTTTGAAATTGTGAAAGTTGTTTATTAACTATCAAGAACTATGGGGTATGAGCAAAATATTTTTGAGATGAAATGTTTGTGGAAAGATGTATAAATAAATAAATAAATAAATAACAAAACAAATTCTTCCCAGCAGCTTGGAAAACATATTGGACACAGTGGTGGAGGTCTAGGGTCCTGACAGGAAGGAGGAACCGGGGAAAGGAGATTATGGCACGACCAGGTCCCACTAGGGGCACTTTCTGTCTTTCTCTTTCTCTCACCCTTGTGCACATATACCCACACAACCTCTAGTACTAAAAAAAGTTAGCTTAGGGACCAGCAGTTGGCATAATGGCTGTGTTGCTGGACTCCCATGTAGTCGACCACGTTTTAAGTCCTGGACCTGGCAGCTTAAACTCACGCTGGGCATGTGTGCGTGCATACCCAAGATCCTGAGAGGATAGTGGAGGAGAAGGAATTGCATCATGGCTGTCTCTTCTTGGGGGGTGATTTCTTGCTTTCTGTTTCTCTCCGTCTTTCTGGCGAGTGCAAGCGTCCTATAGCAAAAACCTCTCCAAAAAAAAAAAAAAAAAAAAAAAAAAAGTCAACCTTGTGAAATTTAACTTGGAAACATGGACTACTTTATGCATCCATAGTGATAGAACGGAGCCTATGTGTAACAAGAAATCAACTTCTATCATTTAAAATAATTGATAGGGTCACCCTGTGGCCTAGCGTTAGGAGAGCTGGATCTCATGTGGTTTACAGCAGTGAAATTCCAATCTCAGTGGCTTGAAAAATTTGCCAGGCACATATATGCCTAAAATATGGAAAGGATGGAGAAATAGAAGAGAAGGAATTGTGGCAAGACCACACCCCATTGGGAGGTGCTTCCCCCAAATCCCCGTATCTGTCGGTCTCTCCCTGGTGAAGGCAAGTGCTCTCTAGAAAAAAACAAACAAATAAACAAAACAAACATTGTCCATCATTATGTCTCCACGAACTACCCCTTTCCTATTTTGGAAATTTGGAGCAAATTCTAGGCATATTATGATGTCATCTGTAAATATTGTATTATTAGTTTCCTAACAGATAAAATTTCAATTATAATACTATTATTGCAACTTAAGTAATTAACAATAATATTTATATAATTACCTGATACCTACATTTCCAAATTGAATTATAATATTGGACAAAACAGTGTTAGAAATTGAAATCAAGAGGCTGGTGGGTGACGTGGTGGTTAAGGCACTGGACTCCCACACAGCTGACCACAATTTGAGTCCCAGACCTGGTGGCCTGTTTTCTCAGTTTGCCTCTCTCTTTGGTCAAATTTAAAAAATAATAATAATGCACTGAGAGGGACACAGCATCACACATATACTACTTCTGCCTGAAATACTTCACTGAGATCTAAGGAGGAAATCATCAGGAAATCCTAATCATGCAACAGTTTCCAAAATTCAAAGCTTTCACGCTTCAAGCATGTCCCTCACAAAATATAGAATGAGGTGGAAGGGCTAAGATTAGAGACTAAGAAGACAGGGTGACTAGATATAATTTGGGATCCCTGATTCGTCCTTGATGGGATGGGGGGGGAGTCTATAAAGGGCATTGTCGGGATAACTGGGGCAACGTGACTTTTGAATAATAAAATTGTGTTAGTGATTTAATTTTCTGAGTGTGATGATTGCGTTTTTGGTTAGGCAGGAGCATGACCTTATTCTAGTAAGATACCTAGGGGGCATTCTGCCCTGGGGGCATTTGGCAGCAGGAGGCAGCAGGTGCTCTGAGACCAGATATTCAGGCACTGCTGCCTCCTAGCCCCAGGACTTCCTCTTTCCTCCTGTGGTCCTGGGTGCTCCTTTCCTCCCAAAGGATTCTTATCTCATCTGTCAGGCTCAATGATTCAGGAAACAGGAACCATCAACACCTCAGCTGCCTCTTTGCTTTGGAACTTGGTGCGGTTTCTCTTTTGGTGTGTCAGTCAGGCCCAGAGATGGTCTCTGTAAACCACACCTGTGTCTGGGGGGGGTTCTGCAGTTTCTAGACTCAATTCAGACATCTGTGTGAGAGGTGAGAAGTCCATTCCTTCTGTACAATGCTGGAAAAGGCACTCTAGAAAGTGTCAGCCTTAGATTAAGATGTCTGACAGTAGCTTGTCAGCAAGCAGAAAGGTTTATTCAAGTGCCCAAACTTGGGGATTTACCTGAGAGTGATTGCATAGGAATACTGCAACCAATGCTCTGAAAAACATGAAGAATGGGGGACAAGGATGATTACAAACGTTTATTTTCTCCAGGAGCCAGCAGCTGGAGCCCCATGGCCAACTGTGGTTCGAATCTTGAACCTGGTGGCTTGAAAATCACACTGGACGCCATATTTGTGAATGCTCAAAATCTGAGGGAAGTGTGGGAGAAAGGATCGCAGCATGGTAATCCTCTGAGGTCTAAGGAGGAAATCCTAATCATGCAATAGTTTCCAAAATTCAAAGCTTGCACACTTCAAGTATGTCCCTCACAAAATATAGAAGGAGGCGGAAGGGCTAAGATTAGAGACTGAAAAGACAGGGTGACTAGATGTAATTTGGGATCCCTTGAGGGATCTTTGAGGTGATTTATCATTTTCTCTCTGTCTTACTCTTGCAAGCACACATACCCCGTGGCAAAACCTTAAAAGAAAAGTTTATTCTTTTCCCTAAGAACTCACAACACTGGTTCACAAGAACAACACACGTTTCTGATTGGCTTTTTGATGATTCACACAGCATATAAGTAACATAGGTAGGAGGTGTGTTACAACAATATGCAGTCTGTAGAAATTTAGGGTACTTATATTTTGAGGCCAACAGTCAGTAAATTATTTGGTAAAAATATATCCTTGAGCAATTATGTCAGCCAGCTGTGATTAGAAAGCACCCGAGACTTTCCTACAGTAATCTTTCTGAGGCCAGTTTAGCCAAATGCCTCATTTCTTGAAATTCATCTGTTCTTCTCAAAGAATAACATTGGCTAGCATTTTTTGGTATAAAGTCTAAGTAGGTTTTCATGACTATAACCTTTCATGTCACAGCACAGAATATGTCAGTTTACAGGTGAGGTGACTCCAGCCAGTCTGTGACAGCACCCGCTAGGCTCTCTAAGTTATAAGATAATTTTAAGGATGGCTGATACTCTGAGTCTGCATGCCTCTTAAGGCTAAATTAACTGAATTCTATTTCTTTATTCATGCTAGTGCTCATGTCCATCTCAGAGAGAGAGGGAGGAGAGAGAGAGGGAGAGGGAGAGAGAGAGAGAGAGAGGGAGAAGAGAGAGAGAGAGAGAAGAGGAGAGGAGAGGAGAGGAGAGGGAGAAAGAGAGAAACTCTTCACAAGGTCTGGGCATGCCATGACCCCCTTCCTGTCCTCCAGACCATAGAACCTTGAGAACTAGCTCTGGTGCCCAGCATGTTTGAAGCTACCAGCCAGGGATGTCAGTTGTGACCACCATGTTAAAATTGGCTTCTCTTGAACAGCACATTAGTCTGGCCTCTTAGTTAATTTAAAATGACTATTTTATTTCCTTTTCCAAATGAGATGTTAAACTGATGGCCCCAGAATTACATATGCCTGGTAAGATCACCAATAGGTCGCAACCTCAGACTTCAATTTTCTTATCAGCAAAGATGGGGTTAAAGTGTTGAGAGCACAGCAGGAGTCAGCAAAGGTGTAGATTAGATCATATGTGCTCATACAGGTCTGCCCACCTATCTAACCTAATCATGAGAGACTGGCCTCTAGGGGTCTTGGTGGGCGGGGCCTAGCAGCACCCCCCTCCTGCCCGGTGTATATAGAGGCTGGTCCCGGCTAGGACTCTGCAGTCAGCCTTCTGCGCGGGTGGCCTCAGATACTCGTCTGGGAGACCTGCCTCCAAGACTGCCAAAGCCACCTGGTTCAGGTAAGTGGGTGACAGGGGTTAAGGATGTGAGAAGCTGGAGCCAAAGTATTGGCCTGTGGCTCCTGAGCCTGTTGGAGAGCGTGTCTCACCCGGGAATTCAAAGTCAGTACCGAGTTTTTCCTCACCACTCAGGCCATTATTATGGTCTTGGTCCCTCTAGGAGCCTTGTCCTCAGGCACCGCCATACGCGCTAAAAATAGCTAAGCCCAGAATCCACCTGTCAGAAAAGGAGGTGACTAGTATCTGCGTCTGGCAGGACACCGGGGAGTGTGGTCAGTTGGGGTGCAGGAACGGAGTCTACTTCCCACAGCTCATACTGCCCCCAGTTTCGTGCACCCTGGGTGATTAACAAGGGGGTGGGGCTCCTGGGGTTGGAGATAAGACTCTGGTTACCTCCCATACGGTAGTGAAGTGAGCAGGGCCGGGAGGGGAAGGGGAGCCTTTTACTAACGAAGGCATATTTTTCATCCCCAGGAAGAAACCAGCACTTTACAGCCGCGTCTGCTTTCTGACCAAGAGGAATTGCTGAGCGTGGATTCATTTGCTCTGCCCTTTGCAGCTGGTGGCCCAGCCACTTGGCGGCAGCTGCAGTGGCAGTGGTGCCCTCTGGGCACCTGGCTCTACTGCTGAGGCCAGTGCCCTCCAAAGTCAGGATACACTTACGGTGGAGACGCTCAGGACTGGAAGGACGGTGAGAGCTGGGGACGTGCCTGCTCCTCACTGCAGAGATCCTCTGAGCTCACCCTCCCAGACACAGCCGCCACAGTCCAGACCTTCCTCCCGGCGCGATGGCGGAGGCCCCAGACCTGGCAGGACTCCAGGAAGAAACCCAGTGCCCCATCTGTCTGGATTACCTGGTGGACCCGGTGACCATCGACTGTGGACACAACTTCTGTAGTTGCTGCGTCCAGCAGGCCTGTCAGGATGCGTTGCGATGCCCCGTGTGTCGGCAACCATGCCGAGGCGGGCCCTTCCGGAGCAACGCCCAGCTGGGCAGGATGGTGGCCCTGGCCAGGCTGCTCAAGGTCAAGAGCTTCAAGAGGAAGAGACAGGAGGAGCTGCCCGAGTGCGAGCAGCACGGCCAGCCCCGGGCCTTGTTCTGCGAAGATGAGCGGGTGCTGCTGTGCGCCTCGTGTGCTGGGGCTGCGGACCACTGGGGCCACCGCGTGCAGCCGGTCCCGGAGGCCGATGCTCAGCACAGGAAGACGCTGCGCAGCTACCTGGAGTCGCTGAAGGGCAGAATGGAGGACGCTCAGAAGCTCCTGGACGCCCAACACAGACAGCTGTCGGAGCAGAGCGAGAACACAGAGAACCAGAGGAGGAAAACGTGCTTGGATTTCAAGCACCAGCGGCAGTTTATGTCCCGCGAGCAGCAGGCTGCCCTGTCCAGGTTGGCCGACGAGGAGAAGAACCTGCAACAGCAGCTCCAGGCGCACACGTCCGCCTTGATAGAGCACATCCACACAGTCCAGGGGCTGCAAGGGGAGGTGGCCGAGCGGAGCGTGATGTCAGACTGGCAGGTGCTGGCAGGGCTCAAGGCCATCGTGGGCAGGTGTGAGAGCCTGCAGTTCCCCCAGTGCAGCTTTTCCCGGCTGAGGAAGGAGGCGTGCAGCCTGCCGCTGCAGTACTCAGCCCTGCAGAGGGTCGTGGGCAGGTACAGAGAGCAGGTGACTCTGGATCCTGCCACAGCACATCCCAATCTGCTCGTCTCGCAGGATAAGAAATGTGTGACTTATGTGAGGAAGCGACAGTCAGTCCCCCAGAGCCCACAGCGATTTGTGCTTTCTCCAGTGGTCCTGGGTTCCCAGGGCTTTGATTCTGGCCGGCATTACTGGGAGGTGCAAGTGGAGGACAAGCCCGAGTGGGCTGTGGGCATTTGCAGAGAGTCCCTATCCAGGAAGGGCAAGGGGCAGAGTCGATGCTGGGCCCTGCGGCTGTCGGATGGCGCCTACATGGCTACAGGCCCTGCCCCAGTCCTGGTGATGCTGAAGGAGAAGCCCAGAAGGATTGGCATTTATCTGGACTATGAGCTGGGCGAGATTTCCTTCTACAACCTTAATGACATGTCTCACATTCACTCTTTCGCTGATCGATTTTCTGAAGTCCTCGTGCCTTATTTCTGCCTGGGATCGGACAAGAAACCTCTTAGGATCTGTGCAGTGGCAGACCTTGAAGGATGATCTGTGATGCTGCTTCATGTTCTTCCCAGAACTTGTGGACAGTAGGAACTGTATAGCTGGTGCTGAGTCTAATGTACATTCATGCTGTATTTATATCTGTCCAGCCATGGTGGCAGGCTCTGCTAAGACACTGCTCCATAGCAGGGGCTACACTGAAGGCCCAGCTTTCATTCCTTGTCCAACCTGAAGTTCAGATGCAGTGGTTTGCACCTTTAATACCAACTTGGGGAGGTTGAGGCAGGAGGATTTAGAGCTCAAAGGTGGCCTGGGCATCATAGTGTGAGACTTCGTCTGAAAAAGCTGTACATAGTGGTGTGTGCTGTGGTCCCAGCTGGGAGATTTAGGCAGGAGGATGCCCATCTGGCAAGACCCAGGTGGACTTGATGGATTGCAATTCATGCTGGGCATGTGTGTGTGCATGTCCAAAATTCTTTGAGGACAATGGAGGAGGGATTACAGTGTGGCCATCCTCCCTAGGGGATGCTTTTTCACTTTTCCTCTCTCTCTCTCTCCTGTGAGTGGACATGCCCTATAGCAAAACTTAAAAACAAAAGACAAAATTACTTTCTTTCAAAAGCAAAGTTTTTTGGATCTAAGAGAGGTGTATCTGTCCTCTAACTAGAAGGTTATTATGGAACTCTAAAATTAGAGTCAACAAGACTGTCATTTTACATCTCCAAAAAATTTGAAACAGTGATATGTTTTCTACATGTATGTATTTACCTGTCAGTACCTTAAAAATTCTGGGTGGCTGAAGAGATATGATTGTAGGAAGCAATTCTCCAAAAATGTACCCAATTTAGGCCTTTGTTATGGGCAAAATACTGATTGCTGCAGACTGTTTACAAGGATGTTCTTATGGGAACATGGTGCAAAAACGCTACATGCTGATTGTTATTACTGTAAGACATGCTGGGCATATGTGCATGTGTGCTCAAAATCGTGCATGTTTTGTGTAAATAAAAGTAGTATTAAGAGTGCTTGACAGATTCCATTATTTGACATCTGTCCTGAGAACTCCTGCTGATTCTCTGGACATCTCTGTTGCAGATGATATGACGCTATACATAGAAAATCCAAGGGGATCCAGTGGGTAGTATGTTGGTTAAGGTGCTGGACACTCCCACACAACTAACCATGGATTGAATCACAAACTCTTTTTTTCTCACTTTCCCCCTGTCTCTCTGTATGTGTCTCTCTGGTCAAATTAAAAGAAGTGAATAAGTAAAAAATTTAATAATGCTTAAAAAAAAAAAGAAAAAAATCTAAAAGAATACACACACACACACACACACACACACACACAAATCACCTCCTGGAAGTGATAAATAGATATAGTAAAGTGGCAGGATATAAAAGCAATGTACAAAAATCGATAGCATTTTACATTTGAACAGTGGACAAACTGGGACCAGCAGTTAGTGTAATGGCTATGTCACTGGGCTCCCATGTGGTCGACCATGGCTTGAGTCCCGGACCCAGTGGCTTAAACTCATGCTGGGCATGTGTGTGTGTGTGCCCAAGATCCCAAGAAAAGAAAAAAGAAATGAGCTGAACAAACAATTCTCTAAGAAGACATAAGAACAGCCAAAAAGCATATGAAAACCTGCTCGACATCTCTTATCATAAGGGAAATGCAAATCAAGACCATAATGAAATACCACTTAATCCTAGGCTAAAATTATAAAAATAAATAAAAAGTGCTGGCAAGGCTGTGGTGAAAAGGAACTCTTCTACACTGTTTATGGGAATGTAAATTAGTACAACCACTTTGGAGAATGATCTAGAGAGTTCTCAGAAACCTACAAGTAGAACTACCATACAACCCAGTAATTCCACTGTTAGGTATATATCAAAAGGGTAGAACAACCCTCATTTGAAAAACATTTGCACATCCATGTTTATTGGAGCATTATTTACAATTTCTAGGACATGGAATAACACAAATGTACAAAAATAGATGGCTAGATTGAAAACGTGGCATATGTACTGACAAAATAATGAAAGGCTATTTGCTGATGATAATGTATATAGGAATTTCTTTGTCTTGATTGATATGTGTGGTATTCATGCTGAAAAAAGACATTTTGTAAAGATATATGTAATTAAATGTTAGTTAAAAAAACCCAATACCCCCCAAAAAGAATATAAAGAATAAGTAAATAAACACCTGAGATAAAAAAAAATTATTATGGTTGTCTAAATACAAAAAAAAAATTTACAGATTTGTTTCATTAATTCACTGGCTTAGTTATATCAATAAACTGAAAGGAAAAACAATTGACAGCCTTCCGTATCATTCAGTATTATTATATAGATTTTTAAGAGGTTTTGACTCAGTACCAGTATAGAAGTAAGGCCGCAGTGTTCCTTTAAAATAATCATTAAACGTATAAAGGGATCTATCTTTCATATTGTAAAAGAAAACTTCACCTATTTTAGATTCTTTAAAAAATGCTTATCTTATGGTGTGGTTCAGTTGCTGGATTCCCACATAGTCGAATATGGCTCGAGTCCTGGACCTGGAGGCTTGAAAATCAGGCCAGGCGTGTGTGACTGCAGTGTGGACATTCTCCTGGAGGGTGATTTCTCATTTTCCCTCTCATTGTCTCTCTTCTGTGAGCACGGGTGGCAAAAACCATATATATATATATATATATATATATATATATATATATATATATATATATAAAAGGGAACATACCTATCTTCTTAGGTGTCGGTTAACTTTCTTTTGACTCAATGCAATATAATGACTCTATTTCAACTAATAATATCCCATAATCCATCCTGTACTAAAATTGGTTGGTTCTGACTCTTCTTCCCTCTCGGGGAGTCCTTACAGACATCCAAGCATTCAGGCTTCTATTTCATTTCTACCTCACAGTACTGCATGCTAGCATTATATTCCTCAGAGGGACCAGCAGATGGTGTAATGGTTATGTTGCTGGATTCTCAGATAGTTTACGGCAGTTTGAATCCTGGACCCAGTGGTTTAAAACTCATGCAGGGCGCATTAGTTTTAAGAGAATGGAGAATGGGGGAGAAGGAATTGCAGCATGGCCATCCTCGTGGGGTGAGTTCTTGCTTTCGGTCTTTCTATCTCACTCTTTTTCTCTGGCTACTGTATGCACCCTATAGCAAAAATATCTCTTAAAAAAAGAATTAATATACCTCAAAACCAAAAATAATGAGGAAGAGAAAAAATCTTTGGTTATGAAGTAAATTTTATGTTGTATTTCCATATTGCAGTTTTTCCTATGTTCTGAGATAGAAAATTTACAAAGAACTGTCAGGATCTAGCATTATATCTACTTGAATTCACTTGATAATTTTGTCTAGGCCAGGATATTGTGGAGGAAGAAAATAACCATATTTTTAAAAATTTGAATGAAAAATATCCAGGACATTTTAAATTTTGGTATCTGTGATAAATACAGTCAATATTTGCCAGTAATTCCAGGTCTGACATCACATATTCTCTATCTCTTACGACAGATGTTTTTTAGAGAGGTTTTTTGCTATAGGGAGGGCGTGTGTGTTCTCCAGAAAGAGACAGAGAAACAGAAAGCGAGAAATCCCCCCCCAAGGGGGATGGCATGCACGCACATATGCCCAGCATGAGTTTAAGCCGCTCAGTCCGAGACTTGAACTGGAGTCGACTACATGGGAGTCCAGCGATGTAACCATTACACCATCTGCTGGTCCCATCCTATAATAGACATTTTAATGAAGCATGTTCTGAATATGGTTTGGTCTTCATTTAGTTTTGCTAAAATATCAATTTCTTCATCTTGTAATTATCTAAAACTAGTCTCTTGTTCATTTTAGAGAAACACTCTAAGTTTCTTAAATTCAAACTTTACTTTGTCTCTCCTATTTTTTACCTTTTTCTTCAATTCTGTTAAAAGAAAAACTTTAGACAAATCTAGTTTAGCTGCTTAAATAAGCAAAAATGATCCCCAAATGGGCAGCCCCCAGAATGACTTCTGAGGAACACCATGGTGCCACAAGATCCAATAACTTTTATGACCAAGAAATGAAAAGTGATGTAAATGGAAGTGAGGGGAAAAAATTGAGGAAGAGAAGCAGCTAGATTGGTTACAGCTTGGCATTTGCCTGTATGAACATAGTTTGAAAAGGTAGGCTGTTTGTGATTGACTGAAGCATGGCTGCTGTGATTGGCCATGACTCATCAATTTGTTAAGGAAGCAGATTTCTAAGGGAGCTTATGGTTTACTTACAAAAGTGAAAGTATATGAGTACAGAGGCCTTTTTAGGCCAATATAATATGGTTTAACAGTTACAGTGATTTTCTAGTTTGCATAGTTACCACTTTTTCACTGTTTTACTCCCTTTTGCCATGGCTCAATGCAATGCTGCATTTTTTTTCCCCTATAATAGAGGCAGGCTTTTCAATGGACTAAACACAGTGATCTTGGTGAGCAGTAGAGAAACTACATTGTGAACATAAAGCCTCTAGGTCCTTCACACAGTAAAGGGTTGTGTTTCTCACATCCAAGTTTCTCTTCCTGACTCTTCTCTTCCTCTCGCTTTTTCTTATCAGAAATACCTGAGCTAATTCAGTCCAATTACCTAGCTGGAGACTGCTTGTGAATTTCCTTGATGGACAGCAAAAGTGGCAAAAAAAAAAAAAAAAAAAAAAAAAAGAAAAGGCAGGGGAAATTATTATCTAGGTCCTTACAGGACACGTTAATGAAGGAGAGGCAGAAGTTATGCCTGTGGCTGATAGCCACTGGTTCTTTCAAGTAGTCCAGAGTGACGGGACAGCTAGCCTCCACCAAGAGTTTTGCCACGACCCCGAGGACTGGCGCCTGGTGGATGCCCAGGAAGCCCCTGCCCAGCCAGGCCTCCAGCCAGGTCCCCCTGGCGGTTTCTAAGCCTCTCCAGGCGGACCCGGAACAGACGGTTCAGGGCTCTGCCCGAGCCGGACGCCCGGACATCTCACACGGACAGGCCGAGGCCACCACGCGGCCGGAGCGTGGCTTCCCGCCCGAGGCTCCAGACCCGGTGATTGGCCGAGCCGCGCAGGGGGCGGGGCAGGGCCTGCGCATGCTCAGTGCGCCTGGAGGCCCTCCGGGTGTCCCGAGGTCCTGAGAAGTGGGCGCGCCCGTCAGATCAGGGCCCGTTTCAGTAATGGCCGCCTTTCGAGGTGTGTGCTTTTTCTTCTCCGAGCAACCTGAGAGTTACACATGAGGCCACCTGTTCATAGGAGCTTCCCGCCACACCGCCCTCCTCCGGGACATGCAGGAGGCGGCGGCGTGGAGCTGCCCCTCAGGTGGGTGGTGAGAGCGGCGCCTGCGGTGCGGAGGGACCCGGTCCTCGTGCTCTGCCGGGACTGGCCGGCGGGCGAGGCTTGGGTGGCCGCCCTGTGGGTTATGGCCACGCACCAGTTCGGCCTCGCCAAGGCGGCAGTGGAGGAACCCTCAGTGCAGAACTGGAGAGGCGAGGACGCTGGGACAAAGTCGGCCAGAGCCGACGACAGCCTCTTCATGTTGACGTTCATGATGACCTGGGCTCCAAACGCGAGGCCTCCCATCGGGCTCTAGCCTTGTGCACCTTTACCACCTGCGCTGTCTTGGCTGGGCCCAGTGAAGCAGTTTGTGTTGTAGTGTTAACGGACGGGAAAGTGTTGAGCTGCGTTGTGAAATCCTTGGTTCTTTGGGTCCAGATCACTAAAATTAGAGATCTGTCCCTAGGCGCAAAATGAAACCGCAACCAAGAATGAAGTAGACAGAAAAGAAGGTTTAATAGAGAAGAAAGGAAAGAAAGGAAGTACGCCCAAAAGGCTTTTGGCCGGGCAGATTGCCAGGTGGCAACTGCGCTTGATACTGGTTAATTGTTACTTTTATTACTAGCGGTGATGAATATTCATTAGTGGGAGGCCTGTTACATTGCCTATGTTTTTTCTTTAAATTTGAATCCATACGTTCTCTCCTGCACCTGCGCACCTTCCTCACAGGTAAAGTGAGGAATTTGATCACCTAATTGCAGTACGCCCAGTGCGAGTCAGGTTGCTCCAGTTAGATTGCCCAAATAGTCTATTGCCTTAATGACCAAAATGCTTGCTTGGGTCTTTTTGATAAGAGAAAAATCTACGAATTATCCCTGTATGCTCCCCTCAAGCCTTAAGGAAGGAAGATGGCAAATTACCTCACCCTCCTGGCGCCCGGGGCTAGGTGAGCTTTTCGCTTTTCTCTTAGGGCTGCCCGCTCATGGCTAACTACCTACCTACCACAGTATGAGGATTTGAATTTTGAAAGGATGACTAGCTACAATTCAGGAAACAGATCTTTTGATGTGTTTAAGAGATCTAAGAATGGGTAGGTGGTGGATATTTAGAGGTAAACTAGGGAATCAACAGAGTAATAAAGGAAGGTCCTTCTCCCTACACCTTTTGAATTACTAGTAGTAGCAGCAGCTTCCTCTGTACTGTGGCCTAGGGCGTGGTTTCATTTCAAATACTGTAACATACGTAATTTTAATTTCTGTACTTGGCATACAGAATTACTTAAGCTAGGATGTCATCAACATGACACTGAATCTTGAAGGGTCAGACTTTGTATGGCATGGGTAATTCTCCAGGATGAGACCGGCCCTCCCACTAGATGCATTTACCCGACATTGATGGCTATGAATTGGATTGTTTTTCTGGACCAATTGCTTTCAGAGTTATTTCCTTCCCTACAGGATGAATTCAGAAGCAATCTAGCTTTCACCCTTACTCCTCCTTTGGGACGCTTCTGAAAAGCTTGTCAGCGATCTAGTTTCTCAGCAAAGGAATATTTTTTATACCTTTTTCTCTCTAAGATGCTTTATTGTCTTAGTCGCTGGCTCTTCTACCTGGTATTAGCAGATTGCCTTTCCTCTCTCTACCCTTTATTTATATATGTAAAGGCCTGCAAGGACACATGATGAACTTTTTATTTGAACAGTAGTATGAAGCATATGTATGTGTATATGTGGGCACAAATGTGTGTAACTGTGAGTTTATTTCTGTGTGCTAGAGGAAGAAACTAAGGAGTGATGGTTAAGGCTTGATTTTGTATCCAGGCTTCCAGAAGTTTAAGTCCAACCTCTCTTTTCCCCTACCTTGTGTGGGTTTTGGCAGGTTCTACTAGTACTTGCTTTCTACTTTCTCTCTCTCGTCAAATTAAAAAGATAAAAAATAAATAAATTAAATTGAGACCAGCAGTTAGCATAATGGCTATGTCACTGGACTCCCACGTAGTCGACCGTTGTTCGAGTCCTGGATCCGGTGGCTTAAAACTCATGCCGGGCGTGTGCGCGTGCGTGCCCAAGATCCCGAGAGGAGAATGGAGGAGAAGGGATTGTGGCGTGGCCATCCCCCTGGGGGGGGTGATTTCTTGCTTTCTGTCTCTCTGTCTCTCTCTGTCTGTCTGGTGAGCGCACGTGCCCTATAGCAAAAACCTCTCAAAAAAAAAAAAAAATTAAAGAAAAAAGAGTTCTGAGTGCTAAATAAATTTCCATGAGTTAAAACACTGAGTCTGGCATGGTAAATGTGGTGTAACACACACGCACTCAGATAATATATATATAATAGATTATATATATATATATATAATATGCACACACACATATATATATGCATATATATATATATATATTCTGTTAATATATAAATACAAAAACATTATCTATAACTTCACCTAAAAATGTCTGGTTTCCTCTGAGGGCAGATGTGAGATTTAGAGGGAGCAGATGTAAATGCCTTATTTTTCCTCAATCACTTGTAAAGCTTTAAAAAAAGGTGGCCAGCAGGTGGTGTGGTGGTTAAGGGCACTGAACTCCCATATGGCTGATTGAGGTTTGAGTCCCGGACCACGTAGATTGCTTTCTCACTTTAGCTCTCTCTTTCTCACTTTGTCCCTCTCTGGTCAAATTAATACAATAAATACATAAATAAATATGGTTAATTAAAATAATACTTTTAAAAAAATCCATACACCAAAATCTATATAGTTTGCCATTTGAAGAATTTTAAGAGAAAAAGCCAAGCTCTTTTGATATAGCCATTTATAGAATAGGTTGAACTTTCTGCTTATGTATAGTGATAAACAAAAGAAGAAATTTATTGTATGGGGGTACTATTTTCTTTTTCAAAAACAGTTTAAGCTAACAGTTTTCAAATGTCCTTGAAAGGAGGAGAGAGAAATAAAACTGAAAGGGAATGAATCTGAACTTTATTGATTAAGCGAGTTATACAGAGATAGACAGGTCTTTGGCTAATCTAAAGTAACGAGCTACACTGATCTGCCTCTCAGAGAATAGTATAAGCCTGTAGGCCACAAAATATTACTCATTTTTTAGTTGCAGGTCAAGAAACGTTTTTTTGTTTCATTACAAAATAAAAGGCTTTAACAAATAATTTAAATTGCCTCCTTATATCCTAGTGGTTAAGTGTACAACTTGGAAGCTACATGGATTTGTGTTTCATCTCTACCAGTTTACTAAGCTTTGTGATTTTTTTTTTTTCATATTCTAAATCCCTGTTTCCTCATCTAAAAATGGGGAAAGTAATGCTTAATCTCACAGGATTATTGGGAAACCATTTTGCAGAGTCTGAAATCCTTCCACAGGTAGTTACAATTAATACAATGAAACACCAAAATTTTCTATGTATCATTGTAATAGTGCTGAATCTGGCATGTTAACATATCGTCCCAGGATATATTACACTAAAAATAGAGGGCCAGGGGCCAGTAAGTGGCATGGTGGTTAAGGCGCTGGACTCCCACATGGCCAACTGATGGTTTACTTTCTCTCTCTCTCTCTCTCTCTCTCTCTCTCTCTCTCTCTGTGTGTGTGTGTGTGTGTGTGTGTGTCTGGTGATCTGGTGAGCACATGTGTCCTGTAGCAAATTTAAAACATAATAGTAATAATAAATGAAATTGAATAATTCTTTTAAAAAAGAGCCAGCTTGTGACCTAGTGGTTAGGGGAGCTAGATCCCACGTGGTCAAATGTGCTGTTAGAGTCCCAGACCTGGTGGCTCGAAAAACATGCCCATTTTGTGCGAATTGGGTAGTTACTACTGATCTCTTCTGTTTCCTTTTTTTTTTTTTTTAAAGCCATGCAGCATATCTGCGAGAGAGAGCGGGAGATGGACTATTGGGGGGTCTTTTCCTTCTGTTCTCCATCCAGTCAGGAGCCTAGCCACATGCATGTCCCTCGTGTGACTTTCCAGCTGATGCGGGCAGAACTGGCACCCCGGCCGTGTAGGATCAGGCTTCCTGTGCAGTGCCTAGTCACTGTGCTGTAGAGGACATGTCCCCTGTTGACTGTCTTGATTAGAGTATGTAAAATCTCTTTCCTCTGTGGTCTAGGAATGCTAGAAAATACAAACAATTTTCAGTAGAAAATTAATAAAGCAAATGCCAAATCATTAAAAATGGTTATATCACAAATTTGACACTCTTGATCTCTTTTCCACCTCCCCAGAGATTAAAATATGGCTTTATTGTGGAAATATGCTTCAATTTTAGTATACATGCCATTGTGTTGAGTTCTGGAAGACTCTTGAGATGATCTTTGCCGTTTCTGTGGTAATCCTGAATTAAGTCAAAAGATCTGAAATGGGAGAGTATGTCTCAAGACTGTTTAGTCTAAATGTCTCAAATGAAAGGAACAAATAGAAACTAGCATCAGAACATTTCTGCCATGGTATACTCACCACTCTGAAATTTCTTATACAAAGTAATGACAACTAGACACTTAAATCACCAAGTGTTTTATTGAACAGTTATTGAAATTATATGAGCAGAAGTCTATAATCATTTAAATACAGTGGTAAGATGATTTTTAAATGTTTTTCTGAAGATGTGAGAATCTATACTTGAAAAAGGTAGGCTTTATGGAATAAGATGTATCTGAACTGTATCAAGTTGTTTTTTAATACAAAATATACAAATGAGCATGTTTTAAACATAAATATAATTGCTAGTTTATGTTTCTATTCAAATATACTTTTGTAAAGGAATTATAATTTATCCAGAAAGTTATTCAAAAATTTCCCAGTGATATCTAATTTAAACAATGAGGTAAGGCGTCTTCCAAAATATCTTTGGTTTGTGTGTAAATTTAATCACAGTGCCTTATATAGACACCTTCTATCCCAAAATACACATTTAGTAAGTTCTGAAAGGGAGACAAACCCCTGATTTTATCAGATTTTCTACTTCAGATATTTTTTAATTGGCAGAAGGTATGTGTGTTTGTCAGAGAGAGGGGGAAAGAGAAAGCACCCCTGAGTGGGGTGTGTCACACCACAATCCATTTCCTCCATTTCTCTTTCCCATCAGGATTTTAGATATGCACACACTTGTGCCTGACCTATTTCCAAGTTTCTAGGGCTGGGATTTGAATCACAGTTGGCCATGTGGAGTCCAATTCCCAGTATACTGTGCTTAACCACTGTACTATGGGCCATCCTTAAAATTCTTCACATAATAAACCTAATCTTTTATTTTAACAACAACAACAAAAAAGAATTAAGGATAGGGGCCAGGCAGTGGCACAGTGGTAACACAACTGGACTCACATGAAGAAGGTTCTGGGTTCGTGTTCCAGGAACTCCCAAACTTGTGATCTGTGATCTGGCCTGTCTGAGACTGGGGATGGATCACTGTGTTAAGATCCTGTTTTTGGTCCCTGTCTCTCTCATGGAAGAAATAGATAAGTATATTTAAAAACAAATTAAAAAAGAGTTCATTCATTTTTATTTGTTTCCATGACAGAGAGGGGCAGGCATCTCCAACAGCGTTCTACCTGTGATCCACCCCCCAATCTCAGCCAGCCCAGATTTCAGGCACACATGCATGTGGCTGGTGTGTTCAGAGGTACAAGGACATCAACCCAGGACCATCCCTGTGTGATCCAGTTGCATGACTGCGGTGCTACTACATAGTCTCTGAGATTTTATTACATGTCTCACCATCACAGGTTGAACGGTGCCAGCACAAAGCCTATCAGAATCATGAGTAATCATCTGTTAGATACAGATATATTGTATTAGATTATATACAAATCCTGCTTTGGATTTCATTGGCATAACTGTATTTTAGATATTCACTTTTTTTTTTTGCTATAGGCTGAGTGGTTCACTGGAGAGACCGAGCGAGACAGAGAGACAAAGTGAGAAATCACCCCTTAGGGGGGGATGGCCATGCCACAATCCCTTCTTCACTCTTCATTCAGGATTTTGGACGGACACACACACACACACACACACACACACACACACAAATATGCTGGGACTGAGTTTCAAGCTGCTGGGTTTGGGACTCAAACCAGTTGACCATTAACCACTACGCCACCTGCTGGCCTCTTACATGTTAACTTTTAGTGGACCTTTTAAGGAACTATCTATACAAAATATCAAGGACATAAAGCAGAACTCCAAAGGAAATAAAATATTGCCTTCTTATGATGAGACAATTCAGAAATTAACATTTCTTTTTTAAAATAAAGTGAACTATAATTTCTAGTTTATGCTGTCGTTTACAACTTTTTTTAAAAGGAATTATTTTATTGAACTTTATTTATTTATTTTTATTTTGATGAGAGAGGGACAGAGAGAGAGATAAAGTGAGCAGGTAAGCTGCCGGTCTGGGACTCGAACTGTGGTCTGCCATGTGGGAGTCCAGCACCCTTAACCATGCCACCTGCCGTCCCGTCTTTTACAACTTTAAATGAATATTAATCATAAAATTTAAAAAAGTGTACTTTCATAAACATTAAAGCCCATCATATAAGACTAGTAGTAATTAATAGCTTCTTAGTCTTTGGTAAATAATCAACTAATTATTTTCTCCTGTTTTACAAAGTCAGATGGTCAAGGCAATTGATTTCAGATTTAACACTTAAAAAAAATCACTTAAACATATACAGAGTTAATATTTTTGGAGAGTTATAGGCGTATTAGAGAAAATAATAAATTCTTGCACTTTTACCATTAATTTTAAGATACTACAAATTATTTTTCTTTTTAACTCATTTAATAATAACATACAAAGAAAGGTGAGATTTTTGTTATGCAGACAAATAATTGTATTTCAGACTGGCATAACTTTTGAATTTGTTATTTTCCTATCAAAAGAAACCATGAAGAGAATCTTGTGAAAGGAATAAACTATTCCCAGGTACTTTCAGATGATTCCTGTTCGTACAGAAACTTCTAAGCAATCGCACTGTTGCCATAGTGAAGTTCCACTGGGTGGCTTGGGTGTCTTTTCTTTGTTCCTCTTCTTCTGGCAGACCTGGTGAGCTCAGCTACAGAGTTCTATACTGGAAGGCGAAGAAGAAACAAACACATTATAACAAAAATACTATCCAGTAGAACAATTTACCCATTCTTATTTTTAAAAATATACAGTAAGTTATGAATATATTCTATTATTTTTCAGTTGTAAAAGCAACAATATATATTCTTACTTTCAATATAAATATAGCACTTATATTTCTTCAGAAGTTCAAATTCAAGCTATTAAAGAGGTTTTTTACATTAAATTATCTTTCAGCTAATAATCTGGGTCTGGTGGTTTTAAAATCACACATGACATGTATGTGTGCATGCCAAAATCCAGATAGGAAGGAGAAATGGAGGAGATGGGGTTGTGGGGTGACCACGACTTATTGGGAGGGGCTCTCTCTCTCTCTGGTGAGTTCATATGCTTCCTTGTAATAATAAATAAGTAACTAAATAAATAAATGAATAATTTATAATTAAACAAAAAAAGAAAGACAACATAAATTTAAAATATGAGCAAAATATTTGAATACCCATTTCTTCAAAGGTAGGCAGATGACCATTCTACATGAACAAAAGTTCTCAACATCATTAGTCACTAGCTAAACATAATCAAAACCACAATAAGTCACTGCTTTACACAGAATGTGGAGAAACTGGAACCCACATCCCCTGCTGGTGAGAATATGAAATGGTGCAACCATTGTGGAAAACTGTTGGGCAGCTTCTCAACAAGTTAAACATACAATGAAAATACAACTCAATAATTCTGCTTCTTCAATTCTGACAGAATGGAAAACATATGTTCTAATAAAAACTTGTACACAGAGGCCGGCAGGTGGTTAAGGGCGCTGGACTCCTGCGTGACTAACCACAGTTCGAGTCCCAGACCATTTATTTAGCACTTGCTGTGTGCCAAGTATTGTTATGATAGGGTAAGGACGATAACTAGTTCCATTTCACAGGTCTGAAATAGAAGGAGGCTTTGAGAGGAAAAGTAACTTAGCAAGGCTCACCAGAGTGAAGTGGGACCCTGAATCTGGGAGGTCTGAATAGTCTTAATTCTTATTCTCTCTGGGAAAAGGAAGGGGAAGAGATAGGGGTGAGACCTGAGACTGGAGGGCTGCATTTTGAAAGGTGTCCTTTGTCAAATTATGCGAGTTCTGTGTTTTGAAGGCTATGGTGACAGTAAAGGATTTTAATTAAGATATGACTTGACTGAATTTACAGTTTAGAAAGAGCAGATGGTAAAAGAAAAACATGGACTCACCAGAACCCAAACTGGAGGCTTGAATGAGCAGTTAAGATGTTGGGAGAGAAAGCAGGAACTAAGATTATAGCAATAAAAATGCAAAAGAAGGGGCAGACTCAAGAACTATTTCAAGGCAGAAATGACAAGCCTGAGAAACAACTAGATGTGAATGGGGCACTGTGCTCAGAAATTTATATTCAGTGAGACAGCAGTGAATAGCAGAAATAAGCTTGAGGTTCCTGAAGGAGAGCCACTTTCTCAAGAAATTTGCCTGTGGAGCAAAGAGCATGAACTGGTCACTAGAGAGCACTATGGGGTCAGTGGAGAACCTGCCTTCTTTCCTTTCTTCCCTCCCTAATTCCTGCTCTCCTTTCCTTCCTTCTTTCTTTCTTCGAAATAGACCAGTTGTGACATATTGAACATTACAGGGAACAAAGAGAATTGCTGGGATTAAGGTTCCTGAGGTCTAGTGAGATTAATTATACCCAAGAAGCATTTTAGAGACATAGAAAAAGAAGGGGAAGCATTGCAGGTATAGATGTTTGTAACTGGAGGATGGGGTTGGATTTGGGGGCTTAGTTATCTCTATTTTCCCCATGATGTAAAAGGAGTAACTACTTGCTGTAAATTAGAAGAGGAGATTAAAAGTGTAAGGAAATGAGAGGTGATTGAAGGTTTGAAACATAGCTGAATGGGGGATCAGAGGTGACTACAAATGAGGAGAAGAGTTTTCTATCCAGAGAGCCCTATGGAAGTTGGAGATAAAATGCTCCCATAAAGTAGATTCTATGCTAAAGGCAGAGCTGGGTTTCAGTCAAGCCCAAGAAGTAGAGAGAATAGAGTGAGAAGGACCAGGACAATAGGACAATGGCAGGAAGAGCGTGGCCGGGAGGTCAGAAGGCCATATCTGCAAGGGAGAAGGAATAAGGCAGAAAATACTTGAGGCACGTTTTGAAAGGCAAGCCAGAGTGACAAGTTAATATTAGCTGGACTCAATAAAAAAATGTATTAAGTGGTCAGCAGGTGGCATAGCAGTTAAGGTGCTAGACTCCCACATGGCCAATATGGTTCAAGTCCCAGGCCTGGCAGCTTGAAATTCACTCTGGGCATGTGTGCGTGTGTGTGCCAAATCCCAGAATGGAGGAGAAGGGATTGCAGTATGGCCATACTCCCTGGGAAGTGATCTCTCATTTTTTCTCTGTCTCTCTGGCAAACACACACCCTATGACAAAAACCTAAAAAGGAAAAAATAAATGAATTAAAAGGCACTTATACCAAAATCTTTTTATAGCCATTATTTCTGGGAAGTAAAAGTGGGCAATGGTGTAGGGTGGGGGACTTTTACTCCTGACTTTACGTTCTTCCACTGTTAGGAATAAGATTTGGGCTAGCCACGTAGCCTAGTAGTTAAAGGAGGTAGATCCCACATCACTGACTGCAGTTTAAATACCAGCCCTGGTTACTCGAAAAAAATGGCAGGATTTGTCTGCGTGCTCCAAATGCTGACAGGATGGAGAAGTGGAAGAGAAGGGATGGTAGCATGACCATGCCCCATTGGGGATGCCTTCCCTCCCCCGTTCTCTCTGTCTCTCTCTAATGAGTGTGTGTGCTATCTGGCAATTAAAAAAAGAAAGAAATCTTACTTCATGAACATGTGTACCCATTGCTATTAAAAAGCTACTAGGGCCAGCTACCGTGGTGCAGCGAGAGCGCAACACTCTATGATGCTGAAGCCACATGAGCAGGTCCCAGGTTCACGTCACGAGGTCCTCTGTACATGCTGGGCAGGGAACATGTGCCCATAAGCCTGGCTAAGCGAGACTGGAAGTGGGTCGTAGTGTGAAGATCTGATGGAGGTAGCTCTCTCTCTTGACAAAGTTAAAAAATAAAAAAACCCAAAGCATTATTTAAAAGGCTAGACAGAATAGTGTATTCATAGAGTATATTGGGCCAGCTTTAGTTAAAGCGGCTGACTATGTGGTTGAGTCCCTGACCCAGTGGCTTGAGAAATGTGCTGGGCATATATGCATGTGTACCCAAAATCCCAAGAGAGAGAAATGGAAAAGGGATTGCAGTGCAACCATCCTCATTAGGGGATGGTGGTGGGGGTGTGCTTTCTTGTTATTTGTTTATTATCATTATTTTTCCACATGAGTTTTGCCAGAGAAAGACAGAGAATGGTCCAGGACTCAAACACAGTCAGCCAATGTGGGAATTTCAGCGCCTTAACCACCATGCCACCTGCTGGCCCTCCTGTTATCTCTTTCTCTCTGTTTCTCTCTGGTGAGTGCACATACCCTCTGGTAAGATAAGCAAACAAAGAAACAAATAATCCAAATATAAAACAAAGAAACAGAACAAACCAACCAGCCCAGAACATGTAATGTAGAGTCCATATATATATATATATATATATATATATATATATATATATATATATATATATAAATATATATATATAAAGTGTTGATGTAGTGAGATTTGACTATTGGAAGGAGGCTGTCATTAGAATCTTAGTCCCTACCTCATCTCCTCCCTGGTATGCCTCTCCCATTAACCTATAGGCTTGCATTAGTTCACATCCCTTCTCTTGCTCTCATTTACTCTAATTCACTTAGGACTGAAGGTGATGCCAAATATTTGTGAAAAAAATCAAGGAAATAAACTATATACAGCATATGTTTTCTATTTAATGAACTCAGTTGTACAGGCTAGGAAATCTTGCTAAAAATCATTGCAGAGGACTCTTGAAGCAGAAAAAATGTACACTTGTAAATATCAGATCTATTAAATGAGCTAGAAGTCTCATCTGGAAAACTTCTAAAGTAAATTGCTACTTACCTATACTTTTACAATTATTCTTAACCCCAAATTAATCAAATAACCATGTGTGATTTTTATCTGAAGCATACAGAAAACAGAGAAATGGAGGGGAGGTTTTGCCTTAGAGTTTGCCACTTGGGTCTGTAGTGCCTGTTCCCAACTGTCAAAGGACCTTTGCGTAAGATATATAGAGAATAATGTGTTTAGAACAATGAGAATTATGTTATCAAATTTGAAGGTAGCACTTGTTATAGTACCGGCTAGGGAATTATCTTCCTGTTTATCTTACATTAGCTCTCCCAGTAATTACGGGGTCCTTACAGGTGACTTTTACACATTCCTCAAAGCGCTGTAGTGAACATAGGACTAGCCTGAGCCCTGAGACAAACGAGTGCTGAAACCTGATCAGTTCTATCATCAAGCTACCAGCCAATGTTTGTAAATGGCTGCTGTAATTAAATGGTTTACATAGTTGTTTTTAAAATGTCTCTTAGGTTTACAAATTTGGTGTGTAAGTCGAATTTCTCTTAACTTTGACAATTCAGATTTCACTCTTCCATCTTGTTTACTCGCAGCCTGGTTTTTATGGCCAGTGGCTTGTGGAGAAAGTCAAGATAACTTGTGGTTAACTAAGGACTTGTGTTTGTGTTGCAAGGTATTTTTCTCTGTATATGCAGGAATTCACTCACTATTGTGAAATGCCTCCCTCCTCTTTGTTATTTGTGGAGGAGTACTGGGAAAACATGGAAGGTCTCCATTCCTCCCAAGCACAGAATTTACCATTTTATCCGGGAGCTTGCAATGTTCAGCTGGAAGCATTATAAACACACACCAAAGGATAGTTTAACATATTAGATCCTTCAAAAGCATGTTTTAGTCATTATTAATTGGCTTCTCAGGAACTTACTATCAAATCTTTCTGGATTCATCCACTAAACATATTTCTCATGTTTTAACAGGAAAGAATAATTTGTTATAGAAACAGGTATAGAGAACTTAACTTTTTGTCTCAGACTTCTTGATAATGCTTATTACAAAATTGCTCTTCCTTTATTTAATTTCCAGCTACCAGGGTTTCAGCAGGTTTGAAGAGCATGTATTAAACAATAGGCACAGCAACCATTCTTTCATGGAATGAATAGAGCCATAAAAGCTACAGTCTACAGACCAACTGAATAAGCTAATTTAGCAATAGCCGGTGTATGTTAACCAGCTGAGGGAGACTTCTATAGCATTTTTTTAAGGAAGATATATTTTAAGTGTATTTAAAACCTTAAAATAATGAAAATGGAATGCCAAATTATTTATTTTTTAGTGTAAAGTGACTTAAACTTGGGCAGTATTTGAAGTTAGTTGATTCCAGCAGTATTATTGGTGCTGAGAGTGATATAAAATCATGGGTCTTTTAGTGAGTCTAAAAACAAAAAAGGAGGAGCACAATTTTGTTCAGAATTTATCCTTAAAGATGTAACCATCAAGGCCAATACCCTAAGGGAAGTTGGACTCTGTCACCCCGTTAAGTTGAATTATATATTGAAATAAATATTTTAGGGAAAAATAAACCCTGAAGCATTGAGGCTAGTCTGTCATTGGTGTGTTCATGGTAAACATATCCAAAGGCTTTCAACTACACAGTGATCTTACTGGGACATGTGCTTGTTCTGGATAACATTTGGAACTATTCAGTTTTTCAATACACATGTTTAAAGATACTTACATAATTAAAATCTCCTGGTACCTCATTTTTAAATTATGAATATTCTCAAACACACACAAAAGTATTAGTCTCCATATAGTTATTATTCAGATTCAACAAGTTTTGAGTTTCTTATATTTTCCTCATCTATCCCATTCTTCCCTAACTACTAAAGCAATTCTTAAACATCGTGTTATTTCACTCTCATTTGCTAGTACACATCTCTTACACTTCGCTATCACCAGAAGCCTTACTCGCATATCACAAACTGTGAATGAACGTTCTTTGGTCCATCTCATTTGAAGCATTGCTTTGGAAATGTGGTAGAAACACTTTGTCTCAGAAATACCTCAGGGGAAGGGCACTCGTGAATGGAGAGGCATGCATCTCCTCTGAAGGCAGTTGTGTCTGTGCAGTTTTCTTCTCAAGGCCAGATTAGCTAAAGGAAAAAAGAGAAATATTATGAGCAATTTTCATAAAATGTATCGTTTAACCTAGGGACTGTAAAAGTACATTTTGGAGCCAAATTACACTGTGGTTATTTACTATTTGTTCAGATGTGATTGTTGTAAAAAAAAAATCAGTGTGATACATATGCACAGGTATATTCCCTGCAGTTACTGTACCAGCAGGATCTTAATAGTAAGGTCTTCCTTAAGCCACGTGACTTCTTTCTAAATGCTCCAGACTTCTACTTTATGTAGGCCATTCATCACAATTATTTCATTAGAACATTGTCCAAGGTGTTGTATTTGAGGAAAAAAGAAACGATTGAATAGCAACTATTATAAACAATAAGAAGGGATCAGCTCCTTTTTCAGAGTTGCAGATTTAGACCTTTTTTTCTTATTTATATAAAAGCACAGATCAGGGGGTGTCATTTGAATTAACCTCACAGCAATCAAACTTCCAATTAACCAGTTATGCACCATTTTCTCTTCTGAAATTTTAACCAGTTATGCACCATATTCTCTTCTAATTGGAGAAGTATATTATCAAGTGAGTAATCTAAAATATTTGGATCTAAAAATTACCACCTTTCTATTGAATATTTATGCTTGAACTTCTTTCTGAGTCAGAAAACTTTAACTTTCTATTTTTTAAAAAACTTAACAGTGCTTTGAAATCTTAAATATTTTGTTTTGGAGTAAAAGCACATTAGAATAATTTATCTAATAAATTCTTATTGGTAAAGTACAACATAATTGGTACCATCTCTGAAAATGGTGTTAAATAAGTATTGCGTATCTTGACTATATATATTTTCAACATATTTTTGTTTTACAAGTACAATCGTAATAAAAACTGCACCTTTTTGTTTTAAGTGACATGCCTAATTATATAACTGGAAATAATAGACTTTGACCTCATTTAAGATTTCGTCTGCATCTTGTCTCACTGTGATTTTTACATGTTGTTAATTCAGTTAACATTGTCCTACTCTAGCCAGCAACATGCTCTTTGAATAAACTGTGTTGGATTTTGCATTTCACCTAAAAATCTACAGGTTTGTATACTTTACGAGGAATAGACTGACATTTCCATTTCTTTTTACTTGTATGGGCAACAAATCTACAGTAGTTTAGGGATCAATTTTCTTTGCAAAGAAAAAATAGTGGTAAAATACTTTTCATTATTTTCAAATCCAGCTATTTTAAAAATATCCAAATCATAGACCCAACAGGAATAGATAGCAGACTTCCTAAATACTACACATTTATCCCCAATACTTGTAACTGCAGGCACACCTCGTTGATTTTTCAGCATAAGCACAATCAGCCCAGAGACTCAGGGATACAAACACATATAAAAACAAGTTACTCCGTACAAATGTTTCAAAGTCCTACCTGGTCTCTGTCCGTTGATAAGGAGAAGATTCATCATAAAAATTAAAAATACAAAAAAGAATTGTCGAAATCTCATTTTCTTGCCAAAGTAAAGGGGGGCAACAGCTCTCAGAGCAAACCAGTCTGTAAACAGTCTGCAGTATCTCTGCGGCCCTCTTCACATTCTAATGACGAACCTCAGAGAACTGCCGCTGCGTTTTCCAGAAAGGTTAATGATCACATCAGACAAGGTTCCTGGTGCTTGATGGTGTGGTCAGAGCCGCCCTCGGCCTCAAGCCCCTCCTCCACTCCTCTCCTCCTTTCCCTGTCACTCCCCTTTATTTCCATAAGCAAATATTGGTGAAGTAGACCATTCAATCATGGCTGTAACTTCAGTGGAAGTCTTCTCTGAAGCTCCTAGGAGAGGCAGATTAAACTCAATCTGGGTATAAAGAAATATGTAAAACAACACATGACAGTGCCTCCTCCCCTCACCATTTGCATCTGTTTAAACTTTGCATTGCCCATATTGGTCCCACATGCTGAAGTTAATAGAAAGAGCAGGAAGTCTCTTTTTTGTCCTTTTTAGAAGGAATTCTGAAGCTCCACTGAGGCTCCCAAACGCTTTATGACAGAGCATGTGCTGAGATGCTGTATCTTTCCCAGCTCTATGACAAAGTGGTACCTATTTACACTAACTAAATTCTTAATCTGTGTGGGTTTGTATCAAGATTCCTGGGGTTTAGAATATTCTAAAATAAATCTGTAAAGTGTTGATATTTTTATTTTGTAAAGTGCAATTTAAAAAGTAATGAAGGGGAACCAGCAGTTAGCGTAATGGCTATGTCGCTGGACTCCCATGTGGTCGACCGCGGTTCGCGTCTCGGACCCGGTGGCTTAGAACTCACGCCGGGCGCGTGTGCGTGCGTGCCCAAGATCCCGAGAGGAGAATGGAGGAGAAGGGATTGCGGCGTGACCATCCCCCCTGGGGGGTGATTTCTCGCTTTCTGTCTCTCTGTCTCTCTCTGTCTGTCCGGCGAGCGCACGCGCCCTATAGTGAAAAACCTCTCAAAAAAAAAAAAAAAAAAAAAAAAGTAATGAAGATTATTTTCTTCTGCAAGAGTCCAAGATTAAAAAAAAAAAAAAAAAAAGTTGAAGCAAGCCACAAACCCATGAAAGTTGTGTTCTGTTAAAAATGTATATGCAGTGCAATACCAGGCTAACATGTCACAGTTGCCAGAGTGAGAGGTGAAGAACTGCCTACTTCATCTCCCAATGAACTGGAAAGAAACAAAAACTGCCCAGTTTTGTCTTTTGCTCACATGCACCAAGACCTCTTTAAGTGTTTCCCTATAAATGTCATAGATAGCTGTTGTAAATGGAAATCACTAAGATAAATTAAAGCGAAAGGATAGTGTAAATATACTCTGAAATACAAGTAGAGCCCAAATCCTAAATCATATGCGTTTGTAACTTGGCACGTACTGCCAGAGTACTGTTGTTCTTGGCTTCTTCAGATTCAGGTAGTTGGTACACAACCTTGGGCTCTCTGAGGTTTGAAATTAATGCACAATTTGTCTTGAGTTTATAGCTTGGTCTGTAAAATTCCTTTCCTTCCTAGTTAGGCATGAAGTTTGTAACAGGAAATAGCATGCAGAAATTCTTAAAATCACGAGAATATTTGCCTGTTTGGAGACTAGAAGCATAGTGTGAAGGATACTATTTTGTTATATGTGTATAGTGCTCCATAAAATCAATTAACTACAATAGAATTTGGACTCATGATACAAAAGAGTTTATGAATGAATAGCAAAGGGCTTGTTAAGGTCCCCCCCCCCCCCCCCCAGGTCTTCTTTCTTTGGAAAACAACTAACAAAGCGTTAAATCAAGTGAACCAACAGGAGACCAATATAGATTTTGGTGATATAACTTCAGACCAAGTTTTAAGTCTATTCAAAGTTACAGTAATGAGTTTTCCTTACAAATAAGATAGTGACTTGGGCTAGCAGGTAGCGTAGTGGTTAAGGCATTGGACTCTCATGTGATTGAGTGTGGTTTGAGTCCTGGATCTGGTGGCTTGAAGCTCATGCTGGGTGTGTGTGTGAGCGTGTGTGCCCAAAATCCTGAGAGGAGACTAGAGGAGAAGGGATTGCAGAGTGGCCATCCCCACAGGGGCTGATTTCTTGCATTCTATACAGCAAATAACTCTCAAAAAAAAAAAAAAAAAAAAAAAGAAAGAAAAGAAAAAAGAAAAAAAGTATAGTGACCTACCTCAGAGAGCAAATATTGATTCAAATTTTCATATTTCATTATTAGATGATCAATAGTGGACTCCTAGAATTTGACTAGTATATGTAAGTGCTGTAGGAGATACAGTTACACTACATCTCCACCAATCAGAGTAGAGCAAAGTTTATTGTTGGTTTGTTTTTATGTCATGTAATCACTTAGAACATCAATTTTCTCATTTTTAAGGACCAGTAAATTCCATGACCTCAACTTTCAGCTATTTTTGCTATCTTCACCTCTGAGGTCCAAATTCTAGTTCTTATTGAAAATCGTCTATAGAAACTACTATAAAAATGAGGATACACGCTGGCAATATATTTCTTGTTCTTGGTCGAATAGTGTTTCCTCAAAACTCACGTCAATCTGGAATTTTAAATGTGACCTTATTTGGAAATAGTGTTTCTACAGATGTAACCCATTAAGATTGAGGTCACACTGGAGTAGGGTAAGTTCTACATCAATATGACAGCTGTCCTTGTAAGAAAAAGACAAGGGGCCAGATGGTAGTATAGCAGTAAAACAGTGCTCTGCGAGGCCGTCCTACATGGGAAGAGTCTCAGTTTTTTCCTGGAGACTTCCCTGAGTATACTGGGTGCCCACTTCCCCATGATCCGAGCTGGATATAAACATATTATTCTTTATATAATTCAATAAAAATATGCTTATTTTTCTAGTGGTATGCTATGTACATTATGTACTGAACAAAAGTTATTTTATTTGTACACCATAATCTTACGTACGATGTGAGTTTTAGCTCCAATTCACGGATGTCAGAACAAACTCAGAGGATTATGTGACTTGACTAGCGTTAAATAGCGAATAGCAAAGTCAGTGTGAAGCCTGGGCCTATCCTCTCCTGGTCCTCTTACCTATTTGTTTTTGATCCTGTGCCCTCATTTGTCCTGAGACCCTACCCTACCTATCTTGTCTTATTTCCCACTTTTATCTTCGATCTTTCCTTTGTTGCATCTCTCTGTCTTTACAAAAGAACTCTCTCCAACCTAAAAATAATGCCTCCCTGCCAGTTTTCATTCAGCCTCCATTCAGCCAGATGTCTGAAACAGGGCATCCAACCTCATTGTTCTACTGCCTCACACCTTCTTAGGGGATATTGTGTTATTGGACTCCAGCTTTCACCACTGTACTTTAAAAAAATATATATATTTATTTATTTATATTTTATTTATTTTTTTAATTAATTAATTTACATTCATTCACTGAGCATTGTCACAGCATACAAAATGTGATTTCCCATCCAGAATAGACTGCATAGTGGCTTAATTATACATGTTATCATCAATAATTCTCCATTTCTAGTTTTTCCCCCCTATTTATCACCCTATGCCATTTCCCACCCTCCTCCCACACTATTTCAGGTGTCCACAGTTGTTTTCCATTCCTTCCCCCCCAACATTTTACTGATTCACAAAATTTCTTAAATAATTTAACTACTTTCAATAGCAAGTTCAGCTGGCATATACATATCTGTGAATACATGTCTGACTTTAGGCGTAAAACTCTGAGTAGAATGAATATACTATAAGGTAGCACCTAGCTGATGCTATATAGCTTACTACAGTCATTGATTAGATATTTTTTTCACTATATTTTTAATTTAAAGAAAAACAGTTGTAACTTGAATCAATCAAAGAAATACTAAGAAACTATGCTTACCACTGTACTTAAACTGGTATCTCAAGTAAAATCTGTGATCTTGAATTCATCTGGGAAGGTCCTGGGGTCACATTCCAGGGTGTCCCAGTACACACTAGCATGCATGTGTGCCCAGGGTCTCGGCTGACTGAGGTTGGGGATGTATCATGACATGAAAATCCTCTGGGTGTGCCAGTCTCTCTGTCTCTCTGTCTCTTTCTACCTCTCTCCCTCTGTTTTTCTCTCATGGAAGAAATAAAATAAAAGATAAACTTTAAAAATAAATGTAATTGGGACTAGCAGATGACGTAATGATTACGTCACTAGATTCCCACATAGTCAACCACGGTTCGAGTCCCCAACCTAACAGCTTGCTTTCTTACTTTCCCTCTCTCTTATTCTGTCCTTCTTTGGTAAAATTGAAATAAAGGAGTAAATAAAGTTGAATAAAATAATTCTTTGAAAGAAAAAAACAAACATAAACTCACACTGGGAGTGTGTGCATGTGTGTCCAAGATCCTTAGAGTGGAAGAGAAGGGATTGATTGCAGTGTGGCCATCCTCCTTGGGAAGTGATTTCTCACTTTCTCTCTCTTTGTCTCTCTCTGTCTCTTCAGCAAACTCACATGCCCTATAGTAAAAAACTCTCAAAAAATGTATTTAATTAAAATCATTAAAGCTGGGAGTAGTGCTATGAGCTTGTAGTTCCAGCTGCTATGGTGCATAAATTCAGGGCTTGAAAGTAGTGTGTTGCAAAGGATTGAGAAAAAAGACAAGGAAAAGATAAAGCAGGGGGCTAAAGCTCTCTTGGAACAAAAGCAAAACTGTGCCAGAGCAGAGCCTGTTTATTCCAAATTAAATTTGATAAGCAGTGGGTGAGTTTAGCTATGAAGAATAATGTACTATATACATGACATTCTTTGTAGGTTATATTCCTGGTGCAAGGTCCATAGCTATCATTAACTTAGTGTTTAGACAACATCTTGGCTTACAGAATGTCATCCAACATCTTGAGACACAGCACATGCCTGGAGCTCCATCCAGTTGACCATGCAGTCCCTGTGGCTTTCTGGCCAGGAATGGGGTTGTTTTCAACTCCCTCTTGCATTTTTCCCTTCTTGGCTATCTCCAAGGCCTGGGCTGGCTTCTGCCTCCAACATTTCCCCCTTTTTGTTTATGGTGGATCTTCTGTAATGTTACTGTGTAGAGGGTGTCTTGTTGGGCTGCACAAGCTGTGGCTCGTTGTCTGTGTTGCCAGACTATACATAAAAGAATAAAAGGACAAAGTACCAGGATTAATAAAATTAAAGAGGAGGACCCAAAATTTTGAACTGCTTTAGAGGATTTAACTGACTCAATCCATCGGCAATTTGAGAGCAAGAAAGTTGTTGCAAATTGTCTTTAAGGGTATTATAAATTTCACTTTGTAATGCTTGAATATCTAAGGTTAGATTACTCTGGCCTAATAAGTGTTTTCGGATATTAATCCAAGGAATATGAGTGCAATTACAATGTAAAGGAGTTAGCAATAAGTCCCATAACAGTAGCAATTAAAAGTCCAATAAATTGTTTAATTCATGTAGGTATTTGACTTAAAGTGTCATTTATGATATACGTCTCAGGAGAATGTTGCCATAGGCGGCATACCTGCCCTGGAAACCAAATTCCAGTTTGAATTTTTAAAACATATGCTTTCATATGATTGGTTACATGGAACTGAAGAATTAAGACAAGTATAGAGAGTGCAATTAGAACAAGATACTAGAGATTCAAATAATAGGACCTTTTAAAAGAAGATATGACAGTCTAACACCAGCTTGAACAAAACGAGGATCATTAACCATAACTGTAAGATCAGAGTGATTACCTGTGGTATTTTTATGATATGTGCCTGTCCAAGCATAAAGAAGGTGGAGGGCAAGGACAAGTTTCTAAATTTGGTCCAAAAGGTAAATGAGAGCTTTGGGGAGACAGACATTCCTCCACCATGCTGAGCAATAGTGCCGTTAGCAGAGGTACTACTGGACTGTGAGCAAGCATTCCATCTGAGATCTTTCAGTGAATCTTTAGACGAGCAGAACCCAAGGGCTCTAGTCTGTGACACTCCCATAGGAAGGATTAGCTGATACTCGTCCTGATTCACCTGGCATGTTTCTCAAATTACCCAGTTTTGTAATTTAGAAACTGTCATGAACATGTATTTTATAAACAATTTTAACCAATTGTCCCATTGTAGAACAGAACAATTTTATTAATAGATTTAACCCAATATCTTTCATTTTTATAACATTAAAGGCTGAAATATTTAAACCATGAAGAGCTTCACTTATTAACCCTTTTTATTTATTTTTATTATTTTTTAAAAATCATATTTTAAGCCAGCTATTTGTCAAAGATTTAGTCACATAAACTTGAAAAGCTTTTAATTTGTATACACACTCTTATTTATTAGCCAAATTGGATGGAATTCCTTAAGACCTTTTATTACATAGACACACGACACACAACACATAACATACATGTACATACACACTCATACCAACAAAAAGTCTCATAATCTTTTGGAAAGTTCTTCATACTTTTTTTTTCTTTAAAAGAAGTTTAGAGCTTTACTCTTAGATGTTTACTTCTTACCTCAGGCATTGTTAGAAAGAAGACAGTTTTTAGGGAACCAGCAATTAGCGTAATGGCTATGTCGCTGGACTCCCACGTAGTCGACCGCAGTTGGAGTCCCGGACCCGGTGGCTTAAACTCACGCCGGGCGCATGTGCGTGCGTGCCCAAGATCCCGAGAGGAGAATGGAGGAGAAGGGATTGCAGCGTGACCATCCCCCCTGGGGGTGATTTCTCGCTTTCTGTCTCTATGTCTCTCTCTGTCTGTCTGGCGAGCGCACGCGCCCTATAGCAAAAAAACCTCTCCAAAAAAAAAAAGAAAGAAGACAGTTTTTAAATGACCTGGAGTATTTTTTGGCAAACAAAGGATCTTCACAACTGAGAACTACTGACATTTTAACTCCAGGGACAGTAACAGTCAGCAGAAGTATCATAAAAAGAATTATTAGAAGACAATGGACGAGTCGCAGACTTTACAGAAGTTTGCTTATGTATATTTTTTATAATTTTCATATCATGGAGTTTCAGCTTGTACAGGTTATAAGACTGAGCCAGCAGCTGAGTTTTAGGACAAAGCTCATCTGCAGACCTCCATTCTTCAGGTGGTGGAGGGGATTCCTCCATTGTAGGGGGTAGACTCTCTAAACCAGTAACTTCATTCTTGGAGAACCCATCTGTTCTCCCTCTGTTTGATCCCAGCTTATTAGATGGAGTTTCTCCCCTAGATTCTGACTGAAGTGGCTCTAAAGTTAAAAAGATGAGATTATATAGGGATCATACAGATAAAGGAACAATGTCGCCTTACTGATGAACTTGCCTCAATGCTTGAATAACTAGTTTCCACTGTTTATAATTGAGAGCATTTTTTTCCATAGGGAGTAAACCAATAGCAATGTTTATGGATCAAGTGAGAAAGCTCTTCAAAAATAGTCTTTTTTTTTTATCTTAACCCCAGAACTCTTGAATGGAGTCCGTAAGATTTGCACATAAGATCATTTTTAGGAAAAGTATTTCCCATACTTACCCTGCACTTAATCCCGAAGGTCTAGTTACTCTGACTCAGAAATCCCTTTGGTCCTTCCGACATTTGAGGAATTTTCTTTACTTAGAGTCCTTCTATCTTCATGTCTCTGTTCAGGTGCCAGATGTGAGAAATTCAGGGCTTGAAGGTAGGGTGTCACAAAGGATTGAGAAAAGAGACTAGGAAAAAGTTAAAAGCAGGGGGCTAAAGCTCTCTTGGAGTAAAAGCAAAACTGTGCCAGAACAGAGCCCATGTATTCCAAATTAAATCAGATAAGCAGTGGGTGAGTTTAGCTATGACATCTTGAGACACAGCACATGCCTGGCGCTCCATCCAGATGACCATGCAGTCCCTGTGGCTTTCCATCCAGGAATGGGGTTGCCTTCAATTCCCTCCCGCATTCTTCCCTTCTGGCTATCTCTCAGGCCTGGGTTGGTTTCTCTCTCCAACACTGTGAGGCTGGGGCAGGAAGATTTTGAATTCTAGGCCAGCCTATGAAACATAGTGAGACCCTGTCTCTAGGGGGGAAAAGGAAACAAACAAACAAAAAGGTTAAAAAAATCATTAAGGGGCTGGCAGGTAGTGTGGTGGTTAAGAAGGTGGATCCCCCCAACATGACTAACCATGGTTTGAATCCCAGACCTGGACACTTGCTTTCTCATTTTCCCTCTCTCTGTCTCTCTGGTCAAATTAAAAATAATAATAATAATAATTGGGACCAGCAGATGGTATAATGGTTATGTCGCTGGACTCCCATGTAGTTGACTGCAGTTCAAGTCCTGGACCTGGTGGCTTAAAACTCACACTGGGCATGTGTGCATGCATGGCCAAAATCCCAAGAAGAGAATGGAGGAGAAGGGATTGTGGTGAGGCCATTCCCCTTGGGGGAGTAATTTCTTGCTTTCTGTCTGTCTCTGTCTGTCTCTGGCAAGCACACATGCTCCATAGCAAAAATCTCTCTAAATAAATAAATAAATAAAGATGAAGAATAAAATTAAATAAAGTAAATTTAAAAAAAAATTATGCTTTCAAATGTACTTTTTTTTTGGGGGGGGGCTGCATATTTCTTCTTACTAGGGCTCCTATCTACTCCCATTTTACTCTTTTTATGTTGTGTGTGTGTGTGTGTGTGTGTGTGTGTGTGTGTTTTCTTGGAAAATAGTTGCTCTGTTCCTATTTTTCTTAATTGAAATCCTACTAGTTCTTCAGGGTTTAATTCAATCATTCAAAATCAATTCAATAAATATTTGTTAAGTACTTAAACTACCACTATGTTCTAGACTCTGTTCTAGGTACTAGGAATAAAAAAAGGAATTAAACAGTCCTTACTAGTTTGTTTGTTGTGTTTAATGTTAATTCATTAAATTTCTTTCTCATTAGTTAACATTTTTTATAACTTCGTTAGGTTTCCTGTGTAAGAATCTCCTGGTTATTGCCAACTGAAAGTGACTTTAGTTGTTCCAGGGATCTGGAAAATTTCCTCTGTTATCATAGCCTTTTCACCACTGCAGCCCTTAATAGCTCCCCTGTGGGCTGTAATACATTCATCCCAGACTGACAGTTTCTTACGGATATATAGATTCCTGCAGGAAAGAAAGAAAAAAACCCAAAACTTTGAATGGAGAGACTTGCCCTTTCTCTTTTTGATGTCTTCTCTGGAACTTAGAAATATTGAATTTAGGGGCTGGCAGTTGGTGTGGTGGTTAAGGGTGCTGGACTCCCACATGGTCAACTGTGGTTTGAGTCTTGGACCTGGCGGCTTGCTTTCTCACTTTCCCTCTCTTTCTCTCTCACTCTGTCCCTCTCTCTGGTCAAAGTAAAATAAATAAATAAATAAATAAATATAAATAAATAGAGTTAAATAAAATAATTCTTTTAAAAATATTGAATTTATATTCACTTGAATTGAGTATGGAAATCATGAGGTATTTAAAAAACATGCATGGGTAAGAACATAAAATCAGTATGTCTGCAGAAGTGAATGCTGGAACAAAGAGGAATGTGTAAAAAATATTTAGCTGGAAAAAGTGACAAAGGAAAACAATGAGAAAAGTTCAGGAATTAATTAAAGCAAGTACTAGTATGAGTTTATGGAGCCTGGCCTATATAAGGGTAGAAATGGGCCAGCCCTGCGGTATAACAGTTCAGTGCTGTGCACGGGGGCTGGACCCCACATGGCTACCTGTGGATTGAATCCTGGTCCCAGCAGTTTGAGAAACACATCAGGTGCATCTGTGTGCATGCCCCAAATCCTGAGATGGAGAAATGGAAGTAAAAGGATTCCAGACTGACTCTGCCCCACTGGGGTGGGGCTGTTGTCTCTTTATCTTGCTCTGTCCCTCTCTCTCACTCTCGCTCTGTCTGGTGAGCACACACATCCTCTAGCAATTAAAAAAAAAGGATAAAAACTAGATTACCTTTCAAATCTGAAAAATTGTTCTGAAACTAAGTTTTCTGTTATTTGCCTTCATCTATAGAATAATTTGATGAGCATAGGAATTTCGTTTTCTTCTTTGCTACATTTTCAGTATCTCACTTAGTGCTGAATACATGAATTAGTGAAATTCCACTCTACGAACACTAGTATAGTAAGTCTTAGTATTACTCGGATCTGCTCTTGACTCCTGGTTAACACACCTGTCTGTCTTGATGGTGTGAGTAGGTTTTGCCCACAGATGGAAACATTTAAAAGTAACCCTAGTGGAGACAGGATGTGGCTTAATTTAGAGAGTATCTTTTCATTTGAGTTCCAATATCTTGGACAGGATCAACCACCCCTTTCTGGTCTCTTCCTTTTTTTTTTTTTTTAAAGAATTATTTAACTAACTAACTAACTAACTAACTAACTGACTAACTGACTAACTGACTAACTTCCTTCCTTTCTTTTTTTCAATTTGACCAGAGAGAGACAGATTGAGAGAGAGAGAGGGAAGGTGAGAAAGCAAGCTGCCAGGTCCAGGACTCAAACCGCAGTCGGCCATGTGGGAGTCTAGGACCTTTAACTTCCACATCACCTGCCGGCCCCATCTGGTCCCTTCCTTTACTTGCAGATACTTGTCTGTATCCTGATTTCTTTCTGCCTCCCCTCCCCCATCTTCACTGGATTTCAGAGGAGCACCTTGACTGACCTGATTCTGGTTTGCATTTTTCTTTTGATCCTTGGTTCCATTTTTGATGACTTCTGGGTCTAAACCAATCCAATGCCGTTTAGTTTTCACTTCCTTCACTGTGCCTCCTAGGCCTACTTTACTTATCTATTTTTGGTTCCCAAATTAGCACTGAAGAGGAAGCTAATAACCAAAGTTACAGAAAATGGGATCATAGTAAATAAAAAAATGATCTGTTTTGAAAACTTGTGTGACCAAAATTGGCATTCTTCCTACTTAGAGGAAATGGAGAATTAGACATATTGGAGATGTGCAATGTATAAAATTAGAATATTGAGTCCAGTAAAACATGTACTCAGTACAATGCTCACTCAAAAATTTTCCCAGGATCTTCTTGGGTAAATGTACTGGTTGAAAAACATTATTGATCATAAATGCTGCATCAGGCTAATATCTGAGCCAAAACATATATTTTTGCAAGAACCCAAAACTCCAAAAAAGGCACGCATTTTTGAGAGTATGGATGTCTTCCTAACCCTCATTTGTCTGGCAAACCTGAAAAAAATAACATGGTCATAAATGTAATAGACTCTCAATTATATCATGTACAAAAATAACAGAAATAGTAACACATGTGGACCATTCAGGCTTCCCCACATTGTGGTGATTCTTACCCAGGTTCCTGAGTTACGGTGATGGACAAAATGGCTTCAAGAGGACCTTGTGCTATTGTGCATATTAAAAGGAATATACTGATGATCAGTACATATTTTTCTAATAGAGAATAAGTTAGATAAAAATGATTCAGTCAAGTAGAAGAGATCCTACTTAGTAATTTTTCTCCTTTTAAAAATAAGACACATATGGGTTTATTCTCCCTACTCCTACCTTGTTTATGCACTTATTTTATCAAAAACAGTCTCAGGAATTTTGACAATATATCCAAGTGACTCCTAAGCAACAATTACTGTTTATTGGGTAAGTTATATGTGATGTAAAACTGCTAGTAAACTCTGTGCTGGAATTCTTTAAGGGCCTTTGTAAGATTGAGATTCATAGAAGTTTGAATCTGTTTTGAACTACAGAGTTGAACGGCCTAGAGCTTAGCATTAAACAGAGAAAACAGAAACTTGGTATTTGAGTCTTGTTTTGTTCATGACTAAAAGTGAAGACAGTTTAGTGTAATGAAAATAGCATAACCTAGGGATTAAACAATTTGAAATTTTAGTCCAACTTTCTGTCACTAAATCATTTGGCTTTGGTCAAATAAACTATTTTATCAGATCTTCCACTTAAAAACTGAGGCATCTAGACTTTAAATTCTAATTTTCCTAGGTTCTGTGAAACTTTAACTTTTGGCTCTACTTTGATTTTCTTTGGCAGAAAAATTTAGAGTTTATTAATTGATTTAATAAATTTGAAATGAGTACTTAGTATATGAAAATATTTTGTTGTTTTATGAGAAAGAAAAATATAATAACAAAACATCCCTGTCTTAAATACACTAGGATAGTAGCATGCTAATTAATGTGTGATTAACAAAGTATTGAAAATTTTGCTGATCAATTTCCAGGAGTTTAATCCTTTCAGTTTTGATCCTTATTTCACTTCCTAGTGGCATCTGGCTAAATATAATCTCTCTCTTCCCCAGAAGATCCAGTCTAATTGATGTTTTCTCGGATGCTCAGCCTGGTTGTCTAGCCCTGAGTTTTATTTTGATAACTAGTCAAGAACGATCTCCAATTTTCTCTCTTTCTTGTTTTCATTTGCTATAGGGTGTGTACACTTGCCAGAGACAGAGAGGGAGAGAAAGAAAGTGAGAAAGCACCCCCTAAAAGGGATGACCATGCTGCAGTCCTTACTCCTCCACGTTCCTCTCAGAACTTCGGGCATTTGCACGCACATGCACTGAGCATGTCCTCCAAGTTGCCAGGTGGGACTGTGCAGTCGGACACACGGGTCCAGCCTCGCCACCACGCTGCTGCTGCCGGGGGTCCTGCTTTCTCCCTTCTAGAAGGAGTGCCCACAGAGGTTACTTTGTTAAAATGTTTGATACAGTTTTCCTGATCTGGCTGGAAGGCATATTTTATACTATTTATTATGCTGTTTCCTCTGCAGCCCCCAAATTTGGCAGCTAAACCGGAAATGTTTGTGATCAGTTACTCAATTTACTGTGACTGTTTTAGGTTCATCGAGCCCATATCACATACGATAATAATTATGTGCTTTTGAAGTCCAAGAAAGAACATAGAAATACACACACACACATAAGGAATGTTAGAAATTATTCTAATATACTTCTTTTTTATAAATGAGAAAGTGGGCATTTAATGACTTTCTGAAGGCCAAAGCAAGTTAGTGCTAGGACAAAGGTACGTCGATAATGGTTTTTATTAGGAACAACCTGAATGTGAGAAGCCACCTCTGTATCACCTACTATACACCAGACGTTGTTGTAGGAACTTTACTTGAACTAACTCATTTAATCCTTATAATAACTTTCTCGTGCCTATTTTTCACATTGGGAAATGAGGTATAGAAAGAAGAGAAACTTTTTCTAGGGAAAACCAGAACTAGGATTTGAAATCAGAGAGTGAGACCCTATGTTCCTGTTCTTGGTTGCTAGCTACCTCTCTAGAGCTACGGGTATCATGCAGTCCTCACCATACTCTAAATTTTATGGTATTCTCCTTAATATCTATAGTGAAACTTATTTTGTATTTTCTTTTTTTAAAATTTCTTTATTTATTAAGATAGGATCTTGGGGCCAGTAGGTGGTGTGGTGGTTAAGGCACTGGGCTCCCTCAGAGCCGACTGTGGTTTGAGTACTTATCCTGGCATCTTACTTTCTCACTTTCCCTTTCTCTCTCTCTCTCTGGTAAAATTATAAAATAACAGTAAATAAAATAAAATAAATTCTTTTAAATATAGGGTCTCAATTACATGGCCACCCTCTGCCTTACCCTGTCAGCTGGGACTGTACACAGGAGCCATCATGTCTGGGTCTTTAATGAATTTATATTTAGAAATTTTAAGTGACTTTTTTTTTTTTCCATGAGAGAGAGAGAGGGAGAAAGAGACAGAGAGACGGGTACCCACATAAGGGTCTTGAAGCCGTTATCTACCCCAGCCTCAACTGGCCCAGATCATGGGCACACGTGTGTGCACTCAGTGTGTTCACAGAGGTCCTGGGTGTGAACCTACGTGGATGCAGCTGCAGGTTGCTGTGCCACTGCCTGGTCCCACACTTTTTTTTGGAGAGGGTCTTGTTATGTTGCCCAAGCCAGATTCCAGTCTGCAGTCTGCTTGCCTCAGCTTGCAGAATTGCTGGGACTACAGGTGCACGCCTTCACTTCACCTCAGGTTGGACTGGGACTCACACCTGGGCCACCATGTGATCCCAGACTGCCTAGCACAGTATCCTAGTAGTGCACACCACCGTGGCTGGGTCTAATTTTGTATTTTTATGGAAGCTTTATTTACATTGAAAATTTTATTTAAACTCTTGTCTTCAAAGGTATAAATTATTGGGCTGGCCCTATAGCACATCAGTTAAGGAAGCTGGATCCCATGTGACAGACCATAGTTTGAATCCCAACCCCAGAGGCTTGAAAGAAAAAAAAAATAGCACGTAGGTATATGTGTGTGTATGCCCCAAATCCCGATGGGGCAGAGAAATGGAGAAAAAGGGACTGTAGCATAACCAGGCCCTGTTAGTGGGAGTGTGCTTTCTCTCTCTTTCTCTTTCTCTCTGGCAAGCACATGTGCCCGCTGGCAATAAAAAAATGGTACAAATCATACTGTATTTCTGAGTCTGCTGAGATCCCACTCAAATGTTATTTTTCAGAAATATAGTAGTTATTAAAGTATGACTATGTTATATACCTACACAGTTTTTAGGTTAGACTACTATTTTCTTGTAAATAGCTTTAAGACACCTAATTACTGTGTAACGTAAGCATGAAAAAAATCTGATATAAAGTCTTTATAAAAGGTTGGTGTACTGACCTCCCCAGAAGTGAATTAGGTGAGTGGTGGGCCTGTGCTTTTACCTCTGCACCTTTTCTTACTGAAATCGGAACAGCACACTGAATTTCTTTTAAAAGCATGTTAGCCAGCACATATGGACCCAATTACTTGATTTTCAGTGGAGTTGTAATGACAGTTACTTCTACCAGTTTCAGCCAGTCTGCCAGATCTCTGCCTGCAAACTGAGCTGCCCCCTCTTACTGACCTTTGTCCCCCGGGAAAGCCAGTCCACAGCAGATGCAGGGGAGCGAATGGTGCATGGTGTGTGTGTGCGTGTGTGTGCGCGTGTGAGTGCGTGTGTGAGCGTGTGTGCGTGTGCGTGTGTGAGCATGTGTGTGTGTGTGTGTGTGTGTAGGAAAAGAGGCTCAATGTAATCTACACATTTGAAAAGGAAAAGACAGTAAAAGGGAGAAATAGGAAGACGTGGAGAAAAAAAAGAGACGCGGAGGGAGAAAGACAGCTGAGAGCCCTTGGCTTCCTTGCGAAGGCGTTTCCATGGGCTCTGTATTTGTTTACTTTGGATGATCTGTTTTGCAGATTTAATTTTCACACAACTTGATTGATGCTGCTAAAATGTAACACTAAAGCCAAGGGAAATGCATTTAAGGAAGTCCTAAGGCTGTAATGACAATCTCATGGAAACAACTTCAGTTTTAAAAATAGTTTGCTAATCATTTCATCACACCTCAGCGTGAGCGTAGAGAGAGGTAGTTACCATGTCAATGTTTCCTCCCGTCACAGCAGAGGACAGTGGAGCGTTACTGTCTTTAAACTCTCACCTGAAGAATAAAACTGACAAAGGAGACCAGTTTCTTCCCTTTAAGTTTTCTACAAACTCTCTGCTCACTCTCTGATTCTCACTTTCGTTTTTTGTTTTTGATTTTGTAGTTTTGTCTAATGTAGGAGAATTTATATCAGCAAAATAGGGTGGCAGAAAAACTTTTAAGTAATTTATCATTCTCTACCCTTTTGGAGACCAGACTTCTTTACTTTTGATGATTTTTCAAAACTACCTACAGTTTGGAGAAACTTCTCTTAAAAGAACAATGGCACTGGGGCTAGCAGGTGGCGTGGTGGTTAAGGTGCTAGACTTCCATGTGGCTGATGGTGTTCGAATCCTAACCTGGTGGCTTGCTTTCTCATTTTCTCTCTCTTTCTCTGTCTCTCTCTGGTGAGCACATGTGCCCTATGACAAATTAATAATAATGCTAAATAATAATTCTTAAAAAAATATGACAATGGAACTGGGTGACAGTGTAACTCTAATCAGAAAAGAGGTGTCCACAGTGAGAAAGCAAACCTGCATTCTACTCGAAGGATAAAGCTGGAGGTGACCACGCATGCTCTCTGAGGTACATTTCTATACTGAGTTAGAGAAGGGCTGGAGTTTACAGCTGAAACCTGCAACAGCATGACATTATTCCAGCAGACTGTCTGTAAGTGCTTAGTGTGTATATGCTCTTACAGGAAGGTCTAAGGAGTAGCGGGCGTGTTTGATTACAAGAATAAGACAAACAATTGTCATAGAGGCAAGTCTAGTACATAGAGTTCACATTTAATAGAAGTAGGAATGTTATTACACATATTTAAAGTACAAAATAAGCTCCTTTTCAGTCTCAGGTTCCTTTCCAACACTTGACTGTTTGCTGAGAAGTGTACTCTCTAGTAAATGGACTCTTAGATTTATGAGCCCCAGTCCCTCTGCCCCTAGAACCAAGAAGACAAATTTATAAATCCATTTAATTAATTTTGCTTATTTTTTTTGGTCTAAATCTAAAAATTTATATCATGATTAAGGAAGGACCATTGATCTCTTTCTAAATTATTAGTAAGTGATCATAGAAGAAGTGACTGATGAGGAGTATCAGCCACAATTTCCAATTCTGATGACAGTGAAAGAGCTAATTTCATTGCCAGTTACGCACTAACTTGACATTTTATTCTATTATATTTATCCTAATAATTTTAAATATATGGTACACATATTTCTAATTGAATCTCTTTTGGAACAGGTTGGAACATTTCTTAATATTCCACTTAACACCATTTGACCTCAGTGTACTAGACAGAGAGGTGAGAGAGAGACAAACAGCCCTAACAGAGTCTTGATGCTACGATTCACCCCCAACCGCAGCCAGCCCAGGATCATGGGCACACGTGTGTCCAACGGACGCACGGAGGTCTCGGAACACAAGCCCGTAAGCTTTCCGTGTGAGTCGGTCTCCAGAGCGTCGAGGTGTGCCGCGCTGCTCCTGGCCCTCGTCCCTATTGCGTACTCTTGATGAGTGCAGCCAATTTAAGCACACGGTTTTCATTGCTGTGGTTGTTTCTGAAATGTTCCAAGTTATTTTTGCTTGCCTAAAATCTTTGACAACGACTGGAGAGATGCCTTTCTTCCTGTCACAACCCTGTTTCTGGCTCACATTGTTCCTTTCGGTGTCAGGCATAAATTGCCAAAGAGGGAAGGAAAGTGATGGAAACTGGAGTTACTCTAAAAGAGTGTTGCTTGAGTAATTTCTACCACTCTTCTTCATACAGATTCAAGTCACTACTTGGAGAAAAAGGTTATCTTAGCAAGGCTGAACAATTCGCTCCAGCTTATAGTCCCCATAGCATCTGCCTTTCTTGCCACTTTACCTCCCTCCTCGATTTCTTTCCCCCCAATCGATTATGTGGTAGATAGCTATATTTTTTATTTTTCTGTTTTTTTTCAATTATCTTGTTTATTTTAGAGAGAGTTTTTTTTTCCTATAGGGCACGTGCACGTGCCAAAGAGACAGAGAGAGAGACAGAGAGATAGAAAGTGAGTAATTCCCCCCCCCCCCCCCCCCCCCCCCACACACACACAGGGGATGGCCATGCCACAATCCCTTCTCCTCCATTTTCCTCTTGGGAGTTTGGGAATGCATGCACACACACCTGGTGTGAGTTTTAAGTCGCTGAGTCTGGGACTTTAACTGTGGTTGGCTACATGGGAGTCCAGCTATGTAACCATTATGCCATCTGCTGGTCCCTCTTTATTTTTTTTTTAAACTACCAGAAGGGGTGTGTGGTTATCAGAGAGAGACAGAAAAGGAGAAAGCACCCATTCATGGAGATGGTCACATTGTAATCCCTTCTCCATTTTTCCATCCTGTCAGGATTTGGGACAGGCACACACAGGCATCCATGTGTTTTTCAAGCCTCTACGACCAAGATTGGAACTGTAGTTGACTATGTGTGATCTCACTCCCTTAACCACTATGCTATGGGATTGGGCCTTATTTTCCAATGATCTTAAAGCCGATAATTAAAATTGAGTCTCAGGACCAGTAGCATAGTGGCTATGTTGTCAGTAGACTCCCACATGGCAGACCATGGTTTGAGTCCCAGACCTGGTCCTCTCAGAATCATGCTGAGCCTGTGTGCATACATGCCCAAGATCCCAGGAAGAGAATGGAGAAGGGGCTGTGGTGTGGCCATTCCCCCTGAGAGATGGTTTCTCGCTTTCTATCTCTCTGTCTCTCTCTCTGCCCCTCCAGTGAGCATATGCACCCTATAGCAAAACTCTCTGTAAAAAAAAAAAGAAAAAAAGAAAAAAAAGATTGAGTCTCCCTAATGCCAGACATTTACACGAACACTGAAATTTTGATTGGAAATAACCAGATAATCTATAGCTCTTAAAAGAATGTCCATACCTGCTTCCCACATGAATCTAGATATTCGCCGTCACCTATGGCAGGTGGTCCACACCTGACAGCACTGGATTCTCTCCTCAGGACATTACAACCTTCAGAATATTCTGCCATCTCAGAGAAGGAAGAGGCAAGGGGAGTGCAGAGAATTAAGACTGAGTACAGTGGGTCCAGCAGGTGGTTAGGTTAGGTGATGGTTAGGGCGCTGGACTCCCACATGGCCGGCTGTGGTTTAAGTTCCAGACCTTGTGGCTTGCTTTCTTACTTTCTCTCTCTTTCTCTCTCTGGTGAATGCCCATGCCATATAGCAAAATTAAAAATAAATAAAAAGATTGAGTGTAATATATGGATATTTATGATGTTAATTTTCGCTTGTATCTACTTATGTTCCTTTTAAAAAATGAATTATTTTAACTTTATTTATTTTAATTTGACCAGAGAGAGACAGAGAAAGAGAGAGAGAAAGTGAGAAAGCAAGCTGCCAGGTCTGGGACTTGAACCATGGTTGGCCATGTGGGAGTTCAGCACCCTTAACCACCATGCCACCTGCCAACCCCAGTTATGTTTCTTTTTAATGAAGGGATTTGAGCCATTCTGTTTGCTGTCTTAGCTTTCTTTCTTTCTTTCTTTCTTTCTTTCTTTCTTTCTTTCTTTCTTTCTTTCTTTCTTTCGTTTATTTCCTCTGTGAGACAGTGATACAGAAACAACCCAATGGGGTCTTGGTGCTGCCATCCATCCTAGCCTCAGTCAGCATCACAGACACGCACTCATGCTCTGAGAATGTACAGGGAAACGGGCCGGCATCACGGAGCTTTGTGTCTGTGCTGTGACACCGTGGCTTTGCTACCGTACTGCATGATAATACTTACTCTTTGTTCGTAAATGCTAACTTTTGTAAGCCCTAAAGGCTAACTCCAAATAACAAAATATAAAGATGTTATGTATTCACATAAAGGAACTGATTCATTTTTAGTGATCATAAGGCCATGAAATGTTAAGGAACAAAGAAGAGAGAATAATGTAACGTTTCTGCAATGAACAGCTTACTTTTAGGGGCCTTTACCAGACAAGGAATGATATTTTCCAGAATGAATTCAGTCTTCCTTGTTTATGTTTCTATATTCTGACCACCCATACTACAAAGCATTTTTATGGCTTCATTACATTTAATTCAGGGGAAGTGTTTATATTGTAACATGGCTGAAAGTTATTTTTCTTACTTTGTGAAAGTATCTAGATTATTTTATGCAAATGTATAAAGCTTCAATCTACATGTTTCTTTTCTTTCTTTCTTTCTTTTTTTTTTTAAAAAAAAGGTTTTTGACATAGGGTGTGATGCTTTCTTTAGATAGAGACAGTGAGAGGGAAAGTGAGAAATCACCCCCCTTGGGGAATGGTCATACCAAATCCTTTCTCCTCCATTCTCCTCCTGGGATTTTGGGCACACATGCACACATGCTCAGCATGTTTTCCAGGCCACCAGGTCTGGGACTCGAAACATGGTCAGTCATGTGGGTGTCCAGCTTCTTAACCACCATGCCACTTGCTGGCCCCAATCTACATGTTTTACAAATTAGATTACTAATATCCATTTCAGGGATTTTTGTAAACCCTGTGAAACTAAAACACCTTGGTCTAAAAGGATTATGACTTTGATTTAAAAATCTTGTCCAAGTTTTCAAGATAAACTCACAGAAGGGATATTAAAAAGGTCGACTCGGGGCCAACTGGTGGTATGCCAGTTAAGTCAGCTGGATCCCCTATTGCTGACTCCACAGTTCACGCCCTGGACCTGGTGGCTTGAGAAACATGCTGGGCATGTGTGCATGCCCCATGTGGGAGACACGGAAGAGAAAGGATTGCAGCGTGACCATCCCCTGTGTAGAATTCAGGTTCTTTCAAGTAGCACATTACCACTGCACCACAGGGCCAGCCTCTCTCTTTATTCAGGGAGAGATGTTTGCTTCAAGGTGTGTGCACTTGCCAGAGAGACAGAAAGTGAGCAATCACCCCCCGGGGCGGAGGGTCACACTGTAATCCCTTCTCCTCCATTCTCCTCTCAGGTTCTTGGGCACCCATGCACACACGCCCGGCGTCACTTTCAAGTCACTAGGATCCAGTACTGAAACCACGGTTGGCCAAGTGGGAGTTCAGTGACGTAACCATTATGTCATCTGCTGGCTCTGAGTCAGCCTCTTTGTAGAAATATTTCCTTATTTCATGTTGCCACTTCTAATGAAAATGTCATTCTACACATTTTTTCTGTCATTTTATACATTGAAGTGGTATCAGGGGCCAGCAGGTGGCATGGTGGTGAAGGTGCTGGATTCCTACATGGCCGACTGTGATTTGAGTCCTGGATGTGGTGGCTTGCTTTCTCACTTTCTCTTTCTCTCTCTGGTCAAATTAAAAATAATGATAATAAACAAAATAAATAATTCTTAAAAAAAAAGTGGTATCAGACGTGAGCGTACTATTCCGACTAAATTTTGTCATATAACACATAGCCTTAAAAATTTGAGTCCTGTTTTAGATTTCAAAAAATATATTTATAAGCCAGAAATAATTTACAAAATATTTGGGGCCGGCAGGTGGCGTGTGGTTAAGGGTGGTGGACTCCTAGATGGTTGACTGTTGTTTGAGTCCTGGGCCTGGCAGCTTGCTTTCTTGCTTCCCCTTTCTCTCACTTCCCTTCTCTCTCACCTCCCCTCTCTGTCTCTCTCACTCTGTCCCTCTCTGGTCAAATTAAAGTAAATAAATAAATAAAGTTAAATAAAATAATTCTAAAAAATATTCTGTGAAATTTGCATTGCTCCAAATTAGGATAATATGCTATATTAATTTCTAAGAGAAACAAACTTAGGGAAGGGTAAAAAGAAATTCTTCCTAATTAATGGAGTTGTTTTGGGACGGAATCTAGCTTTTGAGTTCAATATACAGTAAAGAGATTAGGAAAGGGCAGTTAATTGTTCCCAGGTAATTAAAAGTAGTGCTTAGACTCATTTTAGGAGACCAGTGTTCACCTTCTTGCTAGTTTTCACTTGTGTGCAAAAATAAACTGTGAACTAAACTTTAAATCTTGGAATGAAAGTCTGCTAGACTTGCTTTATTATATCCACATGTATTGCTCAGTTGTAAAGTTGTTTCTGTTTTTCTTCTTTCCATCACCTATCAGATTCAAAGATAACTAACTGTAAATGCCTTTTAGTGTAGATGGTGTTAGTTTCATCCCTATTAAAGGGAAACTTTTACCCAGATCTTATCAGAATTTGTTGACTATGTAACGATGATGGACGAGTCCTGAGTGCTCAGGCTGTATGTAAGGGTATGGAGGGACAGATTCAGAATTGATCGAATTGCAGGCCTCCTGCTCTGACTGGTTCCCTCCCTAGTTATTTCCTTTTATGTAAAGCGTGTATAAAATACTGAGTTGACTTGTAATTTAGAGAATTTAAAATTTTAAAGGTGTTTATCATCTTTAGGGACTAAAACAGATCTCTAGAGACGTAAGAAGAAAAAGAGCCAGTATCATGTCTGTTATCTATTCATTTTTTGAGGTTTTCCATAGGGTGTGTGGGCGAGAAACAGAGACAGAGAGAGGGACAGTGAGAAATCACCCGTAGAGGAGGTGGCCATGCCCCACACCTCCTTCTACTCCAGGGGTTTTGGGCCGCATGCGCACATGTCTGGCATGTTCTTCAAGCCCCTGGGTCTGCGATTTGAACTGCAGTCAACCACGTGCAGGTCCAGTACCTTAACCATCATGCAGCCTGCTGACCTCTGCATGTCTGTTATCTTAAGGGACAAGGAAATGACGATGAAATGAAATGATTCCACCCCACTTCCAACTCAATTGATTACTTAGGCTTTGGGGAGGAGACCGAATCAGAGACTTTAGTGCAGAAGGGAAGTTTTGCTTGTTTTTTCCTTCTCTAAGGAGCTCCTCAACCTGGAGAATATTGAAGTTACAAACCAGACAAAGATCTATCTTTTAAAGTGTTTTCATATTGATGTTCTTATTGAGTTTTCAGTGTTCAAATGGGTTGCACTTAGATCAAAAAGGCTCTTTTAGGAAGTAAAATTGAGTAAAACATTTTGAAATAAACTTGTCACAAACATTGACTTTAAGAACAGCATATCAGGGACCAGCAGATGGCATTATGGTTATATCACTGGACTCCCACGTAGCTGACTACAGTTCGAGTCCCAGACCTGGGAAAAGTGAGAAAGCATGTTGCCAGGACAGGAACTCGAACTGTGATCTGCCATGTGGGAGTCTAAAGCCTTAATCACCACGCCACCTACTGGCCCAAGGAAAACTCATTAAATGGCATAGCATTGCATGATTTAGGGTAATCCAAACAAATTTAGTCATTCAACTGTGGTTTAATTTCCAAAACTTTTCCATTTGGCCAAATAGGCTTGGAAGTACTACAGGAAGTACTATTTGCTCAATGTTAGTGGTTAAACTAAAGAATAGGTAATACATGAAATTACCTTGGTTTTCGCAGACAATGAGACTCTCTCTCTCTCTCTCTCTCTTTGCCACCAAATTAATTATTCTTCTCAAGAAAGACTTCCCTGCTTCAGAAATATTCTTTAACCAAGAGCACTTGGCCGGGCCTGTGTGGCACGGTGGTAGTGTGCTGGCAGACTGCAGAGCGCGAAGCCACGTACTGACTGGGTGGAGTTGCCAGCTCAGTGGGCTTGAAATCTCTCTTGCCCTAGGTTCTGGGGGAGCTGGAGAACTGGAGGAAGGGAAATGACAGCGTGACAGAGCTCTGCATTGGGGCGAGTTGTTCTCTCCCCTCTGCCCCTCTTGCACGTGCAGCCTATTAGGGGGAAAAAGTACAGCACTTTCCAGCTTTGGAACATGGATAATAATATATATTATGGTTTTCCTTGGAGATGCTGATGCTGGTACCTCTATATTCTTTCTTTGTACATTACTTATTTTGACTCTTGCCACTAAATCAAGAAACATTGAAACTTTGCAATTTGCAGTGAGAAAGCAGATGTTTATTTTCCTGTGGAAATCAGGTCAAGGAAGAGCATTGAAGAGTCCCCACCTCCAGACCATCTGTGGCAGCTGGTTCCAGGCTGACACTGCATTAGATACCCAACTGCTGGGGCGTGCACCATGCGTGCAGTGTAGGAAATGCTTTCTTACTGTCATTTAGTGACAGTATGTTGTGTATGTGGTGGGAAAAATCATCTGCATATTTCACACGGGAATAGAATTTTCCTGTTTGAAATAATTTGGATAGCAGAGCCTCATGGATTTTTCTCTCCTATTCCTCTTTCTCTCTTTTCATTTATTTTATTTCCAGGTGTCCTATTTTATTTCAATAAAGACAGAATAATGTAGTAGTTAGGAGTCTTATAATCTGGAATCAGAAAGATTTGGGTGCATATTTTAGCTCCACCGCATGTTAACTGTGTCTTTCAATCCCTTATCTGTACATGGGGATGAAGTCTGATAGGAAGTAGGGGAGGAGTAAATGAGAATGCAGGTAAAGCACTCAGGGCTGGGCCTGGGAGCCTCCTGCTTGCTTTGATAGTCGTGGCGGTCCCACTACGCTCTAAGTGACATGCAGTGAAGACCAGGGCAGGACGGCCATCTCCGGCGTACCTGCACTCCGCAGCATATCCAGTTGCTTAATTCCTGTAACGTTGGTCTCGTTTCCTGCTGCCCACTTCACCTAACTGGGCATGGCGCATGAAAGGAACATGTATGGATTTGACATAAGAGAACAGGCAAGGGAATTTTCATCTGGTGGCAGAAGCTAGTGTGGCATAACATCACACACTGAATTAGGCAAGTGCAAGCTGTTCGTGATTCCGGGGGTCCTCAGTAGTCCTCGTGCTTTGACTGTAAACATCTCACGATTGTCTTTGAGAGCTCTGGATTTAGCCCTAGACTAGACACACAGTTGGAGCCCAGGGTTCCCTCTGGAACCAGCAGCATGGGCCCTATATCTTCAGTCCCCTGCTCCCAGAATGTGGATGTTGACCTCGGCCTTTTCCATTTAGCAGGACTTTGACTCAGCAGCAGCAAATAACGTCGCAGTTCCTCATTTCCTTCAAGTCCCTCTCTTTCAATGATTCCCCCTAGCAGCACGTGGTGTCTAGAGTAGAAATACCCTGGGTTTTGCTGCTTATGAAAAGTAAGAATTACAGCAGTCAGGAGCTTAGTGGAGCATGGTGGCAAAACATTAGATCACTAGTCAGTAAAACTGGCTGATGTTCAGTTACTTACCTGCCGAGATGGACCTAGTATCGTTTTCCTATACGACCTCAGGAATGTCGCCAGATCTATTTAGCTCCAACTTTCTTACATCTTAAGTGGGAAAATTATTCATTCATAGCCTCTTTTCTTTCAAATTGTTTTTCAGAAGTTCACTTGTTTATTTATTCCATGAGAGGGAGAGACAGAAAGATAAAGTACCCCAACATACCTTCACACTGCAGTCTACCCAGTGCCAGCTGGCCTGGATCTTAGGCACATGCATGCCCGTGTGCCTCCATGCCCAGGCAGTCGCAGGACGCGAACCTCCGTCCTTTCCCTGTGGGTCCAGTTGTGCTACTGCTGTGCCATTACCTGCAGCCTTATCCTTAGAAGGATCACTATGAAACGCTGAAAAATGTGAAAATGGGTTTAATAGACCTCTGTTACATGTCTATTACATGCCATGTATTAAGTCAATCTGATCTTATAAACTGTAAGTAACCATAAATACTAGCTAATACTTTTATTATTGTGAGTTTTCAATTGTTTTATTTTTTTCTTTATTCAGGAGAGAGTATGTGCGTGTGCATGTGTGTGCGAGAGAGAGACAGTGAGAAGAAATGAGCATCGTCTATAGGATCTGGTCATGCCCTGACCCCCTTCCTTCAGTCCTCCAACCCATTAGAGCCTGAGCAATCATGTGCATGCCTGGCATATTTTCAGGCTGTCCAAGCTGGAGATTCAAACCTCAATCACCGTATGGGATCTGATTTTCCTTGAGCCGTACTTTCCTGCTTTCCCAGGGAGCTGACCCTACACAGGATTTTTTTTTTTTTTTTTTTTTTTTTTTTTTTATCACTCAGCAAGATGTGGAGAAATACACTGTTTGCTGGACTAGAATCTGAGCCTTCAATGCAAGGATGAAGGGGGCTGAGCTAGGAGAGACACGGAGCTACATCTATATCGACCATGCCTGCCCGGCCGCACTGGGCTCTCAGAGTGTCTCATTAGGTACAAGACCATGGAGGTCTCCTTCCCTCTGATGATAAAGCCAAACCTCCTGGTTCCAAGGATTTGCTGATGATATAAATTCCAGGGCACAAAACCCCACACTTTACATAATGGGTTTCAGGCCCATTACTGGTAATAATTAATTGTTTGAATTCATGGCTTAAGGGAGATGCCTCTGCTTTTCATTAAATGTCACTGAACAGGTGCTGAGCTCTGCAGTCTGAAATACCGTCCAGTCATATTTAAAAGTAAAATATTTAGATGTGTCCCAAGGTTCAGTAGTTACATAGTGAGTTCAGTAGTGAGAGTTCAAACAAGCACACATTTTAAAAACTCTCTTTTGCATCTTTTGGTTTGTTTTTGGAGGGCAAAATTCTCCTTTTCTGGTGGAATATTGAGTGGAGATAACTGGTTGGAAAAAATGACACACTTGTCTTTATCATGTGTGTGGGCGCACAAGTTCTGGAAACACCATACTTTCTTTTTGTCCTGGACTAAGGTGTATTGAAAGGGAGGCTGCTCTGCCGGAGGATGTTTGAAGGAGATAAATTCGTGCCTAGGAGATGGGAGGTAATTACACGACAAATGACTCACACATCCGGTAGGGTTAAGCTAAATATTTCAAGCTATTATTGGGTCTGTTTACTCATGTTTATATGAGGCTAACAACTTCTACAACAGCTTTTCAGGTGGTTGTTCCCGGTGTCTTCTGTTTAGTTCTTGGGCTCGTTTGAATGACTTTAGGAGGAATATTTTGAATAGAGAGAGACAGGATGACGGGGAAGGGGGGGGGGTGCTTCTTACCACCCAGGACTGCTAGTTTTTCTGCTCTTTACTGCAGCCATGGTGCAGAGTGTGGGAAGTAAGATTGCCACAGGTGAAAGCAAAATTGTGATTTCTATAGATTCTTATTGGCTCACTAGAAAATTTACAGAAATGGAGAACTGAGTTGCTGAATGATAGTTCCTTTGACTTTGAAGACTAACGGACTTTTTTATTTTAGAATTTTAATGAGACTAGGGTAGCTCATGGCCCAGTGTGGTGAAGGTGGATGAATCCTGCACAGACAACCATGTGGTCTGAGTCCTGGATGTGGCAATTGGAAAACCTCACCAGGTATGCATGTGCCCCCCGCCCCCCCAATCTTGAAGGAGGAAGAAGTGGAAGAGACGGATTGCAGCATGACCACGTCCTCTCGCTTTCCCTCTCTCTGTCTCTCTCCACTGAGTGCACATGCCCTCTGGCAAAGTTACTAAAGAAAAAAGAATTTTAATGAGGCGATTAAAAACCCCTTTAACCTGGTTTAGAGGATGTTTGAGGTGATGATAATTTTGTGGATAGTATGAGAATGTCCTTTTATTTTTTTTTAAAGAAAGATTTTCTCTATAGAGCGCATGCACTTGCCAGAGAGACAGAAAGCAAGAAATCACCCTCCAGGGGGATGGCCACACTGCAATTCCTTCTCCTCCATTTTCCTCTTGGAATTTTGGGCACAGACATACACGTGCCTGGTGTGAGTTTTAAGCCGCTGGTCCAAGACTCGAACCACTACCATCTATGTGGGAGTCCAGCAACGTAACCACTATGCCATCTGCTGGTCCCGTGAGTATCTTAATTTATTATGAGATGCATGCTGAGTAGCATGGTATCTGCAACATATTTTGAAATATTTCAGCAAAAAATGAGGGGATAAAAGAAATATGGCAAATTTTTAGTATATTATTCTATCTAGTCATTTGTTAAATGTGTATTTCATGTGCTTTTCTTTTTTTTTTTTTTTCATTTGCTTGACAACATGTGCACTTGCTGGAGAGACAGACAAACAGACACACACACACAAAGGGTCTATCTTGAGAGACCTACTCCCAGCTTCAGCCAGCCCTGGATCAGGGCACACGTGTGTTTTCATATGTGAGCCCCGAACCTTCTCATATGGTTCAGTCTCACATTTTACTTCTGTACCATAGTCCAACTCCATATTTAGCATAATTCTTTATAAAGCCTAAACTTTGGAGCCAGCATGCGACCGAGTGGTTAAGGCACTAGAGTCCCACATGGCCGATCTGGTTGAGTCCAGGACCTGGTGCTTGAAAATCACTCTGGGCACATGTGCATGTATGCCCAAAATCCCAGGAGGAGAATGGAGGAGATGGGATTGTGGCACAGCCATCTCCCCTGGAGGGTGATTTTTCACTTTCCCTCTTAGTTTCTCTCTGTCTCTCTCCTCTCTGGCAAGTACACATGCCCTATGGCAAAAACCTTTAAAAAAAAGAAAAAAGAAAAAGAAAATAATTTTTTGTTAAAAAAAAAAAGCCTAAACTTCTCAGAATGATAAATGAGCATTGACTTCCATCTTAAAGTCACCAGCTGCATTGGGCCCTAACAGGAGTCAGCCTGTCTTTGAAGCTTTGAAGCCAGGCATTTGCTTCTCTTCTGTATCTCAGGAAATCCTAGATGGCCTCTTCGTCTAGCAGAAGGCTGTGTCATCTGCACTGAGAATCTGCTGTTTAGTGTAGCCGCCTTCGTCAGTGTCGTAGCTGCATCTTCTGGATAACTTGCTGAGGCTCTTGAGTCAAGCACTTGCGGCTTTGCTTTGCAAGGTTATCGAGACAGCTTCATTCCTTAAGTCTCGTGGGCCAACCCCTGCTGGCCTCAGACTTTTCTTCTGCAGCTTCTTTACCTCTCCCAGACTTCACAGAACTGAAGAGGGTTATAGGCTTCCTCTGATTAGGCTTTCATTTAAAGGAATGTTGTGGCTGGTTTGATGTATCTAGACCGCTAAAACTTTCTCTGTATCAGCAGCAAGGTAGTTTTGCTTTCATCTTATCATCCTTGTGTTCGCTGAAGTAGCACTTTTTCCTTCAAGAACGTTTCCTTTGCACTCGTAGCTTGGCTCACTGGTGCAAGAGGAAGGGGCAGTCAGTGGAGCAATCAGGTCACACACAGTCGTAGTCTGAGTCTGATGCCCTGTACAGGTGTGGTTGGCCTTAAACATAGTGTTCTGTGCTCATATTACAATAGTAACATCAAAGATCACCCATCACAGAGCACCACAACAGATATAATAATGACGAAAGAGTTTGAAATATTTCAAGAATTATAAAAAGTATGACACCAAGAAGTGAATGCACACAGTTGGAAAAATGGCTCCAATAGACACTCAATGCTGGGTTTCCACAAGTCTTCAACTTGTCAAAAACTATGAAGTACGATAAGGTGAAATGCAATAAAATGAGGTTTTCTTGTGCTCAATCTCTTATAACCCTCAATTCTGTAAGAATAGATACTGTCTTAGCCACATGTTAGATATGAAGAGAAAATAACTTAGAAAGTTTAGTCAGTGCTGTAGCTGAGTTTGGAAATCAGATTTTTTTTTTGCCTTTTTTTTAAAGGCATATTTATTTATTTCCTCTGAGAGAGAGAGAGAAAGAGAGAGAGAGAGAGAGAGAGAGATCCTAACAAAGTCCTGATATACCACAACTCAGCCAGCCCAGATTATGGATACATGCAAGCCTGGTGTTACTCTGGGAGGTCTCTGGATGTGAACTCAGAACCTTGCTCCATGGGTCAGCCTCAGAGTGTTATCTGACTTTTGTTCTTAACTGTTGTGGTGCTATATCGTGTAGACCTGTGTTGTCTTGTACAGTAGCCAGTAACTATACATGCTGATTGTTACTTGAATTATGGTTATTCCAAATCAAGATATACCACAGATATAGAAGAAATGTCAACTTTTGAAAAATTGCATATTAAAAAAATAATGTGGGAGCTGACAGGTGGCGTGGTGGTTAAGGGAGCTGGACTCCCACATGGCCAATCATGGTTCAAGTCCCGGACCTGTAAGCTTGCTTTCTCACCCCCCCACCCCCCCCCACACACACATACACTCTGTCCCTTTCTGGTCAAATTAAAATAAATAAAGTTAAATAAAATAACTCTTTTAAAAATAATATAAACAATCTCATTTCCTAATAATTTCTCAATTTGAGCACATGTTACAATGATAAGTTTGGAACATATTACATTAAGTAAAATAGTTTAAAAATTAATTTCATCTGTTTCTTTTTACTTTGTAATGCAGCTATTAGAAAATCTTAAATTGCACTTGTGGCTCACATTATACTTCTACTGGACAGCACTGGTATAGATGGATCTTTTAAAATATGTGTTGGAACTCACTATGGGCTGGCTCCATGGCCTGGTAGTAGAGGAAACTGGATCCCTATGGTCCACTATGGTCCACTGTGCCCCTGATATCCAGGCCCAGAAGGCTAAGAGCACATCGGGAGTGTGAGCATGCATGCCCAGATACCAACTGGGTGGTAAATGGAGAAGGAGCAGCACACACCATGGGGGGAGGCGGTGGTGGTTTCTCCCTCTTTCTGTTTCTGTCTCTCTGACTAGCGCATGTGCCTTCTACCAAATAAAAAAAAAAAAAAAAAAAAAAAAAAAAAGAGAAGAAAAAGAAAAAAAAATAATGACATAGACAGCCATAGTTTGTTTTATTCATATGTAGACTCATCTTCCATTAGAAAAGAACTTGTCTCCTCAAAATTACTTATTTTCTATTCCAGAATCACTAAAGAGTTCTGGATGAAATACTTTTTTTTTTTTTTTAAGTTTATTTATTTTATTTATGATAGAGAGCCTGAGAGAGAGAGAGAGAAGCACCCACTGCAGGGTCTGGTCATGCTGCAGTCCCCTTCCCCAGCCTTCCAGGTCGTCAAGTTCTTGGGCACATGAGTGCACCTGGCCTGTTTCAGGTCAGAGCCATGGATCCGAACCCTCAGTCAGCCATGTGGCTTCCAGCATGGAAGTTTAGTACACTACGGACCGTACTGCAGAGTCTGGGCCCTGGTTGGAATACCTCCCTTGGGTTTCGCTGTCAGTCCTCTGATAATTTCCACAGACTATAGCCCTGTCATCTTTTCACTTCCCTTCTCATGCAGCTGATATCCCATAGGCCGTCACTACAGTCTCTGTCGTACACATTCCTTTTTCTCTCTCATTCTGACATATAACCCTGGCAAGACCTGCGCTCTGGTTACAGTCAGCTCTCTCATACTCACGCAGCTGCGCGTCTGGGGTCGAGCCCACAGCCCTGCTGTGTGCTCTGGCTCCCAGTGGTGCACTGCTCTGTGGTCCTGTACAGTTCCCTGCTTCAGTGGTTGTCGAACTTGCGTCAGAATCACTCGTTTCACCCAGACTGCTGGGCCCTGCCTTGACTTTCTGATGCAGTAGGGATCTTAGCTACCGATTACTTCGTAACGGATTACCTCAAAACCTAGCACTTTACAGCAAACTTTTTTTTTTTTTTTTTTTTTTTAATTTCATAGTTTCTGAGGGTCGGGAATTGGGAAGAAACTTCATGTGATAGTTCTGCCTCTGCCTCAGGTTCTCTGGTGAAGTTGCAGCCAGGTCGTTGGCTGGGGCTCTTATCACCAGTAGGACTGGGGATCAGCTCTAAGCTCACACAAATGGCCATGTGGGGAATCCAACATTTTTTTTTTTTGCTATAGAGGATGTTCGCTTGCCAGAAAGACAGAGACAGAGAGACGGAAAGTGAGAAATCACTCCCCGGGAGGGTGGCCTCACCGCAATCCCTTCTCCTCTGCTCTCCTCTTGGGATCTTGGGTATGCTCGCCCACGTGCCCAGGGTGAGTTTAAGCCACTGGGTCCAGGACTTGAACCACAGTCGACTACACGTGAGTCCAGCAACATAACCATTACGCTAACTGCTGGTCCTGGGAGTTTTAAAAGTTTATTTATTTCTTCCATGAGCATGCGAAACAGAGACAGAGAGAGAGAGGGCACCTCCAGCAGGGTCTCGATGCTGTCTTCCACCCCCAGCCTCAGCCAGTATATGGCCCACGTACTCTGGGAGGTCTCTAGATGCAAAACCCAGAGCTTTCTCACATGAGTCAACCTGGCAGAGTGTTAGCTTTTACTACCTTCTAGCTTCCCTTATTTATTCGTAAACGCAATGTTAATGTTTCTGAGATGATAAATAAAATGTTGCGGTTTGGAAGATCATAAATGTGTGTGTGTTTGTATTTGTATGTATAAAAAGCAATCATGTTAGAGAGAGAGAAAATGACAGAAAATAGTATTTATTAATTTGTTTTATTTTTTAATGTTTTCACTATAGGATGCATGCACTTGCTGGCCCATAAATCCCAAGAATATAGGTTAGGTGAATTATTTTATGTTATAACTTAATTAGACTTGAAAACTCACAGCTGGAAGAAAGTCTAGGTATAATCTAATCTAACGTCCTTACTTTACAGATGAGATAACTGAGGTCAAGGAAGTTTAAGTGTTTTGCCCTCACATTATGTCATGTCATATCTTCGTAGCTCATATTGTAGTCATGAACTCCCTTCCCGGAGTTTCCCCATTAGCATCCATCTTGCTGCCAAGGATTCGACTATGTGGACAAGCTACTACTTCTTCTTTTTTTTTTTTTAAGTAAATGGATTCCTGTGAATTGTGAATTATTTGTATGCCTAAATTTAATACTACCTGTAGTGTTTAGGCATGCATGGTCACCTGCTTTTTACAGTTTATCATTTATGTAGTATTTATGATAATATCTTCATTTGGGGAATTTAATGGGCTGTTTACCTTTAAAATTCTTCAGAAACACTGATTCATTTTAAAAAGAAGCACTCCATTAATCTGTGGCAGCTGGAGGGGGCCAACTACAGACCACAGGCCAGGTTTGGCCTGATGCTTATTTTTGTACAACCCATGAGCTTAGAGTGGTTTTCAGATTTTTAAATAGTTAAAAAAAAATCAAAAGAATAGTATTTTGTAACATTTTGAAGTTATGTGGAATTGACATAAAAAGTGAGACCCTGGTGTTTAATAGAAAGCGGACAAAGATGGAAGAGTTACTGCTGAGTGAAGCAAGCCAGGCTATGAAAGAGAGACATTGTATGTCTCCTCTTAACATATACCAACTGTCCACACTCTATGGTGGAAACTGAAAGATTAGAGGACATAGAAGCAGTGAAAATGGTTATAGATACTGGAGACAATGTGGGAAGAAGATGGGAGAAGGAGGAGAGTGTGAGGAAAGAAATTAAGGGGGAAAATAAAGAGGCAAGACATTTATGGGACACAGAAATGGGTCCTGTGATGATAAAGTGTTTTGAGTCCTCAACTGAACTGTCTTGAAGTGTATTCATGCTGAGTAAATTCAACTTACGTAAGTGCTGTATAGTGATTAAACGTGTAAAATAAATTTAAAAAATGATGTGGAATTGAAGTTTTCGTGTCCTTTAGTAGTTTTCCAGAGTGTAGCTGTGCTTGTTTGTGCAGTATTTGCCAGTGGCCTTTTTCTTGGTACAACAGTAAAGTCAAATAGTTGTAGCAGACACTGTGTCCTGCCACGCTGAAAATATTTACTGTCTGGTTCTTAGAAAAAAGTTTACTAGAGCTGGATCCCTAGCTCAGTGGTTAAGGGAGGCCAATTCCACATGACTGACCAAGGTTCGAATCTTAGGCCCAGAGGCTCGAAAAACATTTCAGGCCCATGTACTTGCCTGAGCAAAATCCTAATGGGAAGAAGAAATGGAGGAGAAAGGATTGTGGTGTAGCCACATTGCACTGGAGGGTGATTTCTCGCCTTCCTTTTCCCTTTCTCTCCTTTTCTCTCTCTTTGGTGAGTACATTCACATTCTGGCAATAAAATAAATAAATTAATACCAACTTGAAAAAAAAAATTCACTGGTTCTTGCATTATGGCGTAAGTATAATTCTATACTTCCCTCTCACTTCCAATGCTTGAGAGATATCTAGATAGACATTTGATAGCAAACAGTGCTTTCAGTGTCCGTGAGGACTAACCGAAGCTTTATCCCTAAATTGCAAGTAACACAAAATTGGTCCAGAATTTTTTCTTACTTCCTTTTCTTCTTCCATACTATGCTTACTCTTGGTGTATTCCTTTCCTCAGAAAGCTTACAGGCAACATTTACATCTGGCAGACATGAAAAGCTTTCTGTAGCGTACCAACAGAAGGTGTGCATTGAAATGATTCCTAATGAGAGAGCAGAGAACAGCCTTCCTTGTGGGATGGTCTGTGAGTCTGCAATGGAGGGGATGTGCTTGTGGTTTCTGTGTCTCCAGCTTCTTATACGCTGTGTCTAGATAGTTAAAATGAAACATTTCACTTGCACTTAAAAGCTTAGGGTTCTTTGAGAAGGAGGTTCCGGGCTGATAACAGAAACAGTCAAAAGATTTTCTGTTTTGCTTACAGAGACTTCATGAGTTATGAGGGCTGGCAAGTGGTGTGGTGGTTGGGGTGCTGGACTCCCATGTAGTCGACCGCGGTTCGAGTCCCGGACCTGGTGGCTTAAACTCACACCGGGCATGTGTGCGTGCATGCCCAAGATCCCAAGAGGAGAATGGAGAAGGGATTGTAGAGTGACCATCCCCCCTGGGGGGTGATTTCTCACTTTCTGTCTCTCTGTCTCTCTCTGTCTTTCTGGGGGGCGCATGCACCCTATAGGAAAAAAAAAACCTCTTAAAAAATTAAATAAAACAATTTTAAAAAACTTGCATTGTATAACAACTTCATCTTCAACCACAATAAAGTTAACTAATCATGCAGTTAAAAAATGTAAAAAACGAATGCGCATGTTAAAATATTAGACATGATTAGAAGTTAAATAAGTAGGGAACCAGCAGTTAGCATAATGGCTATGTCGCTGGATTCTCACGTAGTTGACCGCGGTTTGCGTCCTGGACCCGGTGGTTTAAAACTCACGCCGGGCGCGTGTGCGTGCGTGCCCAAGATCCCGAGAGGAGAATGGAGGAGAAGGGATTGCGGCGTGACCATCCCCTCTGGGGGGTGATTTCTTGCTTTCTGTCTCTATGTCTTTCTCTGTCTGTCTGGCGAGCGCATGTGCCCTGTAGCAAAAACGTCTCCAAAAAAAAAAAAAAAAAAAAAAAAAAGTTAAATAAGTACAACTTAAGGTGGTGATGAGATAGCATTATTTCCTACATTAAATGACAAAATAAGATATTACACTATCTAATATTGACCATTGTGTGGTAAAATAAAGAATGTCGACATTCTTTTCTGAAATGAAGGTTATTTTTTGACACTCAGAGGATTTCCAAATGATGTCAAATGCTATCCAAAAAGAACTCCCTTGAACATTGTGTGTGACTGTGGGAACTGCCACATACTGAAGAGCGGGGTGGTCCACGTTCTAAGTGAGATCCCATTTTGGACGTACTGTCATTCAACGAAAGCACAAATCCAGCAGGCCCCTCCTCTGCTTAGCCCCCTGTGAAGGTCTAGGAACCTGCTGGGGAGGCCCTTCTGACCTTGGGACCACCTGCAGCCTCTGTCACTGGCCCGCGCTGCTCCCTTCTTGCTCCCTTCTTATGTTCTTGTCATTCTACCTGCAAATACCTTCCCTCTCCCACTCACCCACTTCCACTCTGCTCTCCAGCAGTTGTTCCCTTCTGCATGACTTTTTTCTTCTTTCTTGGATCATTTGCAAATGATATACTTCCTTTTGCTTAAAAACAAAACAAACAAAACAAAACAAACTCAAACTGGGCTGATCCGTAGTGTGGCAGTTGGGCCCTGTGCATAGGGAGCCAGATCCCACAGGGCCCAGTGCAGTTTGAGTTAAGCTTGAACAATGTGCCTGTTCGTGCATGTGTGCATGCCCCAAGTCCTGATTGGATGGAGACGTGGAAGAAAAAGGATTGTGGCGTGACCACACCCCATTGTGGGGATGCTTTCTCTCCTTTCTCTCTCTCTCTGGCAAGCAAGCACATGCACCCTCCAACAATTAAAATATTTCTCTCTGAGTCTCAGATACTCTTCAGCTGTGATCTCATTTTTCTCTTATTCTTTAAAATAAACTTTTGGATAATTTCAAATTTTATTTATTTATTTTTCTATTATGATTTTTAAAAATTTGCTAGGAGGCATGTGTATTTACTGAGAGAAGAGAGAGAGAGAAGGTGAGAAAGCACCCACCATGAAGGATGGCTGTGTTGTAATCCCTTCTTTTTTTTTATTTTGGAGAGGTTTTTTGCTATAGGGTGCGTGCACTCGCCAGAAAGACAGAGAGAGATAGAGACAGAAAGCGAGAAATCACCCCTCCACACCACCACAAGGGGAGATGGCCACACCGCAATCCCTTCTCCATTCTCTTCTCAGGATCTTGGGCCCACACAAACATGCGCCTGGCGTGGGTTTAAGCCACTGGGTCCAGAACTCGAACCGTAGTCGACTACGTGGGAGTCCAGCGACATAGCATTTATGCCAACTGCTGGTCCCTGTAATCCCTTCTTTATTTCTTCTCCCTTTTGGGATTTTGGGCACACACATGCACTGAGTGTGTGTTTCAAGCTTCCAGGTCTGGCTATGTGGGATCCAGCCTCCTTAGCTACCACTCCACTGGCTGGCTTGTTTTAAAAATTATCATTTTTTTTAATGAGAAGGAGAGACTTTTTTTTTTGTGGGCGTGTGAGAGATTTTTGCTATAGATCACATGCGCTCACCAGAGAGAGACAGAGAAACAGAGAGCAAGAAATCACTGCCCGGGGGTGGCCACATCACCTCATTCTCCTCTCAGGATTCTGGGCAGGCACACACACGCACCTAGTGTGAGCTTAAGCTGCCAGGTCTGTGACTCAACCACAGTCGACTACGTGAGTCCAGTGACGTAGCCATTGTCATCTGCTGGTCCTGAGAGGGAGATTTTTGATAGGTCTCTCCTTGTCGTGCTCCTCCTGCCCCAGCCTCCTACTTGGCTAGAACTAGAGAAACGTGCCACTGTGCTAGGCCTGTTAGGTTGGGCTGGGGACCAAACCCATGCCTCCCACAAGGCCTCAGCCGTAATTTGCTCTCCAGCTTGCGCAGTGGCTGGGCCTGGCTATGATGTTTTGATGATTTATCTTCAATTTATCTTTTCCAATGTCCTCTCTCTCTCTCTCTCCCTGTTATTGTTTCTTTCTTCCATGAGTGAGAAAGAGAGAGATGGTAAGAAAGGCAACCCCAAGTGGGTCCACTCCCAGCTTCAGACAACCTTAAAAACGGCCATGTGAGGACCAGGTTATCTCTCTTAAAAAGGGGGGGGGGCATGTACATACCTGGCATGTTCAAGGAAGTCCCTGAGTGCAAACCTGAAGCCTTCCCCCGTGGGTCATCAGCCTTGCAGAGCATTTCATAACCACTGCCCCATCCTTTCAAGTTCTCTTGATCTTGAACACATTCTTTTCTTTTCTTCTTCTTCTTTTTTTGACTTTTTATTATGGAAAAATAAGTGGATCACAGAGAAGGTGAAAGGGGATGTAAATTTGAACCCTAACTAAATTCCATTCCTATTCTCATTACAATGAGAAAGTTGCTGTCACATCACAAAAACAAACTTCTTTTCACTTATTCTCTGAGCGAGAGGTAGGCTTGTAAAACGCAGATTTGTTCTTAAAGGCACATGAGACACACAATAGAAAAGACCTAGCAAGCAAGCTTCAGGAAGCCTAATAAAAGATGAACACAGAAGAAAGCAAGCTAAGCCTCTGTGTTCACGCTGCTACCCCTCCCATCCTTCCTCCCACCCAGGAAGGCATTGTAAAAGCAGGGTGGAACTGAATGAGAAACAAATGGCTAGTTTGTGCTGAAAGGTTTTGTGCTAGTCATACTTGCCCTACTTATTTTGAAAAACTCAGCTAATTTATTTGACAGTTTTAGATAGGGTTGTCACTTGGGGTGAAAAGAAAGAAGAAAAGCCAGAATCTATGCTCTGGAGTAACCCTGGCTGAGTAGCCTGAAAGGAAAGGGGGCCTGGACAGAAGACATCTGAGCCTCTTTCGCATACCAAAGCTGCATGGTAAAATTGATTCAGTTACAACCCAAAGCAGCAGCATTAATAAGAATGCAGTTACAGGAGAGGACTTCAGAAAGTTTGTGGGAAAGAGAATTACAGTGCAAGTTTATTGGGGTGCAGAATTTTGAAATCCATGCAGGTGTTTTCATGAGATACATTTTCTATGAACTTTTTGAAGATGTCCCCCCCCCCCCACATAATTTGTTTATAGCAAAATTCCCAAAAAAGGTACAAGTTTTAGAGAACAAAAATGTGAATGTGCCCATGAATATACACAAATTTCTTCTGAGTAAGTGTTAGAGTGGCTAACGAGAAGCAGAGAAGGAGGAGAGGAATCTCGCAGGTTACTTCCTAGCTTTGTAGAATGTTAAATACCATTAAAGAGAGAATAAGAAGTTAAAAACCTCCCTATTTTCCTGTTTTTATGATAAAGTTAATGTCATTTTTTCATAATGCAAAAACAATAGACTGCTAAAAATGTATGATTTCTGCTTCTAACTGTTTAGAGAGTAAGTGTGTTCTGTCTGGAGCGCAAAGGCAAATGTGGATAAAAAAGCAATTTCTAGAGAGGTTAAAGAAATTGGAAAATTTGAAAACATTACATTGTATTTCTCTCCAGGCAGCATTATTCAGGACTGGACTGTATGTTGATTTGCAGGGGGATAAAGATGAGCCTAAAATGCTAGTTACAAATAATTTGAACAAAACTGGAATATATCTAGGTATTTCTGTTTGCACTTTTACTTTTCTGGCCTACCTTTTTGTTCCTGTCCCTGAAGTCTCATCGCATGGTCCTTTAGTGAGCCCGATGGCCTCCAACGAAACTCAGTCATGGATGACATTTGGTTAGGCAGAAAGAGTCACACAAAGAACGTTTATGGGCTCTGAGCTGTAGATTTTATTTTATTTTATTTTATTTTAATTTAATTTAATTTTATGAAGTGTATTTATTTCTTCTATGAGAGAGAGTGAGAGAGACAGGGATATCACTCCCAACTGGGTCCCAGTGCTGTCTTCCACCCCTGGCCTCAGCCAGCTCTGGATCATGGGCTCACGTGTGCCCTGTGTGCTCATGGAGGTCTCTGGATGCAACCCTGGAACCTCTCCTGTTGTGTGTCAGCCTCACAGAGCGTTGTACTCCACTGTGCCACTGTTCAGCCACTCTGGGCTGTAGTTTTCTGACTGGAGCTATATATCATCAGTATTTCTTGTGTAAATATCAGTAAGTGGGAAAGGGTGCTTGGATCTGTCAACCCAACCATCAACCTTAGCTTGTTAGGTCTAGACAGCATACTAGGAACTTACCTGGTACATGTTGGGGTAAGGACAGTTTTTTGTTTTTTTTTTTTCTAACTGAGATTTTTTTTACTGTAGGGCATGTGCACTCACCAGAGAGACAGAGAGACAGAAAGTGAGAAATCGCCCCCTGGGGAATGGTGACACTACGAGCCCTTCTCCTCCATTCTCCTCTTGGGATTTTGGTCATGTATGCACACATGCCTGGTGTGAATTTTAAGCCTTTGGGCCTAGGACTAGAACCGGAGTCGACTACGTGGGAGTCCAGCAACATAGCCACTATGCCATCTGCTGGTACCAGTGCAGTTGTTACCAAATCGAAGCTTCTCTCTCTTCCACTTGTAAGAGCAGAGAGCAATGCCAAAAATGATTGTATCAATTGGAAGTAAGATGAGATCAACTGATTTCATTCACTGCCACTACATTTTCCATCATCAGCTCTGACAGAGACAGTTCCCAGATGATTCTCAATAGTTCTGTATACATAGAATGTTACTGCATGTAATTAGTATGTAGTTCTGGTGAGGAGGGGTTGTTGCATGATTTTCTTTGGCTTATTTTTAATGTGAATAATAGTATCCATAATGACAAAAATGCTGCTGGGAAAGCATGAAAACAACTAGAGGAAAACAGCTGTGGCTATCTCTGTGGGATATCACAGCTTTAAGAAAACTGCATTCCTACAGTGTAGGCTGCGGGGTTTGTGCACCCCTTAAGAAGACACATAGCTCCTTTCTTCTCTGTCTTGTCAGGTCGTGGTCATGTAGCTGCCCAAAGGCACAGAGCACCTGGGCCCTGGGAACAGTCCTCCCTCCCTCCAGATAAAGTGGAGCGTCAGGTCAGCTGTTCTGCCTGGTGTTCTGCTGACTAACCAGAGATAAATGTATCGATGCCCACGGCTGCTACCTGCCTGGCCTATTCCCATAGTGCTTTTCAGCTTCTTTAGTATTTCCTGGTCTTAGAGATAGTATAATTTAATAAAAAGTAAAATAAAATCTTTCTCCACTGCTTACAATGTATGAGGTCCTTTTGTGTATCTATTGGGTTGAAGGAAAAATTATGACACATTTTTGCTAGAAAATACATTATAACTTTGCCGATGACCCAATACTATGTATGAAAACATCTAAAGGCATAGTAGAAGGTATTCATGTTTAGTAGTAGAATAAAGAAACAGTTCCAGGGGCCAGCCCTGTAACCATGGGTAAGGGAGTTAGATGCCACATGGCCCAGCATGGAAATCTGGCCCCAGGGACTTGAAAAATGCTCTGGGTACATGAGCTTGTGTGCCCCAAACTGTGACAGGACGGATCAATGAAGGGAAGGGATTAGGAATCAACATGCCTCGGTGGCTGGAAGGCACTCTCTCCTGTCTCTCTGGCAAATTCATGCACCCTCTGGCAATTAAAAAAGAAAAGGTTTCAAAGAGGAAGAACAAGCAATATTAAATTGGAGAAAGAAATAAAATGTAGTAAGAATTCTATTTTTCTGATTTTTGTTGTATAGAAATAATAAAGATCTTGACACAAAATTGCCAGGGAGACCAAATGTAAATCATGGAGCATACATGAAAATAAAAAGAATCTAAAGCAATAAACCAAGAAATACTTTGGAAGTTGATATCCAGATTAAATTATATGTTTATATGTGTGTGTGTGTGTCTGTGTGTGTATGTACATATGACTATGCATGATATGTATATGCAATCTACTGCTAATATATTTTAAAACTTTTATATATTTTTATTTAAAAACAACTTACTGGATAACCAAATAAAATATAGACCATAATCTTTTAAATTTTTCTTCTCCCCAATGCATCCCCTGTAAGCAATCTGAAGTCTTCTCTCTTCTTGGAGCCATGGCACAATCCTACATCACATATAAGGTGTCTTCCTGTGGCTCACGTTAAAGCCTTCGGTGATTAAATGTTAAAGTGACAATGAGATTGGCATGTGTAGCCTGATGGGTAGGTAGGACAGTTAATTCTGGTCTTACTAGATGTGATCATTGTTGATACTAGGAAAAATTTAAACTGCTCTGTACCTCGAAATCATCACAACATTGCCTGGAGTTACTCAGTCATTACCGCATATGATACAACCACATTTTAATACATCTTTCCTTTCTATTTTTGAAAGTTCATTTAATTTTCAGTTTTATGGTATACCTGTGGATGATTTAAAAAAGTGACAAGTGGGGACCAGCAGATGGCATAATGTTTATGTCTCTGGACTGTGATGTAGTTGACTGTGGTTGAGTCCTGGACCCAGTGGCTTAAAACTCACACTAGGTGTGTGTGCATGTGTATGTGCCCAAGATCCCGAGAGGAGGATGAAGGAGGAAGGATTGCAGCATGTCATCCCCAGGGGGCATGATTTCTAGCTTTCTGTCTTCCTGCCTCTCTGGTGTGGGCATGTGCCCTATAGCAAAAATCTCTCTTAAAAGGAAAAAAGACAAGTGATTACCAGCTGAGTTGCAGTTCAGGTTAAAGGCCCAAGTGCTTGGGTGGTTTCATTTGTTATAACTAAATACTATTGTTTTCATTAACAGTGTGACATTTTATTCCAGGAGTTGTCGATTTTAGTTATGGGTTACCATTTACCATACTGGTCTTCGAAAACTTTTATTTTTGCTTATTAGTTTGTACAAATCTACTTTAAAATAAACATTTTTTTCAAATAAATCATCAGAGTCTGAAAGTTACAAAAAAATTGAAATTAAGGAGAAATTTAGATTTCTTCTAGTAGGCTTTGTGATATTAGTAGTCTAGTACCATTTATTTTGCATCGTCTGACTCTGAGACACATAGATTTTTCATTTTTATGCTGAAGTTAAAACAATATGTTCCTATTTCCAGATAAACACAATTTTCAAGGTTTTATTTAGATGTTTACCATTATGCTTTCAAGGAAGAAATAAATCACCATAGTTCTTCTATATGAGTCAAACAAATGAATGTAAATATTTCACCAAGTTCATTATTTCATGTATTCCTTTAATATATGATCCACAGCAGCACTCAGAGACACCTAATAAATTCACAAGTCAATTTACCTCTGGTTTCTGTAGACACTTTAAACAGCTTTCACTAAATTACTGGAGAAAAAATGTAGATTCTGGTGACCTATATTCCCAGACCTTTTGCCATTCATTTAAGAGACACTAAAACAAGAATACAGGGTTTATCTATCTAGTCTCCCCTGCCGACTCAGCTAACAAAGGCAAGTAAACAGTGATAAGACATCAGAGGGCCTTTTACAGATGCCTGAGCTCTTGGAAAAGCCTCAGGACTTCATTCTTCAGATTCAGTAGAAGAGAAGGAAAACTCCTCCTCCTGCTCCTCAGCCTTCTCCCCTTTGAAATCCAGAAACACACCCAGTTTTCATGGCTCAGGTTAATGGTGGACTTATTTCCTTAGAGGAACTTGCAGTTCAAGGAATCAGATTCCACAAGACTAGGCTCAGATGAATCTTCCCATGCTTGCTGGTTATCCAGTTTCTTCATTCCAGTGTGTGAGTGGCAGATTGTTCCCCTTCCTGTCGGGATTTGGGGCATGCTCACGCACACACACACCCAGTATGCTTTTTGAGTAGAGGGAACAGTACCCAAACTGCAGGTGGCTCTGTGGGATCTGGCTCCTTAACCACTGGGCTCTGGGCCGGTCCATGTTTCCGCACCTTTATAGAATGAAGAGGTTCAGATGTATTGCAAATGAAAAAAATGTTCTGGGTGTGAGCACTAGCTTTACTTTGATCAAGGGGGTGGTGCTCATCTCATGCCTTCCAAAACAAAACTCAAAAAAGTATTTGGAATGCTCTTGTGTTTTATGCTAGCTTCATAGACGGTACCATTTTAGTCAGTGGGGCAGAAGGAAGGGTTCATTAAGACAAGCCTATCAGTAGGAAATTCAAATAGAGTTCACTAAGGATGCATTCCAAACACAGGGCATGGCCATCAGATGAGTCAGTCAGGCAGACGGAGAAAAGGGCATGTTAGGTATAAGGAAGTCTAAGCAGCAAGTCAACCCAGCCCACAGAGTTCAGGTGTTTAAAGATGAGCGAAGGGGCCAAGACTGTGCGTGAAGAGGAGGGAAGGCTGAGATGTGGGCAGAGACCTCAGAGGCATCAGACTGCAGGCCCTTGCCAGGGGAGTTAAGAGTTGTAACTTTACCATAAATGCAGTGGAAAGACATTGGAGCATTTGAAGGTGTCTGTAGTGGGATAGGGGTGTTGTAGGTGGCTGGGCTGACTGTGAATCTGGTGAACACTGAGCATTTTTTTTTCCCCTGGAATTATTTATCTGTTTATTTTTATTCGTTATTATTATTTTTTAATTTGACCAAAGAGAGTCAGAGTGAGAAAGAAAGGGAAAGTGAAAAGGCAGGTCACTAGGTTTTGGACTCCAACTGTGGTTGGCCAAGTGGGAGTCCATCACCCTGAACCACCATGCCACCTGCCGGCCCCCTGAGCAGATTTTTGAATAGATAACTGATTACATGGTATTCTAGTATGTTCAATTACCCATAACAGGAATTACCTGAAACTGGGTGATGTATCAATGTAGAAATAGAGGTTTGTTCAGCTCATGGGTTGGAGGTCCAAGATCCAGGGCCCTCTCTAGTGGGTCTTCTGGCTGCATCACAACGTGGCAGTGGGTTTGAGAGCGTGGTCTGTGTTCCATGCATCTGTCCCATTCCCATCCCTTTGTAAACTCATCTGAACTCAGTCATGGGAGTCCTGCTGTAATGACCACAATTGTGACTTCTTCCCAAAGGCCTTACCTTTTGACATCATAATCCAATTAAGTGTTCATTCTCTTAATCTCATTACAGTGCTCAACACATTTTTTTTTTTTTTTTTTGAGGGAGGCATGTTCAAACCGTAGCATGAGTAAAGAGAGGAAGAGAGCCAGAGCAGAGGCTCCCTCTTGTCTCCCTAAGACATTGTTGTAGCTGGGACTCAGGCGCTAATGGCAAGGGGAGGAAGTCCCTGGATAGGTCTCTACGGCTCTTTGTAGTTATAAAAACACGTGAAAAGACGAAGGAGAGTAATTTGGTAAGTAGTGGAGGAAATACTAAAGATAAAGTAGGAGTAATTAGGATTTCTTTCAGTGTGTGGAATGAAACACAGTTGTTAAAATGATGTTTTTAACCTCTAATTCAAAAAGAGCAGAATGCAATAATTCATGTTAGGAAAATTAGAAAAAAAATATGACTCAAGTAATTTTACATCCTATAATGTATTATAGGATTCCCCATTATATGGGGAAATTAAGATTAATAGAAGTTTTCTTTTTATTTCTTTTCTTTCTTTTTTTTTTTTTTTTTTTTTTTTTTTTTTAAGAGAGACTTTTGCTATAGGTTATGTGCGCTTGCCAGGGAGACAGAGAGAGAAAGTAAGAAACCACCCCCCTGGGGGGATGGCCACGCCGCAATCCCTTCTCCTTCATTCTCCTCTCGGGATCTTGGGCACGCACGCACACACACCTGGCATGAGTTTAAGCCACTGCGTCTGGGACTTGAACCACAGTCGACTACATGGGAGTCCAGTGACATAGCCATTACGCTAACTGCTGGTCCCCAGAAACTTTCTTTTTAAACAGTTAATTTTAAATCTCTTATGTGCTTAGTCTAGGGAAGAACTATTTTGGAACTTATGCCAATAGGTTTGATTAGATACTTAATCAAAATTCCAGACATTAAAAAAATACATACTTTCTTACACAATGACACCATAATGTAATTTTTTTTAAAGAGAGATTTTTGCTATAGGGCACATGTGCTCGCTGGAGAGACAGAGAGAGACAGGGAGATAGAAAGCGAGAAATCACCCCACAGGGAGGGATGACCATGCCACAATCCCTTCTCTTCCATTCTCTTCTCAGGATCTTGGGCACGCACACACATGCACCTGGTATGAGTTTTAAGCTGCCAGGTCTGGACATAAACCACAGTTGACTATGTGGAAGTCCAGCAATGTAACCATTATGCCATTTGCTGGTCCCCCATGATGTAATTTATGATATAATTACTTTGACTCATGACATTAATGAAAAATCCATTGAGAAGCCTGTATAGTTTGATCAAGAAGGTACTGAAATAGGACTAGCAGATAGCATGGTGGTTAAGGGTGCTGGACTCCCACATGGCTGACCACAGTTTGAGTCCTAGACCTGTCAGCTTGTTTTCTCACTTTCCCTCTCTCTCTTTCTCTTGCTCTCTTGCTCTATCCCTCTCTGGTAAAATAAAATAAAATAAAATAAAATAAAATAAAGAAATAAAGTTAAATAAAAATAACTAAAAAAAAAAGAGGGTACTGAAATGTGTTCCCCATGTGATCTGAGTTGTTCAGTTATGTTAATTAAACCACAGCAAGGATGGGGCGGTACCAAAGTACTTGTGCCTTTGTGTTGTTTCTTAAGTGTAAAGTACTTTAAAATATATATATCTTTAGGGAACCAGCAGGTGGCATGGTGGTTAAGGCACTGGCCACTACCACATGGCCGACCATGGTTTGAGTCCCAGACCTGGTGGCTTGCTTTCTCACTTTCCTCTGTCTCTCGCTCTCTCTCTCTGGCCAAATTAAAAAAAAACAAATGAATAAATAAAATAATTAAAAAATGTATCTAAAAATATATATATATATATACATATATACATATATATTTCTTCCATGAAAGAGAGAGAAAGAGATCCTTAACAGGGTCTTCCCACCACAGTTCGTCCTCAGTCTAAGCTAGCCCAGGCCACAGGCACACGTACCCCTAGCATGCTTGGGGAAGTCTGAAGACACGAACCCAGGACTCTCCTACGAGGATCCAGTTGCGTTAGCACTGTGCCATCATGTGGTCCTGAATTTTATTTTCTTTGATAAAAAGCATTTGCTGTGGCTGGTGAATCTGTCAGTTTCCGGTCACCATGCAGTTTGAACATCATGCCACTGAGAAGAGTCCTCCACAGAACTAGTTCTAGGGCTTGGACCAGCAAGGAGACAAGGAAGCACGTTCTATTTCTTTCTAGAAAACTCCATGGTCATTTCTTCTAGACTTTTATTAAAAAATGTAATTTTGGGGGCTGGCAGGTGGTGTGGTGGTTAAAGGCGCTGGATTCCCACATGGCCGACTGCAGTTCGAATCCCGGACCTGGCAGCTTGCTTTCTCACTTTCTCTCTCTCTCTCTCTCTTTCTCTCTCTCACTCACTCTGTCCCTTTCTGGTCAAGTTGACATAAACAAATGAATAAATAAATAAAATTTAAATGAAATAATTCTTTAAAAAAGTGTAATTTTGGGGGTGTTATTTTTCACTTTATTTTGAAACATAATTTCATTTCCTTTCCCCCTCCTATTTCTTGCAGGAAATCCCTCCCATGTTTCCCATCTGAGGCTCTGTAAGGCAAATGACAGGGGGCCTTACTGAGTCCTTTGTTCCAAAGATGTTGGTTGACCCCCTGCAGTTATCACCTTGGGGGCCTCTGCAGACCCACAGCTCCTCTGCTTTGCCCGGGCCCTCCAGGGAAAATTTGAACCTCCTGTGTCATATGTTAAGCAAGTTATTACTTCTCTCAAAAAGTCTGGAAAATATTATGAGATATTCATTCTTTATTTTTTATTTTTGTTAAAACAGCATACCAGAGCTCACCCTGATGACTCCAGTCTGCATGCTAAGGGTAAGGAGAATTTGACCTGCTGGTCAGCATTTACACTTGGAATCACTCTCATGTTGATGTAATACTGCCTCTTCTTTAAAGTTGTCATTAATTCTTGTCGAATTTGGCTGCAGAATTTATTTTCCATGTAGAACTTCATGAATTACTGAGTGGCAAGTAAGAATTTTAGATAGTTAAAAAAAAAAGTAAATGATATGAAAACTGATTGCGAGCTGCCAGATAGAGGAGAATTGAAAGAGGACAAATTCTAAGGGAATGAAGTTATACATTCTAAGGTTATCTCTAATTGCATTTCTTTTAGGAGGGTATAAACTTGGAGGAGAGACTACCAACAAACACTTTGGGGGTTAATTCAGTGTTATTTTTCTTTTGGCTGTTTTTACAGTGTTAGTAAATGGAGACGTAGTCTATATAAATAATAGAGGATACTTTCCTTCTCACTATTTAAAAAATTTAATTTAAATTAATTTTTGAATCATTTATGCATCACATGATGCAAAGTGTAAAAGGTACAGAGGCTGTACATTGAAAAGCCTCCTTCCCACCCTTGTTCGCTAAAACCTTCTTAGGAACAAGTAAAGCTATGACTGTCTTGCTTATTCTTCTAGAGGTTTAATGCATTTTGAAGCAATGATGTAACTACCTACTCAGTGCTTTTATTGTAGCCATAGTCAACACATAAATGAATGAACATGGCTATTTTACAACAAAGCTTCATTGACAAGAACAGGCAGGCAACTGGATTTGCCTTGTGTACCTGTAGTTTGTCAACATCTGCCCTAAGGCGCTGAGTAATGTAATGTATCAATTTCTCTCCTATGTAATTAGAATGGTTCTAATAGCTATGTACTACCCTTGGGAGAATTGAGAACATGGTCACTCAAATCATTTTCTGTATGGGTCATTCTCTTCGAAACCATAGTTGAGAAAGGCTGTGAGATATAGAAATCCATCTAGATTTTGATGTCATCTCGTCCCTTTGGTTTCTGACAGATGTGCCTCTGGAAATGAGAGCAGTGGTACATGTAGAACCAGCCCCTTCATCTCTACTAAGTGTCTTTAGTCTGTGCCCCCTATAATCCCTCTTGCCCTAGTCCCACAAGTCTGGTTGGGAGCATATCCTGCTGCCTCCTGTACTTGTTCTCATTCCCTCGTACATCCCCTGTCTCTGTTTCCATGATTTTGTTGATGCCAACAATATGCTTAAACAAACCTAGCCCCCACTAATAGTTTTCGTATGCATTATCTGTTGGGTGGGAAAGTAATGGATGGATTGTTGAGGATATTTCTTGTTTTTTTTTTTTTTTTTGGAGAGGTTTTTCGCTATAGGGCGCGTGCGCTCGCCAGACAGACAGACAGAGAGAGACAGAGACAGAAAGCGAGAAATCACCCCCCAGGGGGGATGGTCATGCCGCAATCCCTTCTCCTCCATTCTCCTCTCGGGATCTTGGGCACGCACGCACACGCGCCCGGCGTGAGTTTTAAGCCACCGGGTCCAGGACGCGAACCGCGGTCGACTACGTGGGAGTCCAGCGACATAGCCATTACGCTAACTGCTGGTTCCCATAGGATATTTCTTGTTTTATGGGTTGGAGAGGCAAGTGCAATTTCTGGGAGAAGATTCATGATCAGGAGATTAATTACTCTAGTGCAATAGCACAGCATGTGAGGGCCGGCCTGGGCACACAGGCTTTGGGGTAGGTAGGACACAATTTGTCTGTTCTGAGATTGGGCAAGACAAAGCCCAGTGGCCCTTCCACACTTCCCTTTCCACGTTTTTATTTCCTGTAAGACTTCTGTTCTTTTCCTTGTACTTTGATACATTTTTATCAAGGGCCTTACGGCCGATAGAGGAAAAAGTTAAAACATAAGCTAGTTGATCTTGTTTCTGGTTAGCCCATCAAAGAAGAGATTAAGCTTGAGAGGGGGTATAGGGCCCTGAATAAAGTATGCTCTTGTATTATTTGCAGAGTTCACTTATTCTCTTCTATTTTCAGGTAGCCCAGCTAATGGATTGTTGGTATTACTCTTAGACAAACTAACTTTAATTTTCAAGTCTTTAAACACTAATCATTTTATTTGGGTGGCTTAATGCAGAGAAGGCATTTCGAGCCCACCTCTGTATTTTGTCACTAATGTAAGTGCCTGAAATACAAAAGTCTTTTCAGGAATAAAGTGACCCAGAAATTTGTCTTTGGCTTTTCTTTCTAAATCAAACTGAAGAGAAATAAAGGAGTTTGGTTTTTTAATCAGTTAAAGTACTGACTGTTGGAAAAATAACAAATACTAGATTGTTTTCCTGCCAGTTGTAAAGCAAAATAAAATGTTTACTTAATGGGAACACTATCCCTTCTTTAAGTCTTTATCCTATCTTTTCTTCTTATTTTTCTTGATGGGATCCTTCTCTTATCTGAGCAAACATTTTTCTTTGTTGGGCTTAGATTTTCTGAGTAGGCATGGGAGCAATCCATTAACTCCGACTTCTACTCCAGCTGTCATGGAGTAGGAGTTCGAAGTACAATCCTTACCCATCATATTTGGCCAGTTCTTAACTCTCCTTTACCACCTCGCAAGCACTTCACAAAACGAACGCAGCTAATCTCTGGGAGATGCACAAGGAAAAGCTATGAGGAAGAAAAGGTTATTTTGTTTTGTACATGATTGCTTCAAAGTTGATCTTAAATCAAGACAACATTTTTGTTAAGTGTGATTAGAGTTCAGAGAAAGTCTATATTTATAATATTTATAATGTTAATATATATACACACACATATGTATACATATATACATCTCTCTCTCTCTCTCTCTCCCTCTCTCTCTCTCTCTCTCTATATATATATATATATATATAATTTTTTTTTTTTTTAAAAGTCACCTGTCTTTTTCATGAGAGAGACAGGGAGAAAGGCCAGCACCCTCACAGGCTGCAATCCACCCCCAACCTTCCTCGGCCAACCAGGGTCATGGGCGCATGTGCATGTCTGGCATAAAGAAGCCATACAGGAATTGGACCCCCATCTTCCAGCATTTCAGAATACTGTGTCCCTGCCCTGCTACCCCAGCTGGGCCATGAGAGTTTCAGTAACATTCCAAACTTCATGTGCTTATCAGAACCTATCCAAGAAATCAGGATGGAAAACTCTGAGAACAGGATTTCTTGAGGGTTCCAATACTTTCTAGTGTCTGGGCAACTCAGACATTTGTCACTGAATTTATATTACTCTGGTTGTAAATCAGAAATGGTATAACATTTAGATAAAGTAAAAGGTGGGAAGTTTGTTGAAATATTGAAAGAAATTTTTGTGACTGTGAGGTGGAAGATTATGTCATTTATCTGAGACAGTTTGCCTACCAGTTTTATGCAGACATTAGTGGCATAATTATTCTCTGTCTAATGTTTCTGTTATACAGTAGTGTGTAGTATATTTATTTTGAAACACCTTGGATTAATCGGTCATTTGGTTATGCTTCGGGTGACAAAATAGTAACCTGGGGTTTTGGCAGCTAGTCCATAAACATGTTAGGGAGTTTCATTCATACAGTTTTTTTATATATATATATATATTATATATATAATTATATATATTACATATATATATAATATATATATATATATAAATAATCACACACACATACATACATATTGCATGTTTTAGGTACACTCTCATCCAATCATCAATCCAGCAAAGAAGGTTTTTACTCCTAATTTTTCATGGAAAAATACCAAGGCCCAGAGAAATCATTTGCCCAAATACATTTAATGAGAAGTTGCAGCAGAGATTCAGACCCAGGGATACTTGTTTTTAAAGCCCATGCTTGTCCTCTTAGTTTAGTGAACTCCTATAAACTTCTAGTGTTCTGACCTGGATGACTGCTTGGTTAAGTTTGTAAACAGTGCAGTGACAGTGGGTTGCTTATCCATGGATGGCAGGGGACCATCTTTGTTAAGTCTTGCTTGTGAGTGAGAAGCACAGGACAGGGATAAGACACCACAGACACCTAAGCTATGATTCTTACCAGGTATGGGGCAAGTGTCTTGGGCAATATCACAAATTTCTTTCTGTCCTATGATATGGTTTAATATCTATCTGTAAGATAATAATAGAAAAGTTAACATTTAAGAAAAAAGTGGACACAAAATGGCTCTCTTTCTGAATATTTACATTCATATATTTATGGATTTGCAGAGTACCAGGACTAGATTTACAGAATCTCATATCTCACTAACCATGTTGCTTCAGAGAACTTAGACATCTGTGTTTTGAATCCCACTGAAGCAATGATCATTTTAAATTTAAAGTAAACCTTTCAAAATTTCTACTTTAAGCCTATAAAAATATAAGAGAGAACTTAAAAAAATTGTAGACAAGTGGAATTAAAGTATATATTTATTTATTTTTGGAGAGTTTTTTTTTTGCTACAGGGTGCGTGCGCTCACCAGAAAGAGAGAGAAAAAGCGAGAAATCACCCCCCAGGGGGAATGGCCATGCTGCAATCCCTTCTCCTCCATTCTCCTCTCGGGATCTTGGGCATGCACGCACATGTGCCTGGCGTGAGTTTAAGCCACTGGGTCTGGGACTCGAACCACAGTCGAATACATGGGAGTCCAGCGACATAGCCATTACGCTAACTGCTGGTCCCAGTACAAATTTATTTTGATGGAAAATTTTTGAACTTTTTGAAGACTCTTCACATAGCATTTTCCCCTCTTTTTTATGTTTCTTTTAGATACAGAAGTTAGCTGTAGCTTTTCATCATCATGTGATAGGAGAATTTGGGCTTATAAATTACCATGTGTCTCAGGTAAAAAAGAAAAAAGGGATTAAAATTTATAGATCCCCCCATTACCAAATTGTAATATGTGGTTTGGGCTCTTCTGGCCTTTTTGTTTGTTTTTTTTTTCTTTCATTTTTTAAATTTTTAATGTTCCTTTCTTCTATGAGAGAGAGAGAGAGAGAGAGAGAGAGAGAGAGAGAGAGAAAGAGAAAGACAGACAGACAGACAGACATGATCAATAGGTTCTTCAAAGCAATGAGCCACCCCCCAGCCTCAGCCAGCCCCGGTCACAGGCATGCGTGTGCTCAGTGTGTGCAGGGACGTGCTGGCGTGGGAGCCCATGTGAGCCTAGTTAATTGCTGCTCTGCCACCGTCTGGACCCTCTTCTCACTCTTTGTCACCACCGTGGCCACCTTCCTTTGTATAACCCTTGCATGCAGCATGGTGTGTTGTTCTCAGCAGGCATAATAAATATCTCTGAGTGAAGCTGGGTCACAAAGATGTTGCAAAGCCTTTCCTTCGCGTTGAGTTCCTCACTGGTATTACTGTCGTGTCTGATCAGCAAGGGCCTCTTTTCCCTTTCTTGAGCTCCTCTTGTTTACTGTGAGTAAGTCACTCCCCTGGGTCGCGTCCACCATCTCCTTAGTGGAAATATCTGTGGCTATGAGATCATAGCTAAACAGCTTCTATTCCAACTTCTTCCTCTGAGTGATTGTTCTTCTTTTGAGAACTTTTTCTTTTCTTTTTCTTTACTTGGTGTTCTTCTTCTATAACAAAAAAGAATTTAGACAAAAGGAATGAAAGTTAACCATTTGGAGAAAGGAGAAGTTAACTTTGGTGTTGAAAGGTGGCTCCTCACTAATGTAGCTTCGCCTCTTGGCTAGGAAAGGGATTCCGTGCGGGGAAAGAGGACAGAGAGAGGAAATTTGACCACTGAGAAGGGTCTACTGAATATTCATTTCTTCCTAGGTCATGTTTTTGTTCAGTACTACAAAGGCTAATGACATCCTTTGTAAAGTGTGGACTGCCTCCAAACTCTATGGACATTTATGTATATATTTATTTATTTTAAGGTTTATTTTCTTCCTAGAGAGAAAGAGAGAGTCGCTCTTGACGGGATGTTGTGGCACTGTGATCCTCTCCCCAGCCCTCCGACCAGTCAGGGTCTAGGTGTACATATCCAGGTGTTCCACTTCAGCCCTGCATCTGAACCTGTGGTTGGACATGTGCTTCCGGCATGCCAGTCAGCATGCCACCACCTGTACCGCTGTGGCTGGGCCTGTGTGAGCATTTCAGCTGAAGTAAAAATTCCCCGCATGTGAGAAACACGTTATCTCTAAAGAGAGAAGAGGCTGCAGAGGGCTGAGTGCTCTGGACCTTGGCGTCAGATTCTAAGGGCTCTCTGCAGACTTGTATCCATAGGTGTGGGGCCACTGTCATGGGTCTGTTGTGGGGTCCTTGGACCTAGAGTATGAGAGTTCAAGTTACAGTTTCTTTAGGCACTGGTTAACATGTCTTGGGAGAGGTGAAGCGCCATTTAGATGTACAGATTTCCCTTAGTACTTATGGGGATTTGTTCCAGGATCTCCCCTTAGATAACACAATCTCGAGTTCCTCGTATAAAATCATTTAGTGTTTGCAAAATCTCTATACAACCTCCTGTACGTATCAGATTACCTCTAGATTATGTGTATCTAACAGGGCATAAATGTCATATAAATAGCCAATGTGCTATATTATTTAGGGGATAGTGATAAGAAAAAAGTGACTGAGCAGATGCGGCCACTGCAGGCCTAACGACATAGTACGTGTAACATTTTGATCTGTAGTTGTTCGAATCTGTGGGCGGGAAGCTTGTGGATGTGGAGGGCCAGCTGAAATTCTGGCTGCTCTCTGAAAGCCCCAGAAGTCTAGGTAAAGCATTTTCCCCTTGCCGCTGGGCCACAGGGCCTAGTGATTGCAATCACTGTGGGGTTCTCTGTTTTTAATTTTTTAGAAACCATGGTTACTAGAATAATAAGAGTCAAAACTGATGCTAAATTACTTTATTTGCAACCATAAGGATTTATGTGCCATGTGACATTACTTAAAGTAAATTATTATTTATATGCTGAAATTTATTAGATGACTTTAATAGGGATTTGCAATCTGTAAAATATGCAAACAACTCAATTTTCAAAGTTGTTTTTTTTTTTTTTTTTTTTTTTTTTTTTTTAAAGAGGTTTTTGTCTTATGGTGCATGTACTCTCTGGAGAGAAAGAGAGAGAGAGTGAAAGGGCAAGTGAGAAATCACCCTCCGGGGGGCTGGCCACACAATCCCCCCCTCTCTTCCATTCTTCTGGGATCTTGGGCACACACACACACATGCACCTGGTGTGATTTTTTTTTTTTTTTGAGAGGTTTTCGCTATAGGGCGCGTGTGCTCGCCAGACAGACAGAGAGAGACATAGAGACAGAAAGCGAGAAATCACCCCCCGGGGGGATGGTCATGCCGCAATCCCTTCTTCTCCATTCTCCTCTCGGGATCTTGGGGGCGCATGCACCCGTGCCTGGCGTGAGTTTTAAACCACCGGGTCCGGGACGTGAACTGTGGTTGACTACGTGGGAGTCCAGTGACATAGCCATTACGCTAACTGCTGGTTCCCGCACCTGGTGTGATTTTCAAGCCACTGTGTTCGGGACTTGATCTATGATCACCCATGTGGGAGTCCAGTGACATAATCACTGTGCCATCTCCTGGACTCAAAGTTTTAGTACTAGAGAATTTATTTTAAGAGTTCTTTCTTCCTTTCCCTTTCTTTCTTTCTCTTTCTTTCTCTTTCTCTTTTCCTCCCTCCCTCCCTCCCTCCCTCCCTCCCTCCCTCCCTCCCTCCCTCCCTCCCTCCTTTCTTTCTTTCTTTCTTTCTTTCTTTCTTTCTTTCTTTCTTTCTTTCTTTCTTTCTTTCTTTCTTTCTTTCTTTCTTTCTTTCGTATTTTTTTAGAGAGAGAGATTTTTGCTATAGGGCATGTGTGCACACCAGAAAGGCAGAGAGAGAAAGCGAGAAATCACTCCCAGGTTGGGATGGCCACGCAGCAGTCCCTTCGCCTTCATCCCTTGGGATCTTGGGCATGCACGCACCCACATACTGCGTGAGTTTCAAATCTCTGGGTCTGAAACTCTACCCGTGGTTGGCCATGTGGGAGTCTAGCACCTTAACCACTACACCACCTGCTGGCCCTAAAAGGATCTTTTAAATATAGTATAATTCAGGCAATTGATACCAGGTGAAGAAACTATTTAGCAAATACGTTTTTCAGCTTTCATGTTTAGTTGCTTTAATTATAGCATTTCAAGGATTTTTTTTTTTTAGGTGTTGCCATAGGGTGCGTGCACTTGCCAGAGAGAGACAGCGAGAGGGAAAGTGAGAAATCACCGCCCCCCCAGCCCCCCGGAGGGTATAGCCTGGCTGTAGTACCTTCTCCTCAAGTCTCCTCTTAGGATTTTGGGCATGCACCCAGCGTGATTTTCAAACTGTGGTCAGCCATGTGGGAATACGCACCTTAACAACCTTGCTACCAGCTGGCCCCTCACGGGTATTTTTGAAAGTAAGGATTTTGTTTAGCAAAAGGAACCAAGGAGAATTCTTTGTTTGCATGGAGCCTATCAGACGGTAAGGGCCGGTGTTCGCTACTTGTCTGATCTTCAATTTATGATGAGAGAGAAGTAGGTATAACCGAAAGAAAGGGACACTGATCGTGTGCTCTAAACAGACAAATGTGCATACCAGGGTGCCAAGTCCTCTTTTCAGCACTAGATTTCCAGTCCTCTGCTACATGTGAAGCGGCATTTCATGTGACCTTTCGTACTTGTTTAATGTATGCTAGGATTAACTAAGAGGTTTCGAAGAATAAGGAATCAGAATGGAAACTAACTTCCACATTTAACAGAGATGGATGCAAGATGGAGAAGAGCTTGTGCAAGAGAATGGGCACCATCTCCTAGTGGCTTGTCTCGGAGTTGCAGAACTGCTGGTGGTAATACAAGCGCATCTGTGAAAAGGATCAGATTAATGAAGATCTAGTTAACCTTTACAACTCTGGTAATGATTGTGAGGTGAAATCGATTTGAGTTTCACTGTTTTCCAGTTGTAAATCTTAGATATAGGTGGAAGTAAGATTCCAAATGAAATGACTAACAATTCTACACCGAGAATTGTGCTTCGATTTGGTGATGTTTCCTTTAGAGTTATTTTGGTAGACATAAAAGAAAGTGTGTTATTGAAAATGCCCATATTAAATGACTTCCTTACACAAGTATCACATTAGAAGCTGTCCCTTAATCCGTCCCTGTGGATGTTAGAGCAGAGGTTTGGCATGGCCTGTGGGATGCCGGCAGGGCTGAGGGGGGGCTCGGTCTGTTCCTGCCTTGACTCTCCCTCTGCGCTCTCAACACCCAAGCCGCTGACAGGCCGGCTCCTAACCGGCCTTGGGATTCCAGCTCTGAGACTGCAGACATCCGGAGTGGGCACTGACGCTGATAGGAAAATGCCTTACGGTAATTAAATTCCTCTCTGATTCCTGTTGTGTGTATAAGGAATAGCCACTTCTGAGAATTATTTTTTCAGGTCACATAGAATTTTCCAGGTAAGAATATCAACATTGCATGCCAAGCTTTTTTTCTTTTTTTGCTTGGTTTTGATTGCTTTTTAACTCTTAGGTTTCATTGTCTCAGAACTCTGATTATTCTGAAAACAAGGTCAAATTCATTTTACTTTCTGAAATGAAGAATTTTATACTGAAATAGCATCATACAGGACACCACAGGATGCTGTTTGAAAATAACTTTAACTTTCTGAAAAAAATGTACAAAATATAGTATGTGTTTTTTTCAATTTAGCTTATATAATGGCTTACCAATTAGGGAGAAAACACATTTTATAGACTAGGATTGGAAACTAGTGATTAGTTGACTTGAAATATTTTTTTATTAACACTGCTGCTAGGGTACTAATCTCTGTGACGGTTTTTCCTTTTGTACAATGGAAGTTCTAATGTTTTCTATAGTTTTATCATATACAGAAACAAAGAATCTCAGAGAGAAGATATTTGGGGGCAGTTCCCGTTCATCTTTGTACATAGTGTTATTTATCAGAGGAAGCAGCTCTAGTGAGCCTGAGCTGTTGAGAGCAATTATACTCATCTCCCAACTGCTTTTCTAAAACGTAGTATTACACAGTATTAAAAATGTTCTTTAGGGACCAGCAGGTGGTGTAGTGGTTAAGGTGCTGGACACTGCCACATGGCCGACCATGGTTCAAGTCCTGGACCTGGTGGCTTGCTTTCTTACTTTCTCTCGTTCTCTGTCTCTCTCTCATCAAATTAAAATAAATGAATAAATAAATAAAATTATAAAAAAATATGTTCTTCATAGGTCCGCAGGTGGCATGGTAGTTAAGGCTCTGGACTCCCACATGGCCAACTATGGTTTAAGCCTGGACCTTGGGGGTTGCTTTCTCACGTTTCCTCTATTTCTCTCTCTCCCTCTTTCTCTGGTTAAATTAAAAAATAATAATAAATAAAATAAAATAAATAATTAAAAAATGTTCTTCTAAATCAGGACCAGTGGGTTCCACAAAAATTTATGATATTTGTATTATTTCCCAGTAAAAGCAAGGAATTGAAAAGATATCTGGAAGACATTTCTGCAATTCCGTCTTTCTATAATACAGGACTGACCGTGATATGAGAATCTTTGAGAAGGATTGTCCCTAAAATTTGACTGTGGATCCTACTCTGGCAATGCTATGGTACTTCTGAAAAATTGACCAAAACACATGCCACAAGGTAATATATCTGTACATATGTACATTACGAGAGAGAGAGAGAGAGAGAGAGAGACTGGAAAAGCATCTCTGTGAGGGCTAGTCATGCCACAATCCCTTTTCTTCTATTCTCTAGTTCTCTCGGGATTGTGGGTGTGCATGTACATGTGTCCAGCATGCCTTGCAAGCTACCAGGTCCAGGACTCGAAACATGCAGTCAGCCATGTGGATCCAGTTGCCTTAACTGCCATACCAACAGTTAGCCCCCAATAACTTATGTTAGAAGTGTACTATTCATAATTATTTAATAAAAACTCAGAGAGAGAAGCAAAGAAAACCAAATATTATTAAACTATATTTATCTATCCCTGAGGGCAGGATTTAATGCACTTCTTCCCCTCAAGTTGCTATCCTGAAAATTTTCTGGAAAACGTTCTTATGTTTGTGAAAAGGATGATTGTTGCCAGACGTAGCCTTGTGGGTCCACTGGAGATTCCAAGAACAAAGTCTGAGCTATGATCCTTATTGGTTTATGGTTGCTAATCTAAGGTCCAACAAGTTTTTTTCCTAAATATGTTTGCATCCTATACATACCCATTTCTATTTTAAAAGGTATGTGTGAGTGAAGTCAGGATTTACACTTCTTAAACATAGGATATTCAAAAACTCAAATGAGGCCATGACAACGCCCTTTGGGATGAGGCAAAATTCAACCAGGTTTACTGGTTTGGCTTTTCTACCTAGAAAATCTTGCCACTAGCATTGAGGCACAAAGAAGAGGAACTTCAGTAGATGAAGTATGAATACATTTTCTAGATAACTGGTCTTTGAACCAAGAACAAATACTTAAGATACTAAAATATGTTGTCAGAAGTGAGCAGATACTGAATTTGCCTAGTAGCCTAGAGGATTAGGGAGCCATGTCCCACATAGCAGTTCAAATCCCGGCCCTGCTGGCTTGAAAAACATGCTGGATGCATGTGTGTGCATGCCCTAAATCCCAAGAAGGTGGAGAAACGGAGAAGAGATTGTGGTGTGATTCTGTCCCATCTGGGGGAACTTTCTCCCTTTCTTTTTCTCTCTCTCTATGAGCACACACTCTGTAGCAATAAAGCTTTTTTTTTTTTTTTTTAAGTTAGTAAATATTAATCTCTCTAAATTTTTTTTTTTTCTTTTTTCTTTTTTTTGGAGAGGTTTTTGCTATAGGGCGCGTGCGCTCGCCAGACAGACAGAGAGAGACAGAGAGATAGAAAGCAGGAAATCACCCCCCAGGGGGGATGGCCACGCCGCAATCCCTTCTCCTCCATTCTCCTCTCAGGATCCTGGGCACGCACGCACACGCGCCCGGCGTGAGTTTAAGCCGCCGGGTCTGGGACTCAAACCGCGGTCGACTACGTGGGAGTCCAGCGACATAGCCATTACGCTAACTGCTGGTCCCTCTCTCTAAATTTTTTTTATAGCCCTAAACTCTAAGGTTTCTGACAATAATTCAGACCACTGATAGCTGAATTTTAATTACCCAAAAGGGAATGTAGTTAGTGTTTCTGGGAAGATGTCTTAGATACCCTCATTAGGCCCTGGGAATCACTTTCAGGTAGCTCTTGAGTGGCATTTTCACTGTCTCTGAGAGTAGTTTAAATATAACTCGTTACACAGAACTGGAGCCACACAGGCTGTAGCTGGGGGCAGTGGGGGTTGGTTTACTAGCAAGTAGTTTAGCAAACATTATTTAAGTAGGATTAAGTCCGTGGGAAATTGTGCTATAAAAATAAATTCTATTACTTTTCTTAAATCTGTGAAGTTTCTTTTTCTTTACGGTTATAATTTTTAGATGCAAATTTGATACTGGTTTGTTATATGTAGTTACTCAAATGGGAAACCACAGTTTATGTGGTCTTTAGGGATAACCACTATCCCTCATAATATTATACATAATTTTTACTGTCTACAAATTGAAGTTTGGGATGAGATTTAGGGGTCTCAGAGGATTTATTCTATCTGTGGCCATGACATTTAATAACCTATTCCACATGATTCTCTGCTTCTACCATTGTAAGAAAGTATCTTATAATTCTTATAATCTTATAATTCTCAAAAATTAGAGACAAGTGTAACAAGTTTAAAGATTATGTAAATATATGTATTGCATAACTGAAAGTTGGATCTGTATTTCAAGATATTATCTAGGGACCAGCAGTTAGTGAAATGGTTATGTTGCTGAACTCCCATGTAGCTGACCGCGGTTCGAGTCCCGGACCTGGTGGCTTAAACTCACGCTGGGCACGTGTGTGTGCATGCCCAAGATCCCGAGAAGAAACTGGAGGAGAAGGGATTGTGGTGTGGCCATCCCCACTGGGGGGTGATTTCTTGCTTTCTATCTCTCTGTCTCTCTGTCTTTCTGGCGAGTGCACACGCCCTATAGCGAAAACATCTCAAAAAAAAAAAAAAGATATTATCTCAATAACAAAAAAATGAAGTGCCTATGTAAATAATCTTCTGTCTGCGATTAAAATTATGTAACTTCCAAGATTTACCAGAACGTGCCATTTTATCTGATGCTCATGCCAGGTAGCTGTGGTGTGTCCATTTTACAGAGTGGGTGAGGGAGGTTTATGGATGTTTGAGAGTGGACCTTGAACTTCAGAGTTAGTTCATGAAATTGTGAAAAAGTGTAAACATGCAAATGGCTAACGGAAACCATTTTGGAGGATTTTTATCTTCTGTCATGGAGAAATCTTTGGTCTGTTACTAAGTGTTACAAGCCTATTAGTTCTATTCAGAGAACTGAAAAGAAAATCTCAACAAACCAACCAGCCAGCCCCTGCAAAATCAGCTGCGATAGCAAAGGTGGTATTATTTTATGTATGGCTCTTAACCTCCTCTCGTCCACGTGCACAGCACTCTACCAGGACCCACAGTGCTTTATAATCGATCGAATGTGCCCACTGAGGCGGATCTCCTTGAGGTATCCCACTGTTAATTCTCGTCCAGATTCCCAGGTAGGAAGTAGGATGCAGGATTCCTAAAGCAGGCTTTTCTTATTTGCATCTGAATGCTGGCATCTCAGCACTCAGCAGAGTAGACTGTTTGTAGACCTTCATTCTCCAGCGGCTTTTGTCTTCTCTTAAACAGGAGTCAACAAAGCATGTTCTTCAGATTCCTGGCTTATTGCTGGATTTCCATTCATATGAAATCCATCATGTGGTATCTACTGCCACCTGTTCCTGGTTGTTCTGCCATTTTCAAAATTTTCTTATACTTATTGATGGAATTTTCTGCATTAAAAAATACTTCGGGTCCAGCCCAAGTATTTGGTGTGTAGGTAAGGCAGCTGGCTCCCATACTGCTGACTGTGGTTTGAGTCTCAGACCCAGCGGCTGGAAAACACACTGGGCACTTGGTGTGTGTGCTCAAAATCCTGAAAGGAGGGAGACACGGAGAAGGGATTGCAGCGTGACCATCACCCATGAGGTGGGGATGCTCTTTCTTTCTCTCTCTCTCTCTCTCTCTCTCTCTCTCTCTCTCACACCAGTGAGTGCACACAGCCTCTGGCAAAAATTGAAAAGCACACACACACTTTATCTGGACGCATTGCATAGTCTAATATCGAGAACCAGTGGCATCTGGCAGTGGCATTTATGAACCACAATTAAAGTGCTGTCCAGGTATTCAGGCAGAGAGCTGGCCAACAGTGGTCGCTGGTCCCTAACTCAGAGGGGTGGTCTGGGGAGCTGAGCCTGGAATGCCTTTTGTCCTTCTCTAATCTCATACTTTACTGCTCTCTAAGGAGCGCTGAGAAAGTCTTGATCCTGTCACAGCTCCCACACTAAGTCTCATCTCCCAGCCGGGCCCCTGACCCCTGCTTGCTTTCTTCATAGTTAGCTCTACTTGCACTGATTTTTATTTTTAGGGCCACCATTTTTACTTTGCTTTTCACCAAATAGTGTGTGCGCCGAGGCATTTATGATGCCCTGGTGAGGGGAAGCAATGCCTGGAATCCTTGTCATTTCTAAGTTACTAACGTAATTTCAGAATTAATTTTAAAATTATGCCATAAAAAACTGCTTCTCTATTTTACATTTTTCTGAAGTTTGTAACTATAGGGAAGGCATATAAATAAAGTGAAAATACACAGGTGATAAATTAATTACTCAATTTCAGCAAGATACAGCTCACATTTTCCCTAGATATCCAAGGAGCACTCCGTTTTCTATAGTGGCCGACAGTTTCTAATTAGAGATTTAGATATCTAATCCATTCGTTTTAATGAACTGATTAGTGTAAGGAAATTGTTATGTCTTTTTAAATGACTCTGTATGTACAGGGATATACACAGTTATTTTTAGGGAAATAACTTTAAACTTCTCATTACTATTTTTATGTTTTTACAATTTGTTTATTAATTAATATTTCACATGAGAATTCAGAATTCAATACTGGATTAAATGTCATTATATCTTGACTATGGCATCTTTCTTTCTTTTTTGGAGAGGTTTTTGCTATAAGGCGTGTGTGCTCGCCAGAAAGACAGAGAGAGACAGAGAGACAGAAAGCGAGAAATCCTGGGGGATGCCCACGCCGCAATCCCTTCTCCTCCATTCTCCTCTCAGGATCTTGGGCACACACGCACATGTACCCGGCATGAGTTTAAGCCATCGGGTCTGGGACTCGAACTGTGGTCGACTACATGGGAGTTCAGCGACATAACCATTATGCTAACTGCTGGTCCCGGCATTTTTCTTATATTGTTTGAGAGATAAAGTGGTAGTTAGTGTGATTTTATTTATTTATTTTTTTGGAGAGTTTTTTTCATTTTGTCTTTTTTGCTGTAGAGCATATGCACTCACCAGAGAGACAGAGAGAGAGAAAATGAGAAATCAGTTTCCTGGGGAAGAGCCACGCTGCAATCCCCTCTCTTGCATTCTCCTCTCAGGATTTCGGGCGTGCATGCTCATGTACCCTGTGTATTTCAAGCCACCAGGTCCAGTACTCGAACTAAGGTTGCCCATCCGGGAGTCCAGAGCCTTACCCATTATGCCACCTGCTGGCCCCAAGTGATTTTAAAATTCACCTTTCAATTGATACAGGGTAAAGGAATCCTTTTTGGTGGGCAGGTCCACGAGCTTTGATGACTGCATAGAGGAATGCATTACCCTCCCAGGGTGCAGAATGAGGCCCTCCCTGCAAACTCCCTTGTGCTGTTTGTGTGTCCTCAAACCTCTTCCCACCCTCCATGCCTGGCACTGCTGTTCCGTTTCCTGACTCTACAGTTTTGCCTTTTCCCAAATGTCCTATAAATGGAACTGTCCACTACATGACATTCTGAGTTTAGCTTATTTCACTTAGCACAGTAGTTCTCACCCAGGAACAACCTTGGATCCCGTAGAGAACATTTGGAAATGTCTGGAGACATTGGTTGTCACCACTGGGAGGAGTTGGCGGAGTGCTCCATGGCCTACCTAGTGGAAGAGGCTGGCCTGTTGCTCCACATCCTACCTGAAGAGGGCAGCCTCCTCCCACAGCAGGGTTGGCCTGAAACATCTCTAGCGGGCCAGGAACACTAGTACACCCTGCACTTGAGACCCATGCGAATTGTTGCACGTGTCAACAGTTCGCTCCATTTCATTTTGTTTTAATTTTTAAATTTTATTGCCAGAGGGCACATGTTCTTGCCAGAGAAGGAAAAGGAGAAAGCACCCCCAAGGGGGCATGGTCTCCTCCCTCTCTCCTTCCTTTTGGGATTTTGTGCAAGTATCTCACGTCCTGTCTCTGGTAAGCACATATGCCCTCTGATGATTGTGAAATAATAGTATTATATATATAAAGTGTAAAATAATTGGGGCAAAGTTCATAGACCTTCATTCTATTCTTCCTCAAGTAGAGCTACAGGTCCTTTCACAGGTTCTATTTTAAGAGAACCCCGTTTACCAGGTTAGGAGTCATTGATCTACAAGGGCCTCCAGGACACACCTGGCCAGGCCCCTGCCTGCTGTCTGTACTGTGCTGTAATCAGTGGGCCATCGATAAACACTGCATGCCTGTCTCCCCGTTGACTGGGAAAGCAGACAAAGCTTCCGTGCCCTCAGTGACTAGCATGGAGCCTGCTGTGACGTTAGTTCCATGTAGGTAGCAACTTTGCACCACAGAGCCAAATTATTTTACTTCGAGTCCAGCATTTGTAAACCATTTTCTTTACTGGTGGCTACTGCAAGTAAAGAAATCATAAGGAAGACTCAGTTTACTGCCTGCTTCCATAATCTGCTGTCTCTGTTTTTAGCAAACCATTATTAAATGGGTCAATAGTCCATCCTCCAAATTATAACTTTATTTATTCCTCTGTATCCCTAAGACTGATGTGTCAGGAATATTGATGTAGAAAGGGTGTTGGGGGACCAGTAGTTGTGTAATGGCTATGTCGTTGGACTCCCATGTAGTCAACTGCGATTAAAGTCCCGGACCCAGTGGCTGAAATTCATGCTGGATGCATGTGTGTGCCCAAGATCCCAAGAGGAGAATGGAGGAGAAGGGATTGTGGCATAGCCATCCCCCCTGGGGGGTGATTTCTCCTTTTCTGTCTCTCTGTCTCTGCCTTTCTGGCGAGCGCACGCGCCCTATGGCGAAAACCTCTCCAAAAAAAAAAAAAAAAAAAAAAAAAGAAAGGGTGTTGGGATTTTATTAAAGCCAGCTTGCAATTGGCCCTCTATAGCCATGTCTTCTTAACTTTGAACAATCTGGTTTGTAAAGGCAGAAACCTCATCAATGAAAACCAAAAAAAAACTGGAAAAAAAAGCTAGTCTTAAAAGTTACTTGGAATAAGAGTGAATCTACAGATTGGCCAGTGTGATCTCAGTTTGGTCTTTTCTAATAAGGGCTTTCCTCACTTTTATGAAGTGAATGCAGAGCTTCCAGTTTGGGGTCCAGACATTTCGGTATTTTTCTCCCAGCCATTTAACTGGAAACCTTGGTGCCTGTGGCCTTTGGCACCCACGGGACTCAGCTCAGCATACCCACTGGTTCACCCGCATGGCATGGAAATAACTGGGGGTGACCGAAATGTAAACACACCTCTAGTTACCAGAGAGCTGGAAATGAACACAGTTCTCTTTCACGTCCTTTAGGTCCGCACCGTCTTAGTGTATACCCTAATGCTGAGCTTCTCTGGGAAGAGAAGACATCTGATTTATGTGCAGTCAAACCTAGCTAATTACAAGAACGCCTTTAAGACGGTTAAGGAAACCCTCCGTTAAAAATGATATAGCTACATTTCTGGATTTATTGTAAGGTCAGAAATTTATTCACTTCATACTCATTTGATTCCATGGTTTTTTAAATGAAAGGGTTTAAACATTTTTTATTTTCTAATGAAATTTCTTTCAAAATTCTAGTAGTGGCAAGTGGAAACATGCCCACTGACCCTCCCTTATAAAGGCTATTTCTAGCCTAGATGCCACCACCTCATCTTGCAACTTCTACCCCATCCAGCTTTGTCTTCCCGCTGTAGTGTGAAGGCTGTTCACACACACACATACACACACACCCCATCATCTCCCCACTGCTTAGAATCATTAGCTGTTATTTCTACGCTCATGGAATAAAATCAGAAATCCTGCCCTGGCCTCTGGCCTACTTACCTTCCTTGTCCCAGACACTCGGACTCTCTGTGGTCAGACCACGCTGGGCATCCTTTAGTTCCCTGTCCCTTCCATGGAATGGCCTTCCTCCCTGACGTTCCCACAGAGAGAATATGGGTGCTTTTTTTTGCCTCTCTTCCCTTGCCTTACCTAAGCTCTTTCAGTGCTTATCAGCTTAAATGTCATTACTCAGAGGTTTCTCTTGGCCTCTTACTTGTAGTCAAATCTCCATAATGCAGACATCCTGGGGCGTTTATTTCTTCCTAAAACTTATCATAGCTGTAATAAAATAGCTATTTGATTAGACAGTCAGTGTTCCCAAAGTTACGTGTATGAACTTACTAGGGCAATTTTATTCACCAAGGCCTGGTCTGCATCTGCTGCTGTGAATGCAGGTGAGGCTTTTGATCAGTATTAGTTAAATACATACTCGAGTGGCATCTTTAGTACTATGTTGTGATGTCTAGAATATACCAAATGTTCAGTAGATTTTTATTTAATGAATAGATCAATATTTTGTCTATTGAGAAAGAAAAAGGATCTATGTTCGTGTGGAGGTAGTTGTAGTGAATCACAATGGGGGGACCCTGTGAGGATGCCATCCACCCCCAGAGGAAATATAATGGACTATTGCAGTGACCCGCTGTTTGAGTGCAGAGCTGGGTGTTGTCTAGGGAGTGTAGAGAGCATAGCACTCGTGTTACACCATGTGGGTCTGCCTCTTGCTGGCTTATCATTTCAGGAGGTCACTTGACTCCATTTCCTGAATAAGGACAGAGGGATCTTCCTCCCTTCCCAACCAATGTCACAGGATTAGGAGAACCCAACAAAAAGTGTGCACGTACTTTGTCAACTCTCAATGGTTATATGTGCAGTACTCTTTAACTGTGGAAGGAATTTACAACATGTTGAAATAGTTAACAGTCGGTCAGCTCAGAAGGGCATAAAGCCTCTTCTCCTTCCTCTCTCCAGTTGCCCACTCTTGTTATTTATGTTCTTGTCCTTCTAGACATGGCCCATGTGTATGGTCGATACGTATGTACATGTAGATGTGTGTAAGCACAGAGGTACATATGTAGCCCTCCGTCTGCAGGTCCTAATACTGCTCAGCAGCACCCTTTCCCACTTACCACTTGGACTTTTTATGATGGTGCGTATAAAGTTTCTCGAGCTGCTGCAGAGTAGCCATTGTGCGCATCTGCTATGGCTTATTTAGCATCGCCATGTTGATGGACATCTAACTTGTTTTCATTTTTTACTGCAATAATGCTTTAATAAACATCCCTGTTTAATTTGATTTCTTCTTTTCTCTGATTAAAATCATTTCCTATTGGGTTGGAAAAATCATGATGCATTTTTGCGTAGGAAAATATGTCATTTATCCAACAATCCAGTGTTTTTACATTTTTCACTGGCATTTTATGCCATGTGATAGCAGCCTGATGCCCATAGAGTAGCGGCTTTTTCTAGTACTTTGGGTTCAGAGCAGTTTCGAAACTGTCTGTAGGATAGCCTCCCTGTGCTGGCAACATTGCTTGAGCATGTCCTCAACTAACTCTCTTTCTCTCTCTCTTTTTGTTGTGGTACCTGTAACCATTTAAAAAAATTAGCTTCTTAATCATTATCTGGGAAGAAAACATTCTAGGACATCATTAAAAACAGCCCTGATAAAGCATGGTCACTATTATGTATCATAAAGCAGGTACAAGGTATTTTACATTCACAGATGCATGACTGTCCTATGTCTATAATCCTAGTGGATACAACTAAAAAGGCATTATTTGAGACTTGATTCTACTTTTCCAGCAAAGGACTCAAGGATGGTATGACAGAGTTCTGTAAAGAAATGTACTTCTTAGATCGGATTCCTTTCATTAGTGGCACAGTTCTAGGTACTCACTGCTGTTCATGAATTTCAGCTAAAAAAACAGTTCTAAAAAAGAAATAGAAAAAAAATTCAACCAAAGAAAAATCTCACCAATAATAAGCCACTGGATTCATACAAAGATGACCAAGCAGAGGCTAGCAAATTCAACTCTCTTAATGAATTTCCATTTTTATTTCTTTCTTACAGAACAACTAAAAATTGACCTCTTCCTGTGGGCTACACATGCTAATTCAGGCCCAATATTTGAATACCATCCATGTTCTGGTTATGCCACGTTATGTGGGGAGGGTAATGTGATATAGTTAAAGTGGGACGAAAACTTCTCTGTGAGCGCGTAGAGAAATTCCTGAGCATCAGGGCAGTACCGGAAGACTAAGTGTGCCCTGGAAGGTGTCTTAACTGTGCCCCGTCAGCAGTGAGCTGCACAGGGAGCGCCTGTTGAGTCAAGTGCATGCCCAGCGGGAACGTGACAGTGCGGCCATGCCTGCTGTGCGTGCTACAGCGCTTGTGGTATCTGTACTCCTTTAGGGACACGGCCACCCGAGTTCTAGATGTCCGTGTGCCTCAACATTTTCGTTCGTTTGTTTTTGCTAGTAGGCAGATCTTTCCAGAACAGAGGAAGTGTCCTTTCTTCTTTTGAAGTGTTGTAATGTCTGCAAGAGGGTTAAGTAGCAAGTACTCAACAAATAGTTCTTACTATCAAGAAAGCCCTGTATTGCCTAAATGACAAAGACCAAAGCAAACCAGATATAAGAAACTCAACAAAGACAAAACTGGAAATAGTTTATGGGCCACTATAGAAGAGAGACTGCGCTCCATGAAACCGTACTTGTTTTGGACTTGAATAAACAGCATGGGCACGACAAATGTCAAAAGAACACTCTGTTAACAGCAAGCAGATCAACCGAGGAGTGACAGACCCCCTAACTACAGCAGGCCATGGGAGTGACAGCCACAAGCAACAACACCCTACAAATACCAGATTATGAACACAACAAAATAATATAATAATGAAATGCTTATAGCAGGTAGTATTGCATTTATTACCACATTTTAATTCTCACAACAGTTCTATGGGGGTTATTTATTATCTTCATTAATTTATAAATGAAGAAAGTGAGCCTCAGCACGTTTGCATAATTTGCTCACAAATTCTTCTTCGCTGTGAAGAAGTAGCAGTGATGGGACACCGGTCCATCCCTATCTGGCACATATAGTCTAATACATAGAGTCTCGCTAATATTTTCTGCTAACACTTCCTGCTGGTGCCTTCATGTGGAAAGCATTGGAAGGGCCTCCTGTCACAGAGACATAATTGGACAACACAGCGAAACTTCAATATGAACATCTAAAGTTCTGAAAAATAACTAACCCAAGATAATTTAAAATTTCTCTTGGGATGGCCCCAGAACACAGAGGTTCAATTCCGTGCAGAAGGAATTAGAACCCTGACCCTGCCAGGCGTGCATGAACATGCCTAGAAACCGGTGAGATAGAGAAATGGAGGGGGAGGCTGCAGCATGACCAGGCCCTGTTGAGGGGTACTTTCTCTCCTTGCTGTTTGCATATACCCTCTGGCACTGAAAAAATTAGGGAGTCTACCCGTTTGGGGTTTAATCTCTCTCTCTAAAGTTCTGTGCATCACGGATGAAGTTACCAAAGCATTTACCTGGTGACTCCCACGGCCATCCTGGAAGGGAGTGTCTGGCACAGGGCTATTGGAAGGCTACTGTTTGTCAGGAAGCTGCACACACCTTTGATGAAGGCTCATTACCTACCAGGATATCCTTATAGTTTCCTGATGGGTCACTTACATTTTATCACTTCCTAGTGGTCATTAGACCAGGCGGCTTTCAAAGACGGCCTGGCACACAGGTGGACAGCATTAGGGTTCAGGGAGGAAACAGTGGCTAGCACTCCATCACTATGTGCTGATCTCTAAAGATTCAGAGAGGAGCTTACATTAATCTCTTCTGAACTGTTACTGCAGCTTCACAGTGTTACATTTAAAGTAAACAATAAAATGAATGGAAGACAATTTTATCTGATTCAAGAAAATACAGAGAAGCAATGGTAGGGATAATATGAAAATGAAAATGAAAATATACAAAACCATTTGTATTTGACTTTGGCATGCAATACACACACACACACACACACACACACACACACAAATGTATATTTGCCCAGCAGGCATAACCATCTTAGTTATGCTTTATTTGACAAAGATTAAAATACATTTTGAATTCATTAATATGTCAAACCTGGTCATTTTTGAAGGGTGATCATATATACATCAAAGAGCTTCTCTATATTGACTTGTGCTGTGTTTCACAATTTGTGCTCTGTTTCACTCAGAAAGTAAGTTTGGAAGTAGCTCATATTATCTTTGTACATAGACTATAATGGCAATTCTGCTCATTTGTAAGTTCATGAATTTTTTTTTTTAGAATTATTTAACTTTGTTTATTATTGTTATTATTGAAACATTTTTTTAAGAGAGGTTTTTGCTATAGGGTGCATGCACTCGGCAGAAAGACAGAGACAGAGAGACAGAAAGTGAGAAATCTTCCCCCAGGAGGGATGGCCATGCCGCAATCCCTTGTCCTCCATTCCCCTCTCGGGATCTTGGACATGCATGCACATGTGCCCAGTGTGAGTTTAAGCCACCAGGTCTGGGACTTGAACCACGGTCAACTACATGGGAGTCCAGCGACATAGCCATTACACTAACTACTGGTCCCTTATTTAAAAATTTTGCTGTAGGGCACATGAACTCACCAGAGAGAGAGAGAGAGAGAGAGAGAGAGAGAGAGAGAGAGGGAGAGAGAGAGAGAGGGAGGAGTGTCACTAGGTCCAGGACTTGAACCATGGTTGGCCACGTGGAAGTCCAGTGCCTTTACCATGCCACCTGCTGACCCCGAATTCATGTGATTTTATGGACAGAATTACATTGGATATTCTGTTTGGATTTTAGATATATTATACAAAAAATATCTGCTTCATAAGTTTAGCTGTAGGATCATATAATTAATAAAGTGTTATGAACTATTACTAAGCAGGAAGTAGTAGGAAGAGCTTTAAAATGAGTGAGAAGAATGACCTGTTCTGTTAATATTTGGAACTTGTGTTGAGCTTGCCCAAAGAAATAAACGGTAAATACTTACTAATTCAGCTGTGATGAGTTACTGAGAACCAGCCATGTGCCCAGCGTGTTCTCAGTGCAGGGACAAGTGCAGAACACATCTCTGCCTTATAGATCTTACATTCTGGGCAGCAGAGTGTTCTTTCTTCCCCATTCTCTTCAGAACATTGCTTCTGCTGGTTTACTCTTATTTTTGGTCTTTCAAGGAAAAGTCTCATATAGAAATTTAAAAATATTTTTATGTGAATAAGAATGACCATCTTGTACTTCTGTACCCATCTCTCCTATAAGACCTTTACATTTCAAAGGCAAGACTAACAACTGATTAATTTTTCATTTCTGCCCCATGCTCAGAGCAGTGCCCGCTTGCAAAGAGCATGAAGTAAAAGTAAACTCACCTAATGGTCAGGTAACTCCAGTAACAAGCCATGGCACTCTGCCTCGTTATTTTGCAGTCACATTTCCCACTTATGTGAAGATAACAGTATAGGTAGTAGAGGTAAAGATGTAAAATTTCCAAGGAGAGAGTGCATTCGGGGTTAGAGTAATTAGAGAAGAGAAGAGATGAACTGAGACTCAAAGAATAAGTCTGATTCAGGTAGAGGGAGAGGGGGCATTATTAGTGGTAAGTAGACATCTCCTCCCTGGAAGAATGTCTAAGAGCCTTGGGAATTTCATGTTACTATGCAGACTATGGGAAATTAGCGAAGGGTTTCTGCCTGGAAAATTGACATGTAGTTTAAAAACTGATCTTCCCAGCTGTGCTTGGTGCTTGTCTAAATTTCAAGTGTTGGTGTAGTGTATTTGGTAACTGGCATCAGCCTTACAAAGAAAAAGACAGGACAGAATACAAAGTATTAGAGCATATTGCCTGTGATGAGGCTAAGGATTGTTTGCTGAAACTTTGATTTCAGTTGCACACACATGGTTAAATGTGTTGTGGGTGGGGCAGGGGAGATCTGGAAGTGGGTTTCAGTCAAACATTCCAAAGTCAGTGAGCAAGACTCCCTCGTGAGAGTCTCCTACCACTGAGCATTTGTCTTATCTCAGTGCCAGATGCAGTTGTAATCCCACTAAGCAATTTCATCATTTAAAAAATTACATCCATTCATACCAGATCATCGTACATAAGGTGTCTTTGAAAAGTTCATAGGAAATATGTATTATGAAACATTTATGCATGGATTTCATTTTTTTCTTTTTTTTTGCAACAAAATAAAGTCCTACTTTAATTTCATTCTCATGAACTTTTTGAAGTCTTGTACAGGAATCAAATTGTGTTGTGTCAGTGACGACGACAACATCAACAAAAGGAACAAGTAAGGGGATGATTTTATCTGATACATTGCCGTAGGGAGTGTACCTCAAATCCAGAGGTCACAGTACCTCAGCTGGGTAGTTTCATTTGAGACTGTACAGGGAGGAGTAGAAGTTGCAGGTGGAGGGAGTTACAGTGGTACCATTTTGCAACTGGGGAAAGCCCATTCAGTTAGCTGTACAGGCAATGTTTACCTTTATCCAGCTGGTTCCAGGGAGACAAACAGTTCTAATCTCAGCTAAGTCATTTGTGAGACAAAGAACGAGGAGTTGGAAGATCTGTGTCTGTCCTTGTCAGCAACTTCAGGCCAAAAAGGAAAGGGCTGTGTTTGTCCCTGTCTCAGGTAAACAGGGAGTCGTCTTGAGTCTTACAGAGGTCATGAGAAAGAGTGGACTGGACTTATCTATACCATCTGGAGAAAGGTAGTTCTTTTCAGGTGAGCCATTTCCTGGAACACTAGAGTATAGGAGTGGAGGGATTTTTGAAAACAAAGAGGTAGAAGAATTTCTTAATGAAAACCATGCTTTAGAAGTATCGAGCTCAGGTAATGGTCAGTGTTGTCCGTTTTCTCCTCTGGGCTGGGTTTAAAGAAAGCAGAGAACCAAATTTCTGTCACATTGCCTATAAATGAGTGGACTTAAGTGCACACCTCCAGCTAATTTCTTGGATGTTAACTGAAGGTTGAACACATAACTGTAAGAAGAAACTTGATTTTAATCTGAGAATAAATCATACTGAAAAAGATAATTTAAAGTGAATCTTTTTGAGTTGAGGAAAAATTAATAGAAGATAGCAAAAAAGAAAAAGTTTGAATGATATTTCATCTTTAAAATAGTGGAAATAATGAAAATAAATTTACAGTCCTCATTTAATAAAATATAGATTGTAATTGCAACTTTATGATAACAGAAACAAAGATGTCGGTTCTTAGACAGTTTCACAATGAATAATTTTCCTGAAATGTAATTTCAGGGCTTCGTCATACCTCGTGTCCTCTTTATCAGAGGAACCTGTCATAGCTGTTCCTTCTATAACACTGAAGAGTGAAAGAATCAAAAATGTGAGTTAGAAATGAGATAGTAGATTCATAAACTGGTAAGAGTTTGCAGAAATCTTTTTTTTTGTTTCTTGTTTTTTTTTTTTTTTTTTGGATAGGTTTTTGCTATAGGGTGCGTGTGCTCGCCAGAGAGACAGAGAGAGACAGAGAGACAGAAAGTGAGAAATCACCCTCCAGGGGGATGCAGTCCCTTCTCCTTTATTCTCCTCTTGGGATCTTGGACACGCACGCATGTGTGCCAGGCATGAGTTTAAGGCTCTGGGTCCAGGACTCGAACCGCGGTCGACTACATGGGAGTCTAGCAACATAGCCATTACGCTAACTGCTGGTCCCCAGAAATCTTGTAAAACTAAAATGTTCTGATTTTTAAAGACTCACAATCAACTTTCCAAACAAATAAAATATTTTCTTCAATGTAAGCTCACCCATTGCAAACATTTATTCTATTTATTTATTCTTGGATTTCCCATTACTCATAGCTTGAACCCATTAAATATTTTAAAATGTGTAGTAGATCAAATCTGGATCTTTTAAACTTTATTTTAGTGGATTTTGTAATTCTTTATTGGTACTTAGAAAGAAAGCAAAAATGGCCCTGCTATTTTAATGAAGATAGGTTTTACTCAGAGGTTTTGCCACATTTTGGAAAGGGTACACCTTTTGTTTTCTCAGGTGAGATTGTGCTCAGGGGTGGGCATGAGAAACCCTAAGTGCTGGGCCAAAGGTCTTCTTTGATGGAAATCCTTGAGTTGCTAGTTGTAGTTGTGTTAGTGAGCTACCCTGTTGAAAATAAGCATCTTCAAAGGGAGGAGTTTTAGCTTAGGAAATGAACAACAGACATGGAAAGAATAGAACTGAAGGGAAAAATTATGGAAAATAGAATATGGAAATATAACGAAAAGGTACACTTTATGGCTGGATGCTTATGATTTGGGGCCTTTTGGTTCCCCATGCTCATGGATTCCAGTTAGGAAGGCAAGGAGGTGTAGAAGGCAGTGGGGTGAGATGGACTTGGGGGCGGTCTGTGCTTTGGCTTTCTCTTTTACTAATTAGCTGAATTTCTGAAATGTTTGTAAATCTTTTTTGGGTCTCTATTGTTGCATCTAAAATATGTATGGTGGGACCAGCAGTTAGCATAATGGCTGTGTCGCTGAACTCCCATGTAGTCGACTGTGGTTCAAGTCCTGGACCCGGTGGCTTAAACTCATGTGTGCCGGGCATGTGCATGCATGCCCAAGATTCCAAGAGGAGAGTGGAGGAGAGGGGGTTGTGGGGTGGCCATTCCCCCGGGGGGGTGATTTCTCGCTTTCTGTCTCTCTGTCTCTCTGGCGAGTGCATGTGCCCTGTAGCAAAAGCCTCACACACACACACACACACAAAACCAAACATATGTATGGTTACAATCTCCATCATAAGGTTTTGTGCTGCTTAGGCAGGGATGAAAGCTAGAATACTGTGGGAAGCTTGTTTCAGGACACATGGCAAGGTGCCGCATGCATACCTAATACCTTTACCAGGTCTGTGATGGCCCCACGCATGACGTGCCTCTCTGATACCCATCCCTGGTTGAGAATCTGAAGATTTGCTGCTCTCTTAACATTCCTTCTGGCTCAATGTCCCCGATGGGGTGAGTGTCAGTCCCCAGATACCTGCTCTGGTAGGAGCACACAGTCTGGCACGAAGCTGATTGTGCCCTTCTTGCTCTAGGAACACAAAGCCCAGGTTTTAGCTGGGCACGTGACCTTCAAGAATAAAAGTTACATTTCAAGCTTTTCTTTTGGACATGGATGCAATTTTGGCCAAGGGGAAGTGGTCTGAGCAAAGAAGTACCCTGACAGGAATGAGAGTGTCATTCTTCCTCCTTTCCCCCTTTTTGCTAACTAACATGCACAAATGACACCAGAAGATGGTTCGGCCACTTTTGTCCAAGACTTGGAAGCTGAAGTTCAAAGATGGCAGAGAACCAAGGTAGGAGGAAGCTGGTTTCCGATGCTGCCGCGTGCTGTGACAGCCCGGAGCTCCCTGCCTCTAGGCTTCCTGTCCATGGGAGAGAAACGCAGTGTTGGCCAGTTACTCTAACCGTTATTCTGGTTCTACTCCTTTTGGCTAACACTGTTTTAAACTAGCACAATGTAAACGATTTGTGGTCAGGAAAAAGACTTTATGGATTCCCTGTGTTTCCCGGTCTACATGTTGGCAGGATTTGCAATGTCTATTTACTGCGGCTTTTTGTTTTCTGCTGATGAAAGTGTTGCGTGTTTGTAAGACAGAGTAATGGTCTAGCTCATAGACAGCACTTTTTTTTTTATAGACAAGAACTGACGGGGTGGAGTAGGGGGAGGGTAGGCTAGGAAGCACAAATACAGTTGCTTTTTATGACTATCTTATTTTTTATGAATGTATATAATTTCCTTGTCTTGTACAATATTTACACATACACACACATAATATTCTTGGCTCCAAAATATATTGCTCCCTGGTTATCATCAATTTTGTATGAGATTAGTGGGCCCTGAACTACCAAGCACAACCATTCAGATTATATACTTGTGTTATTAACAATTGTCATTATTGGTAATAAGCCAAGCATGTGGTATTGGGTTTTAAAAATACTTCTGCATATTTTTCAGATGTTTGGTCTTTGACAATAACTCATTTTAAACAAAATTTGAATTTTTTTCCATTTCCATATGTAGTTGAATGAAAACACAAACACAAAAACACACCACAAAACAAAACAAACTCATTCTCACATGCAGTGGGAACCATGCTAAATCCACCCACACAGAAAGGTGATTGGGAGGGAAAGGAGACAGAGAGTAGCCACGAAGAGCTCTTTTTACCTTCATTCCTCTCTTCCGGGTTAGTGTAGATGGAAGCCAGAGTAAACAAGGAAAAGACAACAAATGCCAACAGGATGAATGCCACCTCCAGGTTGGTGAATGGAAGCTCCATGAGTCACTGACAACCTCCTCACCTGCAATGGTAAACAAACATTGGCTTACTACAGTCTAATCTGGGGAGCACTTGCACAGAAATTATTCTATAATCAAACACAAATGAATCCTACAAAACTTGTTAAGGGACCAGCAGTTAGCGTAATGACTATGTAGCTGGACTCCCATGTAGTTGACCGCTGTTTGCGTCCCGGACCTGGTGGCTTAAAACTCATGCCGGCCGCGTGTGCGTGCGTGCCCAAGATCCCAAGAGGAGAATGGAGGAGAAGGGATTGTGGCGTGGCCATTCCCCCCTGGGGGGGTGATTTCTCACTTTCTGTCTTTTTGTCTCTCTCTGTCTGTCTGGAGAACACATGCGCCCTGTGGGGGGGAAAAAAGTAAAAAAAAAAAAATTGTTAAAACCCTACTGTGCACCTGAAACAATGTTTTTGGCATTAGCAAAGATGGAATGCTCTCATGTTTTGAAATTTGAACTTATACCTTCACTGTGTAGATTCAAAGAGAACATGGAAGTCGGAAAGGCTGGGTTGATTGATGTTTACACACCTTTGTGGGTTTTTTGATGATGCTGGGAGTGAGGACAGGGTATGCTGACATGCTGAGCACTTAAAGGAGGCTGTGCGCTGTCTCGAGAGCTTCACAGACACTGCTTCCTTTAATCTTCACAACTCTAAGCTGGATATCATTATCATCTCCATTTCACCAATGAGGGATCGACAGCACCAAGAGGCAAAGTAACATACCCTAAATCATAAATCTAGTGTATGGCAGAACTATGGGATCCTCTCTGGCTGTTGTTACAGAGTCCTCACTCTTAACCCATATACTGTACTGGCACTCAGCCAACCAACTTACCAAATCAAAACCCACCCTAATAGCCAGAATCATGTTCTCAAAGAAGTATGTGGATTGATTAGAAAGGGCTATTATTATTTTTTAAAATGTTAAACAGTGGGAGAATGTTAAGCAAAAGCTGTTGAAAGGATTGTCTGCCAAGATGAGAGTTGGGTCTTTTTTTTTTTTTTTTTTTTTTTTTTTTCCCAATATGTATGTTTATTGGGTCCCATAGGTATTTTTTTTTCTTTTTTTTTTTTTTTTTTGGAGAGGTTTTTGCTATAGGGCGCGTGCGCTCGCCAGACAGACAGAGAGAGACAGAGAGATAGAAAGCAGGAAATCACCCCCCAGGGGGGATGGCCACGCCGCAATCCCTTCTCCTCCATTCTCCTCTCGGGATCTTGGGCACGCACACACACGCGCCCGGCGTGAGTTTAAGCCGCCGGGTCTGGGACTCGAACCGCGGTCGACTACGTGGGAGTCCAGCGACATAGCCATTACGCTAACTGCTGGTCCCCATAGGTATTTTTTTAAAAAATTTTTTATTATCATCATAATCTTCTTTATATTACATTGAATTACATATAACTTTACAGTGTATTACATTGCTTTTTCAAAAGGGAATGCCATGCATGTCAGTCAGTACAGAGACATTAATCTCCCCGCTTCAACATTCAATATCTTTTCTATGTTTCCCCCAATCATTATTATTATTATTCTAATTATTTTTTAAAACAGTCAATCGCTATTTCTCATTTTGCTTGTACAAATACTTTGCCCATCATGAAATACTTCTCAGACGAATCCAGTTGAGAATACTATACATGTCAACCTCAACAGTTAATAATCTGGGTACTATTAGAAGGTGAATACAAGGTCTCTAGTACTAGAAGGGAATGAGGGGGCCATGTTTTGGGAATATTAGTTACATTTCTATGAAGATTGCAGGAAAATAATGATACTTGAGAGACTCTAAGTGAGATTTTTGGCTCTGTGTTAGAATTTTCACAGTAAACATAGAGAAGGGGTGAAACTAAGCACCACTTTGAAGAGAGGGCAGGAGGATCTTGGCAGCTTGTTGGCTGTACATGTACAGAGTTGCCCCAACACTGATCGCAATGAAGGATTAGGAGAATGAGGAGAGAGGAGGATCACGGAAAAAGATTTACAGAATCATGTGTGAATTTAGTTGTAAAGAATATTTATTCCTCAGATTTCCTTGTGATTAGCAGACAGGTACATGTACCTAGAAACTTCAGATTATTTGTGCAAAAATTAAATTGAAGTAAGAGTTCATTCTGGTTCAAAAATTTTGAACTCTATGCAAGTTTTTTCCTAGTGTTTTTCATGACGTTTTGAAGACCCCTCATATTCTCAGACATTTCTGCAGTTATCAAATTAGATTGATAATGTCTGTACTCCTTCAGAAAATATGAAGACTGTCAAAGGAGCACAGAGAACAAAAACTCATTTTCATTGCCAGTTATACTCTGAGGAGTGTTTTCTCAAGAAAAAATAAAATAAAGTAAAAAAACCAGAAAAGAAAAAGAAATTCTGCCATCTAGTGGTATTTCATTGAGGGAGGTTAGAGAAAGAAACAAGAAAGAATTACCCAACCTCTCTAATATTTCATTACACCTATGTGCTACCACACATCCATGCAAAATGGTTTCTCATATTCTCCAATTTGCCCGTCTACAATATCAGTATATTTTAAGGTAGCTGTTACATTGTTCCCCCTTCAAGTTTGTTTATTTCTTCCATGAGTGAGAGAGACAGAGAGAGGAAGAGAGAGACAGCACTTCTAACAGGGTCTTGATGCCACTCCTTCCCCAGCTCCTTGGCAGAGAGGCACATTTTACCACAGCGCCCCCTTCTCAGCCCCCAAGTACGCTGTTTCTGAAATGAGGAAGCCATGAATGTTTTCTGGCCACCTGGATCATATGTGATGACTGATTTCTTGCTTGTCATCCCAGATGCAGTCATTCTAGGCATGATAAACACAAAGTAAAATAATGAATGACCTTTGGATTTTCAGTAGAAACTGAAAGTTGGGTGAGAAGAAGTGATGGGATAGCACATGTTGTCCGGCATCTGTGACTGCTGAGCCTGAGGTCTAAGCACGTCTTTGACTAGTTCTCACGGCAGAGGGACCTTGGCCAAGAGCCTTCCTCCTCCACGTCCTTCACTCCAGCCTAGGCGATTCCATGGCCACCTTCTAGGTGTGAAAACCAGTCAAAATTTTTATCTAGATGCAAAGATGAGGCTCCTGGTGTTATCTACAGTGTCCCCACAGGTACCCCATAGGAGCATCTGAAGGACGACTGCGGGTGGGAGCTGCACTTCTCCCTGGGCTATGTGCCTGCCTCTGTCCCCTGGACACTTGTCCCTAGCTCGATTTACTTGACATGCAAATGAATCACTGGTTGCCAGAAGCTTCTCAAAGGGTAGGACTAACGGAGGCTACTATTTAGTAGCAGACTAAATATAAATCCTAGTCCTGTGATCATCAGATAATCTCACATTTAAACTTGTTTAAGTGTCCACCATTTGCTAATAACTAGAGGACCGTTACCTTGATTTGTCATTATTTCTTAAATAATTCCAGAAAATCAGTTAAGCCCACACGTCGTCTTCTCAATTTAGGGGCATTACCACTGTCCTGCCTTTCTGCTGTCCCTTCGGCATCGAGAATGGTCTTTTAATTGTAAAGCAGACCATGCCACCCTTCTGCTTAGCTCGCAGATGGCTTCCCTGGGAAAAAGTCCGAACTCCAGCCCTTCCCTGCAAGGCCCCACGCCATCCTCTTTGACACGCTCAGCAGGCCCACCGACTGGGCTCATGGCCCTGGCCTGCTGAGCCTGTCCACCAAGGCCCTTGTGTCACTTTCCCTGCTCGGAGTCTCCACTGCATCCTCACACGCCTCACTTCTACATGTCCTTCCCGTAAGCTCAAACACCACCTGCCCACAGGGGCTTTTCTTTTTCTTTTTTAAAGTTTATTTCTTCCATGAGAGGGAGACAGAGAGACAGGGAAACAGCACCTCCAGGGCCCTCACGCCATACAGCACCCCGCAGCTCCAGCCAGCCAGGGTCCCAGACATACACAAATGCACGCCTGGTGTGTTCAGGGGGACCTCGGGACACGGACCAGCACCCTTCCCATGTGGCCTCAGCAATGGGAGTGCTGTGTTACTGCCACTCCACGGAGGCTGGGCCGGAGGCTACCTTGACCTTCAGTCTAACGCAGACTCTGAGCACTGTTTGTCTCCATCACGGTTCTCGGTATCTATCGCATTTGCTTGTCTGCTTTTCCCCCATAAAATTAAGTTCTATGACATAGGTCTCTCGGTTTACCTGTGTATCCGTAGGGGTTAGAAAAAAGACTATGTCGTACACTTTCCTATATTTATTTGTCGAGTGGACAAAGTGAATAAATGAGTGGGTCAGTGCAATGCATTAACAAGCAAGTGGTGCGGGAGTCTGCACCTCGTAGCTGTGGAGAGAAAACCAAAGTGGAAGGTTACTCGGATGTCTGGGCGGTAGGAGGCGCTCTGCTGTGAGAGAGTCCCAGCCAGAGAGTACGGGAACACTTTGGAAACAGCCCGAAGGTTCAGTAACAGGCAGCGTGGGGTCCATGGCTTTCCTCGCTGCCTTCGTGGCTTGCACGGAGGAGATGGGTTTCTTTCCCTTCCCTGCTCTGGCCGCCCCGTGCTTGCCCACCATGCTCTCTGCTTTCTGTGCCGCTTTCTCGGTCATGGCAGCTCGGACTGTGTTATGATTGCTTCGGGACCGTGGGGCCGTGCTCCTCTCGTGGGGTCTCCTTCCTAATGTAAATGCTGTGTGCGCACAGGGGCCGGGACCCGCAGAAAGGGTCGCTTTAATCCAAACACAGACCTGCTAGAGTTGCAATAAAAGACTTGTCCTCAGGAAGTAAAGAAACTTTTTATGGGCACAGGGGATTTTTCAGTATTTGTTTTAAGTTTATTTAGTTCTTTCTTCCGTGAGGGAGACTGAGAAACAGGTGTCCCTGACAGGGTCTGGACACCACAAGCCACCACCAACCTCGGCCAGTCCCAGATCATGGGCACGCCCCTGGCACGTCGAGAGAAGTCTCTGGAGGCAAACCCCCACCTTCCCATGTATGTCGGCCTCGCAGAACATTGCACTGCAGCTGGACACCTTCTAGCCCTAGGTATGTAGGGTTTTGAATCCTCAGTCTGCTACCTCAGAAAACCACAGGCTGAAAACAAATGCTGCAGTTCACTCCCAGCGCCTTGTTTCCCAAGGCCTTGGGGGAAAAGTCTAAAAATTGTACTATTCACAGATATTTTCATGGTCTCACTATAAAGCCCAGACTCTGACCACTAATCCAATGCATACCCATTTGCCTTGCCTGGTGTTTTTTTCAGATTTCAAAGATTTGAGCAAGACCCTCCCGCGGCATGGGGTGCCGGCCTCGTTTCGATGATGGGAAGCAGTGGTCCTTCTTTCTGTTGAGTGTGTTGGAGTGTTGATGATTGCACATGTGTTTCTTAAATGGTGTAAATATCTACAGAACAGAGCATTGAACTGTGGTCTTTCCCATCTGTGAAATGACATCAACATGCATTAGTTCTCTGTATGTATGTGCCTGAATTCTATATTCAGCTTGCAGAATCATTCAGGCAGAAAACGGTTTTCTTGGTTGTTCTCTGTTACCAAGTGGTTGGCGAATTGAGTTCGCCGAATGACAAATGATCTGGCCCCCACACCTATCACTTTGCTTCTACTTCACACTTTAACCTGCTAAATGTCTTCATGACTGATTTTCTCAATCCTTATTTTAGATTCCCTATTAGATTACCTTCTTCTGTTACTTGGACAACTCCATATTTCAAGCCTTATTCTCTGCAAACTTTGACTACAAAGTCAACTTCTCCCTAAGAACTTTCCTCTAAATAAAATTCTGGGTTCGAAAGGAAGGTCAAAAATCATCTTGTCCAAATACCATATAATCAGAGAATTGTCTCTAAACTATTTTGGCCAAATAGATGCCCAGCCTAAGCTGAATTAAAAATCAGTGCAAGAAAATGAACTTATTTGATATCGGAAATCTTAAAATGAAATTGTTTACTTTTTTGAGATAGCAATAGTCACTAGTATATTTCTCTGATGGAGTTATATTATGGCATGAAGCTCAATGATCACATTCTGTGATTAAAAACAGAATTTCCAGAGGGTATGTGTGTTTGTGGGGTGGGAGGAGAGAGGGAGGGAGAGAAGAAAAGGAAGAGGGAAGGGGTGCGGGAGAGAGGGAAAGAGAGAGAGAGAGAGTTGCCCCCTTCCATGGGGAATGGTCATGCCTCAATCTCTTCTTCTTCATCTCCATTCCTTTGGGACTTGGGGCACACATGCACATATGCCTGGTGTGTTTTCAAGTCATCAGGCCTAGGACTTGAACTGCACAGTTGGTCAGTGAGTGGTAGCCACCTTAATTGGGTATGCCATCAGCTAGCCCAGTCCTGTGATTTGCTTTTTTTTAAACGAAGAGTTGACACTCATATATTGAAAATATGGTAAGCCTCAAAATAGGCAGAAAAATAAGCAAGGCATATAACTTTTTGGCTTAGAATAGCAAAGAAAAATGTATCATAGATAATTGTGTTTTGAGAAAATATTTAATATTTCTAAACTTCAAAAAACTGAAGAGATTTTACTAGACAAGGATTTATACATTATTATTTCTCAGATGTAATGTGTTTAAAAGTGAATTCCCGCTTCATCTTTTTCAAAAGAATTATTTATTTGATTTAATTTAGTATTATTTTTACTTGCTATAGGGTACGTGCACTCACCAGAGAAAGAGAGAGAGAGAGGGAAAGTGACAAAGCAAGTTGTCAGCTGAGGGCCTAGAACCTGCCACATAGGAGTCCAGGGCCTTTACCACCATGCCACCTGCTGGCCCCATCTCCGTGGCCTCTCTCTTCTCGTTCGACAACAGCTCTATCCTCTCTGCTGCACAGGACACAATTCTTGAAGTCATACTCGAGTCTTCTCTTTCTTTCACACTTCATGTTCTTGTCCATCAGGAAATCCTGCTGGGTTTATCTTCCACATCTATTCAGAATTCCACCACTTCTGTTGCAGCCACTTTGTTTGGGCACCATCTTCTCTCGCAAGGCCTAACGGAACAGCTTTCTCACTGATCTCTCGGCTTCCTCCACTTCTCTCCACGCTACACCTTCGAACTGTAAGGCATCCTGTGTCACTTACCCTCTAAAACTCTGGATGGCTCCCTTTCCTGACAGTGAGAGCCCGTGTCCTCATGCTGTGAAAGACCCTGTGTAAACTGCCCCGTTGTGTCTGATGTTAGCACCACTTCTCTTCCCTCTGCTCCAGTCGAGGCGCACTGGCCTCCCGGCTTTACTCCTTCACCCCAGGCACACTTTTGCTCTGGGGTCTTTGTCGGTTCTCTTGGTCTGGTATGTTCTTGCTATAGAAAACTGAATGGCCTACTCCCTTGGCTCCTTCAGAGTCTTCACTCCAATGTGTTACCTTCTCAATGAGGTCTGCTTCACCATCCTATTTAAAATCAAAACACCCTCAAATTTCTTTGACCTGCTTTGTTGTTATCTTTGCCAGGCACTTTTCACATTCTAATCACTTGTTTAACTATTGTATTTATTGCCTAGTATACATTTTAAATATTACAAGGGCAAGGATTTTCACTGAGCCTAGAATGGTGCCTGACCCATCATATTCAATGTTATCAAAGAAATGAAGGAAGATCTAATGGATTACATAAAAAATTAGGAAGAGCTAATGGATTATATGTAGATTTGGCTGTTGGAATAATTAAAAATGTTTTTGCCAGAGGGTACACATCCGAGCGAGAGAGACAGAGAGAGAGATAAAGTGAGAAAACACCTCCCATGGGGCGTGGTCATACTGCAATCCTTTCTGCTCCATTTCTCTCCCCCTCTTTTTAAAATTTTGGACATGCATGCACACATACCTGGCACGTTTCTCAAGGCCCTGGGTCCAGAACTCAAACCACACAGTAGGCCATATGGGGACCAGCCACCTGAGCCATCAGGCCACAGGCTGGTCCAGTGTTTGTATTTTTGACATAAGTAACAAACAATGCCTACTTTTCAGGGTTGTTGTGAATATTAAATGAGTTAGCATATGTTATTTATGTATTTGTGTGTGTATGGTAAATACATTTGATATATTTAAACATATCTTTACATTTAATATTTATGTATACCTAATATACTGACTGATACATGGTAGGACCTCATAAAATGGTGTCTATTATTAGCAATCTCCTCTTTCTTGGGAAGATTATGATGGGCTCTCACAAAATTGTGCATTCTATCAAGCATTTAAAAAAAGATTTTTTTTTTTTTGGTCTTTTTTTGGAGAGGTTTTTGCTATAGGGTGCATGCGCTCGCCAGAAAGATAGAGAGAAACAGAAAGAAATCACCCCCCAGGGGGATGGCCACGCTGCACTACCTTCTCCTTCATTCTCCTCTCGGGATCTTGGGCATGTGTGCACACGCGCTCGGCGTGAGTTTTAGCCACCGGGTCTGGGACTTGAACCGTGGTGGACTACATGGGAGTCCAGCGACATAGCTATTACGCTAACTGATGTTCCCTAAAAAAAGATCTTAAAAATAGCAATCTTACATAAACTCTTTCAGAAAATATAGTCAGAGGAAATAATTCTCAGTCATTAAAAAAAAAAGAATTATTTACCTAATTTTTATTTATAATTATTACTATTTTAAAATTTGCTACAGGACCCACACGCTCACCAGAGAGAAACAGAGAAAAAGGGAAAGTGAGAAACAAGCCACCAGGTTCAGGACTTGAATCCTGATCGACCATTGGGGAGTCCAGCACCCCAACCACCCTGCCACCTGCTGGCCCCCAAGTCCCAATCCTTTTATGATATATTTACTAATTGTGTTACCCAAACTTCATAGACATTACAAACAAGCACTAAAGAAAATTGCAGATTGATACTCCTAATAACCATAAACACAAAAATCCTAACAAAATAATAGCAAATAAAATCCAATGATAGCCCCAGAACAGCCCTTCTTCAAGAGACAGTCTGCTCCATGGCTCCTGCGATCTAGCCATTTTGGGAGAAAGGAAGATGTTCCACTCCTAACTGGGCCTCCAGCATATAAAACCCGTGTGAACAGCCCTTCTTCAAGAGACAGTCTGCTCCATGACTCCTGCGATCTAGCCATTTTGGGAGAAAGGAAGATGTCCCACTCCTAACTGGGCCTCCAGCATACAAAACCCGTGTGATTGAACTTCCAAGTTTGGGAAGAAACCGACCATCCACCAGATGACTAGAAATCGCTGCAGGACCACAAGAAATATGGAGAAGCAGGAAAATGCCTCTCCTCCAAGGGAAACGGATAGCTCCTCTTCATCTACACACAGTTCAATGGAAATCATGGAAATGTCTGATAAAGAATTCAGAACATTCATAGTGGCAAAGCTAACAGAGATGGAAGAGAAGAGAGACAAGGAACTGCTGAAGAGGAAGGAGAAAGGAGTTGAAGAGTTCCAGGAGGTGAGGAAATTCATGCAAGATCTAAAAGAGGAGTTTCACACTTTACAAAAGAATCAGATGGAACTGTTAGAGATGAAGGCTATAATACAAGAAGTCAAAATCTCCCTTGAAAGTATTAAAAGCAGACTAGATCATACAGAAAATAGAATCTCTAATGTAGAAGAGAAAATGGCTGGCCTAGAAAAATCCACCATAAAGACTGAGAAAATGGCCCAAAAATTTGAGACCAAAATACGAGAAATACTAGATACCATCAAACGTCCAAACATCTGGATAATAGGCATCCCAGAGGGTGAAGAAACTCATAAGGGCATTGATAATCTATTCCATGAAATCCTGCAAGAAAACTTTCCAAACCTGGAGAGGCACTCAAAGATTCAGTCCCAAGAAATACAGAGGACCCCAAATAGAATCAACCCAAGAAGATCTTCTCCAAGACACATTATAGCCAGATTGACCAAAACCACAGACAAAGACAAGATACTAAGACTGGCAAGAGAAAAAAGGCAAGTTACCTACAAAGGGTATCCCATCAGACTAACGGCAGACCTCTCATCGGAAACAATGCGAGCGAGGAGAGAATGGGAAAATATATTCAAAATATTAAGGGAAAAGCAATTTCAACCGAGAATTCTGTACCCAGCAAGGTTATCGTTCATTTGGGAAGAAAAGACACGAAATTTCCCAGATAAACAAAACCTGAAAGAATTTACCAGCACCAGATCAGATCTCCAAGAAGTTCTTAAGGGAATGCTATGTCAGACACACAGAAATAAGAGTTCAAAAACTAAGAAAATTGGCAACTTAATTCTAGGGACAATGTTTGGAGATGAATATTATATCCCAGAATTCAATCTGGAAGATCGAACCTTAACAGAAGAAAGATTAAGTACATGAGACTGAACCGATGAAACAACATTCTGTAACTTGACTGAATTATTGCTGCTTTTCTCCTAAGCTTTGTTTTCCGGTTTTAAAGGATTTTTGTCCTGTCTTGAGCTGTTGATAGGTGCATGTACCTACTATTTGAACAGAATACTAACCTGTTTCTAGGCTTTAAGTTTCAAGGAAATATCATTACCAGTTCAAAACTACTCTTCTTGAAATTACCTGCTGAAAGTAGTTAGATTATTTATGATATTGAGTGATCAACAAAATGTTGGGGAAAAAGGAATGGAAGACAACTGTACATAGCAGAGATAGTGTAATAAGAGAGTGGGAAAGGGCAGAGGGTCAAACATGGGGTAAAAAACATATATATATATATATATATATATATATATATATATATATGTATACATATGTATGAAAGTAGAAATGGAATATTATTGATGATAACATGCTTGATTAAGCCACTATGCAGTTTATTCTAGATGAGAAACCACATTTAGTACGTTGTGATGATGCTCAGGGAATGAATGTTAAGTAATTAAAAAAAAGTTGCAGGAGGAAAAAAAACCCGGTAAAACTGTTCGTATCAATGTTTAAAAAATGCATATTTGATGACTGCGGTAAGCTATATAGCCCCAGCTGGGTACTACTTTATAATATGTTCATTCTACTCACTGGGGTTTATGCCTAAAGTCAGACTTGGGTTCATGTATAGGTATATATCAGCTGTGCTAGCTATTGGATATATTTAGACTAATTAAGTTCATTAGCAAATCAATTAAATGGGGGGGAAGGCATAGAAAGCAACCGTGGATACCAGAGACAATGTGGGAGGAGGGTGGGACATGGCAGAGGGTGAGGGATAAGGAATCAAGGATGGCAAAACAAAAAACAAAGTATACAAGACGTAAGAATTGGAAAATTATTTGCTGAAAACATGTATGTTGATGTGCTTGATTGAGCCAATACACAGTGTATTTTGGATGGAAAATTCATTTGTATGCTGTAGTGATGTATAGTGAATTAATGTAAAAAATAAATTTAAAGAGAAAAAAAATCCAGTGATATACATAAAAAATAGTATTGTGAGCAAGCAGAATTTATGACACATCATCTTAAGGATAATTTAATATTGTCTTTCATTAAGTGTAATGTACTGTATTAATGGAATATAGGAGAAGCATCATATGATGATTTAAATAAACACAGGAAAAACATTTAAGAAATTCAACATGATTCATGAAAAAAAAAATCCTGAGAAAATTAGGATGAGAAGAGATTTTACCCAATCTGATAAAACACAGATGTGAAAAACCTAGAACTAACATTATAATGAATGCTTTGCCCCTAAACAATAATATCTACCTCAATAATTTGTTCTTCTTCTTCTTCTTCTTCTTCTTCTTCTTCTTCTTCTTCTTCTTCTTCTTTTTTGAGAGGTTTTTGCTATAGGGCGTGTGCACTTGCCAGAAAAACCTAGAACTAACATTATAATGAATGCTTTGCCCCTAAACAATAATATCTACCTCAATAATTTGTTCTTCTTCTTCTTCTTCTTCTTTTTTGAGAGGTTTTTGCTATAGGGCGTGTGCACTTGCCATAAAGACAGAGAGAGACAGAGAGACAGAAAATGAGAAATCACCCCCCAGCGGGGATGGCCACACCGCAATCCCTTCTCCATTTTCCTCTTGGGATCTTGGGGACTCATGCACACATGTCTGGCATGAGGTTTTAAGCCACTGGGTCTGGGACTCGAACCGTGGTCGACTACATGGGAGTCCAGCGAGATAGCCGTTACACTAACTGCTGGTCTCTACCTCAGTCATTTCTATTCAGCCTTATATTTGAGGTTCTAGACAGTGCAATAACCTGAGAAATAGAAACTTAACAGCCTAGAGATCATATTGAAAGAAGAAAATGTATTCTCAGGTGATATGATTGTTCAGTAGAAAATCCTAAGTATTTTACAAGGTAACTATTAGAATTTAGTAATTTCTCAGGATACAAGATCAACTTGCAAAAATTGGTTGTATTTCTATACATTGGCCTCAAGAATTATAAAATAAAATATAAAAATTCCTTGGAAAATATAATTAAAAACAGAGGAATAAAGTAACTGAAGATATCCAAGACCTCTACATTAAAAACTACAAAACAGGGGCTGGCTGGTGGCATGGTGGTTAAGGGCACTGGACTCCCACATGGCCAACTGTGGTTTAAGTCCCGGACCTGGCAGCTTTCTCTCTCTCTCTCTCTCTGTCCCTCTCTGGTGAAATTAAAAACAAATAAACAAACAAATAAATAAAGTTAAATAAGATAATTCTTTTAAAGAAACTACACAGCACTTGTGAGATAAATAAACTGAGATCTAAATAAATTGAGAGACATACCGCATTTATGGGTGGGGAAGACTGTTTTAGAATTGACTGGGTAGGAAATTAAGGAACTTTTCAGATCTGCAGTGACAGTGATATTTTTTATCTTGATGCAGATTTGGATGGCATAGATTTAAACAATGATCGACACCTATCAAATGGAACACTAAAAATTTGTGCATTTTACTGAATATGCATTTTATATCAAAAGTGAAATAAGTTTGGAGCTCTTGTGAGTGATATGCTTTCCTAAATGTGTCAGGTTTACTAACGCCTGTAACTTTAAAATATCCGTATATCAATAAAATAAAGAGAATGATCAAGGAGGGTGTATACAGATAGATATTAAATAGTATACGAAGAAGGCAGTGTAACAATATGTTATAGTGTTATATTCATGCTATAATCATTCCAGTTTTCCTCTGTATTTGAACAATATTCAAAGTGCTGGGAACAAAAATGCTTTGCTACTGAAGTCATGGATATGACCCTTGGCTGGCACTCTAGAAATGAAGAAACAAAATATGTGTTTGTGTGTGTGTGCACACACGTGTGTGTGTGTATGCTCCTCCAGATTCCCTATAAATCCTGTATCCCAAAGAATTTTTCTAATTATTGCCCAATTTGGATTTTTTTTTTTGGAAAGGCTTTTTTGCTATAGGGCGTGTGCACTCGCCAGAGACAGAGACAGAGAGACAGAAAGCGAGAAATCACCCCCTAGGGGGGATGGCCACGCTGCAATCCCTTCTCCTCCATTCTCCTCTCGGGATCATGAGCACGCATGCACACGTGCCCGGTGTGAGTTTAAGCGACCAGGTCCGGGACTTGAACTGCGGTCAACTACATGGGAGTCCAGCGACATAGCCATTACGCTAACTGCTGGTCCCCCAATTTGGATTTTTGAGGCATATCACATAACACTTTACCCTCACAGTCCCAGATTGGCTATCTAGAAAAAAATAATGTTTGCTGCAGATTTATACAAGGGTTCTTCAAAAGGTTTGTGAAAAATGCATATTATAAAAAAAATTATGTGTGAATTTCAAAAGTTTTTTGCACCTAAATAAACTTGTACAGTAATTCCCTTTTTCCACGAGTTTTCGTATCCCTTTGTATCATTAGATTTTTGTTATAAAACACTTTTAGAAATATTCAGAAGTAAATGTTATCACATATCTACTTTGAATCCAAAATTAAAAATAAATCACTGTTTAACTCTGTTCCTTGAAAATATTTCTTGCTTTCACCATAATATGGTACCAGATTTTCCACAGTAGAAAAGCACAAGAACTGAGTGAGGTCTTACGATTTAATTAAACTTTCTTAATTCCACTTTGAAATTACATGAAAACATGTATCTTCTAATTTTGAAAACAAAACAAAACAAAACAAAACAAAACAAAACAAACTAGGACTAGTAAACCGACCATAGCAAAGGAGAAGAAAAATAGCCCAAGGGTGTTGTTTTACCAAAGGGTGATTTCTTTTTCTTCCTCATTTTTAGCTATTTCTTTTATAGTTAAAAAAATCTCCAGGAAAGAATAAGTGGAATTCGTATCAGTGACAATGAATATTGTATCCCTAGTCAATACGGACTAATAAAAATGTAGAATATCATTTTGAGACAAGGAAAATCCAGAGATTTTTATAAAAACTTACCAGATGCATTCCTTTCTCCAAAAGCGGCCAGGAAGAAACTCGGTGGTGAGACTGAGTCAAACAGAGTCTTCAGTGTCTTGGGGTCAAGACTGGATGGTCCGTGACTGTTAATAAATATTTCCACTCAACTCGACCAGGCCATGAAAACAGAGCATTTCCTGGTGCCACTTCGTTAGCCGAAAGCTCACTAATCTTCTAGCTGCAGTTTTAATCGGCATTTCTCCGAGGGGAATCTGTACCTCTACAGGGAAAAGAAATCATTCCCTTGTGAAGACTCAGGTAGGGGAACAGAAAGCTGTGAGAAAGAAATCCAGTTCACTTTCTCTGTCGCACGCCCGTCTGTGAGTACCACTGATAGATGCAGCTCCAAGCAAGCGAAGACTGCCTGGGCTGACAACTCAAGATTCAACAGGTGGTTTTTAGGAGTGACGTGTCTGAACACAGGTCAATTTCTATAGCATTCTTTAACTTCCTTATAGAGAACCGGCAGGCTGAACAGGTGAGAGTTTGGTAAACAATTAACTTGCCAACCACTGTTTATCTTGGGTCTTTAAAACTATTAGTTTTTATCTCAGATTTTATTGCATTTTAAGTGGACCTTTTGTTGTACTCCATGATGAGGAAATCTCATTTCTTAACTTTTTTCTTATTCATTATTTTTTAATCTTAAAAGCATTAATTAATTAAGCAGTAAGTGCAACATTCAGGAGCAACATGAGACTGGTTCGAAATTTGCTTTTGCTTGTGTCAAACTCCCCCAAATCCTGGTTGTTTTTATCTAAGTGATTTCTAGCTTGCGAAGCAGCCGCCTGGGAAGGGTGGTGCTGAGGAGGGTGTGCAGCACCAACATGGACTCTGCTCGGCCACAGGGGAATGTTTATTGCCTCTTCCCTCTAGAAAGTGTCCTTCCCTTAATCAGGAAACACGTTGTAAGATGTAATCTGAGCATTACATATTATATAATTTAATTACTAATTGGGATTAAAATGATATTTTCTCATCCAATGAATTAGTATCTTCAAGTTTTTTTCACACCTGCTGCAGGTAAACTGGACTTCCGTTGCGCACTAGTGAAGATGGTTTCTCTGAAAATAAGTGGAGGGCCTTATGTTTTTTTCCCCTAACTTCCATTTTATTAGTGTTTGCATTATGTCAGTTGCATCTAACTCTGTCACATAATGGGTGGACTATCTGTCACAGCTTTGTGCCTTTCACAGATTCGATAGGCACATGGCTTTCTCTACCATGTCACTGGTAAAACTGTTGAAAAGCATGAGGTGAAGATAGTACTAGGAATCTGCAGTTCGATTTCACTCTACTCATCGGCGTTCTTGGGTCATGCGACTCCACCCACTATTAGTCCTCCGCGGACCGTCATCACCCACTCACACATCTCTGTTTAACCACGTGTCCTTATGCCTACATGGTCAAGGGCTTATCAGCTGCAAGAAATCAGGTTAGTCCAGCACTAGCTTTTCTCGATAATGCGTTGTGGTTCGGACATTGCAGCACTGATTCTGGGGTTCACACGTGTTCCTTTGTGCTATGAGCCCTCGCTCAGGATGAGTGACCTCTGGCTTTCAATGAGAGAATCTGGAATCCTTTGGCCTCTTAACCTGTGAGGATGTCATGTGCGGAGCTACTTGCTTATTATTATTATTATTATTATTATTATTATTATTCAGAGTAGAGAACATTCTGAAGTGTGATTTTTCTTAGGGTGTTTACTTTAAGGCAGTTTCTAGACCTGGACCTTCTAGAGATGATTTGGTTTCTGAGTTTTATTTCAAAGAAAATCCCACTTTAACATACAATGCGGGTAAGCACAGAGCATAAGAAAGAGTGAGTGATATCGGATCTGAAAGCAGCTCCAACCAAATTTTGCTTAGACATGAACTTGCTTCAAGTCACACTTTATAGTAACAAGGTTCCAAATCTGCAAAGTTCAAAGGGTACACAGGAAAAATTCTTGTACTTCTTCCTATTTTCAGCCATCCAATTATCCTCACTAAAGAGGATAACCAAGACCAGTACTTTGTGTATGTCCTTCCAGAGGTATGTGTTGTATATATAATCACATATGTAAAAATATTTATTTTATTTTTACCACAAACAACAGATTAACATGCATTTTCTGATCTTCCCACTTGATATAGCTTATTTCTCAAAAATATTTTTAAAGTTAACATAGGCCAGTAGATGGTGCTGTCATCACAAAGAAATGAAATAAACAAGTATTTAAAAATAATTTGTACATCTTAAGACAAAAATCTATAGAACTGGATAAAGTAAAAAATAAAAGGCTACATTTCTAAGCACTATTCCTTAAAGATTCTCTTCCCATTTCTCTTATCTCTTTCTCTCTGTGTGTATTCTTTTGTAAAAATCTCACATAGACTATTCCTTAGTTTGAAACTTGCTTTTTAAAAACCTAATATATATAGGAACTCTTCCCATGTCAGTAGAGGTCAACTTTATTCTTCAATAAGATTTGTCAGATTAATTGTTTTAAATGTCAGAATGCCATCAGGTGAGCCACAATTTGTAGCTATGTCGGTTGTGTGTGGGTTTTTGCTTGTACAAACACTAGTGCAGAAGCTGTCCTTGTGCGTTTGTCCTGGTGCACTGGGCGTAGGTGTCAGCGTTGCACATCGTTTTCTCTCAGAACTGTGAAGGCTGATCTATGAATGACAGCTGCTAGCGTTGCTGTGGGGCAATAAATACATGCGCCGTTTGTTCGGCTCCTCACTCCCTGCACACCCTTCGAGCCTGGTCTGACCTCCCTGCGCTCCCCTCTCCCTTCTCTGCCTTAAAGATGATTTATTCGGGAACCAGCAGTTAGCGTAATGGCTATGTCGCTGGACTCCCATGTAGTCGACCGCGGTTCGCGTCCCGGACCCGGTGGCTTAAAACTCACGCCGGGCGCGTGTGCGTGCGTGCCCAAGATCCTGAGAGGAGAATGGAGGAGAAGGGATTGCAGCGTGACCATCCCCCTTGGGGGGTTGATTTCTCGCTTTCTGTCTCTATGTCTCTCTCTCTGTCTGTCTGGTGAGCGCACGCGCCCTATAGCAAAAACCTCTCCAAAAAAAAAAAAAAAAAAAAAAAAAAAGATGATTTCTTCATCCCTGGTGTCCTGAACATGCTCTGGATGATGCCCATGGGTGCCGTGCTCTGCCCCTCCCGCAGCCCTGCTTTCGGCCCTCAGTGAGCCTCTTCTGTATGGAAACTTACGTCCTTCCTTTCTGCAGAGTGTTCTTGGATTAGTTCTTTGACATTTTCCTCACTTCTATATTCTGTTTTTCCAGAGCTCTTATAATTCAGTAATCTTCCTCCTGGACAGATTTCCTATATTTTAAAAAGATGTTTTCTCTTCTATTTTTCATCTTTTTCTCTTCGTTCTACTCCTGCCTATGTCCTCAGTTTCGTTTTCCTTCTATTGTCTTGTTATTTCTGCTGTTGTGTCTTTATTAGCGCACTCCACCCTTAGGTAGGGTCACGACTGTCCTGGTTTGTTTGGGACTGAGGTTCCCTGAGATGTGGGACTTTCAGTGCAAACTGAGACAGTTCTGGGCAAACCTGGAGGCTTGTCGCCCTGCTCTGGGTGTTCTTTATTGGTAGCAACTTTTCCTTTCTCTTTGTTATTTCTCCAAGCTGGTTAATTAGAGGTTTTTAAAAGGTCTTTGTGTTTCACAGTGTCACCTCTCTCCTTTCCTGCTGGAGGCTGTGCACAGAGGTGTGGTTTGTAACCGCCCGATTGTTTTCACAGTGCTGATTGGAAGTTCCATGACAGCAGAGAGTTGGTCAGCTGCTGGGCTTTACTCTAGAGGGTTTGTGAGGTCAACAGTCTAGAGCTCCTTCTTCCTGGGCTTGTCAGTTTCCCCGAACGTAAACCCTTCGAGGTTGTGGTGGACAGCCATTCTCTGGGCAGTGAGTGGGCGTAGGTGGAGGGAAGGAGCTGCAGTGGTGGTGCTGGGGCAGCAGTGGGCAGTGCTGGGGTGGCAGTGGGCAGTGCTGGGGTGGCAGTGGGCAGTGCTGGGGTGGCAGTGGGCAGTGCTGGGGTGGCAGTGGGCAGTGCTGGGGTGGCAGTGGTAGTGCTGGGGCAGCAGTGGGCAGTGCTGGGGTGGCAATGATGGTGCGGGGGTGGCAGTGGTAGTGCTGGGGCAGCAGTGGGCAGTGCTGGGGTGGCAATGATGGTGCGGGGGTGGCAGTGGTGGTGCTGGGGCAGCAGTGGGCAGTGCTGGGGTGGCAGTGGGCAGTGCTGGGGTGGCAGTGGTAGTGCTGGGGCAGCAGTGGGCAGTGCTGGGGTGGCAATGATGGTGCGGGGGTGGCAGTGGTGGTTCTGGGGTGCTGGTGTGGCAGTGGTGGTGCTGGGGTGACAATAGTAGTGCTGGAGCAGCAGTGGGCAGTGCTGGAGTGCCAATGGTGGTGCGGGGGGTGGCAGTGGTGGTGCTGGGGGAGCAGTGGCAGTGCTTAGGCTGCAGTGGTGGTGCTGGGGTGGCAGTGGTAGTGCTGGGGCAGCAGTGGCTTTGTCGGGCAATAGTGGCGGTGCTGGAGCAGCCGTGGGCAGTGCTGGGGTGGCAGTGGCAGTGCTGTGGCTTCAGTGGGCAGCTTTAGGGCAGCAGTGGTGGTGCTGGGTCACAGCACTTCCACTTTCTCCCATTTTTCTCAATATGGGCCCTCCATCCGTCATGCCTGGTGTCTCTGGGACTAGATGCTCTATAGTTCAGACTTTTCAGGAAAGTAAACCTCTAGTCTTTACTGTTGCTGGGGAGAGGTCCTTCCCTAGCTGTGTTCGAAGAAGAGTTTCTGGGAGTCAAACTGCTCTTTTTAAAGTGAATTTCAACTAGTTATACATGAGGTGGAAGGATGTACTGGTGCTTCTTAGGCTAAATCATATGTGAACTTATGGGTCCCATATATAAACTTATTATTTTAAAATTCGCTATAGAGCATGTGCGCTCACTAGAGAGCGAGACAGAGCGAGAGAGAGCAAGTGTACAGGTCCCGGACTCGGCCTGCTGTTGACCACCCGGTGGCTCCTTTGATTAGTTCCCTGTATATATATTTGAACCTGGGGAGATATTCGTTTGAGGAAGACTGAGATTTGAAATTTGGGAGAAGCCATGGGCCAGGCAGTCATCCAGCTCTCCCTCCTTGGTGCAGAAGGCGCTTTTTAACTGTGCAGAGAACGAGCTCCCCCAGCCACCCTGCAGCAGGGGCCATGGCCGATAAGGAGGGAGTAGCTGTGCTGCCGGCCGCTACGCGAGGGCATACCAGGTGCAGACTCAGTGTGGGGCGGCCTTTGTTTGTCCTTCCCCTCCATCTTTAGCTGCACAGGGCTGTGGTGGCTGGAGCTGCAGAGCTCCCAGGAGCCAACTTGGACTTACGGTCGTAGAACGGACAGAGAGGAATCTGCTTCCTATTGATGCCAGAGCTCTGCCGAGTAGCCGCGGCCCAGACACCCTTGGACCTCTCCCGTGTGAGAGGAACAGACGTCTATCTTTTTAAAAAGACTCATCTTTTGGTTTACTGATACACCTGCACCTAATCCTAAAGATCACAGAATAGAACAGCTGGGCTTTAGCCAGAGAAAGGAGCTCTGCCGTGCTCCTGCCTCACCTGGCAAACTGCCCCTTCTCCACAGCTGAGCTCACCACTGAGCGCCCACCTTTGGTTCAGTCCGCCCGGGGCACATGCTTCCGGGCATCTTCTCATTCCCATAAACAAATGTACTGAGATTCGTGTTTTATAGACTGTCACCCCCTAGATGATGAAGGTTGCTGAGGGCAAAGATGTGACATACAGACACACACACAGTATAATCATGTATAATGTGTATATATATATTACACATGCCTGTATTTTTAAAGCCTCAATTTTAATAGGACTCAGATTTATTGAATTCTAGGTTTATCATTTATTAGTTACATTAAAATGGAGCAATACTCTCTTTGAATCTTGGTTTTCTCTGAAATAAAATGGAAATTTAATGAATTCCCCTCTTCTATATGTTTGTTAACTGTAAATGAAACTCGAAGCAAAGCAGAATTTTAAGAACTTCTGTTTCTGGCAATACATTTCTGAATATAAAGAAAACTCCAGAAATACTAGAATAAAGGTCAACTTCTGATAGTATTGTGGGTTAAGCGAAGAGAACTGTGGTCAACTACTACCACACCTGAGAGCTTTTACTCTTATAAAATGAAGAGGAGCAGGCGGACCCATCCACCTCTAGTCAGTCCTAGTACATCCCCCTCAGCACATCTGCTCACCTGTGAGGTGCACTGACAGAGCATTGTCACCAGGGGGCACCATTGCACCTCTGGTCACCCGGTTGACAGTGATATTCAGGATATTTGATCTTTTAGCAAGTCACACAAACTCCCCAGCCTCTGAAAGAGAGGCTTTTCTGGAAAATTTATCAAAATATGTAAAGTTAGCAATAAGGGATACCACGAGGTAGCCAAAGCGTGACCATCTGAAAGGACAGTAAATACGCTTTTCCTTGGAACCTGTGAAAGGCCTGTTTTCTCTCTGAGTGAAGCTACCAGTGTGTTGTAGTGTTGACCAGGAAGAAGCTGATGACAGACTGGCTTGAACACAGGGCAGAGTCAACATATGCTATTGCCATTACCTCCAGGAAATGTAACCACAACTAAAATTTGTAAAGTGTTATATGGGTTTATAAAGTGCTTTGTGTATTAACTCCCACAATTTTCAAAGGCAAATTATTCAGCTACTATTTAACCCCCTTTTATAGAAAGGTTTAGAAAGTTTAATTAGCACAGTGACAGCGAGTTTGTGGCAGGATTTCTACCTGAACCCAAGTGGCGTAGGTCCTTGTTTGCTTGGTTTTATTAAATACGACTACTCGATGCTTCACCTTCATGTAAGATGTGCTTCATTCTCCACCTGAAGAAGTCTCAGGCTTCTGTAAACAGGTCTGTGCCACATGGAGAGGTGACATTGCTGATAATGCCCAGGCCCTGATACTAGCCCACTGTTAGTGCCCTCCTGCTCTTGGGATCAGGTGACAATTTAGTCTGCATCCATCATCAGTATCATTAGAAAATATCAATAAATATAATTGTATTGTAAATGAGTTACTCACCGGTTTAACAAGGATGTAAAACTAGTTTGCTGTGACAGTGAAGAGAACGAGGAACGAACAGAGCTTGACCTCCAGACCGCGGTAGCCCAGAGAAAGAACCACCTGCGGCCGGCCCCTGCGCAGGAGCTCCGAGACGGGTATCACGACAGTAACTCAAATTACCTTTTGAAATCGTGGCACAGGTCACCAAGTCACATGCCTTTAGGAGCTCTCCATAAAACGATGCCAGGTAGTGTAAGAAACTCCCCCTTGAACTAGTGCCTTCACTGGATTTCAGTTTCCGACTTTGAATAGAGATAGTAGTGTCAGAAGGATTTCACTTTCTCTTCCCTCAGCGCTGGGAATAGTCACACAGACACGATGATGTACCTGGAACCACGAGCTATGGAGGGCAGCAGGGAATAAGGGCCCTATGGTCATCTGAGAGAACATTCCATGGAAGGGGGAGACCCTCTCAGCCCTCACGCTTTGCTCACCTTACTAGATCTTCAACTTTTGAAAGAGAAAGTGAAAATTCCAGATTTTTATGTGAAGTCTTCTTTTCTTTAAAAGTTTTCACCTAATGGGAACCAGCAGTTAGCGTAATGGCTATGTCGCTGGACTCCCACGTAGTCGACCGCGGTTCGCGTCTCAGACCCGGTGGCTTACGACTCACGCCGGGCGCGTGTGCGTGCATGCCCAAGATCCCGAGAGGAGAATGGAGGAGAAGGGATTGCGGCGTGGCCATCCCCCCTGGGGGGTGATTTCTCGCTTTCTGTCTCTCTGTCTCTGTCTGTCTGGCGAGCGCACGCGCCCTATAGCGAAAAACCTCTCAAAAAAAAAAAAAAAAAAAAAAAGTTTTCACCTAACAAAATTTTTTAAAATGCTGTGCTGGTTGAACAAACCTGTAGGCAGGACTTGGCCCGTGGGCCATCAGTTTGTACCCGCTGAATGCTGTACTTTCTAGGAGAGACCTCTCTCCTAAGCTGCTGAGCTAAGTAATCAGTTATCTACTAGACCTCTCTATTGGATCCAAGTTCTCATAAGTCCAAGGTATGTGTTAAACCAAATCCACAGTCCTCCCTGCAAAATCCACCCTCTCACTCAGTGGCTTCACCATCCAGCTCCGCACCGGCAGTTAGTCTCCTCACGCTCGACACAATGAATAACCACGTGTTAGCGACTTTTCATCCTAAAGCTCCGTCAAATCAGTTCTCATTTCTCCAGACCTACTACCACTATCCTAATCTGTGGTGGTGGCATCTCTCAGACAAGAATAAGGGCCTCTTAACATTCTCCCAGCATTTTATCCTTTCTTATTCTGCCACCAGCATGGTCTTTTAAACTGAAATCTTATCACGTAACTTTCTGGCTTTAAAACTTTGTAATGACTTCTGATTGTTATTGGGCTGGAGTCCGAAGTTTAACTTGATTTTTAGGGCCTCCAAGATCTAGCTCTATTTAATCATTTCCTTGACACATATTTATTGAAACCGGGTAGACACATTCTCAGCTTTAATATAAGGCAATGAATAAAACAGTCCGACATCTCTGCTTTCAGAGAGCAAGAATATTGTGCATGTACATCTATCAACTGATTTTCTGCCATTCATCCTGCTTACACTTAAGGCCAGCCTTGTCCCAGACTGTGTTCTTAGTGCTCAGGAAACAAAGGCTAATAAGACAGGCCCTGTAGTCTTTGTCCCCAGCATTGTCACTTACACTGGCAAAGGAGACAGAAACAGCCCCAGACCAAGATTACCATCATCATCAACGGCCCAGTCTTTTGATTTTTTTCCTGCTTCTTAGATAATACTGAAAAATGCAAGTGTGAGTGAATCTTTTGGTTTTTTTTTTTTTAGAAATAGGGACCAGCAGATGGCGTAATAGTTACATCTATGGACTCCCACATAGTCAGCCGTGGTTAGAGTGCCAGACTGTGACTTAACACTCACACCGGGTACGTGTGTGTGAGTGCTCAAAATCCGGAGAGGAAAATGCAAGAGATGGGATTGTGGCGTGGCCATCCCCCCTGGGGGGTGATTTCTCTCTTTCTGTCTCTTTGGCAAGCACATGCGCCCTATAGCAAAAATCTCTCAAAAACAAAAGAAATATAGTTTCCAGGACCCAGCCTTTGGTGGTATAGTTTGCAGTGTGCTGGGCTGCAGTACTGGAGGCTCCACGGCCAGTCATGGGATCAGATCTCTGGGGCCTGAAAACATGTTTGGCATGTATGTAGGTGTCCAAGATCCTGATGAACTGGAGGGCTGAGGAAAAGAGATTGCAGTGGGACGAGACCTGGTTAAGCATGCTTCTGTCTCATGTGCCACGTACACATTCTCCGTCATGGTGGGAAAAAAAAGAGAAAGAAGGAATATAGTTTCCTAAGGCCGAAGATTTGATAACATTTTATCCAGATTCTGGAATGTGGCCCCACCTTGCCAAAAGGTGTTGGTAGGCAAATGGAATAAATAAAACATTAAATCCATAGGCGCAATCTGGGTGGGGCAGCCTCAGGGCATTATTATCATTCAGCTGTTGTTTGGTTTATCCTAGAAAATGCACCAAGCTCAAAATCCATACACAAACTCAACGTCACACTTTGTGACTCATCATCTCTTTCTTTTTATTCTAATGTGAGTTTTTAAGCAGTGTGTTCTATATGCCCAGTATTGGAAATACCAGGACGGTCATGGGCATGTGATGCAAAAAAAGGAGACTGACAAGGAAAAGAGGTGCATGTGGTAAGAGTGTAGAGAAAGGAGGAAATGGGGTTAGTTCCCCGGGAGCAGGCGGGAAAATGTGTATCTGATCCCGTCCTTCAAAGAGTTGTAGGATTTCAACAGGCAGAAAAGATAAAGGGAATTCAGCTAGAGGGACGATTCAGAGCAAAAGTCAAAAGGTATGAAGGAACATTCTGCGTTCAGGCGACAGGGTACTCTGGAGTAGCTCCTGAGAGGGGCATGGGGAGGGAAGGGCAGTGGGGACTCTGACCAGGCTGGAGTCAGATCAGGTTCCACAGAGGGCAGAGGAGGAGCCCTAGAGGAGAAAAGAAGGCACGTTTGTGGAGGTCCTGGGTGGATAACTTTAAGCAATGCAAAGCAGCTATTGCACTTCGTGTGTGGGCATTGCCTCCAACAGCCCTGACTGGCCTGCAGTTCTTAGATGTGCAGGTTTTCCCTTTGAGCGATGTGTGTGCCAAATATGAATCCGTATAGAATAACGTGAACTGCCACTCTGGTACCCTGACTCATAGGATGGTTCCTAGGCACACCGCCATGTGGAGCGTCTGTTGGTTGCCCTGGTTAGAGGACTAAGATGAGAAAGAAAGAGATAAAAGTTCATTTGCTTTTAGAAGATTTTAGGAGCAAGGCTTTTGGCAGGTTTTAAAAACAAAATTCACAGCTTTAATAAAGCTGATAAAGTCTTTCTAACTTTTATATGGTAAAATATGATTTGATAGTCACTGGAGATAAAATAGATGTATGATAGTTTCCCCAGGGCTCTGTTGGAGACAGAAATGGCATCATCCTGAACGAATTTAAAGAATCATCTTTAGATTAGGATCTGGATGAGTTCAAGGAGATGAGGAACATGAAGTGAGCAAATAGAAGTAGAGTTTGAAGTCGAAGGTCGTAGTCGTTTCCATTGTGCATCTGAAAATCCAGAGGAGAGCTTGGAGGGGCCTTAGCTGGCTCACTTCCACAAATCACAGCCATATTGGATCCCGCGATGTCTGACCTGATTATAATATGGGTACATGTTCATTTAGTTAAAACAGGATATAAAATAATGTGCAGTTCCATTGTCCCGATTTCTCTCCCAGATCCAGCAAGAAGCAAATTTTCAGGCACTGACAGATCACAGACACCTAGTCCTGACCATCAACTTGACATTTCAGCTCTGCAGACATGGAAGCATGCTTGCAAGAGGACACGACACGTAACTGAAGTTGGAGTTGGAGGGAGTGAGGTCTGAGGAGCCATACCTCAATGAGAGAAGGGATGAATGAGGGCATTGATGGAAATATCTTCCATCACTTAGCAGCAGCAGGAATGTCACCTCGAGCACAATGACAATTCCTTTACATTGTATGTATTTTTTCTTTTAGAATAAATACCCAAAGGTCATATATCTTTGTCACCTGGGGCTATATGGAGACTTTTAAATCAGATGAAATCTTAGTAGCTATTTCGCCAGGATTGCTAAATCCTCCTAGGAAAATCGAATGGAATTTTGTGTGTGTGTGTGTGTGTGTGTGTGTGTGTGTGTGTGCAATGCCTTGAATTTTTATAAGGGGTTGGATTATCATTGAATCAAATTTGGAGAAAGACCATGCAAAGAGGATTAGTTGTCACATACCCCAATTTTATTTTCAGACTATTACACAAGCTTACTATTTAAGATAAAGTGAAGGGATTAAGAATTAGGCCATCCTGGGGCCGGCATGTGGCGTGGTGGTTAAAGGCACTGGATTCCCACATGGCTGACTGCGGTTTGAATCCTGGACCTGGCTGCTTGCTTTCTCACTTTCCCTTTCTCTCTTTTTCTGTCTCTCTCTGGTCAAATTAAAAAATAACAATAACAAATGGAATTAAATATGTAAATGAATAATTATTTAAAAATAATTAGGCCATCTGTAAAATATTTATTTAAATTTTTAAAAATAAATACATCTATATTAGGGTAAGGTTGGTGGTTCAAAATTAGAAAGAAAATAGGTGCATCAGAGATATGAGAAAAAAGGGATAGGCAAACTCTCTTCTGTTTGGGCGCATGACTGTCTAGGTGCAATTATGGAATATTTGTAATTACCTGGGTCTCTAATACTCAATATTCCAACCTAGGTTCAGTTACCAACGTCTTTTTTTTTTTAAAAATAATTGTATATTTTAAATTTTATTTATTAATTCATTTATTTTACTTTGACCAGAGAGAGACACACGAGAGAAAGAGAATGTGAGAAAGCAAGCCACCAGGTCCAGGACTCAAACCACGGTTGGCCATGTGGGAGTGTCCAGCATCTTAACCACCACGCCACCTGCTGGTCCCCAGTTACCAATGTCTTCAACTTGAGCTGCTCATCTAATCAATGAAACCTCCAGGACACTTGCTCCAGAGTAAAGAGAGAGACAGAGTCCGACTGGAATCCAGTGCTAGTGGGAGTGTCCCCAAGTGAGGGCTGTTGAGAGAGATTCTGGTTAGAGTGCTCAGAGTGAGTGAGGGGGTGCTGTGCCACAGGCTTGGGGAATGGTCACTACACTCTTCACGACACACCTTGCTGGCTGATTAGTTGTTATTTCCAGTAAATCTCTTATTTTGCTGACGTAAAATATGAGGCAATGATAGAGGTTTCATGACATTAGTGAAGGCCATAGTGGCCTGAGGACTATAATTTTTTTTTTTTTATTGCAGACTAGTAAAAAACACCCGAAAAGAGTCATTCTGTTAGAATAGAAGCACTTGAATGAAAAGGGAAGGATGTGAGGGTTTGTAGCTAGCTTCACAGCAGGACTCTTCATCCCTGGAGGCAGTCAGGGGGTAGAGCACTGTGGAGGGGCAGGAAACGCCCTTTGTGAATCTGTTTCACTCCTCTTTTCTTCCTGTAGATTTCTTTTCTCTATTCCCAAGTGAAAATCATAGTCCTAAATATGTTAGTGAAGGCCCGAGAAGAAAATGCAAAGGTTGGAGATGTCCATTGGACAGCCCAGGACTGTGAGAGCATTCTGGACGTCAGTGGAAGGGGCAGCCATCATTGATGGAGAGGTCGATGTAGTGGGTCGTCGGCAAAGTCATGACGCATTTTTGCATAGAGAAACACACCAAGGCTTTCCCGATGACCTAATAAATTTGAAATAGAAACTGAAAGTAACAACTGCAAAAGCTGGGAATGGCTAAGGAAAGGTGATTGGCTAGATTTGGGCACCAACATGTATAGCAATCACCTTACTGTTCAATGACATGGGGTCTGTTCATTCTCACTGGAAAAGGCTGAGAGAGTCATTGCATCCCCGAGGAAAGCGCAGATTGATTATTTGGAGGACTCTCTGTGATGAAGGATTAGCAAAGAGGCAGGGTTTGCGTAAGAATTCCATCAACAAAAGAGACATATACTGATGGCTGGCCTTTCTTACCCATCATTTTTTAAAATTCTTTTTTTGTTTGGATGAATTTTATTATAATAGGTCTAAAATGAGCAGATCACCATTTTATTTTATTTTTTGTAATTTATAAACACAGTAGAGTTTCCACTGTGTTTTGTGTTTAGTTTCCACACTAAAGAGTCTGGAAATTTTCAACTTTAATAGGATTTCCATATTGAACATAATAATATCTATTTGGCTACATTATTATTAAATTCCAATTGATTATTTCATTCAGAAGATATACTGAGTAACCCAGATAGTGTGGTGTGATGCTCTGTGCTAGATAGCACAGGCTAGACACCACTGACAATATCTAGAATTGTTCTAAATAGTTTATCTGAATTAATCTGTACATGTATCCAGTGATGCAGACACTTTCATTCCCCCATTTTTCTGTTGAGTCTGAGACATAGAAACATCAAACTAGCCCTAGGCCGCAGAAGTCGGAAGTGGACTGTGAACCTCAGCAGGCAGACTCCGTAGCCTTCTCCTAGTTTACGTTCTCCGCAGAAGGCTACAAATACCAGTGTCTGCATCAGACAGCCGTTTATGATGCTTGCTGAGAGAGTGGTTTTCCCTGCGTAGAGAAGGCACGGCTGGCCTCCAGGTGTATTTGATCTGTTCCTCAAACAAGGGCGAGTTGGGAGGACTGCGAATGTTGAACTTTACTGTTAGACAACAGGGATCACGAGACAATGGGGACTGGAGATTTTGGAGAAGGAAATGTTCCCGTGTGTGCTTTAGTTGGTAGATGATTCGGCAACCCCGTGAAGGATGTTCAGTAGGGAGAACCAGGTTCTGGGAGTTAGGGTGCTAGGACAGCGGTAGGAGACCAGTTAAGACCAATCTTGCCACTGGTCCAGGTATGAATGATTTGGGCTTGATAATAGGATTTCAGGAGATGCAGAGAAGATGAAAGAGGCAAACCTTGATACCTTCTTCTTTTTTCAGCCTTCCTTGCTTATAACGAGCATACTGATAATACTTTTTCTGTTTTCTTTCCCTGGGAGAGTTTCTCAGAGCAGCGAGCAGTCATGTTTCTGCCTTTGATATTTGCGTGCTAATCAGGCTATGTTCTGCTGTTTATGACTTGAAAGGTAGCCATGTGGGACAAATGAAAGCATGACCCTCAGTCTGCTCTTTTATTTACGGTGGATTCTGGTACAGTAGCTTCAATGACTTCTGTGATGTTTAATGTACTCTGGATATTTAAACATAAGCAAAGCCTTTTGAAGCCCTCACGTGATGTTGGTTAGTCTCCAGAAAATGGCAGGGCACCACACAAGCTCCCAAGGAATTACACAACAGGGGAAGATGCATGTATCCTAAGCTCTTTGCACTTCTGTCCTTTCTATTAGAGGATTACCCTCTGGAGGGTGTGGGATGCTTTTACGTCTTTCAGTGCTTTACATTTAGATTTGTATTCTTGAATTTTTGTTAGAAATTCTTACTGGCGCCTATTCTAATGCATGGTTCTCTGTTTTTTGAAATGGTCTTCAGGCCACCTTTTTATGAGTCGCCCTGAAAGCATTAGGTTGAGTGAAATAAGCGAGACACAAAGTACAAATGTTGAGTGACTTCACCTATGTAAGATACCTAGAGCAATCAAATTCCCAGAGACAGAAAGTAGAATGTGGGACCAGCAGATGGCATGGTGATTAAAGGCACTGGACTTTCATATGGCTGACTGTGGTTTGAGTCCTGGACCTAGAAGCTTGAAACTCATGCCAGGTGTGCGCGTGTGTGTGCCCAAAATCCCAGGAGGAGAATGGAGGAGAATTGACTGTGGCATGGCCATTCCCTTTGGGAGGTGATTTCTCACTTTCCCTCTCACTGTCTCTGTCTCTCCAGTGAGTACATGTACTCTGTGGCAAAAACCTTAAAAAAAAAAAAAAGGAAAGGAAAGGAAAGAAAATACTGGTTAGGTCTGGGGTGAGGGTGAGATGGGGAGGTGGTTAACAACGGAGTTATTTACGGGATGACGGCACAGTGCTGCAGGTGCATAGTTGTGATGGTTGCACACGGTGTGCATCTATTTAACTCCACAAAGCTGTACATGTAAAAATGGATAAAATGGTACATTTTATGTTATGTGTGTTTTACCACAATTAAAAAGAGAGAATTGAGTAATTCTGATTTCCCTACCTCTTCTTGTAGGGCTGCTTCATTTCAGGGATCTCACAAGTAATTCCGTGTTGTTTGAAATTCCTTTTTACTTATTTATTTTATGCCAGAGAGTGTGTACATGCACACAAGGGGGAGGGGGGAGAGATAGAGACAGAGAGGGAAAGAGCAAAGTGAGCACCGGCACTGGGCCTGGTCATGCTGCAGCCCTTTTCCCTCGAATTCTCTATCCTGCCAGGATCTAGGCATGTGTGCACATGCCCACTGTGAAGCCGATAGGCTGGGACTCGAACCCCAGTGGCCACATGAGATCTGGCTACCTCTAGGCTGCACCTAAATGCTGCACTACACGGCTGGCCCTACGTTTTACTTTTTAAAATGGATAGTCCAAAGCACTTAGTAAACGTGATCAGAGTTCAGCACTCCCTCCATCCAGGTAATTTACTGCTCCTCTTTGCCTCAAATAGAATTTTGCAACCATAGTCTCCTGAAAATTAGGTTCAGAAGATGCTAAAGATACCCTGGAAAAAAATAAGTAAATAACCTAAACAATTATAGAGCTTGAGAAATGGTGAGTTAAAAATGCTAAAAATGTTACTTTATCCTGGACTACTCAGAGATTTTAGTGTACCAACGTGAACCATTTTTTTTTCAAGACGGGAGTATGATATGACATCTTCCCCACATCTCCGACTACACCACTATTTAAAAACAGGTAATCTCTGAGGACCAGAGTCCCTTTGAAAACACTCTAGGCAATAATGGTCTAGGAAATAAGATCCAATTACTTAGTGTGACTTTCAACATTTTCATGAGGACTTCTACTGCACTTTCAGTCTTCTGTCACGTTTTCCTCCACTCACAATATATAGCCGTATTGTGCTTCTTGATGTTTTCCAAGGGCAATTTGCACTCTTGGCTGTCCATGTATTTGTTCAGGCTCAGTCTCCTCCTCTCTTTCTTTTTTAAAAGTTTGTTTACTGATTTCTCCCATCAGTGAGAGACAGAGAGCACCCCCAACAGAGCCCTGACAATACGATCCCCCTCCACTTTAGGCAGCCCCAGGTCATAGGCATGCGTGTGCCCAGCATACTCAGGGTGGTGTCCGATGTGAACGCGGAACCTTCCCATGCACTGGCCTTGCAGAGTATTGCGTTGTGCCCCTGCACCTGCCCAGCCCCTCGTCCTCTCATTTTTGTCTTCCTAAGATACTTCACCTCCTGGACTTGGAAGTTTTACCTGGTCTTTTAAGTGAAAAGCAATTACTTTCAAACTCGTTATAGCACATTTTTTAAAAACATTAGTGCATAGATTAGCTAATTACATGAGCAATTACTGCATTCTAACTTGTATTCTTGTTAATTGTTCACAAATCTTGTCTACTAAATGTAGTTTCATGAATACAAGGTAAGGTGCTATGTCTTATTCATCTTTGCATTTCCCAGGGCCTGTCATCATTCCCATCAAACAGGTGCTCGGTATGTATATATTTATAAACTTCAATTTAATTGCTAGGCAGCACTTATGATGTCTAGAGCTTTGAACTACATTTAGTTGGTGGGATTAAAATTGTTAGTCAGTTTCTATTTGCTGGGAGGTAGGAAACCAATATTTGCAGGTCTGAAATAATTTTAGAAAAATTATAAAGTGGAATAGGTCGTGCAAACACTGGCCTGGAAGTAGAATACAGCCCTGTAGCGCAGTGTTAAATGCTGTGCAAGGAAGGCTGGCTCTCACGAGGCTCTCTGCTGTTTGAGTCCTGGCCCTAATAGCTTGAGAAACGTGTGTGCGCATGCGCAGAATCCACACAGGATGCCGAGGTGGAGGAGAACGACTGTGGCCTGGTCATGCCCTCGTGGGGGTGCTTTTTCTCTCTTTGTATCCCTGGGGAGTGCACATACCCTCTAGCTATAATAATTAAAAAAGGAGAACGTGAATACTAAAGCTATGAGCAATAAAAAACTAATCTGGGTCTATTGGATTTAGGGCCACCATCAGAGCTAAGTTTTACAGGGCTTTGGGAAGAGGAGCAGAAATGTTGGGTTTTCCTAGGCTGTCCTCCTATTTTATGTCAGTATCAGCACTGGTCACCATTCCTCTCACCATTGAATGGTTAAAGATCTGTCCTTGGACTGTACTGTTAACCTCTAGCCATCCACCTCGTGTTACTGGGACTTCCACAGCTCAGTAAGATGGTACCTGTAGTAGCACTAGACTCCAGCATCTCATTGCTGTTTTATTTTTTCTTTTTAAAGTCTTTTTATTTCCAAAGAGAGTGAGACAGCCACCCTTAATAGGCTCCTTGGACCACAGTCCTCCCCCTTGCCCTGCAGCCAACCGGGATCATGGGTACACTTGTGGGCATGCCCACTGTTCAGGTGGGCCCAGGACGTGAACCTGCAGCCTTCCCATATGGGGTGCCTTCAGCGTCAGGTAGCAGTGTCCCTATTGTCTGGGCCACTAGGGCTGGGCTAGTGGTGCCATTTTCTTTCTTTCTTTTTTTTTTTTTTTTATTCTGAGAGTAATATAGAAATGATACAGAAAAATAATGGAGGCTCTTATACTCTGTAAACCATAGTATTTCAGCCACATGGTGATTCTGGTGTGAACTCCTGTCCTGCGAGTCGTCAGCTTGACCTGAAGCTTATTGCCATGTTGACATCACATTCTGGTGGCAATGAAAACTCATGGGATCTTTCTACTTTAGTATTATTTACTTAAGTAGTTCTGATTTTTTAGACTCCAAGAAAGTTTTCACAGAAAGTTTTGCTGTTCGGCAGGTACTGACGAGGCATGTTGGCCCTCCTAAGGGCTTGCTGGTTACTTGGCCTTTGCAGGTACTGTGGAATCCCTGGTCCTGCTGGCAAATGGACAGGGTAGGCAGTGGTGTTTATCGTGCACAGGCCGTGTCACTGCGGGGATGGGCTGATTACAGCAACCCCACTGGTGACACTTCAAAAGGAAAGATGATTGAAAAAATTAAGAAATCCAGCTAGCTGAATTGATCACAGAAACAATGGGATCACTTAGGCCCAATAAGATAGGAGCCCAGAGCCATGATCGCTCACAGAGGACCAGCTAGCTCATTTCAGAAGGCTCCCGCAGTCTGCCTTCCCTGAGCTGGGCGTGCAGCTCACCTCCTAGGTGCTCCTTTTGTGAACATTCAATGTGGAGCAAAGGCTGACTTTCCTTAGCAAATGCAAACCACTGGCATCCCCTTTCATTGGGGCATTTCCTTTGAAGGAGAGATTGAGCCATTGCATTTAGCCAGCTACTGCATGGGAAGGTGCTTTGTAAGCAATAGAGTTACTCACAACAGGAATGAATAATCTTTTATGCTTTATGACATGCTTCCAACACTCCATTATGTATGTGACTGCTCTTCTTTCCAATATTTGAGGCAATTTCTTGCATTGGAATTTTTAACTTGCTTGTATTTGGCTTCTAAAGCAGATTTGCTGCTATCATTTGATACAGGTATGGGAGATGGCAGATCACTGCAGTGCAGGGGACCAGGTGTGGTGATGGGCACGGAGGGGAGGATGTCACCATTCAGTTTCTAGCTTCCCACTACCACAGAGCAAATGCCACAACTTCCATCCCAGAACATCTTTGGAAGCACATGTGTACAAAATGTTGAGGAAGAGAAAAAAAAGGAACGGCAAAGGGGTGTCATGAGCAAAAGGACCTTCACTGAGTAAACTAGCACTTTGATTTTTCGTGTCCATGTAGATGTTAGATGGAACTCTAGCTTCAGACACTTTCCAGCCTGTTCTGTGAACACATGGACTGAGAGTATCTTGAGATATTATTTGTTGAGCTCTTTTTCTGTTTATTTCCCCTTATTGCTCCAAGGAGAAGTGAGAACATTATAAAATAAATTAAAGGAAGGAAATAAGTGTTTAGTTTTCTTGATTTCCAAAGCTAAGAAGATTCAAGAGAGAAGAATGTAGGGAACAAACAGAATTTACATCGTGGAACTAGTCTGAAGAAATCGTACAGGGAAGGACCTTGTGCTAGAGCAGGGTCACCTCTCTGCTGCCCCTGGTGGGGAGCTGAGGGAGTGTAGGGTCAGTTTCAGGAGACTTCACATAGACTTGGTCGAAGCTGGACACCCAGCCAATGCACTGAAGACCACAGACTTCCTGCTGAGAGAGTCCTGTCTGGGTGAGAAAACTGAGAGTGGTCTCTCTTGTCCTTACATTTTCTCTTGTCCACAAGGGTCCTTACAAGAAAATGTTGCATGTTGCTCTCTTGTGATTTTGTAGAAGGAGTTCAGGCTGTCCCATGAGAATACCACCCTTATTACAAACTCCAAGGTTGAGTAATTTGCCTGAGGAAATCCAGACAGTAATTCTGTCGCTTGGATTCACCTTCAATATACAGCTAGGATTCATGCCCAGACAGTCTAACTCAGGCAGAGAGCTTTCAACCCCTGAGAAGCAAAAGGGGTCTGGGAAATGCTTATTATGAGAATTATGCATGGGTTAGCATTTTTTTGGACCAAAATAAATGTATAAATTCGTACTTTAATTCTGTTTTTCCACAAACTTTTATTTTTATTTTTAAAAATTTTGCCAGAGGGTGTGTATGCTTGCTGGAGAGAAGGAGAAAGAGAGGAAGAGAGAGAGAGAAGGAGAAAGTGAGAAAGTACCTCCAGTGGGGAATGATCACATCACAATCCATTCTCCTCCATTTCTCCCTCCTTTCAGGATTTTGGGCAAGTACATACATGCACCCAGTAGAATTCTTAAGCCAACAGGTTCAAGACTTGAACCATGCAGTCAGCCGTGCGGAACCTAGCCACCTTAACCACCACGCCACAGGGTAGCCCTTTCACAAACTTTTGGAAGTACCTTGGTACATAGAGAGATCTAAGAAGAATAGCCATCCATTAAGTGGGGCTGTGGTGATCTTCACCTTGAACCAGACAGCCTGTTGCTTAGAAAGGATACTTCCTATTCATCATAATCTTGTGAAAAGTGAAAACTCCTATTTTATTTATGTTTGGGATGGCTGCCTTTATAGGTGCTGGTGATAGCAGGATCACGCCTTGTTCATACTCTAATTTCAGAAATTATTAACCTATCTTTTGCCCTTCTCTGAGATTAGAGTTTTTACCTGTGAAGATAGCATGAAACAATGCCCTACAGAGTTACAAAGACTAAGTTAGGTAACATGTTAAATGTCAAAGTACTTAGCACATTGTTTGACACATATAAGACCTCAAAGCTTTTAGGTATCTTCTCAGAAACAAGATGTTTCTAGGGCTGTTTAGCCCTGACATAAACAGGTGACATATCAGAATAAAAAAAACATGCCATTTCTTTTTAATATCTGCATTTCTTTATTTGCCTTGGTGGTCTGCCCAAAGACACTCGTTCTACCATGCTAATTTTTTTGAGGTTCCGAGATGGGGTTTCAGGGGTGAGTTAGGAGGTTGGCCAGGGAGCCTGACTACCTGACCTTCAGGGACCTCATTGCAGAGGAGGGAGAAGATCACAGCCCTAGCCGTGCCTTGGCTCTCTGCCCCAAAGATAGCCATTGTCATAAGCACAGGATCCAATGCCTGTCTTTGGGGAGAGTGCTTTGAGTTAGATACCCATTCCCACATCCACATATTGGATTTCTTAAAATGGATGCACTTTTATATAATTTTTCAGTTTCTTTTGTTATCTCATGTTCTTTCTTTCAGAGTTTTATGTTTATTTAATTATTTCTTCAGAAAAAGAGAGACCAGCAGTTAGCGTAATGGCTATGTCTCTGGACTCCCATGTAGTAGATCACGGTTCGCATCCCAGACTCAGTGGCTTAAAGCTCACGCCAGGCGCGTGTGCGTGCGTGCCCAAGATCCCAAGAGGAGAATGGAGGAGAAGGGATTGCGGCATGGCCATGCCCCCTGGGGGGTGATTTCTCGCTTTCTGTCTCTCTGTCTCTCTCTGTCTGTCTGGTGAGTGCATGCACCCTATAGCAAAAACCTCTTCAAAAAAAAAAAAAAAAGAAAAGAAAGGAAGAAAAAGAGAGAAAGGCAGAAAGGCATCACCAACAGGGTCCTCTGCCATGACCCACCTCCAGCCTCAGCTGGCCGGGAACAGGTGAGTGGGTGTATGCCTGGTGTGCACAGGGAGATCTCAAAACATAAATCCTGGACTTCCCACAGAAGCATGTGTTACCGCTGCACCACCATGGCTGGCCCCGTTTCTGACCATTGATTTTTATCTTCACTTATATTTTTCTTTGGTTACATAATTGAAGAGACTATGAATAGGGGAGTAAGTATTATTTGATGCCATATAGGTAATTAAGCAGAGTTCTTGCTCTTTTCCAAGGTAGCATAGGAATCACACAGGACAAGGTTTGGAGCTGCACATCAGGGCATTTTGGGGGTGAAGGAGAGGAGCAATGTTTGTATTTCTTTTTCCTGTTTAATTAGGATAATCACTTTTCATCACCTGCTGCTTAATTCAACGTTTCTAAAATTTAAAGCCCATATTAATCTCATTTAGCACAATAACTATACTCATTAGAAAATGTTGCTTCTTTAGTCTTGATGAGTGTTTTGCAATTGTCGTATTATGGATAATGTAGTAGGGATAATTTTGATTTAAAGCTTAGACATATAGTCCCATCACTTTTGTTGGTATTATTGGTGATGATATAAACTGCTGTTAAATTCCAATATTCTCAAAGATCACTAAAACGATTGAGCATCTGTTAGTTTGAGCTATTTTCCCCTAAGGCATCAATTTCAGTGCAAAATTTTGGTTAGCTAAATTTTGCTTGGTTTTCTGTGTTTGTCGAGACAGGAGTATTTAAATCCTGATACAACTTTTTATTTCTTCACATGGAAGAATTCCCAAAGAGTTTACATTTTTGCTCCCACCTCCCATCTGCCCGGCTTTAGGCATGTACAAGGATCTGGTGAGGGAAACTGGAATCTCTTTTACTTTATTGGAATGAGAAGAGACAAACCTTCTTTGGAAGAAGTGCTTGGCACCGATGGTATTTTTCATCTTTTGCTTCAAGCTCTTTCAGAAGTAAAGAATCCAAACTGTTAGGGATGTTTCAAAGCATGTCAATCCAGGTTACAGAAGGATGTGTCTGGTCTCCGGGCCACCAGTAGCTGATACATACTTGCTTATCATGAATGTACTCATGTAGAAAGTAAGAACTTAATCTGTTCCAATCTTGCAAAGCATATTTTAAGAAGTAATTCACATCTTTGAATAAAATTCTAGATTCAGTTTGATAAGATTTGGGGGATAAATGTGAAACAGAGCCCCCTCTTTTGAAATATTGTATAACATTCAGGTACATCACAGATGTATCCCTAGACTTTTCTATCAATAGCATCTCTAGAGTTACTTACTTATATATGGATACACTGCCCCTCATTTAACCTGCTTGCATATTAAAATTACCAGTCTCCTTAGTAACAAATAACTATTTCAATATTATATGCTATGCCATTGTTTAGGACAACTGGTCTACCAGCTACTGACTATACCAGTTAGACTATTTCCTTAGTTTTTGAGTTATTATTATTATTAGTTGCCAGAGGGTGCATATCCTCACCAGAAAAAGAGAGAGAGAGGGGAAGACTAACCCCCAGTGGGCTGTGATCATACTGCAATCCCTTTTCCATTTCTTCATCACTTTGAGATTTTGGGCATGTATACCAATGCCCCCAGCATGTTTTCTAAGCCACCAGGACCAGGATTCAAACCACAGTAGGCTATTTGGGATCTGGCTTCCTTAATCACTAAGCTATGGGTTAGTCCAGTCTTTGAATTTTGATGAAACTAGAAATCATATTTAGCTTTACTAAAGATTACCTCAAAAATGAAAAAGGTCATTTCCTTAGAACTTAGCTTCTGTTTCCTCTTTATTATTATTATTATTTGTTATTATTTTTACATTCAATCATTATACATCATTTAGATTGTAAAGAGATTTTACCCAACATGATATATGCCACACAGGAGGCGAGTAGAGAATACTATACACATCATCAACAAACAACAAATCATATCTGTGTCCCACAAATGTCTTACTTCTCCATTTTTTCCCACATTTTTTTCCCTGCACTCTTCCCCTCTTCCACTCTCCTTCCACTTTGTCCCCGGTGTCCATAACAATTTTCAATGCTTTTATATCCTCCAGTCTTTCAGTTTCTAACATAGCATGTAGACAGTCAGTGTATGTTAAGTGGAGACATACAAAGTCTCTGTTTCATAGCCTGACTTGCTTCACTCAGCAGTAAATCTTCCATGTCATTCACTGTCTATCAAAAGCCAGAGTCTTTTTTTATGGATGAATAGTATTCCATGGAGTATATGTGCCACACTTTTTCAATACATTCATCTGTTTGTGGACATTCCATGTCTCAGGAAATTGTGAATAATGCTGCAATAAATACAGTCATGCAAGCACTTTTCCAACTAAATGTTCTCCTGTCTTTTGGGTAGATACCCAGGAGTGGGATTGGTGGATCATATATTAATTTTATTTGAAGGTCTTTGAGGAACCTCCATATTGTTTTCCACAGTGGCTGTACCAATTTACTTTCCCACCAACAATGTAGGAGAGTTCCCCTTACACACATCCCCACCAGCACTTATCATTTTTTGTTTTTTACATCTTTACCATTCTGACTGGGGTTAGGTGGTATCTCATTGTGGTTTTGATCTGCATCTCTCTTATGATGAGGGATGTTGAGCATTTTTTCACAAGCTTTTTGGGCGTTGTATGCCTTCCTTAGAGAGTTGTTTATTCAACTCATTTTGTCATCTTTTAATTGGGTTAATAATTTTCTTCTGAGTAACCTGCTTGAGTTCCCTGTGTATTCTGGCTATCAGTTCCTTATCTGAGGCATAGTTAACAAAAAATTTCTCTCATTCTGAGGGTTGTTGATTCACACTAATTACTGCATCCTTTGCTGTGCAGAAACTTCTTAATTTGATGTAATCCCACCTGTCTATTTTGGGAATTATTGCCTGTACTTTGGGGATCTTTCTTTGAGATAAGTTTATAATGTGGAGGTATTTTTAATGATTTGGAAAAAAAATGCAGCTATTGTTTTTATTGAGGGATTTGTAGGTACTTGTGTTATTCTCCAGTTATTTCAGGGGCCTATTTTATATGGAGGAAAGGAAAGTGGATTAGGTCACAGGAATAGGATTGAAAGGGAATTGTGGATATTCTCCTCTCAGACATGGATTGTTTAGTACAGATTTCATTGGTCTGCACATAAATGTGATTTTCTGTTCTTTATGTACTTTTACTCTCTTACAAAGTAGGCTAAGGGCCTCTTCATACTAATGAAGAACCCAAGGAGTGGAAATGCTAAGTAGCCTGGGGCTAGGGCTGAGAGGTGGGAATTAGCTTAGGTTTCCATATTTCCTCTTACTGAACTTCACTAGGCAGGTGATGCCGACCCTTGCTCCTATTAATTCATTGACCTCACATTATCGCATAGAAAAGTTCTGGAGGAAAGTTTTCCTTGACAATTTGAGGATGTAATACGACTCCTGATAGCAAACTATACCATTTTTCTTCCTATAACATTTGTGCTTCCTTGCATTTTTTTTGAGTTTTATCAGTTAGCAAGTTGTTCACTGTCTTTCTTCTGAGGGTAGGAAGCTCCTAGGATTTAAAGGGACTTGAGGATGCATAAAGCATGATGCTTGCTTGGAGGAGCTCTGGGGGTGGGAGTAAGGCAGCTAGTCCAGGCAGTGAAGGGTCATTCAGTCACTGTTCTATTAAAGGTGAGCCTTCAGGGGAAGGGTTGTCCATGGACTGGAGCTGTTGGGATGCGGCCTGTGCTGGGCTTTAGAAGCAGATGCAGTGTGAGGTAGGGATTTTAAAATGGAGCTCAGGAGACCTTGGTGTTCTCTGTAAACTTGGCCTTTGGTGAGTAAAGGAATCCCTCTGCTTCTGTTTCCTCAACTATGAGCCGAAATCTGATCTCTCTCTATAGATATAGATATAGATATAGATAGATATAGATATATATACACACATACTTATCTATATCTATATAATTTACCCAGATCTAAGTGTAATTATTAGGTCATTGGGAAGTCAATTTATTTTTCTATGCAAAATTGCAAATGCATCATGACTTTCCTGATGATCCGATATTTGTGCAAGTGTAGCTCCTAGCATAGCAGCCTCTGTGATGGCTGGCCGTGATTTTGCCTCCAATAATTTCTGATCCTGGCAACACCGAGGGAATGTTGCTTCCATGATTAGATTATAAAATACTGCTACTGATTTCTTGCTCGTTGACTCTCTCTTGCTTTCTTGACTTAAACACTTTGACTTTGATTTTTAAAAAAGGTTTATTTATTTCTTCCATGAAACAAATACATACACAAACACACAACAGGGTCTTCACACCATGACCTACTCCCAGCCCCAGTCCTCTCCCCAACCAGGTTCTTTCACATGTGGGAAATATTTGTTCATTTTTATTACAATTTGTTAATTTTTAAATGAACAAATCTGGTTATGTTGCTTCCATATAACTGCCCAGCCCTTGACTTGCATATTTTGATAAAATAACTTTTTTTAAGAGAGAAGAGATTTTTGCTTTAGGGCATGTGTGTTTGTTGGAGAGACAGAGACAGAGAGACAGAATGTGAGAAATCACCCCCCTCCCGGGGGGGATGGCCATGCCACAACCCCTTCTCCTTCATTCTCCTCTTGGGATTTTGGGCATGCACGCACATGTGCCTGGCGTGCATTTAAGCCTCTGGATCTGGGACTCAAACTGCAGTCAACTACATGGGAGTCCAGAGACATAACCACTTCAGCATCAGCTGGTCCCAATAAAATAACTTTTAAATGAACAAATCTTGTTTGATATAAAAAAATAGTGCTTATTTATTATGGACTGAGATAACGTAAATAAACAAAGGTGAGGCATCTGTTATTTCTGTCTGGAAATAATCCATTAAGCCTTGGCAAACCTGGAGCCAGATAGTGGTGCAGTGATAATACACCCGGACCTACATAGGAAGTGTCCTGGGTTCTCATCCTACGGCCTCCCCAAGCATGCTGATGCTCGTGTGCTTGCCTGTTACCTGGGCTACTGATACTCAGGGAGGATTGTGGGGTGAGGACCCTGTGGGAGTGTCCACCCCACCCCGAAGAAATAAATGAATAAATTTAAATTTAAAAAGCCTGATAAACCTGTTACCCTTGTTAAACCTGTCAGAGCCCCTTCTTTGTGCATGTGGGGTATGGTTTTGTTCCTCCATGAGTTTGAGGTCATCTGATTTCTCTCAGGAAATGCTTAAAACTGCTGTTCCATTGATGGTGCTTTTATAATATTGTCGTCTTATGTCATTGCTTGGGATTTGGAACTAATTGGAAGGTATGTCCTCTAGGTTAGTTCTTCATTCTTAGAGGGTGACTCTTTCCCTGAATTTCTTTAATCTCCTAATTTTTAAAAATCTCCCTTGCAAATCAGTGGCAACTGCAGCAGGCTTTTCTCCTGACTCTTCAGAGTCTCCTTCTCAAATTAGGTATGTCATTCTAGTCTTCATTATTAGTTTTTCTTTTTAAGTTTGCCTCTTAAACATGAGGATCCTATTTTTGAAGTTTTCTCGGCCTAAACCTGTGCATTCTCAAGGCTTATCTAGTCTGCAGGTATGGATTAAGCTAGTGTTTCCCGAAGTGTGGGGTATGAAGCACTGCTGGAAAGGGAGGTGACTTTAAGGGATTCACGCTCATGCAGTTAACTAATATCGAATCACATGATGAGAGGGTCACATCCCATTTCAATGGCTTTCCTAGCAAGATTATGTTGTTGGGGTGAAATTTGAACACTGACTACCTTGTCATATGGGTCAATAACCCTTGGTAACAAAGAGCACATAATTCACAGGAGCAGAACTTTTGACATGCAAAGAAAGGATTTAATAACATTGCTTTTATTTTTATTTATGGCAAGTGAAGCTGTCTTTCTTGTAACGATAATAATATATGTTTTTATTTAAAAATAAATCTGTTAACATGAAAAAGTAGTAAGCTTATTAGTTAAGTGATAGTGTAGGGATGTGCAGAGCCAGGAAGGCAGTATCTGTGAAGGAGAACGACTGGATTTTGATGCGGCAATGAGAGCGATGGGGAGCAGCTTCTTCCTCCTCCTTCTCCTTCTTCTCTTTCTCCTTCTTCTTCTTGCTGGAGGGCACTTGATCTCTCCAGAAAGAGAATCAGATGGAGAGGGAGAAAGCACCTCCCAGTGGGTTGTGGTGATGCAACAATCCCTTCTCCTTTGTTTCTCTTTTCTGTCAGGATTTTGGGCATGCATGCACATGTACCTGTTGTGTTTTTCAAGCCTCTGGGACTGGGATTTGAACCATACAGTTGGTTATGTAGATCCACATAGCCTGTAGGGCACAGGGCGGGCCTGGCTCAATTTTCAAAATCTGGTTTTGACTACATATCACAGACTCAGAATTTTAGACTTGGAGGCAACTTGTCCTGCCTGTGTTCCCTGAAGCATGGTGTGTTTTGTATTGGTGGTGTTTGAGAGCGCTTAGATGCTGCTTAAAAGGGTACTGTTTTAATTGTAATGTGCTTATTATATATATGTATTTTTTGAAAGGTTTTTGCTATAGGGCGTGTGCGCTTGCCAGAAAGACAGAGAGAGACAAAGAGTCAGAAAGCGAGAAATCACTGCCCCCTCCCCAGGGGGGATGGGCACACTGCAATTCCTTCTCTTCCATTCTCCTCTCGGGATCTTGGGCATGCACGCACACACGCCTGGTGTGAGTTTAAGTCACTGGGTTCGGGACTCGAACTGTGGTTGAATACGTGGGAGGCCAGCGACATAGCCATTATGCCAGCTGCTGGTCCCATAATGTGCTTATATGAAGGGTGAATAGACAAAGTGATCCATCATACCTGTTTTTACTGCTTGAGATAAGGTTTAGGTCGATCTGTGGTGGCACAAATGTAGCACCATTCTCTCTGTTGTTGGAAGCCATGTGGAAGGCACGGGTTCAGTTACTGAGCCAACCTGCGCGTGCTGAGTATGGCCACATGGCCCTGTGATCTTGGCTAAGTGGGAATGCTGGGCAGGAGGCTGTGACATGGTGAGGCCCTGTCAGAAGCACCTCTCTGTCTCTCATCCTTTCGCTTTCTCTCCCTCTCATGAAGAAGGAAAGGTAAAAATGGGATTTAATGCAAGTCACTTACAAATTATTGGGTAACGATATGGGTTTGTCTTAGATTGTGATAGGGCACAAGAATAGCAGAATCGAGAAACTCTGGCTTAAACTATTCACTTTGATGATTCTGAAAGCTGTATCTCCTGAATAGATCTGTCTTCTAAACTTTGGTCACAATTAACCAGCACTCTAATTGACGGTTTCTTTTTTTTTTTAGAGGTTTTCACTATAGGGCGTGTGTGCTCGCCAGACAGACAGAGAGAGACATAGAGACAGAAAGTGAGAAATCACCCCCCAGGGGGGATGGTCACACTGCAATCCCTTCTCCTCCATTCTCCTCTCGGGATCTTGGGCACGCACGCACACGTGCCCGGCGTGAGTTTTAAGCCACCGGGTCCGGGATGCGAACCGCGGTCGACTACGTGGGAGTCCAGCGACATAGCCATTACGCTAACTGCTGGTTCCCTAATTGATGTTTTCTAGAATCTGTCCTCTCCATGGTTTTAGTTCAGGCCTAAATCACTTCTTCTCTTGATCGTGGTAGGTACTTCCTAATTGCCTTTTCTTCCGCTCCATCAGTGGCATCTCCCTAGGACACAATAGGAGGCCTGGGCTGTGGTGCAGGGACATATCCTGGGATCTCCCAGGGTGGTGGGTGTATTCAGGCCTGTGGTCTGGAGCAGCTGAGACGGGATGTGGTTTGCAGTGGGACAACTCAATTTGGGGTTCCTGTCTATTTTTTGTCTCTGTATCTCTCATGGGGAAAAATAAATAAACTTAGAAAAACAAAGCAGTCAATCAATCAAACAAGAAAACTCCACAAATCAGGGCATATTACTCTTATGTCCAAAATCCATCTGTGGCTGCCTCGTGCTTCAGGAAGGTGAAGTTCAAATTCCTTAAAATCTTACACAAGACACTTGCTTTCTATCATCACCTTCCTCTCTTCTTTCATATCTGCCTAAGCTTTGCTTTTACCAACCTACTACAGGTGTTAGAAACCTCCCTTCCCCTCAGGCCCCTGGGCCTTTGCATGTGCTTTCTCCTGAAGGCAAATGTCTTCCATGGGCCATTCCTTCTCACTAACTCCTGCTCAGTCTTCATGGCTCAGTTGACCCCCTCCCCCACTCCAGGCTTTCCCCATGGTAAGAAAACTGTGAATAAATCTATTGTGAAACCTATAATGCCTTTATAATAAAATTTTGAAATCATAAAGGTTTGATAGAAAAAAATGTCAAACTGCATAAAAGTGTAAAGAAAGTCCTCCTCCCCAGCTTTCTCCAGTTCCACTCTTACTGCTAGAGGTAACCACCATTAGAGTTTAGTGCAGGCTTTCTTGGGAAGATGGTGGCTGTGTCGGCTTTTGCGCCACCGGTTGGAGGTTTCTCTTTTGATAACTGCTACAAGAATGCTGTCTTGGAAGCCAGTTTTGCAAAGAAGGGGTACAAACTTCCAAAGGCCCAGAAAACTGGCATGACAATCGTGGGGGTGGTCTATAAGGATGACATAGTTCTTGGAGCAGATACAAGAGCAACTGAAGGGATGGTTGTTGCTGACAAGAACTGTTCAAAAATACACTTTATATCTCCTAATATTTATTGCTGTGGTGCTGGGACAGCTGCAGACAGACATGACAACCCAGCTCATTTCTTCCAACCTGGAGCTCCGCTCCTTCTCCACTGGCTGCCTTCCCAGAGTTGTGACGGCCAATCGGATGCTAAAGCAGATGCTTTTCAGGTGTCAAGGTTACATTGGTGCAGCCCTAGTTTTAGGGGGAGTAGATGTTACTGGACCTCACCTCTACAACAACTATTCCCACAGATCAACTGATAAGTTGCCGTATGTCACCATGGGTTCTGGTTCTTTGGCTGCAGTGGCTGTGCTTGAAGATAAGATTAGGGCAGATATGGAGGAGGAAGCCAAGAAGCTGGTGAATGAAGCCATAGCAGCTGGCATTTTCAACGACTTGGGGTCTGGAAACAACATGGACCTCTGCGTCATCAGCAAGAGCAAGTTGGATTTCCTCCGTCCCTACTCGGTGCCCAAGAAGGGGACCAGGTTTGGTCGGTACAGGTGTGAGAAAGGGACTACCGCGGTCCTCACCGAAAAGGTCACTAGCCTGGAATTCGAGGTGCTGGAAGAAACAGTGCAGACCATGGACACTTCCCGAAGGGTGTTAGTGGCTGATTGGTTGTCATTCTAGAAGACTGGGGTGTCGGAGGCTCCCCGGGATACATTCACTTGGTAGTGTTTGCTGAATGAAATCCAATTAAAAAAAAAAAGTTTAGTGCAGTTTCTAGTCCCGTTTGTCTGCATTTACAAACATACCTATAAATAATGGAGTCCATCTAAGAAGATGCTTCAGCAGCTTGCTTTTTTTTTTTTCTCATTTCCGACCTCCTGGGCATCTGTGCCTATCAGGGCTTAAAAATCGACCACATTCTTTTTAGAAGTTGCTTTTTCTTCAAGGAGAGATCAAGGAAAGAGACTGACTTTTATGTCTCCAGGGTTCTTTAGAAATACGAGTGACAGAATTTTGCTTTAATGCAGCAACTTGTCTTATATTAATCCTTATTTTGTGTCCTTGAATACAATATCTGCACTGTTTTCAGGAAGAATTTCAAGCAAAACTTTAGTAACTAGCATGTTTTAAATGATGTGTCTATGTATACATTCACTTATATCCCATTTTAATGCATGTGCTTTTTGGTCCTTGTGACCCTCTGGGATCTGCCTCTAGGATTTGTCTTTTAATTTGCTATGTGTGAATAAAACATTAGTGTCTTTCGACAGTATTATTGAATTTAATTTCCACAGTAACTCTGTGAGCTAAGCAAGACATAATTATTCCTGTTTTACAAAGGAGGAAGTTGTGGCTTAGAGAAACTTGCCTCACCAGAAACGGAATGTTCTGCCCTTTTGCATTGACTGTCTCCATGTCCCCCTACTGTCCCTGGTGTGCTTAGGACTGCACTGTGGAAGTCCAGCAGGTCTGCTCTGAATCCCTGCATCGTCCCCGTTTGGCACCAAGAAACCTGTCCGCTTAGCCTTTTCTGAGTGAATTACTTCACCCTGTTACGTGCACATGGATAGCGACTTCTGCCATTACCCTCTCCCAGTGTTGTTAGTATAGGAGTAGGTAAATTAATACAAACAAATGAGAATCATGATAGAAATTGTTGGAGAAAATGATTGGGATGGGGTTTGATGTGCCCTAAACAATTTTATATGGAGGATTCTTTTAATTCATGTCAAGCCTACTGCTTGTGTATCAGGAAGACACTATTAGTTCTATCATGTGTATGTAGGTTTTTTTTTTTTTTTGCATGTTCTCTGCTTTATTTTTTTCCCACACTTTTCTGTCTGATCCATTCCAGTCAATTTTTCAAATAACCTGAAGAGAAATTCAGACTTGCCTAGATTCTTTAAGAGCTTTTCCTCAGAAGAGCTTAGAAAGTTTTTGAACTGTTAGTATTTATCTTCAAAATAACTCGTCATGAAAATGACCGAAATGTTTTCAGAAAGTAGACCACTGGGACCCCTTTAATATGCAAGTGCCACCTAACTCTGGAGACTCATTTTAATTCTGTGAATCTAAGAGCTTTATAGCTGAAACAGTGATTGAAAAAATTAATAGCTGCTTCCTCAAGGGTCTTTGAGTTCTTCAGGGGCCATTTATTGTTTCAACAAGATATTCTCCTCCTAGAATGTGCACCTTATTGTTTAAGAGACAATAGGGGACCCAGAGAGGAATAAGACTTTGCCTATTGAAGTTTGCCTTCTCTTCCTTATATCTGCATGAAAACATGATTTTTTCCCCCCTCTGGGATAAGGTATTGAAATCTTTACTCTTTATTCAGAAAGATGCTTTTTTTTTTTTTTTTTTTTTGACAAAGAACTAGACTGCATCTTCATCAGCCCGATTTTTCATCCCCATGGTGTATTTCAATATGTGTAGAAAGATGCTCTGTGGCTCTGGGAAGAAGGCAGTGGGATCTCCTGATGGGCATGAAGGAAGGTCAACAGCATCTGTTCTCCAAATGGGGAAAGGAGCTGTGGGAGTCAAAGAGGGGCCGGCGAGCCAATTAATACATCAGAGCACACTAGGGGATAGGTCCTCGGTTTGATGTAAGTGAGATTTAGTGAACTTTGAAAAACAAACCAAGGAAAGGATAGAATCTGTCTTAGAATTCCATAGAAATAGACCTTCTGGTTTCCTCTGTAATCTTAGTTTGTGAACCAATCTTTCTAAATTGTCTGTCTTATACTGAAACTACCATTAATACTTGTAGGATGGTGGTTTAAAGGATATCCACGGTGAGCCAGGCTCTGTGCTGCATGCCATGTGCTGGCCCCAATCAGTCCTTCACGTAGCCTTTGAGGGACACCATGATCTCCCCCACAGACGTCAATGCTGATTCTCAAAGCATTAGCAGCTTGTGAAGGATAAAGAGCTGGGAAGTGCAAGAGTGAGTCTGGCTCCATGGCCCTCTCAGCTATTCATGCTCGTTGATTTTTCCAAACCTGTGGGTAGAGCTTTGGTGGGTTTGGCTTGCCCTCCATCTGCTCTTGGGACCCTGTGGCTACTGTGTGGAGAAGTCTTGGGAGCCTGCAAGATGATGAGATCTGTGGGGCCCAGTTACTTGATATAATTTTTAGCCATTGGAGTTCTTGTTTTATGAAGTGCCTGTTCAAGTATTCTGTCCTTTCTTTTTTACAGTGCATCTTTTCTTATTGCCTTGTACGAGTTTTTTGTGCGTTTTGAACTGGAATGTTTGGCTGGCTTCATGGGTTGCGATATATTTTTTTCCACTCTTTTTTGTTTGTTTGTTTTTTGGTGTTTATGTGATATTAATAGGTGCCTTTTGATAAGTTATACATTTTTAATTTTAATATACTAAAATGTCTGATTTTTAATTCTCCAATGACCTTTCATGACTTATTTTAAAAACGTTTCCTTTCCTGAGGCCATACAGATAGTCTCCTAGAGCGTCTCCTCTATCACCTTTACAGGTTGGTCTTTTACATCAGGGTTCAACACATTTGGTGTTGCTGCTACTGCTGCCTTTTTTTTTTTTCTTTTTAATGAAAGAGACAGAAGGACTTTTTGACAGGATCTCACATGTCATGACCCATTCACTCTAACCTTAGTTTTCTAGGACCACAGGTGTGCGCTACTGCATCTGGCCTGCTTAGGTTGGGCCAGGAGCCAACCCAGGGGGCCTCCCAGGCAGCCTCAGCCTCTGAGCAGCAGCGTCTCAGCAGCTCACACCACCATGGCTGAGCCCATGCCTGTTTAAAGTGTGTGAGGCAAGATGCAATTTCATTACTTCCCCTATGGATGGCTGCTTATTCTAGAACATTGTGTCTCTGCTACCCTAAAGTGCCATCTCAATTACAAATGCGTTCAGGAAGCTGTGGGTTCATTTCCGGCCTCCTTTATCCTGCTCCCCTGGTACCTGTCTATCCCTGCACCAGCGCCACACTCTTCTAATTACCGTGCATTTAGAATAAGTGTTGAAATCTGGTGACCAAATCCTCCCATCTAATTCTTCCTCAAGAGAGTCTTAGCTATTCTCGGTCTTTTCATCCCCAGGCGGATCTTAGACTGGGCTTCTGAACTTCTGCTTTCACGTGGGAATTATTTATTATTGGCAAATGGAAATATTTCACAAAAGTGTAGTGAGAGAACTGACATAACAAGATGTGTTTTATAAAAATAACTTTTTAAAAACGATGTACTTACATTTTAAAAAGTTTATTTTGGGCTGGCCCCATGCCCTACTGGTTAAGGGAGCCAGAGCCCACATGGCTGACTACACAGTTCAAATCCCACCCCAGCATCTTGAAAAACATGCAGCGTACGTGTGTGTGTGTCCCAGATCCTGACAGGATGGAGAAATGGTGGAGAGTGACCACGATTGCCGAGTGACCATGCGCATGTGGGTGTTTTCTCTCTACCCCCTCTCTGTCTCTCTAACTCTCTCTGGTGAGTGCAGGCACCTCTGGCAACTGAAAAAAAGGTTTATTAAGTTTACCCATGATAGGGAGCATGTGTGTACATGCTAGAGAGAGAGCGAGAAGCGCCTTCAACAGCGTCTCATCGTACTTTGATCCCTTTTCCATGGCCCTCCAGCCTGTCAGCGTCATGAGCGCATATGTATTTACCCAGTGCATTTTCAGGCTGACTCAGGGATCTGAACCCCAGGCCGCTGTGTGGCTTTCAGCACTGCAGGTCAGTTTGCTAGTGACTGTGCCACCAAACTGGGCCAATATGAAAGTAACTTCAGAGATAGTGTGGAAGAATAGGTCGGAAAGGACACAGGAAGGCAAGTTTGGAATTTAAAGCAACTGCTCAGACAGAAGGTGATGAGAGCCTGTATTAGGATCATGGAGTAGTGGGGCAGAGAGGCTGGTCTGAGAGCAGTGGTAGCTGGAAGATGTCAAACCATTGCTTCAAAATGAGGCAAGGAAACAGGCTTTGGGGGAGAAAGACGATAAGAATGCACCAAAGAGAGAATAGCAAGTAGGAAAAGCTTCTTCAAAACAGGCTCCACAGGAACTTTTATAATAGCAAAGCTTCAGGAACTTAGAAGAAAATCAGAAATACAGAGAACGTTGAAAGAATGGGAGATTTACAGTTGGTATGAAACTAGTGATTGATGGCAAATATATTAACATAAGAATTATGCATGGCTCTATTTTGTTTAATATTATTTTTTAGTTTTTGACATTCTTAGCAATAGGTTTTTCAATTTCTACATCTGGTGCCTTTCAGGTAACTTGATTTCAGTTTGTAATATCATAATTCTTGCTGCAAACGCATTCAAATTTTTTTCAGTTGATAGTATCTTCCAGGGGTTGACTTAGTCTGTGTTTTCTAACAAACTCTTATCATTTTTTCTCTGATGCTTATTTTTTTTCCCCTTTCTGATGTGTTCTTTAACAAAGTTGGAGAAAAGCAGAGCAGACAATAATTCTGCTAGCGTGGTTCAATTTGTTTTCATTCCTGTTGAGAGATTAATAAGATACATGTTAGTTTGTCATTGCCAGTTGATTACTAGGAAAATTTCTGAACTATATGAAATAGCTCTGAACTATATGAATATTTAATGTAGGAACTGCATAGTCAGATATTTCACACTCAAGATCACACCTCATACCACCATTTCTTGGCATTCTGAGCTTTGCACTTTTGAAAGAAATGGGCCCTTTAGAGCATGACAAATTTGAATTAAAGATATTTGCAAAAGGATGTTATTTCATCTGTCAAAAGCTAATATAACCTGTAGGTTCTCTCTTCTTATTTTGAGACTCATCGGCTTGGGAACTATTAATGTAATTCTAATCTTAGACTTGTGGATGGAAAATATGAAAAAAAAAACCCTCAAATAATTACTCATAAGACACAGATTAAGCAGGATGTAGGACCCATAATGAAGACAGTTTTGAGTTTTACATATTATAACCTGAATTTTCAAAAGCAATGGTAGCATTTGCAAAAGGTGGGGGGGGGCGGAGAAGTGATGGAATGTAGGAATAAATGCCACTCAGATTTACCAAAACTTTTCTTTTTTGGTGGTCATGATGTGGGCATGGAAGGTCATTTTAACTAACTTTTCAGCTGTTAATCTCAGAGAAAACTATCAAGTCTCTGAAGTATGGAGGTAGGATGTCTAGAGAAGAAGGAAATGGCCTAGAGTGTGCTTTAGGCATGCTTGGCGTGCTGACTGGCATGCTCACACAGGACCTAGGTGGTGTCGAGGCTTGGCCCGCAGACTGCTCCTGGACTGCATCTTTGACATGTCCTTTCATGTCCCCAGGACCCGGTTCTCCATGTGTTCACAATCATCCCTACTGCTTACTTGGCAGTGGGTCAAAGGGAATTGTCTGGCCCCTGCTCTCTCCCAGATACTTGCTGCTGTGTAAGTCATTCTCTCTGCCATGTCTTAGCAGGCATAAAACGGGTATCTCCAAGCCGGGAAGCCAGTTAAACATTCACTTGAGAAATAGTACTAAGGGTGGGATTTGGTGTACCATTCTACGTCGGAGTCTGTGTACGGAGATAGAAACCACATATGGGTCAAATAGGGTAAGTTTAATATAAAAATTTTAATGCTGAAAAATTGTAGCCAAAAGATATAAAGAAGTTGCAGTAGAGCCCTAGGGCTGAGCGAGAGAACCTAGGGAAGGGTACACTTGGAAGGGATCAGACCTCTTGGAAAAATGTGCCTGGCCACTCAATAGCAGGGGAGTTGTCTGGTATGGCATTGGGTGCAAACACCACACTGCCCTCTGGAGTGCAGCTAGGGGGCAGGTGAGCAGCAGCGGCCCGCATGGACATGTGCATGGGTGGAGTCTGGCTGCCAACCTGTCAGAAGGCCTTGAGCGTGGGGGAGGGACACTGGGAGGAAGGAAGGCTTCTGTGGATGGGCCATTGCCAGGCCAAGCCTGCAAGGTGGCAGAGGGATCGTGTCCTGGACCTGCAGCTTAGGGAGGCTGGGAAGGGCTAACACTCCTCCACCATCCCTCACCCCCACTCCCCTGCTGTGCTGGAAACTTTCGGAAGCCTTCTCCTGTCGCCATGCCCGTTCTGTGCCCTCTGCGGGGAAAGCATGACGTCACACTCACGTTAAAGGAGAACGGCTTCGAGGAACTGGTGGTTTGGCATAAAGTGTGACCTTGTAGGGCGTGTTTGCACCTGCGAGTCCTTAATTTATATGTGACAAAGGGCCCAAGAGCAGTGAAGTGGCCGATGCCACATTACAGAAAAGTCTGGCGGCAATTTCCAGTTTGTGAAAGGACAGTGTTTCAAAGCATGCTGGCAATCAACATTTTTTTTCTTGTTGACAAAAGACTCAAAAATGTTGATATTTCTTCAGTGTGTTATGACATGTTAATTTGTGCATTTCTAAATGAAGTAGAGCAAGTTCTTATTTATATATTTTAAAATAAATGAAATCCCTACAGAGTGTCATTTTCAAATAAGCTTGTCCATATAACCCAAAGTGATGAAAACATTCCGTCTCTGGAAAACAGTAAAGGGACGCAATTCATAAACCCAGGGAATACCTCTTACATTCGTTTTCTCTCTTCTTTCCAATTTTGTTTCATATCATTTTGTGTTTGAGTCTCTTATTTGTGCATGACCCTCCTGCCCCCAACACACAAGCAAAAGTTCATAATAAACTCTCTTTTATTCTGAATCCCACAGCATCCTCTGTTCTCACTTTTCATTTTTGCTTTCTCTCTCAAATTTGCTTATCTCTTCCTCTCTTTTTTTCACTCTTTTCTACTAATGGCTCCTTTTCTTCTTCCATCTCTTCTCGTTCCTATTTTTAGGTTTGGTTGTTTTCTGCTCATTTTCTTATTCAGCCTCTTAAGAGTCCTTAAACTAGTTTGACAGAGACAGAGTCTCCTTAGAAGGCAGAAGTGGGAGGGGAGTATGAGGGCCCTTCTTCCCTCCTTTGGGGTGATGGAGCCAAAACATGAACGGATTAGAAATCCTGTCCCCTTTGCACTTTGTCCTCATCAATCTTTGTTGGTTCCTGCAGAAAAATACGAGATGTTCAGTATTTACACCTTTCAGAAGTTCCTGGAATTTACTACCCAAAGCCACCTTACTCTTTCTCTTAACTGAGCTGTACGTAATTTCTCTCGATTCCTTGGGATCAAAAGTGTAGCCAGGTGGAGTGTGAGCAGAAATGTACACATGCACATGTACACAACACACACACATTTACACACATGCATGTGTGCCCCCCTCGGGCCTTCCCCGACACTTGCATCATTCTCCCTTCTGGAAAACTTTGAACATCTGCATTATCATTTACTCTTAACCCTCCAGTCACTTGCAAAAAGTCACGTGTCCTGAGGAGCTGTGTTCGCAGGCCCCCATCCTAGGCATTCTTCTGCACTGGCAAGTGACTGCAGGCCTGCGGGGGAGCAGCCCAGTGCAGGCGCAGAGGTCCTGCTTGAGCCCAACCTGCCAGCTCACAGCACATCAGAGGCACAGGTTTCCTTGCTGAACCGTGAAGTGATTTTTACTTACTCACAAACCAGGAGAATAAAGTGTGTAGTTTTTTTTTTTTTTTTTTTTTTTCTCTAAGTTCATTCATCCACTTCCTTCTATGTAAGAGGAAAAGAGTGGAAGAAACAGGCACCCCCAATGGTGTCTTCACGCAGCTGTTCATTTCCATGCTCAGCTGGCCCAGATCATGAGCATGTCTGTGCATGCTCAGTGTGCCCAAGAGGATGAGAACTTGGGGCCTTCCCATGTGGGTCATTACATTACTGCTGGGCCACCACCTGACCCTGCTAGTGTTTAGATACTTCTTACTAGTTCTTTATTCTTTCAGGAAGTTTATAGGATTTTATTTTTATTTTTAACAATTTGCTATATTTGCATGTGTGCTCACCAGAGAGACAGAGAGAGGGAAAGTAAGAAAACATCACCCTGGGGAAGGTGGTCTTGCCACAGTCCCTTATATATATGTAGATGTGTGTGTGTGTGTATACGTGTAATATATATACACATATACACCCCCCCACACATATATATTTTATATATATACACACACACATATATATATATATATATATATATATATATATATATTGCTTTGGATCAGTATCTTAACTAATTAGACAATGTTGGTGCTGTTGTAAAAATTCCTAATTCCTAATTTTTACATTCTCATTTTGCCTCCTACCTATGTTTTGCCCAATAAACCTATAGACAAGGTTTCTGCTATTGTTTTTAAAAGAACTACTTAATGGAAATATGTAAATGAGGTTTTCTTTTTTCTTTTTCCAGCAAAGATCCCTATCCATAGCTATGATTCTAATATGCTAAAATTATCACAGAGGCCAGCAGGTGGTGTGGTGGTTAAGGTGCTGGACACTCCCACATGGCCAACCACATGGTTCAAGTCCTGGACCTGGTGACTTGCTTTCTCCCCCCGGTCCCCCACCCTGTGTCTCTCTGGTCAAATTAAAATAAATGAATGAATATATAAAATTAGATAAATCATTCTTTAAAAAAATATTATAAAGGGAGAATTTTCTATTGGATTGTCAGGAAAGTCATGATGCATTTTTGCATAGAAAAACATAGAAAAATATGTCATGACTTTCCCAACAACCTAATATTAATGTATATCTTATCTAATTTTCTATATTAAGTTCCAAGTGACTTCCTTCATTTTTTTTCATTAACTCATTAATTTACATATTTGTTCACTTAAGTGTTGTTCAATAAGTTTTATTGAATGCCAGCATTGGGCTCTGCTGTAGTTACCAGAATGAGTAAGACGTGGTCACTCTCACTGGCTATCTAATCAAGCTAGGAGCCCATTCGTTGTTTAGAAAAACCAGAGACAGTTAAAAGTACAACAGGAGGTCACTTTAAAGTAGTTTGCACTTAAATATGTGTGATAGATTTTTAACTTTGAGCTGGGTATATGCTAATTCAAGTCATTAGTGAAATGTTGTACCTTAGAGCAGACAAGAAACTTCTTGTTGGTTTTACTTTTCTTTATCTCTTACAAATATAAGATTGAATTGGAAGTCCTTCCAATGTGTAATACTTGCTTTTATGGATACTTAGTGTAAGTGAAACAGCAGGGCTGGAGATAGAACAGAAAGCTGGTGAGCTGAGGAGGCAGATGATATAATTTTGTAAACTTGTTTTATTAGGGGATGCCAGTGAGCTGATGGTATGTGTGCTTCTATGGCAATAGTGCTTTAAAGATACTTCCACACTTAAGTGAGGAAACTGTGACCCCCTCGGGTTGAACTTGCTCGTGGCAGGGGCTCTTGGTTTTCAAGGGATATCTCACTGGTGTCTGGTGTGTTTTGTTTCTGGGTGATTTCCCATCATTGAGTATTCGGTTTGGTTTCAAAAACTACAAATGATGTTTACCAAGTTAAAAATAAAATCTGAATTATGGAAAGTCAACACAAAAAGAACAGAGCCCTTGTAGTGTGGGTTTGCTGTGGAAGATTATGGAGAAGACAATGTATGAGAAAATGTTTGCTGTGGAGGTGATAAGTTTTCAAGGTAAGAATTGAAGTGGTCAAGGCTGTGATAAGTAGTCTCTTGTATAGACATCCCTCTGAGGTTGATTTTCAGGTAAGTGCTTCTACTGAGGCTCTTACTCACATATCTTTTTTTTTTTTCTTCTTTTTTGGAGAGGTTTTTGTCATAGGGCGTGTGCGCTTGCCAGAAAGACAGAGAGAGACAGAGAGACAGAAAGCGAGAAATCACCCCCCAGGGGGGATGGCCACACCACAATCCTTTTTCCTCCATTCTCCTCTTGGGATCTTGGGCCCGCACGCACACGTACGCGGCATGAGTTTAAGCCGCTGGGTCCGGGACTTGAACCGTGGTTGACTACATGGGAGTCAGCGACATAGCCATTACACTAACTGCTGGTCCCTTACTCACATATCTTTGATGACAGGTTAGCTATATATATTCCTCACACCCACCTCACACATACGCCCCAGTGATAATCCTAACAATTTCTTTTTTTATCTTCCCCTATTGCCATTATTTTTATTTTTAATGTCCAGAGTTTGTAAGGCAAGGATCAGTGCTTCCTTCCAGACACAAAAATTTTATAAATTCTCAATTGGCTGGTGAGGCCAATAGAGGTATTTCTTATTGTCTAATGCGGTTTCTGGGAAGACTTCATTCAAGTCCTCAATGGCCATCTGATCAAATGGAATTATGTTCTTCATCTTCTCCAGCTGTTTCTGATATTCTTCAACCCTGGCTTTTGAGAGGGACACAAACTGAGCACTTTTCACATCTTCCTTTTCTTTAGCGTCCATCTGGACAGTGTATTTACCCTCCAGTACAGGAAACTTCAGGGCATTAAACTTTTTTTTTTTTTTTATTTTTCTGGAGAGGTTTTTGCTATAGGGCGCGTGCGCTCGCCAGACAGGCAGAGAGAGACAGAGAGATAGAAAGCGAGAAATCACCCCCCAGGGGGGATGGCCACACCGCAATCCCTTCTCCTCCATTCTCCTCTCGGGATCTTGGGCACGCACGCACACGCGCCCGGCGTGAGTTTAAGCCACCGGGTCTGGGACGCGAACCGCGGTCGACTACGTGGGAGTCCAGCGACATAGAACATTACGCTAACTGCTGGTCCCAGGGCATTAAACTTCTTGAAGTCATCCACCGAGCCTGCCTTGGCCAGGTTGGCCTTGTAGTACGCCCAGTTGGTAACTGACGGGTTCTCAGGTAGTGCAGCCAACCTGGAGGTGAGGGTCTCGCCCCATGTTTTCAGGGAGTTACTAATAGCCTTTTGGTTTCGGGGTATTATTTCCACAAAAGCTACCCAGTCAATAGTTTTTAGGGCAAGTTTTTGCTCAGCCATCTTGAAATCCTTAACTGACCCCAGTGGCGAACCATAATCCTAATAATTTTTGAAGTGTGACAAAATGTATTCTACAATGTTTGCCGTACTTGGATGTCTGATTAATATATGTGAAGAAAATATCATTCTATCATACTACATTGAAATACTTGAATGTGAAATAAAAACGTTTTACTCTCCTCCTACATTTGTTGCTAGGGATGCTCTTGGTTTTTCCAGTGAAGTTTTGAAGGGTTTTAAATGCCACATTCTTCCCAGGACTTCACAGAAGTTTGGTAACTCATATAGTCAGGAATATACCAGGCTGGACTTGGTTCAAGAGAGCATATAGCAATGAAATATTTTCTATTGTGTTGACATTAATCCTGTCTCTCAATACTCTGAATGCTAGAATTATACAAGTGTTACTTTACAGTAGATTTGGCTCATACCAATAGGTACAGGTGGAAAGAAGTTATACAAGCCATGCTGCCTCCTGCCTTTGTTTGTCTACTAAATCTGTAGACAAGCAGTTTAGACCATGCAGGGTGAGAGGAATGGAAAAAGAGTAGAGTGTGAGATCATATTTAATAGCATTCCTCTGGGGGGTGACATTTTGTAGAAGCTATGCAGAATCAATAATATTTGAATATAAGTAATATTTACCACATATACAAAAGTTGGGTTTAAAATATTAGCAGTATGAAAAAGTAACTAAGAAACCATGGCCCTCTTTCAAGAGCTCTGAATACATGTGGATAATGACATCAACTGACAGTCACAGATAAATAAAATAATTCAGTTTAATTTCTGACTTACTTTTCAGAGAGAGCCATTTGAGCATCTACTCATTTATACCCAGCAAGTGCATTAACCATCTGCTCTAAAATCAGGAGCAGGAATGTAAGCATATCCAGCATATCCAGTCAATGCTCAGAAGCACATTTCAGTCGTCCCTGGGCACCCCTGAAAGGCAAGAGAGAGCATTAGAAATTAAGAGACGGCACAAGGCTCTGTCGTCTCTAATGAGCAGTGTTCTAGTTCCAGCTGGTTGCCCTTGGAATCCGCACATCACCTAGTACCAGTGCAGATGGAAATTTTGGCTTTCTTATGGTTCATTGTTTTGTCCTTTTAAAATTATTTCCTTTATTTTATTTATTATTATAATTATTTTAAATTTTACCAGAGCCACACACACACACACACACACACACACACAGGGAGAGAGAGAGAGAGCGAGAGAGAGAGAAAGCAAGCCACCAGGTTTGGGATTGAACTGTGGTCAGCCATGTGGGAGTCCAGTGCCCCTAACCACCACGCCACCTGCTGGTCCCTCATTGTTTTTTAAAATCACTATTATTCTTAAGTTTGCAGGCTAATTTGAAAAAATGGCTCCAGTCAGTCATTGCTTAGGGGAAGGCCCTTTTGGGTATTGAGATGTTGACACAGCCGTACTGGGTAGGTGAACACTTGCTGAGGGTGGTAGAGCTCAAGATGAGAGCTGGAACAGAGGATGGGCTGAAGATCCCTCTGAACCCCTACCTCGCCTCAAACCCACCTAGACTTTCTAATGGAAGAGTCTCGCAAGTACGTTAAGAGCCTGCTGTGTCCACATTCTAGTTGTGTCCACATTTCAGCAAAGTCACTGTCACTCTTGGGGGTAAGCTGGCCTATATGGGAGGACATTTGGAAGTTAATCCTGCATCTCCTGTCTTGTAGCCTCATGTTAAAGCACTTGGAGCAGCTTTGGAAGTCTTTAAGACATAGGGCCATCTTTACATCAGTATTACCTGCATTCATTGTTCATCACTTAATCTACAGATACCTACTAAGTGCCCACTGTGTGCCAGCCATTAGGTCCAGTGTTGGAGTAAATTAGTGAGCAAACCCAATGCGTATTTCTACCCTGTGCCTTTCCTTGTGCTGAAAGTCTCCCGTATTCTCATCATATGTATTCTATAGGGAATTTAAGGTCAAGCTCAAATAGGCATCTCTTTTATGAAACTTTAATTTGTTTCCCAGAGCACTTTTTCTACCACATATTTGGTACTTTGTGTATTTTGTCTGTTTTCCAACTTCACCTAGTGCAATGTTGGCCATGCACATTGCTCAGTAACTACAGCTGATTGATTACTTTCTTCTCTGTATGATATTATTATTATTATGTAGACAAATGGGACAATAAAAAAGAAAGTTCTCTGGACATAATCAATAAAAAAGATGCAGTTAAAATTTTGACCTTGTAAAAATATTCGGATCTGTAATAGGAAAGAAAAAGCAAAAGCTCACATATCAAAGCACGGTAACAACATTTCCGTAAACTACTACAGTTTTGTAAGAAAGATAATGGTCCTCCATAATTTGATTTAAAAATTCTGAATTTGTACCTGTACTGTGTTTATTCTAGCTGTAGCCTCTGAATTTGAAAGTAGACAGTGTCTCTCAGTCTTACTCTTTTTTTTATTATTTTTTTACAAATGATTGGTGAATGAAAATATGTTTTCTGTGCCCAAAGCAATAATGGGATGTTTTTAAAAAAAGATATTCCTGCCAAAAGAATTCTGGTTAGCTGTCTGTCACACAAATTAATTCCTCTGAAAAGTCGCTATTTTCTCATTTACCTTAATAGGGCTCAGAGCAGGTAGTTGTGATTTTTTTCTCTTCTTCTTCTTCTCCTTCTTCTCCTTCTCCTCCTCCTTCCCCTTCTCCTTCTCCTTCTCCTTCTTTTTTCTGGGTCATCATCCCTCTGAGTATTTTATTTTGTTATGGGCCACTAAAGAGTGCGGTTGACAATGTTCCATCATTATGCAGTCTTGCAGAAGATGGATTTCTTTTTCAGACAAATGGAGTTAAAAAACTATTATTCTTTCCTCGTTTTCTTCCCCAACAAATGGATCATTTAAAAGCCATCTTAAAATTTTTCTTGGAAATAGTTGTAACAGCCAGCGTATGTTCTTATCTAATTTGGCCAAAAAAAAAAAAAAAAAAAAAAAAAGAGGTAAGAAAATTTGGGAGAAAATTTGTAACAGTTTATGATTCCTTTTTTGCCCTTTCCAAGTGTGAGTCTACCATGGCGTTGAACTGAACTGGCACAACCCACCTCTTAGTTTTAGAGTAATACTACTGCAGTCTTCTGACTTCATCTTACCATCATTCCATCTACACAGATAAGCCGAACTGCCTGAATCAGGATGAATAAATTATGGCAATTTTCAAAATTGTCCACTTGTATTTAAACCAACCAAATAGTAATAAGTCAATGTAATTTGAACAGATCGAAACCAAGGAAGTTGTTGTGGCCATTTCAATATTTTCTAAATGAAATAAATCACTTTCAGAGCAATATGTAGCATTTGTAGTCAATGGATTTGAATTTAGTGCATTTTAATAAAGGTTAAAAGCAGCATTTTTATTATGCCTTGCATATGTCACATACTAGGTGGTTAATGTATTTCTAGATGAACATCTAATACATCAGAGCAATTATAAATAGTCAGGTGGCTAACCATAGCATGTACCCCGAGGTCAGACAGTTGGAATTTTACCCTTACCATCTTACAGATTTGGGGAAATCATTTAAGCTCTGTAGTGGGTTGAATGGTGGGCTCACAGAAAGATATGTCCATGCTCAAATGCCCACAATCTGCCACTTTTTCTTTCTGAAAAAGTTTTTGTGGATGTATTATAATTAAGGGTCTTGTGATGAATCATCATTGATATCCAGGAGGGCCCTATAGCCAGTGACACGTGCCCTTACGAGAGAAAAGCCAAAGGATCTTCAAAAGGCACGTAGACAAGAAAGCAGAGTGAAGACTAAGGCAGAGACGGGAATCGTGAATCCGAGGGCCAAGAAATACCTGGAGCTCTCTGAGGCTGGAAGACGAAGTACGTCTCCATGCCCAGAGCAGAGCCCTGCCAGCACCTTGGCTTCAGACTTCTGACTACCAGATCTGTGACAGAGTACATTTCTGTTGCTTTAAGCCTCTAATTTTGTGGTGATTTGTTACAGCATTGAGAAAATTGAGAAACTAGCACAACCTCCCTAAATTTGTTTTTGTTTTTGTTTCTGGGATAAGCTCAAGTAGTTTTCCTTAAGTTGTTGCTGTTTGTGAGTCATAACCAATATCTAATCTTCTTTGCGAAATATAAACATCTGTGAACTCTAATTTAGGAGAACCCTCTCAGGCATAACTTTACCAAGTCTTTGGCAGCCTCTTTACACATGCATGGAAAAGAGGACTCCTTGCAAAGGTCTGCAGACCTAGGGACACAGAATAGATTCATGCTTGTTTTGCAGTGAGGACTAAAGCATGAACAAACTCAATTATGAGGGTGTTTTGAGGAGACAGGAGACAGAGGCAGAAGCCTCTGCTACCAGATTGACCTTTTTTTTTTTTTTTTTTTTTTTGATGGTCCCCAAGGCTATGGCTTCTCTACTGCTCTTTGAGTCATGGCCAACGTGCAACAGAGAACAGAGCTGTCATTGTTCTGCATTTGGATATATAAAAATGATACCTGCGTGGGAGTACAAGGATAACCCAATAGAACGTTAAGTCAAGAGAGGTGATGCTAAATGAGGAAAACCATGTTTGTAGAGTTTAAAAGATATTATTAATTTGTGGAGCATGATCTAAAAGCCCTGAGAGGCTGTGGAAACAGGTAGCAGGTCAGTATTACACAGGAGAAGATTGTAAATGTTAACCTATATTTTAAAATTGATTAATAGAGGGCCAGCAGGTGGCATAAAGGTTAAGGCAGCTAGATTCTACATGGCCAACTCCGTGGTTTGAGTCCCAATCCAATGGCTTAAGAAAAACTCTGGGCACATGCCCCAAATCCCAAGAGTAGAGAAGAAGAGATTACACTGTGATCACCCCCTCAACCCTCCCTCTCTCTGTCTCTCTCTAATCAGCACACATACCCTATAGAAAATAAAAAAAATAGAAACAACCAAGATGCCCTTCAACAACTGAAAAGTTAAATGTGATACATCCATATAGTGGAATACTACTCAGTAGTAAATAGAAACACTGTTTTTTTCTTTTTAATTTTTATCAGAGGATTACGTGCTCACCAGAGACAGAGACAGAGAGAGAGGGAGAAAGCATTCCCCCAGTGGGGAGTGTTTTGCCCCACTCATGTCTCTTCTAGTTCTCTAGCCTTCTGGGATTTTGGGCATGCATGCATGTATATCTCATATGTTTATCAGGTCGTCATGGCCAGAATTTGGACTGTGTAATTAGCCACTTGGGATCTGACTCCTTTAATCATGAGGCCAAGGGGCTGGCCAAGACAAGACTACTGATGCACATGACAACTTGGATAAATCTGGGAATGATGTTGAATGAAGAAGAGAATTACCACAATCACTCACTATTCGATTCCACTCATAAAGCACTCTTCATATGACACACATAGAAATGGGGAACTAATTAGAAGCTAATGTGGCTAAAGAGAGGATGGGGTGGAAAGAAAGTGGGTGTGACCATAATAAGGCAACATGGGGTGGAGGTCCTTCTGGAGGTGGAAATATGTGATTTAATTACATCGATGTCAATATCCTGGTTGTGATACTGGATTATGATCTTGCAAGATGTTAACCGTTGGGAAAAGCTGGGTAAACTTCACATGAAATCTCTCTGTAGTATATCTTACAGAAGAAATGAATCTAAGTGATCTCAAAATAAAAAGTTTTATTACAAAAATTCATTCATAATATTAGAAGAATGTGAGGAAAATGCAACCAATGGAGTGAGTTGCTTAGATATGGTCCCTTCCTCTTTAGCTATAAATATCAATAGAAGGTCAATTGGGTTGAATTGCCTTACAGTTAAACCAATGTGTACGAGACAATATGGAACGGGGAACTTAGGTACTTGATAATATTGATTCTGAAAGAGAGTGTAGCTTTATAAAGATGATTCTATCTGCGGCTTAAGTAAGACAGAGCCCTAGCATTGTTAAATAGCATATTATCAAGACTTATTTTTAAATTAGAGGTACTTTCAGCACCATACTATCTTGTCATTCTCTTCATTTCATAGATCAAAAACACTAGTAGTATAATTCTAACAGAGAAAATCTTAGTTGTAGACACATTTATAATGGCACTGATTCAATTTTTTTGAAGAATTATTTTATTTAACTTTAGTATTATCATTTTCCAGTTTTATTAGAGAGAGACAGAGAGACAGAGAGAGGGAAAGTGAGAAATCAAGGCACCAGGTCTGGGACTTGAACCATGGTTGGCCATGTGGGAGTCCAGTGCCTTTAACCACTATTCCACCTTCCGGCCCCTGGCACTGATTAAAATTTAAATCACAAAAAACTGAGGTTTATTTCTAAGAAAGTGCTTTAAATTTGAGAGACAATGTAATTCTAGTATTGTATTTATTCAGAAAGCAAAGTGACATAGAATGATTTGAATTAAGGAGGAAGATATAATCTATTTCAATTTTAGTCATGATGTAGCGGACAAACATGCCCTCAGATAGAAACATCTAACCACCACACCACCTGCCAGCCCCAAGAGATATTTTTGTTTTATGAAATAGTTTTATTTACGCTGGCAGGTGGTGTGGTAGTTAAGGTGCTAGACTCTCACATGGCTGACTGGGGTTCAAGTCCTAGACCCGGTGGCTTGACCCCGTACATGCCAGGTACGTGTGTGTGTTCAAAATCCTGAGAGGAGAATGGAGGACAAGGGATTGTGGCAGCCATCCCCCAGGGGGGTGATTTCTTATTTTCCTTCTCTCTATATGTTTGTCTTTCTCCAGCAAGTGCATACACCATAAGGCAAAAACCTAAAACACAACAACAGCAAAAACAAAATAGTTTTTTTCAGACAAAAACCTTTGATTTGATTGCTTCTGATATAACATCTACAAATCCAAAAATGTACCAGTGTCTGAGCTAAGAAACAACTTTTCTAGATTTCTGTATCAGCGATACTAATTTTTGTCCCTTTTAGTGGGTAATCAGCCTGTGGTTTTCTGGTAACAGTATGTGTCACATGTGTTCTCAGCTGCAGAGAGGCATCAAACTCACGTAAGAGGTTAAAATAGCCGGGCCCATTTATGACAGGACTTGTGCTCCGCATTAACCTGGATAGTCTCATCTAACCTGAATGATCACTATGAAGAACACACCATATTATCCCCCCTTCCAGGTAAGGAAGCGATAGTACTTTTAGCTTTGGTGTAGCTTCAACAAAGCCACATAGCCCCTTTGTCTAGTGATTTTATGTGGCAAATTATTTTTATTTAGACCTATTTATTCATGAAAAAAGGGACTATACTTATGGACTATCACTGCTAGTAATCATGCGGTCATAGAGTTGGATTAGAACCCAAACAAGTCTATGCTTACCTTTTGGGCAAGAATCTCAACGTGAATTGCTGGAGGCAGAGCAACTCAGATATCTAAGAATGCTACATCTCTGGTCACCTCAGTAAGAAATGGCATTTTGGGGGCAAATTGATGAACTTTTTTCTACTTTATTCTTACGATGAGAACCTCTGAAACTTTATGGAATGAATCAGAAATCACAAATTATGGTTTCACCATTGTGAATAATGAATTATGTGATTATGGGAAGATTATTTATAGTCTAGCATTTCCAGTTTCAAAGTTTTAGAAGCAAAAATTACATTCTAGTGTTATGAAATATGGTAGGGTGAATATAATAATTTACTATATGTCTCATTGTTCCTTCTGCCATAGTGTGTATGTGCCACAAGTTTTCAACCCTATCATCAGTTCTTGGGCACTTAGTTTGATTCCTTGTCTTCATAATTGCAAAGTAATGCTACAATAACATGGAAGTGCAGGTGTCCAAGATAATGCTTTCTCTTCTTTCTCTGTTTACCTTGTTTTCTTTGAAAGCTGGAGCAGTTGCCTTGTTTTGAATCTACCCAGTTATTCAGTATGATTGTTCTTATCAAACACAACTGTTTTGTAAAAGGAAAGTCAAATACTTGTGTCTTATTCTTAAGTAATAAAGCAGAGTTGATCTTTGGCAGGTGTTCCTCTCTATCCACAGATTTTGAACTCTTACTTAATAAGGGGTAGAGATGTACTTAGCAGCTGTAAATTCCCTGCTGGTCTTCACCATCTGGAACATTTTCTTGAAGTCTGTGACATAGATTTTTGAATGTCAGTGCAGGAAAACTTTTTGCTAGTGAGACACTTTCGATGTCAATCATCATTAAAATAAAGATCTCGAGTGACTTAAATTAATTCCCAGAAATGGAAGAACTGCTGCCAATCACTGTTGGTGTAGCTCATTAGTACAGTGAAAGGCAGAGACCACTTACGATACTGGTCCACCTGTGCAGAGGTTAATACCTGTCAGACTCTCATCTTCTATGTGACCTTTAGTTTTGGACCTTAGCCATTCAAAAGGTCTTATTAAATTCCCGTGTTGGCTATGAAATATTACTTGCCAAAAGGAGCATTGAGATCCTGTCAGTTGATACAAAGTGGATGAATATAGAAGATTTAATGCTAAGTGAAGTAAGCCAGACTATTAGAGACAAACACTGTATATCCCTGCTCAATATATACTGAATGATTGCATGCTATAGCAGAAATGGAGAGATCTGAATATATAATAGTAGGGAAGGACAAGAGTAAACACCAGAGAATGTGTGAGTGGGAGGAGCTCAGGGAAAAATACTTAACAGACATAAGAATGTAAAGTTCTATGTTGAAAATCCTGTGTATGGTAACATCCTTGATTTGATTGTCTTGTGCTTCATGTATGCTTTGAGAAACCGTATTGTGCTATAGAGGTGTATAATAATTAAATGTGAATAAGAAATCATAAAAAATTTCTGTGTAGGAAGATGCCTGTGTCTTATTAAATTCCTATTTATAAATTTATAGTTAATTTTTCAAAATTACTATCATCATCTAAGAAATAGTTCAAACACATAAGCATATCTTAAAAAGTCTATTATGATGTTCTAATCCCAGCAATTTTTCAACCAAAACCCAGTCATTAAGGAAATCAATTGTATGCCTACTAGAGTATGATTAAAGGATATACCGATTCCTGAAGAGTAGTGATGAACATCCTCCTTATTTATTATGGAGACTCTCCTATGTACAGGGCTCCCAGTTCAATGACAAAGGGGGAGCACTAATCAATATAATTCATGCAAAGTCCCTGTCCTCCAGAGAATATGATCTTACTGAGGAGTTAAGATGTGTATGAAAAGTTAACCATGATGCAAGTCAGCATGTGATAATTTTATAGATTTGAAGTGATAGGGTAGTTAGTTTGGTTTACAAACTTTTTGATTCTACTTCACTTATTAATGACAAAATTCTATTTCTTTAGGTTTTTGCTTTAAGGCAAGTGCATGCCCCAGAGATCGAGACAGAGACAGAGGCAGTGAAAGTGAGAAATCACCCTCTGGGGTGATGGCCATGTTGCAATCCCTTCCCCTCCATTCTCCTCCTGGAATCTTGGGCACACACGCACATGCACCTGGCTCAACTTTCAAGCCATGAGGTTCAGGACTTGAACTGTGGTCAGCTACGTGTGGGAGTCTAGCAACGTAACTGCTATGCCATCTTCTGGCCCCAATGACAAAATTCTTTATGGGACATCTAGATCATTGTCACTTTCTAGGGAAAAAAGAAATACGGAAAAGAACTAGGAAAGAACTAAGTAAAATTATTGGTACTAATATAAACAAATTATTTATATTTAAAAGAATGTAAGTTCTACCTTTAATTTTTACAAAGCAATTCTGTATAAAATAAATATAGCAATGGTTTTTATAATACTCTGATTGATAATATGTTGCAAATTACTGATTAGTACAAATTTACAGATAGACCACACAAAGGATATACCAGTGTACAAGCAAATGTTAAGGGGATTATAAAGTCGTCTGTTTTTAAAGTGGTGTAATGGTGTAAAAATACAGGTTCTGGTCCTGCCAGGTGTAACAGTCCTTAGATACTGGACTGCAGTACTAGAAGCCATATGAATGACTATGGGTTTGTACCTCCAGATTAGCCTGAAAACATGCCAGGCATGTGCACGGATGCCAAGCATCCAGAGGAATTGGATGGCAAGGGAAAGATCGTGGCATGATGAGACTTTCATACAGGGGTGAGGATGTGGGCAGGTCTTACAAGAATGCCCCGCAGAAGCCATTAAGGGAGGCAAAACGAGATCCTATGCTAGCAGGATCCCTCAGGCTTAGAATCGTGGGGGACAATTAGAGTAAGAGTAAATCGGAAGCAGGAAGAAAAGATAAAATTCTTTTGTGAGAAGATGGTAGAACAGATAGAATATCTCTATTAAGACAGAGACAGAGATAGAGATAGAGACAGAGAATGGTTAGTTAATTGCGAGGGACCGAGGAAAAGAGACATCACAGGTGACAGGTGTCTGGCACAGGCAGCTGAATGGCTGATAGAGTAATTGCCAGGAGAGTCTGGAGGAGGGACAGACAGAGAGGAGGGGTGGCGGGGGGAGCAAGCGTTCAGACTGGAGCACAGTGACCCGCTGGAGATGTGTGTGGAGTAGTGGGTTGGACGGTCCTTCCCCTCCCCGTATCCATATCCTAGTCCCCAGAACCTGTGAGTGTGTCTAAAATGTAATTAAGTTCACAATCTCAACCAGTCCACTCAGACTCACATGCTAATCTCTCTGGGAACACCCTTCCAAACACATCAGAATAATTCTTTATCTGGTTTCTAGGTATTTCTCTATGCAATCAAATTGACTCTAAAATTAACTGTCACAATGAAATAATGAGAGAAAACGACATGGACAAAGGGACACTTTAAAAATAAGCTGGAAAAAAAAATCCTGAGCATGCCTGAATGCTAACCAGAAGGATCCAATAGAAAGGGGGACAAAAAGATAGAAGGCAGGAAGGAAAAAACGCGATGGCTGGAAGTCTCTAAGACAGGGGAGGACGGACTCTGAGGACAGGAAAGGCTGTGACCCTGGCAAGGTGACGGCTTGCTTTTCACGGCACTGGGAAGGCTGGGTGCAGATGCTGACAGTGTCTCTAGATGTGGAGGCAGGAAGGTGAGAAACCACAGTTTACAGTGACACCCGTCTACCTACTTACTGCCACTCCAAGCTTCAGTTTAACCTTTTTTAAAAAGTTGTTCTGTCCTCATGATTTCCATAAGAAACAGCAGGTCAGCAGGTGGTGTGGCAGTTAAGTGTTGAACTTCCACATGGCTGACAGGTTTTAGTCCTGGACCTGGTGACTTGAAAATCACGCTGGGCGCATGTGTGGGCATGCCTAAAATCCTGAGAGGAAAATAGAGAAGGGATTGTGGCGTGGCCATTCCCCATGGGGGCTGGTTTTTCACTTCCCCTCTCTCTGTCTCTCTCTGGTGAATGTACAAGCTCTAAGGCAAAAAACTGAAGAAAAATAAGAGAAAGAAATAGCTGGTCATAGCCACTTAATCTGTCCCCATACAATAAAATACCAGGATGTCTAAATATCCTTCAGAAAGCACACATAATTTTATCTTTTTTCTTTTTAATTTGAATTGCCAGAGGGTACATGTGCTTGCCAGAGAGAGAGAGAGAGAGAGAGAGAGAGAGAAAGAGAAAAACCCCGAGGGAGTGTGGTCACACCTCCGTCCTTCTCATTCATTCCTCCACATTTACCCATCTTGTTAGGGTTTTGGGTAAAATTTTTCAAGCCTCTAGGGCCAGGATTTGAGACATGGTAAGCTACATGGGATCTGGCTTCCTTAATCCCTTAACTACTAGGCTACTACAAATAAGACTGGCCCAATTTTACTTTTTTTTTTTTTTTTAAGGGTAGTCTTTTAAAAAATTATTATCATTATTCTTCAGTTTTGACTGGAGAGAGACAGAGAGAAAAGGAGAGTGACAAAGCAAGCCGGCCAGGTCCAGAACCGTGGTCAGCTTTGTGGGAGTCCAGCACCTCAACCACCATGCCACCTGCCAGCCGACAATTTTTTTTTTTTTTTGAGAGGTTTTTGCTATAGGGCGCGTGCGCTCGCCAGACAGACAGAGACAGAGAGATAGAAAGCGAGAAATCACCCCCCAGAGGGGATGGCCACGCCGCAATCCCTTCTCCTCCATTCTCCTCTCGGGATCTTGGGCACGCACGCACACGCGCCCGGCGTGAGTTTAAGCCACCGGGTCCGGGACTCGAACCACGATTGACTATGTGGGAGTCCAGCGACATAGCCATTACGCTAACTGCTGGTCCCGCCAATTTTACTTTTTAAACCAAGACTCAATAAGCACTTTAAACTAACAGGATCAGTTACTGCTATGCTTTTGTTTTTAGTATGAGCATGGTGAACTTCTTTGAACAGAGAAATCCTGAGGTTATCACTGAGAATGCAGTATTTATCAGGAAAAATTTAGAGAAAGGATCTAGTAAGGAGACTACAAAAAGTTTGTGGAGGATGGAATTACAGTTCAAGTTTAATTTGGTGCGAAAGACCCATTTTTAAAAATAATGCATATTTTAAAAATAATGGGCATTTTTCATGAACTTTTCAAAGACTGTGTATGTGATCTTGTGATTCCCTCTCAGCCTGGCAACAGTGCAGGGAGACCAGAGAGCTGGATTCAGACAGAAAGGAGACTTTGCACATGAAGGGATAGGAGAATAAGATGAGACATTTGACAAGAGAGTGGCTGGATCGTGGGCTATGGAATGAAAAGAAAGCTCTACAGAAGTACTCGGTACAGATGCCAATGTGTGCACACTGAGATCGCAACTTGATGATCGCTCACAAACTGAACACACCTATGCAGCCAGGACCAGGGCATCACCGTGGAGTAAGAAATCGAGTTCAGAGCAGATGAGAGTGAGCACAGAAGAAAACACCAGGCCCGGAGGGTAGAACGATGTTCTGATAAGATTGAACAATTAAAGCAGAAGTTGACTGCAAGAAGGATAGAGGTTTTGATGATAGGGGAATGACCGAGGAGTTCATTCCTGGTTCTGGGTTTCAGTAGTGAGCCAGATGTAGTCTTGGGGTGGATAGCTGATATGGGTGAAGAAAGTCATTTTAATCCATTCAGCCGTACGGGGGCATTTGGGTTGGTTCCATGTCTTAGCAATCGTGAAAAGTGACGCAATAAACATCGATGTGCAAGCACTTTTCCAATGAGGAATTCTTCTGTCCTTTTGGTAGATGCCAAGAAATGGGATTGCTGGGTCATATGGCAGTTCTATTTGTAGATTTTTGAGGAATCTCCAAATTGTTCTCCACAGTGGTTGGACTAATTTACATTCCCACCAGTAATGTAAGAGAGTTCCCCTTTCACCACATCCCCGCCAACACTTATCATTTTTTTTTTTTTAATCTTAGCCATTCTGACAGGGGTTAGGTGGTATCTCATTGTTGTTTTGATCTGCATTTCCCTTACGATGAGGGATGTTGAGCATTTTTTCATATGCCTTCTGGCTATGCATATGTCATCTTTAGTGAGTGTTCTTTTCAACTCCTTCTCCCATCTTTTAATAGGGTTCATCATCTTTTTTCCAAACAGCTTCTTTAGTTCCTTATGTATTCTGGTTATCAATCCCTTATCTGATGCATAGTTTACAAAAATATTTTCCCATTCTGAGGGCTGTCGATTCACACTAGTTACTGTGTCTTTTGCCATGCAGAAACTTCTGATGTAATCCCACTTGTCTATTTTGGGGATTATCGACTGTGCTTTGGGGGTCTTATGTGAGAAGTCTTTCCCTACCCCAATGTCTCCCAGAGTTTCCCCAGTGTTTTCTAGAAGCAGTTTAATAGTTTGGAGTCTTAGATTTAGATCCTTGATCCACCTTGACTTGATTTTTGTCAAAGGTGAGAGGTAGGGGTTCAGATTCATCTTTCTACAGGTGGAAATCCAGTTTTTCCAGCACTATTTGCTGAAGAGGTTTTCCTTTTCCCACTGGATTGACTGGTACCCCTTGTCAAAAATCAGTTGACTGAATGATTGGGGATTTATTCCTGTAGACTCAATTCTGTTCCATTGGTCCACATGTCTGTTCCTGTGCCAATACCATGCTGTTTTGATTACCACAGATTTGTAGTATATCAGCCATTAAGAACAACAAAACCCTGGCTTTTGACAGAAAGTGGAGAAATATGAAAGATTTACTGCTGAGTGAAGCAAGCCAGGCTATGAAGGAGAGACACTGTATGTCCCTACTTCATATATACCGAATGTCTGCACTCTATAACTGAAACGGACGGGCTAAAGGATGTACAAACACAAGGGATGGATGTGAATGCCAGATGTGATGTGTGTGGAGGAGTGGGGCCTGGGGAAGAACATTTGGAGGAGGGATATGAAGACAGCATTGTTGAGACAGGGAGGTAGTGTTGTATATTTTGATCAACTTGACTGGAGAGAAATGTTCACATATTGAAATGACCACCTTGTAGGCTAAATAATGTGATTGAATGTATTTAAAAAATGTAAGTAAAAATAAATAAATAAAAAAATGCAAAAAAAAAAGAAAGTCATTTTATGTCAAGGAACTTAGGAGCCATGCCACTGGAGAAATGGTTTACTCTTTTGTCATCCTGGACAATGGAAGGACTCGGGGCTAGAATCTTAAGCGAATGTAAGAGAGTGACCCGGGGTTCAGTGATGACAGCAAAGAAAAGTGGCAGGGAGTGAAACAGGGCAGCGGGCCTCAAAAGAACCAAGAACGAAGAGCGAGGATGACGTTCTTGAAGCAGAAGCATAGTTTGAGGAGGACCGTGACCCTAACTCCAGACTCCAGATCCGTTAGGAAAGAGCAGCGTCGAAACCCACGGTCCTCCTGATGCCTTCTCAGCATGGTTTGCCTAAAAGCAAGGTATTTTGTGCCTCGTGCACATCATACTTCTCTTTTCCTTTCTTTCTTTTCTTTTTTTTCTTAGAGAAAGTTTTGCTATAGGGCATGTGCACTTGCTGGAGAGACAGAGTGAGAAATCACTCCCCAGAGGGGATGGCCATGCTGCAATCCTTTCTCCTTCATTCTCTGCTTGGGATTTTTTTTTTTTTTTTGGAGAGGTTTTTTCGCTATAGGGCGCGTGCGCTCGCCAGACAGACAGAGACATAGAGATAGAAAGCAAGAAATCACCCCCCAGGGGGGATGGTCACGCTGTAATCCCTTCTCCTCCATTCTCCTCTTGGGATCTTGGGCACGCACGCACATGCACCCGGCGTGAGTTTTAAGCCACCGGGTCCGGGACGCGAACCGCGGTCGACTACATGGGAATCCAGCGACATAGCCATTACGCTAACTGCTGGTTCCCTCTGCTTGGGATTTTTGACATGCACGCACATGTGTCTGAGGTGAGTTTTAAACTGCTGGGTCCAGGACTTGAACCATGGTTGACTATGTGGGAATCCCATGATGTAATCATTATGTCTTCTTCTGATCCCAGTGTCATGCTTTTATATGGGCCAGTACTGTGGAGTGAGTTTGAGTTGTTTACACTGATGCCTTCCCTGCCCACCACAAATTGTGTACATCGTCTCTAAATGGTACCATCCCTTCCCCCAGCTCCTAGCCAAGAGCCTGTGTTATATGTTATATTTAGCCTTTCTACATATGACCTTTGATTTCCATTTGTATGTTAGCACAGTGTGTATATTCATTTAAATATATCTGTGTACACAATCAATCAATCAATCAATCAATATGAGGATCAGAAAGTGACAGACACTTTGAGTGTGCAGGTTGGAGGTGGAGAGTTTGGAAATCCATGAATGGATTTACAGAGAATGTGGGGTTAAGTTGGGGTGGGAAGGAAGCAGGGAAGATGCAGTAGAGCATTTCCTGTTTTTGATCAGGGTTACTGTTCACTGCTGGACGTGGTCTCGGTCCCTGTGATTGTCTCTCGATAGGATTCCCAGTGTTTTCTCATACCTTTTTATCACTCCATCTATTTGCTAAGTCTTCTTCAAGGTACCTTTCATTTCCATTTTTGGGAATCTGTATTTTCTGTGAAATTCAAAGTTCTTCAATGATCTCACTTTCCAACTTTTGTATGACTTTTAATGTCTTGTTTGAATGAAACAGTTAAATTTAAGACATTTTAGAGATGTGCTCAGGAAAATGTGGTTATCTCATTGATGAAAAGGGGCAAGTCATCTCTGTTCTCTTGGAATGAGTTACCTTCATCCCCCTTCCTTCTTTCTCTCGTATCCAATGGTAACATTATGGGCAAGGACTGCATTGCTTCTCTGCAGTCTTCCGAGCGGTCTACTATTTTAATTATTGCCTTTTCACTCTACATGTTGAAACACTTGCTTCAGTCCTGTTGCATAGTGCAGAGAGCATACTAGCTACAAACTCTGCTTTGATGGAGGTTTGGCAGGTGTTATTTTTAAAATGAGGAGTAATGCTGAATTCACAGAAAGGATTCTGTTTTGAGAGAGAAAGTAATGCTGAGTTGGCTACGGTATCTAAGGGAATTACTGTAAAAGTCAACTGGCTGCTATAGAGGCAGGATGGGAGTCTTACACACTACCTGGTTTAGCGAAGAACAATAAATAGGTGAGCTCTAAGTCTAACCTTTCCTGTATCTATAATTGCTGTATGATGTATTTTCATTTTGAGAGGAAAATTTATGATGCTTGCATCCTTGTGTTATAAATAGAATCTGTTCTTTCAAATCTTTTTTTCCCCTAGTTACATTAAATTTACAAAGAATTGCACATATTTATGGTATGGTGTGATATTTTAATGTATGTATATAACATATAGTGATCAATGTGTCATGTCTATCACCTCATATATTTATCATTTATTTGTGTTGGGAGCATGCAAAAATAACCTCTGCCAGCTTTTTTGATATATACAGTAAATTGCTGCTACAGAGTCACCCTGTAGTGTCATTGAATTCCAGAACTTATTCCTCCTATCTAGCTATAATTTTATTTCTGTTAAATGTTTCAAATCTTCATGGAAAATATTTATTTAACAATTACTTGAGTAAGGCCATGCTGGTGTAATGTCAAAAAATATAGAAGTGTGTAACATATGAAGAGAATTATGGAGCATTTTCACATTTATTTTTCTCATATAATCTTAAAAAAGTCTTAAAATATACTTTTTTTTTTCTTTAGAGTGAAAATACTTACCAAGAGACACAGGAAAAGAGAGACAGAGAGAGAGAGAGAGATCGCCCCTTGGGGGGATGGCCACACCACAACCCTATTTTCATTCTTCTCTCAGAATTTTGGGCATGCATGCACATGCGCCTGACCTGTTTTTCAAACCACCTGGTCTAGGCTGTAACTGTGTAGTAGGCCACGTGGGATCCAGCTGCCTTAACCACCAGGCCACTGGCTGTCCCAATATACTTCGTGGCATTAAACTTGTAACTTATTTGTTACTCTGTTTTAAATAAAAACAAAGCTTAAGAAATTCAATATTTTAGGTCACTTTAGCATGTCTTGTATACTATCCCCTCAGGACATCTTTTTACAATGAGTAAATAAATGTAAAAAAATTCATGCTATAGATACATTAAAAGTATGTATGTATTTATTACAATAGAAAGTAAGAATTGAGGAGGCAGTTCTGTTAATGTTTTTTATGTTCTTTTTTTTTTTTTTTTTGGAGAGGTTTTCGCTATAGGGCGCGTGCGCTCGCCAGACAGACAGAGAGAGACAGAGAGATAGAAAGCAGGAAATCACCCCCCAGGGGGGATGGCCACGCCGCAATCCCTTCTCCTCCATTCTCCTCTCGGGATCTTGGGCACGCACGCACACGCGCCTGGCGTGAGTTTAAGCCGCCGGGTCCGGGACTCGAACCGCGGTCGACTACGTGGGAGTCCAGCGACATAGCCATTACGCTAACTGCTGGTCCCTTTTTTTTTTTTTTTTTTTGTTTTTTTTTGTTTTTTATGTTCTTTATGTGCAGCATCAACTGAGTGGCAATAGTTCTTATTAAGTATTAGGTACTATAAGTTGCCTTGCATAAAAAAGTTATTTAAGTTTCTCTCAAGTTTGGCTTTAAAAATTGTTACATACATGTTGAATTATTTTATTGTGAAACTATTTCACGTGTTTAAAATGTTACCCATTCCTCCTGACTTTCCTACTTACCAGGTTTAAGCAGTCCCAGGTCTTCCAACCACTTTTTTTTTTTTAAGAGATTTTCACCTTCGAGTGCATGCCCTGGCTAGAGAGAGAGACAGAGACAGACAGGGAAAGTGAGAAATCAGTCCCCAGGGGCATGGCTATGCCATAGTCCCTTCTCCCTCCTGGGATGGGTCTGGGACTTGAACCATGGTCAGCTATGTGGGAGTCCAGAGATGTAACTGCTATGCCATCTGCTGGTCTCCCAACCACCTGTTTATGTGGCACAGTTTTTAGAATCCTAATTGTGTTTGTCTGAAGAAGCATTTTAAAAATTATTTTATTTTATTTTATACATTCAATAACTATGCATCACTATAGCTTATAAAATGAATTTACCCAACATGAATACACTTCACACCAGTCCAGTTGAAGCTACTATACACATTGTCATCAACAGATAATCATCCATTTCTGTGTCCCATAAATATCTTGTCTATTTTTTTTCTTGACTGCTTTTTGCATACCCTGTTCCTTCCCCCACCCTCTTCCCACACTGTCTCCAGTATCTGTAAACATTTTCCATATTTCTGTATCCTCTAAGTTTTTACTTTCTACCATAAAGTGCAGATAGTTGGTATACATTAAGTGGAGACATGAATGTCTCTCTTTCATAGACTGGCTTGCTTCACTCAGCAGTAAATATTCCGTATTTGTCCACTTTCTATCAAAGCCAGGGTCTTGTTTTTTTATGGATGAGTAGTATTCTATAGAGTATATGTGCCACACTTTTTCAATCCATTATCTGTTTGTGGACATTTGGGTTGGTTCCATGTCTTAGCAATCATGAATAATGCTGCAATAAATATAGATGTGCAAGCATGTTTCCAACTAAGCAGTCTCCTATCCTTTGGGTAGATACCCAGGAGTGGGATTGCTGGATCATATAGTAGTTCTATTTGTAGATCTTTGAGGAACCTCCATATTGTTCTCCACAGTGGCTGGACCAATTTACATTCCCACCAACAGTGTAGGAAAGTTCCCCTTTCACTTCAGCCTCACCAGCACTTATCTTTTTTTTTTTTTTTTTTAATCTTAACCATTCTGACTGGGTTCTCATTGTGGTTTTGATCTACAACTCCCTTATGACGAGGGATGTTGAGAATTTTTTCATATGCTTTTTGACTGTTCATATGTCTTAGAGAGTCTGCTCATTTTCTCATCTTTTAATTGGGCTGATCTTTATTTATTTTATTTTATTTTTTCCAGATAAGCTGCTTGAGTTCCCTGTGTGTTCTGGTTATCAGCCCCTTACTGAGGCATAGTTTACAAAAATATTCTCCCATCCTGAGAATTGTTGATTTACACTAATTACTGTGTCTTTTGCTGTGCAGAAACTTCTTAATCTGATGTAATCCCACTTGTATATTTTTGGAATTATTGCCTATGCTTTGGGGGTCATATTTAAGAAGTCTTTGTCTACTACGATATCTCCCAGAGTTTCCCTAGTGTTTTCCACCTAGTTTGTTAACATCTGGTTTAAATCATAACACTCAGAACCATGCACAATACTCTTAGGGGGTGTGATTAATGAAGTGGAGAGATTTTGCTTTTTACCTTTGATATACTTTACTATTATGAATGTAGTGTAATTTATATTAGTTGGTTTATTTTGTCAAAATATCATCCTTTATTTATATTTTATTCATTGTTAATTAGAGCTCTTAGGGTTTTCCTTTTTTTAACTGATGTTAATAAATAATAACCATAGAAGTTGTAGCTAATGGAGTGCTTAAGGGCTCACAAACACTGTTTTACACATTTTTTGCATCATTATCTCTTTGAGTCCTTTAGTAACTTTATGACTTAAGAATCTTATTCTTTTAATTTTAAAGAGGAGTAAATTAGATAAGGCACTAGGTCATGAAGTTAGCAGATTCAGAACTGGGACCCCAAATTGGCATTATGTATGCAGACTCACACTCTTACCTTGCTGTTACTCTTTTTATATCATTTGATTTTCATAGTCAGAAACTCTAGATGCAATGCTTACCTTTTAAATTTATCTATTATCTGTCTATGTATCTATTGGCAGAATCTTGCTGCGTTGTGATCCTTCTGCCTCAGCCTCTCCAGTAGCTGGGACTACAGGCACCCTCGACCACACTTGGCTCTTTTTTGGAAAGTCTTCCTATGTTGCCCAGGCCAGCCTTGAACTCTTGATCTTTTTGCCTCAGCCTCCTTGAGTAGCTGGGATTGCAGGTGCATGAAAGTGTGCCTGCTTTAGGTTGGAGCTGCTTTAGGTTGGACCTGGTTTAGGTTGCATAGGGAATTGAAACGGGGCTTCCCATGTGATCCTAGCCTGTGAAGCACAGCATTTTAGCAGCATGCCACCATGGTTGGGCCATTACTATTTTTAAGTAACAGTTAATTCAGGAATATTTTAGATTTATAAGAAAATTGTGAAGACACACTTCTCCACAGCCTCACCAGCACTTATCATGTTTTGTTTTTAGTCTTGGCCATTCTGATTGGATTAGGTGGTATCTCATTGTGGTTTTGATCTGCATCTCCCTTATGACGAAAGATGCTGAGCATTTATTAAATGAGAGACTTTGGTTCAGCTAAGTGTGTTACACAAAATACTAGCTTAATGGGAAGTCAATTAGCCTCTCTCTCTCTCTCTGTGTGTGTGTATATATATATATATATATATATATATATATATATATATATATATATATACACACACATATATACACGTATGTGTATATATATATACATATATATGCACATATGTGTGTCTATGTGTGTGTGTATATATGTGTGTGTATATATATGTGTGTGTATATATATATATGTGTGTGTGCAAATGACTGAGTAGTATTCCACTCTATGTAACACAAATGAAATATCTATTCTTACGTGGATGACAACTTTACTACATGCCATCATAGTTTGCAGTTGTAAACAATGCTGCATGGAATGCCTGAGTTTGCTGTCTTCATGATCTCCATTTTTATATGACAAGGCCGAGGCTTTGGCAGGATGGGGGATTTATCTGAAGTCATATGGCTAGTGATGGGCTACGGTCCAGTCTGACTCAGTTCTGACTCTCAACTTGTGTTCTCAACTGCCCTGATCCATGGAATAGCCTTATGCATTACTAGTGTGATGTTCTCCTTGGGTCAACCGTAGCATCTGGGACAGTTCCCTGCACCCTCACTTTATAAACTGGTCCCCTGGCAGGTGAAAAGCCAGGCATATATGGAATTACAACCAAGGGCAAGCGTGCGTGGATTCAGGTGTGGGACTGTGCGTGGGACTGTGTGAAGGGCGAATATTGAGGAAGGGGGGCCGTCTGTGTCTCTGGAAGTGTTGCTGAAGTCCCGAGGCTATCATCTTTATTTCTGAGGCAGCACTGTCCTGTCATCAGTTGCCTTCACCAAGTGTTTTTGGAGGGGAGTGAGTTAGAGAAGCCAGCCTGGGGAGACCTTTAGGGTCTGAGTTTCTGCAGGGATGTTTTAAAATGAGAGATTCTGTGCTTGTCCTGAACATTTAATTCAAGTAATCACAGAGGCTTTGAAAGAAGAGCAACATCTGGGACCAGAAGTTGGAGTAATGGCTATGTGGCCAGACTCCCATGTAGTCGACCGGGGTTCGAGTCCCGGACCTGGTGGCTTAAACTCACGCTGGGTGCATGTGCGTGCGTGCCCAAGATCCTGAGAGAAGAAAGAAGGAAAAAGGATTGTGGCTTGGTTGTCCCCCCTGGAGGGTGACTTCTTGCTTTCTGTCTCTCTGTCTTTCTGGTGAGAGCACGTGCCCTATAGCAAAAAAAAAAAAAAAAAAAAAAAAAAAAGAGCAACATCTAGACTCCACTGATTTTTAGGTATTATTTTAGAATTATTAAATAATCCCCAAAGCACAGATTACCTTTTAGTTTATTTATTTAGTTTATGTTTTTTTCACTTTCAAAGTTTTTGTTGTCTACAGAGGAAGTTAGTGTGACTACAAGCAATGCCGTGAAATTCACTGAAACGACATAATTTCAGTGAAATCATCATGATTTCATTCAAAGTAGGTTCATTCTGGCAGAGAGAATTGCATTTTCCTCACATTTTCTTTACTCTTCTTAAGGCATTAATTTGCTTCTGGTCTAAAATAGTTTCTTAATTTCTTTGCAGGAGGCCACATTTAAAGGCCTTTTTCTTCCATAGTCTACGTTTATCTCTTTCTTTTGTATTTTTATATTATAGCATTGTTGCACATCTCAAATTATTTCAAAGAATAAATCCATTTAATTTAATATGACTTCTCAGAAATACTTCTTTTCCTCAGTCTTTCTCTGTATTCTTCTTTGTAGATCATTAGAATAGATAATACAACTCAGAACTGTAAAAAAGAGCTGACTTTAGTATCAGGAGACTTGGGCTAAGTCAGTCAACCACTCCAAACCTCAGTGGTGACTTATACATGTCATGGTTAAAGGCAAGGTATTGTTTCAGATATTGTACTCGCCACACCTCCCACAGACCTATGATTCTGAGTCCAGGAATCATAGCCAGAGAATGAAAGACGGTTTTCAAACAGCTGTTCATCTGTTAGCAATGAACACGATCTCTGCCACAGAATGTAATCACATGTTGCTAGTCAAATGTATCTTCTTGCAGTAGCAGAGATGTGGACTTCAGTTGCTCGGTGTCTTGGTCTGTTTGATGCTCTTGTAACAGACTGCCTCAAACTGGGTAATTGATAAAGGAAGAAAGTTTATCGGCTCACTGTCCTGGAGGCTGGGAAGTCCAATATTGAGGTGCCCGACATCTGGCGAGAGCCTTGTTGCGTTGTTACATGGTGAAGGCATCAGGTGGTGGAAGGCAGAGGAGCGGAAGAGAGGGAGAAGGGAAGACAGAGGAGAACAGCTCGAATTTACCCTTTCATAACAGCGCCAAGATCACCCTGAGATACTGAGAGCAGTCCCCTCAAGGCCTAATCACCTCTCAAAAGTGCCACCTCTTAATAGTGGTACAGTGGCAATTAAATTCCAACATGAGTTTTGGAGGGGACAGACATTCCAACCATAGCATTCAGCTCTTTTGGAGTTTTCTAAACTTGTTGTATTATGTTTAGTTCCACATGGGGCTCCTCACATCTGCTCCCTTTTATTTCCTGACTAAATCAGCAATGCATTTAATATTATTCTAAAGGTTATAGTGCAAATACAGATAGCTTCACTTCTCAGAACACAGCCTGCCATGTAACATTTTCTAGCTTTAAGCACAGGAGAGTTTACCTTCTGGGACATTTCGGGTGTATTTCTCTATTTTCACATAGGCCTGGTGGCTTGAACCTCATGCAGAATGCGCATGCGTGCATGTCCAAAATACTGAGAAGGGAATGGAGGAGAAGGTATTGTGTCATGGCCATCCCCCTAGGGGTGGTTTCTCAGTTTTTCTCCCTCTTTGTCTCTGGCGAGCAGACACGTCCTATAGCAAAAATCACTCTCTAAAAAAAAGAAAAGAAACAAACCAAAGTGAGGTCTTGAATCTTCAGCATCTTCTTCATTCATCTACTTTCAGAGCTGCTTAAAGGAACCCCAGTGTCAATATTTGTAAATGACTCAAATTTTAATACTGATTCTTCACCCTATAGTTCTGTATCAGAAAAATACATGGACTATGTGATAGGTATTTCTCATGGATTATAAATTCTGGTTATTAAAGGTTGAGATTGTTGGAAGAGGGTTTTTTTATTATTATTATTTTTTATCCCATTCTGCCTTTTAAAATACAAATTGAGGGAAGCAGCAGGATTGTTTCGAATGACTGAGTCATGGGGGTCACTATGCCCAAGGTCTGTTACTGCTTTTCATATTGTCACTGGAGACAGAAAGTAGTCATCAGGTTGGCTGAACACAAAATGCTATTAATTCTTTTCTCTTTTCATGGCTTGATTCTTTTCTGAGGTGATAACTTAGATCAGATGCAGGAAAGTAACCCTCCCTGGAAAAAGAAGGTTTTTATTTATACTAACTTGGGAGTCTGAAGTCTGTCATATCTGGAGCATTAAAATATTATGTGCTTGACCAACCAAGAATGACAACTGTTCAGCTGCACAGAAATGTGTGTGGAAAACCTCCTCCCAGTGGTTTATAAAGTACACACAGTGCGGTCGATATGACTGCAGTTCAATGTGATGTTTGTTTTATGTGATAAAATGAACAGTGCATTTATCCAGAGAGTGCTAATGTGATCGCAAGATTATCGGCAAAGCAGAAGACTCTGATGTAGAGAAAACACTTTCATATCCATGCTTTAACATTATAATGTATGTGAAATTTTAATCACAGCTTTCTCTGTCGGGAAAGGGTGGTCATTAATTGAGTTGGTTTCCCATCAGAGGGTGGTAATCATCACTGTTTTCCAGTGGTGTTGATTTTTATATGAACACAAACTAGCCATCCATATTGCTGTTTGGTGACACTTTCAGTAATAATAGTGGTATTAGTTCAAGCTTCCTTTTTTCATTTTCCAGATCTTTATATTTACTATTCAGTCACTCTTTTCTGCTCTAAAGGAATATGTGGTGTCCTCCAGGAGGACAGATGTAAGATGAAGCCCATGTCCTGGAGGAATTTATAGTTTCTTTTTTTCCCTCTTGTTTATTATATTATTATTTACATATTCAATTGCTATACATCATTTAGATTGTAAAGAGACTTTACCCAGCATGATATACATCTCAGCCCAGTTGAGAATACTATACACACCCTTATCAACAGATAATAAGCTATATCTGTATTCCACAAATATCTTACCTCTCCATAATGAATTGAAATCTCATTATGGTTTTAATTTGCATTTCCCTGATGATCAGTGACATTGACTAGTTTTCCCTATACCTCTTGGACATTTATATGTCTTCTTTAAAGAAATGATTATGTAGATCCTTTGCTCATTTTAAAATCAGATTATTTTCTTAATACTAAGGAAATAATATTAGGTTCTTTAAGTTTCTTACACATTTTGGATGCGAAATTGCCAAGAACACACAATGGAGAATGACAGTCTCTTCACTAAGTAGTAATTACAAAAACTGAATATACAGGGAACCTGCAGTAAGTGTAATGGCTATGTCGCTGGACTCCCACGTAATCGACCGCGGTTCAAGTCCCGGACCCGGTGGCTTAAAACTCACGCCGGGTGCGTGTGCGTGCGTGCCCAAGATCCCGAGAGGAGAATGGAGGAGAAGGGATTGCAGCATGACCATCCCCCCTGGGGGGTGATTTCTCGCTTTCTGTCTCTATGTCTCTCTCTGTCTGGCGAGCGCACGCCCCCTATAGTGAAAACCTCTCCAAAACAAAAACAAAAACTGAATATACATATGCAAAAGAATGAAGTTAGACTCTCCTCTTATACCATAAGCAAAATCAGCTCAAAGTAGATTATGTAAGACCTAAAAGTATAAAACTACTAGAAGAAAACATAGGGAAGAAGCTTTATGTCATTGGTTTGTACAAAGATTTAAAAATAGAAGACCTTGGGAACCAGCAGTTAGCGTAATGGCTATGTCGCTGGACTCCCACGTAGTCGACCGCGGTTCGTGTCTCGGACCCGGTGGCTTACAACTCACGCCAGGCGCGTGTGCGTGCGTGCCCAAGATCCCGAGAGGAGAATGGAGGAGAAGGGATTGCGGCGTGACCATCCCCCCTGGGGGGTGATTTCTCGCTTTCTGTCTCTATGTCTCTCTCTGTCTGTCTGGCGAGCGCACGCGCCCTATAGCGAAAAACCTCTCCAAAAAAAAAAAAAAAATATATATATATATATATATATATATATATATATATATATATATAAGACCTCAAGGAGCCAGCAGGTAGCATAGTAGTTAAGGTGCCAGAATCCCACATGGATGACCATGGTTCGAGTCTTGGGCCTGGAGACTTGAAACTCAAACTGGGCATATGTGCGTGTCCAAAATCCCAAGAGGAGAATGGAGGAGAAGGTGTGGTGTGGCCATTGCCCTGGGAGTGATTTCTTGCTTTTTGTCTCTCTCTCTAGTGAGTGTATGTGCCCTAAACAAAAATCTCTCTTGCTTAAAAAAAAGAAAGAGCTCAAAAGCACAAGCAACAAAATAAAAAAAATAGATGGGATTATATAAAGTTAAAAATCTTCTGCACAGCAAAAGAGTGAAGAGACAACCTATGGAATAGGAGAAAGTATTTTCAAATGTACTTACGATAAAGGGGTTAATATCCACAGTATGTAAGAAGACAGAATTTTACATTGTAAACCAGAGAAAATTTATGGATTGTATTTACCAAACTGCAATGAGACTAAGTTTTCTGGTTTTGTCAGGGGAGGGTTAGGAGGAGTATTATATGTCAATTTTTTTTTTTTTTTTAGAGATACGTTTTCATATATTGGGTTTGATTCTTTTTTTTTTTATTTTTTCATTTCATTTTCTTCCATACATTCAATCACATTATTATTTGTCTTACAAAATGGATATTTTAACAGGTGAACATTTCTCCCTAGTACTGTTGATAAAACTATGAAATATCTTCAACAGATAATACCACACCTCTTTGTGCCATTAATGCTTTTCCTCCCTGTCCCTCCCCCAAATGTCCTTCCTCAGACCCTCCTCTTTCACACGCACTATATCTGGTATTTACATCTATATACTGCATTTCTATATCCTTTAGACAATTAGTTTCAGTCATAGAGTGCAGACACTCGGTATATATTAAGTGGGGACATACAATGCCTCTCCTTCATAGCATGGCTTGCTTCACTCAGCAGTAAGTCTTCCACATTCATCTACTTCCTGTCAAAAGCCAGGGTTTTGTTGTTTTTTATGGATGAATAGTATTCCATTGAATATATGTGCTACAGTTTTTCTAACCATTCATCAGTTCGTGGGCATTTGGGTTTCTTCCATGACTTAGCAATCGTGAAAAATGCCGCAATAAACATCGATGTGCAAGCACTTTTCCGATAAAGTATTCTTCTGTCCTTCGGGTAGATACCAAGGAGTGGGATTCCTGGATCATATGGTAGTTCTATTTGTAGATTTTGGAGGAATCTCCAAATTGTTCTCCACAGTGGTTGGACCAATTTACATCCCCACCAGCAGTGTAAGAGAGTTCCCTTTTCACCACACCCTCGCCAGCACTTATCATTTTTTTTTTTTTTTAATCTTAGACATTCTGACTGGGGTTAGGTGATATCTCATTGTTGTTTTGATCTGCATTTCCCTTACAGTGAGGGATGTTGAGCATTTTTTCATATGCTGTTTAGTTATTCGTATGTCATCTTTAGAGAGTGGTTTTTTCAACTCATTCTCCCATCTTTTGATAGGATTGATTGTCTTTTTCTGGAACAGCTGCTTGAGTTCCTTGTGAATTTTGGTGTTCAGTCCCTTATCTGACGCATAGTTTACAAAAATATTTTCCCATTCTCAGGGCTGTCTATTCACACTAATCACTGTGTCTTTTGCCATGCAGAAACTTCTTAGTCTGATGCAATCCCACTTGTCTATTTTGGGGATTATTGACTCTGCTTTGGGAGTCTTATTTAAGAAGTCTTTCCCTACTCCAATGTCTCCCAGAGTTGCCCCGGTGTTTTCCAGGAACACTTTTATAGTTTGAGGTCTTAGATATAGATATTTGATCCACCTTGACATTATTTTTGTCAGAGGTGAAAGGTAGGGGTTCAGATTCATCTTTCTGCAAGTGGAGATCCAGTTTTGCCAGCACCATTTGCTGAAGGGGTTTTCTTTTTCCCACTGGATTGACTGGTACCCCTTGTCAAAAATCAGTTGGCTGTAAGTTTGAGCATTCATTTCTGGGGACTCTATTCTGTTCCATTGGTCCACCTGTCTGTTTCTGTGCCAGTACCATGCTGTTTTGATTACCACAGCTTTGTAGTATATTTTTGGGTCAGGGAGTGAGATGCTGCCCACTCCACTCTTCTTGTTCAGAACTGCTTTTGCAATACGGGGTCTCTTATGATTCCAGACAAACTTTATGATTGTCTTTCCTAGATCTGTGAAGAATGTGTCTGGTACTTTGATTGGCATTGCATTAGATAGGTAGATTAATTTGGGTAGAATTGCCATTTTGATTATATTAATTCTTCCAATCCAGGAACATGGGATGTCCTTCTACTTTTTTGTGTCATTTTCAATTTCTTTTTTTGTCTTCTCATAGTTTTCTTTGTGAAGGTCTTTAACTTCTTTGGTTAGATTTATCCTTAAGTATCTTAAACTTTTTCTGGCTATGGTAAATGGAACAACTTTTTTCAGTTCTATCTCAGTCTGCCTGTTGTTCATATACAGAAATGCTATGGATTTCTGGATATTAATTTTGTATCCTGAAACTTTACTGTATCCTCAATGGAGAAAAGCTGAAGGCTTTTCCACTAAAAACGGGTACAAGACAAGGATGTCCACTTTCTCCACTCCTCTTCAATATAGTATTGGAAGTCCTGGCCATTGCAATCAGAAAAGAGGAAAAAATAAAAGGAATTCAAATAGGAAAAGAAGAGGTGAAACTCTCTCTATTTGCAGATGACATGATTGTATACATGGAAGACCCAATGGTTTCCATAAAAAAATTTCTGGAAGTATTACATGTCAATTTAAAAACATCTTCAAGTAGCAGATATCTGATAGTTACAATTTAATTCATACATGTCATACATTTTTCTGTGAGCAGTTTTTCCTGTTACATTTTTGTGTTTAATCTCTCTGCTCTTTATTGTCCCAATAATCTTGTGAATAGATGCATGTAGGTTACAATTAGGGAATACCAGCACAATATTCATTTCATTTCTGCTTGGAATGACTTACTTCCTATGGATAGAACATAAGCGTTCTTCACGTAATTAAATTGGGAATCAAAAATATTGTAGGTACAATTAATGAGTCAGGTAGTATACTGCACTATCACTTGCATTTTTTTTTACTAAAAAGTAATGTTTATTGAGTGACTGTTTTGTGACAGATACTCTTTTGTACCAAGAATACACATCTTTAGGGGGAAAAAAAAAAGAGGAGGTCCCATTTTTACAAGGTTTATGTTCCAGTGAAATAATTCAGCCAAAAATTAAAAAGAGCCAAATATTTACATTCTATGTCTATCATGGAGAAAAGCAAAACAGAATAAGCAACGTGATTGGGCAGGCCAGGCTGTATTTGAGCAAAGAACTGAAATAAGCACAAGAAGAGCCAAGTTAATTTCCACCTGAATGGTCATGACACGAAGTGAGAGTTCTACAAAGGCCTGGAGGAAGAGTAAGAGGTCTCATGTGACTATATGTGAAGAAGTTGGTGATGGTGGAAGTAGCTGAGGTCAGAGAGGTTATCTGTCAGAGGCCAGATAAGGATCACTCATCTTTGTATCTAGTAAGGATTTTAGATTTTATTCTATTAAAATGAAAATGCATTGGAAAGTTTTAGCACAAGACTGACATTTAAAAAAATTGGTTCTATAGGACCAGCAGTTAATGTAATGGCTATGTCGCTGGACTCCCATGTAGTCGCGGTTCACGTCCCAGACCCGGTGGCTTAAAACTCACACCGGACGCGTGTGCATTTTTGCCCAAGATCCCGAGAAGAGAATGGAGGAAAAGGGATTGCGGTGTGGCCATCCCCCTGGGGGTTGATTTCTCGCTTTCTGTCTCTCTGTCTCTCTCTTTCTGGCGTGCGCATGCACCCTATGGCAAAAACCTCTCAAAAAAAAAATTGGTGCTAGGGACCTTATAATTGTACATGATTAACACTGTATCATCTTGTTTGTACATGCAATGAAAATGTACAAAAACAATTGATAGATTTTGTTCTCATTTTTATAAAGCAAAGTGTGCTCAACAATTGGTATGATATTGTTTAAAATGGTATGCCTTTTATGATGCAGTGCTTGAAGGATTTATCACTCCTCCAGAAATGTCTTTAGTTTAGATCTGTAAAATAGTTTATGCTACTTTCAGAAGTAGTCATGGCACAGAAACCTGCCCTTTTCATTCTTTAGATCTCATAAATGCCATACCATGCTATTGTCTTTTTTTGGCTAGATTTAGGAAGTGGTGGTAAGTATCTTACTTCAGTAGGTTCTGGTGTACAGTACTGTAACTTAAAAAAAAAGTATATATAAAGCATATTTTAAAAGACTCATTAAGAAGTTTTGGATAATGTCAAAAGTGTCTGTTACGTGGGCAATCCAGCTCATTTCCACACAATTAAAAATTAAAGTGCTCCAGAGTTGAGCAAAGTTAGGCAGCTTAAGAAAACTAAAAATTAAGTTTTTTTCTTTTTTATTAGAAGAACTCAATAAAAAAAAATAAAAGCCAATTATGGCCAAGGGAAAGCTGGGGTCAAAGACAAAGGGAAATGCGTGGACTGGGAAAGGGACTTTCGGAAGACAGCAAGATGGTACCACTTCTTGAGATGTCTTAGAGCGCCTCATTAAATGGTCTTTATTTTTGGAAAAGCTGAAAAGTTTCTGGACTATCATGAAATGGCTAAAAAGTACATTAATATAATCACCACATAAGCTAGAAAGGCCTTAGAGAAAGAGAATATGATATGACATTTTCTCTCACAGCTGAGTTTGTTGGTGAATTAAGCTCTAAATGTCCATGAGAAATTATTACTGAAAAATGAGATAGTACCCCAATTCTAAATAGACTATATTGTCACTGAAGACAAACTTGCATATTTTATTCATTCCTATAAAACAATAAATTATACCAATTTAGTCAGTAATGGCCTATCAGTGAGCTAAAATTTAATTAAAAATGAGAGAAGTAACTCAATTTATTTTATTAAGAGAATAATAAGCTAGAAATATGACCTTTCCAACTTAAATAGGTAAAAAGTTTCAATGTTCTGACTGATGTCTTTTTGAGAGATGCACAACTTTTAAAAATTTATAGTATTGTCACACCATTTTTTGACTCTCATCAATAAGTTAAAATCTTTTTCAATGATTAAATTTTCAAATATTCATTCCAAATATGATTATATATATTCATTTCCATGCATAATTATACTTGTTTTATTTTAAAGATATGAAACAATATCTGGAGTGAAATGTCACTGTAGTCCTCAGGAGTGGTGTCATGATTTCAAACCCGCAGAGCTGGACTAGTAGAGCTAAAGGAAAAGGAGTGAGTGTGTAAATCGAGTACCTGAATGTCCAGTAACATATGTGACCTCTTAATTTTAATTTTCTTCATCTATAAAAGGGCAGTCACCCAAAGAGTACATTATATATACACACACACACACATACACACACACACATATCTAGTATAATAGATGATACTCAGGATTTTTGAGTCTTTTTTTTTTTTAACTATCTAATGAACCAATATAGGAATATCATGCTGTAGTTCTATGTAAAATATAAGTGACTCTGGATTGATATATCCACGGATTTCAGGCAACAGGGAATTGAATCATTGTTCCTTGGACTGTAATCCTTTGACTAACATGACATAGTTTTCCAGCTCCAAGTGCAGGCACATTTTAGAGTTAATTGCTTGTTTTGGTTAGCCTCCTTATTTTGCACCCATTTTTTTCCTGTAGTTTTTCTCCCTTGCGAAAAACTAAGAACATGGGTTTCTTAAAAATTCAAGATTCATAGACTCTTGGCACACAGAAGACTCTTAGACTGGAACATTAGAAATCTTTATGCCGTTGCAGGAATTCCTTCTGCAACGTGCCTAACAGGTGGTCCTCTATCTCCTCCTTGGACACTTTCAGCAGAAGTGAGTCGACACCAGTCCAGACACACTGGTGTAGAGTAGCAAGTTCTCTCGGACTCCCGTGAGGTTGAATGTGCATTACATACTGAGTGTGTACTAGTGGAATGTGAGCATAAGTGATATGCACCATTTCAAATAAGAGATTTAAAATATTGGGACATTATGCTTCATGTGCTTGCTCTCTCTTATGAGCCAGAATGTTGTTTCAATTATGCAGACAAAAAAAATAGATAAGACAAAATAAAACAAACAGGGTTGGTCCTATAGTGTAGTCATTATGCACTGTGCATAGGGAGCCAGATTCCAAATGGCCAACTAGGGTCTGAATCCTGACTCTAGTGCTTTGCAAAATCTACTGGGCACCTGTGCATGTGTGCCCCAAATCCTGACAGGATGAGAAACGGAGAAAGAAGCATTGTGATGTGATCATTTCCCACTGGGTGGTGCTTTCTCTCTCTTGAGCAGATGTACCCACTGACAGTAAAAGCAAACACCCCTAGAGGTTGGCAGGGAAACAAAGCAACAAAACAAAAACGGGGGTCTCGAAGGACAAACATCCTTTGGTCTGGAACATTAACCTTGGGTTGTTATGTAACAGAAAAATAAACTTCCATCTTCTTTAGGCCATTGAATTCCTCTTGACTCCCTGGTAACACCCTGTCATGATGCCAACTCACACCGGGATTACTTCATTTTTTTCTTTTGTCAATTCTCTGGAAGAGATGGGTTGGTTAAGATGAGATTTATCATTCCTTGACTTTGTCATAAAACTTGCCAATAAAATCATCTCAAGTGACATTTTTTGGTGAAAGATTTAAAAAAAATAGCTTTAATTTGTTTAATAGGAATATGTTAAATTAGATTATTTCTTTCTTTTATTCTTTTATTTCTTGAATCAATTTTGGTAAGTCATTTTACACTCTTTCTTAGCCAAAAGGCCAACAAATGATTAAGTTATATTGTTTTAGAAAGTTTTCTATTTTGTACAAATATTAAAATTTATTAGCATATTTTCATCTTTCTTTTTTTTTTTTTAGAGATTTTTGCTACAGGGTGTGTGTGCTCACCAGAGAGACAGAGAGACAGAAAGCGAGAAATCACCCCCTAGAGGGGATGACCATGCTGCGATCCCTTCTCCACACACCCAGCGTGAGTATAAGCTACCAGGTCAAGGACTCAGACTGCAGTTGACTGTGTGGGAATCCAGCGACGTAACCATTATGCTATCTGCTGGTCCCCATAATATTCTCTCTCTCTCTCTCTCTCTCTCTCTCTCTCTCTCTCTCTCTTTTAAAGAGAGCTTTTTGCTGTTGTGTGTGTGTGTGCTTGCTGGAAAGACAGAGACAGAGAGATAGAAAGTGAGAAATCACCCCCTGGGGAGATGATCACACCTCAGTCCCTTCTCTTCCATTCTCCCCTTGGGATTTTGGGATGCACATATGCACATGTGACTTGTGTGATATTCAACCTGCTGGGTCTGGGTCTTGAACTGTTCACTCGGCCATGGAGGATCCAGCCCCCTTAATCTCCATGCCACTTGCTTGCCCCTTCCCAGCTCTTTAGGCTAGCCAAGATCACAGGCATGCCCAGCTATATGGTTGACCTGGGAATCTACTTCTGATCTTCTATATGGCTTCCTGTATTGCAGAGCAATCCATTATCACTGCACCACCATGATGACAATGATGGGTCTATGTTTTATTGATTCTTTACTTGATTACTTCTTTTTTTTTGTTTGTTTGTTTTGGAGAGGTTAGACACTGTGAGAGAGACAGACACTGTGAGGGAGAGAGTGAGAAATCAACATGCTGCAATCCCTTCTCCATTCTCCTCCTGGGGATCTTGGGCACCCACAGACGTGCACCCAGTGGTTTTTTTTTTTGTTTGTTTTTTTTTGTTTTTTTAGAGGTTTTTGCTATAGGGCACATGTGCTTGCCAGAAAGACAGAGAGATAGAAAATGAGAAATCACCCCCCCTCCCCCCGCTGGGGGGATGGCCACACTGCAATCCCTTCTCCACTCTCCTCTCAGGATCTTGGGCACACATGTACATGCACCTGGCATGAGTTTAAGCTACTGGGTTCGGGACTCGAACTGAGGTCGACTACATGGGAGTCCAGTGATATAGCCAATACTCCAACTGCTGGTCCCCACCCAGTGTGATTTTTAAGCCACTGAGTCTGAGACTGAAATCAACCTTGGTTGGTCAAGTGGGAGTCCAGCGATGTAACCATGAGACCATCTAGTGATTCCTTTATTGCTTCTGTTTTAATTCCACTTTTTTAAAATTAAACAATTTTAATCAAGTTAATGGTAAGCAATAAAGTGCAATTCCAAGAAAATCCCCATATTTTATATGTTTAAACTCTTTTCCATGGTCTTTACTTGTAAAGTGTTGAAGGTGGGACCCACTCCTGAATCTTCTTCCTAGTGGTGGAATAAGGTACATATTGTTCTGGAGAGCCACTCACGTTGAATTTATGGTTCGCCCAGATGAATTTATGAGCAGTAGGTGGTTTTGTGGTTGGTGGCTCATCAGTCATAGAGTGAAGCCAACGATGCCATTCAGGAGGCACCGTATTTCCATCCACATCCCAGAATGTGTTTTTGTCATTTATTTCAGTAGTATATGTAACCTATCAGTGATGGCCAAAAATTGCTTGTTATCTTCATAGTATTTGTTTCTATATTTATCTTCTCCCACTAATGTACCAACCTTCACATCGTTTGTCCTGAGAAAAATTCGTAGGTAGCCGTGGAGGCTGCCGTGGCCGCTGACCTGCTGAAGTCCCCGCTTCAGGACTTGCAGTAGCTCCATCTCTGTTTTAATTCCACTTTTAACCTTACTATTTTTTCCCTCCTTAATTCTTTGTATTATATTTGATTAATAATTTTATCTTCTTTCTCCAAAAATACAAGGACCTTCTAAATGCTCTAGCATCAGTAGGTATTTCACTCAGTACATTTTTATTTAGATTTCACTGTTTGCCTTTCTTATTTTCTTATCTTTTTCACATTTTACTTATTCCTTCTGTGATCTTTCTATTTTTTCCTTCTTTTTAAAAATCATTAAAATATCATTTACAAACATGGTAGAGTGGCTGGCAGGTGGCGTGATGGTTGGGGTGCTGGACTCCCACATGGCTGACCGCAGTTCAAGTCCCAAACCTGGCAGCTTGCTTTCTCACTTCCTTTCTCTCTCTGGTCAAATTGAAAAGTAATAATAATAAATAAACTCAATAACATAATTCTTAAAGAAAATAAGCCTAGTGGAAATTATAAACTGTTAATTTTCTTTTTTGTCTGAAAAGGTATAATTTCATTCTTTTTGAAAAATACTTTTATTGTTTATCAAATTCCACATAGTGACTTATTTATGTATTCACTTACTTCTCTTTTACTAGAGAGCACATGTGCTCACCAGAGAGGCAGAAGGAGGGGAAGAGAGAAAGCGCCCCCCATGATGAATGGACATGGTGAAATAATCCCTTCTCCTCCATCTCTCCCTTCTTTTGGGATTTTGAACACACACACACACACACACACACACACACATGCGCGCGCCTGATGTGTTTCTCAAGCCTCTGGGTCTGGGATACACAATGCACAGTTGGCCATGTGGGATCCAGTTGCCTTACCCGTCATCAGGCCCTGGAGCTGGCCCAATGAGGAGCTATTTTCTATCAGCATTTTCAAAATGCAACTCAACTGTCTTTTAGATTATATTGTTATTGAGAGGTCAGACACTGCTCACATTTTTCTTCCTATGTAAACAATTTCTCTTTTCTGTCCAGTAATTTCAAGAACCACTCTGTTCTTTTTTTATGTGTAGTTATATCATGACATACATTTTAAAAGTGGTCTGCTAAGAGTTTATTTGCTTTATAGAATCTGTGTCTTGAGGTGTTTAATCATTCTAGATATTTTTCAACCATTATCTTTTCAAATATTTTCTCTGCTTTATTTTCTTTCTTCTCTTTCTGGAGCTCCAATATAATGTCGATTAGACGTGTTCACCCAGTTCTTCATATCTCACCCGTATGGAAACTGCTGCGTCATTTCCTCCTCCCTTCCTCTCACGGCTAAGGAAACCCAGTTTTGGAGATCTGAAAGATTTTCTGTGCAAAGACAAAGGCAAAGATTCGTTATTTGGAATCTCCTCATTCTTATTTAATATATAATCTCTTTGCCAGGTGCTTTCTCTTCTTGATGAATGTTTCCAAATCTACATAGACGAGGGTTGGGTAATAAGAGGCTGCTCACACTTTTGTATCTGTCCTGTTTCTTCGTGTTCTCTTCCCAGCTGTTATGTTCTCAGCAGCTCTCTGTCCCATACTTGTCCAACTTTTAAGGCTTCCATGCTTTTTGCTACAGTGAACTTCATCGACTTTCTCTGCTTGCTCAGATTAAAGAGAAGATTATTTTACCTGCCCAGAAAGGTCAAGGAATTTGGAACAGAAGGACCTCTGAGGGAACCAGCAGTTAGCGGAATGGCTATGTTGCTGGACTCCCACGTAGTCGACTGTGGTTCGCGTCCCGGACCCGGTGGCTTAAAACTCATGCCGGGTGCGTGTGCGTGCGTGCCCAGGATCCCAAGAGGAGAATGGAGGAGAGGGGATTGCGGCATGACCATCCCCCCTGGGGGGTGATTTCTCACTTTCTGTCTCTATGTCTCTCTGTCTGGAGAGCGCACATGCCCTATAGCGAAAATCTCTAAAAAAAAAAAGAAGGACCTCTGAATGACAGATAACATCTTTTTCATGTGTCATTAAGTTAGGCTACTAAGATCTTCTCTGTGTTCTCTAGTCGAGAATAACTCTGCATTGATTAAAGTTAAAAAATGTTTGGAAAGTCTTATGCAGCCCTCTGGAACGATCGGAATAATGTGTTGTCTATCACCGACATGTACAAAGAGCCCTATTTAATGGTGTTTTTTTTCCTCTGGTGGTGGTGAATTTGATATATAGGACAAGAAAGTTGAGTTCTTTACTTTTTATTTTGGTAACTGTTGGAGGTAATCAAATCTATCAGCGGAAGGGGCAAGAATATATAAGATTTAACTAAGATGAGGGACACTGAAAGAAGGTATGTATTTTAGAATAGATTCTGGCCAGCGAGGGCAGTGAGAGCATGCATTTCACTACTGTTTTTGTTTGCTTTGATGCTAATAACAGAAATATTAGTGACTGGGTGGCTTTTTATTTTCTTTTTTAAATAGAGGTTTGCTTAACTCATCAGTTTGGAGGCCCCCTGCCAAAGGACCACTTCTGATGAGGGTCTTTTCCTGGTGGGGACTCCAGAATTCCAAGAGTTGGGCATTACATGGTGAGTGTGAGGGTGAGCATGCATCTCTGTGTCTTATTCTCTCTCCTTGTGAACTCCAGATTCAGTCTCAGGGCCCTGTCCTGATGAACTTAGTCTTAACCATCTCCCCAAAGTCTTACCTCTTAATTCATAGTTGGGTTAGGTTTTTACCCTCTTAATCGTGTCACTAACAAATTTTATCATGTACGTTTTGGGGGACACATTCAACCTATCTCAACCATTTACTGACTAGACTTCATATTTTATATTTTAACATATTAATTTATTATTTGTGGATTTTATTTTTTAGTTTCATGGACTAACAATGAAATCTTGTTTTGTTTTGTTTTATTTTATTTTATTTTATTTTATTTTATTTTATTTATTACTTACTTTCTGCTTGAGAGTGTGTGTTATTTGTCAGAGAAACAGAGGGAGAAAGAAAGAGAAAGCACCCCTCCATGGGGTGTGGTCATACCAGCATCCTTTTTCCTCCATTTATCCCTTCCCTCAGGATTTTGGGCATGCGCATACATGTATCCAGTGTGTTTTTCAAGCTGCTGGGGTCAGAATTTGAACCATGGTCAACCATGTGGGTTTCAGCTCTCCATATACAGGGCTTAAGTACAGGGCTGGCCCAAATTCTTGTTCTAATTTTTATTTCTTTCATAATGAGTGAAGTTGAATGTTATTTATAGGTAATTGTTGTGTAATATACAAGAAATACTCAAGAAGCATACTTCTAGAAGTAGAGATATTGGAGTGCTTGGTATATTTTATTGATTTATAGGCTTTTTTAGTTGGAGAAGTTAGTAGAAGAAGCAGCTTAATGTAAAAATCAGGGCCAGCAGGTGGTGGTGTGGTTAATGTGTTGGACTCCCACATGGCTGACCGTGGTTCAAGTCCCAGATCTGGCAGCCTGCTTTCTCACTTTCTCTCTCTCTGTGTCTCCGTCTCTCTCTGGTGAGTGCATATGCCCTCTAACAAACTTTTAAAGAAATAAAAATAATAATAAATTAAATTAATTAAAAGAAAATAAAGTCATGCAGAGCTTCATGGAGATGGAAAGGAATTTGAACGATGAGGAGGACTTACGACCTGATATGAATGACTCAAGGTTCTTATTTACCCTATGTTCATTCATCATTATGCTCATCTATTGCCTAAATGTAGTGATTAAATATCAGGACAAAAAAACCCAACTAGGTCTAAATTTTAAAATTTTATTTATTATTATTATTATTATTTTTTAGAGAGATTTTTGCTATAGGGTGTGTGTGGTTGCCAGAGAGACAGAGAAACAGAAAGTGAGAAATTGCCCCCCGGAGGGAATGACCATGCTGCAACCCCTTCTCTTCCATTCCTCTCTCAGCACTTTGGGCATGCACACACATGTACCTGGTGTGAGTCTAAGCCACACCACTGGGTCCGAGACTCGAACTGCAGCTGACTATGTGGGAGTCCAGCGGTGTAACAATTACAACATCTGTTGGTCCCTAGTCAGAATTATAAACTAGAGCTGTTGGTGTGACCTATGTTCAGAATGTAAGAAACTACACTGAATAATCTGACTGAGGAAATAACTATATGAATGAGAAATCTGAATCAGCTACCTAACAAGCTGGGCTTGACGAGTTCCAGGTAATCGGGACTGGGAAGAGGCCCACTTGGAACGTTAGCCTTCAAGGTGCTTTAGCAAATAGAAAACAAGAATGCAGGCAGGCCTCGTTCTCTGCGCGAGGTTTCTGACTGTGGATCATATGACAGTATCATCCTCAGCTCAGCTCTATACACCTTCCCATCCTCCATGGGCTTTTAAAAAACCCTGATTAAAAATTCTCATTAGATTTTTGTCAAGGAGAGAGAATGAACTTGTTGCTCAAGGTAATATTCATAGTCAAGTTTCTGGTATCCAGAGTAAGGTCACAGGTAAGCATTTTCCTTTATAGGATTCATCCACACAAGGCACAAGGCTTGTTCCCGTCTGTGTGCTAATCTTGTAAGGCATTCCCATCATGCACGGTTCACACGTTCAAACTGCTGATAGGAGCAAACCTGGTCAAGAAAACAGACGCATATTTTAGTGTATATTAGCACTGTTACAGAATGAGAAGAACAATGACAAGAACAATAATATGTTCTCGTTTTTTCCACTTAGTATATTGCTCTCTTTGCAGATCACTCCATTACCTTTTATCTCTCTCCTTTTCATTCCAATAAACCTTTATCTGCTGTTACTTATTCTGTTATCTCTTCTACCTTTATCCTTCTAAGTTCTGCCTTTATTTAGTTAGTTAGCTTGCTTCTCTTCAAAATGCGCTCTCTCAGGAACTGCCTCAGACCCCGTGCCACTGTTATTGACCTGCTGACATCATTCTTAATCAAAAGTCTGAATTGTGGTTTCAATGACATTGGTGGAGATTTGCCTGTTAATTGATTTGAGATGTGAATTCATTCTTTAAGTGAAAGACCTAAACAAGACTGGTGGGAAACCTCTCATGGGGGAGAAAGCAAACAAACAACACGGAATTTTCACTCGTTCATTTCTAGAGTAGTGGAGGAGAGATATGTAAATACAGGAACTATTTATATTGGCTGTCACTCTGCCTTATCCCAGAAGTAACTCTGCAGTTCCTTCAAACAATTCTGCCTGGCATCTATTTGGATGGGCGATAACTGTAAAACATTTTCAGTGTCAAGAACTATACATTTTAATGCCATTTTTCTTCTAATGGAGTTGGAAGCTTTGAGAACAATCCTGATAGAAATCTCCAGCCAGCCCTGAAACCACTGCAATGCTTGTACAGGAAAGGAAGAGGCAGCAGTTCTGTCTCTGCAACTCCACAGTCATATGCACAACCAATTTTTAATTGCAAGTGAAAGAAAAAAATGACCTTCAGTGTTTTGGAACTAGTTAGCCATATTTCCCAGTAGATGTAGGATTTTTTTCCCCCTACATTTAAAATTATGAACATTTGGAATATTTAAAATAAGAATGCTGTTTTACTAAATATTTGTTGAAGTATTTATTTAGTTTTCTTGGAAAACATCCTCCCCCTTAGGCTATGATTCTTTCCAAAATTTTTTCCTTTTTTTTTTTTCTTTTTTTTGGAGAGGTTTTTGCTATAGGGCGCGTGCGCTCGCCAGACAGACAGAGAGAGACAGAGAGATAGAAAGCAGGAAATCACCCCCCAGGGGGGATGGCCACGCTGCAATCCCTTCTCCTCCATTCTCTTCTCGGGATCTTGGGCACGCACGCACACGCGCCCGGCGTGAGTTTAAGCCACCGGGTCTGGGACTCGAACCGCGTTCGACTACGTGGGAGTCCAGCGACATAGCCATTACGCTAACTGCCGGTCCCAAAATTTTTTCCTTTTTTTTTTTTTGGAGAGGTTTTTCGCTATAGGGCGCGTGCGCTCGCCAGACAGACAGAGAGAGACAGAGAGACAGAAAGCGAGAAATCACCCCCCAGGGGGGATGGTCACGCCGCAATCCCTTCTCCTCCATTCTCCTCTCAGGGATCTTGGGCACGCACGCACACGCGCCCGGCGTGAGTTGTAAGCCACCAGGTCCGAGACGCGAACCGCGGTTGACTACGTGGGAGTCCAGCGACATAGCCATTACGCTAACTGCTGGTTCCCAAAATTTTTTCCTTTTTGATAAACATTTTTATTGATCTGATAGAGTCTATGCTCCAGAACATATGTTTTATTTTATTTTTCTCATTTTACAGTTTTATGAACTGGTTCATTTCTTTTCACCTTATCTATCTTTTCTGAAGTTTTATTTATTTATTTTTAAGATTTTTGCCACAGGGTGTGTGCACTGGCTGGGGAGAGACAGAGGTAGACAGTGAGAGGGAGAGTGAGAAATCGCTCCCTGGCAGCCATGGCCACGCAGCAATCCCCTTTTCTCCATTCTCCTCCTGGGAAATTGGCCCTGCACGCACACATGCCCAGTGTGATTTCCAAGCCACCAGGTCTAGGACTTGAATGATAGTTGGCCATATGGGAGTTCTGTATCTTAGTCACTATGCCACCATCTGGACCCTCTCCTTGTCTTTTATATACATAATATATAAATATATAAACTATAATATATATACTTACTACACTTAAAAAGTCCAAAACACATTAAGTTAGCTCACTGAATGTTTATTTAGAGATAATGGATGTAAAAAATTGGGTATTTAACTGGTCTGTTTGGTGCACTGTATTATAAACTTTGTAATATGTTCTTGTTTTCATTATACAATTATGCATTACAAAAATTGGTATACTTTGTATATTATTTTTTTCTTTTGTTTTTATTCTCTAGTTACACATTATAAAAATTGATATTGTCCCTGTATAAGAAAAAGCCCTCTTTTCATTGTCAAGGCCAGAAAACCTGATTTAATTCATATTTCAATGTGCACAATCCAAAAAAGAACAATTTTGTCTCTTTGAAAGTCATGCTGTGGAGCTTACATTGTCTTTAGAAACACACAATTTTTAGTGTAAAAAGAGTCCAGTAGATGGTGTAATGGTTACATCGCTGGACTCCCACTTAGTCGACCATGGTTCGAGTCCCAGACCTGGTGACTTAAAGCTCACACTGTGTGTGTGTATGTGTGTGCACGCTCAAAATCCTGAGAAGAGAATGGAGGAAAAGGGATTGCAGCATGGCCATTCTTCCTGGGGGGGGGGGGGGGTGTTTCCGCTTTCTATCTGTTTGTCTCTTTGGCAAGTGCATGTGCCCTATAGCAAAAATGTCTCTCTCTCTCAAAAAAAAAAAAAAAAAGAAAGAATGAATATAGGGGCCAGCTGGTGGCATAGTAGTTAAGTTCCTGGACTCCCATGTAGCCCACTGTGGTTTGAGTCCTGGACATGGCTTTTTTTTTTTTAAAACAAAAGAAAACTAACAAGCAGAAAGAATACATGTAAAACTGAAACTCAGGCTATCCCATGGCCTTGATGAAATGAATTGGATCCCACATGGACGACTGTACAATTGAGTTCCAGACCTGGTGGCTTGAGAAACATACTTGGGACCTGTGCTAGTGTACCTCAAATCCTGAAAGGAGGGGGAGGTGGAGGAGAAGGGGTTGCAGTGTGACCATGCCCTGTGTGTGGGGGTGCTGTGTTTCTTTCTCTCTGAGCACATGCACTCTCCGGCAACAATGAAAACAAAGAAATGAATACGCCTGAAACTTAGTAATCCTGGATAGAGGGAGTCTAGCTTTGGGTTCTTAGTTGCATGGTCCTGAGCATCATCCACTTCTCTGGGTTGCATTTTCATCCTTGGTAAAACTAGCACACACACACATATGCACATGGAATCTGCAGAATGCCTTGGACCATGTGGATCTTTCACATTGTCCGAGTCAAGATTGTCTTTAAATTTGAAGATTTTTACATGATGAGCTAGTGCTTCTGTGACTTTGAAACCCATGTGATACAGTGTAAAAAACCCTTACTGGCTGGTAACCAAGACACAAAAGCACGGATTCTCGTTATCTCACTCATTTGCTTATGATGTTAATGGTTCATCTCACCTCTCTGTCAGATCGGCTTATCTCATCGCACTACTGTGAGACATAGCCAACACAAATGAGTTCCTGTTTATAAAATTCACAAAAGATATCGTAAATGCTACACAACAGTGTTATGATTCTACCTTCCAAGCGTATTCCGCAAGATTAATGTATTCAAAAATCTCAATCATACAACACTTTAGCACAGAGTGAGCAATTACAATTTTCTTCCCATTTTCCCATCAAAATACTCCTGTTTCCTGAAATAGTTCATTCAGCTTCTCAGGAATCTGTAGTACTCAGTCACATCTTCATTGAACCCTTGTAAACTTTACTGCTTCACATTTTCATCAACCTAGGGAATTCACAAATCCATGGTCTCTAATTACTCACTGCTGTAAAGACAAAAAGAAAAACAGCACTACGCATGTGGTGGTATTTAGAGAACATCCTTGGAAATGTCTTATTATGGGAAACAACCAAAATCTTACAAGGGGACTGCAAAAACTTATTAGAAAAATGAAATTTTATTTTATAAAAGGTTTGAATTTCCAGCATATTTTTTTATAATATGCATTGTTCACGAACCTTTTGAGGACTCCTCATACTTAGTAGAGCCTTTACTTGAAATCTTTCACTTACAGTATGTCAAAATAATAGGAGACAATTGGAAACCCACACAGTTGTGCAGCCTTTTATCCATTTTCCTCCTGGGATTTTGGGCATGCATACACACATGCCCAGTGTGATTTTCAAGCTTCCAAGCCCAAGACTCAAACTGTGGTCAGCCATGTAAGAGTCCAGCACCTTAACTACTACACCACCTGATGGCCCCCGTGTAGCCTTTTATCCATGCTAAGGCATTTGGACTTTTTTGTACGGGTGACAGAAAATAAGTGAAGAGTTTCAAGCAGTTAGAATGATGCAGTCCAATTTGTCTTTCAGCACAGGTATGGAAGATTACCCAGGAGGCTCAGCTGAGGGAGATCAGTTGCATTTGCATGAGAGATAAAGAAGGACTGAGCTAGCATGTGGGAGTATATTAAAGGAAAAGGTAGATTCGAGCCTATCGAGCAGATGAAATGAGCTAGACTTGTGATTGATGGAAGGTGGAGGTAGGGGAGAGTGAGACCAGGGGCCAAGTGGTGACTCCCAGGCTTCTGGTCCGTGTGGCTGTTGGATGGTGGGACCACAGTGACCATGTAAGTACTGCTGAGAGACAGGTTGGAGTGAGTGAAAGTTTGGTGTCGGAGCTGTTCATGTGGGAGAGCCTCTGAACATCCGGGTAGAGATGACAGATTTATGGAGTTTAAGAAAGCTCTCTCTGAGTGAAAAGGACTTATAATTTACCAGCCTAAGAATAGTAATTAAAATCATAAGAACAAATGAATTTGCCTAGGAATAGGAAAAGTAAGAAAAAAGAGAGTGAAACATAGACTCCTAAGAAATACCATTATTTAAGACTCTAGAAGAGGAAAGAGATAATTGGAACAGTATTAAGTGGCCAGGGAGGTCGAAGAGAAAGAAGAGAAGTCAGTGAAAGAGACGAGACGGGTTCGAGGAAAAGGGTGATAAACGTAAGAGCAGAGGCCCCGCTACAGCGGGGCAGTGATGGGCGCAGCTCTGCAGTGCTGTGGGCCTGCGGACCATCGGGCTTGGTTCCTGGTTCCCGGGTTGACCGGTACTTGTTGGGTGCACACGCACAGGCCCATGGTCCTGGCTGTCAGGGAAGGCTGGGGCAGGGTCACCGTGTGAGACCTTGTTCAGGGAACGTCTTTCTCTCTCCCTCACATGATAAATAAATACATAAACTTAAGAAACAGATAATGTCATCATTCAGTCTTGTCCATCGGCTGGAGAATTATTATAGTGTGTCCTGATGGCTTTAAGTACAATTCCAAGGGCAGGCATGGGAAGGGGAGATTGCTGAGGAGAAAATGATCAGTAATCAGATTTTGTCACATTAAGGAATAAATGGAAAGTGAGAAAAAGGGGAAAAAGTGTGGCTATTTTTAAATTTTAGCACAGCCAAGATGACAAGAGGGTGAGACTATTTAATGTCCTAGAGTCAAGTGACATGTAGGTTGTTCTGTGTGGGATAGCATGCCACAGCTATAAATGGTCAGTGGATATTACCAAGAGAGAGAATTTCTGGTAATTAAGAGCTTTCTAAAATAGGAATGTCCTTCTCAGGAAGGAAGGGAATTCATTGCCCTTAGACGTTTTAAAAGAGTCTGAATAGCTCCTTATCACTATTCTGGAGAGGAGAATTCCATATCATCTAAGTCTCTGAGATAGTCGATTTATACTTAAGACTCTCTTAAATGATTACCTTTTGTTTATAATAGCTGATCATTTTAATTTGAATCAAATCAAATCCCTGGATTACAGGTTTCTAGCCTTGCCTTGTATGCATTCTCTCACATTGTTCAAACTTGGTTTGTGTTACCAAGAAACTCATTCTTTGTGTGTGTTTTTTTTTCTTTTTAAATCTTTATTCCGTTTTGCACACATCGTACCCAACTGACCGAAATGGTCTCTTCTCTCATTTGCTTTAGCTTTCCCCACATTAGAAGCCTTCCCAGAGCAGCCTCCCTGCTTCCTGTCATCACTGTGTCACTGTGCCCAGTTGATCCACAGGCCGCTGGTGCTCCCGCTTGTCAGGGTGTCAGAGCACACACGTGCTTTTATGTGAGAGTTTGTTAATTTGGCTAGCAACTGCCATTCGATATCAGCATCCCCTAAGTGTACCCACAAATTTAACAAAGATGGTCTTGGCAAACAATGGACAGATGAAAATAATTTTCTTTATATGTCTTTATATGTTTCTTACGATGTGCAAAGTATTCATTCAAATACATACAAAATAGTAATGAGAAGGGTATGGCAGGGATGTGATTTATATTTTCATGTATCAGTATGCATTAATTGATTAACGATATACATTAGTTATTAAGATAATTAATGGATTCAGTGATAGTCTGGAACTTTTATTTATTTCCCTTATGTGTATATATTATCACCACTGTGCAGAATTCTTTTTTTTTTATTGTATTAGAGACGTTTTATTGAAAATGTGAAAATAGGAAATGTATTATAGCCTAAAATAAATTACATAACATATACAGCATATATTTATATCTTTAAAATATTTTTTTGTTTAGGTTCTTTTAGTCTAGGAATTTCAAGTAAATCAAGAATTTAGTGAACTGTGTCCATAATTAGAATTCTTAAAGGTGAGGTTATTTTTCCAAATAGTTCAGGGCCTACATTTGTGTACAAAAACTATCTTATCCTTCTGAATACATATACACATGTTTTAAAATTTGCTATAAGGCTCATTTGTTTATCATAAAGAGATAGTGAAAGAGGGAAAGTGAGAAATCACCCCCAGGGGGATGGCCATCCTGCAATCTCTTCTCCATTCTCCTCGTGGGATTTTGGGCATGCACACACATGCATGTTTTTCATGTTGCTGGGTCCAGACTTGAACTGCACAGTCGGCAATGCAGCTGGCTGCCTTAAGTACTACAACACCAGCTGGCCCTTTTTCTGACTGTATTATACATTTAATTGCTTTCTCAAAATGGAGGTGCTAAGTACACCTTTAATATTTATTTGATTCAGAATTCAAATGATAAGATCAATTAATATGCTTAATATATTGCTCATTCTGTATTAACTCTCCCAAACCATCGCAGGCTCTGAAGTGGTGGTGTGGTTTGAATATGTCCTCAAAATTCATATTTTGAAACTTGCTAGCCATCGTAATAGTGCTGAGAAAGGTGTGTGGGGGGTTAATCCAACTTTAGCAATAAGAGGCAGGGCCCTTAGGAGGTGATTAGGATCATGTAAAGTCATCAGGTGGGGCCCCATGACTGACCCCTGGTAGCTTTATAAGAAGAGCAGACAGAGACAGAGACATGGACACAGACACACAGCCCTGCTCTGTCTCACCATGTGATGGCTGCGTTGCCTCGGGACTCTGCAGTCTCCACCCACAGAGAGACCCTCCCCAGATGTGACCGCCTAATCTTGGGCTTCCAAATCTGTGAGATATACACATCTCTATCCTTTATAAGTTACCCAGCATGATATTCGGTTATTAAGCAGCGTAGAACAAACTAAAGCTAGTAGTAATACAGTAAATATGGGGAAGAGTGTGGGCTTTCTTACATTGAATGGCCAGAGCTTTCTGTGTTTTCAGACTTTGTTTCAGAGCACCTTGCTGGTAGGTTCTTGGTTCGAACTGTTTTTAAAAGTGCACTCACCTTTAGCAACCACCTGTCGCTACTTTTAATTTTGTGGTAGATTTTCTATGTATATAATAAAATGAGTCTGCAAATGAAATATCTAAATTAGAGGGAGATCTGTTATGCACATTTTAAAGGTCTATTCTCCAAGAAAGTGTCTGCATTTTAGAGGGCCATACGTCACCGGTCCCAGATGCTGACAGGGCACACGCTCACACAGAGACAGACACAGGTTGTGCGAGGCACACCGATTATGCACTTGCGCCTGCTTCTTGTTTTCATTAGAATTGTGGCTGTGTAAACTATTTAATAATGATTTCTGGATTTATATTCAAAACTTCAGATTTTTTAATGTTCTGCCTTTTATTGAGTATAGCTGATGGCTTTATTGACATAACTGAGACAGAGAAAATTTTATTCATAGAATTTAAGGGAGGTTGGGCTTGCTTAGATGGTAAAAAATAGTGCTGTACTTCCCAGAGGTTATGAGCAGTGGGGAGGGTGATGTGGCAGGCACTCAGGCTTTGGAACGTACCATGCAGAGGAGCAAAGAGGGCTGCAGCCACGGGAGTGGCAGGAGGTTGTGAGGTATCTGCTCTGATTTTTCCTCTTAATGCCCATAACTCTTAGTAAACGTACCACACTCCTCACACTGTGTGATTGGATATTTTGTAGAAGAAGAGTGGGACTTTGTTTCTGAGATGGAACTGAAGACATCTGTTAGGAATTTGTGGAGATCATAGGGAGAGGGTTTCTGGATTTTCCAGGATACCATATTGGTTGTTCTATTTAAATTTACTTACATTGTTAAGGGAAGAGGGGGAGAGTCCCACAGTGATCATTAGGTTTGTAAATAAGAGTAAGTGTGAAAGGGAAAGGCTGAACAGAAACATTGTGCATGTGGTTTTTTTTTTTTTTTAATTTATTCTATGAGCGAGAGACACAGGAGAGAAAGACAGAGACAGAAAGAGAAAAACGTACTCTCATGTACTCAAGAGCGTACTTTTTTTTTGTTTTTGTTTTTGTTTTTAATTGTATTTATTTCTTTCTTCCATGAGCAAAAGAGGAACCCCCAACAGGGTCCTTATGCCATAGTCTGCCCAGTCTCGCCCAGTCTGGATCACCAGCAGACAAAGCCAGCTTGCTTAGGGAGCTCCCAGGACAAGGACCCAGGACTTCTGCCACATGAGTCCAGCTGCATTACCACCATGCTACCACCGGGCCCCAGCCTGTGTGTGCTATACCTCAGGCAATTCCGATGTACTCAAGTTTGAAACCCTTGTCCCAGAATGCAGGCTTCATAGTCGGTAGACATGACTGATATAAGAGGGTAGAAGGACGGTGGCCAGGGAATATCCGTGGGTAGTTTGACAGGCAGAGTGGACCGGTGGTGAACTGGATTTCAGATGAGGCAGTCCAGGGTTTATGGCTGATGGCTTGGGCAAGCCATGGAGTTTCTTGATCCTCGGTCCTCCTTCCTGTGACCCGTAAATAATCGTTCTCCTGTGGGACAGTGCTCATGAACAGAGGCCCTGTGTATAAAGGGTACATACAAAGTGTCTGATAATCTGTGACTCTTAGCTATGACTGTCCTGTGAAAGACGATATTACTGTGCTTAGATTCTGCAGTCCTGAGATCCTAGAAAACTGCCAGGAAGTCCAAAGAATACATATCTGAAGAAAACATTTTGTAAAAAGGCTACCTAGCCCAATCCCGTCATCACCAATACCATATACATGGAGTAGAAATATGATCCCACAAGAAATTGGTGGCCTCAGAGAAAAGGGAATAAAATCCGTTTCAGGAACATGGTCGACTAATGCAAATGTTCCACTGCTTTACACCGAGACATGATTCCAGAGGAAGAGTATAACTTCCTGAAGAGCAAGGAGAAATCATTTTGACTAAATTTGATGGGCTAGAAAAGATAAACTCTGCAGATAATAAAGAAACTAAAACGAGAGCTTCAAGGAAGTAGGAGAGGAACATCAAGTTTTTGTTGTGTATGTGATTAAATCTCAGAAGAGCATGACAAGGAGACCTGGAGTGTGAAGAAAAGAAATGGTAGGTAAAATTTGTAAATGTACAGTGTCCCTGTAGCAAATAGGGGCAGTTTTGTGTTTCTGTGAGGAAATAACTGTTTCAGGCAGCAAGTCCTGATGAAGACAGAAAGCAAGTTATGGTTGAGCTACAACAAAATTGCAAAGAACTTTCTTAAAGGTAGAGCACATTTAATCCTTTTCTTCTCAAATTTTGAAGGTAGATTTTAATTTTTACAGCTTTTAAAAAAACTGATAGGGAAAAGAAGCATCTTCCTAGAAAATCCTAAGAAATTATTTTTCAGCGCATTTGGTGGTTATAGCTCTAGTATTCAATTACTAGAAAAAAGTGTTATGGTAGTGGTTAAATTAGGGCATCAGACAATTAGCAAGAAAAGAAGGATTCTTTAGAAATCACTTGATTTTTTCTTTTAATAATGCTGTCTAGGAAACAGATTTAACAGCATTACTAAAGAAGTTTCATAATGTCATTGTTTTTGTTCAAAGCTAGGACTGATTTTATAGCTTAAAAACCTCAACCTAAAAGTCCTTTTAGAAACAAAATAAGCAAGACAAAACCTTATTCCTATTGCCAATACAGGGGCAAAGCACTCGGAAAATAAAAGGACAGAAAGCCTCGGAACCACCCTACTCAACAGGGAAGTCATTCCTGGGTTTATGCCAATCTGACAGTTCAACAGACCCTATTGCATGAAGGCTGGCTGGCATTCCTTAGTCAAAGATTTCATTATACCATTAACTGCAGAAAATATAGTAGTCTGTGAAGCACAGATTGCCATTGGGAAAGAAAATGAGGGTTACCCCAAACGGAATGATCAGAATCAAAGAGAACCCCGGGTCAGCCTAGAAAAAATAATTCCTTTGTCCATACCTCACCAAAGGTTTTCACCAGTTGCCCGGATCATCTATGTAGTCAGCACGTCACACTGTGCCATTAAGCACCGAGGTACTAAACGTTGTGCTACCTTTTGAACAGCCTGTGACCTCAAAGAACTTACTGTGCAAGGAACTGGGATCCCACATATTGTTTGTATGTGCACAGTCATATCCACTCTTGAGTTTAGTGCATTCTACAATATACAATTTTGTTATCTTATAGGACAGTTTACCTGGGCCAGCTGGTGGCGTGGTTGAAGCATTCAGTTCATGTGCGGGTGCACCCCACATCCTGAATGTAGGGAGAAACGGAGAAGAAGGAATTGTGGCGTGACCATTGCCAGTGGCGGAGAGGGCGTGGTGCTTTCTTGCTTTCTTTCACTCTCTGTTTCTCTCTCCAGAGAGTGCACGTGCCCTGTGGTAATTTTTAAAAAAATAATTTATCCATTCAGTCTCTATTCTTTCACTGTCTTTCTTTCTCCTTCCTTCCTTCCTTTCTTGCACATGCACTCTTGCCGAAGAGAGACAGAGAAAGTTAGAAAGAGAGGGAAAGTGAGAAGTCATCCCCAGGGGGGTGGCAACACTGCAATCCTTTCTCCTCTCAGAATTTTGGGCACACGTGCACATGTGCCTGGAGTATTTTCAGGTCACTGGGAGTCAATGCATAGTTTGGGATTCAGTGCCTTAACCACCATACCATAAGTGGTTATTTGTAACCACTTCTTTCTTTCTTTTAAAAAAAGAATGACTTATATGACTGGCCCTATAGCCTAGTGATTAAGGGAGCCAGATTTCACATGGCTGACTGTGGTTTGAATCCCTGCCCTGGAAGCTTGAAAAGCTCATTGGGTTCATGTGCAAGGAACTAGGATCTCACACATCGTTTGTATGGGTGCATTCATACGTGTGGACACATGTATGTACTTGAAATCCCAACGAGATGGAAAAATGTCAAGAAGGGATTGTGGCCACACCCATTGAGAGGTGATCCCCCCATCTCTATCTGGCAGGTGCATGTGCCCTCTGGAAATGAAAAATTATTTATTTCTTGCATTAGTGAGAGAGACAGAGACAGAGAGACAGAGAGAGAGAGATAGCATCCCTAATAGGGTCTTGATCCACCTTGGCCTTTAGCCAGCCCTAGATAAGGGGCACATAGGTGTCTGATGTACTCAGGGAGGTCTTTGGATGTAAACCAGGATCCTTCCCATGTAGGTCAGTGCCAAAATGTCATGTCCTACCGTTGTGCCACTGTCTCTCCCTGTATTTCTTGCTAAGCTACTCTAAGACATGTTAGAAATACTGAAGCCTGACTGCTTACTCTGTCTGGGTACAGTCAGTCATGATCAGGCCAGCTGGTAGACCCTTGGAGGGATGTAGCCTTAACAGGGCTTATCTGAAGCTGGAGATGCAGTTCATTTTGAACAAAGACACATTATTCTCTCATAATGGGGAAAAATCACTGCAAATGGTTTTCCTAAAAAGCGGTGTTAAATACAATAGGTAAAATAGTTATTAACCTCTTTTTAAGGGAGTTGGACAAGAACCCAAATCTTTTTATGGAGAGAATGCAGGTTTTTCCTAAAGTGTAGTGTTATCAGTCTGAGATAACTCATTGGCAAGGAATGACCCTCACATGGACACTGTGATAGTGCAACATTTGCACGCGTATTGCATTCCTCACAAGTTCAATTCAAAACTTTAGGTTCAGAGAAAGGAATAAAAGAAAAGTCCTACTTGTAGTCTTTTCCTCGCTTCACTGAAATGCTAACAGCTCTCTGGTATGACTACAGCGCTCGAGCCCAGAGAGAATATGCCATTTGGTGGTTTTGAAAGTATCTCCTTGGGGCCAGCTTGACGGCAGTGGTTAAGGAGGCTGAATCCCACATGGCCGACTGCACGATGCCAGCCCCAGACCCGGTGGCTTGAAAGACACATCAGGCATGTGTGCCCCAAATCCCGAGGAGACTGGAGGAAAAGGAATTGTGGCATGGCCATCCCCTAGGGGATGGTTCCTCACTTCCTCTCTCTCTGGTGAGTGCAGGTGTCCTATAGAAAAAAAAAAGTATTCTCACCCTATCACCTAATGCTTTGAAGGGATGATTTGAAGCCCCGTTACATCTTTTTGGTGGTCTTTGGTGTTTCTGGAGGAGGAAGCTGGCTCTATCTTGATATGTGGTATGATGATACCTCCAAACGGGCAGGTGGACTTTAGTCAAAGGCTTGATTTGTTCCTTCCAAGGCCATTTGGTGACCTAAACCAGAGAGCCCTGCTCATGCTCTGAGACCTTCCACCTGTCTTGGGGAGGAGACACAGGAAGAGAGGCAGCTTGATTGTTTTGGTTTTCAGAGATAAACATTATCTCTATTAGCTGGCTGAAGGCGCTTCAAAAAAGTTCATGGAAAATGTGTTTTTTTAAAAGAATTATTTATTTAACTTTATTTGTTTATTTATTTATTTTAGTTTGACCAGACACACACACACACACACACACACACACACACACACACACAGAGAGAGAGAGAGAGAGAGAGAGAGAGAGAGAGAGAGAAAGTGAGAAAGCAAACTGTTGAGTCTGGGACTCAAACCGCAGTCAGCCATATGGGAGTCCAGCACCCTTAACCACCATGCCACCTGCTGGCCCTGGAAGATGTGTATTTAAAACAAACAAACAAAAAACTATTCATGGATTTCAAAATTTTTGCATCAAAATAAACTCATACTTTAATTTCATTTTCACACACTTTTTGTGTCCCTTTGTATATAGGGATAGATATGCTGAACTTAAACGTGTTCCGATTTTTCCTTCATATTCATACATATGGAGTAGCAGGTGGGCACTGCTCCTTGAACTGCTTTCCGTTATGATTAATTGCTGAGCACAAAGGATTCCTCACGTCCTCATAAGGAACCTCTTCATGGCTTACAATTAATGCATCACCTTTGACAAAGTTACTAGCAGGAAGGGGAAAAAAAGCCGATTTTAAACAGCGAACACGCCTTCATTTGTCACGGGTCCATGCTAAGCTTTTCATAGCTACTTTTCATTTTCTTTGTCTCGAGCTAAATAACGTCTAAACAGGAAGCACGCCCTCTCTAGTTATGATGGGACTGAGGCAGCGTTAGCCTTTTACAGCATCGAACCTAATTTCCGTCCTTTCTTTTTAATAGGAAGTGTGAGGTCATAAATTAGAAAATACATAGATTTTCTGTTATAATTCCCTTTACCGGCTTCTGACAGAATAACCCCGTCTGGTTAAACCTAGTGAGCTAGATTTATTAACCGGAGTGGTAGCGCATCTCATTAAGGGTGGGGCACTCAGTCTCTGGTCATTTGGGAGAATGTGCAGGACATTTCTTTCCTCTGACTTACTTTATGACATTTCTGGAGACTTCAAAAATAGTAAACTATAACATGTCAATTTTTTCCTCTAAAAGATTGTCTTCATGGACGTGGCATGTCTCACCACCTAAGACGCAGAGCGGTGACCCTTTCTCGGTTATGGATAGTCTTGTTACAGCAGAGCATCAGTTTCACAGTTCTTTGATTCATCCTCTCTCTCGGCCCCTGTTTCCTTTAGACCCTGGACATTACTAAATTAATAACCTTGAATATACTCCCAAATGCCTGTCCTTGTTCTGTTCAAAGGGCTGCAGAAGGGAAATGGAGGGCTGGGAGGTGCGAGTACTACAGACTACCAGCTACCTGCATCTCTAAAATGCAAAATGGAAAGCATTTGCAAGTTTCAGTTCCACTCACTCAAACCGAGCTGTGGTTACGATTCCCTAGCAACGTGCCTATAAGTGAGGGAAGCCGGTGTTACCAGTTTCTAGTAAACTAAAAGCAAACTGGAAGGCATGTTTCATCAAGTAACGTGCAGTGATTGTGCTAACAGAAGCACTATTTTGAAGCGATGCTGACAATGGTAGGTATTTAATATATTAAAGGGTATATGCAATATTTATAGTGATTGTTAAATTCTTTATATACATTATTTATTATGTAGACCTCACTAAAAATTCATTACTAGTTTCTAGGTGAGGGTAGTGTTTTTTTTTTTCTTTTTAATGTCTACTTTCTGGGTTCTTCCTTACTGTTTTAGTATAGGCTGGCTATGTGTTAAGTTACTTTTTAAAAGCAATTGGATATTTTGGTTCCAAACTCCTCCAGTGCTCGTTAGGAGAGCCTGGGTAGTTTACAGCTCTTCTTCTTAAAGAGGAAAATAATAATTCTTGTTGTTAATGGGTAGCACAGAATTTTTCTTGGCTTACAGAGTTGGAGAAATCCCCAGGGGCTAGAGCACGCATTTGTGTTAAATTTGCAGCAAGGCGACTGGTATGTAGGGAATCTAACCCTTTCGGTGTTCCCTGGACTGTATGTGTGCTAGAAAAATAAACATGGGTGTTTTCTCTGCCTCCAGCTAAGGCAGGGGTGAGGGGGATGACTGGCAGAAGTTATCGGACATGTATCGTATTGGGGGAAAATGTAGGAACCCCTGTGAGCCTTTGAGACAATCGTGTATGCAGATATTTGAATCTCTCCTCCATGGTATGTGGCATCAGACCTCTTGTAATATTCTCTTGGTTTCCTTTTTCATAAACGAATGTTTTTTTCTCTGATCAGGGAATATTTTTGCTAATTAGTTATTAGTTTTATTGCCTATTCCACTCCCGTGGTTGGGAAAGCCTCTGTGCTATTCCTCACGTCAGTCAGCTGTAGAGATGACGTCGCGTCCTACGACAGCAATGGCTCCCAAATGGAGGCGGCAAGAAACTACCTCGGCATCGTTCAGGCACTGACTACACTCGTGTGCGCGTGTGTACCTGTGTGTGCAGATGACTGCGTGCATGTAAGCACGCATGTGTGTGGGCTCCTGGGGTCCCACTCCACTTCCTAGGTGGTTATCTTTAAATTTGATCAGAGAGGGACAGAGCGAGAGAGAGAGGGAAAGTGAGAAAACAAGCCACTAGGTCTGGGACTTGAACCATGGTTGGCCATGTGGGAGTCCAGCACCCTTAACCACCATGCCACCTGCCGGCCCCTCGTAAGTGGTTCTTATACAGAGCACCGAGTAGGAACCCTTCTAAGTAATGCCACATTCTTATCTTTCCTACACGGCCCTGTGGAAAGATGAGAGAAGTCCAAGTTACTGGGTTGCTGGAAAAGTCATGGAGCATTTTTGTGTAGAGAAGCAGAAAAAAATACGTCATGGCTTTTCTGACAACCCAATACCAGGTGGATTAGGCAGTCAAACAGTGAAGATTTTGATATGGGTCATAAAGAGATAGGAGTTTCTATTTTTGTTTCAGAAGATCCCTTTTTGGTTATTTCTCTTACGGATCTTGTCTCTTTTATGGGCTTTTCCTGTGGGACTGGTATGTTAGAATGAAACCGGCCTTCTTCAGTTGGTGAGGACGTGTGTAAATGAGGCCGAGCTCAGGAAAGGGGGCAGAAGCCGCATCTAAGTGGGCCGTTCATTACGAGAGAATCTTGTGTGAGGGTCGAGGAGCCGCATCCTGGCTAATGATATAGCATTAAGGCAAGTAAAGCCTTTTTATTACCTTGGCTGCACGTACCCCTGGGGGAATTTGCTAGTGTGGCTAATGTCAGGGAAGGCGGTGCGATAAGACTGCGGGGTTGGAGGCTGCTCTCAAATCCTAAGAGACACTATGAGCCAAGACCATCCACAGGGAAGACGTGCACGTTGCAGACAGCAGGAAGGTAAAGGCCCTGGTGTCTCCAGTGTGACCTTACCCTAGGAGACCCATAACCCCTTTGATCTGAGATGTTACATGAAAAAGCAAACAAGGCCCAGCGGTGGTGGAGAGTGAAGCTAGGCCACTGTGCTCCACAGGCTGGGACCACACGAGTCTGGGGTTCGGCCTCTGGTCCAACCTAGAGGCTCAGCATGGTGGAGCTTTTCCCAAATCCTGGAGCTGGGGAGGCTGAGGCAGGAGGAGCACCACCGAGTGATTCTCTGCCTTAAAAAAGGTAGGACTAAAATAAAAATGAAAAACAACAGCAAAATATTTAAACCTACTTGAAAATCCGAGGTTGTCAGTATTAAAACGCTTTGCTGAAGTCTTGTGTTCTTGATTCTAACAACCACTGAGGGCTATCCATTCTTTCATTCCTTTCAGAGGTTTTTGCCATGGGGCATGTGCACTCCCTGGAGAGAAAGAGACAGTGAGGACAAAGTGAAAAATCATCTGTTCGAATCCCAGAACTGGTAGCTTGAAAGCCACTCTAATTCTTGAAATGAGGTTGTATTTGGGTTATAAATGGCTTACTGTTCCTATGAGAACCTGGTACTCCTCCCTCTCAAAGCAGGCTCCCACAGCTGGAGTGTGACCTGCCCACAGAGAAAGGAAGCCTGCAGCTCCTCTCCGGGTATGGGCACGCCCGCGGGGCTTTCCGAACCCTCACAGGGGGATGCTTAACCCAGTTTCATCCTATTGAACTCGACCACTTAGAGGGCTGGCCTTCTGATGATACAACTGGAACAGATTCCACATCTCTTTCATGGCTGAACTTCTCCCTTTTCAACTTGATTTTTTTTTTTTTAATGCGTGAAAGGCTTTAGATCAAATACTGAGAGGCTCATCACACTAAAGGGAGCTTAATTAAAGTCAATGGAAACTCACAGTAAGAGAAAGTAAAGGCAGCAGCAATAGAATTCACCAGGCGAGATGGAGAAGCCCATGGGGAGAAGGCTGGATGCCTTCAGGACAATCTATCAGATCAAGGGAGGGAGAATACAAAAGTGGAATCGAAGTTAAAAGAGAAATCCCTCTTGATAAATATCACTAACTCTAATTCTGTATTCAGAATACCTTAAAGAGCCAGACATCCAACTGTGTCAAATCTCTTTTCTTTTTTCTTTATGTTGGACTAGATTTTTGTGATCATGCGGTGTGTTGGGGGCAGGCCTCCAAGGATGCCTTTTCAGGTGGATGTGAGTGCTTGCTTTGGGTGTGGACGGGGCTTTATGGTATAACCAGCTAGATAGTCTGTACTGTAAATGTGAGGCTTCCAGGCCTGAGGTCACTTAGCATATGTGAGGTCTTTAGCAACTGTAGGCCCCATGGGCCATTGTTCACTTTCGCATCCCTAATTGCCTCTGTCTACTTACTGCTAAACTCTTACTTCACCTGATGGGGGGCATTGCGGGGAGACCAGTGCTGGGAACAGCCCGTCAGATGGAATGTAGCAAGGTCTTGAACATTTTAAAGTTTTGTCCTGCAAACTCTAATTGTGTTTGCCATTTGTTGACCCTATATATTCCAAGCCTAGATTAGGGAAAGAATCCTACCTTTTCCAAACGGCCATTTGGCTGCTAGGAGTTCTGATAGAAATCCCAGCAGATTTCGGTGCGTGTTGCCGGGTCGCTGTGGGAGCCTTGACCTGCCGTTCTTTCGGTAGCATAGCAACAGGCGCAGGCAGCGTTCTCCAGCAGGCTCAGCGAAACGGCCTGTTTACTGCCTCCCTGTGAGGCAGCCGTGGCTCTCGGTGTCTGACCAACGCCTGGCCTGACCCGTGGTCCTGGGAAGACGCTAATCACATGGAGAGTGACTGAGCTCTGCTTAAAAACACTCCTTTCTTGCTTCCTTAAGATTAGAGGTGTGTTCAGGCTTTTTAATTGTCATTATTTATGTAATATACCTTACAGTATTAAGGCAGATTTTTGAAATCAAAACAAAATAGCTCCCTGGGACCAGCAGTTAGCGTAATGGCTATGTCGCTGGACTCCCACGTAGTCGACCGCGGTTCGAGTCCCGGACCCGGCGGCTTAAACTCACGCTGGGCGCGTGTGCGTGCGTGCCCAAGATCCTGAGAGGAGAATGGAGGAGAAGGGATTGCGGCATGGCCATCCCCCCTGGGGGGTGATTTCTCGCTTTCTATCTCTCTGTCTCTCTCTGTCTGGCGAGCGCACGCGCCCTATAGCAAAAACCTCTCCAAAAAAAGAAGAAAACAAACAAACAAACAAACAAAAAAAAAACAAAATAGCCCCCTGAGCTGGACCTATGGCCTAATGGTTAGAGGAACTGGATTCCACATGGCCAACTATAGCTTGGATCCCAGCTCTGCCAACTGGAAAACACACCAGGCATGTATGTGCGTGTGCCCCACGTCTCAACAGGTGGCAAGATGGAGAAGGGATTGCAGCGTGACCATGCCCATTGGGGAGTACTTTCTCTCTTGTCTTCTCTCTCTTTCTGGCAAGCTCCTGTGCCCTTTTAACAATTTGAAAAACCAAAACCAAAACCAAAATAACCCCTTGGAACAACAACAAACAGCTAACCTGGAGTACCTTCATGTTTGCTCAAGTTGAACTAAGCATTGCACCGACAGCATCTGACTCTTACAAACCCTGTGAGGCTGTGCTATTATACCCATTTTGCAGATACAGATACTGAGGCTCAGGGAAATGAACTATTTGAGCAAAACCACAGGAATGTCAGAGGTGGGATGTGAACCCAGATCTTCCTAACTCTGAAACCTGTTCTATAAGCCACACAGTATTTCTATGTGGCCTGTGACTTGTCACTATATACCCACTGCTTAATACAGAGCCTGGCACTTTTCTCACGTAATAAATATGTTTGGGCTAATTTGATCCAGCTTGACAAAGATGGTCTTTTTTTTTTTTTTTTTTTTTTTTTTTTTTGAGAGGTTTTTGCTACAGGGCGCGTGTGCTTGCCAGACAGACAGAGAGAGACAGAGAAACAGAAAGTGAGAAATCACCCCCCAGGGGGGATGGCCACGCCGCAATCCCTTCTCCTCCACTCTCCTCTTGGGATCCTGGGTATGCACGCACTCATGCCCGGTGTGAGTTTCAAGCCCCCGGGTCTGGGACGTGAACCGCGGTCGACTGCATGGGAGTCCAGCGACATAGCCATTATGCTAACTGCTGGTCCCAAGATGGTCTATTTTTAAGATTATGGAAGACAAAACATTTTTTTTTTTTCTGTTTCTCCAGGGACTATAAAATTGCATTTAGCATTCTTATAGAGAAATAGGAATCCCAGGAACCCAGTTTACAACTCAAGAGCCCATAGCTCAGGCTTCGGCAGTGGTGTTACTCAGGCATTTGGCTCATGCAGCCACTGGACGAGCTGGCAAATGGGAGAAGTGGGGGACATTCAGCTGAGGGATTGGAGCAAGGTGAGAAAGCAGGGAAGGGAAATGGGGAAATTTGTTGTTGGCATAGAGGTTAATGGAAAATATCTGTGCTTTGCTGAGCATAACTCACTGCATAAAAGATGTAGCAAAGTTGCTTAACAAGGTCACTCAGCTCTGGGGAGATTTCTGATCTATGCTCCATCAAATCCTTTCACCTGCAGTGGCCGGTCAAACCTTGCAAGTGGAGTCAACCAAATTAGTCACCCAAAACTCAAGTGCCAGGATTGCACTTTCTTAGGATTTAGTTCCTTGTCACTGTCACCCCCTGGGAATGACACTTCCTAATTGAGTGCATTCAGAAATGCCCAGAGGCTTCTCTGCTGCAAGCCCCAGAGGACTCCTATTTATCTTATTTAGTTTCAGGCTATTTGCTGAAGAAAGGTATTCCTGTGAACAGAAGGAGCCAACTTTGGAAAATCAGGACAATTCTAATAGCATTGGTGTTAGCAATCACTGCATCTCCTTCTAGATAAACAAAAACAGAATGAAAGGAAATGAAACAAAATAAGACAAATGGAAAGCATATACATGGAGTTAAGAATTAAGACCAGAGGGTTTGGTTTCAGCTGTTGTTAAGAGCACCAGCGCTTTGGCCCAATTCCAAGGCCCTCCGTTTGTTTCCGTCCAGAGCACACAGAAACAAGGAGAGATGTCAACAGCACCTGTGCGTAGCGATGCCAAATTTGTTGAGGTCAGCCTCCTGAAGATACCTGAACCTTCCTCTTTTGAATAATTTATAGTGAGCTATGGTGGTCATAACTTGCGTGATCCAGTTTCTAAGGGGATCATAGCTCATCAGCCACATAAAACTGGGCTCCAGCAAAAGACTTATTTTGATCAGGTTTGATTTGGTGAGCTCATATGGAGCAACAAAACTCTCAACAATTGTCACCGCCATCTTGGCTGATGTACTGGGTTGAGATGGCGCTTTGGCTCATCTTCTCAACTCTTGTTCCTCTCCCCAGCAGTTATTCCTACTCATTGCTGAGGTGCAAATCACAACTTTGCCCATGATACTTTTTCTGCACATACAATTTTTATGTCTCCTAATTGCTTGTAGAATGAAATCTAAAAGTCTTAATCCAATACAACCTTCTAATTCCTGACTCCATCTATAGTATCTAACTATTCTGCAGTAGATAGAGCATTTTCTCTGTGTGCAGAAAATTTTTTTCTTCAGGTTTTATCTCTTGAAATTCCTGTCTTTCCCATCTGTAGTCGTGGACCTTACATCTCAAAACCTATCTTTTCTGTAAATTTTTCTAATTCCCTCAAGAAGGCATATTTTCTTTCCTTTGCAGCTCATAGTACTTAGCATCTCTCTTATGGAAATTACCTTTACCCTTTATTTTTCTCCTTTATTATTTATTAACTTATATTATCCTCTAATTAGGTTGTGAGTAATGCAAAGTTGGGGATTATGTGTTATTTTTGTCTTGCATATAGCAGGATCTCAGTTAAAATGTACAGAGTTGAACTGAACTCTTGCTAATAAGGCTTATTTAATTTCTTCTAAGTCTGCACTTGTGTCTTTTCCACCTAGGGAATAGTATCATTAGTGATCATCTAGCACTTGTAAGTTATTTTAAATAGTATTTGAAATACTGACATCCATTGATTGGGGTCTGTTTCTAATGTTGAAAGAAAGTGGGTTAAAGCTCACGGGAAAGGGTTACATTTTTGCCTGAATTTGTGCCTACTTTTAATTCTCTTTGTCATCAAAGGAATTAGCTTTCTGCAGCATTTAATTACTTACAGTACTCCAAACTACTTGGCATTGCATAAAGCTAGTTAGACACTATGTCTTGTTGACGATGATAAGTAAAGCTAATTTTCTTGTAATTTTATATAAATTTGCTCTGGCAGGAACTAAAGAGTAGAGGTTGTATTCAGTTGTCATTTTACAATTAATTGTTGTTGCTGTTGTTTTAATTCTCATTGTTATCTTCTGGTATTTCAAGTATTCCAGAGACTAAACTGACCCTGTAGAACTACAGCACTTCATTATATACTGAAACCTGACGGAAAGATAGTAGCATTGCCAACCAAATTGAGATAAAATTAATCTTAGAGGCTATCCTGCTCCATTAGGGACACACAAGACAGGTATTTGCTAAATGTTCAGTGGGCTCTTTAATTACATCTAGTTCTCTCAGGCCCACATGATTGAAGTTATAAAACATCTAGAACTACAACAACGTTTCAAGCAGAATAGAGTGACCTGTATTTTCACAACTACTATTCTGCTAGTTTAAAAACTATAACATAATCTTTACGTGCAGACTTGTTTGTTTGTTTATTTATTTATGAATCGTTGGAAGGCACGTGCACTCATCAGAGAGAGAAAACCCCCAAACGGGCCATGGTCACATCATTTTTTCCATCCCACTAGGATTTTGGGCATACATGCATATGCTCCTGGCATGTTTTTCAAATGCTGGGATCCAAGCTACAGTTGGCCATGTGGAACCTGGCTCCCCTAACCCTAGACTACAGTGCCAGTGTGACACATGAGCTTGTGAATATCTAATATCATTCATTGTCTCGCATTTGTAGATGCTCAACAAAATAATAATAATAATAATGATAATTATACCAAATGATTAACTTTCACAACTTCTTATTGATGGCTCCTTTTTTTTTTTTTTTTTTTTTCCCCAAGTTTTGTTATTCAGGGTCTTTTAGGGCTGTGTAGCATAATTAATTAATTTTAGGACAAAATAGGAAAAACATCTTTATTTTTAGCCATGGACTAGATGGGATTTTTTAGGACACTAAATTATCTGAACTACAACCTGACAGTCAATCTATTCTATGTAACTATGCTACCATTAGGCAGCGGTGTTTACATCGATCCTTGATGCGGTTAGGACTGCGTATTTGGAGCCTAGTGCAGCTCTGTGGTGTGTCATAGCAGACTTTGTGTAAGCAAGACACATCCAGCCCTCAATTTCTGTGTCATTATTTTACTCCTTTTTGGAATATAGCAATTAAATTAATTACTTTAAAAATAATTACACACTAATTTTATACTAATATGTCTTATTCTGCTTGATAATTTTTTCTTTTAGAGAGATTTTTGCTATAGGGTGTGTGTGCTAGCCAGAGACAGTGGGATGGCCATGCCGCAGTCCCTTCTCCATTCTCCTCTTGGGATTTTAGTTGGCATGCATGCACACATGCCCGGTGTGAGTTTTAAGCTGGTCCCTTGAGAAGTATTTTTAAGACTTCCTGCAGGGACCCTGTTTGGGGGCCCAGTTTGGCTAGTGGAACAGTCACGCTGGCATGGGTCCAGGCGCTTTCTAGTTGACATCGGCTTCCTGCAGCCCCATGACGCTGTGGTGTGCAAAGGTGGGAAACAGGCTCAGTGACACAGTTTCTGCTTGTTAGTATCAGAAGGTGGCTCTCGGGTGAAGAAGCATTGAGTGGAGACAGCAAAGGAGCCTACGTTTGAGCAAGGCAGCAAATCACGGAGGCTGATGATGTGCTTTATGTTAGTGAAATCCGAGCTGAGAAATACGAGACAGAGACATAAATTCAGGAGGCTGCAAAGTCTGGGCTGTCTTGGATTATGCGGACTTAGTACACAATGGGCCCGACTATGGCGTAACTGATAGAGTGAATTCCGGCCGCCACTTGACAGGACACTTTCTTCTCTTATTTTAGGTTTTTGCCATAGGGCCTGGAAGCTCACAGGAGACAGAGAGGCAGAGAGAGAAAGTGAGCAATCACCTCCCCCCAGGGGGGTTTGGACATACTGCAGTCCCTTCTCCTCCATTTTCCTCCTGGGACTTTGAGCATGCACGTGCACATTCCTGCTATGGTTTTCAAGCTGGATCTGGGACTTGCTCGGCCATCGGCCATGTGAGAGCCCAATGTCACCTGCTTGGTCCCCATTATACATTTTCACAATTTGTAAATTGGTATTTTTGAATATTTGTTTACAATAGGAGATTTATTTATTTTGATTTTATAAAATGGCAAAATACATCATTGGTAATGTTTTCATGTACTGGACACTACCTCTTAATTTTTATTTTCTTCTGAGAAAACTAATTTTTCTGCAAGCATGTAAGAAGAAACCGGCTATCTCTGGTGACCCTAACCAGTCTGTTAGTAGAAAAAGCTAGCATCTGGAGACAAGCCTGTCACAGTGTGGAGGGTGGGTGAAGAGTGTGTGCTCTGCTATTTTTTAATCTCAGGCTTTTCAAATAGACTACTCATGCCACTTGCATGTTTAAATTGTGCTTATTCGTTTATTGTGAGCAGGGTCCTGGTAGGAAACAGATGACACCCTCTGGAGGGATAATTGAAGAGCATTTCATGTCGGACCTGTTTTACTCGGTGGGTAGACATAGCTTGATAAAGCACAGCAAAGCACACTGCTAATAGGAATCATGGAAGACGATTTCCCGCCTTGGCCTGCCCGTGGCCTGATGGGAAGACGGTATTTATTAGGGTCTTTGGAAGCTGTGGCTGCCGGGAAGGGACACCCAAGTAAAGAGAAATGCAGCTATTCCTGACCATCCTGCATATAGGGGGCAGGGGAATGAGCAAGGTCTGTTCCCAGCAGCACCCCGATACCCGCAGCTGCCTTCACTGGCCAAAGCTGACCAGGAGCCCAGGTAAGAAACTGGTTCCTGGTCCTGGGTCAGGCTTCTAGAGTGCAGAGCAGGGTGGGAACTTGTAGGGTGAATCTGGAAGGATCAATAGAAATGACAGCCCTCTAGTCTATCATCAGGTATTTTCAGTAATGACAATAAATTTGTTCACTCACAGAAGACGCTACTAAATCTGGCAAAATATCTCAAGTCCTTAAAAAATCCCAATTTTAAGAATGCATTACAAGAAAATTTCATAAATATTCATAAAGACTAAGTCACAAGAATGTTCTTCAAAACAGTGTTTATAAGAGGAGGATCAAACTGGAAATAACCTGAATGCCTAAAAGCAAGAAATTGACTCAGATTCATAAAGTGCGTTTTATGAATGCAATGAAGTCATATGAACTGATAAAAGATGTCTCCTATGACCTGGAACTACATTTCATTGGGACAGTTCGTAAAGCCACCAGTGGCCCAGCTGTGCTGGCCTGGCAGTAGCACCACGCTCTGCAGCCATAGCCATGTGCAAGGTCATCGCCCCGTTCCCTGACCAACCTGTACACGCAGAGTGGGCACACACCTGTGGTCCTGGCTGGCTGGGAGCCTGCGTGTGGGATCAAGGCATGAGACCGGCTGAGGGTGCTTGTCTTTCTCTCTCTCTGTCTCTCTTCTATGAAAGAAAGAAGGAAGGAAGAACGAGAAAGAGAGAGAAAAGGATTGAAGGCAGGAAGGCAGGAGGAAAGAAAAAAGAAAGGGAGAAAAAAAGAAAGAAAGGAAGGAAGAAAAGAATAAAGGAAGAAAGAAAGAAAGAAAAAGAAAAACTAACTTTAAAGGCTGGCCTCAGAGCCTAATGGCTAAGGATACTGGATCCCTCATGGCTGCCCATGACTGGAATCCTGGCCCTGATGGCATGCGAGCATATTTTATGTGCATCTATGTGTGCCCCAAACCTTGACCAGCTGGAGAAATAGAGGAGGAGGGATTGTGTGACCATGCCCACTAGGGGGTACTTTCTACCTGTCTTTCCATCTCCTGTGAGCACACATGTCCTCTGGCAAATTAAAAAGAACTTAAAAAGAAATAAACTTTAAAGAAGAGTATGATTATTTTTTTGTATGTAAAACATAATACATAGGGGCCAGCAGGTGATGTGGTGGTTAAAGTGCTAGATTCCCACATGGTTAACCACAGTTCGAGTCCTGAACCTGGTGGCTTGGAAATCATGCTGGGTATGTGCATGAGTGCTCAAAATCCCAGGAGGAGAATGGGGGAGAAGAGACTGTGGCATGGCCAGTTCCCCTGGGGAGTGATTTCTCACTTTCCCTCTTACTGTCTCTTTGTCTCTCTCTGGCAAGTGCACACATCCTATGGAAAAACCATCTATATCTATATCATCTATATCTATATCATCTATATCTATATCTATATCTGTATTTATATATCTATATCTAATCATCTATATCTATATCTATATACACACACATACACACATATACATACATACATATATATACATATGTATATGTATATGTATGCAAAGAAAAAGAGTCACAAAAAGAATTTATGTTAGACTGGAGACAATCTCTTTTAAAGAAACATTTGCTATGTTTGTACTTCCAGTATGATTTTATAATAAAAAGTATGTTTATTTATCCAAATAATATTTTAAATTAAAATAAAATGGTTTTAAAATAAAAACCATTCTTCTCAGCTGTGGATATATATGAAATAAAATAAATGAATGGTTTTTTTCCCCCCACAGATAGAAAATATTTTAAAAATAATTTAAAAACCTTTTTAAAGTGGAACTCTTGCAAGCCTTGTATAAGGAAGAAGTCAATTTTGTTTTAGGTAGAGAAAACAAGGCCCGTAAAGATGCCTGTTGGATTCAGCAACTGAAGGACCAGTTGATGGTGCAGTAGGAATGTGACATCTGCAGGCTGATCCCCATGAGAAGATTCCTGGTTCAAGTCCCGACACCTCCTTGAATATGCTGGGCACATGCATGCCATGATGGGGCTAGCTGAAGCTGGGAATGGCTCACGGAATCAAGACCCTGTTGGGGGTTCTGTCCCTCTCTCTCACTCATGTAATAAATAAATAAACTAAACTAAACAAAAGAGAAACAAGTAATGTAGGACTCAGGCAGATGGTGATCACAAAGTGATCTCAAAGTCCCTGGCTTTCAGACAGGGCTTAGGTGCAGAAGCAGTAGATTCTGGTCCTTGGCCAAGGCAGCCTTATCTGCTACAGGTGGCACCAGGTCCCCCGACCTGCCCTGCAGTGGGGACAGCAGAGCAGACGCGGCTCTCAGCAGGGAGGCCCGCCCAGGAGGAGTGAGCTGCTGAGCTGTGCAGGACAGATCTTGTCTATGCTCACAGCCTGAGAAGCCAGCTCTCTCAGATTGGAGAAACTAATGAAACACCCACCTGGAAAGAAGCCTAATACATCACACATACCTAAAACAACCAAGCATGATCATTTGAAAGTTATAATTTCTTTGATATCATGTTAATAGGAATGAGCTGGAAATCAATTTGACAGATACTACAGTATCATCTGCTATGGGCCGGATGTGCTGATAGTTGTGAGGGACATAAATATGGATAAGACCTGGTTTCCTGAAAAGTCCCATTCTAAAGAAGTAGCAGGATTGCATCACACAAAAATGACCAGAAGCTGTCTCTCTGTGTTCAACCGTCCTGTCCATGTGTATATCCATAAGGGCCTCAGAGTCGACATGTCCACGGCAAAATTAATTTTCCATTCCCGTGAAAATGTATCTGCTTTCGATTTTTATCTTTGGCAAATGGCATGTTAACCCAGCAATACCAAAACCTGTGAGTCATTTTCAGCTCCTCTTTTCTTTAGTTTCCTACATCAAACTGTTCTCAAGTCTGGTCAACTCAATTACTTCTAATTATTTGGTTTTATAGTCCATTCTCCTTTTTAGTTGCCTTTGATCCATTTTCTTTAATCTGGTTATATCAGACGCCACTTAATGGATCTCTCTGCCGGAGAATCGCGTCCTATAATACTTCCTTCCTGTTGGCACTAGAGTGACTTTTATCACATGCATAATTAATTACATTCTTCTCGTACATAAAAGTTACTGAATGACTCTTAAGTCTGAGCATGGTCCTAATCTCTTAGCTTGGTGGACAAGGCTCTTGATTATCTAATCATGCACTAGTTGTTGAACCTCATTTCTTGTCATTTTTCTTTCTTTATTTTTGGTGTTGTCAGTATAACAATGTACATGTGGCTCCGAGTATGGCATTCTCTTACTGTTTGGTCTTTGAATCTGTTGTTTCCTCTGCTTAAAATACCCTTTCTCATTCTAGCAAAGACCCGTTTGTCCTAAAAACTCCAACTGATTACTACTCCAGTGAGTTGTATTGTGGTCCCCCCAAAGACAGGTGAATCTTAACTTGTGGCATCTGTGAAAGTGACTTGACCTGGGCAATGGGTCTTTGCAGATGTAATTAGAATAAAGCTCTCAGAAGGACACCATCCTGTCCTATGGTGGGCCTCTCTCTACTGACCAGTGCCCTTGTAGAGACTGATGAGGAGAAGGCCGAGGCGGAGAGAAGTCCACGTAAGAAGGAAGCAGAGTTGTCATGCTGCCGTACCGAGGACTGGCTGGAGGCACCAAAAGGCAGGCAAGGGCTCTCACTCAGAGCTCTGGGAGGGAGCATGGCTCTGCTGAAACCTCGAGTTTTTGAATTTGGTATCTGGAACTGTGAGAGAGTAAGTTCATGTTCTTTGAAGGCATTCAGTTTGTGGTAATGTGTTGTGACAACCCTAGGAAACTGATATGACCACCTTCCTTCTGGGAAGAAGTGTCCACTTACAGTTACACACAGCATTTTGGCCTCAGGAAGACTTTCATACTGACCCACTTTATTCAAGAAGAACTGATCTGGGGTAAATTATGAACCTCTCTAAGCCTCAGTTTTTTTCATCTATAGAACGGTAATAATGTTTACCTTTTAGGGTTGTATAAAGAATTACATGCCAATGCGGGAACTCAATGAGCGAATGGTGATGTTATTCTTTTGATACCCTAGGCCCAGTCACAACTAAGTGTTCCCTTTTTGTGTTTCCAGAGCACCTATTACAGTGTTCATTTCTCTATAATCCCTTTTTTAGTATGAGTTTTTTCCGATAGCTGCCTATAAGCTCATTAATGGCAGAACCATATCTTAGTGCTGTCACCTGGCCACAGTGTAGTACAAAGCCAAGCACATGACAGGTATCCAGTAATAACTGAATCAAGGGATGGTGGCACTGTGATGCTTTCCAAGACGGGGCCTGATGCAGAACGATGAAAGGTTACTAAGGTGCTTAGTAGGGTTATTCTATGCGGCTGCTGGTGCTGCAGGAGTCACAGGTCTGCAGGATTATGGAAAACCACTTGAAACTTAAACATAGAAGAGACAGCAACTGACCCATACAAATCCACATATGATTAAGCTATTTATTTTCAATTTTTTAAAAGTTTATTTTGTTAATTTCTTCCATGAGTGAGAGAGACAGAGAGACATAGCACCCCCACTAAGATACTGATGCCACAATCTGCCCTAGCCTCAGCCAGCCTTGGATCATGGGCACCAGCGTGACCAGAATACTCAGGCAGGTCTCTTGACAGAGATCTAAAACCTTTCCACATGGGTCAGACTCTTAGAGCATCATACGTTAGCACCGTCTGGCCTCTGTGTTCAATTTTAAGATCATAGAAACATTAAAAAAAGAATTATTAATATTTAATTTTATTATTATTATTTTAAAATTTGTTATAGGGCACATGCATCACCAGAGAGAGACAGAGAGAAAGAGAGAGAAGGAAAGTGAGAAAGCAAGCCACCAGGTCCAGTACTTGAACTTTGTCGGCTGTGTGGGAGTTCAATGCTTTAACCACCACGCCACCTGCTGGCCCTAATGTTACAGAATTTTAAACTAATACAAGCCTTTCTATTCATTCTCTCTATTCAAGAATTTTTTCTTCTTGGGGCCAGCAGTTAGCGTAATGGCTATGTCGCTGGACTCCCACATAGTCGACCGCGGTTCGCGTCCCGGACCCGGTGGCTTAAACTCACGCCAGGCACGTGTGCGTGCGTGCCCAAGATCCCGAGAGGAGAATGGAGGAGAAGGGATTGCGGCATGGCCATCCCCCCTGGGGGGGTGATTTCTCACTTTCTGTCTCTCTGTCTCTCTCTGTTTGTCTGGCAAGCGCATGTGCCCTATAGCAAAAACCTCTCAAAAAAAAAAAAAAAAAGAATTTTTTCTTCTTTGAAGCTTATACTGAAATTCCCTCCTCGCTTTCCCAATCAAGTTAGTCATGTTCTTGCCTACTTTGTGTAACTTTTTGCTGTTGTACATGCAACACTGAATCATCAATAATTATTTAGTTGTCCAGGCTATAAACTGCTCCTGGTGAATGCCTATTTACTGTTCATCTCTGTACCTTCTGTGCCTGGAAAGGTACACATATAGGCAACAATGACCACTTCTTGAATGAACCAACTGAATAAATGAGTCCTATTGTTTGCATGTGTCAAAAAAGCAAGATCCAGAGTGACCCAGTCATTCATCATTATTTATTTGAAAAACTGGAGTCAGAAGGCAGAACTCCTAGTGCCAAGTTTTGTGCTTGCTTCCCTAAACCGAAGGACAAATACTTTTTTTTAGAACAATGACTTAGTATCCAATATCGATTGTAATTCTTACATAACACGGTAGATCCCGCAACAAGGTTAATCAACGGCCACTTCCTATTTACCCATCACTGAACCTTGGAACATGGAGGAGTTGTGAAGCCTGACTGCATGCTATCGACTGAGCTGCTCTTTTCCTGTGGGGTTGCTTTCCCACTTAAATCATAATTCATGCTCCGTGCAGTCCCGAGTTGGGCTTTATAGAATGTCAAACATTTTTTATCGTAGGCTGCATAATGCAACCAATTTATAGAATGGCTTTGGGTATAATAATCTTTTCCATAAGGCTAGTCCCACAGAGGAGAGGGTCCTGTCATAATGCTTTGATGAAAGCTAATTATGTTTCCCCTTCCTTAATCCTTCTTCTATCAGCCAAAGGATGGCTATCAGGACATTGCCAGCTGGACCGCTCTCTTCCTTCACTCAGACACTGGCTGTCAAGAACTTTATTTACCACCAAGATGGAAAGTGTCTTTCCTCCTGCCTTAGGGCTTCTCTATATAATTTTGACAGCCTTTGCTTTATCAAAGAAATTGTGTCAATTTAAAAACTGGAGCCTTCCTTATTGTGGTGGAATATCAAATTTTAGATACAGAAGAATCTCTTTAATGCCAAATTGAAAATAGAATTTAAGGCCAAATTAGAGAACATTTATACTTTTGAAAGGCCATTGGTATTGCCATGATCAGTAGCATTCCTTCTGCAGGATTGCTGTAGACTAGATTTTCACCAGACACCATTGTTGTTTTAGGACATGAGCTGGTGAACATAGCACATGTATGTCAGACAGTGTGTGTGTGTGTGTGTGTGTGTGTGTGAGACGATCATTGGTAGAGGGCCATAATATCCCAACATGCACAGCTTTATGCAGTGGCTTCTGGTAGATGTAGTAGTTGGTTAAGAGACAAGTGTTGCGGGCTGGTGCGTCTAAGACTGCAGAGCCAGTACCGCTGGGATCCGACGAATCCCTGTGAACAGCAGCAGGGAGCCCTCATAGCACAGAGCTCGCCATGTCTCCAGATGTGGCTTTTCTCCCATTTTCTTGAAATAAAGCAAGCGTTCTAGTCCCTGGCTACACGCTAGAAATATCTGTGAAGCTTTTAGAAATCTCTGATGATTGGGCCTCATCCTAGTCCAATTAATTAGAATGTTCAGGGAGGGGGCTCAGGCCTGGGCACACTGGGAAGCTTGCTGGGTCATTCCGTTGAGCTTTAAAGCCACAGCCGAACTACATTTTAACCCGCAGCTACATTGGGGGCTGACGTAGTCCCCAGAAATGCATTCAAAACACTGCAGCATGACCTTCTCCTGTCGACAGGCTACCAAAATGGTTATAAATTGTGTTCATTTGCTTCAGAACCCTCCCTGCTCACCACTGCAACCTCCCTCCCCAAGGCCTCATCTCCAAACTACAAAATGCCAATTTAACTGAAAGGTCAGATCAAAATAAGACCAGGGCGAATAGATGAGCCTTATACCAAGCAGAACAGCCTCTAGCTTCAAACGCCTAAACACACAAATGTGACCAGAGGGAGACAAATGGCAGCGCAGAAATATTCCAGGCAGACAAGTCCTTTTTCAGTTTCAGCAGCTCTTATTCCTTATGTCCGATCATCAGTGTTGCTCTCGTATTCCCACATTGCTGCAGACTCTGCTCCCTGAAGCTTCTATTAATTGGTTGCATCTTCCTGTAACTTAAGCTCAAGGTAAAATTCTAGGAGACACCTTAGATATGTCTTGAGACAGTATGAAAAGAAAGCCTTCGGTGGTCAACGCAAGTCTTTTCTCTCAGCTGTCAGCCTGAACTCCTGGTCCACAGACCTCTGCAAGATCACTCTTGAGGCCAAGGCCCATCACACAGGCCTGGAGAGTCTGGAGACCTGGAATGAGAATGGTTGGGGTTGCTCCTGCCTGTTTCAGATGCACCGCTTGTGCTGACTGGAGCAGACAGAAAGCAGCTGTGGTCAAACCTCTATTTGTTCCAGCTGGCTCTTGCGTTCCCTACTGGGCCATCTCGTAAATCAGCAGTTATAAGTAATGACAAAGAGACCCTTTCAAGGTTGGCAGGTGTGATGAGCAAGTAACATGCCGACACATCACCTGCAGTGAAACAGTCCCCGCCATCCCCCGGAGGTGGAAGGAGAAACTCTGGCCTTTATCCGCTCCCCAGTACTTGGTGGAATCTGCCTCTCCTCACCATGGTCCTTGATTCTTGTTTTGACTTCATCCCACAGCACCCTCTACTTCCTGAGTTTATAAAACATCTAAGCAATTTAAATGGAAGCAGAGTGGGCTGGCACACCTACGGATGCATTTTGGAAGGTGAAATCACTTACTTGTAAACCTCAGAGTCTACCGTGATGGCGAAGCCACTGATGAGTGGCTCAGATCGTACTACCAAGCCCAGAGCTTCATCCACCAATTCATCCTCGAGGAAAACCTCACTGTTTTACAGAGCCATTGTATTTTAAAAAATAATTTGCCAGAGGGCCTGAGAGAGAGAGAGAGAGAGAGAGAGAGAGAGATATTTGGGGCACACACACACACACACCCCAAGTATGTTTCTCAAGCCACTGGGTCCAGGACTCAGTGCCATGGAAGACCCAACCACCTTAACCACCATGCCATGAGATGGCCAGAGTCATTGTGTTCTTTTTTAAAATTGTTTTTATTCATTTATGATAAAGTTCACGAGAGAGAGAGAGAGAGAGATGAGTGCTCTCCACAGGATCTGGCCACTCCTCCCCCTCCTTCAGCCCTCTAGCACGTTCGGTCTTGGACACTTACGTCCCTGCCTGGCCTGTTGCAAGCTGACTGGTCTTGGGATTTGACATTAGCTTGCCATGTGGATTCTGGCTTCCTCTGAGCGGTGTACTAGCACTGTGGCATAGAGATGGCTCCAGTCCTTATATTTTTAAAGTCGTGTTCATGTCATCAAATTGTCATCTATTTAAATTTCATAGAGGGACCAGGAGATGGCATAATGATTATGTTGCTGGACTCCTATATAGGTTCAAGTCCTGGGCACATGTGCGTGGGTGCCTAAAATCTTGAAAGGAGAATGGAATAGAGTAGAAGGGATTGTGGCATGTCCATACCCCCTGGGGTGTGATTTCTTGCTTTCTGTCTCTCTGTCTCTATATCTCTATCTGTCCAGCAAGCACAAGTGCCCTATAGCAAAAATATCTTTCTCAGAAAAATAAATAAATAAATAAATTTAATAGAATAGATCTATTATTTGTATGTATGTGGTTTTTTTTTTTTGTTGTTGTTGTTATTGTTCCATTTTGTGGATGGCATCAAAGGTAAATTGTATGTATTTTAATCTTTTTTTTTTATATAGTTCACTTCCTATATGTCAGGTACTAGTAACTAACAGTTTAGATTGAAAAAATAGATTTAAATTGATGAGGGCCTTCAGTTTGAGAGTATTGTAATTCAAATTCCCATTTTTTTGAGTTGTTATTGGTCCTGATGTTTTTCACATGTTTGTTTGTTTTGTTTGAGTCATCATTATAACCATGTTTTTGGCACTAAGTTCAATAATAAATTTCTTTACCAACTACTGGAAAAGTCAACTTGATATTCATGGACTTGGGTGATAGTAGATTTTTACAGCCATATGAATTAAAAGGCAAGTTTTGTAATTCTTAACTTATTATTGGAAAGGGCTCTAGTACCTTTCTGATTTCTATAGTTTTGTTCTGGATTCCTAATCGGGTCGATATCAACCTGCCTAACATGGATGAGTCATACTTCTTTTGAAACACTGTGATTTACTATTTTAGTAGAAATGTGAATATTTTAGAAATTAGATAGGCTGTAACTTCAGGACTCTGTCTGCTTCACCTGAGAAACTTAAAAAATAATAATTTGTAGGGTATGTCCAGTGGATGGTACCTCTGATGCACAGCCTGGGTCGCGTGTTCATGTTTCTTATAAATCCCTCCAGCATTAGTCCAGCACGTGGAATAATGGCCTATGACTCACTGCTTCTACAATGGAAAGGACCGAATCCCACCTCAGCCTTGTGCTTCTCTCTTGGTCTTGTAAACACGAAGTTGACATCTCCAGTTGGATTTTCTAATAATCTCTCTGTGGTTTTTCTCTTGCCCTTAGCAGCCCACCCCCAACTCCTAGACCTGGAGTGGAGACTAGAAGCACCTTGTCTAGTCCATAACCATGGTTCTGGCTCATAAGGAAGAATCCCGAGTTCTTAGGGAAAGCTATTGTGCTTCTCAAGGTTATTGCACCACCACCGAGTGGGCCTGTTGAGAGAAATTATACTTCTTCTGTAGTGTTGTGCTCTTCATTGAAGAGTCTGCCAAGACCACACTGCATTTATGATAGTTCAGATTCTGGTCACTAGGGCATTGGTCTTCTGTGGTGGGATAAGCTGATCAGACCTTGGGGATCAAGACTTAGGACATCCAAAGCTAGCGTGGCCAGGAATAAAAGTTACCAGCTCCATCGACACTTGAAGTAGCAATTCTGAGCGATGTGTTCTAGACACTGAAGTGAGCAGGAACTTGGTGAGAGCTGAAGTGGGTGAAAGGAAAGAGAGCCAGTATAGTTGCCAGGCTAAGTGGGCTGAAACAGGATCCGGTGGACTGAAAGTTAAATGCTGTCTGGAAGTATCTGAAATCTCCTCGGATGTCAGATATGGGATATAGTGGGATATGGCGAGCTAGGATCCTGTCTTTGAAAAGTGTTTTTTCTAAGGACCTGTCCTCTTGGGTAGAACAGTTACAGTGGAAATGTAGCATGTGGGATGCTGGTGTATCGCTACTGCCAGGATCAAAATGGGAAGTGTAAGCAATGAGTTTTTTTTTCCTAGTTTACTATATTTTTATTTTATTTATTTATTTTTCACATTTTTTATTTCGTTTTTTAAAATACATTCAATCACATTATTTAGCTTACAAAAAGAATATTTCAACAGGTAGACACATCTCCCTAGTCCAGTTAATAAAACTATAAAATATCTTCAACAGATAGTACCACATGTCTTTGTCCCATTCATATTTTGCCTCCCTATTTTTCTTCTAAATGTCCTTCCTGATTTTTTTTAAAGATTTGTTTATTTTATTTGTTATTATTTTTAAATTTGATTAGAGAGAAAGGGAAAGCAAGAAAGCAAGTAACCAGGTCCTGGACTCAAACTGCAGTCAGCCATGGGGGAGTCCTTTTTAACCACCATGCCACCGGCCGGCCCCAGCAGTGAGGGTTTTACTCGTTGGCTGCTACCAGTACCCTAGGACCAGTGAGGAGCCCATGGTCTCCTCTAGTCTCTTGTGGTGCTGACTGTGCGCCTGAGGAAAAGTTGATCGACATGAGAGAGACCATCAGAGAAGAGCCTGATTGTGCAAAGCAGGAACATGAGCAGAGAACCTAAAGGGCGTCAGACCATAGCTTCATTTTCTTTCTTAAAGTGTCGACATTTTATTAAGATAACATACCTAACCATGGTTAACCAAAAATATGTCAACTTTGCCCCCTCCCAATTCTGCCCCTCCACAGTAGGTTTCTACCAGCAAAGGAGCTGTTGCAATTATAACATGAATTTTAATCTGGGTCATGAATAATTGGAGCTTTGAAGTATTTGATCCTTGTGATGAGGTGTGTAGGTGAATAATATTCTTTTTCTAAAGTCAATATGGTTTAAAGCATACTGCTTTCTGCCGTTGTCTTGACGTCACGATTTAAATGGTTAGCCAGGAGTGGCCCCTGCTTATTGATACGGCCTCCCTCGGGTCCCACTCTCCATGGCCATCGGAAGCTTTTTTGTCGGAAATTCATGTGGTGTGGCGTGAAGCAGGGATTCATTTTGATCATGTATTCCCACAAGACAGTTTAAATCAACATCAGAAAACAATGTTAATTTGGTTGCTTTATTTATCAAAATGAACTGAAGGAAAGATTTGAGCAATTATTAAGAGATAATGTCAATTCAAATTTATCAAAGCCAGCCATAGAACCTTAGAGATATCTTATCCATGATGTATTTTTTAAAAAAAATATTAATTTCTTCTGTGAGCAAGAGACAGAAAGGGACAGGGACAGAGAGCTAGGCATCCATAGGGTCAGGGTGTCGTGACCTGCTCCTAGTGTCACAGCCCTGTGTCACGGGCACACGCACGCCTGTTGTACTGAGGGAGGTTTCTGGATGAAAACGGGGGATTTCCCCACGTGAGTAATCCTTGTAGTGTCACGTTCTACCTCTACCACTGTCTGGCCTCCTATCCATGATGTCTGTTTGTTTATTTACTTATTTATTATTTTGTAGGTTTTTTCCATAGAGCATGCGCTTGGCAGAGAGAGACAAAGAGGGAAAGTGAGAAATCGCACCTCAGAGAAGATAACCACGCTGCAGTCTATTCCCCATTCTCGTAGGATCTGGGGTACACATGCATATGCGCTGGAGTTTTAAGTCACTGGATCCAGAACCCAGACTGTAGTTAGCTACATGGAAGTCCAGTGCCTTAACCACTGTGCCATCTGCTGGCCCCCATGATGTATTTTTAAACATCAGGGCAAACAGCCACTGTCACCAAAACTAACATACTCAAACCACAAATGCTTTATTCTAAATATGTTTCTTTAGCAATAAAAATATGTTTAAATTTTATTATTTGTTTAAGGTTTTTGCCGTAGGGTGCATGCACTCACCAGAGAGGAATGGAGATTGCGAGAGGGAAAGTGAGCGATCACCTCCCGGGGGACAGCCTTACCATAATTTCTTCTCCATTCTCCCCTAGGATTTTGGGCATGCATGTCCACAGGTGTGGTGTGATTTTCAAGCCACTGGGTCCAGGACTTGAACTGCGGTTGGCTGTGTGGGTGTCCAGTGCCACCAGCCAGCCCCCAAAATGTTTATTTTATAAAAACAAATTTCGTTTAAAAATTTAAAGTACATTAATTTTAAGTATAAAATGTACTTTTTATTAACAAAAATAAATTGCCAGTATGTTGAATTTGAGGATTATGCCAACAATTTGGTCTTCACTAGTCCTGTAATATTTATTTAAAGATTCAAAATTCAAAGATCAAGACAAAATATTCTGTTTTTTTTTTCTCTCACAAATAGTTTATTTATTTAGAATGACTGAATGATATCTGAAAAGGAAATATTCATTTCCTAACTGTAGAAGCAGCTACTGCTCTAAAAGCTAGATCATCACTTCGGTAGCAGCTGAGGTACCTGGCGCTCCAGGGTAGGTCGCTTAGGGAGATATTCTTGAAAGCTTCATCAGCCTCTGGAAATTCACTGTGGCTGGTATTAGAGAGCCGTATTTAACATCCCTGGGATACGCGTGGCTTGTTGCCATGGGATATTTCCTTTCCATTATCCTGGTTGAGATGGAAACTTTGGAGGCATGAGCAAAGGCCAGATTATAGAACCAGGGACCGAGGTCTCTGCAGCCCGACAGAGTTGGACATGTAGCATAGGAGAGAAAAACAGGAGCCTGTGGGTGGAGTGGCAACAGACGCTGTGTTTGAACCTGAGGATTAGTCTACCGGGGTAACGTTTTTCAAAATCTAAATGAAGTCCTTTGTATCAACCTTGACTCAACCAAGGCCAGGAAAGCCATAGAGGAGATGTTTCTCCTGCAGACCAGCATGTCTGATAACAAGGACCAGTATTGAGAGAGCTCTGCCCAGAACCACTGCCTTGCACAAAGACCACCGCAGCCTGACACAAGGTCTCCTTCTGCGAGGACACCTGCCCAGAGACTGCCTGCCCAACGGTGGGCCGATGCTACCTTTGTTATTGATCTTGTAGCCAAAGGTCATTGTCCCAAAGCAATTAATATGACCTCTTTTCCCCACTTCTCTTGCTTGTGGTTTTTGCCTTTAAAACCTGTGTGAGGGGGACCAGCAGATGGTGTAATGGTTACATTGTTGGACTCCACATAGTCAACTATGGTTCGAGTCCCAGACCCGGTGGCTTAAACTCATGCTGGATGCATGTGCATGTGTGCCCAAAATACCGAGAGGAGAATGAAGAAGGGATTGTAGTGTGGCCACCCCCGGGGGGTGATTTCTTGCTTTCTGTCTCTCTGATGAGTGTATGCGCCCTATAGCAAAAAGCTCTCTTTCAAAACAAAACAAAAACAAAAACCACATCTGTGGGAGGATCATAAGACCTCAGTGAGCACGTTTGGGCTTTGTGAACTGTGCTCACCTCGGCTGCACCTGGGACAGGCCTCCAACGTATGCTCACATAAAGGTTCCTGCTTTATAAGTCTTGCCTCAGTTTACCTTTTTAGGTTGCCATGGGAAAGGTGAGACAGGATGAGCCTGCTGCTGGCAGAGGTCGGACTGAGAGGAGGCTCAGACACCTTGGGCGGGTATCGGCTGGGGTTTGGATCAGCAGGGTAGGCGATGCTGGGGGGTCCAGAGCAGCACTAGGGGTGTGGGAGTGTTGGGGTGCTGCAACCGAGATTCTGGACTTTGGGAAAACCTGGACAGAGGGAACATGATGTGACGGTGGGGAAGATGGTAATTTACAAACCAAGGAGTGAGGCCTGGAATAGAATCGTCAATATCAGTGGAAAGACCATTTAAAAAAAATGAACTCTGTACCTCTTTGTAAAAATTTCAAAAAACAAAACAAAGCAAAAGAAAAAAACAAAAAAAAAAAAAGAGAGAAAGGTTAAATAAGCAGAGTATTAACTTTCCAAAAAGTAGGATTTTTTTTCATGAGACTCTAAGGAATTCCAAGTGCTCAATATTGGAACAAAGAAGTTGGCATTACAATTTATTTTGAAAATTTTGCCACAGGGGACATAAGCATGCTGGAAACCTGGAGAGAGAAGTGAGAGATCACCTCCTCCGGGGCCCTGGTCATGTCACCACCCCTTCTCCATTTCTCCCCTCTGTCGCGATTTTTGGCACGCAAGCACATGCTTCTAGTGTGTTTTTCCAGCCCTGGGACTTGAACTGCCATCCATGTGGGTCCCAGTCACCTTAACGACCATGTCACTGACTGGCCCTCATTAACTTTTTGGCAAGACTGTAGGCGTCTGGAAAATCTTACCCAGTTCTCCTTGCAGAAAACTACATGGCAAATAGCAATATCAGTCCTTTTGGTTCTTAAAGCTCATTTTGAATGTTAACTGAAACTGGAGGTATTTCGTAAGGGTATACAATTTGTGCATACAAACAATAAAAATAAGGCAGGTGGTATATAATGTAATTGTGATTCTATAAATATCTCCCCTTCCAGTACAGAAGGGAATATAGGAGCTTGCTGAGCTCATGTTTGATATAGCAGAAATTTTTGCCAATCGGCTTTTTCCAGAACTGTTATTTTTTAATTTTCCCAAATAAACTGCTGTCACTACTCCCAATAACAGAATCTTCTGCAGCGATCTGAATGATCTAAATTAGACTAAAAAATGTACTGTCCTGACTTCCGAATGCTTTGATTTTTTTTTTCTTGTAAGAGGGGAAAAAAGAACTGGACCAAGAAATCATTAACTGTTTGTTGACTCCACCTCAGGAGCTACCGAAGCCCTTGCAATTCAGGGCTGTAGTTGCTCAGGAAGAAAATCTGGAACTGGTTTTCCTAGTGAGAAGAAGCTGTACCAAATCCTAGGCTTATATTGGGTTGTCCGAAAAGTCATGACACATTTTTGCATCGAAAACCAGAAAAAATACTCATGACTTTTCCGACAACCCAGTAGGATTTCGCTAACCCACTATTTTGGATGCATGATGAATCTTCTCAATTAAGTTTTGTCTTGTTCCTGTCTTTATGGGCTTAAATGTGAAAAAATATTTAGATAAGACCTACTCCTCTCAGGTAACTTTATTCAGTCTCCATTAAAATTTGTCTCTACTGAGAGAAATGATTGTTTATAAAGTCTTTCTAGAAAGGCACATGAAAATGTAGAGTTCATTACAATGGGAACGTTTAAACCTTTTTCTTTGGTTGTCTACTGTTATCTACTAAGAAGTTAACATTTAGTCACCTCACAGAACTCCAAATCATTGGTGGCGTTGATTCAAATTTACCTAATTATTACTATTATTTTTGCAAGAGTCACATTAACTTTCCACAATAGTAGACATCTCTTCCTCTGCCTTTAAATATTTTGCAAAATTTAGGTCCTACATCTGCTACACTACAAAAGCACGTTCTGAAAAATTGTAGAAAGTGAATCATGCTGATGTAATATTGTTAACTTGATGTTCAATAGAGTTGTATTAAAAATATGTCTTCAGGGACCAGCAGGTGGCATAATGGTTACATTGCTGGACTCCCACATGGCCAACTGCAGTTCAAGTCCCAGACCTGGTGGCTTGAAACTCACACTGGGCGTGTGTGCCCAAAATCCTGAGAGGAGGAGGGTTTGTAGCATGGCCATCCCCCAAGGAGGTGATTTTTGCTTTCTGCCTCTCTCTCTGGTGAGAACACACACCCTCTAGAAAAATAAAACAAAAACTCTCTATGAAAACAAACGAACAAACAAAAAACTGTCTTCAATGACTATTTTCCCAGAGTCTATGGATCCAATTTTTTGCAATGCACACCATCAAATATTTTTCTTTCATATTTCTTGCTAAAATAATATATTTCAGATCAGAGAGGTAAGTTAAGACACAGCTTAGTGAGGTCAATTTGATGAAATTGCAAAATGAGATTCACATACTATATATGTATATATTTTGAAGTGGTTGGTGTATAGTCAGACTGAGCATCAAAAACCTGTAAGAAATGTAAGAATTCAGAAATTGCTAATGAAAAGTTGGACCACGGATTTGGGTGGTGAACATTTTGTTTTTAATTTTATATCTATATGTAATGTTTTATCAAAAAAACTCATGTTGATGTTCTAATTTTATAATTTAAATGATAAACCAGATTTTTTTTTTAATGAGGTCAGCTAGTTTTCTGAGACTTTGCTTTCTCAAAGTTGTACCCTTGGGTGGGAGGTTTAAAACAATGAAAACTTAACTTAAGCAAAAAGCAGGAGATATCTTCTCATTTCTCATCCTCGAGAGGGCGCTCCTCCCAATAGTAGGAGGAGCTCTGATTATCCCATTAGTGTCCCCGCCAATGTCCTGGACCAATCCCTGACTAAGGGGTGGGGTTAGTGAGCATGTGTGTTGTGATTGCCTCAGATCCAGGGTGAATCACAGGGCCAGCAGGTAGCATGGTGCTTAGGGCACTGGACTCCCGCAGCTGATTGGTTCAAGCCCCAGATCTGGCAGCTTGTTTTCTCACTTTCTCTCTCTCTCTGACTCTGGTGAGTGCACATGCTCTAAAGCAAATTAATAACAAAGAATTTTTAAAAATTAGCAAGTACTACTGTTTTTGTTATTATAAATTGTCATTTATACAATGACATTCTGTCATTTTAGATTTTTGTCATTATAGATTTTCTTAAACATCAGGCACTAGAAAAGTAGGCTCCTTTTTGTGGGAGAGAACACACAATTTCATCAACACTTTAAGAGTTCCTCATGTTCACGAGCTTTGAGACAACTGGTTGAAGTCTGAACTAGGTGGTTGGCAGTATTAATGGAGAGTCAGCATACGTTGAGGGAGAGGTTTTGGTGGTAGGAAGTAGAGAAGTTGGAAACTGCCAGTGTTGGAGATGGAGAACAGGAAAGAGTGAAAATTACATTATAGCAGAGTCCTGGTAGTTACGGTAAAGATCTGACAACGACACAAGAGTGCCCAGATAAACGATAGTCAAGTATCAAATACACTAAGAGATATTTTGTCTTTCTGCTTCATATTTTACTCAATGCACTTAGATGGAAACAAAATATCTTTTATTATTGCTTATTTAAAACAAGAGGACTGGGACCAGCAGATAGCGTAATGGTTACATTGCTAGACTCCCATGTAGTTGACCATTGTTCAAGTCCTGGACCTGGTGGCTTAAACCTCATGCTCGGCACATGTGTGAGCGTGCCCAAAATCCTGAGAGGAGAATGGAGGAGAAGGGATTGCGGCTATCCTCCTGGCAGGTGGTTTCTTGCTTTTTGTTTCTGTCACCCTCTGTGTCTCTGGTGAGTACACGCACCCTATAGCAAAAATCTCTCTAAACAACAACAACAAAACCCCAAAAACCCCCCAAAAAAACCAAACAAACCAAAAACCCGGGAGAACTACTGGATAAAAATATGGCAGTTTGGGACTCCCAGGCCTAGAGAGCAGCGAGCAGGCAGGAACAGGACTTGGGGTCTGGGTTTGGTTCCTGCAAAGAACATTTTCTGTAGCCAGTGCTTGATGGTACAGTCAAAGTGTTTCTGGAAGGACAATCCTGGGAAAGTCCCCTGGGTCTCAAGGACAAGAAAGGGCGACTTCACAGTGACACTGTCATCAGGCTGCTTTCCCCTGACGGTGAGAAAGTGCACCCAACAGCTGTGAAGAAACAAGGTGTGAGAGATTGAAGAGAGCGAGGGCCCTGCTATGTCTGAGCAACGGCTTCCATGTAAGAAACATCACCACCATGGTCACACCACCATGGTCACACCACCATGGTCACACCACCATGATCACATCACCATGATCACAAACACAGTTTTGGACCTACTGTCTGATGTCGTCCGAAGGTTTCTGAAATGAATTTGAATTGCCTTTTGCTTTGCAACAAGGAAATTCATTAAGGGAACATACACCATTAGTGTCTAACATGTCAGGCTTTCCAACAGTTCATGAAAAATGCCTATTAGGAAAACATCATGCATGGATTTGAACTTGTCTTTTTTACATCAATACAAATTCATACTTTAATTCCATTTTTCCACAAACTTTTTGAAGTCCTTTCATGCAGCTTAGTACGTAGCTAGAGCATACAAATTATGGTTAATTCAGTGCTCAATGTTTGCTGGTCCAAAGAAAAAGCTATTCCATGGAGCATATTGTCTTTTAAAAATTCTGCTAGAGAGCCCGTGTGCTTACTGGAGAAAGCAAGAGAGAGATGGAGAGAGAGAGAGGAAGGGGAGGAAGCAGTCCCGGGGCGTGGTCCTGCCGCAGTGCTCTCTGTTTGTCTTTTAGGATGTTAGGCATGCAGGCGCACACATGCCCAGCAAGTTGTTCATGCTGGGAGAGCACTCTAGTAAAGGGGCTATCCTGGAATGGCTAATATGGGCTCTAGAATATTTCTTCAAAATGGCAGGTTTAGTCTTTTTCTTTTTCTTTTTCTTTTTTTTTTTTAAGGTATTTACATTTAAATGTATTTCTTCCATGAGTGAATGATAAAGAGAATGAGACAGAGAGTGGAGACAGATTACACCCCTAACAGGGTTTTGATCCACCCCCAGCCTCAGCCATTCCTGGTCACGGGCACACAGGTGCCCTGTGTACTCAGGCAGTTCTCCTGACTTGAACCTGGAACCTTCTCATGAGGTATTGTCTCACAGAGTGTTGCATTTTATTTCTGTGCCACCATCTAGCCTTCAAGTCTGTCTTTTCTTGACAGATCCTTTAAAGAACCATTTATTTTAGGATTTGGAAAAAGACAATAAGAGAAATTTGGCTTCCCATTCTAAAATATCCTGCTGATTCAGTGATTGGAATAAAAAACGATTTGGGGAAGGGATGTGGCTAAGGCCCTGGCTGGAGGCCAATGCTATGATTTGAGGTGGTGCCCAGCCACGTGGTGCAAGGTCTGGTGTGAGGAACCCAGGATTCCAAGGACCCTCTGCACTCTGAGCCCTGTGAGCAGCAGACATCTGTGCTTGCCAAGGCCGAGGTCAAGGGTGAACAGTGCTTTCACCAGAGGCAGGAGGAAAGCCCAGGAAGGTGCCACTGTCACTCAGGAGCACCAGCTGCCACTCAAGAGGCCATGGGCTGCCTGCTGCCTGGTAGGTCAGGCCTGCAGAACTCTTGGGAGGAAACCTTCCTTACATAGATTCTGCGGAGCGAAACGATCCAGGCACGGAAGGATAAATACCACGTGGATTCACCTCTATGTGGGATCAGAAAGAAGTGGAGCTCATAGAAGCTGAGTAGCAAAGTGGCGATCAGGGGCTGGGGTGGTGTTGGCATAGGAGGAGTGGGTGGAGCGCTCTAGTGTGCAACACGGGTACTACGGTTCGTGGCAGTGTATTGTGTACTGGGAATGCTAGAGGAGTAGATTTTAAGTGTCCTCACCACATACAAAAAAATGCATGTGAAGTAACGTATGTATTAAGTAACGATTCAGCTCTTCCACGTGCATCCCTAGGATAAAACATCATGTTGTACACTATAAATACATACAATATTTACATAGCAATTGAAAATAAACAAGAAGAGTTAGAAAACTAAACAAAAATATGTGTATGATAGAGCTAACAAAAAAGACAACCAACCAAAGGTCACCTGAGATGATGATCCGCCCAATAAGGCAGGAAGTTGGAGCTCACTCCCGGGACTGCTGCAAAGACGCCGAGAATGCGGCGTGGGCAGACGTGCAGAGTGGGCTGCAGGGGAGCAGACGGCTGCCAGGAAACCATTCTCTTGGCCCTTGCCCCATTGCTCCTCGCAAGTGTGTACAGTCCTGGAAATTGGCCAGAGGATCGAAGCCAAAGGAGAGGAAGAAAGGATGCAAACATGTGAAGAAAATATGACAAAAGCTGAATAACTAACAAAAAGATTAACAAAATGAACAGACTCACTGGGAAAATTATGGACCTTTGGAAGGACTCACTGAGGGATCCTCTTTGGACGAGATGACCGTGTATTTAGTAGGGAGGTGTCATGCTGGTTCTGACCTCGGCACTATAGTAACTTCTAGTCTTTGATGTACAATAGAAGTCCATTTGTGTCTGTTAACACTTAGTTTAAATTAGTGTTGATTATAATTCCAGCTTGTTATAACTGACTGGGTTGTTTGCTATTTTACAGCTTTTGCATCAAAATTAAAATATCCCGTGCATAAGAATGACTTCAGATTATAAATTCTATTCAAATGATTGCTTAAAATAGGGTCTTATCCTGGACAAAAGAAATTAATAAGATTAACAATTAAAAGAATTGTTCCTCTGTGCAAAAATTGTACTTTGGCTTAAAAGAGATACACTGTAGGGGTCAGTAGGTGGCATGGTGGTTAAAGTGCTGGGCTCCCACAGGGCTGACCATGATTCAAATCCTGGACCTGGCATCTTGAAAATCGTGCCAGGTACATGTGTGTGCACCCCAAACCCCCGGGGGAGAATGGAGGAGAAAGGATTGTGGTGTGGCCATCCCTCCTGGAGAATGATTTCTCTCACTCTCTCTCACTGTCTCTGTCTGTCTCTATCTGGCAAGCGCATGTGCCCTATGGAAAACAAAACAAAACAAAAGAATCCCAAACAAACAAGCAAGCAAAAGGGGCACAGTGTATTCATTCCTTTTTTTTTTTTTTTTTTTTTTTTTTTTTTTTTTTTTTTTTTTTTTTTGAGAGGTTTATGCTATAGGGTGCGTGTGCTCTCTGGAAAGACAGAGAGAGACAGAGAGACAGAAAGCGAGAAATCACCCCCAGGGGGATGGCCATGCTGCAATCCCTTCTCCTCCATTCTCCTCTTGGGATCTTGGGCACGCACGCACATGTGCCCAGCATGAGTTTAAGCCACTGGGTCCAGGACTCAAACCGCGGTTGACTACATGGGAGTTCAGCACCATAGCCATTATACTAACTGCTGGTCCTATGACTTTTTTTTTTTTTTTAATCATGACTGCTAATTTCTTATAAAAGAATCACTTCTGGCTTTCTTGAAGCAATATTAATGAGTATTTCTGCTTTCTGTACTTTTCTGACTTTAGCCTTTGAGACACTGGTAATTATCAGACATTCTGTATTTTTTAACCCAATTTCTTGCTTAATGTTTATCCATCTCCATTTCAGATATTCCTGATATCACCACTTCTCGTTTTGCCATCTGTGCCAGCAGTTGTTTCTTCTTGGCTTTCTTCACAGAGTGTTTAGGATTCAGGTTGCTCAATTTTTCTATGACAGTTATCATTTGCCTATCTATTTTTTAGCTTTATAAATCCTTCCATTTTGGAGGGCAGCAGAGGCAAACATACAGCTTTAACTAGAAGTTAGACTGAGATGTTTTAGTAAATGACATTCAAAGACAATCTTAGTAAACTCTTCGGTACTCTCAGGTAAGCTCTTCCTGAGGATAAAATGTGGAAGAATGGGCGGCTGGTGGAGCAGTGGTAATGTAAATGGACCCACCTGGGGAAGGTCCTGGGTTTGTGCCCTGGGATGTCCCCGAGCATGCGGGGCATGTGACACGCTGTGATCTGGCTTGTCTGAGGCTGAGGTGGATGGTGGCGTAAGGACGCTGTTGAGGCGGCTTCTGTCTTTCTCTTGCTAATGGAAGATACAAATTTTTTTAAAAAGTGAGAGAATAATTCTCAACTCATTTCATTAAAAAATTTAATTTTGATACCAAAAAGGTAGGGGGAAATATTTATGATAAAATGTATTTCATTTTCTTGCAAATGTTAGGTAACAATTAAATGATTTATTTTATATTAAAATGTTTATATTAAAATACTTAAACATCTTTGGAAAGTTGTATTTACACTGGAAATATAAGATTTATTCACTTAGAAAATGCGTTAATATAAATAATGGAAAGATACAAAGTAAAAAAATAGAACCATATCAAATAGAAAAGGCATCTGATAAAATTTCTCGTACTTACTAAAAATAAAAACTCACATAGTAGAAAACTAGAAATAGGAGAAACAGGAATAACCTATATTTCTATTAATTATCAAGACTACTTTTCTACCAAATATCAAGAGTAAACTTTATGTTTATCATTAAGAATACTGAACTTATGTCAAGAACTAGGAAAGGGTGCCCACTTTCTTTGCATCTAATAAAATTGTACTGAAAATTTTAACCAACTCAGTAGTTTACAAATGAGAAATACAATTTGTGTAAGAATTTAAAAAGTTATTACCATATAACAGTTGTGTATATTTGGGATACAATATGATTTTTCAGTATGTGAGTACTATGTGCAGCTGCTAAATGTGCAGGATAATGGTATACTCATCATCTCAAGCATGTGTCATTATTTTGTGTTAGGAACATTCATGACTGAACTAACGCATCAGGGCTGGGTCTAGTCATTCACCACACAGAAACCAATCTCTGAAGCCACAGGAAGTACAATGAGTTTCTCCGTTGATGGACAAATGTTTGGGTGGATTCCATGGCTTGATGATTGTGAATGGTGCCACAGTAAACGTGGGAGTGCAGATACCGCTTCAACATACTGATTCTATTTCCTCTGGTTACCTACCCCGTAGTGCGTTGGCTGACTGGCCAACCATTTTTAGTTTATGAGGCATCTCTATGCTGTTTTCCATCATGGCTATACTGATTTACATTTTCGCCCAAGCTTTGCTCTTTTTGCTCAAAATTGTCTGTTTGTCTATTCATGACCTTTTTGGTTCCATATAAATTGTAGGATTGTTTTTTCTATTTCTGTGAAAAATGTTGCTGGTATTTTGATAGACAGAAGTATACAGTTTTGAATTGGAAAATCCAAAAGAAGAAATAAGTCTCTTAGGTCCTAATTAATATTGAATATTTTAGAGTTTATTTCTCCCATGAGAGGATAGAGAGAGATAGGCAACCTCAAGGGGCCCCCATGCTGTGATCCTACTCCCACCCCATCCCGCCATCCCAGCCTCAGCCAGCCAGGATCATGGGCATGTACGCATCTACCCAGTGTGGATAGGAGACCTGGGGCAGGGACCCAGGACCTTCCCACATGGCCTTGGCAGTGCAGAGACTGTTGTTGCCACTGTGTCACTGCAGGTGGCCTTAATCTTAAATTTAATACAATCTCAGTGAAAACCCCAATATATATTTTTTCTTTTAAAATTTTATATGGGAATTTGAAAAACTGACTTAACAATTCCTATCTATCAGCAAGGGTCAAGAAATCCATAAAAATGTAAGAAATACCAATGGTGTGGATTCACCTTAGCAGATGAAGGTGTGAAAATGTAAGACGTGACACATCGATGCAGAGTTTGACTCCCAGACTGACTGCCAAGAATGAGACCCATTCATATGGATAAACCATACGTTATACAAGTGCCATTACAAATCCATGAGGGACAGATGGCCTCCTAATAGGGACAATGTACTGGTTGGTCGTAGCATATGGATGAATAAAATGAATAGGTTAATTTATTGACAGTTTATTTGGCAACTTTCCGATTTCCAATATTAGCCGTTCAATACTTCACTGCTCTTCTCCCTGATCTCTGTCAAGCCCACTCCTCACGCCCATCCAGGGAGCTGCCCCTGTGAGGACAGCAGAGGGGGTTCATCAAATACGGCATCTCCCCATCTCCTCTCCTCCTGGGCTCAGAGGGCTATAGAGCCCATCTTAGGAAGCTGATGCGGCACTCGTGGGCACCTCTCCAGTGGTTCTCCTCTCCCAACTGTACTCTCAGCCTCTTCTCTCTGACTTGTTTACATTCTCTGAGGATGTTTTCTTATCTGCAAAATGGAACCAACAAATACAAACTTCCAACGTTGTTAAGAAAATCAAATGAGATCAGAGAACCTACGTAGTTGTTAATTTTTACTGCGAAGGGCCATATGCCTTCACAGAATTATAGTTCATACTCCAGGTTTTTAAGTATGGAAAGTTGTACTGCCTTAGAAGGGTTCTCTTCATATAATAAGGTCTCTAAAATACCTACATAAAACACTTGCAAAAATAAACTTATAAACAGAAATCAGGGAAAGAAAATAAAATTGAGTCAATGCTAAAAGGAAAGAGAGAACTACAGGGAAAGACATTTAAAAGTTTGTAGGAATTATTCATTAGCTAGTAATTTTGGTCCTCCACATTTCACCAGAACTAATCAGAGGAATGTTTAAGTTAGGAAATACATGTTTTAAAATTGATCAAAAATGATGTATTGTCTTACATTCACATTAGAAAGTTGATTCAGCATGGTGAATGAATAGTGGGGCATAGAGTACTTGTGAACCGTAATATGAAGCATTGCAGATGCTTTTTTGGGACTAGCTGCTCATTTCCTAAATAGATTTATTTGATAGATTTTTTTTCCATTTAATAAAAAGGATGAATTGGAAAAATATGAACAGACTGTGATAACCAAAAATAAATGAACTCAACAACCTGGAAGAGGAGCAATTGCCAGTGGGCTGAATAATAACGTAGGAGAACTCTGGCGTGCACAGTTTATGTATGAATAAGAAATAAAATGTTTGACATTTAAGTTTAGAACAGGCTGCCTAAAAGTGGATTTTGGAAAAAATAACATTTTTTAATATCTAAAAAATAATGTTTTGCTCAAACACGTAGTCAACTGTGTTTTACTTAATAATTTTACATATTTCATTTCTCTCATTTCTTTTCTTTTTCCCTTCATTTAGAAAATACAAAAGTAATATCCTGATGAGGATGACTATTACTGAGACTATAGTTCTTCTTACATTGATTTCATATTATTCAAAGAAAGTGAACGGTTTAATCCCTTGCTTGATTATCTTGATTATGTTTGGTATATCCAGATAATAGAGTCACCATCTTTTAAAAGAAAGCCTGTGCTCTTAGTCCAGCTATTCTTACCTGTGTAATCTTGAGCAAGTTACTTAACCTCTCTAAGCCTCTGATATCTCATGTATCAGAAAAAATTCAAGCATGTTGTAATAATCAGAATGAAGCAATAAAAACTACACATTTTATAACCTGTGCAAAATAAGAATTTTCTTTTTGTTTTTTTGGTGTTTTAGTTTTGCTACAGGGTGAATGCCCTTGCTGGAGAGGGAGAGGGGAGGGAGGGAGAGAGGGATGGATGGAGGGAGGCAGGGAGGAAGGGAGAGAGAGAGAGAAAGAGAGAGAGAGAGAAAGAGAGAGAGAGAGAGAGAGAGAGAGAGAGAGAGAGAGAGAGAGAGAGAAGTCACCCCCTGAGGGGGTGGCCATGCAGCAATCCCTCTCCTCCATTCTCCTCTCAAGATTTGAGCATGCATGCACATGCAGCTGTGTTTCTCAAGCCACTGGGTTTAGAACTTGAACAGCTCGATTTACCATGTGGGATCCAGTTGCATTAACCTCCATGCAACCTGCTGGCCCAGCAAAATAAGATTTTTTTAGAGATTTTTTTGCTATAGGGCATGTGACAGAGAGAAAGAGAAAGAGAACAGAAAGCAAGAAATCACCCCCTACCCCGGTGGCCATGTCGTAATCCCTTCTCCTCTATTCTCCTCTCAGGATTTTTTTTTTTGACAGGTTATTATTATTTTATTTATTTATTATCATCATAATCTTGTTTATATTACATTGGATTGCATATAACTTTACAGTGTATTACATTGCTTTTTCTAAAGGGAATGCCATGCATGTCAGTCAATACAGAGACATTAATCTCCCCACTTCATCATTCAATATCTTTTCAATGTTTTTCCCAATCATTATTATTATTATTCTAATTATTATTTTTAAACAGTCAATCACTATTTCTCATTTTGCTTGTAAAAAGACTTTACCCATCATGAAATACTTCTCAGACCAATCCAGTTGAGAATACTATACATGTCATCAACAGGTAATAAACCATATCTGTTTCCCACTAATGTCCTGCCTCTCTATTTGTTCTCTTGCTATCTTTCTCTATCCTCTTCTCTTCACCCCCTCCTCTCTGGATTTTGAGCATGCATGCACATGTGCTTGGCATGAGTTTAAGCCTCTGGGTTTGTGACTCGAACTGCAGTCGACTACATGGGAGTCCAGTGATGTAACCATTATGTCATCTGTTGCTCCCCTGCAAGACAAGATTTTAACATATACATTCTCACATTATCATTATTTTCATTTCCCCATTGACATTTTCTGGCACTGTGTATTGGAATAGGTAACAGTGGCTTCATTTTTTGTTCATATATTTAGCATTATACAGAATCACCCAAGCAGCCATAAACCAATTGGACATGAATCCAGTTAAATATTTAAGTAAAGAATCTCAAAAAAGCTGTTTTACTCTCCTGTATTACTGCTAAAGGAACAAAGGCACACAGAGGTAAAGAGAAAGTCCCAGGAGAAACTAAGAGCTTCTTATAGGAGCAGGTATAGGCTCACATGTGCTGAGTTCCTCCTAGTGGTAAATTTGTGCTGCTTTGGGATCAGCAGTTGGCATAATGGCTATGTCGCTGGACTCCCATGTAGTCTACTGTGGTTCGAGTCCCAGACCCAGTGGCTTAAACTCACACCTGGCGTGTGTGCGTGTGTGGCCAAGATCCCGAGAAGAGAATGAAGGAGAAGGGATCGTGGCATGGCTATCCCCCCAGGGGATGATTTCTCGCTTTCTGTCTCTCTGTCTTTCTCTGTCTTTCTGGTGAGGGCACACACCCTATAGCAAAAACCTCTAAAAAAATTTGTGCTGCTTTTGGTTGGCTTACTTTTCACAGGATAGGGGTAGATCAGTTTTTATTAACTTAGTATATTATGTGGGCTCTTCCAAACAACAAACATTGTTGCATATTTCTGGGGTAGACAATGGGATTTTAAAGAGAAGTCTGATATGCTGTAATGATACAGAGTGATTAAATGCAAGCACTAAAATAAAAAACAATACTAAGTTTAAGAAAAAGAGAAGTAGAGCACCCTGATTGCCTTAGGTGGTAACTGTGTAATTGCGGAACAAATGTGAATGAAAAGAGCTGCTACGAACTGGGATATGCACCTTATGGGGCTGTGTACAAAGGTCTGGGGATGATACTCAAGACAGGACAGAAGTCATGGTACGGGCAAATTTCCAAACAAATGAACAAAGGAGATTCTTGATTGTTTTTAATGAGAAGGAGAGTGGGGTGTGTGTGTGTGTGTGTGTGGGGACAGAGGAGGTGTCCTGATGGAAAAGATAAAGGAGAATATTACAGATTTTAGAAAAGGACAGTGTGTACAGAAGTAAACAAAGTAAAGAACTTGGTGTGTGTGTGGAACAGCAGGCCATTTCGCTGCCCTGTATGTAGGTCACAGGGTGGGAGAGTGGGGACCAGGAGGTGAGTTTACAGACGAGGCGGAGGGAGGCCACTCACTGAGCACACACAAGCAGGAGATGCAGCCTCCGGAGTGGAAGCTCATGCAGCAACAGCAGAAACCAGCTGTCGGGCTGCGTAGGCAGACTGGTCTCCCTGTGTTTTGTCTGTCTTTAGTATAAAGAAATCACCCTGGAAAAAAAAAAAAAAAAAGAAATCACTCCGGGACCAGCAGATTTTGTAATGGTTATGTCGCTGGACTCCCACGTAGACAACTGCGGGTTGAGTTTCAGACCCAGCAGCTTAAAACTCATGTTGGGCGTGCCCAAAAATCCCAAGAAGAGAATGGAGAAGGGATTGCAGTGTGGCCATTCTCCTTGGGAGTGATTTCTCGTTTTCTGTCTCTCTGGCTCTCTGTGCAGCGCATGCGCCCTATAGCAAAAATCTTTCTCTGTAAAAAAATAAATCACCTGGGAGTAGAATGGAGGAAGAATTATGAAATAAAAACTGGAGTGAGAAGGTAAGATAGGAGACTGTTAAGAGAAATGTTGGGGTTTGATCTGCAGAGAGAGGAGACTAGCCTAACAAAGAGGATGAGGTAGGAACTACTACCTTCATGCTGTGGGCAAGTGAATCGAAACTCAGAAAAGCAGGCAGTCAGCCCACAGCCACACAGCCAGGAGAGAGCAAAATCAAGACGGTCTCTGTGGGCTCCAATGCCCGGACTGGTTAATGAACAGTATCCTGGGCGGGGCCATGTCTGCCTGAAAGGAAGGTGGCCACTTTTTGTAGTTGCTTAGTGGGACCCTGGACCGTGGGCTCAAAGACAACACTGTTCCTTAAGTAGCACTTCATGACCGCGTCCTTTTCCTGAAGTCTCAGCTCAGCGGTTTTACTTTAACAATACCATTTTCACTTTTGACAAATCTGCTGTAAGAGTCCATCTTACCTTCTGGAAATGCCATCACTCATGTCGGACGATTTTCTCGGAGCCCATCTGAGTCCCTAAGGGAGGAAAGCAAATGTATTTTCAAAAAACTATTAGTGCAACCTGCCTTTGTTTTTGAACAGATTAACTGATCCAAAGAATTTAATTTGTCTAGGTTTTCTCTCTTCTTATTTCTTACTCTCCCATCTTTCTTTTTTTCTTTTTCCTCTCTTTTTATTTTTCTGTTTTACTTATAGAGTGGTGGGAAATAACCTTAAATATTTTGCAGATAGAAAAAAGCTAACAGGAATTTTAATAAAAGCAAAGCCTGGGTTAACACTTAGAATTATTCAATTTTTAAAAATTTGGATTTAATTTACTGTTTAATATATCTGTTCTCTAATAAAAATATGGAGGTTGTTGTGAATTTTTCTATTCATTACCCTGCTACTAATCTGTAAATAAGATCACACTTAGACTTCATGTAGAAATCTTACCTAAGTAGAGTGGAACTCTAAGAGGAAAAAGAAAGACATTTCCTCCCCAAAACTGTACAACTTTTGAGTTGCATAATTTAAATACTTAATGAAATGTTCTTATTTGGATATTCTTGGCAGGCTTGGGAGGGGACAAGTTTTGTTTTTAAATTTTTACCTTATACTTCTTGTTTTTTGAAGTTATTTATTCCCTGAGTGAGGGAGACAGAGAGACAGTGGGAGACAGCATTCCCAGCAGGTTCTTGATGCTGTGACCTGCCCCAGCTCCAGCCAGCCCTGGGTCATGGGCAAGTATGCTCCTAGCACACTCAGGGAGGCCTCCTGACACGAACTTGGACTTCACCATGTGGGATCGCTTGACTGTGCTGTTTTACTTCTGTGCCACCATCTAGCCCCTGTGAGGGGACAATTTTAGACACTATGACCTCAAAGGTATCGCAGAATATTGGTTTTCATAATGACACAGAATCAGACTGACTGACCACCATCTTTATTTACAATGACTCTTAGTCAATTTCTCATCCACGGCATGAGCAAAGTCATGTTTTTATGGGTGTCATCAACTTCATGGTGTGTCCGAGTCTCTGAGTACCTTGTGGTTCACTTGTATCCAGTGAGATGTAAAAGGAGTTTAAGAAACTGGAAAATGAGTCAGGTGTTACAAATGGAATCAAGACAAATTTGAGTAAAAATTTTAAATTTTATCATCTATAAATATATAATAATTCATTTGTATTAGTCAGTGTTCTCACAGAAGCAGTACTAAGAAATGGTTGTGCGCGCGTGTGCATATGTGTGTGGGTGTGTAAGTACAGAAAGAGATTTATTCTAAGGAATTGGCTTGTGTGACCGTGGACAATTAGTCTAGGGTCTGACGGGGAGGCGGCAGGACGGAGACTCTGGAAAGGGCTGTGGTGTTGTTCGAAGGCAGGCTGCTACAGAATTCTGTCTTGCTGGGGGAGATCAGTCTTTGTTCTAGTAAGACCTTCAACTGATTGGCTGAGGCCCACAGTGGAGGGATCATTACTCAAAGTCCTCTAAATTCAGTGTTGATGCTAACCAAAACACTGCCCTCACAGAATGAATATCTGACCAAGTACCTGGGACTGTGGCCCAGCCAAGCCAACACATACCAGCAGTCACTTCAACATCTCAGAAGGATGTTCTGAGCCCTAAGTGGGTTCACATGTGTGAAGCACTCGGGACTTCCGTGTTACCTGCCATTGTTGTTGTTATCAAGTAGTTGCTTTGTTAGAGTGGTACTGAGAAACATGAGTTCTGTTTCCCGGCTTTAGGAGAAGCCCCTCTACTGTAGGAATGATGGGACGCATTCTGAGCACCCGTGTAAAGCAGCAAACCCGAGGTAGACAAACACCAGGTAGATAAGAGCTTCCTAGTAAAGTATCAGATGTTCTCATTCAAATAGAAACTTTGAGGAGAGAAGTACAATTATGTTTCTAGAGCAAGGGGGATGCCCTGGAAGAAGATGTTCTACGTCGCTTTCCTTCACATCTCTGGGATACGACGGCTCTTTCCAGTTGTTAGAAGAGCTCCGTTTCCCAAACCTGAGCACAAGTGGTTTGCTACCTCTTGCTTAATACTTAAAGAGTTGTTCTTTCCCTTTTCCGTTCTCTCATTCACTTCTGCTGGGGAACCAGTGTAAAATAAGGACCCGTTCTAAAGCCTCAGGCAGCCGTGTTGCTGCAACGTTCACATGTGCAAGGGGCGAAGTTCCCTCCCACCAGCAAAGGCATGGTTCCCAGTGGTCCTGGCCTTCTGCCAAATCAAGTGTTCCAGAATATGCAAGGGAGAGGCTCGCTTCCCCTCTCTGCACCTGTTTCCTCCCAGGGTTCTTATCTGCCCGCTGCTGCTGCTCACAGGCTGATGGAGCAGCTGGAGCCCAGAGTTCGGGGACCAGCAGTCTCCTGCTCTGGCGGACATGGTGCTCTCCCCATCATTCTTCGTGAATCCTCTCAAAGCTCAGTCTTTAAAGAAATGATCATTTATAAGGAATTCTAGACTCCAACTCCTTAACATGCTCAAACAATTTTTCAGACTTCCCATTTAATATTTCGAGATCGTCTGAAATGACTATCTTTTATTATGAATACCCTCGGCTCCGTTCTTTCTTCCCCAGAGATCATGACTTGCTTTCTCATCCATGAGACGCGAGTGTGGCTCTGCGTGCAGGCTGTTTCGCTGCTTTGGGTATGAGAGAGTGTGCTCTCCCCTTGTCCCATGTTGTTTCTCAGCCTTATTCATAGAGTCGATCTTATAAAGGTTTCTGCTCACAGTGCAGCCGTAGTCAGCCTGGGTGGGTATTGCTTTCATCTGGCCTGCAGGAGCTGTGGGGAGCAGCTGGTGTAGTCAACGCTAGCCTTGGGCAAATCGGTAAAATAGCTGAGGGTGTCTTGGGACTCTGTCGCACCTCCTGGATGCCCATAACCCCCCCTTTTTCCCCCTTTTTTTCTTTTTAATTTTGCTAGAGGGTGTGCGTACTTGTTGGAGAGACAGAGAGGGAGGGAAAGTGAGAAAGCACCCTCATGGGGCATGGCCACGCCACAATTGCTTCTCAGTTCCCCCCCCCTGGGATCTTGGGCATGCATTCACAAGCACTTGGTGTGTTTCTCAAGCTGCTGGGCCCACAACGCAAACTGCACAGCCCGCCACATGGGGTCCAGCCACCTGAGCCACCTTGCCACATTCTGGCTGCACACCTCTGACTCTTGATGTTGTGCTCTCCCCTTGTCCATCCCCCAAACAAGTGCTCTTTAAGACCCACTGCTTCAAGACTCTTCTCTCTTTCTCTTTCCTTCATGAGAGAGAGAGAGGGAGGCAGAGAAGGAAAGAGAGACAGAGATAGGTAATTTCAACAGGGTCTCATGCCACCGTTCTCCTGCCCAAGAGAATGGAGAAATAGAGGAGAAGGGATTGTGGCAAGACCATGCTCCACAGGGAGTGGTCTCTCCCCCTCTGTCTCTTCTGGTCAGAGTGCATATCTTCTGGCAATTAAAAAGAAGTCCTCTATGTTGCAATTACTAGAGCTCTGGAAATGTTGCCACAACTCCTTTCTATATGACTACATCTGCAGCTGGTACCTTCAGCCACACTCCCACTATGTGACAGCACTAAGTCAGACACCTTTAGAGCCATTGTTCTTAATTCTTATTGTAGCTTGCAGAGGTAGACATTATCTTCCATTCTGTAAATTAAAAAAAATGCAATTTAGAGAGATTAAGACATCAAGTGAAGGGGACCAGCAGATGGCATAATGGTTATATCGCTGGACTCCCATATTGTCAACTGCTGTTGGAGTCCCACCCAGTGGCTTAAAACTCACACTAGGCGTGTGTGCATACGTGCCCAAGATCCTGAGAGGAGAGTGGAGGAGAGGGGATTGCAGCATGGCCATTCCTCCAGGGGTTGATTTATTGCTTTCTTTCTCTTTGTCTCTGGTGAGCACACATGCCCTATAGCAAAAATAGCTCTTAAAAAAAAAAGACATCAAGTGAAAATTTGGATACAAACCTCTATGTGCCTAACTTCCAGACCCATATCCTATTACCCAACCCACTTTAATGTCCTGCAACTACTGGCCTCAGCCTAGCATCCCTCTATCTGCATAGCCCTTTCTGCTAACTGGCTATCGCTGCCTAGTAAGCTTGGTGGCTTGAAACAACACAGTTTCTTTGAGTCTGGAGACTGATCACACCTTAGCTCCTGCGCTCAGAATCTCAGACTGTAATCCAGGTGTCAGCTGGGCTCCATTCCTTTCTAGAGCTTGGTGTCCTCTTTGGAGCTTTTAGAAAAATTAATTTCCTCAGAGCTGCATGGAGCCCTGGCTTCTGACTGTTGGTTCCCTCGTCTCCTTTCGCCTCCCACCTGGCCCTTTTCTTAGGTGTTCCCAACAACTGTTGGCGTCCTGCCACCAGGGAGTCCTGTACAACACGGCAACCCAAGGAGACATCCCATCACCTTGGTTGCATCCTATTGGTTAGAAGCAAGCCAGAGACCCACCCACACTCAAGGGAAAGGGCTAGAACCAGGACATGGATTAATGAGGGCGTCTTGGGATGTTGCTTTATACTCCCTTAGCAAAATTCTCTGACCAAGGTTGGAGATGCAGAGCTCAGTGCACCCTAGCTGCCTTCCATCCAGCTGCCTTTTTCCTCCCCTGGTCAGTAAATAAAGTGGGGAGGATGTTATTTATCTACTTCGCTGGGGCAAGGTGACAATTTGGCCATAAAATGCTTTGATACTCAGGATGAAAGACTCTTTATAAATCCAAAGTCTGTTTTATTTTTTTCCTCCAAAAAGAAAAATATAGAAAGAAGTCATCTGTTGCCAGGGAAACGGCAACCTTTCACTATGCTTATTTAGAAAAGAGACATATTCAAGACTTCACTGTAGGAACAGAGATTGTACTTTATGTTGGTGAGAATAAACAAAGAAAAGAATATCACTCTTCTCAAATAAAAAAAAATCCATTATCTTCTGTCTTGCTGAAAATATTTTATTCTCCGGGTTCAGCTCAAATTTCCCCGTTTCTTTCCCCCTGCCATTTTTAGCTGGCTTCCACATGAGACTTCCTTTGAAGTCAGCAGAATCTTTGGGTCTGGGCAAAACATGAGAAGCTGAAGGGATACTGGGCAAGCTTGCAAAACCCCTTCCAATCTGGCATGGCTGAGAGGCGACTGGATCCTCCCTTCTGTCCACATTGCGTCTGGGCGCTAAATCAAGAAAGAGTTTTCAGCACATTTTTTTGTCTTTTTAATACTCTTCATACCTCAGCAGCCTCTTATAGTATTGCTTAAATGATCACATTTTTGTACAGATGCTGTGGTTCAATTCACGCTTTTCAAAAGGCAGTTCTATTTTCAGGTGACTGAAATGTTAACTAAAATGCTTTCATGTAGTTTGACTCTAAACTCTGCCTTCACAGCCCCTTTGGCTGAAGCCCCCTCCTCTGCTGCCCCGGGCCTCTGCTGCTCAGGCCTCCACCTTGCGGGACCCGGCTGCCGCCCTCTCCGAGGTCCAGTGGAACTCCCCTTTAGAGTCTCTTCAGGGACATGTTACTTGGGAGCTCATGGAGCAGGGATGGGATGGGACAAGGAGGAGATGCTGAAACGAGTTTTCTGACATCCGGGAACACTTACCTAACGATGGTGTATGGTGGCACGTAAACCCTGGCCAGCCTTCCGAGAATCTGCTGGATTTGCAGAGGGCATCCCTTACAGCCTAAAATGGAAGAGAAAAGGGAACTGGAAATTGGGAAGAATGATATTTTGGATTGGCCTTTGTGTATAGTCTGTACGCCACTAAATTTTTAAAAAGCTTATTTATTTATTCCATGGATGAAGAGAGAGAGAGAGAGAGAGAGAGAGAGAGAGAGCGAGAGACACCTCTGACGGGGCCCTGCTGCCAGGATCCATCCTGGTCTCTGCCAGCCCTGGATCAAGGGCACACGTGTGCCTGATGCAGTCAGCCAGCAGCCTCCTCACAAGGGCCTGCCTCGCAGGGGGTTATATTTTACCACCGCACACTGTCCAGCCCCTCTACGCCACACACTCTTCTGCTGTTAGTTACTGTAGAAAAATATTACAAGGTGCATTTTTGGGTTGTCTCTTCCTTGGTAAGAAATTGTGTGCTGTTGAAGGTGCTTCTCAGCACTCCCTTGGCAAGGGGTCGGGGAAGGCGTGAACTAAGGGACCCAAGTCACCCAGTCCATCCACTGAGCAAATGGACCAGTGCAGAGAGGGAGTGTTCACTGTGGGTGTAGACCGCCCACTCCTAGAGAGTGTTTTCCTAGTTCTTCTGGTTGTCTCCGATGTCTCCTTCTTACACACTTGTGAATCTGTGCCTGCAGTAATGAGACAATATTCAATCAATTATTGTGATGCCTCCACTAAAACTTACTAATTCAAGGGGCTGGGCTGTGGTGCAGAGGTAGCACGCCTCCCTTTGAGGCTGACCCCACAGGAGGGTTCCAGGTTCACATCCAGAAAACTGAGCACACCGCTGTGTGTGTGTGCCCATGGTCTGGGGCTGGGTGAAGCCAAGGAGGGTCATGGCATAAAGACCTGGTAGGGCAGGGAATGTTGTTTCTTCTCTCTTGATCATGGAAGGAAGAAGGACATGTAAAACCTTTATTCATTCAAACTGTTAAGCTCCCACTGAAAATTCTCAAATGATTGCAGCCGTGATTAAAACCGATCTTATGCTGAGAATCATAAACCTGACACAAACAAACATAAGTAAAGCATACATTCTTTAGTTCAACATAAAACAATGAAAAATTAATATTTAAAACATGGGTTTGAATCACTATTTTGCTATAATCACAGGTATCACTCTAAGGAAGAACTTTATGAACTAGATTTCTAATTGTCATCCAATCTCCATAGAATTTAAACTTATAACATCCAATAGGAAGGAGACAGCCTTTTTAAGCCCTTAATCTGCCCACGAAGGAAATGTTAACAAGAGTCCAGATGTGTGAATTACTGGAATCTATGTGTAAAATTTTATCTCAGGAATTTAAGAAGGCTAAGTGTTTTAAAAAAGTGTATGTGCTATTGTAGTCATTAATTTTTAATATTACTATACTAATAATTGAGGAATCAAATATGCTGGCTAAAAGGTAGCTGTGACAATGCTAATATTCTCCTAATTATAAGCCACAGGCAGGATGATATGCTGCTAATAGCACGAGGCACTTCGTTGGTATTCTGTAGTAAAACAAAAAATTAAAAGCACTTAGTTTGACATGGTTGCATACCAATAAGGCATAGCTGTGTTTAAGCTCATCTTCCAAAGTGAACTTGACAGTTTACTCAAAAAATATCTACCAGCGTTCTCTGCTGCTTAGGTTTCTACGTTGCTTGGGGATAAAAGGTATCAAGATGTTAAATGAACTAGGCAGGAAGAGAAGTGTAATTGGAAACACTTAACTGTAGCTTGCCAGTTCTGCCCGGCTGTAACAGAGTATAGGGGCTTGCAGTGGTAAAAGACCCAACAAACTTATGTACTGATAGTCCATCAGCTTACGGTTTAGAGAGACTCAGCCTATGTATTCGCAGGAAGAAGTAATTTTGTATACTAGAGAAAAGAATTACAAATTTAATATAATTCTGGGAAAAATTTTAATAAATACTTGCTGGGTTTGAGCAAATAATCATCAGACATGAGATTAAGCTTAATGCTAGGTCAGCAAATAAATGTCTTCTCTTCAAAAACTGCAGAATGGAGAAACTGACGTCATCATGAGATAACTTAGAAATCACTTAATTACCCTGAACCGGGTATCAAGCCCTGGACGCGATTTATAGATTCGGCTGTTGTAGGGCTTAGAAACAAGATTCATCAATCAAGGTTCTTAACCAGTCTGTCTGAAAGTTAATAATCATGTCCTTTCCCGATGTTCTCTGCACGGCTGCCTGTGAGGTTGCCTTGAAAATATTTTCAATAGAAACTAACAATGAAAGTAGTGGAGGAGTTTCATTTATTAGGATATTTGAGAATCACCTAATCTTTTTCACTGGCCATTGATTTCACGTGACTTGTCACTAATTGGTGGAGTGATCTAATTACAGTTGTACTATCTCTACCTTATTTTGCTGTGTGAAAGATGAGCAGAGATAACACCAGATATGTGTTTTCCAAATCCCGTACTTAACGTTGTATAAATACAAATGCAGATATGACGTTCTATGGTTGACAGGGACCTTCATCAACAAATGATAGCTCTGAGACTCAGAGAGGTACGGCAATTTGCCTCATGCCATGAAGACAGGGAGTGTTGAAGCTGAGACAAAGATTTCATGGTTCCCAGTCCAGTGTGTTCATTCATATCATATCATGGAGGCATTAAAATCTATTTTAATTGTGTCAAGTAGCTATGAAATTATTACATCAAGGTTTTTAGGACTCTGTGGATTTCCAAAGGACATGTTTTCCAAATGATTTTGGAAGCTTAAGTAACACCTGCTGCTTTTAAATAAATGAAAAACATCTTCTCATTTTTATTAAATTCTCCTTGCTTCCACTGTAAGTGCTAAACAGTACACAAGCTGTCAGTGTTGCCATTAAAAAAATACAACATAAAGTAGTTAAAAAAGTCTTGTAAAGGAAATGATGAGCAGGACTAGCATGGGGGTTGGGGCACTACTTTCTCCATTTGGATGTAATTGTTTATTTCTTTTTCCATACCGGAAACATCTTTCACATTTCCCAAGACGCTACCGTACATTAAACATTGTAAGACTGACCAGAAGTCACCAAGAAGACTGAGCAGTGGTTTACATATTTTTTACTAAGATTAGCATATTGAAATGAAACAAGAAGTGCATTTGGGTAGAACTCAGTGTCTTTACAGCAAATTGTTTTAATGACAGTGCTGGGTCTAGTGAGTTTTGAATGCATTTACAAGAATATGCAAATGCACACCCCAATTATGTAATAGCCAGTGGTCACTTGCAGCTACATAGGTTGTGCTAATGCCAAGGATTCCAGGCTGTATTTTTCCTTGAAATCACAGACTTGTCTTTGACAGAATGTGAGTTTGAGTGTGCTTGTCAGGTGGACTTCGGCAAATCTGGCACATACAAATTGGTTAGCAAGAAATGACAATGGGCAGAACCACCAGATGCCAAAGAAGAGGGGTCAACAGAACTTCTGCTTTGCCTCTCAGGAGTCGGTCGCTCTTTTAGAAACTACTTGCGTGCAAATGTGCTCGTTTGGCCCTGATGTCCTCATGCCAAGCTGTTTGAGCTGCAAATCTCAGCTGCTGTCTGACCCAGACTTACCCGACTGTAACTTCTTACATGCCCCGTAACTACCAATCTATACTTACCGATCTGCTTTAACTCTAATTGCAAATACTCACATAGTGACTCAAGTAATATATAATCAAAAAGCCAACTTGCGAAGCCATTTGTTTGGGAATCTTCAAAGTTCCAAATATTTGACTACTCAAGTGTCATTTTTCCCCCCTGTTAATGCCTGATCATTTCTATGATGCAATATGTTTCATTTTTTAATCTTTTGTTTTCCCTTTTAAATGAGTAAGCTTTGATGGGGCATCTATCACCTTATCTCAGTTTGTTCACAATGATGTCATTTAGTCCAATATAACAAGAATGTAACTCAAATCTTGAAATTGGGTGTCTCTCACTTCAGCTGAGTAACAATTCTCCTCACCTGTTTCTGTAACTCACAGGGAGTAGCAAACCTTTTCTATAAAGTGTTACATGGTGGGCCAGCCAGTGGTGTGGTGGTGAAGGTGGTCGAATCCTACGTGGTTGACTATACAGCCCTGGACTGGGTGTCTTGCAGGCATGAGTACCCAAAATCCCAAAGGAGAAATGGAGGGGAAGGGACTGTGATGTGACCATTTTTCCTGGGGGTTCTTTCTTACTTTCTCGTTGGTCTACTCCTTTCTCTCTGTGTCTCTCTCCCGTGAGTCCACATGCCCTCTGGCAAAATTTAAAAAAAGATTTAAGTGGTAAATATTTAATACTTGAGTTTGTTTCTTTCTCCCATGAGATAAAGTGACAGAAAGAAGGAGGAAACCGAAGCCACTGTCCCCCCAAACAGGGTCTTTATGAGGCTCTTACTCAGCCTCAGCCAGCCCCAGACCATGGGCATGCAAGTGCCCAGCGTGTTCAGAGAGTTCTCCAGATGTGAACCCAGAAGCTTCCCATGTGGGACAGCCTTGCAGAGCAGTTAGTTACCGTGCCACCATCTGGCCTCTAAAGACTAAACACTATAAACTTTGCAGGCCATGTGGTCTGTAACAGCCACTCAACTCTGCGGTTTCTGTGCAAGTGAGCATAGCTGTGCTGTAATAAAACTTTATTTACAAAATCAAGTTGTGGGCTGGATTTGGCCCTGGAATTGTAGGTAGGCAAATTCTGGATTATAATAAACTACAGAGTGAGAAAAACTCTCTAAAAACTGCTTATACTTTAAAAGATTTTGCTGGACTCTTGAAGAGGGATTCCATACATAGAGTGAGGTTTTACACAAATAAATGCAAATTTATTTCAATTCTTGGACTGTGTAAAGATTTATTAGGATTAGTTGGTAGAAAGTAAAAGAAAAAAATCTATTATTCTCTTCATTTAACAAATTATAGGAGAGTCTAAGAATAACTTACAGAGATTACAAAATAAATGTAACCGATTTGTCAATGTCAAAAGCTAGAAGTGATCAATTTAGATCACTACAGTCTGGAAGTCTACTAAACGAAATGAATTATTCAGCCCATTAATATAGGAATTGCCTTGTGTGGTGAAAACCTCTACTTATGTGTACCCCTATTTGCATCCCGGCTAACAGAAAGATAGTTTGCCATTAGAAATGACCTCTTAAATTTTGGAAAAAAAACCCCAAACAACTTCTAATAATTCTTATTTATGAGACATGTTGTTTATCTTCTGAATTTACTGTTCAGAATTTCTGGTGCTGAGAGTAGCTTCAGCAGGACGGCAGAAGAGTTTACAGTACTCATTCTATCACAGGAGCGTCAGCTCGGACCACCACCCCGAAAACACCTTCCCAAGAGCTAAGGTATCCAGGTCAGAAACTGCAGCACCTGGGTGGGACACAGACATAGAAAAGACACAAGAAGGGGAACCAGCAGTTAGCGTAATGGCTATGTCGCTGGACTCCCACGTAGTCGACCGCGGTTCGTGTCCCGGACCCGGTGGCTTAAAACTCACGCCGGGCGCGTGTGCATGCGTGCCCAAGATCCCAAGAGGAGAATGGAGGAGAAGGGATTGCGGCGTGACCATCCCTCCTGGGGGTGATTTCTCGTTTTCTGTCTCTATGTCTCTCTCTGTCTGTCTGGCGAGCGCACATGCCCTATAGTGAAAACCTCTCCAAAAAAAAAAAAAAAAAAAAAAAAAAGAAAAGACACAAGAAGAAGGAAGAGGGGAACGTTTCCCTTTACCTGTACCACTCCTCCCCCAAGCCTGGGTACCTTACAGTGAAGAGAGATACTTTGTTGTTGTTGTTTTATGACGTGCTTTGGTGCAACTTCCTTCATATACTTTGTGCTTGGGTTTGTTGAGCTTCTTGCATCTGAGGGCTTACATTTTTCATGAAATTTGGAAAAAATTCAGCCCTTATTTCTTCAAGTCATTTTATATCTCTCTCCTCTGACTTCATATTGTTCTACATCTTCCTGACACTGTGTTCACTCTTTTTCTTACTCTTGTTTCTACTCATGTTTTATTTTGGATAGTCTCTACTACAGCATCTTCATAATTACTAATCTTTTTTCTCTCTCTCTCTTTTTTTTTTTTTTGAGAGATTTTTGCTATAGAGCATGTGTGCTTGCCAGAGAGACAGAGACAGAGAGACAGAAAGCGAGAAATCACCCCCCATGGGGGATGGTCATGCCACAATCCCTTCTCTGTTCTCCTCTCGGGATCTTGGGCATGCACACACACACGCCCAGCATAAGTTTAAACTGCCGTGTCTGGGACTCGAACTGCGGTCGACTACGTGGGAGTCCAGCGACACAGCCATTACACCAACTGCTGGTCCCATTACTAATCTTTTCTTATGCAGTGTCTGATCACCTGCTGACCTCATCTACTGTATTTTTCTTCCCATACTGTTTTTTTCCCCTCCATTTCCAGAAGTGTGGTCCGGATCTTTTCTACAAACGCCATATGTCTTCTTATGCTCATGTTTTTCTGTATCTTCTTGAATGTATGGAGTATATTTATAAAAGTTGCTTCAGCATCCAGGTCTACTAATGCTGTCATCTATACCATTTTTTGGTCTACTTTTATAGTTTATTTTTTTCATTGAACACTGTATTTTCCTTGTTGTTATTGCATATCCATTAATTCTGTTTGGATGGTAGAGTAGATATCATAAATTTTCCCTTTTTGGGTGCCAGAGTTTTTATTTTGTATTTCTTTTTGTTAACTGTCAGAATGTGCACACATTTACCAGAGATAAACAGGAGAGAGAGAGAGCGAGCATACTCTCAATGAGGCATAGTCATACCATGATTCTATAATTCTTTCTCCTGCATTTTTCCGTCTTGTTAGGATTTTGGGCATGTACACATGTGCGGTGTGTTTTTTAAGCCTCTGGGGTGGGATTTGAACCACAGTCAGCCATGCAGGATCTGGGTACCTTAACCACTAGGTTAGGGGCTGGCCCAAAGGAAACATCAAGGAATATGGTGCAAGCGCTGGGGACTGAACCCAGGGCCTGGTGCATGTTACATATGTGCCCTACCAGTGAGCCACACTCCCCTACATTTCTTTATTTTTGACTTTCTTTTTCGGTAAAGTTAAGGTACTTGAGAACAGTTTGTTCTTCTCAAAGCTTGCTCATAAGCTCAGTTGGATGGGGCGGAACAGTCTTTAACTCTGGACTAATTTTTTTTATTTTTTTATTTTTTTATTTTTTATTATCATCATATTCTTCTTTATATTACATTGAATTACATATAACTTTACAGTGTATTACATTGCTTTTTCAAAAGGGAATGCCATGCATGTCAGTCAGTACAGAGACAAATGAGAAATAGCAATTGACTGTTTTAACTCTGGACTAATTTTGATCTCGCTCCTGTAGCATAATATCCTTCTAAGACTCACCTGATGCTGCATGTTTCAGAAGGTCTTTCTGCCCTGGCTGGTGAGAATATAACTCTCCCTGTTCTTTCTGAGACATGGGCATGAGTATGCCAGGGTTCTGTCCTCACACTTGGTAATTTTCTTACAGCATGCGCTGTGTGGAAATCACGTGAAGACTCATGTCCCCTCTGTCCCCTCTGTCTCCTGTGTCCCCTCCATAGCCCTCTGTCTCACTCCTCTCCAGGTCTCTGCTTTCATAGTTCCTGCCTCTTAGTTTTCCTAAACTGTGAGCTCTGCCTCCTCAACGAGGAACCTGCCGGAGTCTGGGTTTTCCTCGTGCACTGCAGCCTGGAGCTCTCTAGGCAGGTGGGGCATTCGTAGACCTCATGTTTCTTTCTTTTCTCTTGATGTTGCCTGTGGTTCAGTGTCTGAAGACGGTTGTTTTGCATGTTTTGTCCACTCTTGTAGTTCTGCATGTGGGAGGGGATGAATCTACTTCCTGCTCCTCCTTCATAGATGAAAGTAAAAGTGCTGGGACAAAGGCTGTGATGGGATGTCGGAAGAGACTTTTATGTGATATTATTTAACATTTCGGACGTGAGATCTAAGTTTACTATTGTACAGTATAATTTTCTTTAAAAGTAAAATTAACCTTAATATATTTAAAAATATATTGATTCTTGACTTTCATCTCTTGTAAGAGTATTAGGATGATTATAATTGGTAGTTATTATCCTCATTCAGTAGCTATAATTTTCTGTTTAGCATTTCCTTACATTATGTGTCATTAATTGAAGATAATGTGTTGTGATGTTTTGGCTTAAATTCTTAATCCTGTATTTTAAGAATTCCATAAGTTAAAAATGTTTTTAGTTACAGTTTTTCTACTAGAAATATTTCCTTTAGGCACAATTCATATTCCTTATATTCTAAATCACCAAAAATATTGATTTCTGGTTTAGTTGACAGTACTGTTATTTACTCTACACAAACTTCCTGGATTGATTTTGTATAACCATATGCAATCCCAAGTTATCCAGGAAATACTAGCTTTGAGGTACATGTGACATCACATTTATTTTTATACCTCAATTCTGATGATTCTCAACACCACCCTTCATGTTCAAGCAGTGCCTCAAGAAGTTACTCAGCTATTTCTGGGGATTCCTGAAGGCATATTTTATATATGCTTATGAGCCAGTCTTATTCCAATGAATCTCCTGCAGTTCATCTTGTCTCAGCCACCATTTTTGACAACTGCTGCATATAGAGTCACTCCATAAAGCCACTCGGCTGACATGGCTGGTGGCAGCCCTGATGCACATGTCATAGTCTTTGCCCAGGGCCTTGTCTCGTGGGTCTTAGAGTGAGAGCATGGAGCCAGCTTCTGCGCGAAGACAGGGAGGACGTACTTGGAGCTTCTCTCAAAGTCTCTCTTGAAATAGGGATATTTTGGCATTCATTTTTTCTCTCAGAATCTCAAGTATTTTCTGAAAGTGGTTCCATCAGCTTTTAGCCTTTACTTCTCTGTTCAACCTAGTTCAAAGGGGTCCGAGAAAGCCTGAGACATAATAGATACACTTTCTCTTACTGACCCTCGTCCTTTCTCTGCAGGCATCTTGGCCTCACCACTGTCCTGCCTCTTTCTGCGGTTACAAAACAACCCCCTCCTCCTGTATCTAACTGTACAAATTATGCTTTGAGAGAGGATGGGTGGTGTGCCCACCAACTAGTCAGGTGACCCAGATAGTTTTAGAAAATAGATACCAGAGAAACTTGGAACAAATACATGGTAGCATTTTTACTCTCTAATAAAACATAGATAATTAAATTCTGTTTTTGAAAAATCATTGGTTATTAATACGTGGGCCATTTCTTTTTTGTGTGTGTTTGTGTGAGATTTTTGCTATAAATCACCCCTCAGGGCGATGGACACCCTGCAACCCCTTTTCCTCCATTCTCCTCTTGGGATTTTGGGCACGTATGCAAACACCCTTGGCGTGTTTCAAACTGCCGGGTCTGGAACTCAAACTGCAATCAACCACATAGGAGGCCAACTCCTTAACCACTACACCACCTGCAGGTCCCAACTGGGCCATTTCTTAAATTTTGATGGTGTAGTTTGCTCCCTTTACTGAATAAATAATGACCCATTGCTCCAGGTGCTTTGCACATGTTTACCTAGCTAATCCTCACAATGACCTCATGTACTGGGTTGTTGGAAAAGTCATGCGCATTTCAGCATAGAAAAAAATATGTCATGACTTTTCTGATGACACCTACTAGGCACATTGCTATCTCCATCTCATGACTTGTTAAATTCCCACAGCTGAGAAGTAGAAGAACCAGGATTAGAACTGTGCTAGTCTTACATTTTACTGTCCTGAAGAGAGAATTAATTCTGGCAAGATGTAAGTCGATTATCATTTTGATCCCACTTTGAACACTTATATTCGATATATTTTATATATTATTCTGTAAACTTCGAAATGGAAATGGAAAGAACAGTTATTCTGGTGAACTTTTAGGCTCATAGAAAATGTGTATTTGGAAAGGCACTGCATGGACTTCAAAATTTTTCTGCACCCAAATAAACCCATACTTTAATTCCACCTTTTCCATGAACTTTTTGACGTCTCGTGTGTCTCTGTATAAGACTTTAAACTCCTTCAATCTCAAACACTGTAGTAAATGATGATAACAGCCATTTGGCACATTGCTAAAAAACTGAGGGTCCTGGAATTGAATCATATCAGTGTCTTTTGTTGTTGCTTTTTATGTTATTAACTGAAGAAAAATGAGTGCCCTTTAAAGATTTTTTACGATCTGAAAACTCAAAGACATTAGAAAGAGCCAAATCAGGGCTACAGAGTAGATACCTAATAACTTTTCCTGGAATCTCTTACAGAATCGCTCGTTTGGTGAAGGGGACGAGCGGGAGTGTTGCTGTGGTGGAGGACTCTCCAGTAGTTTCCTTCAGGCTTGTTTCTGCCAAAGCTTTGGCTAACTTTCTCAGGATGTTCCCAGAATAAGCAGGTGTTACCGTTCTTCGGCCCTCCTGAAAGTCAGTCAGCAAAATATCTTGAGCATCCTGTAAAGCTATTGCCATGACTGTCGCTCTTAACCTGTCTCATGCTGGTAAAGCCACGTGGCACCTCCTGTTCTGTAAAGAAAAGCTTTAGGATCTTGATCCTACTCATCCAAAATTTCCACTGAAAGCGCCGTTCTTGTTCGTAGCTGACCTGGCTGCCGCAGTTTTGGCATTTGCTGAGCAGGAAATTAGCTCAACCTTAATTTTCAGTCAGAATTGTGTAGGCTGAACCAGTTGAGATGCGTGTAGTTGTGGCTATTGTTTGTGCTGTTAGTCACGGTCCTCTTCACTGGGGCATGAACAAGATTGCGTTTTTCCTCATGCATTAACGTGGATAGTCTACCACTACAGGCATCACTTTCAGCATCATCTTGCCCCTTCTTAAAACAAGTTATCCATTTGTCAACTGCTGATTTCTTTGGGCCCTTGTCTACATAAACATTTTGTGAAGCATCAATGATTTCATCATTCTTCCATTCAAAATTCTCCCTAAATTGGTGTTTATTCTTGCTTCAATTTTATTAGAATTCATGTTACTCTGATAGGAAATCTTTTCAAACTGATGTTTTATCCTTTTTAGCACCTCACACTAGGTCCTGTTAAGACATACAATAAGTTTATTTGGTGCCCCAAAACATTGAAATCTGTGTATTTTTTTTTTCATAATACACATTACTCATGAATTTTTTGAAGATCCCTAATATATATTTTCTGATAGTGTTGGATATTTGGATATTAATGTATTTTAGTTGAAGATTGTGTAACTATTTTTTAAAATATAGGTTTAGTGTATTGACATCTTTTCTTCAAAAGTGGCAGAAAGACACATCTGCTTAAATTAGGTTCATTTCAGAGTGCCTAACTCTGGAATAGAATAATGAGCCATGCAAATGTTTTCTCAAATTCATTATTAATCCTGTATCAACTGATCCTCATGTTTGCAACAGAGGGTTTATCTAAATCATTCTAATTCTGTATATTAGAGTTAAAAGAGTAGACCAGGGGTGGTTTATGGGCATTTTGTACATTATTAAGATATGCATTCTCTGGTGCCCTGGTGTCGGGGACAGCTGTGAGTAGCGGATTTCCTGCACTATTCTGTAAATGTACCTGGGAAGTGTACTCTTACTTACCTGGAGAATATTGCCTACAACTGTCTACGATATCTGAGGATAGAGTCTAGGTATCTCTAATGATAATGGAAGGCCTCTTTGAACTCGGGTTATTTACCATCCAGTAGCGAGTTTTCCCCTCATGCTAATGCACTGGTATGCAGTTAGTCTGGCAAGTTGTGGAAGGAATGGAAGAGGGTTTGCTGGGCTGGAGGTGGACTGTGCAGATTGGAACAGGGCGTCCTGGTGTGTAGCGTGGAGGCTCTCTGTCTAGGTGTGGGACGATCAGAAGAAAGGTTGAAGGTGAAGATTAAAGAGGGGAGCACAGATACTGCTTGTAGTGATATTTTACCACACTTAGTTAGGCTTTGTTTACAGCTGAATTCCAGAGCATCTGTGCTCTAAACCTTGTCTTTAACTCCCGATAGCTATTTTCATATATTTTAATCCCCAAAAATGTTCCCGTTGCCCCTGAATCTCACTCATAGTTATTTTTTTGGTACCCTCTCTTATTCTTTGTTAATTTAGACTTAAATTTAAAGTATTTTCAGCCTCCCAGTGGGAGTCTATTGAAGCCCCATCTTTTTTTTTTTTTTTGAGAGTTTTTTGCTATAGGACATGTGCGTTCGCCAGAAAGATAGAGACAGAGAGACAGAAAGCGAGAAATCAGCCCCTAGGGGGGATGGCCATGCCTCAGTCCCTTCTCCTCCATTCTCCTCTCGGGATCTTGGGCACGCACACACACATGCCCGGCAAGAGTTTAAGCCACCTGGTCTAGGACTTAACGGCAGTCACTACATGGGAGTCCAGTGACATAGCCATTACTCTAACTGCTGGTCCCCCGAAGCCCTATCTTGAAATAACATTAATATTAAAATTTCTTTTCAAGTCATGTCATTAAATAGTCACCAAATGTTAATGATTAAATTAGCACTTAAAAAATTTGACTATTACATTAAGAAACTATCGGGTTATCCAAAAAGTCATAACATATCTTTTCTATGCAAAAATTTATCACCACTTTTCCTGACAACCCAATATATTGAAGCAACAGAGAAATATCTTCTACAGGATATTTTGCAGTGGACAATTCCTAACTACAGAATAATCTTAGTGCCAGAGCATAGTTGGAGGAAGTGACATTGTCTTGTCCTTTGTGTGAAACGGAACTGTATACGAAGTATGTGATCAAGTTAAAAGCTACCACTGAGGTGGAGCTTTCCTGCCTAGTAAGCTTTTAACCATGCAATTCTTTACCTAGACTTAATTCCAACAGGGCCTATAATTTATTGAGTGTATTTAGGCACTCTAGTGAATACAATATTTGCTTGTTTTTCTCTGTGACTTAAAAAAAAAAAGCATTCATTTATTTTTTCCATGAGAGAGAGGGACAGAGATAAGTACCCACGACAGAGTCTTCATGCCACGATCCACCTCTAGACTCAGCGAGCCAGGACTGTGGGCATGTGTGTTCGCATCTAATATATAAAAAGAGGCCTGGGATGTGATCCTGTAACCCTCCTGTATGCGTACAGCATTGCAGAGTGTTGTATTATTGCTATGATACCATCTGGCCTCATGCCATGTTTTTATTCTTATGGAGTTTGACATATTTGTGGTAAGATACACGTTACTATATGTTTATAATATTTTATGATTTTGATAAAATTAATGAAGTGATTTTTTATGATGAACACTTGTCTTTCTTTATTGTGGCTTTTGCCCTTGCATATCATAAAACATAATAAGCATATTATCAATGGCAAATATAACATATTCACATTTGTAATCAACAGGTACATAGAATATGTAATAGACAGGAAGATAAGCCACCTAGAGCCCCTTTCAGGAAAGGAGGTTGGCTAGCTGACATCATCCTGTTGTTAATCCCTTCAGATCTGCCTTAGCTTTCTTTTGTGGTTGTTAAGAATTATTTATTTTTAATTTTATTTACTCATTAATTTATTATTATTTTTTAAAATTTTGACAAGAGAGAGACATACACACGAGATGGGGGTAGGGAGAAAACAAGCCACCAGGTTCAGGACTCAAACCGTGGTTGGCCATGTGGGAGCGTCCAGCATCTTAACTACCATGCCGCCTACTGATCCCCTGCCTTAGCTTTTGTGTCAAGGTCCTACTCCTCTTGAGCTGAGCTCCTGAGCGTGACTGTAGTACAGGGGCCCAGCCATTCCCGCCCAAGTGTGATTCCTCTAATGGGTAGCCTTTCTTCCATGCTCCTTCTTGGGCTAGCAGAGGCTGGCAGATCTGCCCCCTCTGGCTCCCTGGCATGGTCCTGCTTCCTTCACTTTCACAGATCTCATGCCCCAGTCAGCCTCTGATGCTCCTGTCTCAGGCTCAGCACCTGCTTCCTGAAGTCAGGGCCCTACTCCCAAGGTAGAATTGTAAAGTTCACTGTAAGCTTTTGTTTTTCCTTCTGTTCTCCAGTTTCCTTCTAGAAATGTAGGAACTGAAGAGGTGGCATAATTCAGTCTTCATAGGAGGCCTGTTATTATTGCACATCTTCCCTGGGGTTTCTAGACTCATGGGGAAGTGAAAGCAGATTCTATAAATACCTCTATCCTTTCTTGGGCTACACTTCAATGCTGCAAAATGAGAGTGGGAATTTGCAGGCCATTAAACTCATATTTAAGTACTGTCTTGTCCTTTTCATTAAAATAGAAAAATCAGGCCTATGTTTCCAGCTCGATAATATAGCCTGCTGATAATTGGTCATTTTATAAGAGGAGGTGAGTTGTAATCATACTGGCTTCCACTGTTAAAGAATGTGGCTTCAGTGAGTGTCATACTTGCCTGCTCTAATGAACTCTCCTGCTTCTCTGTGCGTGAGGAAACTCACCTGGGCCATTTAAAGTAAGTTTTGTGGATCTTTAAACATGTAAAATGATGTCCGCAATCTATCCTATTGCTTCTAAACTTTAAACAAGGGCCAAAACTGTTTTTATTAGGTTAACTGGCTAAAATATGAAATTTCTAATTATCAACTACATACACTATAGAGGAAAACAAGATAAAATGTCACTTTGTAGAGTAAAATTAAGATATTTACAGCTCCAGCTGGCTAACTGTTGAGAAATTAAAAAATGTAACAGCAAGTCCCTCAGGAAATATGTCTCTTCCTGGAGTGCTTTATTCTCTAGTTTTCCAGAACCGTTAAGGAATTTCCCCCACAACAGAATTTATGAAAGGTTGTATCTGAAGTCAATATATCTAGGTTTTAAAAAAAGCGTATTTATTTACTTAATTCTTGATGAGGAAAACAGAGAACGGGAGAGAGAGAGAGAAAGAGAGAGAGAGAGAACTCCTTTAACAGGGATTTGATGCCTCCATTAACCCGTTTCAGTCAGCCTTGGTCATGGGCACGTGGGTGTGCTCCGTATGTGGCCAGCCCCGGTCATGGGCACATGGGTGTGCTCCGTATGTGTAGAAGGGGGTTCCAGGACACGAGCCCAGGCCATTCTCTTGGGGTTACAGTGACGTTACCCCTGTACTTGCCCTGGATCCTCCACATAGGATCCAGGGCATATTTTATTTTAAAATAAATATACCTACATATTTTATTTAAAAAATCATGACTGCATGAATTTAAGGACTTTTTGTTTTTATTTAATGTAGTCTTGCTCAGCTATTCATAGATAAACATCCTATTTTTCTTTCTTTCCCTCCTCTACTTCTTCCTCCTTCTTCTTTGTTTTTCTTCTTATTTTTGGTTCAGAAATGTGAGTAGAGTTGAGTCACACGTGACCACATCTGCCAAATTACACAGCGAGGGGACCGTTTCATGGCATGGCTTGAAGCAGCTCTGCTCTCTTCCTGGGCTGCCTTTCCTGCAGAGAGATAGCCTCCTCTGCACCCCGGAGCGCATTTGTCTTCCTGTGGCATTTTTTGGCAAAGGAAATCAGATTTTTACTTAAAACGGCAGTGAAGCGATATTTTCTGAGCCGTGCCTTTGCCCGTAGGAGTAGAGCACACAACACAGAGTGTTCTGTGGAAAAGTCATCAGAAGTGCTATGGTTTTAGTCGTTATATCAAAACAACATACTCCTGTTCAGTCAGTGAGTATTTCTTTGAGCACCTACTTTGTCTCAAGTTTTAAACTATTAGTATTTCATTGTTGCTTCTCAACAAAGGGAGGCAAAGATAAATAAGAGATAGTCACTATGTACTCACTAATGCCTTTTTTTCTGTTTTAAAATAAAAATCAGCTCTTCATTTAAATGTCAAACATTGCACAAAGGCCATCTGGAATCTGGCTCGCATAACCATTAGTCTTTGGGGACAGCTCCTTTCCTTTCCTTTCCTTTCCTTTCCTTTCCTTTCCTTTCCTTTCCTTTCCTTTCCTTTCCTTTCCTTTTCTTTTCTTTTCTTTTCTTTTCTTTTCTTTTCTTTTCTTTTCTTTTCTTTTCTTTTCTTTCTTTCTTTCTTTCTTTCTTTCTTTCTTTCTTTCTTTCTTTCTTTCTATAAAGCCATTAGTGCCACCAGGAGACCTTACTCTCATGACCTTGTCTAACCGTAATTACTTCCCAAAGGGCTTATCTATCTCCAAAACTATTATAGTGAGAGTTAGGGTTTCTACAGATGAATTTTGGAGGGACTATAATTTAGTTCATAGCATACACATATGTATGTTTGCCAATATATACACCCACACGTATATATTCATATATATGTAATAATTTGAATCATATGATAATTATTCTTAAGCAAAGTGATTTTTTTACTTCAGTAATTTTATTTTGAGTAATTTTCATCATGTAAGCAATGCACTAACATTAAAGGAAATTAAAAAAACTAAAATCACTAAAGTATTGTTATACTATACTTCTGTTTATTAATATTTTGTTCTAGCTCTCTTATTCATGCATATATATTTTGCATTGTTATAACTGCAGTGCACAGACCCTTTTAAATCCTATGTTTAAGAATTGACGTTGGAACTATAAGGATGTGAGTATAAAAGCTCAGCCACCCCAGGAAAGTTCCTGACTCGCACAATGAAAGCAGACCTTTGACGCTTTCCTTTGTTGGGATTCTGGCTGGCTGTGAAGTCACAGAGAGTCTAGAAGAGTGAGAGGAGGGGAAGCAGGGGTTCTTTGATGTTCTTGGTTGGATCTTTACTACTCTAGCCCTCTTTTGATGACTACATGAAGACCAAGACATGTTTTTTGAGTGTCATTTTATGCTTACAAATCTCAATGCAGAGACCAGCAGTTGGTGTAATGGCTATGTTGCTGGATTCCCGTGTGGTCAGCTGTGGTTCAAATCGTGGGCCTGGTGGCTTAAACTCACACCAAGCGCATGTGCATGCGTGCCCAGGATCCCAAGAGGAGAATGGAAGAGAAGGGATTGTAGTGTGGCCATCCCCCTGGGGGGTGATTTTTGCTTTCTGTCTTTCTGTCACTCTCTGTCCTTCTGGCGAGAGCATGTACCCTATAGCTAAAACCTCTCCCCCCCCAAAAAAAAAAAAAAAAACTCAATGCAAAGAGAAACACACAACTACTAAGACATGGAATCACCCAAATATCCATGAACAGATGAATGGATTTAAAAAGTGTGACACATATACACTATGGAATACTACTCAGCCATAAAAAACGAGACCCTGGCATTTGATAGAAAGTGGATGAATATGGAAGATTTACTGCTGAGTGAAGCAAGCCAGGCTATGAAAGAGAGACATTGTATGTCTCCACTTAATATATACTGAATGTCCATACTCTATGGTGGAAACTGAAAGATTAGAAAATATAGAAGCATGGAAAATGGTTACAGATATTGGAGACAGTGTGGAAAGAGGATGGGAGATTGGGGAGAGTGAGAGGAAAAGAGTCAAGGAGAAAAATAAAGAGGCAAGACATTTAAGAGACACAGAAATGGAAGATTGTTGATGATAATGTGTATGATATCTTCAATAGCAATGGTGTGAAGTATATTCATGTTGGGTAATTCATTTTATAAGCTGCAGCGATGTACAGTGATTGAATGTATAAAATAAAATAATAAAAATAAAAAACAAAGAGAAAATTAAGAATACCTTTAAATCTTGTTATTTTGGAGTAATACATTTTGGGGCCTTTGATTTCCTTGAAAAAGCTTTTAAAAAAATAAAAGACAACCTTGCTTGATTTGTGTTGGGTGTGCTATTAATGTTTTTAAAATGATACTTTTCCTGTGCTGGCCTCATGGAAAAGTGGCTAAGGGAAAAGTGGCTAAGGGAGCTGGCTCCCGTATAGTTGATTGTGCACAGTTTGAATTCCACTCCTGGGGGGGGCTTGAAAAACATACTGGTTATGTGTGTGCACTTCAAAACCTGATAGGATAGCAAAACGGAGAAGGAGCTGTGGGATGGCATGTCCCCTTGGAGGGTGGTTACTTTCTCACTCTTTCTCTGTCTCTCTTTTGTGACCACAAACACCTCTAGAAATGAAAAATAAAATGGATATTTATCCTTTTAAACACTACAGATGCTTTTAGGAAAATAAACTTAATAAAGATATAACTAATAAGTTAACTTTTAGGTAAACTTGATAACCTTGGCCTGTCTTTTTTGCTTACTACTTGTATATACAACTTTATGGAACATTTTTCTTATGAACTAATATAAGGCCTGTAAAATATTATAGAATAAATAAAAATTCTCTCTCCCTAAAACTAATCCCCCATAAAAAGCAGTCCAGTATTGTATTCTCTAAATAATATTTTTTTTCAAAAAAAAGACCATGAACAGTATTTTTTCAAAAGAAAATTTTTTAATTATATTTTTCTGTGACTAGGAATAAGGAGTTAAAATTTTCTTGGAATGTTAGCATTATAATTTATCATGGCCCTAAGAATGTACCTATGTATATCAAGTCTATATTTTATAGGGTTATATATTTTAAATTATATTAAAAACAAACACATGTATATGCCCTAAGATTATTATATTTTATAAATATAAAAAAGGACATTAGTGTGAATATTTTCCTATGGTCATTAATCTTATTATTAGCCATATCATAAATTACAGGTATCTCTATCTTTATTAATTCCTGTCAATAGCTGATTTTTTTTTTCCTTACTGGTTCTGGGAAGTTGGTTATAAAATGTACTGTTTATTAGGAAAATTATATGAAAATACTCATAGGAGCCAGGTGGTGGCTCGGTGATTCAGCACCTGGATCTACATGGGCAGGTTCCTGGATTCATGTCCTGAGACTTCCCTGAGCACGCCGGGCTTGTGAATGCTTGTAATTAGAGCTGGCTGACACTGGGGGCAAAGTAGGATGTGAGGATCCTGCTGGGCATTCTTGTTTCTCTGTCTCTTTCATAGAAAAAGATAAATAAGTGAACTTAAAAGAAAATACTCATATATGGGTTCTATTACTATGTGATCTTGAATAAATTCAGAACTTAGTTTAACTATGCCTCGTTTTTCTCATTTGTAAAGTGAGTCCAAACAATAGGTGCATTTCTTCCCTAGAACACAATGAGGGCTAAACCTCACAATGCATGTTAAGTCTTTAGATTGTTTTCTAGCACATGGTATATGTTCAGTAAGTGATTAATATGTTTTTCTTCTTTCAGGTTTTTGCTATCGAGCATGTGTGCTCACCAGAGAGAGACAGAGACAGAGAGAAAAAGTGAGAAAGCACCCTCGGGGGATGGCCACACCATGATCCCTTGTCCTCCAGTACCTGTAGGGATTTTGGGCATGTATGCACATGCACCCAGCGTGATTCTCAAGCTGTCCAGTCTGAGACTCGAATTGTGCAGCCGGTCATGTGGGATCCAGAGCCCTAACCTCCATGCTACTTGCTAGCCTGATTAATATGCTTATTAATTAAACATACTGGCAGTGGGCCTGATGGTGGTGCAGAGCTAAGATATGATGCTTTGTGAGGCTGACCCACATGGAAGGGTTGCCTGTTTAAGTCCCGAGTCCTCTGTGAGTTTGCCAGGCACACACTGGCTCATGGCTAGGGTAGACCATGGCATCAGGACCTTGTTGGGGGTGCTGTTTTTCTCTTGTACTCTGTCTATCTGGCTCATGAAAAACAAATCTTTAAAAATATTAGGTCAGGACCAGCAGATGGTGTAATGGTTATATTGCTGAACTCCCATGTAGTCAGCTATGATTCAAAACTCAGACCTCAGGCTTAAAACTCAGGCTGGCCCATGCATGTGTGTGCCCAAGATCCCAAGAGGAGAATGGAGGAGAAGGGATTGTGGTGTGGCCATAACCCTCTGGCAGGGAGTGATTTCTTACTTTCTGTCTCTCTGTCTCTCTGACGAATGCACATGCCCTATGGAAAACTCTCTCTAAGAAAAATAAATAAATAAATAAATAAATAAATAAATAAATAAATGGGTCATCAAGAAATCATGATACATATTTGCATGGAAAAATAGAAAAATACATCATGACTTTCCCAAGAACTCAGTATTTACAAATACATGTTTTAAATGTTAGATTGCTAAGTTGACATCAGATAACAGGAGGTCCACAAACTATCACCTAAAGATACTGATATAATTTTTGCAAAAATAAAATCCAATATTTAAAGTTGTTTTTCTTTTTTGATAGCACTGTAGTAACAGATGGGTAGACCAGGCACTGATGACTCCACTTTCCCCATTAATCAGAAACTTCCATTGACTCAGTTGCTTGCTGACAGCTGTTTTCTGAATATTTGCAGAAGGCAGTGAGTGGATGACCCACAGAAAATATCATCCGTGAGACGATGCCATTTGATGCAGTAGACCATAAAGAGTTTACTGTTCTTAGCAAACAATATAACACTCTCAGGACTGCTGATGAGAAAGGAAGTCTTTGTGTCTAAAATACTGACATTCTGGAGAGATGGATGTCTTATTTCGAAGTTCTCCTGAACAGGCAATGAAGAGCAGCCTTAGCTGACCCTCAGGATATGGTTGACTTTGCTATACGGAATAGGAAGTGTGACCTCAATTCCATTTCACTCAGTGAGGTGTATGACCCAATTGTGAGGGGAAAAAGGCAAAAAAAAAAAAAAATGCATTAAATGCTAATGGGATCCACAATGGAAATCTTAAAAGAAATAATCACATGCATGCACACATGATGTGCATGTATGCATTATGCAGTTTGATTGTTACTTTGCCAAGAAGAAAAGTATTTGGTGTCTGATACTCCTTGACCCAGAAGTGAGTGAAAATTGTTAGGAAGAAAGATATCTTAAAATCCTGGCCTTATACCCCTCTTGATACTTTTAATGATACTAAAAAATTCCCTTAATTTTTTTTTTTTATTGAGAAGAAAGTTAGAATAGTTTGGATTTATACATACTCATTTTATGGTCAAGGAAAATTTTATGTTCCTCCACAACCATCCAGGAGAGACTAGGATTCTTCCAGGAGCTATCTCAGGCTTCATTAATTTTAGGGCCACCTTCAACAACTTGAATTGTAGTTGCTTAAGAAGAATCCTTATACCATAAGGACAAGTATAATTTCTGTTGGATATTCAGGCATTTGATTCTATTCCAAAAATCGTAAGATCTGTTTTCTGAAGTTCTAGGGAGTGATGAACATATTTAGGGATGAGGTGGTCTAGTTTAGGAATCATTTATGCAAAAAATATTTGCATATATTATATATCAATACTTTTTCCTCTGCTGGAATTAAAAAAATAAAATGAGACTTGAATAACATCATTTGTAAATTAGAGAAAATTAGAAGTCAAATTGGGATTAGAACCACATCTTTTGTAGTCTATAAACTCTAGGCTTATATCCACAGAACTTGAAATAAAAGATAAGAAAAATTTATCTTGTATGGAGATTTTTGGTTCATAGACTGTTTGGCTTTAGTGGACCCTAGAAATCACTTCCCACTGGAAGACACTTCGCTCCTATCCCCCTTGGTGTTTTTGTCACATGACCCTTTTGACATATGATCCTGTCACCTTCTGCATTGCTCTTCCAGGAAGTTCCAGGCCTCAACAGTTCTAGTTGCTGGAGTCACTTCTAAAGAGATGAAAACTCCTCCCTGAGAGGTTGCCAAATTGTTCCTGGATCCATCTCTGAGTAGAGAGATGTGTCCTCTTGTTGCATGATGGACTTTTGTGTGTTTTAGGAAAGCTATTAGGTATTCCAAGTCTTTTCTTACTCAGTTAGACAGAGTTACATGCACAGCCTCTGGAGTCCAGCGGAGATAAAATTCTTCCTTGTCCCTTCCTCTTTGTGGGGCAAGGAATAGATTATGGAACCTTCTAAGTTTTAGCTCCCCGTCTGCAAAAGAGCTACAAAGCAACTGACCCGATGCATCTCTGAATATTAAATAACAGTGAAGGCTCTCAACAGATGTTAGCTGGGATTTTCATTTTCTTCAGACATTATTTGTGTAATGTAAATCCTGAGGAGCTAGAATAGATCCAGATAAGTCTGATTTGAATTCATTGTCAATATTTTTTGAAAAGGGTAAATGTTTAATCTCGATAAATTTCTGGATGTGGAGTTCAAGTGTGTTGTATTCTGTGTGCGTGTGTGTGTGCGCATGTGTGTGTGTGCACATGTATCTGTGGTGCAGTTGTCACTTTGGCATGTCACTTAGGGCATTTTGTCTTCAGTGAAGTCTTACTTTTCATTCTGTGGGTTGTGGCACTTTATTTCTCCTGGAGTCAAGGTAGACACAGAATCCAGTCTCTTTTGGATTTTATACTCATACATACACACGTGTATGTACACACTGACACACATGTATGTTCACACTGACACACATGTATGTATACACTGTCATTATCTGAACTGGAAGTGACTTAATGAAGGGTTGGGAAATTAAAGTACTTTTGCTTCATGGTATGTGAAAACTTAAATCAAATATCTGACATTTTTATTCTAAAATTTTTTCCCCCTATTTAGCTACGTATCTTTTTTGTCATCTCTCTTTTCTCTCCTTGATTTGAGGAGCAAAACCACCACAATTTCTCCAAGGATATTTTTCTTTTTTTAAAAAAATTTATTTACTACTATTATTATTAGTAGTAGTATTGGGTTTTACCAAACAGAGAGGGAGAGTGATAGTGAGAAAGCAAGCCACCAGGTCTGGGACTTGAACCACGGTTGACCATGTGGGAGTCCAGCGCCCTTAACCAACCACGCCACCTGCCAGCCCCAGGATATTTTTCTTCATTAAAATGATCAGACTTGTAAGACTCTGTTGGCTGGAATCTATGGATAATAGTGACAAATGTTACAAATGTGCTTTGCCCTAATTAATAAATTTCTTTAGGGAGGGATTTTACCCCTTCGTAAAGGTTCAAGAACAGAACACGGCAATCCTGCAGAAAGCTGTCTGCAGTGCCGATCTGAGAAGTCAGTGTGGCTATTTATGGCAGATCTTTAAACAAGAGCAGTTTTTATTACTTTGAAATCACTTGCAGATGTTATTCAATATCTTTGCAGTTGCCATAAGATCAAAACTGAGAAATAGCACTTGTTACAGCCATCTGTTTAAAACATTATAGAGAAACTTTATTATTCTTTTGCCCCCCTAGTATTAGTTTTGTGAGTCCAAATCTCTACAAAGGTGATCGTTTAAAATCGTTGTCTTGGTGAGCACCGAAGCTCATGCTTGTGGAGTGTGGAGTCTGCCCTCTCTGCTGGCTGTGGGTGTGAGCCCTCTGAGGACAGGCTTCTAGGCTGCGTGTTCCCTGCTGTTTGTCATCGCTCATCGTGCCACCTGGCACAAGGCAGAGTTTGGAATCAGTGTTGGTTGAATGAACGGGTGCACAGATGAACACAGTTTTTAAGAGATGTTACAAAATAAAAATAACAAAAGGTACCTTTTCTTCATTTTTAGATAAAGAAGTCAGGGCCTTAGTGTCTGTCTAGGTGCCCAGCTTTCAAAAATGAAAACTGCAGTTATTAATTTATTTATTTTGCTAGAGGGTGTGACACAGAGACACAGCGAGAGGGAGAAGAGACCCCCTTTTCCACCCCCATGGCCAGGCTGCACTCGGCTCCTCCACCTCTCCTCCTTTGGGGATTTTGGGCACACACACACACACACACACACACACACGTGTGGCATGCTTCTCAAGCCTCTAGGTCAAGACTTGAACCTTGTGGTGAGCCACGGATCCAGCTGCATTGACAACCATGCCACTGGCTGGCCTGGTTGAGATTTGTTTTTCCTACTCATTTTAGAATAGTCATTATTGGTGAAGAATTGTACAGCAGTAACCTATCACCATTTGGATGAACGTAGGTGGAATTTTTATAAGGCTCTTTGTTAGGTGGCCACACACCGCTGCCTCTCCTCCTCTCTTCTCCACGGCCAGTCCAAGGCAGATTGGCATCGAGGTGTGAGAGCATGAATCCTGGAGCCAGAATGTCTGAGCTCAGACCTCGTCTCTGCACCTCCCAAGCCATTTGTTCCTGAGCAAATTGCATTATCTCATTGCTTCACTTCCTCTCTTGGAAAATGGAGGTTCTAAGGAGCCTGCTCCTGGTGCTAGCTCTGATTTCCAAAGTTCTCCAACAGAGCTCCTGGGTCCCCACTGCCAGTTTTCTTCCTCTCTTTCTCTCCATCCTCTTTCTTTCTTTTATCTACACTCCTTCCTCCCTTTCTTATTCCTCCCTTCTTTTTTTCTTTCAAAGTGATGTCCCCTTAATTGTTTATTTTTTTCCTATAATAATTCCCTAATCTACGTTATACTAGGCTGAACCATGAAATTGATTCAACATTTTTTTGAGGAGGCCCGAAATGGGACTTTCTGCTCTTCAGAAAGAAAATACAACAAATTTAAATGAGCATCAAAGCATAATCAGGGTCATGCTCTCATGGATTTTAAACTATGATTTAGCTTAACCTTTGTTTCCGTGTGGAACTCTTTTTTTTTTTCTCATACTGAATCCCGCTATGTCCATTGCTATTTTCAACTACTTTGTTTTTATCTATTTTAACACACTTTTTTTTTTCCTTTCACATTTTAACATCTCAGAAACTGGGATGTGTTTTACAATCTGTAGAGGCTGTAGCCACTGTCAGCCATGCATCATTGAGTGGTTGTCATAGTTTGTGTATACACAAATTTGGTTGTATTTGAACTATTGTTATCCCTGCACTGGAGTTATGTGTATGGCTCAAACTACCCTTTTTAAAAAGGTAATTTATTTCTGGGATCAGCGGATGGTGTAATGGTTATGACACCAGACTCCCATGTAGTTAACTGTGGTTCAAGTCCTGGACCCGGTATCCTAAAACTCATGCCAGGGGTGTGTGTGTGCATGTTCAAAATCCTGAGAGGAGACTGGAGAAGAAGGGATTATAGTGTGGTCATCCCCTCTGGGGGGTGATTTCTCACTTTTTGTCTCTCTGTCTCTCTGGTGAGCACATGTGCCCTATAGCAACAATCTGTAAAAAATAAAAGTTTATTTATTTCTTCCCTAAGAGAAGTGAGGAGAGACAGAGAATCAGGCACCTCTAATAGGGTTTGGACCTCATGCCTCCTCCCAGCCTTAGTCAGCCAGTATCAGAGTCTCATGTGTCTGTACAGGGAGACCTCAGGACATGAACCTGGGCCCTTCCCAAATGTCTTGGCACTATGAAACATCGTGTTAGCAATGTGTCGTTATGGTCAGCCTTACACTGAACATTTTGCTTCTTTTTAAAAATTGCTATAGGATTTAGGTTTGCTAGAGAGAGTCAAAGAGAGAAAGAGGGAGAACACCCTCCTCCCCCCAAATGGGGCATGTTCATGCTACTATTTCTTGTCCGCTATTTCTCCATTTTTTGGGATTTGGGGCACATAAATGTGTCCAGTATGTTTTTCAAGCTCCCAGTGGCAAGATTAGAAACATGATTGTCTATGTGGGATCTGGCTACCTTAGCCACTAGGGTATGGGGCCAGCCCTACACATTTTAAATTTAAAAATTAAGGAGAAAATTAAACAGAGAAATGAGTCTTAGTTTCAATATATTGAAACAAATATTCATCATTGCAGGAATAACCACAATCTATCTATCTCTCTCTCTCTCTCTCTCTCTCTCTCTCTCTCTCTCTCTTTCTGTTTTTGAGAGCAAATTCAAGTACTTTGTAGTAACTGAAAGGGTATAGGAAATGCTACCTCAGAATATAGAACCTCGGTGTCCTGAGTACTTTTGGCTGGAGGAAACTGAGAAGCAGACCTTTTCCTCTGACCTTCTGTTGCCTCCTCTCTCCTGAAAAGGGACACAGAAATTGAGATTCCCTTTTCCCCTTCCTCCTCTGAAGCGGGCCATGAAAACTATCCCTGACACAGCTATAACCTAGGTAGGTCTCTTCCGGCCTTCTCCACCTCTTCTTTGCTGAAGACACTCCTGTCACACAAAGAGGCCAAGAATGTTAACAAGCAGGCCTAGCCACGTCCCCCAGTTTACCAAATTTAACCGTATTTAAAAACCTTTATTATGTACTCTTTTTTCTTTCTACCACGGATAACACAGATTATGGCAAAAGTGAACAGATTACTATTACTATATTATGATATATACAAGGTTTTTTTCTTGCAAGCAGACGTACTAGAGAGGCTGCCCTCCCTGATTCTGAAGAGGCCAATGGACATAAATGAGGAACATTCTGGAGAAATCCCTGTAGCAGGAAACTGCGAGTGCCCTTTAGGAGCAGGAGCTATCCTCAGTGGTCAGCTGAAACCCTCAGTCCTACAGCCACAAGGGAATTAACTCTGCCGACAACTCATGAGAATTTGGAAACAGACTCTTCTTGATCTGATAAGTTATGCCTCTGTTGAAACAACACCACAGCCAGTACCCACGCTGCTACCCGTAAGACCCTGAAGCTGAGGGCAGCGGTGCCCAGACTTGACCCATACAAATGATAAAATAATACATGTATGTCGTTTTAAGTGGCTAAATTTGTAGTTACTTGAAATGCAGCAGTCTAAAACTAGGGTATTGTAGATAACATCACGACCTTCTCAGCATAGTTACAAGAACTAAAGAAGGAATATTTATGAAAGACTCAGGAGAAGGCCTCGTCTGTTGGAGTTTCTAATCCCATGAAGTTCTTGTTTCTGCCACTGAGAACCAAACCAATAGACATGACCTGTGTGAAGGTTACTGAGGTGCAGTATCCCTTGGTTGGTTTAATAACAGTACAAATAAAACTCCAAGGAGAATTTGGCAGAGATTGAGGAAAGGATTGACTTTTGTAGGTTAAACCTCTGATTAAATTTCTGTGTCAAGGACCTTCAAATTTAAGAAGCATCAAAGCACCATCCATCATTTGACCACACCCTCTGCTGGGGGAGCTTAATAATTCCCAGTAAGAAATGAGGAGGCTTTATTGAAATTTGTCCAAAACTGTTCTTTTGATTTTCCAACTTATATGTGTGTGTTGAGATACTATAGAAATGATTCATGTAAAATAGTTGCCAGAAGTTTTTAAGGATTTTTTTTGAACATTTACTTTTTAATTGAATGCAAATTCTAATAGTGGCTTTGAGGTTCTTTTTTGGTTTCTAAGTATATCTATGTGATATAGACTGAATTTATTATGTGCCTTTTTCTCATTCTACCATTTACAATAACAAGATTTGAGAAGATTTCAACATACTCAGACATTATATCTTCTGTTATTGGGTTTTGTCTTCCTGAATATGCAGCAGCATTTAAAATTAGGCCTACAGTTGTCACGAAACTCATTCATAATTTTCTTTTAAATACAGGGACTGAACAGTGTTTCAGTGGTACAGCAAGCCTGACCCACGCGGGGGGCTCCTGGTTCACATCCAGAGACTTCCTTGCGTACGTCAGGCCTGTACTGTGCCATTGAAATGGGCTGGTTGAAAATGGGGGTGGATCGCACTGGGCCCCGTTGGGGATGGTATTTCTCTCTCTCTCATTTATGGAAAAAATAAGTAAATACAATTAAAAAATTAAATACAATGTTAAGTATTTTTTCTCCTCTCTTATTTTCAACGTGCTGTTCTGCAAATAGCAATTCGACCATGCCACTACACATACTGGTAAGGTAATACAGAGCAATAGCATTGTTACTAGGTTTGGGCATAACACTGTGTACATTGACATTATGAAATCAATTTTATAACAAGTCTGAAACCATTAATGACACACATTAACTACTATTCCAGACAGCATATAACTCAGTCTTTCCCAAACTGGGTATTATGGAGTGTTTCTTCATAGAGTACCATATCCAAAATAAATGAGGGCAATCTTGAGTGCAACATTGAGGATTTTCAAAAAAATTAATTCATTACTTTTATTGTTAGAGGGCATATGTACTAACAAGAGAGGGAGATGGGGAGAGACGGCGGGAGCACTCCCCAGTAGGGCATGGTGATTCTACAACTCTCTTTCCTTCATCTCTCCATCACAGCAGGATTTTAGACATGCATACACATGCATGTTTTGCAAGCCACCAGGACTGAGACTTGAACCACAGTTAGCCTTGTGATATCTGGCTCCTTGTGTAGAGGATTTAGTGCTATGGGGCTGGACCAACATTCTGAATTTTGAGATATTAATGTACATGCCAAGAAAATATTACACAAGACATTTCAATTTGGTCACAGTTCCATTTTTTAAAATTTTTTTTTTATACATTCAATTACTGTATAACATTACAGCATGAAAACTGAATTTTCTTAGCATCAATATACTATATGTTAGTTCAGTTAAAGATATTATCATACTTGCTATCAACAGATAATTTTCCATTTTTGTGTTCCTTAAATATTTTGTTTCTTTTCCTCCTTCATTCCTTTCCTCTCACCCTCCCCAATTTCCCACCCATACTTATTTTATGCTCATCTGGCCTCAAAAATTGTGATTTATTAGTACAGCAATAAGGAAAAAATGAAATGGCAATACTTGAAATATGAGAAAAATTGTACATATTCCCCAAACTATGCAAGAACTTATCGTCAAATTGAAAAAAATAAAAAAGAAAAGAAAAGAAAAAGAAAACATGTCCATAGTTAGAAACCAAACAGGAGAGAAGAGTAGTAGTGAACAGTCATGTTGACCTGTATCACTCCTCCAAACTCTCCAGTTCCACTTCCCAGAATCAGCCACTATTTTAGTTTGTGTTATATTGCCATGTAGCTCTAACAAGATATGCTTCATGGGAAGGTCCTGAGTTCACCTCCCAAGACCTCCCTGTATACACTGGGTGCAAGTGTGCCTATGATCTGACTCACTGAGGCTGGGATGGATTGTGACATGAGACCCTGTTGGAGTACTCTCTTTCTCTCTCTCATTTATAGAAGAAATAAGTAATTTAAAAATATGTACTTGTAGTTGTATAATTTAGATATTATTGACTTCTTGTAATAATAGATGAGGATGTGCTCATGTGTAGACACTTCATCTCACTTGCCTCTCCCCTGCCAGTAGCTAGATCACTGTCTTTAGGGATGGTGCCAGCCACCCATGCATATCAGAAGTACCCCAGAAGCGTACTGTGCAGTCACCCATAGGGGATCCAGTTGCCCCAAACTCCACACCATCTGCTGGCCCCTGTTTTGGGTGTTACCCCTTGTCAGATATATGGTTCACAAATATTTTCTCCCATTCTATAGATTGCCTTTTCATTCTGTCTATTGTTTCCTTTGCTGTGCAGAGAGTTTTAGTTTTATGCAAGTCCATTTCTCTTTGTTGTCTTTATTGCCTATGTTCCATTTATCTCCCCAACCCTGGTTACCACTTCATTTTTAGACTTTGATTCTGCAGGTTTCTTGCACAGATATGTGTATATGTAAGGGTGTGTGTCTGTGAGGGAGTACCCTTTATTGCTTACTAGATTAGAAGAATTGTTTCTTAGATTACAAACCTGTCACCTATAAAATAACCAAATAGATTGAAGTAAAGGGAAATTAATTTCATATTAAAACCGATTACCCTTATGTATGCTTGTGTTTTAATATAAAATAGTTATCATTTTATAAAATCACTCTAAACATAGTTTTAAACTGTTTAATATTTTTATTTGTTAAGCTTCTTTTTTATGAGAATAATTTAAACTTTCGAGTATATGAGGACTGATGCCATAGTGCCCTATCCAAAATGCAAATCAGCAGAATTCTGTGGAAGTTTTAACCATGATAGAGCACCAGGACACAAATGAGTAATCTGGCTAATACCTCAGGGGATTGTAAAAAAGATCTTTTCTTATAGATGTTATCTAGTTTCTGTCTTCTCATTACTCAGCAAATACTTTGTATTCTATAAGGCAGTTTGGGAATAATAACAAATAAAAAATACAAATAAAAAACTTTATGTTGTAAAAATTAATATAATTCTAGCTTTTCAGAATTGTTCTGTAAATTTATTTTAATGAAACCTAATTTACTGTGCAAAGGATTTCCCCAACTTATTTTGTTAGACAAAATAACTGAAATATGCAGAAAAATTCATTGTATCCATGTCATTTGCCTCATTTCCCAATTTCTCTTTCTTTGTTTGCTGTGATCTCTGAGAGGATTATCTGAATTTATTTTCTCTTATCTCTGAGAGAATTATCTGAAGTTAAAATAATCAAGAGCTCTGTAGTCAGAGTCTTGCTTCCTAAAACTTTCTAATTGTGGTCCTCAGCAGGTTAGTTGATTTCTCAGTCTTGACCTGCCATCTGCTTAAGGATGACAACAGTGAAGTCATTGTATTGTTGAGAATATTAAATAAAATTACTATGTCCCAATGTCCAATATTGTACTTAATATGCAATACAGTATTGAAAGAGCAATTCCTTCTCCAATGTTAATTTTTACTCTTTCTGTTCAGTTTCCCATATTCCAGTTGACATTCATTAATAGTAATAGTTAAGCTCTTCTTTTTGTTTTTGTCTCCAACTTTTTACAAAATTTCCTTCACAATTTTTAAAAATTTATTTTTATTTTTATTTTTTTGCCCTAAGGTGCATATGCTCACCAGAGAGAGACAGAGAGATGAAAAGTGAGAAATCACCCCCTGGGGGGATGGCCATGCTGCATTCCCTTCTCCATTCTCCTCTCAGAATTTCGGACACACTTGCACATGCACCCACAGTGACTTTCAAACCATCAGGTCTGGGACTCAACCTCTGGTCACCTTGTCAGAGTCCAGCACCTTAATTACCACCCCACCTGCTTGTCTCTTCACAATTTATCTTTTTAATTGTCAGAGAATACATGTGCATGAGAGAGAGAGAGTGAGAGAGAGAGAGAGATGAAGCACTCCCCAATGAGGCATGGTCATGACACAGCAATCCTTCTTCTTCCATTTCTTCATCCTGTCAGGAGACTAGGTGCACATTTACACATATTCAACATTTTTTCTAAGCCACTGAGGCTGGGATTAGAACTTCAGTGGGCCATGTGTGATTAGGTTCTGTATGCACAATGCTTAATCACTGCACTACAGGGCTGGTCCTTCTTTATACCTTAATTTTTAGTCCATTTCATTCCTTCATAAAATAAAGCCCTCCAATGTGAAGATCTCTGAAGCATGCTAAACTCTATCAATGTGAAGTAATGATCTGTGCATTCTTCTATGGACATTTTTTTCTTCATAAGATCAGTCAACATCAAAGTTACATGAAACAAGCATTTTTCTGTGGCAGAGAGCTTAAGAAATTCTTTATATTCTTTAATGTCTGTTTTTAAAAAAATTTTTGTAGATAATTTCCATCAAATCAAGGCATCGCTAACCAATTCTTAATTTTCCTGGGAATCATTTTTCAATCTGTAGATTATCCTCATCCTGTCCTTTATCTCTCCTCTCTGTTTTGACTACCTCTTGGCTATTTTTTTCAGTTCATTAGTGCCTCCAGCAGAAGATGGGAAAAAGAAATAAAAGAAGATGAAACTCACATTCAGGCAGTACCTATGCAGCATAAAACGGACCTTTAGGGATGAAGGAAAGTCCATATGGTTGGTTGTGGGTCTTAATGACTGAGTTATACTATTTGACTTCAGACTTTTATCCACACCATGCTGGTCAGCTACTTAAACTCAATTTTCTTCTTGAAATGGTTGATTGGTATTCATTATTACAGTGCGAGTCATCAGCCACCCAGGCCCTCAAGCGTGCTGGGTGATTGTCTTGATCTTTGACTGGTGGGCAAGATGTCTCCATAGAGCTTCCAGTCTCATTCTGTTCCATTTGCTGATTCACTTACTTATTCTCATTCCTCATCTGCCTATTAGGGCTTGACATCTCCCAGTGACTTCATCTTGGTGGAACTCTGTCAGATACAGGACCTAATAGAGCTAGTCACTTCAAGGGCACAGGAAACTCTGGTTGCACTTCTCAGGTCTGAATGAAGGGAGAGTTAGTTTCTATTCCTGAGTGATCTGTCTACGGCTTGGTTACCAATAGTTTCTCTGTTTTTCATGAGAGTTTTGTTTTATTGTAAATGCCATTGTCATTGCTGAAAATTAACCTTAACGAAGTATTGACTTGCTTTTCAAAACATCAAAATTCAGTTTTTACAACTAGGTACACCAGCTGCAGTTAGTTTACTGTTCTGTTTTGTTCATGCCTTTTATTCACAGATTTGGTTGTGGAACAGTGGATGTCTGTGGATTTCTAGTACTTCTGCTAATTCTTGTTAGCATGAGGAATAAGAGTGGATATAGTTGACTGAATGTGTATAAATCAGTTGTTGTCTGGAAACAGCACTGAAGTCTTGGCCAGACTGTTTTTTCAATGTTTAACAACATGGATTTTAATAAAAATGTTAGAACACCTATATATTAAGTGTTTTTTAAAAATCTAATATCTCTGAGTGAGTCATTTTTGCCATAGAAATAGGATAGGCAGAAGCCTTGAGAAATTCTAGTCAAAACACTGAGCATTTACGTTGCCTGTTGTTGGCTTAACATTGTTTGTTCCAGTTTGTAGATCTTACTCAATTCCAAGAGAAAAAATGCCCACAAAAATAACAAAAAGTGCACTTAAAAGCTGAAATATTAAATATTGGAGTCCCCCCTCCCCCTCAATTGGCTAAAATAGCCACAACTGCTCTCTAATTTGTGGACTGACCTTATGAAGGACCAGTTAAATGTGATGGAGCAAGGCTGAAGTCTTTTCTGGCCAGGCACATTTTTGTAGTTTTTAGACACAAAACATTATGACAGACCATGCTGAGGTGAAGAAAAATGGGGTTAGGAGAAAAAGGGAGGGACAGAAAATGAATGGGGAATTTATGTGAAAAGCCAGAAACAATAGAACTACTATTTCCTAAATTTAGGGCTGTATCAATAAAATTAGGACTGTGTCCTGAAGTACGTGAGAGAGCAAAGTAGGTTGTTGGAAAGTCTAGTCTTCTTTGAACACCTCTTCACTATTATTATTTTTAAAGGAGTTAGACTGAAAGGAGATGTATGAGGTAAGTTAGCAAAGTGTAAAATTCATTTCACACCCATTACTGGGTTTCAGGAAATTGGCTCAAAGATTTGAAAGGGCAAATTGCTGTATGCAGAGGGAGTATGACCTGGTCCTCCTGACGTTACAGTGGTGGACAAGAATCCCTTTGTGAAAACTTATGACAGTAAGGAAATTAATTAGCTCTCTCTTCCTGCTGTGTGAGGCTATGGTAAGAGTTGGAACTCCGAGGAGTACCTCAGCAGGTGGCACGGACTTCAGAGGGGAACCAGAAAGAGAGACATTTTTTTAATCACCAAATTGTCACATTCATGTCACAGAGAAAATCGGTGATAACCACAGAAAAATGGCACTTTTCTCCATCTTGAGCGTTTAATTAAGATCTTAGGTTTCTTTTAAAAATGAAATATAGGGTAATTAACTCTCTTATCAGACAACAACCAGACTGCAATGATTACTTAGAAGAGTCAGGAAGGGGCTCCACCGTATACACAACACAACCTTTTTCATTTATTAGGCCGTTTATCTGGCTGCTTTAAAAAGGTTTTTTTTTTTTTTTTTTTTTTTTTTTTTTTTCTGGAAACTTTTCTTTATAACTACATGGGTAAATATCTCTATAGTCTTTATTAATTGATTTTTAAAGTTGCATTCTGAGTTCCATGCTTTGCATTTGCAAAGGTCAGAAATGTTTTGCACATAAATGGCATGGCGGGAGGTGCTATAAATAATAATTCTGATTTCAAAAGGTCACATGGAAAGAAAAAAAAATTATCTTTGCACTGCATGTGTCTCATACACATCATGTGCTTTGGTAAGTGATCCTCTGCCCACACACCGTACAATATGCCCTTAACACTGACATTTCCTCTTATTTATTCTGGATTTTATTGTGACTAGATTACAAAGGAAGAGTAGCTTTCATGTGCTCAGCAATCTATGTATGTCTGATTAAAGTAATCACTGGAATCACGAGAGTTTTAAAGTTGGGAGAAATGTTAAAGACTTGCTCAAATGCCGTCTTTTCTATATTTTTATTTGATTTGATTTAGAGAAAGAAAGAGGGGCAGAAACCTTCCACAGGGTCTCTTTCTGCCATGATCCCCTTCTTTCACCTTGCCAGCTGACCAGGATCTTTGGATGTGTATACACTGAGTGTTTCAGGTAGACCCGGGATTCAAACCAGTGCTTGGCCACGTGGATTCCAGTTTCAGTAAGCTATGCCTGCAGCACTGAGGTTGAGCCTCAAAAATCTTAGTTCACTAAAGGAGACATAAAGTCCAGGAATGTCACAAGATGATTCTACTAAGAGAACTAGTTATTTCAGAATGGCTCTAGGACTTGGGTACTGTTCTCTTTGGTGATATAATCTCAACAAACTACTTTTAGAAGAAAAAAGACCCCACAAAGCTATTTTTCAAAAACAAAGTCTCAATTAGAATTTCTTATTTTATTTAAAATAAACCATGATTGAAGTGTGATATAAATACAGAAATGTGCCAAATAATACACACATAATTTGATGAATTATCAAACACATGTAATGTATAGACGCATTCATGGAACCAACACATAAATAAAGAAATAGAATATAACCTGTAGAGGGAACCAGCAGTTAGTATAATGGCTATGTTGCCGAACTCCCACATAGTCGACCGCGGTTCGCGTTCTGGACCTGGTGGCTTAAACTCACGCCGGGCGCGTGTGCGTGCGTGCCCAAGATCCCGAGAGGAGAATGGAGGAGAAGGGATTGTGGCATGACCATCCCCCCTGGGGGGTGATTTCTCACTTTCTGTCTCTATGTCTCTCTCTGCCTGTCTGGTGAACGCACGTGCCCTATAGTGAAAAACCTCTCAAAAAAAAAGAATATAACCTGTAGAGAAAGTACCTCCCAGGTATTACCCTCACTTCCTCCCTAAAGGCAATCATCATCCTGTCTACCTTTTCCACATTGATTGGTTTCTTAGTTTGTTAAAGCTACCATAAGAAAGTTCTATACACCAGGTTGTTATAAACTATCGAAACTTACTTTTTATAGTTCTGAAGGTTGTGAGGTCCAAGATCAAGGCGCCAGCAGATGCAACATCTGGTGAGAGCTCACTTCCCTGCCTCGAGTTTTTGCATGCTAGAAAGGGTGAAGGAGCTCTCTCATGTGTCTTTTATAAGACATAGTCCTATCCATGACGGTTCCTTTCTCATTACCTAATCAGATGCCTCCTAAAGGCTCTTTCCTAATGCCATTTGCTCACCCTTGAAGATGAGAATTTCAACATAAATATTTTAGGAACATTAAGACTAGCAACTGATAAAAGATCTTCATGCATTCCAGATGAGTTACTTGCCAGCTAAATACAAGTATGTTCTAGTCTGTGGTTTACCTTTTCATTCTCTCTCTTTTTTTTTTTTTTAGAGGTTTTTGCTATAGGGCGCATGCGCTCGCCAGACAGACAGAGAGACAGAGAGACAGAAAGCGAGAAATCACCCCCCAAAGGGGATGGCCACGCCGCAATCCCTTCTCCTCCATTCTCCTCTCGGGATCTTGGGCACGCACGCACACGCACCCGGTGTGAGTTTTAAGCCACTGGGTCCAGGATGTGAACCGTGGTCGACTTCATGGGAGTCCAGTGACATAGCCATTATGCTAACTGCTGGTCCCACCTTTTCATTCTCTTAATAGTGTGTTTTGATAAAGAGAAATTCTTTAATTTTGAACAGTTTATTAATCTTTTCCTTTATGGTTAGTGTATTTTTGTGCTCTGGATAAAAATAATTGTTTACTCTCAAGGTCTGAAAGATATTTTCCCATGTTATCCTTTAGTGGGTTTATTATTATACCTTTGGTATTAGCTTTATTCTACTTTTTTATATAAACACGTGTATAGATAGAGGTGTTTCATGACTGCCTCTTCTGTTTCATTGGTTTGTTTGCTTATCTATGTATTAATATCATACTGATTTAATTTCTCTCTAATTCAGGTTTTTGAAACAGCTATTCATTGTATGTTGGGCCCTCTAATTCTATCCTCCATTTTTCTATTTCTCCATAGAACATTCTGGGTAATTTTCTTAATTTTCTTTTCAAGTATATTAGTTCCCCCTTCTGACATATCTAACTTGCTGCTTCATTATTACCTAAATATTTAATTTTCGTTTTAAAGTTTTACTAAAGTCATGTTAGTCTTAAAATTGTGCTTATTTTCCTATGGCTTTAAAAATGCATATATTTTCTTTTGTATCAAGTTCTACCATCATAAGGTTTATAAATGTGTGTGTATCTCACATCATTACCATTTGTTGTCTTGTGACTCTTCCTTGTAATTTTGTTTTGTATATGTTCATCTTTAGTAAGTATTTTCCCCACACTGATAATTCTTTATGAAAGAAGATGTTTCTCCTGAGATTTATTTTGTATCTTCCAGGTACCTTTTTCCATATCATTGGTCTGGAGCCCATTTTATGTTAAATTTTGGCTTGTGGATCACATGTCAATGTGAACCCCAAATCTGTGTGAGTTTCAGGCCCACGATTTTTCAGTGCCTTTGTTTTTATCTGGAACATTCACAGACCTAGATCATGTCATTCCTCAAAGAATGGAATGAAGATCACACATGTGTTTGGCGACAATATGTGTGAAACATTCCAAAAAGGAAAAGTGCAGCACAAATATGAAATGTTGTCATTGCTCTTTATTTTATGTAAGGTGTTATTTATGCATGTTCAACTTACCATACTTAATAGCATTCATAATTACAACACATGTGAAAGTAAACCAATAACCTGATTTAAAAACTACAAAGGGAAATCTTCTTTCCCCTCCTGTGGTGGTCTGCCCACAGAATACCAGCACTGAAAGAACTCCTATTTTGCTTTTACCCTTTTTATATTTTACATTACGGTTTTATCTTCTCTCTGTTGCCTCATAACAGAATGGGCACTCTGCCATGCCCGACAGCCTGACGCATAGGAAAGTGCGCAAACTGAAGTCAATGCTTCAGTGACTGCGTTGAGTAGACCAGATAAACCAGAGCGGTTTCATCATGGCGCTTCTGTCAGTAACTGCTCCAGGATCCGAGTCTCATTATAGACACTGAAAGGCAAATGTACAGCATTTGGTGAACCATGTACTCTCTCATTCAGATCAATGGTCAGAAAGATTCTAGGCTCACAGAGAAGCAGATAATGAGAGAAAAAAATCAAGGGAAATACTGGTAGAGTTAATCTATCTTTGTTAAGAAACTTCATTGCAGAACTATTGGCAGCACTAGGCATGAGAATCTAGCTGAAGATGAAAAGAAGAAATTCCTATTTTCATTCTCCCAGGGAAATCAGGACTAAAAATGAATTGGACCGAAAAAGAAAAAAGAAAAAAAAAAAGAAAGAAAAATAGGCAGAACATTCTCATCTGACTTGTCAGATTTCTTCATAAAGCTGCACATCTCAGATTTTCAACTTGTTCCTAAAAAGAATTGGAAACATGGAGAGATGTAAATTGTAGGTGCAGGAAGAATGAAAATACATCTAACAAAAAGGTTTCTTTTTTCTTTCATTTTAGTGAATAATCTCTGCATTCCTTAGCTCTTAGATGAGGTTTTATTTCTATTAAAGTTCATGTAATTCTAGTTTGCACTGCAGTGACCAGCATTAACTCTTCAGACATGCTAACATGTCATATAGAAATTTTAAAAATTTATTTATTGACTTAAATGTTCCTTAGTTACAAGTCATCTTGAAGTAAAAATTAGCCTGATAAAATTTGAGAGTACTTTTGCAGTAAAGAATAACTTCATTAAATTTATTAAAAATTCATAATTTTTATTGCCAGAGATTGTGTGCTTACCAAATAGAGAGAGAGAGAGAGATCGTGAGAGTGCACTCACCAATGGGGTGTGGTCACACTGCAATTCCTTCTCCATTTCTCCATCACTTCAGGATTTGGGGCATGCATGCACATGCATTTGGCGTGTTTTTCAAGCCACAGAGATAGAGATTTGAACCAAGATTGGCCACGTGGGATCCCACTCCCTTGACCACTAGGCTATAGGGCAGCCCCAAATCTCAGCATTTTCATAATGACTCCTGTTTAAAGTGACACAGTTGTGACGTTAAAGTGAATTTAGACTTTATTTTGTATATATATTTAAAAATTTAGGTTTCTCCTAGATCTGAGTGGGATGAGCCGTGATTCGTGTTAGTTCACGGGATGAGGAAGATACACAGGACTGGCTTCTGTGAGGTGCTGGCAGGTGTTCTAGTCAAACTTGTCAGGATAGCAGCAAGAAGCCTGTATTCTCAGCCATCTTCACTTCGCCTATCCCCAAATACTACTTCCTGGTCAACTGGAAGATGCTCTTATCATTGCTATCTTTTTCTTTTCAATAGAAAACAATTAATCTTGCTGTAGATAAGGTTTAGCTACTCAATGTATCAAACACATTATCCAAAGGAATATGAAAGCAGCCCGGAACTCCCCAAGTATTGCTCGTCATTCTTGGTTTGACCAAGTGCTGAAAGTAATTCCTCCTGTAGAGGTAATAACAAATTAAGATTTTAAGGTCAGGTATACAGCTAGGTAGGGATTAGAATGTGAATATATATACTTGTTGGAAAAATCATGATGCACCTTTACATAGAAAAAAAAAATCATGACTTTCCCAACGACCTAATATATATATATATATATATATATATATATATATATATACATATATATATATATATACACACACACACATACACACACAGTATATATAATATATACACCACATGCATATAAAATAACTTGCATTTATAAGTAAAATTTTGCTATGTGTCTAAAATAAATGATGCTAGACCAGAAGCATTACTAAAATTTACCTACTTATCACTTAACTATTGGGTTGTTGGAAAAGTCATGACGCATTTATGCTTAAAAAACATAGAAAAATATGTCATGTCTTGTCAGAAAACCCAATATTTTTCTTTAGCTCCAGTGATAAAGCATATATCCTTACCCTAATACTGTCTATGAATAATACCTAACAGCTAACGGGTTTTGAGCACTCACCTTCTGAGTTTGCAAACAGTGTCTTATTTAAACTCATGCAAACTTATGAGATAAGTTCTGTTTTTATCATGTTTATTTCACATAAGAGGAAACTGAGGCTCAGTCGTGGTGAAGTTAAGGTTTAAAATTGAGCTTTTGAAAACCTAGGCAAAATCAGATCAGATATAATTCAATCTAGACAGCCTAGGCAAAATCAGATCAGATATAATTCAATCTAGACAGCCAGCCAGTTAATAAATAATATCGGTGTCTTTCCATTTATTCGTACGATTGAGTCTCTAAGAAATGTGTATAGTAATTGAAGAATATTTACTGTAAACAGAACTTTGCATTCTTCCTTAGAATTTAGAAGCCACTTTTTCTGCTCCATTTTCCTCTCAGGATTTTGGTCACACAGGCACAAGTGCCTGGTGTGAATTTTAAGCTGCCGGGTCTAGGACTCAAACCATGGTTGACTATGTAAGAGTCCAGCTACGTAACTGTATGCCATCTGCTGGTCCCAAGAAGCAGACCCCCCCCCCCCCCTTTTTTTTTTTAACAACACAGGACAGTGCTGTTGAATTTGTTTACCTATCTTTGTGTGCTTCTTAGAATTGTCTTAGTTCCAATAGACAGAAAACATGTAAAGTGGCTCAGGTAGAAAGAACAGTAGTAAAATGTTGGTGTATTGAAATGTCCAGAGACAAGTTTGAGGAGCAGTTGGATGAGAAGCTCTAGGTGATCAGAACATTATTTCTCTCCATATGGTGGAAAACTGGCTATCAGCAATATCAGGTTTCCTTACAGCAAGAACAAGTATAAAACAAAACGAAACAAACAAATGAAAAAACAAACCAAAAAGAGCTTTCTTTACTTTCAGCAGGTACACTCACATTCAGAATTGATTCTATTGAATCTGGTTTTGTCACGTAGCTGATCACTGTGACCAGGGCCGTGGTCCAAGTCTGGGGTCATAGCTCCACTCTGTAACTGTGGTTGGGTGGGTGGGTGGGGGCAGCTCTGTGCACTCCATGTGGACTGGATGGCCATTAATAAATCTCCAAATAAAATCCAGCAAACGATCATCATAAGAAGGAGGAATGGAAGTTCCATGGCAAAAACGTTATATGCTGTGCTTCTAGTATTTCCAACAGTTTACAAGGAATATGAAATGGCTTTACAGGAAGTTAGGTTTTTTTTTTTTTCTTTTAGAGAGATTTTTTGCTATAGGGTACATGCACCCACCAGAGACACAGAGAGAATCAGAGAGACAGAAAGGGAGGATGGCTACACCACAATCCCTACTTCTCTGTTCTCCTCTAGGGATCTAGGGCACACACACACATGCACTCAGTGCGAGTTTCAATCCACTGGGTCTGGGACTTGAACCATGGTCAGCCATGTGGGAGTCCAGCAACGTAACCATTATGCCATCTGCTTGTCCTGAGGAAGCTAGTGGTTTTAGGGCAGAACCAATCCTATCATATATTGAATTTTATGGTATAGTACTGAAAATGCTGACTTTTAAAATCAAATACAGGAATATAATTTTTCTTTTTCTTTTTTTGGAGAGGTTTTCGCTATAGGGCGCGTGCACTCACCAGACAGAGAGACATAGAGACAGAAAGCGAGAAATCACCCTCCAGGGGGGATGGTCATGCCACAATCCCTTCTCCTCCATTCTCCTCCCGGGATCTTGGGCACGCATGCACACGCGCCCGGCGTGAGTTGTAAGCCACCGGGTCCGGGACGCGAACCGCGGTCGACTACGTGGGAGTCCAGAGACATAGCCATTACGCTAACTGCTGGTTCCCAGGAATATAATTTTTCCGAGTCAGTTATGTAAACATGGCCAATAACAATACGATTATCAATAACTGTAATTGCTGACTGTAAAAGTAAGTGCTGAGACCTATAGTATAGGAAGGCAAGAACTTTGGGCCTAGCTGTAGCATCACACACTGCTTGATGCTGATACTGAGCAAGCTGAGGCCACGTGGAAGGCCTGGGTTCTATTCCCAGCACCCCTAAAAGCACATCACAGTGGTGCACTCCTGTTCCAGCCACTCAGGAGGGTGAGGCAGGAGGATCATGACAGAAAACAACTTTATCCAAAAATAAACAAACAAACAAATAAGCAAATAAATAAATAAAATATAAAGAAAGGAAAAAAGAAAGAAAAAGAAATTCTGTATTGAACTTAAAATCTGTCCTATCCTTCAGTATAGAAATTTCCTTCTATCAGTTAATGTTGAGGGTCTTGTTTTGTGGAAAGATGAAATGGCCGAACTTACCCTGAACATCACCTTTTCTAAATGATCTCATGACAGAGTCACTCCCACGTCAGTCACAAACTCGGTGGGTCACTGGTCTCGGGATTAGTCTTAGCTGATCCACTTCCCTTCTCCTGGAGCTGTGTACAATGCCTGGAATGTGGGAGTTTCATGATCTTCCCAAACCTCTTACGAGCACTCCCTTTTTATATATATATAAGTTTATTTATTTTACGCAAGAGAAACTGAGAGGGAGACAGAGAGAGAGCACAGCAGAAAGGGTCTTGATGCTGAGATCCACTCGCAGCCTCAGCTGGCCCCAGATCACAAAGGCATTCCTCAAGGAAAACTTCCTTACGTCAGTTTCGGTGTCTCTGTCACAGTTTGTGATACATTTTCCTTTTCCTTTTGGCTCCTCGCAATTAGGTGCATACTGACTTGATTTCCTGCTGGGTGTGGACTACATGAAGGCGGGAAATACATTAGCCCCATTGGCAGTAGTGTGGATAGTGTCTAGTGGAATGCAGGTGCTCAGGAAATAAGTTTTAAATGAATGAATGAATAGAACCTACACAGGTCCTTCCATTCCCAGCCCCGGCTTTTTACACTATGCATTCTGCTTTTAGACAAATTTTGATTTAATTTTCATTTCATTAAAATTTCAATCTTTGCCTCAGGGCACCAATGGGAATACCCAGTGTATTCAATATAGACATTTACATTTTGTTTCCTATTTAGGCAATATCTCAGTTTTTTTTTAGTAATAAATTTTTCAGGATCTTTTTGAAATACTTAATAAAAAGATCAGAGAGGAATGGACGTTTTTGTGTGAAAGTGATTAAAGCACATTTTAAATAGTGCTGGATTGTCCAAAGGCAAATTAGAAATGTGCTCCAGGCAAAAGATTTTGAAAAGTGACATTTTCTGAAAAGAATAAAAGCAATCCTGATGGAAGAAAAGTCAGGAATTTGTTAAACTTCCCAACACTCATCCCGATGTTTATGATTTTACTTTTAATTAGACAAGAGGCATGATCATATTGGGACCACTATTGGGATCTAATTTTGAACATCATTATTAATGATGCAAGATTTTCTCCATTTTCAAAACCAGTGCTCTTTCACTTTTATAATAGCAATACTAATAACCAGGTACCATTACACATCGGATACTGTGGTAGGGGTTTTACATGCAGTATCTCTAATCCATGTTATTCAGAAGTCAGGCATTAGTCTCCAGGTTTGTAGATGAGGAAAGTATGGGTTAGAATGGTCAGGTAAGTAGTGCAGTCTGCCCGGGCCCCCAGCCATGCTTTGCGTGACTGGGGACGTGACTTCCTCCCCATCATATTTGTCCTGGGAAGACAATCCCTATGCTGACTATGCAGCAGGCTTGCATCTCTTGCTCCAGTTTGCTTAAATTGGCTACTGTGCAAAACTGCAGCAGAGCCCTAGCAGCTCAATAGAAAATCTATATGTTCCAGCAAGACGTCCACAGGGAAGCAGCAGGCCTCTAATTTGGAACAATCAGTACAGCAGGGAGTGCGCCAAGACTGCTTAGGAGGAAGGTACAAGCGTTTCAGTCATTTTAGTCGACAGAGAACTGAAATGATGGTAGGAACTAAGCCTTTTCTTTAAAATCAGTCATTGTAGGATCTGGAGTCCGTACCCAGTTGTTCTTATTCAAGGCCTGGTTACGTCCCTAACTGGCTAGATGATGCTGTTTAAATGGAGGCCAATAGATCATATTCATAAGGGGACGGGAAAATTTGAGTGAATAAAATAATTTCCATGGTGAGGTCAGTAGGCGGCATGCCGGTTAAAGTGCTAGATTTCCATGTGGCCAACCATGGTTTGAATCCCAGACCAGTGGCTTGAAAGTCATGGTCGGTGTATGTGCATGCATGTCCCAAATCCCAAGAGAATGGAGGAGAAGGGACTGTGGCGTGGCCATCCCCCTGGGAGGTGATTTCTCACTTTCCTTCTCTGTCTCTGGTAAGCACATGTGTCCTATGGCAAAAACCTAAAAAAAAAAAAAAAAAAAAAAAATCCATGGTATAACTTGTTCGATCTAGGAAAGCTTATTGATTAAATCAAACTTATCTGATGAAGTTTGAAAACAGCTAAGATGAATTGGAGAAATGTGGCACCTTGTCCTTTGTGGCTGTTTCTTCTTGAAGAAATCCTTAACCTTTTGGGTGGTTTTTGACTTCCCTCCCCGAGGTGGGCCTTCGAGGTGCTCTTGGTCAGTGCAGTGATGCTGTTCTTTGGTGGCACTAGGACCTCCTGGATGCCAAGGACATTGGTGCAGAGTTAGAACTGATTACAGTCAGAAGGGAGAAGCACATGTGTGTACATTTGTAAGAAACGTGCAGGAAAGATGGTAAGAGATGTTAATAAATCATGCGGTGACTTGATATAAATTGAGTACTTAAAAACCAGTGAACAACTTTTACTTCAAAGGTAGAACAATAATGTGTTCCCTTAGTTTTAATTGACTGGAACATGTCCCTTTTTCCTTCCTTCCTTCCTTCCTTCCTTCCTTCCTTCCTTCCTTCCTTCCTTCCTTTCATCTGCTTATAACACATGAACCTAAAGTAGCCCTCTCCTTTCTTTCTTGTTTTGATTTTCATTCATTCATTCATTCATTCATCTATCTATCTATCTATCTATCTGTCTATCGATCCACCAATCTATCTCTCTTATCTATCGAAGTTTTTGCCTTAGGGCATGTATGCTAATGGGAAAGACAGAGAGACAGAGACAGTGAGAGGGAAAGTAAGAAATCACTTCCCAAGGGGGATGGCCATGCCACAATCCCTTCTCCTCCATTCTCTTGGGATTCTGGGCTTGCATACACATGTGCCCAGCATGATTTTCAAGCCACTGGGCCTGAGACTCAAACCATGATCGACCACATGGAAATCCGGCAACATGACTGCTATGCCATTCGCTGGCCCTAGCCCTCTCCTTTCTAAGCCTACCCCTTGCGGGTCATTGATCCCCTTATCCCAAATTCCACTGCATTCTTTTCCCTTAAGACACTTCTTGCTGCCTGATTGTGCACTTGATGTCTTTTTACTTCTTCATGTAAATTTTGGTGAGTCGCAGTGACTGTGCCAACTGTAATAGTTCAACATGCAGTGGTTCTGTAGTTGTAAATGCACTAACTTTCTCCATATCATGGGCGTACGGTTAGAATACGGAATTAATGAGGACAGGTGTGCTTACCCTCTCATGGTTCCATAAGATCACTCAGAGAAATCGTCCATGCTAGGGCACTGTGAGGGAATCCAACCTCTGACTCCAGGGATCAAGAGTTCTTTGCACATAAGGGGAAGTTAAGATTGCAGCCTGTCCCCTGATACCCACTCACCATTACCTTCACAATAGGAGGCTGTGGATTCCATGAACAAACACTAAGGAAAAAGCCTAGAACAATATTCCCCAGCTCCCCTGCAGTGAAGTGCCATCCTGTGTTCCAGATATGCTGTGGGTGGGGAAGGTAAGATGGAAGGTCCCCAGGTCTCTGAGGCCACCAAGCAGGGGAGCCCTCTGTGCTGCCTATCTCCACACTTCTCTATGAGACAGAAATCAACTCTCATCTTGTTTTACCCACGGTTATCCTGGGTCTTTGTTACTTAGAGCAAATGAATCCTGACCAATTTTTAAGGTAAAGAGTAAGGATGTCTCAATGAACTAGTGTTGATTTCATTTAAAATGTATGTCTTCAGAATATTAGTTAAAATGATGAGAGTAGTTGAACATAGTACTTAATAGATTAGCACTTTGGATTTTGGATTTTGGATTTTTTTTTCTTATTTTGGAATATTTCCACATACATAATGGAGTATCTTGGGGGTAGGTCCCAGGTCTAAACACAATATCCATTTATGTTTCTTATATACTTTATACATGTAATCCAAAAATAATTTCATATGATAATTTTATATTGCAAATGACTTGATGGCCACTTGTCACATGAGGTCAGGTGTAGAATTATCCACTTGTGGCATGACATTGGTGCTCCAAAAGTTTCAGATTTTTGGAACATTTCAAATTTTGGATTTCTGGATTAGAGATGCTCAGCCTATGTAAACAAGTCCAGATGTGATCAGCAGAATCACCATCCATGAGTTATGAGAAATAAAAAATCATTTTTGCTGTACAGCAGTAACTTTAGGGGTGATTTGTTACTCAGCTATAGATTAGATACATTCACATACACAAACTTATTTGATGTGAGATGTATATTTTATTTTTCACAGAAAAGGATGGAATGAAAAGTTAACTTAGCTAAATTTTATTTTTCTCCTTATACTTTGGTATAACTATAGCAAAAAACCTACTCCACTTTTTTTTCTTTATTTGATAGGTAGAAATTAGAAGAAACTACCAAGTAATAAATTCGTGCACTCTGTACACTCCAACCATGAACTAATACATTTATAGCTGCATTAAGAGCCCATCCATATACAGGTTTTAGAGGGTGAGAGAAAGAGGAGAGTCTGAGGAAAGATATTAAGGAGAAAAATAGAGAGGCAAGACATTCATGGGACAGAGAAATGGGTTATTATCTGTTGATGATAACATGTATAGAATCCCCACCTGGACTGGTGAGAAATGTATTCATGTTGGAACATTAGCTTTACAAGCTAAGTGACATATGTGATTGAATGTATAAAAGAAATTAAAAGAAATAAAAATTATAGAAGAATGTATTATAATAAATTTTAAGTATTTTTATTTAGGTGGGAACTTCAGAGGAAACCAAAACTCAAGATAAAAGAGAGAGGGCAGGGAGTAGAAAGGATGAGACTGTAACTCTCATATTTTTCATCCAATGTTTTTTATTGAGTCCCTGTTGTGTGACAAGCACTGTTCAGGCAAAGTAATACGGAAGTAACCATAACAGGTTTCTTGGGGAGAGAAATCAGGGTATTTTTAACAGGCAAATAACTGAGGAATGAGACTTACAACTCACCAGACTATTTGCTTAATTTTTAAGAATTTCTACTAAGTGTTTATTCCATTAGCAGGATGGAGCTTAGAAGCTACTAGATTTTCCAGTAGATGGGATCAGTTTGCAAATCAGGCAGAGTCAGGTCCCCCATTTGCTTTTTCATCATGATAACATGCTTTCTAGAACAATGCTTTCTGAATGTTATATCCCCAAGAATCTTTTAGGACATCTAAAAGCAAAACAGAAATATCACGTATATTTAAGTGGGATTTGTTCTATAATTTCAGAATACCCACCTAGCTGTGAACTAACTGGATTATCTTTAAAACAAATGAACTCACTACTATTGAATGTCTTTCCTCTTCCTTCAGGCTGATGATGACTCCAGCACTTTCATCTAGTAAAGTATATTTTGACTTCAATTTTTTACTTGATTAATTCATTTTTATTATAAGTATTCCAGTGATCTTTTTTACATGCATAAGACAAAGTGTAAATACTGAACGTAAAAGCCAGAAATATTGTGAGTGTGTTCACTAATGATCCCACCTGTCTGGAAGGCCGAGGGCAGAAGGGGGAGGGAGATGGCAGTATGCAAGACCCTGTCAGGGTGTCTTTCTCTCTCTCTTTCGAAGGAAAGAGACAAACGAACAAACAAAAATGCAGTTTGCCTGACCTCTAGACCCAGATGTAACTTTGCCTAGTTACATGACTTATAAGTGAATAACTGAACTTCTCTATATTAGTTTTCACTTTAAAACGTGGGGTTATTAGTATCTTCTCTGTTTTCCTCACAAGGTTTTTGAAAGCCAAACAAGGTCATGTATGTGAAGGTAGTAACTGTATGAATAATGCCTTACTATTCAGAGTAAACAGTAAAATATCTGAAGCGGTTTTTTTTTTTTTTTTTCATTCAGTGTTATTTATTGAGTGCCTATTCTGTGACGAGCACTGTTCAGGCAAAGTGAACAGAAGTAACAAGAACAGGTATCCTGGGGAGAGGCAGGGTAGCTCTATTTGGAATTTTAACTGAGAGGTTCATTTTCGGAGGGTCAGACATAGGGGTACACATATTTATATATGAAACTAGAAATGGAAAATTATTGATGATATCATGCATGATTAAGCCACTATGTAGTATATTCTGGGTGGGAAATCACATTTTGTATGCTGTGACAATGCTTAGGCGATGAATGTAAATAAATTAATTAAAAAAAGTTTCAGGAGAAAAAAAAAAACCACGGAAACTGTTTTTCTTGAAATTAAAAACAATGCATATATTTGATGACTGCAGTAAGCTATATAGCTCCAGCTATAGTATGTTCATTCTACTCACTGAGGTTTATGCCTAAAGTCAGACTTGTGTTCATGGATATGTATGTATCAGCTGTGCTTGCTATTGGAAATATTTAGATTAAATTCATTAGTGAATCAATAAAATGGGGGGAAAAGCATAGAAAGCAACCATGGATACCAGAGACAGTGTGGGAGGAGGGTGGGACATGGCAGATGATGAGAGATAGGGAATCAAGGATGGCAAAAACAAAAAAAGCAAAATATACAGGAAACAATAAATGGAAAATTATTCATTGATGATAACATGTATGTTGATGTGCTTGACTGAGCCAATATACAGTGTATTCTGGATGGGAAATCTCATTTTGTATGTTGTAATGATGTGTACGAATGTAAATAAATAAATTTAAATTAAAAAAAATCTTCCCACGGCTCTTCAGTACTCATGCATTGTCAGTTTTTGACATCATACATTGATGGCACGCTATGGATATGGACTAGGAAGCAGCCATTTTGGTCTGTCCATGCGTTTGAAAGACTTTCATTGGGGAGCAAACACAAAGTCGGATGACTTCTGGGTATCGCAGTGAGGCATCATGATAAGGATCTGCCCAGTTGGGGACATTTTCAAGGTTAACTGAATTATCTGGCCTTCACAGATGTTGGTTAAACATGATGTGAACCTTTTCAAAGTGGCATTTGACCCCTTTGGCCACATTCCAATTATATCTGATTTTCTTGATAATATATCTCGATGTGTGCCAGATAAAATGTTTATCATTTCTTCCGAACACTTTCTTTGTTCAGCAAACACTTTGAAAAAAGAAATCCTAGAATTTACAGGAAAATATATTACAGTGTTATTTGCGTACCATCAATCTTAGGCTTGACTTCACAAACATTATTTGAATCACTTGCGTGAAAACAAGATCTTTGTCTTTTAAGAGTTTATACCCTCCTGCTGCCATATATCTTATACTGGATTATGACTTAGAGTGAGGAATAAACAGCAGGAACAGATGAACTCTTACAGCTAAAGATCCCATTTTTATGCAAATACCTCTAATAATTAAAACAGAGAAATAGGAAAGTCATACACAAATTCTCTGACAGGATCCAATAGAGTTTTTCAAAAGTAAAAAAGGCTTTCATGTTTTGATGTAACATCTGAGTAAGTGGAGTCTGCATATGTTACTTTGATCTTGAGAACGCTATGCGGTCTTGGTGTTTGTGACCTTGAACGAGGCGGCTTAGAGTTCTTGGAGTCCTCTTTCTTAGAAGGGCCGAGGGAAGCTATGCACCATTGTTTTTCTCATAGAGGTCAGTTTACAAACATTTGATGATGATGATGATAGTGTGTGTATGTCTGCACATCTGTGCATGTCTGTATGAATGTATATATGTAATATAGTACTTTATGTTGTGCTTGATTATATAAGTTACACATTTACGAATGTATGAGTATAAATATATGTAACAAACTAAAATGTATTTCTCTGATGAAATGGCGATAGCTCAATAGTAGAAGATAAGAATACATTTTTATTATTAAACAATTTAAGTTTCTTCTCTACATAATAAATGTTGTATTTTTATTTATTCCAACTTTGGACAATGCTTATTATGCATATGGATTTTTGAACTTCTTTCAATGACTAGCAGGTGGTGTGATGGGTAAGGCACTGGATTCTCACATGACTGACCATGGTTTGAGTCCAGGACTTGCCATTTGAAAATCACACAGGGAGTGTGTATGCATGTGTGCTCCAAATCCCAAGAGAATGGAGGAGCCAGGATTGTGGCAGTATGACCACCCCTCCTGGGAGTGATTTCTCACTTTCCTTCTCTCTCCAGTGAAATCATGTACCCTATGGCAAAAACCTAAAACACATACATATAAACATAAGCTGTGCTTCTGCCTGCTCCTCTTTCTAACATAGCCAACTCAGTATGTATTTTTTAGTATATGTGTTTCTGTGTGTGTGTTTTACACAGGGTTTTGCTGTATACAATCCTCCCTGGGCCTCACTGCACTGTGATCCCCCTCCTCCAGCCATTCTAGTCAGTCTGCTCAAGTGGATCTAGGATCTGAATCCCTGGTCTTCCAGGTGGCTGCCAGCATTGCAGAGTGGTGCCCCCGTTGCCTCTGCCACCATGGCTGGCCCACCATCCCTTCTTAAATAGCAGAAGGGCTTTCTGAGGGAGACAGAAAGTGAGTCCAAATTAAGATTACTGGGTCTTGTATTCAAGTGAGTGGAATGTTGCTATTCTCTAGATGTAAGGACTTATGATTAAACTTTTTTTTTTCTTTTTCTTTTTTAGAGAGAGAGATTTTGGGGGGCATATGCACTTGCCAGAATGACAGAAAGTGAGAAATCACCCCCTGGAGGGATGGCCGTGCAGCAATTTCTTCTACTCCCTTCTCCTCTTAAGATTTTGGGCACACATACACATGCACTTGCCATGAGTTTCAAGCCACCGGGTCTGGGACTCGAACTGCAGTCTACTACATGGAAGTCCAGTGTCTCAACTACTACATCATTTCTTGGCCCCATATGACTGACTTTAAATGGCTTAATTTTGTGGTTAAACTATGCTACGTCGTATGTGTACTGAGCACCACTTCTGAGGATAACAGCATCTGGATATACGAATGACTGAAGATGAGGGCTAGTGTCTGACATAGCCCCTTCTCCTTCTCAGGCCTTTACCTCCCTGGAACCTCCCGTCTAAACACATACTCCCTCTCTCTACATATCATCTCGGGCTTAGTACAGTCCCCAACCCTACCCAGTCCTTTTTCACTTTAACCCAGACATTGGGAGGCTCAGTAGTCAAGTGTTACTCAATGACAGGGGTACACCGAGTAATGCATGGTGGGTGGTTTTGTGTTTGTGTGAGTGTCACAGAGTGCACAGACGTAAAGGTAAGACGGTCCACTGAACACACACCTCAGCTGTAAGGTGCAGCCTTGAGATCCTATGGGGCTACCACCGTACATGTGGTTCATCCCTGCCAAAACGTTTTGTGACACGTGACTGTGCATGCGTGTCCACTGATACAGGGGATGGAAGAGAGACCGTATCTGTAAAAATGACAACTGCACTCTGATCTCTAAATTCAGACCTTTAGGGAGATTACATCTTCCTCTAAAACGGAAACAACCAGTTGAAAGAATCTTGACAACAGTATGCTTGTCAATTTGTAGGAATTAAACACAAGTTTGTAAGAATGACCTGTTCTTATTTAATGTTCAGTTTTAGTGATTCCTGTCACATTTTACTTTTATCATAAATAATGAAATATGCAGAAGCAAGTTGGTTTTCAGTTGTCCCCTTGCTTATAAAGTGAGGAGAACCACTCACTTTCTGATTTGTAAAATTTGACTTAAATATAGGAATACAGAAAGATACGTATGTGTGTACTATCCCAGTGGGCCTGTGTGACCATGGCGCAGTCTGGGTTCTCCAGAACGCGTGGGTGGGGCTGGTGGACTGAATGGACTGTGCTCTCAGACTGGCCCTGCCGATCCGACCCTGGGGACATTTTTATCTTTTTTTCTATTCTGAAGCATTACTTAAATGCATCATCAGCTAGATTAGTGTATAATGTGTCCTTTTAGATTAACCAGTTTTAACTGTGCATTACTCAGAGTACTTTAATGAGAGGCTAAATGTGCTGACATTTTGAGGAAATGACCCTTGCATCTCATCTTCCTTCCCGCCTAATCTCCTCCTTTGCTCGTCACAGATCTGCCAGTTTTTCTTCCCTCTCCTGCTCTTCTGTTTTGTTCATATTTAAGACAATTTATTTTTGCCTCAACTTCCTTATTAATGGCACAACTTCAGATAATCATCAGAACTCCACTCACCTAACACCTTCTGGGACCGGACTCCTAAAATAGGGAGTTTTAATTAGTGTGCCTCTGGTGCCATAGATTGGCTGCAGTAAGTAAGAAAACGTTTCTTTTCTAAAATCCTTTACTAAATGAGCTTCCTGATTGTCCACTGGATATTAACAAGGTGCTGCAGTGTGAGATACCCAATTTGAGAGGAGTAATAATGAAAAGGTGAAGAAAGGAAAGATTACCTTTGTCAACTATAAAAATGAGATAAAAATATTTCATCTAAGCTTTTATTATTTTATTAACACTATCTTTCCTTAACTTAAAACTTTTATTGAATTTGAAAAGAGTGAAGACTGAGGGAAATGTGTGATTAAAGAATTATTCTTGGTTAAATATCTGCAAAAAGTTTCTTAGCAAATAACCCTTTATCTTTTCCGAACACATTCTGCCAGGCCATGATCTGGTCATTTAACCCCATGAACTGGAATTGGCTGAAGGCTGGGGGTATATTGCAGTTTTGAGACCTTGTTGGGGGTGCTATCTCTGCCTCTTTTTTGCTCATGGGAGAAATAAACTTAAAAAAAAAATAAAAGAATCAAAGTTGTGGGAAATGAGAAAAAAGGAATGATAGGTATGGGAACCTCTGTCTTAGGTCGAGGATATTGATAACTACATATGATGCAAAGTCCTCATCAACTCATTAGGATTCAGAAAGAGCTAAAATCCTAGTGAGGAAAGAAACACACCAGTAGTTTTGACTGGAGCTGAGAAAATGTAGTGAGGATTAAAGGAAAGCGTTGCTCTAGGCAAGAGTGTGATTAGCAACTCCCACCCTGTGGGCTTGGTCCTGGCAGAATGATTTGGTGTAGATCTCTCCCGCTGGACCTCTCCTGTAGGGTCTATGGAGAGTGCTGGGTCAGGAATGAATGGTGCTAAGCATGAAGGTTGAAAATACAAATACTTATAGCTGAGAAAGGCTGAAGAAATAAGAGACTAAGATTAGATGCTTAAAATATAGACATCCTTATAACTCATCCAGTTCTCATTGGAAATATTCATCTTTGTCATCTCTAAAATGCACAAAATCTATGCTATGCATCCCTACTGCTTACTTGTCATTTATTCATTCAATGAGTGGTTCTTGGGCTTCTGAGTTCTGTGTACTAGTGCCATAAGACTTAGCAGAAAGGGTAAGGCCCTTACTCTCACCAACTACTTTCTAATAATGGGACAGAGACAACAAGCAAGTGAAGAAACAAATAATAGGGGAAGTTTCATGGTATGATAGATTCTGCAAAGGAACTAAGCTAAGTGATGAATGGAAGATGATGAATGGAAGATGACTAGGTAGAGGGCACTTTAGGTAAGATGGTCAGGGAAGAGGCCACTATTGAACAGGCCATGTGGATGATAACCAGAGATCAGCCATTGCAAGACCAGACTCCTTTGCAAGATCAGCAAGTTATGTAGTAGAACCAGGAAGTCAAGCAGGTGTGCCTAATGTCATATACTGTACTCACGTAATCTCTTCTGGTCATGCGCTTCCTTGCACTGAGATTGAAATAATTAAAAGGTTGCTCCTGAAGGTGCTTTCTCCTCTGCTAGTCTCCTCCTCCTCCTCCTCCTCCCCTTCCTCCTCCTTCTCCTTTGTTTTGGCTGAAAAGAAAAAAAGAGATAAAGAACTTTGGAAACAAGCAGAAAACAGAATCTGTAGTTCAGGAGTAACAGCAGTTTAATTAAATTCTGGCTCCTTTCTGCAGTTTTATGGAAGAAAAAGATATGGTCTTGGGCTTTATTGTGCTATAAAACCTTGCTTCTCATTCCCGCAAATAGGCCTCCGTCCTAAGGTTACCATCTGTCTGTACTGGTTGAGAGTGGCCATAGATTGTTGGACTTGTGCAGAGGGGCTTTCTGGAATAGGAACTGGAGCAAGGGAAGAAGTAGTTACCTTATTTGTGAGTGGGGCATGCTGTCAATTTTTTTCTTAGAAACATTGTTCACCTTAAAATCCATGGAGGCACCATGGCATTTATTGTTACTTAAAGCTTATCTGATTGATAAAGTAATATACAGATTTTCATAATATAGCTCCCATGTACATATCACTATGGCAGCACTGGGGCCAAGGGGTTGCTGAGAATCTTTGTCAACTCAGAATTCTAGTAGCCTCTCCACTACAAGTGCCTCACATAAACACATAGCCTAAGTAAAAACGTGTGCTTCTACCTCTCAGAGAAATTTTGAAGTGACCCTTGTTATGGTGGATATTTTGAGAGATCCCAAGCCTTATAAAGTATGAGCTTACAATGGATAATTGGAGGGTAAATACATACATGTATGAAAAGGTCTAAAGCAATAAAACATTTACTGAAGGAGACAAAATGTGAGATTGCTCCTCAGAGGAGCTGCCTCGGAAGAGGGAACCACTTGAACGGTGTTTGCACAAAAGGTTAGCATCTGGAATCAGGAGCCTAGACACTGTGTTACAAAGTGCACGGTGTTTGTAAAGCCATTAACAACTGCTATGAATTCATAATGATGAGTGAGAGCTTAGAATCATTGCAGCTGCCTGTTTTCACAGAGGTTCCTGATAATTATAGTATTAAAGACATACAGGCCAGACATGGTTTCCCATGCTTTATGTAAATAGATGACAGTTATTAAAGATGGTTTGGTTTTATTTATTTATTTTACCTATACTTGAGAGGAACAGGGAGGTTAAGAAATTTGCCTGTGGTGACTCAGTGAGGAGGTGGTAGAGGTGGAACTTGGATGCATCAAGTCAGGCTGCAGAGCCTTCATCAAATTTAATCCATTCGGGGGGGAGGAAATGCCCTTATAATTATGTAGCAAGAATAAATGTTTTAAGGCACATACGACTTTAGTATCTTTAAAATCATAACATTTAGATCACTTTTTGCTCACCCTGGGTAAACAAAGTTCCTGGCTGGTAAACTAAGAAACAGAATGGACTAACCAATCTGATGGTTCCAAACCATTGAATTAAATGTATATAGTTACAAAAGTAGTACAATCCAGGGGTAATTTCTCTATATAATTAAAAGTCTCTGTAGTGGGTTGCATGGCTTCAGAATATGAGTGTTGGATCTTATTGCATTTTACACACTCACATGCACACACCTATTTTTCCATATAGTCTCAAAAATTGGCTTTGAATAGTGCTTTTACTGCTTAGCTTGTTATAAAACCTAGCCATAGACAAGAGAATGAACTAAACACTTAAGGAGGACCTTCCTAGCACTCTAAGTTATTAAGCAACCTGAGAGGGAAAGAAAAGGTAGCTCTTGGATTAATTTCCAGTAACATCACGCTTCATTTGTCATTCATGTTCTTGACCCAGAAAAAAGCCACTTTGATTCAGTGACTTGAGCTTTCACTAAGTAAACAAATAAAATTAATGGAGCAATTGTGTAGCTCCACGTGCGTGTCTTTCCATCATGATGTCATGTGTCATGAAAGGTACAGGGAGCTGTAAGCAAAAAGAAGCAAATAGCCAAGCAATTTGTAGTGCAAAGTGTAGGTTTTTGGCAAGCCATCCTTTTGACCAGCTACACATGATGATAGCTGCTCAGGAGTTTATAATGATGATACTAGATTGCAAAGATTGTATGAATAGTAATTAAGGAGATGTGAAGACTTGCAAAAATGACACATATTGACTCTTCACTCTTTGGATATTGGTATGTAATGTAAAAAACTGGAAGGCAGACACATGGCCAGTATAAAGAGACTAGAAGATGCAAATAAGTACACACCATTTTTCGTCATTTATTCTTGCCATCTTAATGCTGCTGAATTTTATTGCCAGTTCTTTTAAATATGCTTCTTAGCATTCGACAAGGTCTAGGACAGTATCGTGTCATATTAGGTGATTACCAGAATTACCTGGAAAGATCTTTGTATAGAATTTTGGAACTTATCCTTAAAGATTATAAGTCAGTAGCTGTATGTGTGTGGGGGCATAAATCCTAATATAGATGATTTTGAGATGATTTCTAAATCATTGCTTTTATAAATGATCAATAAAGGATTCTAAACATCATGACTGGATGTCTATCTTTCCAAACCCCACTGGCACAGGTATAGGAAAGAAGCGTGGCATCCAGGAAGGGTCAACCACACACCAGCCAATTTACTCACCTTTTACAATGTAATAATGCGCAAAGAGGGTATATTTATGGAGCCTAGGTTCTGACTTTTTCTGTTATGTCATACTACTGCTCTGAAGTGGTGATAGAGTGATGACAGTTTGTAAACACTTTCCCTTTCAAGATTTGTTTCCATGTTTATACAGTGAGAAGAGAAATATCTTTTTGTGACATGATATCTCTGTAGGCAAATAAGATAAAACATTCACTTGAAAAACCCTTAAACAACAGGTGGCAAATGATTAGACCATTTAATGAGCCAATCTAAAGAAACAGAACAATATTTTATGACAGTAGAAAAAAAATAAAATAATTTTTGTTTCTTTTTAGTTAAGGTATTTTGAAACGTTAACTAAAAGCTTCTAGGCATTTCTGTAATTTCCTGATATGTATTTTTGTTATATATGAATAAATTAAGCCACTCTGAAATTCACACTGTACCAGTAAGTAGACATTACCAGACACCTGCTAGTGAAGTCTGCAGTATTTCTAATGCCTGAATTCATTGAAAAATACCCTGCAATGCTGTATACAGTTAAAACTGTGATTTTGCTATCATCAGGGGTTATTTTACTAGTAAGACATCTTTTAACTAAGCTTGTTCTTTAAATTCAAAACATTTATCAGGAATGAGTATTTCTCTTGTTAAGATGACATCCTCCAGGATGAAAAAAAATAAAGAAACCTTGGATTTGGAGTAAAAGGGATTTTGGACCATCAGGAAATGGCCAGAAAGGAATCTGATGGTCCTGATTGGCACAAACTGCGTGACAGGTCACAGATGTAGCCGTTCAGGATAGCACATGCCAAGCTTCAGCTTGTCGTTGGCTGGGTGGGGGACTGTCCTTTCATGCACACTTTCCCTTGCCAGAGCTGGCACTTTTCCCCTTATCCCTGCCGTCCAATAAACTTTGATTGTTCAGGTTTAGGCATCTGTAGACTTTGCATCTCCAAGAGCGTGGCTGCCTTGGCTTGTTTCTTAGAAGCTACCACCGCCTTGTCCACCCTCATCTCAGCAACACGCATGTGACAAGCTGCTTCCCTCTCTGACAAGCTTGCTGTCACTCAGGTTTACGCCTGGAGCCTGAGGCAGTCACGCTCCACCCTGAGTGAATCCCCTTTGAATTCTTTCTTTCTTTTTTAAGGGATTATTTGTCTTAATTTCATTTATTCATTCATTTATTTTAATTTGACCAGGCAGAGAGATAGAGAAAGCAAGCCACCAGGTCCAAGACTTGAATCTCAGTCCGCTACATGGGTGTGTCCAGTGCCTTAACCACCATGCACCCTTTGGCTCCCAAGCCCTGGCTTGGTTTGGCTGTGTGGCTTCTGGCTACAGGGGACAGGATGGAGTAAAGAGGGTGGCCAGGTGAATGCCTCAGATGCCGTCTGCCTGGCCCTTCCCCACGTGAGTTTACCCTGCCAGAGGCACCTGTGCAGTGCTGAATTTGAGGGGAGATCTTACGCCGTGTTCAGTCCCGCAGCTCCCTCACTGGGGCAGCTTTTGTACGTGTAATGACATGAGTATTAAGTATCAGAGGTACTCCAGGAAGTACCCGGAGAAAACGAGTCGTTGCTTTCAAACTTGCTTGTTTCTTCTTGTGCCGTTTCACACCTTGGTGTGCTGCGTTAGGGTTAGGCTTTTTTCTGTGCATATACTTGTTGTATGGGTTTGTGTGTGTGCGTTTAACGTGATTGTGAAAATTTTATTCACCTTCTTTAACTGCTTTTCCTTACTGCTTTTCACTTCTCTGAGGGAAACCTTTTCAACTCTCGACTATGGCTAGATTTCATTCTTTACTGATATTAAGAACAACATTACAATAGACACTTTACACACATGCCTGTGTGTGGCTATGCTTTTTGCAAATCACAATCCTAGAAGTGCAGCTGCCGGGCCGGGTGCTAGGTATGTGGTAAGCACTGAAAGAGCTTGCTAAGGTCCTTTCCTACAGTGCCATCCCTACCCATCCCCAAACAAAACTGTGTTCTTTTACTTTATTTAAAAATGTTTTTAAGTTGCCAGAGGGTGCATGCGTTTGCTGGGAGTTGGGGGAAAGAGACAAAAACAGATGTGGAGAGAAAGCACACGCACAACACACACGCACAATGGAGCGTGACTATCCTGCATGCCCTTCTCATTTCTCTCTGAGATTTTGGGCACACACGCGCATCTGGCATGTTTTCAGACTGCCCGTTAGTCTCCCACATTGCGATCGGCCGTGCAGAATCCAGCTGCTTTAAATGCCAGGCCGTGGCTGGCCCATTCTTCGGAAATGACATAATCTAGAGTCCCCAAATTGATACCGTATTTTAAGCTCTGAATTTCTTTGATTACTAAAACATTAGGTATATTTGTTTTTATTTATTTATTTATTTTTCACAAGTTATTTACATTTTTTTCCTGGTAACTTTGAATGCGAAACTTTTGCCCATTTTGTTGAATTTATAGAAATTTAACATCTGTTACTTGAGGCACAAAGGTATTAAACACATTTCCCCCAAATTTGTTGTAGGTGTCTCTATGTAAGGTTAATTCATGTCATGAGAGTGGGACACACATACCCTGAAAAGGGTCTCTTGCCACGTTCTTCCCCTCGTCTCTCCTGTCAGCCAGGCTCACGGGCACATGCGTGGTGCCTGGAGTGTGTGGGCTCACCTGAGTTGAACCCCGATCTCGTCTGTGTCCTCGAGCACTGTGGAGCATGGCATCCTTCTGGCTAGGCCGGCTGAAGACGTTTTAACTTTATTATTCATCAGAAAGAAGCTTTGAGTTTGCAGATAGTGGCATTGGTTAAGTTTCTCACATGACTGTTGACAATGTTTTAGCTCTTCCAACTCAGAATTATACTGAGGGTTTCCTGTATTGCCTTCTAATTATTTAGATTTGTTTTACACATGAATATGTATATGGAGTTCTTCACTATCATATGAAACATCTAACATTTTTTTCCACTGTACACCTAATTGCCTCAACATCATTCAATACCCCGCTTTAAAAGTACTAAACATACATATTTGTCTTTACATATATGCTATATACTTAAATACATACATTAAACAATTCTTGTACATGTTTGTGTATTTTTGTTTTAATTTGTTTATTTTAGGCTGATAGCAAAATTTCTATTAGTATATTCTCCAATATATTTAATAAAAGGCAAGTCCCCTTTCATAATCCTTTTGTTCACATTATTTTTGAGTATTCTTGTACGTTTAATTTTCCAGAACTTTGGATTCACATGATTTTAATGGATCTTATTAAGATCCAATTGAGATTTTGATTGTGTTTGCATTGAATTTATAGGTCAATTGTGGAAGAATTTACTTCTTTATAATATTGAGTCTTCTCAACCAGAAAATTAGCATGATTCTCTACTGATTTGAGTATTCATTTATATCCATCATTAAGTCTAGCGTGTTTTACTTTAGTGTTCTGCATTTCTTATTTTATTCCTAGGTATATCCTCGAGGACTAGGTTTGGCTGAAAGCAAAAGAGGCTCACAACAACAATGGTTAAGTTTGAAAGCAGCTCAGTTCTGCGTCACATGGAAGTCCCTCACGAGGGGCAGATACTGCAGTTCCACCACAGTCTTCAGGGCCCAGACTCATTCTACAATATCCTGCATCTCTTAAGACACCAGTTCTGTTCCTCATGATTTGATATAGCTGCAGAGGGTCAGCCATAATATCCACACTCCAGGGAGTAAGACTGAGGAGAAGATAAATGAGTCCATGAGGATATCTAGGTATCTTACAAGGACGGCTTTTGAGAACAGGTTCAGAAAAGATACAGATAATTCTGCTTATATCAATATTACATCCTATTTACTGGAATAAGATGTCACGTGGTCATCATGGCGGTGAGAGAGCCTGTGAAATGGAGGCCGCGAGTTGAAGTCTAGCATCCAGCTGGACGTAAGGAGAGGGAAGGACGTTGGAGCACAACTAGCGGCCACCACAGTAGGCACTTTGTAGTTTCTGTTGCTATCGTAAACACACTACGTTTATATACATCTTGCCACACTTCATCACACAGACCAATATAAGCAAAAATCATGGAACTCCCTCCCTGAAATAAGGATTATTTTTCTCCTTTCTCCTCCATTTCTTCCTTTTTTTGTAAAGTTACCAGATGACTGTGAGCCGTAGGGTGGATTGATCTGTTCAGCTCCATGGCTAAATCACCCTTTCTGTTCCCAAGAGTGTTCAAACCCTTCCCAACACTATTAATCTCAAGGACTGATTGAGAATTGGCCTGTGCAAACAGGTGGTCTGACAAAGGAGATGTCTCCAGATGAATACAACAGTTTTACTTCATAAAACAACTTTTATTTTTAAACCAAATCAAAACACACTTTTCCTTATAGATGGACACAATGGTACAAAGTGTACTGATCTGAGATGGAAATAAATCACCTGTGAGCGCCTTCGGGACTTACAAAATCTAACTGAATAACTAAGGGGAAAGCAGATAAGACAGAAGATAAAAGATGCACTCTCAGTATGTGAATAGTCCTGCCTGGAGTTAGACACCCTTTGCGTCATGGTCCCTTCAGTTGTCCACCCCTTAAAGTGGTGTAGCATGGTCCCCAAGATGATGGGCTTGAATTCTGTCCTGAATTGTAATCTCCCTTTTGCCCATGGCAATCGGGGCTACATTATTTGCTCTTGCTAAAGTTGACATATAAAGTGATCAGTTACTAAGACCTATTGACTAACATTAACTTCCAAAATGTCTTTGGTTTCTAGATTCTTCAGACACAGTATCGCCATCAGAGTTCTCTTTGCAAAACCCAGATTGCATAATTTTATGTAAATACCTCCATTTCCCCTCCTTTTTTGGGATAATTTGTAAGTCCTTCTACCCTGATAGAAGACATATTCTTTAAGGCATATTCTCAGTTCACAATCATCTGGTAACTTTACAGAAAAGGGAAGAAATGGAAGAGAAAGGAGAAAACAATCCTTATTTCAGGCACATTGTACCCTGATAGAAGGTACATCTCAACCTCATCTGCAACCACTTGGAATACAGTCAATACTCTGTAGAGCTATTCTGCATTTCCTAGACACATTATAAAAACAACACTCCACATCCTTATTACTTGATAGTCCATTTGCAAGAGCATTCTTCCTCTTTTCCATCTGGTTATGAAATAGATTAAGAACGAAACTTTCCTTAAGACATAGTTTGTGTAATATTTGTATTGTCATCCTTGACAATCTCAATTTTTCCTTTTAACCCTTCACAAGTACTTTTATATAGCACATCCTATTAAACTTCAGTTTTTAATAGTGAACTTCAAATATCGAGTCTGTAGCACAAGGCTTGCTCCTGGTATGGCTGCTATGTTGTACCAATTAGATGGTTTATGAATGAATGGGTGATAGCAATTGATTCCTTTTGGTGCCCAGCTGTCATGTCATTGTCATATTCCTAACACAAACCTCCAAGCTGAGATAAAAATATTTGCCTTGTAATAGATACATGAATGTGTGCTTATTGTTTCCTTTCAAGACAATGTGCTTGTGCAGTTGACCTTCTTAATGTGAGTGTTGAAGACTTGACTATTTCTTCCTCCCCTTCCCTCTAAGCTGGTCATTGAAGCCCTGGGTTACTGATCATTATTCTCCTGGCAATGATGGTTTTAATCTTGTTGACTAGGAATTACAGATTCAGGTCTCTAGCTAAATCAAAGTGGGTCTTATCTGATTTAAATGTCCACATTATAAATGATGTTTTCAGTCTGTGCTTTCACGTGTATAGTTAAGCTCATTTGCAGGTTCACCTGTGGACACTTCACTGACAGCTAAATGCAGTAGTTTAGGAAATTTTAGAGTGATAGCTAACTTAACCCTCAAAATGTACATTGACTTTTCAATGGTGACTATTCAGTTTTGTGTACTACTGTCTTTTACTTTTTTTTCTTTTTTTTTTTTTCCATAGAATGCATGCACTCACCAGACAGAGGGAAAGTGAGAAAGCAGCCCCCCCCCTTTTTTATTTTATTTTTTTTCCCATAGAATGCATGCACTCACCAGACAGAGGGAAAGTGAGAAAGCAGCCCCAATTGGGGGATGGCCATGCCACAATCCTTTCTTCTCTATCCTTCTCTTGGGATTTTGGGCATGCATGTGCATGTTTTTTGGGTGATTTTTAAGCCACTGGGTCTGGGTGCCACCTACTGGGCCCTTAATATTGTCTTTTAAAAATGCTTTCCTACATCAGTGAGCAGATAATACAAATTTCAGTCAAAAGTCACTTAGTAAAAGGCTAGAAGTCCACTGTTTCTTTTTCCTTCATTGTGTAATATTTCTCTTGTGTTACTATCGTCCCTCCTCAGCCACTTGAATACCTGGCACTATGCCTGTCTTTAGGGTGGGCTGAGAGAAGGACCGAGGTCTCCTATGTAGCCTCAGCCGTCCACACAGCAGCATTCAGCCTGGTACTGTCTAGGCCTTCATCCTTTTTAGTGGCCACATACTATTCCATTGAATATACAGACCATAATTTAACCAGATATCAAGTTAAAGACATTGGGTTACCTCCAATTTTTTGCTGTTACCAGCAATGCTAGCATGAGCCCTTAAAAAACAAACAAACAAACAAAAAACTTTGTGTACATGTGAAGAAAAATATATGAAAGACTTGGAATGCCAATTTTTACTTTCATTCTTTTCAATTGAAATGTATTTCTTGTTCCCAAATGAAACATTACTAAATACATATACTTCCCCAACTCTATTCATCCATCTATTGATAGTTACCACTGCATAACTGGCATTTTACCTCTAAGCTGTAAATATCTTTTGGCTGCAGGTATTAAAAACTCTTCATGGGGACTAGCAGATGACATAATGGTTATGTTGCTAAACTCCCACATAGTCTACTGCACTTTGAGTCCCAGACCCAGTGGCTTAAAACTCACATCAGGCATGTGTGTGTGTGTGTGTGTGTGTGTGTGTGTGCCCAAAATCCTGGGAGGAGAATGGAAGAGAAGGTATTGTGGCATGGTTGTCCCGTCTAGGGGGTGATTTCTCACTTTCTGTTTCATTGTCTCTGTGTCTTTGGTGAGTGCACATGCCCTATAACAAAAATCTCTCAAAAACAAAACAAAACAAAACAAAACAAAACACCTTGCATGTGCACTACCTCCCTTATTGTTTCCCTCTTTCCATTCTGATTTTTGGTATTTCTATGTTTTAGGGTGTGTAATGTTTAGATTTTATTTTTTCACCCAAATTATTGTATTTGTCTTATTTTTTAGGGAAAAATACATCGCTTACTAGCCATTTCTAGGCTGAAATTTCCTCAAACTTTGTAAAGTTTGTACTCTTAGTTTCCCTTAAGAGGATTTTATGAGAAAAACAATCTCTTACAAGATCAATACTACATGGAGTCTGTATGGTTAATATCTTGGCAGGGTATAAAATCCTCATCTCACATTCTTTCCCAGAGTGCCTTGTAGCTGTTACTACATTGTCTTCTAGTATTAAACATTTCTGTGGGAAAATCTGTTTTAGCTTAAATTTTTCCTCTCATAAATGAATTTCTTTAATTAATTACAAAATTTCTTTTTTGTCTTTAATACCCCAACACCTTAACTAATTTCTGAATCAGTGGTTCTTGACACACATTATTTAAATACATAGACTCAAACTTTTTAAAAAGAATTATTTTATTTAACTTTATTTATTTATTTATTTTAATTTGACCAGAGAGGGATAGAGAGAGAGCTACAGAAAGAGAGAAGGAAAGTGAGAAAGCAGGCTGCCAGGTCCAAGACTCGAACCATGGTCAGCCATGTGGGAGTCCAGATGCCTTAACTACCATGCCACTTCCCAGCCCTATAGACTCAGATTTTTAATTTAAAGATATTTTTCCATTTTAAAGAAAGACAGGTAGAGAGACAAAGACAGGACGCTTCAACACAGTCTTCATGCTGCTCTCTACCCTCAGCCCCAGCTGTCCCTGGGCCATGTACATACATGTGCCTGTCATACTCAGGGAGTCTCTGGTGGCAAACATGGAAATCTCCCATGTGAGTCACATAGGAATGGAATACAGAACACTCAGTTCAATTTGAATTTCATGCAAATGATGGATCTTTCTGCTTTTTTTAGTGTAAGTATTGGGTTGTCAGGAAAGTCATGATGCAATTTTGTATAGAAAAACATGTCATGACTTTACTGATGACCTAATATTTTCCTGGCAATATTTGTGATATAATTCTTTTCTTGTCTGAAATTAAAATGTAACTGTGAGTACTGTATTTTTGCTAAATCTATGAGTCCTATTTGGTAGGAGCTGGCATGTAAGAAGGGCTAGGACAGCCTAGGTATTGTAATCCAAAAGACTTCTTTCTCTTTTGCTTCCCCTTCATGACACAACTGCTTTCTTCAGAAAGGCTCTTTCTGTAATCTTTGCTGCTCCCCTGAATCAAACCCATTTCAGGAGGGTTCACTACTCACCCTGCTCCCTCTCAGCTACTGCAGCAAGGGAAGTGGACCTTTCTCTTCAGGGTGAACTCATTATATGCAGATGATGTGGTTTATTTTGTGTTTAGATTCTTGAGCATTCTGGAAGCACCTTATCTCTGCTCCTGTCTGACCAACATATGTCCTATCTTTGTCATGTTCATTTCACCCAGTTCATTTTAAGTAAGTTCTGAATAAATGATTGCCACAAACTTATTAGCTCTTATCCCTGCTACTGCCTCGTTTCTCTGCTCCCGTACACTGCAAAACTCACCGAAAGAATTTTCAGTACTCACTTCTCCCACCTTATTTTTCTTTGGGTTTGATTCTCAGTTTCTTCTTGTTTGGGTGTAGTGGTAGGTGGGATAGTAAATGAAACATCTTAAGAGGGACCAAGTAAGGAAAAACAGAAAAGCCTTATCTTTTTCATTACCTTGGCTATGTAATGAGACTTAGATTAGCAAAGAGTTTTAAAAATAATTATTAATTTTTATTATTTTTTCAAAATTTGCTATAGGACACATGCAGTCATGAGAGAGAGAGACAGACAGAGATGCTAGATCTAGGACTCAAACCACAGTCGACCATTTTGGAGTCCAGTGCCTTAACCTGCTGACTCTGGCAAAAACATTTTAAGAGAAATTATTCACATAAAGAAAATGTGTTTTTTCCTCCTTCATTTTAGATCATTTGATATATTCATTTGGGTATATTTCTGGGCTCTCTGCTCTGTTTCATTGATCTGAGTATCCCTTGACCACTACTGCACTGTCTTGATTACTGTAGTTTTATAGTTAAGTCGTAAAGCCAGATAGTCTCAGTCTACCAACTTTGTTCTTTTCCTTCAATATTATGTCAACTATTCTGGGCCTTTTGCCTCTTCACATAAACTTCTGATGATTTTGTCAATATCCACAACATTGGATAGAATTGTGTTTGAGATTGCATTCGAGCTACAAATCAGATTGAGAAGAACTGACATCTTGAATATGGAGTCATGTTTCATAGAATAATTATACATTTAATTCTTTGATATCTTCCCTCAGAGTTTTGTAGTTTTCCTTATAAATCATATACCTATTACATTAGATTTATACCTAAATATCTTGTTATTTTGTACTAATGTAAATGGATATGTGGTTTACAATTTTTTTTTAAGAATTATTTTATTTAAGTTTATTATTATATCATTATTATTTTTCAGTTTGATCAGAGAGAGACAGAGAGAGAGAGAGAGAGGAAGTGAGAAAGCAAGCCACCAGGTCCGAGACTTGAACCGCGGTCGGCCATGTGGGAGTCCAGCGCCTTTAACCACCACGCCACTTGCCAGCCCCTGGTTTACAATTTTTTAAAGAATTATTTAACGTTATTATTATTTTTAATTTGCTGTAGGGCATGTGTGATTACCAGAGAGAAAGGGAGAGAGAGAGAGAGAAAGAGAGAGAGCGCACACCACCAGGTCTAGGACATGAACCATAGTTGGCCAAATGGGAATCCAACACCTTAAACACCATGCCACCTACTGGCCCATGTGATTTAAATTTTAAACTTCACTTGTTTGTTGCTGGTATAGAGAGATAACTTCTGTATTTTAGCACTGTATTTTGAAACTGCTATAATCACCTACTAGTTTCAGGAATTGTTGGTTCTTTCAGATTTTCTGTGTGATGATTGTGTCATCTGAGAACGAAAGCAGAATTTTTTCTTAGCAATCGTACCCTTTGTCTTCTACTGAACTACCTCATACTCCAGTGCATTGTTGCAAAATGGTGGCAAGAAAGTCATCTTAGCCTTGTTCCTTATAACTTTCTTAGAGACTCTAAGCATAATGGTATCACATCTAAAAACTTAATAATTCTTATTAATTCTTATTCTTATTAATATCAGCAAATATTAAGTTAGCATTTGACCAGTTATCTCATAATTTTAAAATTTTGTTTGAATCAGAATTTGAGTAAAATTCACATTGTAGTTTTTGATATATCTTTGAAGTCTTTTTATATTTATAACTTGCCTTTTTCTTATTCTTTGCAGTATCGTTTGGTATGTTTATTCTGTAAACTATCTCACAGCATAGATTTTGCTGATTTTCTTTCTGTTATGTGAAGTTTAAGTGAGTAGTAGATCTAGAATTTTGGCTAGGTTCAAACTCCTCCCCCCCCCCCCTTTCAGAAAGGACTTGGGGTACATCATGACATGTTGTGTCTCCACTAGAAGCAACATCATGTCTGGTTGTCCTTCTATGTTTTCTGTCAATAGTCGATGTGATTGCTGTTTAGGTTTATTATAGTTTGTGAAACTGATATTCTGATGCCTTCATCTTTTCTCTATTAGCTAGAATAATTTAGAGAAAGTTTTCCTGTCACCCATTTAAGTTCTCCTAAGAAATGGCCCATATAGGGACCAGCAGTTAGCATAATGGTTATGTCGCTGGACTCCCATGTAGTCGACTGCGGTTCGAGTCTTAGACCCAGTGGCTTAGACTCGTGCTGGGCATGCGTGCGTGCGTGCCCAAGATCCCAAGAGGAGAATGGAGGAGAAGGGATTGCGGTGTGGCCATCCCCCTGGGGGTTGATTTCTCGCTTTCTTTCTCTCTGTGTCTTTCTGGAGAGTGCACACGCCCTATAGCAAAAACCTCTCAAAAAAAAAAAAAAAAAAAAAAAAAAAAAGAGGAATGATCCATATAGGAAAGAAGGATAAATGGTTGGTTTTACTAACATGTTTTGATAATAGTGTTAATTTCTCTCATTTTGCAAAAGTAAGCAGTGTGTATGTGAATATGTGATGCTTACTCAGTCATGGTTATTACCTTTGTTGCTCAAATCAGGTGATTTCTGCTCTGTCAGTCTCTATATTTGCTGCTGAATGTTTTTTTACATGAGAACATTAATATTTGGTAGCATTTTTGTTTTGCGATATGACAGAATATTTTAGGTTTGTGTTGTGTATTACCAATTCCAGACCTGAAGTAGTTATTTTTCCAAAGAACCTTTATTTCTTTAGTGAGAAATGATTAAGATCACATTCCAGGTACTAGAGGTTATTGTTACTGTTAATCATCATTTCTAGGATATTTTGGTGGATAGACTTTAAAAGTGTTTTTTTCTCTAAAACATAAAATGAATTTTTTTTCTTCCAATTAAAAATCAGGATTTCAAAAGTTTACTTACTATCATTGATCTTATATTTATTCTTTCTTCCACACTGAAATTCTCAGCTCCCAATAATATCTGCAAATTTTATTTGCTTTATTTCACATTATATCCACAAGTTTCTCTATAACAATACCAGTCCTTTATCAACAAAATTTCTGAAAGCAGTTTAATTTCCTTTGTAGGTGAGCTAATAATCAGGATCAAACCGCCAAATCTGACTTACATGAACTGAAGATCTAGAATCAGCAGTTACTAAATAATTATAAGGATATAGATAATCAAGGGACTCAGATAAATAGATCTGGATAGATCTCCAGGATTTCTCTCTCTCTCTCTCTCTCTCTCTCTCTCTCTCTCTCTCTCTTATTTGGTTAGACATGAGCCTCTGACTCAGAATAGGTAAAGTCTCTAAGACAAATTTGCAAGGTACCTTATATGTAGAACATTTAAATTAGAAAACATCTTCATGTTATAATTTATAATTACATAATGTCTGTACTGTTTTTCAGGAGGCCTCTTCTCGTGGCTTGTGTAATTCCTAGCTAGGCATCTCCTACTGAGGGCAATTTAAAGAACAAGTCCCTTCCTAGAAAATATTGTTAGCTTATTACGCGAAGGTCTCGTTGGCAGAGACTGGACAGGCCACTAGACTTCTTCTCAAGTTCAACTCCCTAGTGGTCTGTTCTGGGAAAAGGAGTAAACAGATCAGCTGGTTACACTTCTTCCCCTAAAGTCCTTTCTCACCTAGAACACAGCTCAGAGGTACAGTCTAATATATCCTCTTAAACTCAGTTGAAATAGCTCCTGTCGGTATGGTTCTGCCTTCGACTTGACAAATAGATTATTTTTCATTTCACTTTACATTTCTAAGGATTTCTTTTCAAATTTAGTTTTGCTTTAAAATGACATAGAATATTTACTAAGCCTCACATCAAATATGTAAAATGAGAGCGATTTAGGGAGGTCTAGCTTCTGTCCGGGCTGTGTATACCTCCTCTTCCTCCTCTAGGGGTTCGTTATGGTGTGGATAGGGTCAGCCTCCCAGAGGTTATGCGCTAGAAGCTTGACCCCAATGTAATGGTGTGAGAGGAGGTGAAACCTTTAGGAGGCGGGGCCTTGTGTGTGGTATTTGGGTCACGGGGGCTCTGCCGTCATGGGTAGATAATGCTATGTTGTGGGAGGGAGTGAATTCTTGCTCTTGTGGGAGTTACTTACCATAAAAGCACTCACCTGCTGGCCTTCCTGCTGCTGTTGGCCATGTTGTGATGTAGAGTCAGAGGCCAGACAGAAGCCAGCCCTGTGCTCTTGGGAAGCCTCCAAAATGAGGAGCCAAATACACCTCTATTGTTTCTAAATCACCCAGTCACGGGGTAACGCAAGAAGGAACTGACACAGTTATCCTTATGGAAATGCATATCCTCTAACGAACAGAAATATTCTGCATGGATTCTTTTTTTTCCTCCCCCTAGCAATATGTTCTGAGAACTACTCTCTAATAGTAGAAATATTTTTCTTTTGTTCTGTAATACTCCATTGTGTGTATGGACCATTCAACTAGTTTCCAACTCAGAGATTTTGTTTTTGATCTTTTACAGCTAGCTATTGGAATTGCCTACTTTTTTTTTTTTTTTTTTGGTCAGTATATCTTTAGGATATAAGTTAAAAATGAGATTTCAAGGGTATATGCATATATAACTTTGCTACTTTGCCAAATTCTCCTTTGTAGTGTTGAATTTTGCATTTATATTTGCTTTGGAGGAGACTATTTACCCACAGCTTTACCAGAAAAGAATTTTGTCCAACTTAAAAATCCTTTTCCAATATATGTGATATAAAGGAAAGGGTACCTTGGAGTAGCTTTAAAATTGCACTCTACCTCCGGTGCTCAAGATCAGTTGAGCGTCTTATTTAAGCACGGCTCGATTTCTTTCCATGAACTGCCTGTTCATATATACTACCTGGTTTTTATTGAATTATTATTTTATTTTATTTATTATTATTTTAGAATTTGCTATGGGACACGTGCACTTACTAGAGGGAGAAAGTGAAAGTAAGAAAGCAAGCCGCCAGGTCTGGAACTCAAATGGCAGTCTAGCCATGTGGGAATCCGGTGCCTTAACCATCACGCCACCTGCTGGCCCCTATACTGCCGGTTTCTCTCATGATTGTTTTTTTCCTTTCATTAAAACAAATCTAAATATTAGGAATATTAATACTTTATCATGAAGTATATAAGTTGAAATTTTTCCTTTTTATTCTAAATCATATTTTCTGTACACATGACTTTAAAACTAGTCAACTTTATCAATTATTCTCTTATTACACCTTAAGTGTGGTTAGAAAAGTTTGGCTGCCCCAAAGTTATAGAATAACTTAGTCTTGTTTACCTCTAAAAATTGGATGATTCTATTTTCTACACTTAATGCATGATCTATAATATTTAGAATTCATTAGATTATACAATGTGAGAAACGGATTCAGTTTCTGTCCTATTTTGCTATCTAGCTATTTCAATATCACTTATTAAAATGCCCACATTTCTCCCAGTGATTTAAGCTTCAGCCTTTATTACATGTTAAATTTTCATGTGGGATTAGTTCTCTTTCTGCATTTTTTCAATTCTGTTCCATTAGTTGGGAGCTTATTCATGCTCTAATGCTACACTGTTTTAATTATATAAACTATATCATATGTTTTAATATCAGTTACCTCAAACACTTCCTAGCCCCACTTTTAGTATTTTCAAGTATTCTTGCTTGTTTTCTCACTTAAACCTTTTATTTAACTAATTTTAAGACAAAATTAAGCATAGAATTGATATTTTCATTGCAGATATTTATAAGCTAGTCATCTTGTTTGCTCTGGGATCCACTCCCACAGATCCAACACTGCTCGCATCAGAGTCAACGATAATGTCTACCTGTCCAAGTTCAGAGGCTGATTCACAGGCCTCACTTTCCCTGGCCTGCACACAGGATTTGACACTGTGGTTCGTTTCCCTTTGATTGCTGGCTTGGCTTGGTTTCTAGGACCTCGTTCTCTCCTCGTTTTTATCCTTCCTCACTGGCAGCCCTCTCATCTTTCAGACCTCTGGACTGTAGGGAGTCTTGGGACTCAGGATTCTGACTTCTCATTTCAATCTAAGCTGCAAGTTTTAGTGACCTCATCATGTCTTAAGGGTTGAGAAAACATGTCAATGACTCCTGCTTGAGTTTACCTACCACTTCTAGTCTCCTGTTTCCACCTGCCTATATTTGGAACTCTGAGTGTCTATACTGCCCCTTAGATTTTTAATAAATAGCTCAGAAGTAGCACATTCGAAACTGAAATCCTGATCTTCCAATTTGAAACCTGTCATTCCTGCTTCTTCTAGTCTTGCAAGTTATAAATCTCTTCTTTCAATGGTTCAGGTCAAAAGTGTTGGAGACATTTTGGACCCTTCCACTAATGTCACTCTGATACAAGTCACCACTGTTTCTCTCCTGGATTAATGAAATAACGCCTACCTGCTCTCTGTGCTTCCAACCTTGCCTCGTTGAATATATTCTCAAAACAGCAGAGTGATCCAGTTAATACAGAAATCAGATCTTGTTACTTCTTGCTCAGAATTCATTTTTCCATCTTATTCAGTAAACCGAAAGACCTTACAGTGTCCAAAAGGCCTTATAGTTTCGGGCCCCTGGTCACTTCTGATTTAATCTCCTACTCTTCTCGTCCTCTGTCACTCTACGTCAACCACCCGGGTGCTGTAATTAATGCTCTTGTCATATCTGCATTGCTTGTCTCTGTGCCCTTCAGATCATCTTTATTAAGAACTTCCCACACTGAACTATTTTAATTGAAGTTGGTCTCATTTCTTAGCTTCCAATTCACTTTCCTTGCTTTATTTTTATCTGGGGCACAATCATTTGATATTACATTAGTTGCACATTTTGTTCTTTTTAAGCATATCCCTGTTAAAGAATGTTACCTTCCCTCTTCACCACAGTCTCTCCAGGATTTATTATTCTGTATTTTTTTAATCTCAGCCATTCCGACTGGGGATAGTGGCATATCATTGTGGGTTTGATTTGCATTTCCCTTATGACAAGAGATGCTGAGCATTTTTTTTATTTGCTTTTTGGCCACTCGTGTCTTCCTTGGAGAATTGTCTGTTCAGTTCAGTTGCCCATTTTTTAATTGGATTTTGTGTGGGTAAGTTGCTTGAGTTCTCTGTATTCTACTGACCAGTTCCTTATCTGAAGCATCAGTGGCAAATATCTTTAACTGCTACATCTCCACCAAAGATAATATGAGGTATTCTTTACTAAATGCTTATAGAATGAACAAATGAACTGAGATTATGTATGTTTTGACATTACTTAATTTATTGCTGATCTTTTGAGGTGATCAGTATTGAAAGTGATCTTATTAAGGGATTACTAATTCATCTACTTTAAATGGATTTTAAGGTGTTTGTTTTCCTTTTACCTATATATTTGTGATTTCTTCCTCTTTCCATCAGAAATAATCAAAAGCAAGTAAGCTAACTCAAACAAAATGCTAAACAGGATTGATTTTAAAACATTAACAAATGGACAGATTTTAAAGTTTTTATAGAATATGATTTACTATGCTGCTTTTCAAAGACACATTAATTAAGCAAATGCATTTCTAAGGGGATAGTTAAACCTATACTATGACTGTAAGTATTATCCGCTTTAGCATTTGTATTTTTACATATGAGGAAATGGATGTAACAAAAGCTAGCTGGGGGCTAGGTGGTGGTGCAGTGGGAGAATCCAGTGCTCTGCAAGGCTGACCCACGTTAGAAGGTTCCGGATCTCCTTCCAGAGCCCTCCCTAAGTACGCTGAGTTATGTGTGCCCACCATCTGGGACTGGCTAAAACTGGGGTGGGGGGTGGCTCATGATGCTAAGACCCTGTTGGGGTGCTGTCCCTGTCTTTCTGTTTCTCTCACTCATGGAAGAAATACAATTTTAAGAATTAAAGACTGCTACCATTTTCCAGTAATAAGGTAATACAAGGACCTAGATTACTGGTGAGATTTATAAATCATCAGATTAGTAAGGTTTTCATAATAGCTGTTTTGAAACAAAAATTAAAACTCATGAATTTAGAAGTATGAATTAAGCTTATTTGGCGCATAGGCGGATTATTTAGAAGCAAAAGGAACTATCAGAAAGTTTGGCTCTGTTGGTAATCCTGAGTTTATTCTGCATCCTTATAAATCATCCCCCAGGGGTGTTGGCCACACCGCAATCCCTTCTTCTTCATTCTCTTCTTGGGATCTTGGGCAGGCATGCACACATGCTCAGTGTAAGTTTAAGCCACTAGGTCTAGGACTCGAACCACAGTCGACTATTTGGAAGTCCAGCAACATAGCCATTATGCCGACTGCTGGTCCCCCAAAGTTCCTCTTAAAAACATACATGGATCAGCCAGAGTGGTACAAGTGGTAGAATACTTCTGCCCAGTGGCTGAGGCCACACTAGAGGCCCAGGTCCAGTTAAAGAGGCTGGGCACGTGGTGTGTGCATATGGTCTGAGCTAACTGGGAAGCTAGAACAGGAAAATCATGACATAATGAGACCCTGTCAAAGATATGAGAATGTGTGTCTCATTTAAAAAAAAGTTTGGGCCAGCAGGTGGCATGGTGGTTCAGGTGCTGGATTCCACATGGCTAACTCTGCATTTTTAGTCTCATACCTAGCAATTTGGAGCAAAACATACTAGACAAGTGTTTATGCCTGCCCATTATCTCAAGAAGAGGATTTAGGAGAATGGATTGTGTTGTTATCATCTTCCTCTGGAGCGTAATTTCTCAATTTCTCTCTCTGTCTCTTGGCGAGCATATGTGTTCCATGGTAGAAAACTAAGTAATAATAGTAATAATAAAAACCCCACATGTAGCTTTTGCCAATTACTTTATAAGCTTAAAGCCAATGTAGCCAGTTGATGTAACAGCAGGTTCTTCAGGCTTATGTATTGTATGGACTGAAGACAGAAGGAAAAGCTACTCTATGCTTCACCCTTCAACACTCATTTCTCTTCCCTAAATTAAATTAATGTTTATTTTACTTTCGATATTTTCTTTTAGATGTCAAATTAAAGACATTACTGATATGTCTTTTTTGGGGGGAGAAGTAATGCTAGTCTTGATTAATTTTCCAAATTCCTTAATAGGAAGAAGGAACCAGAGAAAATAGAACACAAGGCAAAGTAACTTCCAATGATGGGAAGGAAAGATTGAGAATCAGAACTTCTGCTTGTTTCGATGTTGGTAGTTGTCAGTGATGGGGAGGTAACGTGAACAAAACAGTACTTGCCATGAGGTTCTAGAAATAGGTGAAGTCTGGGATTTGGAACTTCAATTTGCCGTATCATAATTTAACTCAAGATCAAGTAAAGTAAACAGAATCAGAGGGTTTCTATAGATTACTCAAAACATTGTATTGGGTCATTGAAAAACTCATGCGTATTTTGTATGTTTTTCTATGCAAAAATGAGTCATGACTTCTCCAATGACCCAGTAGGCTCAAGAAGAGAACAAGGTAGTTAATTCTCATGGAAAAACACCTGAATTGTCTCAAGCTACCTTGGCGCATTCTTTCAGTTTAAGAAATGAAAATGGAAAGTAACATTAAATACCACAGAGAAAAGACCAATGCATCAAGTAGTGACAAGCTGAATTTCAATTCCCTTAATTTTAATGTTGTTCAAGGTAGAATTATAAAGTTAAACTGAAAAAAAATGTCACCCCTTGGGAAAATACTAATGTTCTCAAGACTTCCCACAAGGGTTTATTTAAAAAGGTGAAAAATGGTTATACATTGCATCATGAGAAGATCATCCCTTGGGCTAAGTGTGCTCACCAAATGATCACATCATCTCTTATATGTATGAGGTTTCCTGTATTCAAGAATATTTTCCAATTAGAGTAGCTGTCAGTTTTGCATGCTTTAAAGCCACAGCTTAATCTGTAGATATGTTAGTAACATTCTTTTATATAAAATAGCTTATCTTGGCATAACAGCATCCAAGGTGCTTAGAGTAGCTTTGTAATGGTTTGGGCACCCCGGAGGGGAAGGAAGGTACAGTGAAGAGCAAGCTTGCAGAGGGTGTGCTCTGCTGCTGGACACGTGAAGGGGCCATTTAGAAGGGGGGACTTTTCTTGCATGTCACATTTATGCTGGCTTTGTGGTGGTGCACCCCAATAGTATTATGTTTAGTAGTCCTTCAAAATTTTCCCATCTTCTTTCCATGATAAAATGATTTTTCTACCTCTCAGCTAATTAAATAGAAAGTATTAACTGGGGTCATTTGAGATCTTTCTTCAATAACCCCAAATTGGAAGAACACTTTTATACACATTTCAAAAAAAAAATTGTAAAGAGTGTTAGAGTTAAAAGTGATTGAGAAATTAAGTTTCTGTCTTGAGATTTATGTTTGGATTGGAATTTTATTTTTCATCATTATTGTGTGATTTTTTTTCAAGTTGATATGTTAACCAAGTTATAAATGGTGAAATTCGTGGAACAATAATTCCCTTGGTATAACTGCTACATGATTGTTAAGATATTTAAAATTGTTTTAAATAATTATTTAGCTTTATTATTAAGTTTTAATTTGCTATAGGGCTTGTGCACTCACCAGAGAGAGCACAAGCAAGCAAATGAGTCATCAGGTCTGGGACTCAAACCATGGTTAGCCATGTGGGAGTCCAGCACCTTAACTACAATGCCACTTGCTGGCCTCACTATTTAAAACTGCTCTAAGAAAATTTTCATGTCAACAGGTTCTGATTTATTTTATTGTAACATCTTACTGGGTTGTTGGAAAAGTCATGTTGCACTTATGCATAAAAGAATATGTCATAATTTTTCCAATAACCTAACAGATTCTTTGGATATAAGCTAGATTATTTAATTATTCTTGACCCATGTGGTGGTGAGAGGACTTGATGAATATATGAACCCCTCCATAATCCTACAGTCCTATATTCAGTGAAGTAACTCGTATGACCTTAGGTCTAAATAGCTGGTGATGGTTGTGTGCCATTATTTGTACCAAGCAAACATGGCATCAGATTTTCCAAGATTCATTTCGGATTTTCGTTAAATTTCTAATTTTCAGACAATCTCACTAGTTTCATTTTGTTATTTTATTATTTTGTTCATTTGTTTGTGAACAAGTCACTGACAATACAGCATTGATAACTTACTTGAGGTCATGGCAACGGTAAGCAGTGGACCCAAGACAAACACTCTTCTATTTGGACCCCTCCTAATTCTCTATCTCATCTCAACAGCAAAAGGAGACGAACATTTCAATATACCTTCCATGTTTGAGTTCAATCATAAAATACAAGACTTTACAATGAATTGTCTCTGGACAATGTTAGTAGGATGAGTAGTTTGGAAATGGGATGTTTAGCATGTAGTGAAAGCATATTTAGTGCCTGAGAATACTGTCAGTTTCATGTTAAAATACGAGAGGGGTGCATCCTTCCTCTCTGTAAAATTATCTCCCAGATTTTTCAAGATGAAACTACTGTGAATTTCATATAATATTCTTTGAGGACATTATCTCTTTCTAATGCCAATATAAAAATTTAAAATTAGCCCATTGAATTTTTTATTTATATTGTAGTAGAAATAAAAAGTTGAATTTCCACCTAACTGGCTGATTCTATTTTCTAAGCAAAATTAACTGGATTCATTGATTGCTTTTGTGATAAGTAATGGTAATTTATATGAAACAAATTCAAGGTAATAGATCATGGCATAATGTGCCATTTTCAATTTCTTTTTTTTCTTTCTTTTCTTTTTTTTTTTTTTTAATTAGGATAAGGCTTCTTGAAAGAAGCAACATTAGAACTGAGCCCTGAGTAAAGTCAAGGAGAAGGTGCCTGAGGGAAGAATATTCCAGAAAGAGGAAGCAGACAATGCAGAGACCCTGAGGTAACACCAACCGTTGTAAACTTAAAGACTTTGAGTTGTTTCTAAATATTATGGGAAGCTCCAGAAGTGCATTAAACAGGGAAGGATTATCTTTAAAATTGTAAGGGATTGCTATGGCTGCTTGGTGAAGAAAAATAGAGTAGAACAAGGGAACCATCTGGGACCCTGTGACCATGTTCTAGGTGAGGAGGATGATGGCTTGGATATGGACTGACAACAGTAGACAAGAAATGGTGGAATTTAGATTATGATTGAATGTAATTTATTGATGGAATTAACATGAAATATGAAATGTGAGACACCAAGTATGATGTATGTAAGTGATGGTGCCATTTATTGAAATGAGGAAGTCTGGGGAGAAATGTTACTGAGTTTGGCTTGAATAAGCTTCTCAAGCTTATTCAAATGAAGATCTTTGCATATATTCTGAAATTCACATAAAAGTTTTAGTCTGCCGTGAAATTTTAAATCCCTCAGCGTAAGTACCACATTTAAAGTCAATGAAACTTGATGGGATAATCCGGAGAATCAATAGAGAGATGAGGTATGGGGATAACCCCTCAAGCACTCCAGTAGTTCAAAGTGAGGGGAGGAGGGACCAGCAGATAACGCAATGGTTACATCACTGGACTCCCACCTGGCCGACCATGGCTCGAGTCCTGAACCTGGTGACTTAAAACTCATGCCGGGCATGTGTGCGTGCATGCCCAAGATCCTGAGAGGAGAATGAAGGGATTGTGGAATGGCCATCCCCCCAGGGGATGATTTCTTGCTTTCTGTCTTGTCTGTTTCTGTCTCTCTGGCGAGTGCACGGACTCTATAGCAAAATTCTTTATTTAAAAAAAAAAAAGAAAGCAGAAGTGAAAGGAGGAAAGACATCCATCACAGGAGACAGAGAATGGCTAGATATGAGAGAAACTTGGGAGGTGTGATGTTTCAGAAGCTAAGTGACCAACTGAGACACTTCAACAAGAAAGCTAGTGTTTCAAATGTCTCCAAGAAGTCAAAGATGAAGTCTGAGTGTGAAATATTGCAAGAAGTATTGTGACAGTGACTGGCTCTCTGACAAGAGATGCTTTGGAAAAGTGACTGGCATGAAATCCTGATTGGAGTGAGTCTAGACAGAACTAGGGAGAAGAAAAATAAAACTGAGTGTGAACAAGTGATTTTTTATTGTTTTGTTTTTTAACATAGCAAAAAAAATAAGGCAGCAGAATCAAAATATTATTGTTATTTATTTATTTATTTATTTTGGAGAGGTTTTCGCTATAGGGCGCATGCGCTCACCAGACAGACAGAGAGAGACATAGAGACAGAAAGTGAGAAATCACCCCCCAGGGGGGATGGTCACGCCGCAATCCCTTCTCCTCCTTTCTCCTCTTGGGATCTTGGGCATGCATGCACACGTGCCCGGCGTGAGTTTTTTAAGCCACCGGGTCTGGGATGTGAACCGCGGTCGACTACGTGGGAGTCCAGCGACATAGCCATTACGCTAACTGCTGGTTCCCGATTGTTATTTTTTTAAGACAGGTGTCTGTCATAATCCTGCCTTGGGCTTCCAGATAGCTGAGATTGTAGGCATGCACCACATACCAACATTTTAGGACAGGCTAGGAATTGAACCTCGGCCTTTCAGGTGGCTGCAGCTTACTGAACACCAGCATCTAGCACGTACTACTGTGGTTTGCCAAGAAAAACAATCTTAAGATAAAAGAAGCAATAGTACATTGTGTGCTGATAGCAAGATCCAATAAAGAGGAAAGTTAATAATGCAGAATAGAGTCTGGATACTTGAAGAGAGGATATTTAGTCAGATACCAGCTAATGGGATCTCTTAATAAATTGCATAAGTAGTATGTGTTATGAGGTTGTGGAAGTTGTCATATTGGTCAAGGCATTCATCTGCATGTGGGAAGGGAGAGTATTGAATGGTTTAAGAGAATAAGTGGCAAATTACTGTTTGAGATGTCAGAGAATCAGTTGACTAAGGAAATGTAGTAGGATTGTAAACACTGAAAGTTGACTGATTGGCCTATGATAAAAATAATTGACAGATTATGAATTTTAGTTTGAATCAGGCAGGCATCAATAAACCAGTAAATCCAGAATAATGGGTGAAGTCTGACAGCTGTCGTGTCTTAGTAGCAATCATATTTAGGCTCAGGTAAAGGGCTTTACTAGTTTTTCAAGTACTTTTCTAATTGGGAGGAAAATCCTAGCTTTCACATGGGGTTACAGACCATAGCATTTTCTTTGTATGAAAAGAGATGATCTGATGTGACAGTTGTTATCAGGAGTCTAACAAGGTCAGGTGATGTGTAGAGTAGGCCTCTATTTCAACCAAGGAACATGGTGTGCTGATTCTAGAAGCCAAGGCAGAAATCAGGTCTTCCAGATGGAGTTCACAATGAGAAGGGCGGAGACAAGTTTGCTGCAAAGTGCTGATCTCAGTCTTCACCCTCTATCTCAGCTCCTGGATATTGACGCTAAGGTAGCTTATCTTGCCGCACACCAGGGACTAGCTAGGTGGGGCTTCCCAGTGTATGTTCCTTCTCCTGGCCAGGCTAGTCTGTCTTAGTGTCTGTATGAAACCGGGTTCGAAGAAGGGCAAAGATAGTGGCAGGTAAATGAGGTAGAGGAAGGCAGGATTGAAGAGTTTTGAGTAAGTTTACAGATTTAATAGTTTATAACTGTCTGAAAAAACTGAATGGAACCTCCAAGTTAGCAGAAGAAGTGAAATGTTTTCAAGTCCAAAATCATGTTAATGTCTGGTGAGTAAACTTGATGTTATATTTTCATTTAGCCAAGATTCAAAAAAGGAAGAAATATATCCTTCATCTTCTGATAACTGAAAGCATGCATATCTATCTATAAAGATTTTTTTTTTTGGTTGAACTGAAGTACAAACAGATCATGTGTGTCCTTGGATAGAGGACATGAGCCAGAGAGGATATAATATCTTATAACAGTTTTACAATCAGTAAAGAAAGCCTGAACAACTTTTTTCCTCTTTTTTTTTTTTTTTTTTTTTTTTTTTTTTTTTTAAGCAATTCACCATTAAAGACAGAGGATTTGGAACAGAATTAAAACTAAGAAAAGATAGTTGTGTGAGAAGTGGAGATAAAGTCAAACCGAAATTTGTTTTTAGTCAACTTTAAAGAAATGTCAGACCATGGCACCTCTCTTAAGTGGGAAATTAATACACTCATGAAACAGCTCTCAAATATCACATATCTTAAATGCACTTTGTACAGATGATGGAGGTTGTTTTAGTAAGACAGGAGGGATAACTTATTGGTATGTTAGAAAATTTCTGGGTTTCTTCTAGTGTCAGTATACCTTATTGGGTGAAGCTAGAGTTCTGGCTTGGAAATAGCTCTGTATGCTCAGCAGGGCCTGTGACTAATCTTTCCTTTTTCGCCAAGCACAGAGCAGTTGATAGTTCTTCAGAAAGTTTGGGTCGTGGATAATGTAAGGGATGCACCCTTGGCCAATTTCGGGAGGACACGTGTTCTCCTCTCTGCACTGGTCAGCCTCTTCACAGTACTTTAGTTTTCTTGGAATCATTTTTTCTTGGAACTTCCATCTTATCCAATAAAAATACATTCCTTCAGAAAAAATCTGAAGAATACCCATGCTTTTCAGGTAACTTAAAAAGTTAGTAAAGCTTTTTTTTTTAAATAGATTTTTTTTCTAGAGTGTGTGTACTCATGGGAGAGACAGAGACAGGGAGACAGAAAGCAAGAAATGAACCCCTTGGAGGGATGGCTGTGCCACAGTCCCTTCTCTTCCATTCTCCTTTCAGGATCTTGGGCATTCCTAGTGTGAGTTTCAAGCCACTGGACCTTGGACTCGAACCATGGTCAGCCATGTGGGAATCCAGTACCTTAACCACTATGCCACTTGCTGACCCCTTAAAACTTTTTTAAAATAATGTTTTGCAAGAGACAACTACAAAAAGGAAACTGAGGGGCCATCATGTGGTGTAATGGTTAAGGCACTGGACTCCCACATTGCTGACCATGGTTTGAGTCAGATCTGGTGGCTTGAAACTCATGCCAGGCATGTGTGCATGTGCACCTAAAATCTCAGGAGGAGGATTGAGGAGAAGAGATTTCAGTGTGGCTATCTCTCTAGGGGGTGATTTCTTGTTTTCCCTCTCACTGTGTCTCTCTGTCTCTCTGGAGAACCTACATGCCCTATGGCAAAAACCTTAAATCCTTCAAAGATTCTTAAAAATATTTTTTGTTTGTTTTTATGAGTTTTTAGAAGTGGAAGGCATGTGTAACAATTTCTTTTTCCTAAGAAAGCCAACTGCTAGTATAAGAACTTAGTTGGTGCCTTTGTCTCAAAGAATTTACCAAGCATTAAGGCTAATTTAGAAATTAATTCATCTTACATTTAAACATATATGAATGGAAATTAAACAAGAATTCTGCAGTAGAAACACAATTAGAATTTATAATTCTATGGTAAAATATTAAACGTGAGTGCAAACATCTTTGGGGCAAAACCTACATATTGACAATGAAGTTATCCTCCAGGGAATAAGATCATATACCCCTTTAAATATAAACTTCAGGCAATGCATACTTGCTATTAAAAAGTAGAATTTATAAACAAATACCAATCTTATGAATTTTTCCACATTAAATAGTATAAGCACATGTGCGATAAAAATTCTTTTAGAAAACTTGGGAAAATACCAACATGTATCTTTTGGGGTACAGATAGAAATATGGGAACCAAATAGCGCTGCTAAACTTTTAGCTATTCTCTTTTTCCCCGCTTGATTTATCGTGAACATAATGAGTGCTTCTACATATATATTAATGACGTTTCATACACAGGTGTGTATATTTGCTCATGTTTCTGAAAAATACCCAGGCCCACTGTATGTCTTTGCCTAGGAAGTCACTGAGTAACCAGGCAGCCCCTGCAGCCTCAGGAGTGTGCAGAGTGCTGTCCAGGGTGCTGAACCGAGGCTTCCTCTCCGGAGCCCACGGCATAGCTGTGAGTCCAGTAAAGTTCTCTTTAAGCACTTATGTGAGTACTTATGTGACCACAGGAATCTCCATGGTGTATCCAAGCGACCACTATTAGTCTGGATGGCTTACTGAACCAAACCCATTAGTCAATCCACGTCTTCTTTGCTTCAGCACACTTCAGAACTCATGAAAGAAAACTCATTAATAAAGCACACAGCAGATTTATTTATAATTTGAAATAATAGTTTATTGATGTTCACAAAATAGTACCTAATAAATATTTACCAAAAGGTGACCTATTTTCATAGATAAACTAGTAGCAGTGCTTACTCTTCACCGTGCCTCATGTGCTGACAAGAGAGAGAGAAAGTATCATATCCCCCTTCCCCACTGAGGAATGGTCATGCCACAGTCCCTTCTCTATTTCTCCATACTTTTAGGATTTTGGTCATGCATACATGCATGCTCATGCACCTGGCATGTCTTTCAAGTCCCTGGGTCTGGAGCTTGAACCCTGTTGTCAGCCATATAGGAATATACAGCCATGCCACGGGCTGGTCCTATTTGCCCATTTTTAATTAGATGATTATTTTCAACTAGTGAATTATCTGAGTTTTTTTGTATATCTTGGCAATTAACCTATAGAAGCTTTATAGTTTGATATAATCCTGTTTAATTTTTCTTTTTTTTTTCCTTTGGTCTGGATTTTTGAGATCTTATCCCAAAACTCTTCATAGACCAGTGTCTTTATGTATACATCTCCTAGTTTTATAGTTTTATGTCTTACATTTAAGTCTTTGATTTATTTTGAGTTGAATTTTTAAAATTTTAATATGAGAGGTAGGGGTCTGGTTTCTTTCTTCTGCATATGGATACTCAGTTTCCCAAGCACTATTTGTTGAAGAGACTGTCTTTATCCCAATGAGTGATCTTGGAACTTTGAAGAAATTATATTCCTTCATATGTGTGTATTTATGTCTGGGCTCTTATTTTATTCCACTGATCCATGGGTCTGTTTTTGTGCCAGTACCATATTCTTTTGGTTATTATAACTTTTAGGTATATTTTGGAGTTAGGTAGTGTGTTACCTCCAGTTTTAATCCTTTAACACAAGATTGCTTTGCTTATTTAGGATCTTTTGTAAGCCTATGACATTTTAATGGTCTTTTTCTATTTCTGTAACGAATGCCACTGATATTTTGGTAGAGATTACATTAAATCTGTAGATCATTTGGGGCAGGTAGCACAGACATTTTAATAAAAATTCTTCATTACTTGAACATGGGGTATCTTTCTACTTGTTTCTTTTTTTGTTTCTTCCATCAATATTTTATAGTTTGAGTGGTAGAGGTTTTTTGTCTCCTTGGTTAAGTTCATTCTTAGGTATTTTATTTTGTAGTTTTCATGTAATATTTCAACTATGAAAGATGAGAGGGAATTTTCTATGAAAGGTTTATTGAGTGTGTGTGTGTGCCTTTCAGAAATAGAAAGAAGATTACTTAGAGTGAAGATGCAGAGAGAAAGTGCTCCTTAAATAAAATTTAAGAGCATGTGTGAGCAGTAGAAGAGTAAACTGGAAAATTCAGAGTCAAGACTTTTTAATAGGAAGATGGTTTTAATATATGGTAAAATATTTGATTACCTGGGGAAACACATGATGAAAAAGTCAGTATGAAGTCAGTCATGTTTTAAATGAGCAATCATTTGATTTTCCACTTGCTAAGAAAAGGATTACAAAAGCAGGTAGGACAAACGGCTGTGGTTGGAGTTAAGAGAATTCCATAAGCTGCATAAGGTTCAATTTCAATGGCTAAATGTGCTATTTCAGTCATCTCTATTGGGTTAATCTAGCTCCTAGAGGCTTCAAAATTAATGCTGCTCATTCTTCTCGGCTCCTGCCCAGCAGAAGTGAGTCAGCGAACCAAGGCCAGAGATAGCCTTGGAACCTGTGCACTCTCCTCGTCCACTCCAGGTGCCTGTCCCTCTTGCTTCCAGCGTCCGCCACCATTTTTCTCAACTTCTGTGAGGCAGAAGCGAGTGAGTGAACGGAGGTCAGAGACCCCTTGAACCTCCACTCTTTCTCGTTCATTACAGACTTCATAGTTTTCTGAAGCATGGCACATGACCCATACTTTCTTCCTCAGTTGAATCCATGCAGTTCAGCCCCAGGTGCATCTGTTCTTTAAATCTGGGAGGCATTTGAAACACCCAGTCCCAGCAACAAAAGTTCAGGTTACAGAGTGAGCATCAGGGAGACAGGGCTGCAAAGAGATTGTGGATCACATCCTCCTGCATGACTGAATGGTCAAATTAACTCTAAGAAATTAGGAAGAAACATATAATCCATCTATAAAACTTTCCACCCAAAAGCCACAAAATACACATTATTCTCTTTCCCAATGATACCTTCTCAAAGATTGACCACATGATAGGGCACAAAACAAGCCTTCACAGGTTCAAAGGCATAGAAACTATGTCCAGCATCTTCTCTGACTGTGATGGAATTAAACTTGATATCAATTTCAGGGAAAACCCCCAGAAATACACAAATACACAGAAAGTAAATAATCTACTACTAAATGACCTCACAACTACCTAAGAGATTAAGAATAAAATAAAAAGATTCATGGAAACAAAAGATAATGAGTAAACAAGTTTCCATTATCTATGGGACACTACAAAACCAGTTAAAAGAGGGAAGTTCATAGAAATTAGTGAACATAAGTAAAAGATGGAGGCGTGGTGGTCAAGGTGCTGGACACTCCTACATGGCCTACCACAGTCTAGTCCTAGACCTGGTGGCTTGCTTTTTTTGCTTTCTATCTCCATCTCTCTCTGATGTAATTTTAAAAAATGAATGAACAAATACAATTAAATAAATGTTTAAAAAAAGTTTTAGTAAAAAATGGAAAAAGATAGAATGGTGGCAAATGGACAATTTAACATCATGCCTCAGGGAATTGGAAAAACAACAAAAAAAAAATCCAAAAAAATGCCAGAAGAAAATAAATAATAAAGATTCAAGCAGAAATAAATGAAATAGAAAATAAATCAACTATACATAAAATAAAGGAAAGCAAAAGCTGGTTCTTTGCAGATGACATGATTGTGTACATAGAAGAACAAAACATATCCATGAAAAAACTTCTAGAAGTAATCAGTGAATGCAATAAACTGGTAGGATACAAAATCAACTTATAAAAATCTATAGCATTTCTATATGCAAACAAGCAGACAGAGGCAGAACTGAAGAAAGTAATCCCATTTACCATAGCCACAAGGTAGGTATAAGATACCTATGAATAAATCTAACCAGTGAAGTCAAAGACTTCTACAAGGAAAACTATGAAAATCTTAAAGAAATGGAAAATGACAGGAAAAAGTGAAAAGACATCCCACATTCCTGGATTGGGAGAATTAATATAATCAAAATGGCAATTCTATACAAATTAATCTACATATTTAATACAATTTCTGTAAAATGACCAGAGACATTCTTCACACATGTAGAAAAGACAGTCATAGAATTTGTCTAGAATCATAAAAGACCCCATATTGCCAAAGCAATCCTGCACAAAAATAGTGGAATGGATGGCATCTCATCCCCTAATCACAAAATATATTACAAAGCTGTGATAATCAAAGCAGCATGGTATTGGCACAAAACAGATCTGTGGACCAATGGAACAGAGTAGAGACCCCAGAAATAAACCCTAAAACATACAGCCAACTGATTTTTGACAAAGGGTACCAGTCAATCCAGTGAAGAAAGGAAAACTGCTTCAGCAAACAGTGATGAAAAACTAGATATCCACCTGCAGAAAGAATCTGAACTTTTACCTCTCACTGTAAAGAAAAATCAACTAAAAGTGAATCAAGGATCTCAATCTAAAACCTCAAACTCTATAACTACTGGTGGAAAACACTGAGGAAACTTTGGGAGATATTGGGGTAGGCAAAGACTTCTTAAATAAGAACCCCAAAATACAGCAATAATCCTAAAAATAGACAAGTGGGATTACATCAGATGAAAAAATTTTTGCATAGCAAAAGTGTGGCACAATACTCTATGAAATACTACTCAGTCATAAAAAAACAAGATCCTGGGATTTGATAGAAAGTGAAAGAATATAGACGATTTACTGCTGAGTGAAGCAAGCCAGGCTATGAAAGAGACATTGTATGTCTCCACTTAATATATACCAACTTTCTGCACTCTATGGTGGAAACTGAAATGGTAGAGGACATAGAAGCATTGAAAATGGTTCTAAGTACTGGAGACAATGTGAGAAGAGGGTGAGAGAAAGGGGAGGTTGTAAGGAAAGAAATTAAGGGGGAAAATAGAGAGGTAAGACATTTATGGGACACAGAAATGGGTTATTATCTGTTGATGATAATGTGTTTTGTATGTTCAACTGGATGGGTGTGCAGTGTATTCATGTTGTGTAAATTCAACTTACAAACTGAGAGATGTATAATGATTAAATGGATAAAATAAATTAATAATAAAACAAAGTTAACACTGCCTAAAGTTGCACTATTAATAACTTATTTAAAGAAAGAGATAACATAGAGGTCCATAGCAGAACATAAAAACTTTTCAGCTAGTCATCACTTACTGTGGGAAAAAATATCTTTGCAATGAATATTACCCTCCCACCTGGATGAGGACAACTTCAGAGAAACTACTGCTTAAATATATGGCTTCAGGGTCTCAGGTTCTCTGGCAGCAACACTAGAGAGCTTGTTAAAGTGCCATCAGGAAACTAAAGCATGAATTTATAACATTTCCTGTTCTGTTGGGCTCAGCAGTGTGTCACAAAGTGGTATATTGGTCAGTTCAAACTATTTTTTTTCTTGTAACTTTCCACTTCATTTGTTTGAAGTTGTTTTATTGATGTCATGACCCTGACCTTAAAAGAACTGATTTCCCTCTCTAAAATAATATAAATTACTCTTTAATGCACATTTCATTTTTTTTTTTGCAAATATATCCTTTTTCCTGTATCTCTGGTTATTTCTCTAGGGTAGATCCCAAGAAACTAAATCACTACTTCAAAGGATATGGAATTCATAAGACATTTGGCATGTGTTTTCAAAGACAGTTGAACAAACACATGTTTATCCCCACAATATATAAAACTTTGCCTAGAGAAAAAAGTATTATAAATTATGAAAGTCTTTACTTCCTATTCAGAAAATTGTATCAGTTTTCTAATTTTTTAAAGAGAGATCTTTGCTCTAGGACATGTACGTTTGCCAGAGAGACAGAGACAGAGAGACAGAAAGTGAGAGATCAACCCCTGGGGGGATAGCCATGCTGTAATCTTTTCTCTATTCTCCTCTTGAGATCTTGGGCTCACACGCACATGTGCCCAGGGTGAGTTTCAAGCTGCCAGGTCTGGAACTCCAACCACAGTTGACTATGTGGGAGTACAGTGATGTAAGCATTATGTCACTGCTGGTCCCTTTAATTTGAGTTTTATACTTCAATTTTCATCTCTTTCCTGACACTTTTTTTAAGCATGGTTTATCTTTTCCTTATTTACAGGGTTTTAATACTTTTTATTAATGTATGTGAAATATATATATTTTTTGGAGAGCTTTTTGCTACAGAGCGCGTGCGCTTGCCAGACAGACAGAGACAGACAGAGAGACAGAAAGCGAGAAATCACCCCCTGGGGGGATGGCCACACCGCAATCCCTTCTCCTCTGTTCTCCTCTTGGGATCTTGGACATGCACGCAAACACGCCCGGTGTGTTTTAAGCCACCGGGTCCAGGACGCAAACTGTGGTCGACTACATGGGAATCCAGCGACATAGCCATTATGCTAACTGCTGGTCCCGTGAAATAATTTTTTAAGAATCATTTTATTTTTATTTATTATTATTAATTTTTAAAATTTTACCAGAGGGAGAGAGAGAAAGGGAAACCAAGTAAGCAAGTCTTCAGGTCTTGGACTCAAACCATGATCAGCTATGTGGGAGTCCAGTGCCTTAACCACCATGCCACCTACTGGTCCCCTGTATAAGAAATTTTTATTTACTAAATAAATATGCTAACCATATGTATTTCAAATGTTTATTTTAGTTTATTTAACTTTAAATTTATATATGATATTTTTGGCATCCACAGATTTACTTAATATATGACTATTTTTATTTGTAATTTCATTGCTTGTAACTTAGAAATTTTTAAAAATAATTATTTTATTTAACTTTACTTGTTTATTTATTTTAATTTGACCAGAAAGGGACAGAATGAGGGAGGGAGGGAAGGAGAGAGGAAGGGGGGGGGGGGGGAGAGAGAGAGAGGGAGGGAGAAAGCAAGCTGCCTGGTCCGGGACTCAAACTGCAGTAAGCCCTGTGGGAGACTAGCACGCTCAACCACTATGTCACCTGTCAACCCCATAACTTAGAAATTTAAGAAGCTCTTTTTTGTGATAGCGCACATGATAGTGCATGAGTGTGAGGGTGAAAGAGAAGCGGTGACAGGAGCCCCCATTACTGGGTCTTGCCACGCAGGCAAAATCCCTTCCCTCCATCCTCCATCTTGTGGGAGGCTGGACGCACTGATGGGGCCAGGGATTCAAACTGAGCTTGGCAGATGGGATCTGCTTCTCTGGAGCCGTGCGTTGCCATTGTGCCATAGAGATGGCTTGAAGTTTCTTTCTTGCTGAGATAAGTGCTACTCTGTATGTTCTTCTGAATGTGTCTTACTTATGAATGAATGAGTGCCACGGTCTCACCTTGTTGTCCAGGCCAGACTCAAACTCACGTTCCCTCTGCCTCAGGCTTCCGAGTAGTTGGGATTATAGGCACAAACCTTGGCTCCCATCTTTTAGGCTGGACCAAGAGTTGGACCTGGGCCTCATCTGTGGTCCCAGCCTCCAAAGCACAGTGACTTGGCCCACTGTAATAGCAACTGTTATCATCCACAGCCACCAGGCTTCAATTCTAGCATCTAAAAATCTCTATGCTTTGAAAACATTTTCGCAACTTCCTTAGCAGAACACATGACCTAAACTGATGTGAGCTTATTTTATCCCGCTTTGTATGAACCTTCATCTATTTCATTGCAGACATATTGCTTGTTTAATATCATGATGCTGACCCAGACCCCACTGGGAATATTGTACAGTATATAGTATATCATTCATATTCTTCCTAAAAGCCAATGAGTAGGAGTTTGGGAGACAATTAGCCTTGAGTTGAAGATTGAGCTGTATTAGTTATTAATCAGCTGATAAATACTAGGCATCATGCTAGTATGTGTATCCAGTCTCTAGTAACAGAATGCTATAGATTTGGTGGCTTATAGACAACAGGAATTGATCACTTATAGGTCTGGAGCCTGGGAGGTTCAAGATCAAGGTGCCATCAAGCTGAAAGCTGGTAAGAGTTCACTTGGTTTGCAGGTGGAACCTTCTCTGTCCTTGTGTGGTGGAAGAGGCAAGGAAGTTCTCCCGAACCTGTTTTTAAGGGACTACTTATTAGATTGTCAGAAAAGTCATCATGCAATTTTGCATAGAAAAACATGCCATGACTTTTCCAACAACCCAATGTTTGTGAAGTTTTTGCCCACATGACCTAGCTACCTCTGAAAGGCCCCATCTTCAAATACCATATTTGTGACTAGGTTTCATGTATGACTGTGGGGACAGGGACACAAACACATTTAGACCATGGCATTAGGTATTATCTGTATGCTGCCATTTTACTTAGCATCACAATGATCACACAATCATTAATTTAACAGATATCTTCCAGGCCCAGTTCAGGGTGTCTGGAATATATTATTATCAGAACACATTAGTGTCTTGTTTCCTTCCTTGAGATATCATTACATATCTTTGAGCTATATTACCACTGCTTGTTATAATATAATTAATGCAATGACTTTTGGAGGGTTGAGAAATAGTATTATCTTTTTATTTTATTTAGATTTTTGCAATAGGGTACACTGGAGAGATGGACTGAAAGTGCGAAATCACCCTCCAGGGGCATGGCTATGCCACAATCCCTTCTCCTCTATTCTCCTCTCGGGATCTTGGGCACACACTCACACGTGTCTAGTGTGAGTTTTAAGTCACTGGGTCTGGGACTCGAACTGTGATCAATACATGGAGGTCCAGTGACATAACCATTGTGCCCTCTGCTGGTTCTGAAAAATAGTACTACCTTGGGACCAGCAGTTAGCGTAATGGCTATGTCGCTGGACTCTCATGTAGTCAGCCATGATTCAAGTCTCCAACCCAGTGGCTTAAACTCAGGCCGGGCACATGTGCATGCATGCCCAAGATCCTGAGAGGAGAATGGAGGAAAAGGGATTGTGGCGTGGCCATACCCCCCTGGGGAGTGATTTCTGTCAGGAGACTTTCTGTCTCTCTGTGTTTCTGGTGAGCGTACGCACCCTATAGCAAAAATCTCTTAAAAAAAAAAAAAAAAAAAAAAGAAGATAGCACTAAAGGAAAGAAATTTGTTGCAAAGATTAAGAACTATGATCCCTTAAATCAGAAAATTATCCTCTTGATCCTGTGCTGTCCTTAATTCTGTGCCCATAAATGGTGCCAAACCGGGTAACTGGAGCAATTTTAGGAAGTAATAGATGACAGCAAGTTGCAGTAGTGAAGACAGGTCACGAATGCTACTGCGACAGCTGAATACCATGAGCATTTGATTAAGAAAAATCTCAGCCAGACAGGATGAGGGACTGATGCATCTTAGATAAATCTTTGTCTCTGTTTTTTAAAAAGAAATTTTTATTTCAGGGAGAAAGAACACCCAGAATTTTCATTTCAACAAGCTGTGTGTGTGTTTTGAAATACAAGTCTCTCTAAAGGGAACTTTTTCCTCATCCTTTTTCCTCTACTTTTAAACAAGAGCAGTTCATGACTGTGTCTATCTTGTCAGTGCCCATGAACGGCACTCAGGCAGAGCAGTTGCAAAAGGAGCTTATGGCCCAGGATGGACCCCTAGGTCTATGAAATAAATGTGCTTAATGGCAGAAGGATGTGTTGGCACCAAAGGCAAAATAACAATATTTTGGTCATATGTAGACAATAAATAAACTTCTACCTGCTAGCATATCTTATAAATAGTTCTGTTATTTGTTTAAATTGTTCATTTATTTTTTAAAGAATTATTTAATTTTATTTATCATTATTTTAAAATTTGCTACAAGGCATCTGCACTCGCCAGAAAGCAAACCAGCAGGTCCAGGACTTGAACTGTGGCTGGCTATGTAGGAGTCCAGTGCCTTAACCGTCAGGCCAACTGCTGGCCCCCAAATTGTTAATTTCATAACTTAGAAATTAATACAGAAAGCCAGGTTAGCAGTGTACCTTGAAAGAGTGATAATCTGTTGTACGTTTTCACCTCTCCAAAAATCCATTCTGATAACCCTCAACAGAGTTGCCGACCATCAGCCAATTATTAAAAAAGTAAGATAAAAAAGAACTTTGAAAACATCTCTACTAAATCTTTCTGTTTAAAGAAGCTTGTTTATATATCTGTGCCCAGGGACTATCACTTTCTATGATTAAAACATATGGGGCCTTTGAGATCCAATATGTAAAACGATCTATTTTCCTTGCTAATGTTCACAGTAGGGAACAGAGCTCTGCGTTGGAGTGGGGGATGTAGTTTGCCTTCCCATGTCCACTGGTGGATTAACTGCACCAAGAAGAAAGTTGCTGAGCTAGTCCTTGTCTTTATTTAAATTAATGGTTTATGGCTATTTTTCCATTTTATTTCTTCTGTCTCTAAGTACCAAATCACTACAACTTGCTTTATGTCTGGAACTGTTTAAGGGTAGATTTGAAACTAAAATTTATTTGGTAGCCTGAGATTCTTTTTCTTCATAATTTTGAAAGCATTTCATTAGTAGGGTTAATGGAAGTAAAATTAGTGATGACTTTGGTAACTGACAGAAAAGTGCATAGGACATATTGTTCACCTCGCCATATAGAAAAAAACACACATATATGTCTCTGTCTCTGTCTCTCTCTATATATATATTTATGTATATATATGCATGTCTCTGTGCTTCCATATTTGTCTAGAGCAAAAATTATGAGTATAGGCTTTATATGTTTAAATTGATAGAGTAAGATCTTAAATTTGACTTGTTACTAGCTAGTTTAGTTGCTTGGACAATTTTTGTATCCTCTCTAGGTTTCTATTTCCCCATCGTCAAGACAGGTTTAATAAACCATTCATGCCGGGGGCAATCTGAAGATCAAGTGGACTAATGCATGTGATCACTTAACACAGGTCTGACACATAATGAGGGTTACTAATATTAGTGCTGCTTACTATCTATTTTTTATCACTAGTTAATAAATTCATATCTAAGAAAAACTTGCTTTAAAAGGTCATTAGCTATAGATGAACCTATTAATTTGAATAAAACCAGAGTATGAAAGTATGTATTTGGGGGAATCCACAAGGGAAATATTTAAAAATCTCTTTGTCCTCACCAAAACACTCATTGCTTTTATGAGGGGAATTATGTATCAGTATGAAAATAGTGTAGCAGGGCGTCAATAATTGAGGCAGTTAATATATCCACTCTAAATCTTCAATTCCAAGATTTAGTATCATCACTATTTAAACAAGGTAATACTTGAATTTAGGATAACATTTCAGATATAAATGTTTTCGAAGAACTATGGTACTTTTACATTTCCTAATGTACCAATTGGTTATTTATAATCATCCATTTGGATAAAAATATCTCAATATACTCAAAGAGCAGGACTTTAAAAGATGACCAGTAGATAAAAAGCATGCATTAGAAGCAGGAAATGTCATAGACACAAGCAGAGATGGCACTAGGTTAACGCACACTGGGGAAAAGTTGTCGTAGAGATGGAATGAGCTCACTTAGCTGAGAGCGAGGGCCGTGCCCATGACCGCAGCACGGCGTTTTAATTCTCAGAGAAGTCCAGAATTCTGTCACTGGAGAATTTTCCATGGGACCAAATCAACGATCCCATATGAATACGTTTCATTTTCTATAAAGTAAAAGATGTAAACTGTTGCTGTAATTCTTTAGAGCAATCACAAAAAAGTTGAAGGATGCTTTTTCTGGTCTTAATGGTAATTATATTTCCCAGATCTGCTAATGACCTATGACCTCCTAATCTCGCCTCACTTGGAGAACAGCAAGGCTGACAAGGAGGGTAGATGGGGCACCAAAGGACTGGTCTAGAGGGACAGTTCACACCATGACCTTCCGAGACACTAGGACAGCACCGTTAGCAGTTCGATCGCTTTCCTAACCTCAAAGATTGCCGTTTGTGTATTCCCACATCCTTACCTCTCTGTGGTTGCTATAGTTTATTTTCCATTTGCCTGGATTTAAAAAAATATTTTTTTGATATTTAAAAAGTTTCTAAAAGCTCATATACTTTTATGTTTTGAAGGTAAGAATAGTGATTATCTTTTAAAAATTAAAATCTTTACTATGTCAGGAAATTAGTAAGGATGCTAAATATACATATATAAGATCTAGATTTCTTTTTTTTTTTTTTTGAGAGGTTTTCGCTATAGGGCGCATGCGCTCACCAGACGGGCAGAGAGAGACACAGAGACAGAAAGCGAGAAATCACCCCCCAGGGGGGATGGCCACGTCGCAATCCCCTCTCCTCCACTCTCCCCTTGGGATCTTGGGCACGCACGCACACGTGCCCGGCGTGAGTTTTAAGCCACTGGGTCCGGGACGCGAACCGCGGTCAACTACGTGGGAGTCCAGCGACATAGCCATTACACTAACTGCTGGTTCCCTAAGATCTATATTTCTGAGATGTGTTTTGAGAAATGTGTTAGGTGATTTCAAGGTCATGTGGATATCAGAGTGTACTTACGCAAACATAGATGGTATAACCTACCGCCCACTTAGCTGTAAGGTATAATCTTATGAGACCACCCTCAGAGGTGGTCTGTCTTTGATTGAAATGTCATCGTGTGGCTCATGATTGTGACGTATACGCAGATGCCTCAAATATTTATTGCCAGGTGGTAGGTGTGCTCACGAGAGGCAGGGAGAGGAAAACGCATACTCGGATAGGGTGTGGCTTACATCACAGTCCTGTCTCCCTTTCTCCATCCTGGTGGAATCTGGGGCATGTGTGCACATATGCCTGGCATGTTTTTCAAGCTGTGGCCAGGATTTGAACTGTGGTTGGTCATGTGGGATCTAGTGCCTTTAACCATTAGGTTCCAGGGCCAGTCCAATCTTGAATTTTTAAAAATAATTGCTTATCTTGCCTTTTCCAAACTTAGTACCATTTCCTCAGAAAAGTCTTGTTGGATATCACAATTTTACGATGAATCTACAGACCATGCTACTACAGCGACTAGTCTTCAAATTGCTGTTGTCATATTGAGTTCTTCTGGTGTTTACAAAGATTAGGAGGTTCCTAACTGTACCCACATTGTCATGTTACCCCTACTCTCTGACCTGAACGCTGATGGTGGTTGAATCTGGATAGGAGTGGGCTTGCCCCATGGAGGTGCTCAGGGGGAAGCCTGCAGGCTGGCCCTCGCTGTGGGTGTGCTGCGTCTGCTCTGCAGGGTGCTGGGTAGCAGGTAGCCTGGAGGCCCAGGCTGGTGATGTCGGAGCACACTGACCAGAGCAGGGACCAGCCACTGTCGGGATTTGGGCTCTGAACTGCTGAGGTTCATTTGAAGCTGTTCTAGGCTGAGGTAGGGCTGTCTCTTCCATCTGCTTCCATTAATACAGGGTCGTCTTCAAAAGGACTGAGGCCGTTTGCTGGTTTGCTGTCGTCATTCTTTTAATGAAACCTCCATTGATACTATAAAGACTTGGAGCAAAAAGAATTGGCATCACATCTCTCATGGCTTCAATAAACCTCTTGCGATTCAATGGTTTCTTCAGGGATGGCCTCATCCCTTGGGTGGGACTAAGAATGTCCGGCAGGATCTGAGCAGAGCTATGGCCGTGGGCGGGCGGATTCCTGACGGTGCCTTGGGCCTCAGCAGGCCTCCCTGGGCTCCCCTCGTTTCCTAGCACCTTGCCTCAGACTTTTCCGCCTACAGGCAGTAGGCATTCTCCATCAGTCTGGCCGCTCCTCAGCGAGGCTGCGACCCGCCGGGCGTCCTCAACTTTCTCCTAGACTGGGGCTTCCAGGGCTCCGGGGTTCGAGTCCTGCCTGCAGCATGGCGTCCATCACCGGCATGGGGCGGCTGGACTGCTAGGAAGCCAAAAAACTTTCTCCTCACTCTTGCCCTCTGCCTGCGTAAGGCTCTCCAGAGCAGCGAGGCGCTCTTTGTCCCTGGCACACCCGCACGGCGCCCCGCCAGCCCACTGGCTTCCTCCTCGACACCTCCCCGCAGACCCTCGGTCCTGTCCTTGACTCCCGGTCCTGGCCGCGCCGGTTCCGGCCGCTCCTAGCGGCTGTGCAGCCTCCGCCAGCTCGGTCTGCCCGGGCGCTGGATCGTTCCTGTCTCTGAGCATGGCAGCTTTCCACCGGATGACATCATGGGAGCCGAGTGAGTGCCGGCTCCAGAGGAGGCCGAGGGGGCGGGGGAGCCGAGGAGGGGAGCGGCTGCCTGCCCCCGGCTGTCGGCGGGCTGGGAGGAGCGCTCGCTGACAAAGGATGGCGGGATGCCTGCGTCCCGGGCTGCGGGCTGCGCGCAGCCTGGCGGCCGCCTGAGCCACTTGACGCCTGGCGGGTGAGTGATCGCAAGGGCTGTTCGACCACCTCGCTGGCCGGCTTTTCCTGGGCTCAGGCTCTCGGGCGGCGGGTGCTGACCCTTCGCGGGCCGGGCGCACAGCCTTCGGGAGCGCAGGCAGCAGGTGCGTGTGCCCGGGTCGCGGGAGAGCTGAGGCTCGGCGGCGCTGGAGCGGCGCGGGCGGGCTCACCTGGCAGGCTCTGCGCGCGAGCGGAGGCTTCCCCAGGGCCGCCGGCAGTTGCCGCTCCTGTTCCCACGCCCCGTGGCCCTGGCGGCTCCCCTGCGCGCTGTGCACACCCGCGTGCTGCTGCCAGCCGCACCCCTCGGAAGGCGCGGAACAGATGACAGTCACTTCGCGGGCTCCCGGGCTCCCGGCGTGGGCTTGAGGGGCCGCTCACCCAGGCAGGTGCGCGCCTCGAAGACCTGGGGCCGCCTTTGTCTTGGGGTTAGCACGGATGCGCTCAGAGCCGAGTCGGGCGCGCTGCAACTGTTGGGTCCACTCCGGGCTCCTGGGCGAGAGATGCCATTGTGTTCCTGCGGCGGGCGGGACCGGGAGCTCGGACTTGAGACGCTCGGGTAAGTGTCGCAGTTCCCGGCTGCAGAGCGAGCTGCCGCGTCGGGAAGTGAAATGGGCAGTCCGGGCAGACAGATGCCGAGTTCTGGCCCCAGGAGGTGTGAGGGGAAGGGCAACCGTAGCCAGACTCGCTCTCGCCCTTCTTCATGGTTTCGGAAGTACTTGCCTTGGGGATTGGAGGAGTGGGTGGACGGAGGCAGAGGCGAGCCCAGGCTGCAGCTGGGAAGCCCCGCGTCCCCGCTAGTCCTTTTGTTATATTGGTAGTTCCAGACAGGGCTTGCCTGTTACACACCCTTACGGTCTGAATCCGTCCTACCCCAGAGCTCGGGGGCTGGAAGCGGAAGGTCTGGAACTGCTCAGGTAGCCTGGAGTCGCAGGTGTGCGAGCGCTGGAAAGCCAGCGTGTCCGTCCACACCTCCTGGCGTCTTGCCGATGGATGTGCGTTTTATCAACGAATTCCGTCTGTTTGGCAAGAGTCCAATTTTCAGCTCATAAGAAAGTGGCGCTATCTCAGAACGTTTTTTTTTAAATGTCAGATTATTTTTTAAAAAATCCCTCTTTATGAAAAGGATGGGAGAAGTAAAGTCTGCTACCGTGAAGTTCAATTGTTGTTTTCAAAGTTTTCATCCACTGCAGTCTAAAATATTTAAACATTAAAGAGCCAATTCATTCATGAATTTGTTATATCATAAATAATCTCTGAACATTAGGGAGAGTCTTGGTATGCCAAGTTTGCTACCCCAGCATCTAACACAATGCCAGGCTATGAAACAGAAATATCAGTTGTAATTCAAAGGGTCGTCTTATTTTTCTTAAAAAAAGCTTACTATTTTTTTCTCTAGTTTTTTTTTTTTTTTTTTTTTTTTTTTTTTTTAAGATAGGTGTTCCTTATAAAGCTTTTCTAAAACAGGATCAAAATATTTCTAGATCAGTGATCACTCATTCTTATAAAGTCTGAGGACTTTTCAGGGTAGAAAATCACTGGAACAGCAACTGTGGAGGTGAGAAAGGAGCTGGGTGATACAGTGGGGGCTTTACTGAGCATGCGTGGTGGGACTGAGACGGTATCACAGGGCCTCACATTCCTTTTGATTTTGGAATCACCGTAGCTTTGGCGTGTTTCTCTCTCCTGGGAAGTGTATAATTAGGTGCTTATGTTTCTCTCTGCTGAGAGACCAGTGATATGACCAAAGCTGACCTTTATCCAGGGCTTCTGGGGTTAGCAGCAACATTTTCTCCTGTGGGTTAGGAAAAAAAATAATTTCTGTGTTGACTTTCATCACAGAAGTCTCCACCTGTTTCTTTGCAAGTTATCTTTCTACTTTTATTGTACTCATCTCTTTATAATAAAGCTTACAAGATTTTACGGTATGGCACTTAGAGAACCGGCCGCTTGCATTGCCTCCTTTCCTCAAATACGGTAATAGCACGAGGTCTTCTTGCGACTTGCCCAGTGAACACGCAGTCTGCTGATGTGTGTAACTGTGCAGTGGGGGTGCCCGGCATGAAGCTTTGCTCTTCATACATCATATGTGTAATTCTGACCGCAGTCAGCAGTAATGATGGCAGGAAGCACCGAGGTATCTGGCAGACGGTGTTTGGCAGATGATACCATCTTTAACAATATGTCCTTACACCTCATGCAGTCGATAAAAATGGACACCAACAAGAACAGATTATATTTCATACATGAGATCTTTAACTGTGTTTCTAAAATATTTTATCCAAGAAAGGCGTTAAGTGCTTCAATACACACACACACACACCAGGATATGTGAAGTCTTCAGAAAGTATGAGCATCTTATATATTGGGTTGTCATAAAGTTGTGATGTACTTTTTCTATGCAAAAATGCATCATGACTTTTCTGACAACTGAGTAAGTAGGTATGATTGATACATTTGATAGGACAATATTAGCTTCAAGAATGCATGAAGTAAAATAATGTCCTTAAACTAGGGGTTATTCTCGTAATGTTCTTTAATGTATTTCTCAGATATTTTGGGTATTTTGTTACATGAGAACTCTCAACTGGGAAAGATGAGGAAGAAGAGAAAGAAATCTCAGTATAAGATGAAAACAGCACAGTAGCGGACTGCCCAGAGTTGGCCATGGTGACGTTCCGAGGTTATGGAAAAGTGCTTATGTAAGAATACTGGGAAATATACGAGAAAAGATTGTGTACAAGGAACAGGCTGGTACTATTGGAAGGCATCTTGCTTTCATTGCTCCAGTTGTTCAATTTAATAGGTTCTTTAGGACCTCCATGATACAGAGAAATTTCCTTAACCTTCCTTGAGGCAAAAGTATCTTGAGCTCAATCATAAGGTTGTCTTATGGACTTTTCCATGGTGTAATTTGAATTCTTTTTTTAGAGGTTTTTGGTATAGGGCGTGTACACTCGCCAGACAGACAGAGAGAGAGATAGTCAGAAAGTGAGAAATCACCCCCCAGGGAGGATGGCCATGCCGCAATCCCTTCTCCTCTGTTCTCCTCTCAGGATCTTGGGCACGCACGCACACACACCTGGCGTGAGTTTTAAGCCACCGGGTCCGGGACGCGAACCGCTGTCGACTACATGGGAGTCCAGCGACATAGCCATTACGCTAACTGCTGGTCCCGGTGTAATTTGAATTCTAGGTTAAGGTGCTTTATGGTTCACAAAACAGTGTGATTTGAACTTCTGAATAAGACTTCGATATGAAAATTGGTTAAGTAAAACCTTGACTGAAAGGTTTTGTCATTTTCTGGAATTAGAAGTTAAGAACGTAAAGGCAACAGTTACAGGTTTGTTGAAAATATTTAGGAGCTTGTTATCTTACTCAGAGGGCCAAGATAATGAAATTAATGGAGTTTTAAAAAATTAAAGATTTTGAGACAAATTCTCCAGAAGCCATAATTATCTCTTAGCTATATATTGAGCACATTTTGAAACTTAATGGACTTGTTAGTTTCATTTTATAAAAAACATGAATGATAATATCTGCCTTGTCAAGAAAGACTTTTTAAACTTTTTTTTTTTTTGAGAGGTTTTTGCTATAGGGTGCGTGCGCTCGCCAGACAGACAGAGAGAGACAGAGAGACAGAAAGCGAGAAATCACCCCCCAGGGGGGATGGTCACGCCGCAATCCCTTCTCCTCTGTTCTCCTCTTGGGATCTTGGGCATGCACGCACACGCGCCCAGCGTGAGTTTTAAGCCACTGGGTCCGGGACACGAACCGCGGTCGACTACGTGGGAGGCCAGCGACATAGTCATTATGCTAACTGCTGGTTCCCAGTCTTCTTAAACTTTTATTGAAAGTTTACTGGCAACAAAATCTCATTTTTTGTGCATCTGAAAATATTTTTATATAGCTGTAATTTTAAAAGAATACTTAAGCTGGGTATAGAATTTTTATTTGGTAGTTACTTGTTGCCAACTTTAACTCTTGTTATTCTTTTAACTCTTGGCTTCCATAATATGTGTAGTCTTGTTGCTTTTAAGGACATGTGTCAGTGTCTCTGGCTGATTTTACATTTTTTTCCTCCAGCTTTACTGTGTTCCTATAGCTTGCTTTTTTTTTATTCTGATTTTATACAGCCCCTCTTAAATTTGTGGGTTGATATCTTTCATCAGGTGAAGTGCATTGATGAATTCTTGACTATTTTAATATATAGCAATACTCCATTGTGTTTTCTTTTTTTCAGATGTTTTATGTTTAACAGTTGGTTCATTGTACCCCAAATTCCTTTTATACCCATTTCACTGTTTTCTACTCTTTTTTTCTCTATACTTACTGTAATTTTAATTTTTAAAAAATCTTTTCTTCAGTTTGTTGTCTTTCTTTTACATTCAGCTTCTGAAGCTGTCAAACTTGTTCAGGGGTTATTACTCTAATTTTTCTTTTTCTATTTTCAAATGTGTATTTGATTCTTTTCTACAAATCCCACTTATTTTCTTCATCTTTTCTTTTACTTTGAATATACTAATCAAAGCTATTTTTAAGTTTTTTTTCTGCCAATGTCAATAGCTGTATTGTTATATTGCTCTTTTGAGTGTCTTTTTAATTACTTTTTTAAATTGGAAGTCCCCTGTATAGCCAGTACTCAGCTAGGTCCTAGTAATGTAATGATAAGGGAAAAGGTGTGATTCCTGCCTCTTTAGAACATTCTATTTTGAGAAGTTAAATAATGAACATATCCACATATTCAAGTGTGAGTTCAGTGAAGGACAAATGTACATGGAAGGACAGCCTGTTATGGGGAAATTTGACTTGGCCCAGAGGTCTGTACAAGCCTCCTTGAGAAATTGACATTGGAGCTGACACCTGAAGGAAGAAAGAACTGGGGAGAAAAGGGAATGTTTTCTAACAGGGACAAATGCAATGTGCTCAAGGCCCCACTGTTGGGGGCAGCTTAGTAGCTGTAACTTACTCAAGGACATGTGGGTTGGGAAGATATACCAGATGGGAAGGTCTGTCTTTAAATGTTTGGCATATTAAAGAATGAAGTGCGTGTGTGTGTGTGTGTATTGGGGGGAGGACAGTGAAGAAGAGCCTAACAAATAAATGAGACTATGTATTAGCCTAAAGTAAATACATGAAGAATGGGGGGAGCATGTTGGATAAAATATGCACAGTGTCAAATATTAAGAATTATGAACTTTTGGGTTGGTTCAGTGGTGCAGCAGTAACACACTACTCAAGCAAAGATGCTGGGTCCATATGGGGATTATGGCTTCAGCTCTCTGGTTGACCCATACACACTGATCCTGGCTGGCTGGTGGGGGATAGGAAGTGCGGAGCAGTGGGGATTCCCATGTGACGGCCTAATAGTTAAGGGAGCCAGGCCCCACATGGCTGACCATGCAGTTTGAATCTCTGCCCTGGCAGCTTGTTTGCATATGTGTGCTTAATATCCCAACAGGATGTACAAATGGAAGAGAAGGGATTGTGGCAGGACCACGGCCTATTGGATATTACTTTGTCTTTCCTTCTCTCTTTTTTTTTCTCTCTCTCTCTCTAGTGAGGACATGTGTCCTCTGCAAAATTTTTTAAAAGATATTTTAAAATGTCAATGACAGTTGTAGGACTAGGATTAGTGGGTTTTTTTTTTTTTTTTATGTCCCCCATTGTTCCATTGTTCTTCTTAAAAATTGTTGTTTTAAGCTGCTTGCATTTCCATATAAGGTTGAGAATTGTTTGCTTGTCAATATTTTAAATTTATTTTTAAAAGCTGCTTTTATTTAAACAAGAGACACTATCATTTGCAGTCTTCAAACATTATTGCACTTGAACTTTCATGATTTTATAAAGCATTCATGAAACAATCTACAGATTAGTTTAACAGACAAATAACGCTTTTAAGCAAACATGACCGTCCTAAAATTTTTTTCTCTTGCACTCAACCTCCACCATCTATTCTCTACCCACCACTCCCCCCTTACATCTCTAGCATACACATCCATCCTCTCTACCTTCACATTTTCAGATCTATCAGCCTCTGTCATAAAATACAAACATTCAGTACAAATTGAGTGGAGATATACAATGTGTATCTCTTAAAGTCTATCTCACTTCACTCAACATTAAATCTTCTACATTCACCCATTTTGAGGTGAACTATGTAATCTCATTGTTTCTTATAATTGTGTAATATTCTATAGTATACATGTGCCACAGTTTTTCAGCCTAGTCATCAATTTTTGGACACTTAGGCTGGTTCCATGTTTTAGCAATTGTGAATAATGTTGCAATAAACATGGATGTGCAGGTGTCTTTCCTATCCTTTGGGTAAATACCAAGGAGTAGGATTGTTAGTCATGTGAGAGTTCTGCTTATAGGGCTTTAAAAACCTCCATAATGTTTTCCACAGAAGTTGAAGTAATTTTAATTTCTATTCTCACCAGCAGTGTAAGAGGGTTTCCTTTTCACTACAGTCTCACCAGCTCTTGTTTATTTTTTTATCCTTGACATTCTAACTGGAGTTAAATGGTATCTCACTGTGGTTTTAATTTGCATTCACTTATGACAAGAGACTTCAAAGATTTTTTCATATGCCTCTTGGCCATTCATAAGTCTTCCTTTTAAGGTTGTCTATTCAATTCATTTGCCCATCTTTTAATTGAATCATTCATATTTTTATGAGTGGGCTTCTTGAGTTTCCTATATATTCTAGATGGAAATCCCTTGTCTGGGGATAATTTGCAAATCATTTCTTCCTTTCTGATGGTTATATTTTCGCTCTAACTATTGTTTCCTTTTCTGTGAGGAAACTTTTTAGCTTAATGTAAACACATGTGCCTATTTTGAGGACTATTACCTATGCTTTAGCGATCTTATTTATGAAATCTTTGCCTACACCAGTATCTGCAAAAGTTTTCCGTATGTTTTCTACTAGTAATTTTATAATTCATGGCTTCATATTTAAATCTTTAATCCATTTCGAGTTGATTCTTGTAAGTGGTAAGAGACAGAGTCTTTCTAACTACAGTTAGTTTTTTCCAAATACTGTTCTCTTTAAATTTTTCAGTAAGTGTATGTACTCACTGAAGACAGAACGTGAGAAAGTACTGCTCTTGGAGAGTGGTCATGCTGCAATCTCTTCTCTGTCATTCCCTCCCTTCAGGATTGTGGGCATATATGCACAGGGTGTGTTTCTCAAGCTGTTGGGTCCAGGACTACAACAGGGATACAGCTGCATTAACCACCACCCCACAGGCTGGTCCCAAGATTATTTTCTTTTAAATTATTATTTATTTTATATATTATTATTATTTTAAGTTTTCTATAGGGCACACGTGCTTACCAGAGAGAGGCAGAGAGAAGGAAAGTGAGAAAGCAAACCTCCAGGTCTAGCACTTGAACTGCAGTCAGCCACGTGGGAGTCTAGCACCTTAACCACCAAGCCACCTGCTGCCCCCAATACTTTTTAATAGGCATACATTATTATTATATAAATACTTCTTAAATAAAAGAAATCTGAGGCAAAATTTTAAAATGTTGACTTTTGATAAACATGAATTTTTTTTTTGTGGTTGGTCTATAAAATGGTTTTCCCTTTGTGTGTATGTGTATGTGTATACACTTAGGAATTCTTCAGAATTGTCATGTTAGAATCTGCTTGTTAAATTCCATAAAATGTCCCAGGTGACATGTATTCCATGGTTGCCACTTCAGATCCATTCTCTGTGGACCTGCATACTCTGTCATTCTTTGGCTTCTAATTTCTTGCTGGGTTTGGCGGGAGGGTGTGGTGGAGAGTACACAGAGTGGTCAGGGAGGGTCGTCTCTCTGGTTCTGGTTCTGCTCCTTGGCCTACTTCTATGGCCATGCCTTCTCTATTTCAAGGCCCCAGTTCTTTCTGGATTTTTATAATCCTGTTTTCTTTCTTTTACCCATTAGGGCTGGGAGGTAGTGGTGGTTGTGCTCGGGGGATAGAGGTGAGAGCTTCCTTCTTCTAACCCTGACCACATCTCTGTACTCAGTCTCACTGAATGTTCTATCTCTTTCCTCTAAGGCTCTTTATATACCCTGTTGAAATTGGAAGTGGATTGATTTTTATGGTTTAATTTGAGAGAACTGTCATTTTTATGACAGAGCCTTTCTATCTGTATATATGTTACATAACTCTATTTATCTGGTTCTTTTTTGTGCTTCAATGATATAAATTGTTTTCTCTAAAGGTCTTGCTTAGTTTGTTTTTTTTTTTTTTTTTTGAGATTTATTCCCAGGATTATTACTGTTTTTCTTGTAATTGTGAATGAGATCTTTAAAAAGATACATGTTCTAAATGTTTATTGGTGATGTATATTGATTTCTACATGCTGATTTTCCATCTAACAATCTTATTAAATTCTTTCTTTCTAATAGTTTTTCTTCGAACTTTTGGTGTGTAGGTTAGATAATCATGTTTTCTGTGTCTGATAAGAAGCAATAATCACATGAGAGAGACAGAGAGTGAGAGAGCGAGAGCGCGCATGCGCGAAAGAGAAAGATACAGTTAGAAACAAGGCACCCCAAAAGGGTCCCTATGCCACAGTCCAACCCCAGTCCCAGGCAGCCCAGATCACAGGTACCTGTGCACATTCCTGGCATGGCCAGGACCTCACTCATGTGTGTCCAGCTGTGCTACCACTGCCCAGCTACCTGGCCCAAGGACTCACCTTTTAAAAGACATGCTTTAAATGGAGAAGCTTATTTAATCTTCAAACAAGTCCTCTGTTGGATACTATTCCTGTCATGCACATGAACTTACTCTTTCTAGAAAAAAGTTCCCAGACGTTCCAGTGATTATAGCAACTTGATGAAGCAATGCAGTTTGTCACTGGCAATTGTCATTATCGCCATATTCCATTTAAGGAAACCTAGGCACAAAAATATGACTTAACCTTATTAAAACTGACAGGATGAGGAACTGAACTCTGATGTTCAACTGATGCTCTCAAAACCATGCTATCCAATTCTGAAATTTTCATATCTTTTTTTGTTCAACTCTCACCTTCCTAATATATTTTTCTGGCTACCACCTTAGTGAGAACTCCTTGTACAAAGCTGAAGCGAAGAGATTAGCGCGGGCATGGGGAAGAACCGCACGAAGCCTCCCTCAAGGAAGAGCTTGTTGTCCAGATGAGGGTGAGTGGTCTGTGGACATCCTGCAGCCTTGAGCCCTCAGGGTCAGAGCCTCCAGGACCTGGCCCCAGTCTTGCTGCACAGATGACTAACCTCAGGGAAGGGCAGCTGGCATGAGTACCCAGCTGTAGATCAACTCTGAGGATTGGATTCTGATATAAATGGTTTCAGAGAAAAAAGAAAGACATCCAAATTTTTAAAGAGCATGCATAATGTAAATACAAAAGCCTTAGAAAAATAGAAAAAGGAAAAGAATAGGGGAAAAGAAGAGCATTAAATACAAAGCATTTCTACCAAATGAATATTGATATAAAAATATCAAGAAAAATGATACACTAAAATAATAAAGGATAAAATAGCATTTTTTCTAGAAATATAATGCAGGCTTTCAGGGACTGAGTAGAGGCTTGATTTTTCCCAATACAATATTTCATTTATGTTTATTTACTGCTACTTTTTGCTTTCCCCCATCTTACTAAAGAAAAAAGGAAAGACGTAGCCAACACATTTGATTTTCTAGTTAATAAAGCAGTGAAGTCTTGTTAATGCCAGATAAAATTTAAAACAAACATTGTGTCCAGGGAATCTAGAATTTGGAAAGAAAAAAAGTAGAATAGAAATGACGCCTTGTGAAAACCAACTTGCATCAAGCTTTTCTCCCTAAATAGTTGTATTTTGGTCTAACTGGCTCTTTCGGTATGAGTGTGGATATTTTCATGAGTGTCCGAGGCACACTGATGTTAAGAAGTGACACTGTTGCTCTCAGTCCTTGGGTCTATTACTCTGACAGCAGCAGAGGGTACCCAGGCACAAGTGGCCGGGTTCACTAATGTCTCCCCCACTTCTTTTTTTAAAAAAATAAATAATGATCAGTTTTGAGGTATAAAAGCTACCTTTCATATTTTTTGAACTTTGGGACACTAGTCTTCAATTTTATTGGGTTTCATTACCTGCCTATTGAATATTTTTGTGCTACTCTACACTGAGGACTAGCTGTGAAGGGATGGATAGATCAGGGATTCTAGTGATTAAAGAATTATAACAATGTAAAATGGGTAGTAAAAAAATAAAAGAACAGTGAGGGAAATATGAAAGACTAAACTAGGGGGAACCAGCAGTTAGCGTAATGGCTATGTCGCTGGACTCCCATGTAGTCAACTGCGGTTCGCATCCCGGACCCGGTGGCTTAAAACTCACGCCGGGTGCGTGTGCGTGCGTGCCCAAGATCCCGAGAGGAGAATGGAGGAGAAGGGATTGCGGCATGACCATCCCCCCGGGGGGTGATTTCTCCCTTTCTGTCTCTATGTCTCTGTCTGTCTGGCGAGCGCACGCACCCTATAGCGAAAATCTCTCCAAAAAGAAAAAAAGACTAAACTAGGTAAAACTACCTACATGAATTGCTGAATAAAAGGATTAAAGCAAAGGAGGAAATATTTTTTTAAAGGAAAATGGCACAAGGAAAGGTTACAGAGAAGTTAAAGAAAAATTGGAGAATAAAAAGAATTTTAGAAACTTCAGAATGAAAGAAAAACTTCTTAATCATTGAAGAAAATTGGAACAAGAGGGTAGCAAGTGGAATATGAATAGATATAAAAGGTATTTGCAAGGTTAGGCATAAAATCAGAAATAAATTAGTTGTACATTAAAAATATATAAAAATTGGTGAATGCTTTTTATTAATATTTAGGTTCAGATTCTTAATTTGCTCTTAAAGTACATGAAGTGAGATTTGCCATATTTAAAAGCGATGTCTAAATTTCAGAAAGAAATAAGTTCTTTGAGGGCTCTCGGCTCTCATAGTATGCACCCTTGGTGTTTTACTCATATGTTTATTGGCCACAAGAGCTACGCACTCTTCTGTTACCCAGATGGGATTGTTTTTCACATACAAGCTTATATAATTTTTAAGAATTGCTAGAATTTTTCTCTGAGTGACTAAGGATTATTAAAGGAAATTATTCAAAAATCAAATCTGTGATTAAGGTATTTAGTCATTCCCTTCCCTCCTTTTATAAATAAGATTGTTGCATTTTATTATTTTCTGGAGGTGTCTGTGATTTAGGAATGATGAAATCTTAAAAACATGAGGGGGAAGGAATTGACATGACAAAGGGGAAATAGTCGTGATTTTTGTATATTTCTGTGACTAGTTGGCAGAAAGCTCCTCCCTCCCTTTTCTTCCTAACATTGGTTTTCTGAGCCCTTATATCACTGATGCACCAGAAAGGCCTCCCATTCTCAACAGGAGAATCAGTGAGGTGGTTAAGGGGTGTAGATCTGGGGTATGTCAGTACACAACACAGGAGCCTCTTTATAACAACACGCTTGCTAAATAACAAAACACAGGGCAATTGTGTTGCATCCATTTGTTGCACGGATTGGCTGGCTCAGAAGTGCACGCCGGCACGCTCACACCTGGGGTAGCCCTGACTTTGCCGTCACCCTTTATCTCTCTGAAGCTCCATGTCTTTGAGCTCTGTGGATGGACTTGGGCGGCTTCTGGCCCTGAGGCTCTCTGAGCTGTTGACATCACCCATGTCTCTGGGTCCTTGTTCCGTTTCCAATTAATCAGGGAAAGATGGCCAGTCAGAGTTTTGGGGCGCTGGATTCCCTTCTCATTATGAAAAATAGTTTATGGCTTGGTTTAAATTGTCAAACACTCAAATATTGGATCTTTGGTAAAGTCATGATGCATCATTGCATAGAAAAACATGTCTTGACTTTTTCCGACGACCTACTATTTAATTTCTTTACTACTAGGGCAAAGAAAATTGGCCTGTCTCAATATATCTGATTTCTGCCCTTACTTTTTCTCAGATCCAGTCTATATTTAGATAATTTTTTATTGTTCATATTATGGAAATGTCTTTTTTGTACCATTTATTGATTTTCTAAGCATTTCACACATATAAATTTGAAACAGAATAGAACACATGCATGTTTTATGTATAGTAAATTGTTTCCTTGTGGATTTTAATGTTTTTTTATTATCATCATAATCTTCTTTATATTACATTGGTTACATATAATTTTACAATGTATTACATTGCTTTTTCAAAAGGGAATGCCATGCATGTCAGTCAATATAGAGACATTAATCTCCCCATGGATTTTAATGTTAATAAGCCTTTTACCATCTGGGTTGTTGAATTGATGGAGACCATGGGAATTGTATATGCAATAAGAATTTCTCTACATTTTAATAATTTTTTTAGAGCTTATGATAAACTGTTTCTTGGTAATAAATAACTATTAAGATAGTTTATCAGAAAAACCATTGGAACAAAAATCAGGTAGTTTGAGAGGATGGTAACTGAAAGAAAATAAAATACTAAAGTGAGAAATTGGGTAGGGAACAACTATTTGTAGATGATGAAGATTATGGGTGAGTTTCTAGCAAGTTTATGTCAGTCATTAAATTGTTATTATACAAATTCTCCATTATTTTATATCATTTGTCTTAACTGTTTTTGGTAAATAATGTATAGCTATCTAAATTTTAACTCATAATAAAGTGCATTAAATGAATTTCGGTTGCACTGGTTATTTGTTTTATGAAAGAGAATTCCTGGTCACTTTGGGGCAGTGAAACGTGGCTGCTTTCTAATTCCTTTATTCTTGGGGTCTCTGTTGATACCCTTCAGTACCACCCTCTGATGGGCAGGGCTTCCTTAGTGGCTGGTATGGCCACCAAACTCGTCTACACAACGCATGTGCTCCCTGGACTTGGGTCCCTCAGACATTAGCGCGACCAAAACCTTGCTCATCTGGATCTCCTGATGTGGAATATACCACTGTTCTCTACCGATCTCGCTGAGAAAAGGAAGTTGATCATTTGAAACAGAACAGAATTGTTTTCATGTATTTGAAGGGCTACATGTTTTTAAGATGTGTCTCTTTGTCTTAGAGATAATCACACAGATAAGTACAGAGATCTTAGATAATTATCTCCAGTAGAAATTATTTTCTATGAAAGTCATTTTTATGTTCACAACTATATCATTTACTTCTACACCTCATCATACTTATATTTAAACCACAGTTTTGGCCGTAAAGCTATCTGATGTCTACTGGGTCAGAAGAGTCAGTCCTGGAATTCAGCAAATGCATTCTCTACCAGTGAGCTTCAGTGTGCTCCAGCACTCTCGATCTGTGTTAGTACCTTAGGGCCACCTCAAACTTTTAGCCTCCATTTCTGTAAATAAAATAAAAAAATATTTATTTATTTATTATTATTGTTATTTTTTAATTTGACCAAAACAAGACATAGAAGATAGAGTGAGAGAAAGTGAGAAAGCAAGCTACCAGATACAGGATTTGAACCATGGTCAGTCATGTGGGAGTCCAGTGTTCCCAACCATCATGCCACTTACTGGCCCCCCACTTTTTAAAAGAATTATTTAATTTAACTCTATTTATTTATTATTATTATTTTCCAGTTTGATCAGAGAGAGACAGAGTCGGGGGTGGGGGTGAGTGAGAAAGCAAGCCACCAGGTCTGGGACTCAAGTTGTGGTTGGCCATGTGGGAGTCCAGCTCCTTTAACTACCATAACACCTGCCAACCTCCCTGTAAATGAAATTAAAGTATGTGTTCTATGGTCATTATAGTACATTATGTGAGTACCTTCAAAATCAACTCCAAAAGTTGGTATACATTAAAGGCAAAGTCCTGCTTTAGTAAGCTGTTTTTTAAAATTCTGTATATTAAAGGAAAGCTCCAGAAAGGTATGTAGCATATTGATTATGCCACAGTAAGTTCTGATGGAGAGGGATTCTTTCTGGAATACTCAACTCCTACTCAAAAGAGCCTTCTATGGTTGTATGGAACACAGACACAGCTGAGAGTTGTGGGAATGTGTATGAAAGGAGAGGAAAAAGCACAGGCAGAATGCAGGGGTCAGAAGGAGAGGGGAGGCACGGCTCCTAGGAGTTAGCAGGTGCCTGAGCTGTTCAGATATTTTGTAATGTGCATAATGAAGAGACCCAGCCTTCCTCAGAGACTGCCATCAGACTGCTGCGCACCTTTGTGAGTTAGCAAGTGTGACAACAGAGGGAGTCACAGGAGCACCCTGGCTGGTGGAGGGTCTAACGTGATTTGATTTTGAATTACTGCAGTTGGACAGGAATTCCTAACACTGTGTGATACCATGGCTGACATAAGGGAATGCCTGTTCTGAAATGCATGTGTGCATCTTAGAACATCTCAGGATGGGTAAGAAGAACTGGCTAAGAAAACATTCACCAGAGGAAGAAGAGGGTACAGTCGGGACCACAGAGGTGGCACAGCGGGGGGGCATCACTGGGTGCTGGTGGCCAGGCCGCGTGGGAGACCCCGCCAAGTTCCCAGCTCACCTAAATGGGTCAGGCACACTGACGCCTGCCTGTGATCCTGAGTAACTGGGAGCCTGGGCAGGACGTGGCTTATGGGACCCTGTCCAAATACCTGTCTCCCTCTTTCCCTCCCTCCCTCTCATTTGCTCTCATTAAAAGAAAAAAAGAAAAGAAGAAGATAAGAGTTTATCCATGTTCGTCTATATACCACCGGTCCTTTGTGTAGATGAACATCATGAAAACCAGAGCCGATGCATATTACTAGGTTCATTTTAAGTGTATTTGCTTTAGTTACCTAATTTGTAAGTAGTATTTATGATTTTCTAACAACAGTGTGTCCTGGTATTCCCCACTAATTACCACTGTTTCTATAAAATTTGGAGTTACAAAGTGCTGTCAGCTATTGTAAGTAGGTATATGAAAATGACCACTGAAATTTAAATTCTAGTGCCCATAGCAGGGGAAACAGGGCTGGGAGCCATTCACTGAGGTTTTCTCAAGCATGCATATGGACAATCAGATCTCGAACCCTCTAGAAGGCTCTTAGCAGGCAGAGCCTCCCCCTGGACCAGACTCTGGGAAAGTCTGACAAGTCTGCATTTAACCAACTCTCCGAGAGACATAGGAGCCTGGTCCCCCGCTTTATCAAGGCATGTTGGAATAAGCCCATTCCTGTTCGGGATGAGCCCAGATCTTGGCCATACGGCAGACATTCTATTTTATCTTAGTTTTCTGGCAGCCACTTCTCTCTCGAACCACTTAAAAGTGACACAATAATAGAGATGTAAGAGTCTGCACATAGCAGAGATGCCTGCTATGGATTTTTTTGGAGACAAGACTTTCCCTTCTTTACTCAACAGGGGATCAGGTGTCTAAGAGACCACCTTGTCCCAGAAACATCACAAGGTAGCCACCTGCTGTGTTAAAAATATTGTAAAATCTGGCTGCTTTCTGATTTTTTGTGTTTTTTCAGTGGGTGAAGTTGGAAGCTTTTATCTTGCAGAGAAAGCTGGTGGGAGGAAAGCCAGTGGCCCTGCTGGGTCACAAAATCTTCATTATGCTCTTGTTAATGATGACACAAGGACAGTAATGAGATGAGCTGGGGCAAGCGTGGCTGTCACAGGTGCTGCCACCTGCCCGGCATGCCGATTGCATGAAATATCCCTGGGGGCTGTGTTCACGCTGGCTGCTCTCGGAAATAATGTCATTTTTAATTTTCAGTGTCTGGATCTGTGGTCCTCAGATTTTGGTATGAATCACAATCACCTGTAGAACAGCTAAAAATCTAGATTTCCGGGCTGTTCTCCCGGAAGTTCCGACAGTTTAGAATGAGAACAACCACCTGTCATTTTCCCAGTGGCCTGTGTCTACCAGAGTGGTGATATAGGTAGTAGCCAAAAAATGTAAGCACATATGTTATAGCACATCAGTACTTACAAGGACATTTAAAAAAAGTTGGTATTGTTGCTGCCAAGAACTAACTATAATAATAAAATCAAGCTCTAAAAGGTACTTTAACCATTTCACACCATAGCGGGTACATTGAAATTGCAGTATTAAACTCATTTGAATATTCTGTTGCAGTTGATTAAACTGTGTACTCACTTTGTTACATAGTGAATACGGACAATGCACTGCCGTGACTTACACAGAGCTTATCAGCAGTCTGGACTCAGAGGAGCTGAACTGGGCGTCAGATACTTTGGAAAATGTTTCTTCTCAACAGAGGAAGCGATTGAGGGCTCTATCTTGATGGGAAACCAGAGCAGCTTGAAAATATCGAGACCTGCTGAAGTTTGTTCAGAGCTTTTAAACGCATCAGGCGGCAATGCCGAATAGAGTGGCAAATGAGAAAGAACAAATTCTTCCAGAAACATCACTTCATGAATAGAACTCTCTCTCAGAGCCACCGCACCCATGCGAGGACACACATCACTGGAGTTAATAGAGTGCTTAAAGGCAGGCTGTGGATGTCGGAGTCTCCCAACAGCCTCCACCCAGTGGTGCAAAGGAACAGAGCCATGCTCCTGTTCAGTCCCCGGTTACACTGGAACAGTTTGTGCCGGATCCCCGGACAAAAGTGAAAATCTCTGCTTTTATAATTGGAGGTTAGGCTTTCTGGGGAAAAAGAAAAAACATACTTTTTTTTTTAAAGAATAGATTTAGATATCAGAATGTATATCCTTAAACATTTTTATTAATGCCATTACCATAAAATTACATGTGAAATACCAAACGGAGCTTCCGTTGACATTTTTTAAATGTCCAATTGCTCAACGTCCTCTTTTATCAGGTTAGAAAAAGCCAGTTCTTAAAATAACAAATGTTACTATGCAGCATTTCCTGTTTCACAAACTGTGCAGAACTTGGTCCGATAGTCAGAAAACCCATTTCATTTTCTAGGGATGATATAAATAGTATTAATCCAATTACAGCAATGTTTTACAACCCAGCGATTTTACTCACGGACTTCCTTCTCTAATAAGATCTCCTTAAATGATAAACTATACAAGTTAACCAGGTCTACCAATTACCATTTACCATGAGTAATTCTATCATTTATTTCCTTTTCATTGTGGTTACATCCCCAAAGCAAAAATCATATTGAAAATGTCATTTTGTAAAAGTAATTTCGGATATCCTGTTTAGTCTAATTTTGAAATTAATGATTCATGGTATTCTATTTTGTTGTGCTTGTGCGTGTGCGTGTGCGTGTGCGTGTGTGTGTGTGTGTGTGGTTTTTATTATTATTCTGACAGTCCTGTGTTGCGAGCCTCCTGTCTTAGCCTCCTGTAGCTGGTACTGCAGGTGCATGCCGCCAGGCCAGTTTCTGAGGACTGGCCCCCAGTACGTGCTACTGTAGTGGGGCTTCGTGGTATTCTCTTTCTTAGTCTTTTTCTTAAATCAAGCCAAGGTCTTTTGTAGCATCTAATTCTTTCTGTGGATGCCTCATGTTGGAAGTTGGCCAGCGACTTTCCTTTTAGCATTTCTGTCCCCCAGTCACCCTGGCCTTCTGAAGGCTTCCCCCACGACCTCTGTCTACGTTGCATTCCACAAGGCTCCTGGGCCTTCCCGTGCATTTATATCTTCACTACCCAAGTCCAGTCTGAGCGGCAGGCGGGACCTGGCAGGGGAGGCTTTAGAAGGGCTGCTTCAACTCACACCTCTGGCTCTATTTTATAATGTGGACTAACTATTGGAAGGTCAAAACTTTTACGAAGGAGTTTTTCACACCTTCTCAGAGAATTTATTTTGTGTTTTCTAGTAAAAAATAGTCATAGTGTATAATTTCCGCACTCTTTTCCTTTCCTTTAAAAAGGTTTATGAATTTGTTCTATGAGAGAGAGAAAGACAGGCACACCAAAGAGTCTTCACGTTATAATCAGCTCCCAGCCGGCCAGCCACAGACATAGGCATGTACACCTGGCAGGTACAGGGAGACCTCGGGATGTGAACTCGGGACCTTCCCGTGTGGGTTCAGCATCACAGTGTTGCATTACTGCTCTTACACAGGCTGACTCTTACCTTTCTTACCTTGTCTTCTGTTGCCTGAGATCAGAGGGCCTACGATCCTGTGGGAGAACGGGAGCTTCGTGACACCATGTCTCCCCTCGCCTCTCTCCAGAAAATGTTTCTTTTTCTGTAGAGATTTGGGGGAAAAAATATTTCTCAGAAAGTCTACTTTGTATAGTCATATTTAGCTGAAGGTTTTATTTTGTCAGTATTAGGGAGGACAGAGGAAAGCTGTTTTAGTTGTTACCAATCCCAAGTTTTTTTCACAACTGACATCTCACTACACTTGATAAAGTAACTCCATGCTTACAAGTAACTCCACGCTTACCATGCCGTAGTCGCTGTGGAACCGACTTTCCTCTGCATTGTACTAGCTCAGAATTATTTTCTGAAGTGTATTTACTGCATTATAATTTTTTTAGATTAGCCTTTTTTTTTTTTTTGCATGTCTTGCATGGCTGTGGTAGACTGAATAATGCCCACCTGAGTCTTCGTTTCCTGATGATCAGGATCTGTGAATGTTATTTTATTTGGCAAAAGGGAGTCCTCAGATAAGATCAGGTTATAGACCTGGAGAAGCACAGATGGCCCTTGGGCCATCTGCGAGGCTAACTAAATCACGTAAGAAGGGGTCAGGAGGAGTCAGACTCAGAGGTGATGGCGGAAACAGACAACGAAGTGATGTGCTCTGATGACGGGGCGTGGGCCCCAGGCCAGTGGGCGTAAGTGGCCAGTGGAAGCTGAAGCAGGTGACAACCTGGAATATCTCCTCAGAGCTTCTAGAATGAGCAAGTCCCGATGACACTTTAACCAGCTCAGTGAAACTGGCTTGGAATTGCCCCAGGACTGTAAGGTAATAAACTTTTGTTGTTTTAAGCCACTACATTTGTGGTAATTTGTTATAGCACTAATAAAAAAAATCAATACAATGGGCATTAATATTGTCAAAAGTTTTAAACTGGCTTCTTCCGAATGATGAAAGATAATATTTTACTGTGTTTTAGCATATGATGCTAAATTGGTGCACATGATTTTTAAACAGACATTTTACACAGTGAGTCAGTATTTTTATCTACATTTTACTGTAATAAAAGTAATAATAGCATTTTCTTTTCCAGGATTGTGAAAAACACATGCATATGTGTGTTTAAATATCTGTTACGCACATGCATATGATTTATATATATTGTATTTTTACAATTTAATTCTTGGAGCTATGACTTATGTGCTATCATACCAATTTTATCAGGAAACTGAGGCTTAAGTGACCATAGTGATACAATCACTCTGTTCATTTATTTTGTGTTGCTATAGCAGAATTACTGAGGCTGGGTAACTTATAAAGGAAAAAAGTACTATTTTTTAACAGTTCTAGGGGCTAGAAAATTCAAGAGCATGGTGCCAGCTGCTTCTTAGTATCTTTTAAATTTTTATTTTTTAAGATTTTTTGCTATAGGACATGTGCACTTGCTGGAGAGAAATAGAGAAAGTGAAGAATTGTCTCCCAGGGTAATGACCATGCCACAATTCCTCTCCTCCAGTCTCCTCTTGGGATTGTAGGCACGCAAGCACACACACCTGGTGTGATCTTCAAGCCACTAGATCTGGGACTTGAACTGCAGTTAAGCATGTGGGAATTTAGTGCCTTAACCACTGTGCCACCTCCTGGTCCCAGCATCTTTTTATTTTTAAGCTTGTTTTATTCACGGTAGCACATGTGTGAACACAAGAGAGATGTAGAGAAGCACCCCCCTGACAGGGGTTTGTCATGCTCTAGTCCCCTTCCCTTAGCCTTTAGCTCCTCAGCATCTACAGCATGCATACATGTATCTTGCATGTTTCTAGCTGGCCTGGGATCTAAACCTGCAGTTGTGTGTGGCTTCTAGTTCTGCAGTTCAGTTTGTCCCTACCTATGCCACCAAGGTGGACCCTGCTTGGCATCTGGTGAGGGTAGAAAGACAAGCAAGCCTGTCACAGAGCAAGAGAGGGCTGCTTTGACAAGGCTCTGCTCTCTATAACCCATTCATTCATGAATGTGTTACTAATCACCTGTTACTCAGCCTCATCTCTTAATGTAGCTATAAAGGGGGCCAGGTTCCAACTTGGGTTTGGACAGGACACATTCTAAACCCCAGCAACCACTAAGTGACCGAGTTGAAATTCCAGCTTTGGTTTTGCTGAGTCCAGAAGCCAAACATTTATTAACTATCATGTTATATTGTATTCTGTATGTTTGAAACCTTTCGAACAATGTAAGATGACAGGTTTAAATACCATCATTATATGTGACTTTCCTGTTTTACCTCAAGTGAAAAAAATACTTTCCCCTTTTCTTCCTTGTTTTTTTTTTTCTATCATATTATTTCATAGGTAACTGCTATGTGCTGATAAAACATCTCTTTAAGTATAGTGATCCTGATAATGATATTCGAGTCCTATAAATTACAGATATTTGGAGTTGTACAAAAACCCTTATTCTCTAACATGGCATTAATTCTAGGAGCATTCCCATAAAAGAACACGAAAACTGTAATATTAGACAAATACTAGAAAATACCGGGTTTTTGGAAAAGTCATGATGTATTTTTTCTTTGTTTTTCTATGCAAAAATGTGTCATGACTTTTCTGACAACCCAATACATTAATGTACACTTAAAAGGACATAGCAGAGAAAAAAATACTATTAGCATTTCTTAGGTAAGATTGGTAGTTCTGAATGAGATTGTTAATGGAAAGAGATACTCAACATTGGGAGATGTTGAGTAGATAATGGTTCGATATCATTGACTTTATACTTTATTTTAATAATACTGTTGGAGGAGCCAGCAGATGGCATAATGGTTACATCACTGGACACCCACGCAGTTGACCACAGTCCTGGTGGCTTAAAACTCATGCCAGGCATGTGCGTGCGTGTGTGTATGTGTGTGTGTGTGTGTGTGTGTGTGTGTGTTTGTGCGCTCCAAATCCTGAGAGGAGAATGGAGAAGAAGGGATTGTGGTGTGGCCATCCCTCCCAGGTGGTGATTTCTCGCTTTCTGTCTCTCTCTAACCCTGTCTCTCTGGTGAGCACACATGCCTTATAGCAAAAATCTCTCTCTCAAAAAATAAAAAATACTGTTGGAGATGAGAGGAATGAAATGCAGAGGTTGGTGTAACTCTTTAGATTCTACTTTTTTGAAGTTTTCTTATTCTGAGAGAGACAGAGACAGACAAGGCACTCTCAAACAGGGTCTTTATGTCTTCATGTTATGAGCACCACTGGCTAGCCAGATACACAGACATGTGCACATGTGCTTGGCATGTAGAGGGAGACCTCAGAATGTGAACCTGGGACCTTCCTCTGTGGCCTCAGCATCACAGAGCATCACATTGCCCCTAGGTTACCATGGCTGTCCAGGAGTTGGAGCAGAAAATATTCTTAGAATTTACAGTCTGTCTAGCATTTTGAGAAGCAGAATTAACTTTCAAGTCACTAGTGTGGCTTTTAGAGGGCATACATTACACACCATGGGGCTTAATGTGAACTTAGGAGTGGGGAGCACATCTATTTTGGTAATTAATAGAAGGTTGATTGCTAGAATTGTCTCAACAGGTTTGGTAGAGGAAGGAGTTTTTTCTTTCCACTGTTGTTCTGCTTTGCACTGTGTGCATCAGTACTGTCTATGCGGTTGAAAGAGAAAAGCCCTTCCCCATAGAAGAGAATCTTGGAGTACAGAAGTTTTGCTCATCTTTAGAACTTCATAACAAGTTTTGTTGATTATGAACTAACTGTCCTCACTGGAATGTCAGACACTGTAGGTCAGAGAGCTCAGCTAGCTTATCCTTGGTGGTGCCTTCAGTCTCTGGAAGAGTGAGTGTAATACAGTCATATCACAATACACATTCTTTGAGTGTGTGAATGAATTGACCAGATGTACCCTGCCATAAACATACATGACCAAAGACCAGTTTTAGACAAGAATCACATCTCTCATTTCCTTGGCTTTGTTTTATATACTTATTATTAATTTGTTCTTTGCCCAAAATGTAGTTCTGCCTTGAAATGGCATTGATTAATACTCCTCATGGAGTTTAGAGACCCTTGACTCTCAAGGTCAGTCTCTAGGGCTCCTGTGAAGGACACCAGTATTTTCTCCACTATTTGGATTCTTTGTGTGGAATCAAGGAGCATAATATTTACTTAGAGACAAGCTATGGCATAGCTGTGTTTTGAGCTTCTCCAGGTCAGGAGAGCAAATCATGATGCTCAAAATAAGTTGGGATTAGACAAATCCCATCATTAATGTAGGAGGTGAGTCTTGTTTTTAAAGTAAAGATTATCCCTCTATTTATTTCATCGTAACAAATCAGGATGAGCTCCTGCCCCGCCTGTCTTCACTGCCCCCAAGACGATAGCAGTTTATAAATCCATAAATCAATACTGACTGACATGCACTGGGGCTGTGGAGCAAGCTCTTTACTTTTAAGTGAGACAGATTTTCTATAAAGAAAATCAAGCAAATTCTTTGGATGCCAATTATTGGGAAAATATCTAGATTTTTCTCTCCCTCTTCTAACTGCTTCCAGAAAATTGAAGAAATACCACACAGAGGCAAGTGTTCATTTCTTATTTAATTTATGCTAGTTGCTTAATTACCTGCCCCCCTTTTATCAAAATAAATTTATAGAATTTTAATAGGATTAGGGGAATGCTAACTTCATAAATGTGATACACTGACAAAGATGTATAGTTTTATTCAATGTCATAAGCACATACACTTTCTGCTCACTTTAATTAGCTCTAAGGTAGGTGATTTTCCATTTGTTCCTTTGAGCATCTTGGCTCTTGTTTCTGGTTTACAATCCTATCTCTAAATTAATGCCCATTAAGTACAAAATCTAAGTGACTGCAAAACTCATAAATAAAAATTTTCCTTTATAGTGTTCTCCACCAAGAAGCCATTAAAAGTTTCAACTGATGTTTCATTTTGGGACTAAGATAAGGATTATATTTTGATTATTCTAAGAAAAAAGGCAGCATAGTGGAGATTCAAAAACAAAATTAGTCCATTTAGGGAGATAGTAAATAAATAATAAACTGCCCTTATAATATGAATAATAATAATAATAATAATAATAAAAAAGCTGAGAACCGGCAAAGGAAATTGAAAATCAAACTTAACGTGATATAGGGGTTACAGCAGATCCTTGAAAGAGTGAAATGATAAAGGATATCTGCCCCTTTGTCAAAGAGAGACACTTGTTTCTGGGAAAGGGAAGAATGTACCTGATTCTTCTTCATTCCGGCTCTGCAGGCCCTTTCTTAGCTGTGCAGTCACCAGAGGAGCCCTCGTTTAGCAGCATCTGGAAACACGTTGAAATAAAATCCAGCATCCCCAAAGGTGAAAAGTGATGAATTCAATAAAAATAAGCATACTGAAGAGAGGTTTTCTAGAACAGCACGTCACTTCTTCAATCAGTTTGGTCCAAAATCAAGCCGTTTCTCATTAATTACTAACTCGATGTTCATTATTCACTTGACAGATGTAGCACCTATTGTGTGCCAGACTCTCTTTGTGCTTGGAAACCTCCGTATTGAACAAAAGCCCACTCCTCGCTAACACCCGGGAAGGGCAATCCCAGGTGTGACTGCCAGTACAGAACGAACCGAAACACAGTTCTACTCTGGATATGGGGATGCTGGTATATATGAGTTTCAAAGAATAGGACATTTTTTAAAGTTAAAATTATTTTTTATTTACATTAAAAAAAAATAGTCTCTTAAAGGGGGCCCCAGCCTCTGCAATCCAGTGGTGATGCAGTGCAAGGCAGATGGAAGCCATATGGCTGACCACGGCTGAGAGCATTGGCTTGGCCTGAAAACACACTGGCATATAGGGTTACCCCGATGCTGATCGGCTGCCCGGTTGGAAATGGGGATTGCAGAGTGACTAGACCCTGTTGAAGGTGCTTCTCTCTCTTTCTGTCTCATGTGTGAGTGCATGTCTCTCTAGCATGTGTGTATATGTGTGTGTATACTATAAGAAGTATAGTCTTAACTCATTTAGGCATTATGAAAATGGTTAGAATGTATATGACTCTTGTAAATCTGCATTCATTCATTTATTCATTCAATAGATTATAACCCTAGTGCTGGGTACTGTTGCCAGTGTTAACAATAAAGCCATCTTTTAAAAGGACTCGGGCCAGCTGGTGTTATGTGGTTAAGGTGCCTGGATCCCACATAGCTGATTCTGCAGTTTGATTTCTGGACTTGGTGGCTTGAAAATCACATTGGGTGTGTGTGCCCAAGACTCTGAAATGAGAAATGGAGGTGAAGGGATTGTAATATGACCATTCCCTATGGGGTGGAATTTTCCTTCTCTTTCTCTCTTTGGCAAGTGTACATACCTTCTGGCAAAAATTGAAAAAAAAAGACTTGGCAGCATCTGCAAGGTGAGAGACTGACCATTCTCCACGTTTGTGTTCACATGTGGATGTGTATATACTGACATGCAGGTTTGAGGATGTCGGCATTTGTCAGGGCCAGTATTTACTAGCCTTGGTACTACAGAAACAAAGAGGCAAAAGACAAGGTCTCCAGACATCAGAGGGGTACTTCTGAAGACTAACTGTGTCTGAACAGTTTAGATATATTGTCTCTTCAAGAAATGAGGGATTGTAGATTGTAAAAATTCATAAAATCATATTTGCTTTTTAAAAGTGCAGAGAATTTTATTTACTTTTTACCATGCCAATGACTACCTGTTCGGTAACATTTGACTTTTGTACATTTCTAGAATATAAAATTTAGTTACCCCAATACTACTTTTGTCCCTTGATGACTTGAGCTCAACTCCTGGGAGACTCATTTCCAATATCCTCATATATCTAGGGCATTATCTGTTTAGGTCTGCTTAGCTCATTTACTTGGGGCTAATGAGAACAATGTCTCACATCTTATAACCAGGGGAATACGTGGTCATGGACTGTATATTCGCTATATCTCAGCTCTTAACTGTAATGGTGAATTTGTTTCAGCAGCAGTCAAATCATTGGTCTGAAAAAATTCATGTTGTTGTTAAAAATGCACTTTGTATAATATAATATAATAATAATATAATATAATATATAATCACTAATAAAGGAATATGCATAATTTTGTTGTAAAAATCATTAAAATAGGTTTCAGAATATCTCTTACTAAACACTTCAGAGAGGTTTCAGTATTTGCCACAGGTTGTCATGTTTTGGAACTTAACTACTCTAGTGCTGGCAAAGGTGAGTAAAACATAGAACTTGGAATAAGGTGACAGCAGATAATAAAATAGCAGAATAGTGTTTAACAGAGAAGCTAAGACCTAACATGCAGTATTTGAAATGATGATTCACAGTTAATTATAAGCAAAGTCACATCTGCATGATGTATGAATTACAGACATAGTTCAAAGTTGTAGTCTATTGATTATAGATTTAGTACCCGGGATAGTGCTTTGCATATGAAGAATGTTTAATTATTCTTTGCCAAAGAAAAACATTAATTAATGAATTTATGAATGAATTTACTTTGGCTATGAAGAACAAATCTTGTTAAATATAGAAAGCAAAAGAGGTCTTTAGTTTAATCTTGAATTTTCTTAATTTTCAGTGCCTGAGTAAATTGGTTTGGGTGGGTAAGTTCCTTGCTGTTTTCAGTCTTGTTTTTGTAGGTCTGCTAAAGAATGAACAGAAAGGTGAGGGCTCACCAGAATTTTTAGTTAAGTGACAGAGAAAACAGGAAAAGAGGCTCCAAATTTATTTCTAGTTTAAATCTAGTTGCATTTGTACATCTTCCTTTTGTAAGCCTACTTTTTATCACTTGTTTTACTTTTTTGATCAAGTAATGCAGAAGAGTGTTGGCATAGGAAAAGACATATACAAATTATCTAATATTATCACTGAAGAATAACTCTTCATTCTAATATTCAAAGGTGCTACATAACAAACATACATGTACACATACACATTTTTGTTTTCATTTGGAAATATTGGTCGGTAGTAGGCTACTTAAAGAAAACTCCCCCAGCATTATTGAAGTATAATTGACAGAAAGTGTGTATATTTAATGTATAAAATGCCATATTTTTATATATACATTTATATAGGTATATATGTTTGTGTATTTTTATATGTACATGAGTATATGTATATACATATATACACACATATACATATATTGTGAAATGATTCCCACACTCAAACTAATTAGAATTATCCTCATGCATAGTTATCATCCTATGTGTATGGTGAAGGATATTTAAGATTTATCCTAGCAAATTTTAAATACATTATTAATTATACCATGTGGTGTATTAATTCTCAGGAACTTAGCTTATAACTGAGAGTGCATACCATTTGAGCAACTTCTCCCCATTTTGCCCTGTCCCTGACTCCTGGTAATCCCTTTTCTACTGGTTATGTTTTGTACTTATGTATATTCCATGTGTAAGTAAGATCATGTGTTATTTGCCTTTCTGTGCCTGGCTTATTACACTTAGCATAATATACTCTAGATTCATCTATTCATTGTAAATGGCAGAGTATCCTTCTTTTTTAGGCTGCTGATATTCTACTCTGTGTGTGTGTGTGTGTGTGTGTGTGTGTATGTGTGTGTGTGTGTTATATAACACACATATATGTGTATGTATACACAAATATATAAATATATACACGTGTGTGTGTGTCTGTGTGTGTGTGTGTATATATATATATATATATATATATATATATATATATATATACACACACAGAGAGAGAGAGAGAGAGTCACATTTTCTGTATTCATTAACAGAAACGTAGATTGTTTCCATATATTGGTTATTGTGAATAATGCTGCAATAAACATGGTACTGCAAGTATCTTTTTGAGATTTTTTTCCCCTTGGATGTATACCTAGAAGTGGGATTGCTAGATTCTATGGTAGTTTTGTTTATAATTTTTTGAGGAACTTCAGTATTGTTTTCTGTAATGGTTGTGCTAATTTACATTCCCACCAACAGTGTACAGTGTATTCATAACCTCAGTAACATTTACTCTCTGACTTGTTGATGCCAGCCATCCTAAGAAGCATAAGATGATATCTCACAATGGTTTTGATCTACATTTCTCTGATGATTAGTGATACTAGGAATCCTTTGCATATACCTATTGACTATTTGCATGCCGTCTTTGAAAAAATGTCTATTGAGAGTTTTGACTATTTTAATTTTTACTGTTTGAGTTCTTTTTTTTTTCTTTTTTTGGAGAGGTTTTTGCTATAGGGCGCGTGCGCTCGCCAGACAGACAGAGAGAGACAGAGAGATAGAAAGCAGGAAATCACCCCCCAGGGGGGATGGCCACGCCGCAATCCCTTCTCCTCCATTCTCCTCTCGGGATCTTGGGCACGCACGCACACGCGCCCGGCGTGAGTTTAAGCCGCCGGGTCCGGGACTCGAACCACGGTCGACTACGTGGGAGTCCAGCGACATAGCCATTACGCTAACTGCTGGTCCCAACTGTTTGAGTTCTTTATATTTTTTGGATATTAATTTCTTACTAGATAGAAGGTTTGAAAATATTTACTCTTATTCCATAGGTTGCCTTTTCATTTTGGTGACTATTTCCTTTATTATGCAGAAAGTTTAATTCAGTGTGGTCCCATTTGTTTACTTTAAACTTTGTCATAGGGTGCATGTATTCATCAGAAAGAAAGAAAGTGAGAAATCCCCCCTCCCCCAGGGTGGGCTGGTCATACCACAGTCCTTTCTTCTTCATTTACCTCTTGGGATTTTGTGCACACATGTACATGTGCCCAATATCTTTATCAAACCACTGAGTCTGGAACTCAAACTGCAGAATCAGCTATGCGGAATTCAGTGCCTTAACTCCATGCCACCTACAGGCCCCATTTGTTTATTTTTGTTTTTGTTGCCTGTGCTTTTGATGTTTCATTGATATATTTTTTTAAATCACCATTGCTAAGAATAATGTCATGTAACTTTTTCTTTGTTTTATTCTAAGTGTTTTATGGTATTGGGTCTGACATTTAGCTCTTTAATTCATTTTGAGTTTTTTGTGTATTATGTAAGAAAAAGATACAATTTCCTTTTGTTCAGGAATGTGTTTAATTCTCATGTATTTGCCAATTTTCTTCTGTGATTGAATTCTAGTTACATGTCATTGTGGTTGGAAAAAAAAATGCTTGATGTGATTTAAATCTTAAATTTGTTAAGGCTTGTTTTGTGGCCTACCACATGATCTGTTCTGGAGAATGTTCTGTGTGTGCTTGAGTAGAACATGAATTCTGGTGCTGTTGGGTAGAATGTTCTGTATGTCTATTAGGTTTATTTGGCCTAAAATGTAGTTCAAGTCGAATGCTTCCTTGCTAATTTTTCTGTCTAGATGACCTATATACTGTTGAAAGTGGTATATTAAAAATTTCCTGTTACTACATTGCTATCTGTTTCTCCCTTCAGATATGTTAAAATTTGCTTACCTATTTATTTCTTCCAAATTCAGGTGGATATATATTATAGTTGTTATAACCTTTTGCTGAATAGGCTCCTTTATCATTATATAAGGATCTCTAATAACTTTCTTTGCCTCTTGATATAGTTTTTGACTTAAAGCATTTTTTTCTTGTATAAGTATAGTTTCCTCATCCCCCTTTCTGTTTCTGTCTCCATAGATTGTCTTCACCCACATCTTTATTTCCAGTCTATATGTATTTTTAGAGATGAAGTGAATCTCTTTTTGGCAGGATATACAAATAGCCCTAGACTTATGATCGCGTTACATTATAAACCCATTATAAGTTGAAAGTATCCTAAGTCAAAATTCATTTATGCTACTAATTTGAAGTAATATTTCTATTGAATGTGTCCACTGGCATAAAATAAACTCAGAAAATCAAAAGTCAAACCATTGTAAGTTGGGGAGTATCTATAGTGGGTTTCTGTGTTTTTTTTTTTTTTTTTTGTCTTTTTTTTTTTAATTTGAGATTTTCATTATAGGATGTGTGTGCTGTTGGAGAGACAGAAAAGAGACAGAGAGAGAGAGAGAGAGAGAGAGAGAGAGAGAGAGAGAGAAATCATCCTCCAGGGGAGATGGTCATTCTGCAATCCCTTGTACTCCATTCTCCTCTTGGGATTTTTGGCACATATGCTTATGTGCCTGATGTGAGTTTTAAGCTGTCAGTCCCAGGTCTGGGACTCAAACCGTGGTTGACTACATGTGAGTCCAATTATGTAACCATTACATCATCTGCTGGTCCCTCGTGTTTTTATTTTTAATTCTTTAATCCAGTCTATTTCTTTTCATTTAAGAATTTGATTAATTTACATTTATAATTATCAATAAGCAATATTTTATTAATTATTTTATGACTGTTTTGTAGAACCATTTTTTTTTCTCCTCTTACTGTCTACATTTGTGATTTTATGATTTTCTGTAAGGGTACACATTGTTTCATTTTTTGTCTCCTGTATATACACTGTAGACTTTTGCTTAATGGTTACCATGAGGCTTACTATAATCTTTTTTATTTTGGTCAGGTCGATCTCCATTTCTTTGATGTTACTGGGAAACTATTGTGCTCCCTTGGTATTTTTTTTTTCTTTGTGTGTGTGTGTGTGTTTTCTTTAAAGTTTTACATTGCTATCTTTAATTAAAACTTAACTTCGATCACATACAAATCTTCACTTTCACTCTGTCCTTTGTTTTTAATGCCACAATTTATATCATATGTGCGTGTGTGTGTGTATGTCCACTAGCAAATCATTTTAGCTATAGTTATTTTTCATACTTTTAACCTTTATACTAAAGTTACAAATGATTTATAGAATACCATTACAGTGTTAGAATATTCTGTATTTGACTAAACAGTTACATTTGCCAATGAGTTTCATACTTTCACATACTTATTAGCAAGTCATTTGTGGGTGTGTCCATTAGCAAATCATTTTAGCTACAGTTATTTTTTATACTTTCAACTTTTATACTAGAGTTATAAATGATTTATAGAACACCATTACAGTGTTAGAGTATTCTGTATTTGACTAAACAGTTACATTTGCCAATGAGTTTTATATGGTTTCACATTACTTATTAGCATCATTTATATAAGCTTTAGAAATTTTGTTTAGGATTTCTTGAAAAGCAGTCCTAACAGTGATGAGTTACCTTAGGTTTTTGTCTAGGAGACTTTATTTGTCCTTCATTTCTGAAAGGCATACTTATCTGGATAAAGTATTTAGCTGGCAGTCCTCTTTTTCTTTCAACACTTTGAATGTATCATTTCACATTTTCCTGGCCTGAAAATATTTCTGCTGAAAAATCCAATGATAGGTAACTGAGATTCCCTAGTATGTGACAAATCTCTTTTCTCTTGCTGCTTTCAAATGTTTCTATATTTGATATTTGACAGTTTGATGAGAATGTGTCTTTGTGAAGCTTTCATTGGATTGAACCAATTTGGAGGCTTTTAGGCTTTATTGACCTGACTTCAATATCTGTCCCCAGATTTGGGAAGTTTTCAACTATTATTCCTTTAAATAATCTGCCCTACCCACTCTGATCTTTCTTAGATGCCTATTTTGTGAATGCTAGTTCTCTTGATAATGTTTCATAAGTCCTATAGGTTTTCTTTATTCATTTTAATTAATTTTTCTCCTCTGACTGAAAGTTTAAGTGACTAGTCTCTGAGTTCAGGTTCTTTCTTCTGATTAATTCTGTTATTTACACTTGCTACTGCATTTTTAATCGTATTCATTATAGTCTTTAAACGCCAGAATTTCTGCTTTTATGATGTCCACTTCTTTGTTGAATTGCTCATTTTGTTCATGTATAATTTATAAGAGTTCATTTTTTTCTGTCTGTGTTACCTTATAATTCACTGATCTTTTGAGAAAAATTATTTTTAATGTTTTTGTCATTCAGTTGGTAGATATCCATTTCTTTGTTGTTGTTACTGAGAAACTATTGTCCTCCCTTGGTATTATATTTTCTTGTTTTTCTTTGTGTGTGTGTGTGTGTGTGTGTGTGTGTGTGTGTTCTTTAAAGTTTTTGTGTTGCTATCTTTGATTAGAGAAAGCATTCACCATATCCAGTCTTTGTGACTGATTTTGAAGATGAAACACATTCACCAATCAAAGACTAGGGTTTTCAAGTCCCTCTGACACTTCTGTGGATGAACTTCCTCCACCTCTCTTGCTTATTTTTTGTGGTAGGATTTTAAAGGTTATATGTCTTCCTTCAATACTTCAATGATAGTTGGATACTGAGAGTCTCTTGTTCTCTCTAGTGCAGTGCCCTGAAATGTTCACATTTGTGTGCTTTCTCTCAAGTTCCTAGAACTGAGCTGGCTAACTGCACATGTTTTCACTTGCCATCCAGGGGAGGCACACAGGGACCTAGCCATAAAGAGGACAGAGAAATGAGATGTGCAGGACATTGGGAGTGTCTGTGGGCCATTTGAGGGGGAATCTTCAAGTGAGGTATCCCAAATAGTTGTGAATGGCTTTCCGGTAAGTTCATAGAGTGGCTTGTTTATAGAGGTTATATCCTCTCCTCTGTGCTTCCAATGTCTCTAACCACTCACCATGGCAACCATTTCAGGATCCTGAGTGGGTGAGGAAGTAATAGGCCTGTTGGGCAATGCTCTGCATGATTGGGGCAGCCAGGTACTTACTCACTTTTTTTCTCACTTTTCATGAGGGGAGAGATTGTGAGCCAGGGGTTCTGTCCTGGCCCTGAACTGGGTCTCCTTGGTAGATGGATGGTGTGCACAATGTGGAACTGCTCTGTATACATCCTTCAAAGTGTCTGCATCAGATTTTCCTTCCCAAAAGTGTTCTGGAGCATCTCTGCCACAAGGGATATGTATCCATAATTAGTTTTAACAATCAATGTTTTTGTGGGGAGAGGATTAAAAAACTCTTATTCTGCCATCTTGCTGATGTCACTCAATAACATACTTATTGCACTTATTTCCAAGTGCTCTAAAAATTACATTTACAGGTGTGTCTCTCTCTCTTGCTCTCCCCCGCCCCCCGGGCTAATTTATATTGGTTAGATAATTATTTTATTCACTTTTGTGTGAAAGATTAATGGAAAGAATTTTAAAATCCCTTCAATATAAACACATTATAAACTTGTAGAGAGAAATATTTTTACAAAGACCAACTCTGTTGGAATTTCTTTCATGTGATGAGACACATCCTTCACTTTAATTCAAATAAGAATAAAAGAACAAGAGTTAGCAACCTTCCGGTAACCATGGAAAGGTTGTCTGCCATACCTTTGAAAAAGGGGGGTCTGGTGAGAAGGGTGAAAAAAAATCAGCATTCATACTGATAACAATCACAACTTTTATCCTTAAAGTGTCATTTACATAAGTATAAGCAACTTCTACTGTGGTATAAAGTATTTTTTTTTTTCAATAGATTGGTTATGCCTCAAAGATATATTATTTTAAAATATGAATGTTAGCTTTATGAGAAAAGATATTTTAAAAAACTCATCATACAACCCTTGCTACATAGTATAAAATTAATGGAGCAAAGAAACTAATTTTCATAAAAATATGTCAGTAGAACCTTTTGAGTCTTTTGAGGTGGGTGAATTCTTTTACAATGGATATAGAATATTCCATACATAGCCCAAGAGGAAAAATTCCATCTACTTAATATTTCCTTTTGTTCCCCCCCCCCCCCGCCCCTTAACTAAATAGAACTGTTACATCACCATTATAACACCACTCTTCCCTGTTAACCCAGTACTCCTTCTGACAGGGGCTCTCCAGGCACACGGGCCATATGCAGAATAGCTAATTTGGTTATATCTCATCTTTCTTTCCCTTTGGTGGTCTGGTTAGAAGCCTTCCTTTTCACAGCTGTGGACCTTTGTCTCAGTGTTTTATAATCATAGGTTTGATCAAATGTCTTTAGGAATAGTGAATGGAAGTTCATAAGCTTCCATTGAAAAAGTAATGCTGGGAACCAGCAGTTAGCGTAATGGCTGTGTCGCTGGACTCCCACGTAGTCGACCGCGGTTCGTGTCCCGGACCTGGTGGCTTAAAACTCACGCCGTGCGCGTGTGCGTGCGTGCCCAAGATCCCGAGAGGAGAATGGAGGAGAAGGGATTGCGGTGTGGCCATCCCCCCTGGGGGGTGATTTCTCGCTTTCTGTTTCTAATGTCTCTCTCTGTCTGTCTGGCGAGCGCACGCGCCCTATAGTGAAAATCTCTCTCTCAAAAAAAAGTAATGCTTACCTGCCACAGCTATTGATTTAGGTGAAAAGAGAAAAAGATTGCAGTTGAATATACTGTATTTCAGAGTAAGTTTGCCTGGTTGATTATTAGAAGAGGAAATGTATATGTATGTAGATGCGTAAGTGTGCACATATAATAATTGTGTTATATCTTATCCACAACTTCATGTAAAATCTGAAGTACATATGATAAGAGAGGGCAATCGTGAACTCCCATGTTTCCATCTCCCAGCTTGGACATCATCAGCCTTGTTTTTTTCCTGTTTGACACTCTTTTCTCACAGATTATATCAAAGCAAAATTCAGACATTTCATAGTCAATCATAAATATTTCAGTGTATATCTTTAAATATAAAGATAATTAAAAAGCTATATCTATAATATCACAGTCCACCTAAAGGCAACAATAGAAGTGTATTTAGAATAGCCAGTTTCTGGGGCCAGCAGTTGGCCTAATGGCTATGTCGCTGGACTCCCATGTAGACGATCGTGGTTCAAGTCCCGGACCCGGTGGCTTAAACTCACGCTAGGTGCGTGTGCATGTGTGCTCTAGATCCTGAGAGGAGAATGGAGGAGAAGGGGTTGCCATGTGGCCATCCCCCCAGGGGGTGATTTCTCGCTTTCTGTCTCTGTGTCTTTCTCTGTCTTTCTGGTGAGCACACGCACTCTATAGCAAAAAGCCTCTCCAAGCAAACAAACAAGCAAACAAAATAGCCAGTTTTTAAACAACAAATTGTGTTAAAGTACTTCCTTTCTAAGACAGCTTGCAGAATCTCTCTCTCACAATTACAGTCTATGATGTGATTTGGCATTCAGCCAAATTATCACCAATGCCCAATTAATCAGGCTGCAGCTAATTAATTAACTGCATCAAGTTCTAGGTGCTGAATCAGTGCTCTTCTTTCCTGTGCCTCAAGTCAGCCCTGCAGTGAATTTCAAAATGTAATAAAGTTTTCATTTTCTGCATCCTGGTGCCAGGAGCTCATCTTTTACATGCATATTGTCCCAGGACTCACAGGGCTCAGACCCAGCCTCTTCCATGCTACCGCACCACCTGGCTTTAATCCTCACTCTCATCTTCAATACAGTGTTCTAGTCTCTAGAGCCCCATTCCTGGACCCTAATGTTAGTAGAAAGACAACCTGTAGTAATATTCGCCCAAATGTGTGAATTAACAATACTCATTTTTGTAAACGCAACCATTTAATTATTTTTAACCAAGATCTTCTGGAGGTAAAACGATATCAGATGAGATGGGAGCTGGAACCACAGCCGCTTTTGTGTCTGGATATTACATAAGCTCTGGGTGTCCTGAAAGTGACAAGGAAAACATGATCCAGGCATGTTCTTCCCCGTACTGTTTTCTCTTTTTATCTGTATACCTTTTATTATTTGTCACAGCTTCAATAGGAAGTCATGGAATAAGGTAACAAGTCATAAGGGGAAGGAGGATGGACTGGTAGAAAAGCCGGAGATAAGAGGGAACCCAGAAGGGAAACAAAGGTTCTGCAGGACATTTAGTTACGTGGGCTCATGGCATATTCCTTCTTTTGTAATTGCTCCAGGGCCCATGAGCTTTTCAGACAGAGAGAAAGAAAGCACTCCCGCAGTAGGATGTGCCTATGCCACATTCTTTTCTCTCCATTTCTCCATCCTGGTAGGATCGTGGGCATGCAAGCACACACACCAGCATGTTTTTCAAGCTCTCAGGGCCTGCATTAGAACCTCGGTAGTCATGTGGGATCTGGCTCTCTGTGCACAGGGTTTGACTACTGTGCGACGAGCCAGCCCGATCCCAGCAGATGTTAATAGATCAAAATATTGGGATTAGGATCACCCATGTAAATGCTGAAATGATTTTTCAATGCTAGGAATATGAGTTCATTTTATTGTCTTCTGTGCTATTATTCATGTTTGAAATTTTATATAGTAAAGATGAAAATAAACTATAGTATAAAAATAATACAGGTTGAGTATCCCTAATTAAAAACTCAGAAATCTGAAACACTTCCAGTCCTGAGCATTTCAGATAAGGGATATGCAGTCTGTTCACAAAAGAGACAGCAATGAGGTTGGGAAGACTAAGTGCTATATTCAGAGATTATCTTTTTACCAGCACAAATTAAATTTGTCCTGACAATTATACATTACACATATGTGCGTATATAAATACACAGAACACAACATGTAAATGTAACAAAAAAGAGGAAGAAAATGGGGTGAGCAAAAGCATTTTTTTCAGATATTCTGCAAAACAATCTGGTAAAACTAGTGATTTTGAAAGAAAAATTAGAATGTACTTCTCTGGCATTTTAATAGCCCAGTATTAATAACTAAAAAATGCACATGCAAGACATGAAAGGCTAACAAATGAAATTAAAGTGCCAACATCCAATTGTGCTAGAGGCGCCTAGACCCGAAGGTGTGTGCCTCCATTCTTTCTCTTAAAATCGTGTGCTTTAGTAAGTTATTTTGTGAAGTGTTTAAAGAATGCTTCCTTTACCTCGCTCGCTGTTCCTTTCCCTTGTTTGACAGGTCCTTAGTTACTCACTTTCATAATTAAACTGTGTATTTCATACTAACTTTTTATATAACTTATTTTGAATGGGTCTCTATTTACTTTTCTATTTCCTATTTCTTTGCCTCCAATCCTGCCTCAATACTGTAATGTTAGAAGAGAAAGTCCTTTTTTTTTTCAATGAAAGGGGATAAAAGAAATATTAAATACTGACATAAAATAGGTTAATAAAGTTATTTGAGAAATGTTTTCATCAGAAAGGTGCTAATGGAGGGATATTTCAGGCTTTCAGGAAGCTTAATTATGTACTGACACACAGGAGTGAGGCTTTAACTCAGGAGTGGATGTGTTTCATGTATTCGTAAGTAACATTCAAAATTGCTTTTATAGAACTGAATCATTACATCTCGGGCAACTCCTGGAAAAACTGTGATTCATGTTTTTCAACCAACAGGTATAACTTGAGTGGTTAGTTTCAGCCTTATTTCTCAGAATGTGGTAAAAATCTGAGAACTGTTGTGTAACCCCTAAATTGAGAGCTTGTTGCCGAGTCTGATGGTATTTTGCACATGGCAATCCTATCCCTTATCACTTAAATTTGCAGTTTTGGAGGCCTCCATGTGGGGGACCCACGATGTGCCTGCCTGTTCCTCAGGGTGTTCTTGCAGATGTCTTACTACATCTTCACATCTGGACATCGTTCCATGTTATTTGCAAAGGGACCTATCTGCTTTATTTTCTCAGTGATGCATTTAATAATTCTGAAGATTACAACTTGCTCGTCTGAAGCATCTGGAGCTTTCATCTAGTGGCTAAGGTTGGATTTACTCACAAGCTCTGTGTGTGTGCACAGAGCTCTTTGCAGCAATAGCAGCTTCCTGTGAGAGGAGGGCGATGGAAGACCAAGTACCTCTAAC